>OU744803.1:28779308-30258058 GCA_916614155.1 Mesoligia furuncula
GGCATCTAAAGATCCTTGTAGCACTACATTACGTAAATTGCCAGAAAAGTAAGCCTAAGCAGCAGCAGTACTTGCAGAGTTTCTCTACAAGTCCTCATAGAGGAAATTTTCAAACAAACATTGATCATACCGTATACCGTTAAAAAAACGTTTACGAAATTCGTGCTATAAAAGTTTTGTCATGTTGTGATTTCAGGACGGTGGCACGCCATTGTTCGTGGCGTGCCAGTGCGGTCACTTGCCGGTCGTCGACGAGCTCATCCGCAGGGGAGCCGACGTCAACTCTTCTATGAAGGTTAGCTTTCCTGTCAGGACTTTGATAATGCGGTTACAACGCCACAAGACGACTATAACGCTGTCATCTTCTTTTGTAAATAAACAATGAGTGACAATTTCCCTAATGTTTATCAACAACGCCCTCTGTGAATGGTCATTCAGGCGCCAAAAGATTCTTGTAGCACTATACTCTGCTTTCCCTCGTTTGAAAATTGAAAGGTTTAAGTAATACTTGTATGGCTGTGGACGACTATATTGTTTTTGGTCTGGCAGAGAATATTTGGATATTCAAGAGGATTTGCAAACACAAAAAAAGTCGGCCAAATTGACACTTTACCGTGATAGTGTTGCCATCTCTCGGTGGTTGACGACACTTACTGCTTGTAGATGATGACATTCAGAGAAGTCAGTTTGTTACCCTTTATAATTTTGCACACCTAAAATAATATTCCCCACATTTCCAGGACAAAGCGACCCCCCTCTTCATCGCCGCACAGAACGGGCACGAGGAGGTGTGTCGCGCGCTCGTGGCCGCGGGAGCCAAGGTGGACTGCGCGCGTGCAGACCGCGCCACGCCGCTGTGGATAGCGGCGCAGTGCGGACACGAACATGTGGCGCGTCTGCTGCTGGCGGCCGGCGCCAGTGTGGACCACGTGCGGCAGGTGAGGGGTTGCTATAACTTGTCATGGTCTAAATTCTATCTAGCAAATCAGGAATTTAAATACAGAACCTGCACGAGGTTTGTGTGCTGTGCACTCGAGATTTTAATTAACCCCAAGAATGTGCTGTTTTCAAAATATGAAAGCTAAATAGACCAAAAAAAAAAATATTATTATTAGAAGTACCTACTTAGAAAATCGTTTTATATCACAAATACAATTTTCTTTTTTTAATGTATAGGTTAGGTACTGTAAACAATTTGACTCCACCTTTATTCCCAAGACTATCTCGGTTAATAGTAATGCATCGTTCAGTGATTGGGCTACCATTGGTATTAAAAAAAGTAGAACACGGCTTTATGAACTGTACAATGAAAGGATTTACAATAACACTGATGAATTTAATTTGTATGTTAGAAATTATTCAAAATTATTTTAAAAAGTTTGTTATATTGCCAAGTCACGTTATTTGGGTTCAAAGATTAAAAACAGCAGTAATGTAATTAAAACGACTTGGAATATTATTAATAGTGAAACGGGAAGATCTAGTAACCGAAATACTGACTTCAGCCTGTCTATTAATGACAACATAATAAAATCAGACTCACAAATCGCGAGGCATTTGAAAATTTCTTTTCAGATATTCCCGTTTCAACTACTAAATCACTAAACTCATCACCGTCTGTTGCTGAGTCTTTGCATAAGGAAAATGTTAATGGTTGCGATTCGGAATTTCATTTTGAATATATTACCTGTAGAGACATAATTAAAACCTTCCACACTTTAAATGTAAAAAAGACTGCAGATCTGTGAGGAAATTCCGTAGAAGTAGCTCAGTCTATTATTGACATTGTAGCACTTACTCTAGCTCTTATCTTTAATAGTTGTATTGACAATGGGGGGTTTCCTGACCTTATGAAAAATAGTAAAATAATACCTTTGTTTGTTTTGTTTTTTCCTTTGTTGTTGTAATCAGTTAGTACATCAGACCCCACAAGTTATAGACCTATTTCTGTACTACCTACCTTTAGTAAAAATTTTGAGAAATTAATTTTAGACCAACTGCAAAGATTTTTTAATAAGCATAAATTATTACATAGCAAACAGTTCGGTTTTACAAGGGGTCGTTCAACTACTGATGCCGGTGTTGAACTTTTAGGACATATTCATAATGCATGGGAAGATAGATGCGATGCCTTGGGCATCTTTTGTGATTTTTCCAAGGCATTCGATTGCGTTCTTCACGAAACGTTAATCAGGAAACTCCGCCACTACGGGATCCGGAACACTGCTCTGGATCTTCTTACTTCATACTTGAGTAAAAGGATTCAGAGCGTTGACGTTAATGGAAAAAGATCACCCGGATCTATAGTAACAATGGGAGTCCCACAGGGCTCAATTCTTGGTCCTTTCTTGTTTCTTATTTATATTAATGACTTGCCGTACCTCATAAAGGATAATCATGATATAGTGTTGTTTGCAGATGACACTTCTCTTTTGTTTAAACTTAAACGTCAGCAGTTGGTTACTGACGATGTAAATAGCGCGATCTCGAAAGTAGTCCACTGGTTCAATGTTAATAATTTGCTTCTAAACGAGAAAAAAACCAAATGCATTAAGTTTACGCTACCCCACGTTAGGCAGGTAAAAACTAATGTGTTGATAAAGGGCGAGGAATTGAATCCTGAAGACAACACAGTATTCTTGGGCATAACTTTGGATGCTAAGTTTCAGTGGGGTCCACATATAGATAAATTGTCAAAAAAGCTAAGTTCCGCAGCATACGCTGTTAGAAAAATTCGTAATTTAACAGATATAGACTGCCCGTTTAGTGTACTTTAGCTGTTTTCATAGTGTAATGTCGTACGGTATTCTATTGTGGGGAAATGCCGCCGATATTCAGACTATCTTTGTTTTGCAGAAGCGAGCTGTTCGATCAATTTATAAATTAAGTCCGAGACACTCTCTCAGAAACAAATTTAAAGAGATTAATGTAATGACTGTGCCTTCTCAGTATATTTATGAAAATCTTTTATATGCCCATAAAAATATAAAATTGTTTAAAAAATACAGTGATATCTATATTATAAATACTAGAACACAAATTTGTTGTACCTACAATAAGGCTCAAAAAAATAGGTGGCTTGTTCAGATGCCAATGTATACGCTTTTATAATAAGCTACCAAGCCACGTTCAAGATCTAAGCCTTAATAAATTCAAATCATTCATTAAACGTAAGTTGTGCCAGAAAGCCTTTTATACCGTTAAAGATTATATTGAGGACAAAAAGGCTTGGGATTAAGCTGCTTTTTTTTTATATGTATACACATTGACATTAATGTTTTATGTTTTCTAAACTATGACATTTGCTTACTTTGTAAAGTATTATATTATTTTATTTATTGTGATTTGTGAATGTGAAGACGATGTGGGTCATTTTATTAATTTTATATTTTTTATTATTCTCTCTGTCCTGTTAGTTTTATTTCTTGATCATTGTCTGGCAGTTTGAGTAATGGCCTACCCAAATGTCCTTTCTTTGGTATTGTTCGTCGAATCGTTGAGCTCCTTAAGTTTTGAGTTGAGCTGCACGATTTCTGACAAAAGCGTGCACTGACTGGACAGGTCCTCTCAATCTGTGTGGTTCTTTCCTCAAAAGACCGTCTCAGACATCGATCTACATGGCCTTCATATAACCTGACCAAGATTATGTCTGGACTTTAAAAGAGACTGTGACCTCTGACTTTGTTTCGGCCTTTCTTCTCAGAGTAGTCGGATAGGAAACGCCGACCTCATCTAGTTTTAAAAAAAAACATGATTGACGTGTAAAAGTGTTTGTCCCTACTTACAAAAATAAAATCATTTATCATTCTGACTGGGGCCACTCCAGGGCAAAAACTTATATAAGGTATTGGGAAACTGGATACAAAGCCTTAAGGGGGTGATATTTGACACCATTTAGAGCATTTTGAGCTATACATATTATCTTAGACGAAGTATGTTTTTTATTTATTCGCTGTTAAAGTTGATATGTAATTTTTGACTAAAAGTTTGCAGTTAAAAAAAAGATACTTCGTTTAAGACATGTATGGCTCAAAATGCTGTAAATGGTGACACTTATCACTCCCTTAAAGGTTTGTACTCAGCTTCCAAACATCCTGTTTAACACTAACATTTTTCAGGATGGCGCTACACCGCTGTTCAAAGCTGCACACAAAGGCCACGCTGCCGTGGTTGTAGAATTGCTCAAATTTAAACCCAACCTGGGATTGCTTCCCGTAAGGATATTTTTTTTTTTACTTCATATTAGTAGCGACATCTAGTTTGTAGTTTTATAAACTTAAACACTTCCAAACGCGTATTATATTCACCGCTAGATGGCGTTGTAACAAGCTTGATTAAATCTACTCGCTACTAGATGGCACTGTTGCATTTTTTAAAGCAAGCTTTATTGCTCTGTTCCTATTCCTTTTTTTTTTTTGTAGAACTTGTACTATAAAGATATCCTATTACTGTGAACAGGAGGACCAATATCTACCGAAGCAAAATTATAAAAGCAGTAATTGGGTTACAACTTCAGAATTCAAATTTTGTATTTACTTACACCCTTACTAATGCGTTCTATTGTACAGAACGGGCAGTCAGCCCTGCACGGCGCGGCCATGTTCGGGCAGCTCGCGTGCGTGCGTCTGCTAGCGCGACGCAGCCAGCTCGCGCTGCGCAACGCGGCCGGCCTCACCGCGCTGCAGGCGGCCGCGGCCGGCCGCAAGCACGACGTGCTGCAGTACCTGCGGCGGCTGGAGCAGGAGCTGCACACTTGATAGTGTGACGTGCGAGACTGTGTAGTGTGTAGGTGTCCGTTGTTAGTTGGGTGCTGTCTGTACGAATGGTGGTCAGAAAATATTTATAACTAGAACCACATTTTCACGTTGCAAATGTTTTGCTTGTGACGTACAAAGACGTGGCTCACATCATGTAAACAATGTTTAGACGGTACGACTTTTATTGTTGACCACGGGCAATTAAATCGTACCGTCTCATGCAATGTTTGCACGTATTCGACTTTAACCTTTGATTATTAAACCAACTGGAAACGCCATTACTTACTAAGTTGTAAATGGCGGCACCCAACTAACAAAAAACGATGCATTTGTTATAAATCTCACGTGGTAATCGATCTGCATACAATCTCGTATTCCTAACTATAGTTACTAACCGACTATTTTGTATGATGTACTCGCAGCCATACTTGTATAGCTTTACCCACTCGCCTTACGCAATACCTCACTCAATACTGAATATATATTAACGCTACGTAAACGGTAGCCGTGGGTGTCTCAAAAAATTCCAACAAAACATTTCTTCAATATTTCAATTATAAAAAAAATACGATTATTTTGTGTAACTAGAATGTATAACAATTACAACTATGACGCAATCAAATTAACATCATTTACTTGCTATATTTATCTAAGCAAGATTTACTTCCCCATATTTTAGTCCTTATATACATTTTATATTTTACAACGTCCTACATTACTGAACATGGTAATCCTCTATGCATGAGACAAGATTATAAATTGCTACCGTTAACAATTTAATATGAAGTTTTAACAAAAAAATTGGGTTTATCGTTGGTGCTGATTTAGTCAATAAGCAATATGTAAACATGTTTTACTTTTACACTAGTCAACTTCGTCGCGGTCATGGCAGTGAGAATCGAAATACTTATTTTCAAGTCCCAGAATTATAAACAAATGTACAGCAAAACTGTTACATAATGACCGCGATTCATCTTAATCACCGTAGCTTAGTCGAGAAAAATGTATTTTTCATACAATCACATACACAACTAGTTGATAGAATAACTGTTGTATTGTTGTAGCGTAGGTTAAGCGAAGTATTTATTTAATTATATGTATCGTACGACACGACTTGTATTGTAGTCATCGCTCAATTTGTATTTTAAATTGTATCAAAGTTTTGGGCGATATCTCAGTCGAATCTCATGAAGTGTTATTCTTCAGACTGCACAGAGCAATTGCTTGTTAAATGCAATAAATTTAAACAATAAATGTCAGTGTCCAAATATAGTAGATGACGCATCTTAAGATATTGCTTCCAGTTGATGCATTCAATGGGCAATTTAATAGCTCCGTGTTATTGAGCTGCTGCAGTATTTCATTATGAATTAAGATGAATTTAACCTTGGTATAAGGATTTTTCAATAGCGCAAAATCACTGAACTTTATGGAGGTGAAATCTTTAAATTGGACAATAGTCTAGATTTTTACTTACTATCTTATTTTTGCCAATAGTAAGTTCTTGTAGAAACTCACCATATTTCCATATAATGGTCAATTATTTAAATTAAAAGGTTTTAGGGTTACTCCACCAAATAAACAATTATTTAACTTAGTTATTAAACATTGTATTAATACATAGCATAATATGTGTCGGTTTAGATAAGTTTCAACATTGTTGTTATGTTATACGAACAGTACAGTTGTTTTTTTTATAATATAACGTTTTACTTACAAAATGGTGTTCATATTTTTTGTTACCAGACAAAATTATTTCATAGAGAATATGGCCAGTTTTGTCACTTTTGTCATTGTTTGTAAAAAATATTAAATTCCTAATTAGGAAGTATTAATTATTTCGACATAAAAATCCTGCTAGCTGCAGCATGGTCATACACTATTTAAGTGTACAAGTCATAGAACCATATTTTTCTTTCGGTTTTCAACTCGAGACAACTAATGTCTCGAAACTGATAACGGAAATTGGGTCATATACATAATCATAAATATTAATCTGTCCTTAAGTTCTACAAATATTTATCAATTCATTATAATCATAATAACTACAAAAAATAAAACCAAGCAAAATACACATTAGTAATTTTACCTTCCCAATGGTAGATACCCTACCCACCCCAACCTTATCAACTAAGCTTAAAAGTGAATAATACACGACCAGCTTATCTGCCGGTCTTCTCGCTCTGGTCGAGCATGTCCCGCGCGGCGACGCACAGATGCTGCGCGGTGGGGCGCATGGCCGGCATGCTCTCCGTGCAGCAGTAGAACAGGGCGAGCGGGTGCGCGTACTGCTTCTCCGATATGTTCACTGGCACTGAGGGTCTGGTGCCTAGGAAGTAAAGGTTCATTGTTACCACGGCATGACAAGCCTGTAATACCTGAAGGGTTAAGCAGAGGTGTGCCTCAGTAAATCTGCTATCAAATGATCTATATAAAAAGGCCACTTTGGAGAATCATAAAAGGAATTATAAAATGGTGAAGACAGTCCGTGTTTTCCTTTTTTTTCGCTGCACTACGTAGGTACAATCAAAGAGATTGGGATTGGATTGATTGGTATTTTAGCAGACAAAAAAAAAATAACTGAAAAATGCTTCACCGATGGGATTTGATACGATTAACTTAACAGTTAACTGTCCATTCTATTATCCTTTTATGATTCTGCCAAAGTGGCCTTTTTAGGCCCCCTGTTGTGATGATACAGCAACCAACCATCTATATATGTGGGTACTTTTTTTATATAAACATTAATAAAATTAATGTAATTGGTGTTATTTTATTATTATTATGAGCCTGTTGTGTGCCACTTCAGGGCAAAGACCTCCCTTCCGTCTTTCCATTTTCTCTCTTTTGCAATTAGAGCTCAATCTTTTCGCCACCTCAAGGATTGAGCTCCAATTGCAAAAGAGGGACCACCACCACAATTAGTTGTACCGTTTTAACTATCTATAAATTAAATTTTACAGCAGTATCAAGTAGACTGGAAGCTACTGCTCTTAAACTCACCATATCTATCATTAAAGTAATCTCCAATACTGTCCACAGTATCATCAAGACATTGTACACTATCGTCCATGGAGTCATCATCAGTTTGTGCATGTGGAGGCATGAGGGCCATCATCTCCCACAGTGTGAGGCCCAGGGGCCATATGTCTGTCTTGCAGGATATCTCGCCGCCATGGATCACTTCTGGGGCACTCCATGCTTCTGTGCCTAGAATTTGACGTAGTGATTTGATGAGAAAAGAGAAAATGATTATGGGTTTTATTCTGTAGGTGAAAAGCTACACTTTTCAAGTTACAAAGATTTTTGTGATATTTTTATCTCTACATACAGGGTCTCCGGTAATTAATAATCATAATCCTTTTATTATCAGGCAACTAAGGCCCGATAGATAAAATTCACAGAATAATCGTAAGTATACAATAATAAATAAACTAATACATATTAAAAACCTTAAAACTATAACTATACACGTAACGTCGGCGTCACAGACTAAAGGTTATAGCACACGTATCAAATCGGAAAGAGATCAGCACCGTATTGCCTTTAGCCTCACCGTCAAACAGGCGTCAACCTAACGTAAGCACGTAACCAAAGCGGATCAGAAGCTCCGATACGTCGACTCGGCTACGGTTAGGCGACGCCGCGCTTACGGTTCGCCGACCACTGGTTGATGGTGCAGGCAGGCCGCGGGAGGGGTGAGAGGGGGAAGGGTGGACGAAGAGGTGTAAGCTCGGGGACGGAGAGACGTAAGCGCGGGGACGATGAGCCGGACGTCCCGGCGAGGGGCGAGGGCGAGGCGATTACGTTACGATTCCGATTAGTGTGCGTTGCAGTAGGGAGTTTCATACAAAGAATACTGAACGGCTCGAGTTGATACGGTGCCGATCCCTTTCCGGTTTGATACGTGTGCTATGACCTTTATAAGTCTGTGATCGGCGTCGTGTTTCGCTGCGTGGTGTCGTGTAACCATCCTCGTAAACGTTGATAAACGACACCTTTTGGCCAAAAGTCCTGTTTCAAGCAGGTCTGTAGATGTTAGCCGCGATTCCAACCTTTCGACCCTCAGAGTCCAGGATCAAGGGATCATTGTACTTATTATTATGAACAACTGTTACTACGGGACCAAACATGAAATCGCGAAAAAAAATCAGCTGTTCCCTACATTTATGTTCGCATAAAGGCTCCTACAAACATGCGCGACACGCGATATAATCGCGTGCGACACAAAGGCACCGCTGGTTGCGCGACTTGCGGTGCCTTTGTGTCGCACGCAATTTTATCGCGTGTCGCACCTATTTGAAGGAGCCTTAACTCGTCAAAATGTAGGAAACTGCTGATTATTTTTTCGAGATTTCAGGTTTGGTAAAATAGTAATAGTTGTTCATAATGATAAGTACATTGACCCCTGAAAATGTCTTTCCTGGGACCTAAACTATCTCTATACCAAATTTCATCTAAATTGGCTCAGCGGTTTAAGCATGAAGAGGTAACAGACAGACAGACACACTTTCGCATTTATAATATTAGTATGGATGCAGCGATACATGCGATTTTAAACATGCAGGGTGGCTCGATTTAGGAGTGTAGTTGCAAGTGAAAGTTTTAAACAAAATTATGATTACAGAAATAAAAACAATTCTATTTTGATTCCATAATTAGCTAACAGTAATGGAAGCTGACCACAATTTAGTTAGAAATAGGCTAGCGTTAGGCAAATGAATTAGCTAACAGTAGATGGATAGACAAAACATTTAAGTGTGTTGACATTAGTTATTCCTACCTGAACAATGAGAATCATTATTTTGAAAAATATATAGTGTTAGTGTTGTTCTTTTTTATCCTTATAAAAGAACCAAGCACTTAATAGTCACTATAGATAGGCTATGAATATAAAAATAATGAAGACTGAAACATCCACACACAGTACACATTCACCCAACATAGCTCTTCTACTGACCCTAGCAATACTTCAGTATCAGCCTGTACTGTTCCACCACTGAGCAAAATCCTGCCTCCATTCCTTTGGGTTATTTCATTTATCCACCCCATGGTGGATACGGGGAAACATGTCCCAGAATCCACCCTATGGCTAGTTGTATAAACAAGAATTATAGGGCCGGACATGGGTTTCTGCCTTTCCAGTTTAGGGTGGATTTTTTGGGGTGATAAACAGACAAGATTCCTTCCAATCTGAGGTCATATTCAGTGAACTTTTCCAATTAAAAGAAAAGATCCTAAGTTGTCAGAAAATACTTAGGTACTATCAGCCTGCATTTGTCACTGATGGGCAAAGGCTTTCCCCTAAGTCTCAACTATTTTCATCCGGTTAAAAAAAGGACATACCAAAATACACCGCTTTCCCTGCCTTTCTCTTATCAAACACACCATTCTCGTCAAGTGGCAGAGTGACTCCAAAGTCGCACAACTTGCAGATTACGAAATCTCCATTCACAAGGATGTTGTAGGACTTCATATCACCGTGCAGGATCTGCATCTTGGTGTGAAGGTAGTCCAGGGCACTCGCTATGTCTGACACTACCTGTAAAAAAATTAAGTGGTTTTACTAAGTTTTGGCATGCAAAAAGGTATTTCTTATTACATAAATTTGCATTAAGTCCACCTCTATTTGTGTGCTTGAAGAATTAAATAAATAATTAATGCCTAAATGGGTTCAGCTAAGAAGTTTTAAAATAAATTATTACATTACAATCAAGACAGATAAAAATAATAAATATTTAATGTTATGCCACAACCAATGACTAGAAACTGGATCAATATCGTGTTAAGTAATAGGTACCCATTTTGTAGCAAGAATGGGTAAAAAAACCTAATTTTAATGAACAAAACGAGAATACACAATGACTTTTAACTTGTACCTGTTAAGTAAGACTTACTTTCAAAATTTGCTTTGGCAAGAACGGTTCACAGCCCTCTTCAATTCTTTTCTCAATCATGTCACCAAGTGACAGGTCACAGGCCTCCATTCCCAAGTACAGGATCTTCGCCTTGCTGAACGCACGAAAACCGACGATGTTAGGATGTGACATGCGCTGCAGAAGATCAGCTTCGGCTTTTATACGGTCGGTGTATACTTTGTTCGGTTTTACACGTTTGTTCAGCATTTTGAGAGCCCATGGCGAACGAATTTGTCCCGCACGAGGGGATCTTACTAGCTGCATCACACTTACACCTACAAAATAGAGATATACAAGGTTTTAGCATAGGTTTTAACCACGCGGAGAAGCAACTTAAAATATATGTTTTTTTACCTGTTCCATAGCCAAGTCTATTTAAAAATGGTGAAGGAGGTATTGTGATTTTGTCGTTAATATCCAGAGCTTTGTTTTTGGTAGGCGTCTTGAACTCAGTCATGTTTAAATTTTTAAAATTTGTTGTAATAATCTCACTGCGTTAGTACGTTGTAATGTTGTTACGTTAAAACTTTTCAAACGCTTGTTTTGAAATTTGAAATTGCTTGAGTGACATACGAGCAGTGCTACCAACTTAGCAAAAGATGACTAAATCATGACAAAATATTATTGCTCTCTCTTTTAAAATGTATGACGTAGAAAGAGATAAAACAAAAATGTCATGCTAAAGATTATATTTTTTACTGGTAAATAGAATGGAGTGCACTAGAAATTCGTCCAGAAACTGAACTTGATTGAATTTGATGCTGATCTGTTCGTTCATAATTATGGATGGCCAATCCACCCGGGCTTAAACCCGGTGCTTTGATGAACACCCGTAAACACCCAATTTTCTGGGTGTTTATGAAAAGCACTGGGTTTAAACACGGTGAATTGCCCATCTATATTCATAATAATCATAATTAAATGTCTTACTCTGCAATCTTTAAATCATACAACAACCAGTATTTAGAAACACAATGGGATGGCTGATTAGGAGATTCCTCTCTCCAGAGAGAACACCTTACTGGTTACTGGTAGTTTGTATGTTGGGCATGCCACCGGCCGGGGGATTCAATCAGACTTAGTATCTTAAGGTGTTCTCATCAGTCTAATTACTCTTAAGTTCTCATCTAGTTACTCTAAGTTCTCATGGAGCGTACTTGCATAGGCACAACCTTGTAGCCAGGATAATCCATCAGCAGCTTCCTCTCAAATACAGCCTTGGGATCAGAGGTGCCATACTTCCTACATATTAGGTATGTGCCCGACCCAATTCTCGAAAATGGAAATATCACACTGTACCTACTGGGATCGATCCATCATCACTGACAGGACTATTGTTGTCATTAGGCCTGACATAGTGGTGGTGAATTTATAAGAGCGGCGCGCAATGATTGTTGACATAGATAACCGTCCTGCATGATGAAAACCTCGTGAAAGCCGAGAAAGATAAACAAATCAAGTACCTATCTTGACTTGTCTCACGAGGTTGTCGACTTGTGAGATCAGTGGGATGTGGACTCAGCGATCATTGTGCCGATAGTCGTGATTATCCAAGAGCCTCGACCAACACCTGAGGAGGCTCAAGTTGGGCAGCTGGATCAAGGGCTTGATTCAGAGAGAGGTACTTCTGAACACGGCTCGCATTGTTAGGAGGTTCCTCTGTCTGGAGCCCTGACCGCCGAAAGCTTGGACCCTGTTCTCGATATTAAAGTAATTGGATTAAGAGGCATAAATGTAGAAATATACCTAAGTTTAATTATATTTAAGACTTTTTCTCATAGGAGTAAAATTATCTATCAAAAAGTGACACCACTATTTCTTTTTAACCCCCGACGCAAAAACGACGGGGTGTTATAAGTTTGACGTGTCTGTGTGTGTGTGTGTGTGCGTGTGTCTGCGTGTGCGTGTGTGTGCGTGTGTGCGTGTGCGTGCGTGCGTGAGTGCGTGTGCGTGCGTGCGTGAGTGCGTGTGCGTGCGTGCGTGAGTGCGTGTGCGTGTGGGTGTGCGTGTGTGTGTGTGTGTGTGTCTGTCTGTGGCATCGTAGCTCCCGAACGGATGAACCGATTTTGATGAAACTAGATCTGAAATAACTAAGATATCTAATAGCTACGACATACCCTGTACGAAAGTTGAATAACTAAAGGAAGTACTAGAAAAAGGATATAATAAAACACATAAATCGGTTTAGTCTTAAAAATTATTCTTCAACTATAAATTAATAATTATTTTTTGACGGATAAAAAACTGATTATACAGGTACACCAAATTACCTGAATATTAAAACGCAAGAAAATAAAAGAAATGAAATACAAAAATTAAGGAGTCCCTACAAAACGCATGAAACAAAAAATTAAATTAAAAATTTTAAAAACCCCCGACACAAAATAATAATAAAATTAAATGTAAGTAATAATAAAATTAAAACCCCGACTTAAAGAATTTATGTAACGAGACTAAAACAGATAAATTCATATGGAAGTCGGGGGACCGTTCTGTGGAACACCTTCTATTCTAAGAGGTCCCCCGACTGCCATATGAATTTATCTGTTTTAGTCTCGTTACATAAATTCTTTAAGTCGGGGTTTAATTTTATTATTACATTTAATTTTATTATTATTGTGTCGGGGTTTTTTAAAATTTTCAATTTAATTTTTATTATTATTTCGAATAGTGTGTTCCTTTCTTTCTATGGAGGTTCAATAGCTTCACCTTATAACAGTTTTGATATGCAAACTCTAACATCTTCTCTTGAAGCTAGGGAACAACAGATGTGCACGCCAATCTGGCGACAAAGCACAGCCAGTCTTGGCATAAACAGTGCCTTCGTAAACATGTCAGCAATTTGGTTTTCAGTAGGTACTAATCTTTGCAATCATCATAGCCCCATTTTTTTTTTTTGGATGGGAAATCATCAAATGACTCCTCCCGCTCTGGGTGGAGCGGAAGGGAGTGTCAGACTCTTACTGACTAAAACCCACCCATGTTCCTTCCTTAGCCCTTTATGTTCCGGACCAGCGGTAACCCTTTCGGACAATCCCGCTGACCCGGCAGGCTTCGGCCCTAAGGGGGCCCCCCTTAAGGCCGAAGCCTCCTCGATGCTGACATCTCTTTGAGGAGCGCGTGGAACACGTACGCGCCGTCCGGCACGGCCTACACCGTCTGCTGGGCGATCCTGGCAATGGTGATACCCGGGCGTTTCCTCCCACCTGATGTTGTGCAGGAACCTCCCGAAACTTCCGTGTCCGGTGAGGACCTGCGTCAGGCGGTAGGTGAGGGCGCCGTGGCGCCTCTCTAGCCACTCCTCAAAGAGGGGTCTTATCGCCGCTATCGCGGCGTGCACTGCGCTGGGTTGTGACAGTCGCTCTTTCCATGCCGCCATGAGATCGCGCCGGAGATCCGTCCGCTCCGCCGCGATTTGCCGCGGAAGCGGATCTTCCCCCTGGCGTAATACCTCCGCGCGCCACTCTGAACAGGCGCGCGAGGACTATCGCCTCCAGATCCCATGGCGGCAGTCCGGCAAGGAGGCTTGCCGCCTCGCCCGAGATCGTGCGGTATCCCCGGATAAGCCTTACGGCTACCACCTTCTGGGGCGCGTTCAAGTAGTGGGCGGCTCGGCGCCGCCGCAGTGAACGCGCCCACACCCATCAGCTATGGTTTTTCGTATAAAAATGTCGTAGCTAGATATGCTTGGTTATATATAATATAATAATAATAATATAATATTCATTTATTTGCTCGGAATGTAGGTATTTACAATAAGGTGGTTACAGAAATGTTGAAGAATCCTTGTACATTCTACCATTTTGGCATGCAAACATTGATGCAGTTCATCATAAGATAATACACATACAAACAACTAAAAAGTATCAGCTAGAAAGTCCGATACGGAGTAGTAACACTTATCCAATAAAAGTACAGTTAGTTTCTTTTTAAAACTTGTTACTGGTTCCTCTTTTATAGAATCAGGAATGTGGTTAAAGATAGTGGGTGCCATACCAAAAACACTTTTCCTCAATAAAGCGGTTCTATATCTCCCAGTGCGTAACAAGTTTCGGTATTGAGATCGTAAAGTTGCATCTTGGTATCTGCTTTCCGATAAAGACAAAAATAGGTTTCTATTACATTTAAGAAAAAGAGCAATTTCTAAAATGTAAAGGCAAGGAAAAGTCAATAAATTATAGTTTTTAAAAATTGGAACACAGCTGTCAGTAACTTTCAAACCAAATATTGCTCGCAGACAGCGTTTTTGGGCTTTAAAAATACTCTCCCTTTCGGTACAATTGCCCCAGAATATAATTCCAAACCTTAAAATGGAAACGACAAGACCATGATATGCTAGTAATACTGTTTTGATATTAACTTTTTTCCTAAGGTTATAAAGTGCATATGCAGATGCGCTGAGTTTTTTGCAGATTGCTTCAGCCTGTGGCTTCCATGTCAGCTGACTGTCAATTAAAATTCCTAAAAATTTTGTGACCTCTACTCTGTCTACATCTTGGCTATTATAGTTGATGTTCAAGTCATTAATACGTAGTCTTTGATAAAAATGCATTATTTTTGTTTTAAGTATGTTAATTTGTAAGTTGTTACTATTTAGCCAATTTATTATAACTTTAATGGTGTCGTTTATATCGTTTTCGTAATTTTCATTATTGTCACATTTTAAGAGTGCTATACTGTCGTCAGCAAAAAGCACCATGGGATGGTGGATTTGGCGTGGGAGATCGTTTATGTAAATTATAAATAACAAAGGCCCAAGGACGGTTCCCTGTGGTACACCAAATTTAATTTCTCTACTGGAAGACACGTATTTTTTTTCTAATTTCGACTTGACACATATTTTGTAAATTT
This sequence comes from Mesoligia furuncula, assembly GCA_916614155.1. Lineage (NCBI taxonomy): Eukaryota > Metazoa > Arthropoda > Insecta > Lepidoptera > Noctuidae > Mesoligia > Mesoligia furuncula. The sequence continues at coordinate 28,794,835 of OU744803.1, forward strand.
CTGTTATTTGTTTGCGACCGGATAAATATGTTTTTATTAGGTTTAGGATATTACCTCGAATGCCATAGGCGTTTAGTTTTTGAAGTAGTATGTTATGGTCGACAAAATCGAAAGCTTTCGACATATCTGTATAAATAGCACATATAGGCGTTTTACTATCAACATTTGACATAACAACATTCAACAAGTCAAAAATTGCCATGTTTATATTTCTATTTTTCCTGAATCCGTATTGCTCATGGCAAAGTATGTTAAATTTATTTACGAAAGATGATATTACCTCATATATGACTTTTTCTATTATTTTTGAAAAGACAGAAATTAAAGCTATCGGCCTATAGTTCGACATATGCTCTTTACTATTCTTTTTATGAATAGGTTTTACAATTATAGTTTTTAAGTTGTCTGGAAATGTTCCTGACGATATACTAACGTTAATAATATGAGTTAAAGGGCCAGCTATACTATTAGCAACAAATTTTATGACTTGGGTGGAAACCCCATCACAACCAAAGCTCTTTGTATTTTTTAGAGATTGAATTATTCTTATCACGTCTTGAGGTACGACTGGTGGCACAAATATTGAGTTTGGGTTATGGTCTATTTTCTTAACGTCGAGCATGGAGTTATTAGGTATATTTGTAATTTGGTCAGTGAAAAAGTTATTGAAAGACTCTGCTATTTCTTTCGGATCCGTAATTATTTGGTTATTATTTCTTAAAATTGGTTCCTTATTCCTTCTTGAAATTGGTTCCTTATTTATTTTGTTATTATGTATTATTTGCCATGAGGTTTTTGATTTATTCATAGAGTTCTCGATTAAGTAATTATTTTGGGATTTTTGAGTTAGTTTAATAATTTTTTTAAATCTCTTAGAGTAATTAACAAAAGCTATTTTATTTTCTCGCGATGGTCTTAGTCTATGGTTCTGTTGTGGAACTCATATGGCGGATTTAGTGAAAGTTTGATGGCAGACTCGCTATCCACATGGAGAACAGGAGTCATCGTTGATTGCTCTATGTTTTCAATCAATCGTTTCAGCCATATTATTTCTCTTGCAGCTTCGCTACAATTTCGGCTTCTGTGCCAGAGATCGCGACTGATGTCTGTAATTTACTTCTCCATGATATTGGACCTCCGTAAACACACACAAGTCCTGAATTCGATCTTCCAGTAATGCAGTAATCTCGAGTACCATTCAAATACCGAAATATTCTTTTCACTTTTACGATATCTCTTTTTGTAGGAGCTTCTAAGTGTCTGGATGCAACACTAAGAGCATAAGCTTTGTCAGGCCTTGTCCCCACAATCAGATATGCAAGGGCTCCAACCGCTTCTCTATAAGGAAATGAATTGTCTCCTCCAGCATCTTCTGTCAATTCAGAGTCTTTATCTATAGGTGTAGCGGCAGCCTTACTATTCTGCATACAAAATTTTTCAAGTACCTTCTTGGTGTAGGCACCTTGATGTATTTTGATACAATCTTCCTCTTTTTTAATTTCAAGTCCTAGGAAGTAATAGGAGTTTTTATTACTTTGGACCTTTGTTTTAAATCTCTTCTTTAAATTCTCGAGAAAACTATCGATTAGTGCCTGTGAAGTGCCAGCAATCATGCCATCGCCAACATATATTGCTAGAAGTAGTCTGCCTTCTCCCTTTTTCATAGAGAATATAGAAAGATCTTCTCCAGGTTTGAACCCTTGTTTTAGAAGAAACGCTTTGATGCAATTGTTCCAACACAACGGTGCTTGTTTAAGTCCGTATAGACTGCGTTTCAATTTGCATACTTTGCTAGTTCCGTCGTTATATCCTTCTGGTTGTTTGGCGTAAATTTCTACTTTTAAACTTCCATAAAGAAATGCGGTAGATACATCAAATTGCGCAAGAATCATGCTATCTCGAGCAGCAATGCTTAGTAGCGTCCTGATTGAGATCATTTTTGCGACTGGACTAAATGTTTTCTCATAGTCAACGCCTTTCTTTTGAGAATACCCAACAGCTACTAATCTGGCTTTATACTTCTCGATATTTCCATTCGAGTTTTGTTTAATCTTGTAAACCCATTTATTTGAAATGGCTTTGCGTCCTTTGGGCAATAACATCAAGTCCCACGTTTCATTGTCTTTCAGGGAACGTATTTCATCACCCATAGCATTGCGCCATTCATTTTTATCAACAGATTTCATTGCATCTTTAAGCGTTTTTGGTTCTTCTTCATGATCATATAAACACAATTTAGAACAAATTCATCAAATCTACCAGGTGGTTTGATTGTTGAACGATCTCTTAAAGTCATTCTATGTGAAACTTCTTCTTGACGTTGATCAAAATGAACGTCCTCTTGAGTTTGAACATCTTCTCTTAATATGTCATCTCTAGACTAATTTTTTAGATCTGTATCACGATGCGGTAAAATACTTCCAGTTGATGAAGTGTCATCGACATCAGATTCAGCAGTATCAAAATTAACAGAGTCATTAATTGGATCAATCGGTACATTTGATTCAACAGTTTCTTGAACGTGTGCCATCTGTGAATCTTCTGGTATGATAGGCTGCGTCTCTGGTTCAACAGAGGGTATTGGTATATCAAAACTGTTTTTGTCTACCTTAGGTGCCTCTACTGCTGTCTGATCTATAGGTTTTTCTATGAGAGGACGTTCATCAAAAATTACGTCTCTCGATGTGATAAGCTATAATTTTAGACTATATACGATAGCCATCGTCTCCGAATAAGTATGCCTTTTTCTACTTTCTTACAAAGTTTCTTTCGCCTTTGTTTTGGTACTCAAACTCAAACTCAAACTCAAAGCATTTATTTCAATTAAACCTTGTACAGGCACTTTTGAATTGTCAAAATTAAATAGTCTGTCAGTTAGTCAGAAAGTTGAAGCTAGGTGCCCATTCCAAAACGTAGATCTCTATGGAGAAGAACGGGCAAGAAACTCCATGGACACTCTTTTAAATCAAGTTATTACAAAATCCTGGGTACATTATTCTTGTTGCTTCTATATGTGAGAACAATGTAAAAAAAAAAAAAGAACAATGAAACAATTCAAAATATAAGATTAAAAATAAGCCTTGGCAGTTAAGAGATGACCAGTCTCAACCGACGGCACCCGTTCACGAACATGACACGTGGATCAGCACCATCCAGCTCAACCATTTTGTAGGGAACCGAATAATCCAACACACGCGCCACCATCGGTGAGACATTTAAGTGAGCATGACACGTTCTCAACTGCCATGCTCTTTCAAGTCAACAACAAAAGATATACATAATAAACGAAAACATGGTTCTTACATTTACAAAATTAAAAAAAAAAAAAAAAAAAAAAATGCTTCTAAATTATACAAAACTATAGTTTGCAATTTATTTAAGATGTTAATATAATTTACTACCAAACAGGAAGAGGTATCTAATATTGCAGTATTCAAGAATTAAAACTGGATTGAATAAAATAAAAAAGTTATGTTCGTAATGTCAGAAATATTGAAAAAGAAAAAGGGAAGCACCTCTTCCAAATATTGAAATTTTAACTAGTGAGCCCAAGTGCCTGTGGAGCAGGACCAGCATTAAGCCAAGCATTTTTATCTACGATATAATCATCCAACTTGTAATATGCTTGTCTACATAGTGTGCGTTTAATGCATGTTTTAAATTTCTTCTCATTTAATTGAAGAATATCGAATGGTATTTTATTATAACATTTTACACAGTAACCCATAAAAGAAGTTTTTACTTTAGACAATCTGAAACGCGGTTGATCTAATTTGTCCCTATTTCTAGTGTTAAAATTATGCCTGTCACTTATCTTACTAAAAAGATGTAGATTTTTTCGAACGTACATAATGTTTTCATATATATATTGACAAGGAACCGTCATGATGTTAATTTCTTTAAACAGTTCTCGTAGAGAATCGCGTCTGCTGAGCTTGTAGATGGCTCTGACAGCCCTCTTTTGCAGAATGAAGATAGAATCAATATCTGCAGCCCGTCCCCACAACAAAATACCGTAAGACATAATGCTATGAAAGTAACTAAAATAGACCAGTCTCGCGGTATCCACGTCTGTTAATTGGCGAATTTTCCAAACAGCGTAAGCGGCCGAACTTAGCCGCCCTGCAAGTGATGTTAAGTGCGGACCCCACTGTAGCTTTGAGTCAAGCGCGATCCCCAGAAAAACCGTATTTTCGACGAATTCAAGTGTCTCCCTATTCAATACAACATGACATTTATTACTTCTAACATTCGGTAAAGTGAATCTAATGCATTTAGTTTTTTTTTCATTTAATACCAAATTATTCACAGTAAACCAATTATGGACCACATGCATAGCGTTATTTACGTCGTCAAGCTCCTGTGCACGTCTGCTTACTTTAAAAATCAGTGATGTGTCATCAGCAAATAACACCATTTGTGGTTGGTTTTTCAGTAAATGAGGTAAATCATTTATATATACTAAAAATAGGAATGGCCCCAATATTGAGCCCTGCGGTACTCCCATTTTGACTTTTAAGCCCGATGAATTCACACCGTTAATTTGAACTTGCTAAATGCCTTTATAATGACTATGGGGTTTATATGTTTAAATTTAAATTCCACAGGACAGGCTGAGACATTCGCTCTTAATAATTCAATAGCTAGTGCGGGCGAGGAATTTAAAGTTTCTGTAGTTTTAATTGGGATATTGGTAAAGAAAGTTGCAAATTCCTGAGCAACATCGATGTTATCGCTAATGAGACCGCGGGAAGTGTCCAGTGTGTAATCAGTATTATGTTTTTTGTTCCTGTTCGTTTCATTGTTTATAATTTTCCAAACTGTCTTTATTTTATTGTCTGCGGATTTAACTTTGTTACTAATGAAAGAAGCTTTAGCTGCTTTGCAGATATTTTTAAAAATTTTAGAATAAGTAGCAACATACTTATTAAAAGTATCCGTGTTTATATAAGGCTTAAGGCCATACAGTTCAAATAATCTTTCCCTACTTTTCCTGATTCCTTTAGTTGCCCAGTCACTGAATAAAAACTTAGGGCAAATAGTTTTAGATTTCTTCTTAAAGGAATTATTGAACTCTGTTTGCACTAATGAAAAGAATTCTTTATACAAAATATTACCATTCGTCATACTTAGGCCCTGAGCATTTAACTTGCTAATTAAAGTGTTATTAAACTTATTCAAATTGCCCGATGTTATCGGTCTAGTTTGAATCTGCACTTTTTGTATCGGTGTGTTGCACTCAAAAGACACGGTTTGACCACTGTGATCCGAAGGGAGATAATTTACAATGGCTTTATCTAAATATTCACAGCAACAAAAAACATTATCAATACATGTAGCAGTAGCCGTAGTTATTCGCGTTGGTTCCAAAAATACATTTGACAGATTGAATGATTTGAAGAGGCTTAACAATCTACTGCTATTTGAATTATTTTCTAAAATATTAACATTAAAGTCACCACAAATAATGACTGATTTATTACCAGTTGCAAGTTTTCCTAAGACATCTTCCATTACTGACTCAAATATGGAGTAGTTTTGATAGTTTGGAGGTCTGTAAACGCACACTATAAAATGCTTATCTAGCTCAACACAGGACAGTTCGATGCTATGTTCCACCGATAGTTCCACTATGTCTTTACGAGTCTTGTATTTTACACAATTTTTAATTAATATTAATGATCCACCACGCAGTATGGATTTTCGGTTAAAGCAACTGCCTACACTATAGTTCTCATAATTAATCATCATTTCATAATCTTTCAACCAATGTTCAGTAATACAAATAATATCAAACATTGTTTTTTCTAAAAACAATTCAATTTCTAATATTTTGGAAGAAAAACCTTGAATGTTTTGATGAAACAATTTCAAGGAATTCTGCTTAGCCTCTTTTTTTTTACAATTTACTAATTGAGTGCTAGAAGATACCTTGTTGTAGGTGAGATTAATAATATTATTATTGGTACCTTCTGTTGTCTTACTGACTAGTTTAAATTATTGTGGCTGACCACCTTATTATTAGTATTATTACTAATTTTTGTGGTGCTAATTACATCCGACTTCGACATACTACTTATGTCTGAGTTAATAATAAAAGCTAATAGCCATGCTATTTGACGTCTAAAACTAATAGGCAGATACGCTGTACCCCTAGTCGATTTTAAATACTCAACAAAAGTGTTGGTGTCAAAAAATATAAGTTTGTCACTATAGTGATTAACTAATAAATGCATATGATTATTTAGCATATGTATATAATGATTTTGCCTACTTGATAAGTGCTCAAAGTATGGGAAAGCACATAATATTATTTTTTGACAATTTATCTTTAGTATTTCAGTGACACTCTCAGTGATGTCATCTATTTTTACATTCTCACTATTACCTACAAATACAGAAATAATGGCATTTGGATTATATTTATTGCAACTTATTGATGACATTATTTCTTTGTAGGATTTCCTAGGCATACAGTAATTAACAGCTGATTGATTCAGGTTGTTACTCAATAATTTACCTAACCCTCTCCCTAAACTATCTGAAAACATAACAGAACAAGAACTGACATTACTAGAAGAAGTGACAGCATAAGTCTCTGTCTGTGATACTTGAGATGAACCTTGTACAACATGTGGTGTATTTTGATTGGGGGGGATACATTCCTGAGCTCCTCCAGACTGGGACGGGTCCTCCGTTGCCTCAGGTTGGATAGCCTCAAGGTTTGATTCCCTTTTACAAGAACATTGATGTGTGCTCAGAGTCATCGGGTCCCCTCTACCTGCCTCCTTGTTACACATTTCCACCAACTCGTTTGCAGCAAGGATGTGTTCCTTTATTTGTTTTTGAGAGGTCACATACTTATTATAATGTAAATGTAGGGACTCTTCAAGTACCTCAATTTCAGACTGTAATCGCTGAGTGTCAATATGATAAATGTTTTTACTATCTTCTAATTTGATTTCATAGTTTTTTAATTTATTTATTAGAAAAACACGTTCCTTCCTTAGTTTAATATTATTGGAATTGTGTTTTTGTTGTTTCCTAAACTTATTGCATCTATTTATAATTTTATTTAGTTTTGCATATTTTTTTATTTTTTTTTTACTTACTTTATAACTATTATTATTATATTTCGATATAGAATCTTCAGTAAGGTCTATTGTTATAAAGGAATGAGGGTTGCAATTTGTATTAAATAATTCAGTATACAAGTTATTACTTTCCCGAGCCTGAGTATGTTCTTTTAGTTTCTGTAACTTAGTAATACGTACATTTGCATGAATTAATTCCTCTTCTAGGTCCCTAACCTTACACAATGCCTCCTCATATAAGTTACTACAGTTATTGAAACCATCTGTGACTAACCGCAATTTGTCCCGTTCATCGACAACAACCAGGTATTTTTGATGAAGGTCTACTAGCTCCTGTTTTAAGCTTGTATTTTTGAAAACGACATTCTCGACTTCCTTCTCACTATCCTCTATTTCCTGTAACAGCTGTTGACATTTGCTGTTTGAAGCCTTAAGATCTTGAATGGTTGTTTTCAATTTAAGCTCCAACTCCTGAGTAGCAGCCTTACGGGTCATCACAGGCATGGTTTCAGGAATAAGAACTGAAAGTGAAATTAAAGAAACGGTGAGAACTAGTTAAATAAACAAACAAAGATGAAAGTTAGCAATGAAAGGAAAAATTGGAGAAGTTCGTATTGATTTAAAGGTAAAATGAGGTAGGCTGAATCGAATTGGAATGCAACTGATATGATCACGATATGATTAGATAAAGTTAGTACACAGTAACATTGATTTTAGTGACTTATGAATTTACATTTACTAAGTGGGTAGGATGCCTAGCTAAAGAAAAAATCTAGTTTTACATTAAATTACAATAATTATTGAAAATAACGATAGTCAACGTTATTGTTGTTATGTACAATCTAAGTAACAGTAATAGAATTTCAATATTTTGATATTTCCAATAATAAGTTTCTTTATGATCAAAGTAAACAAAGTGACTTAGACCCAATGCAGGGTGCCAAATCAAACAAGTGAGTCAACGAATGTGTTACAGAAACTAAAATTACGATTGTGAGCTAATTATAGGATAAAAATAAACAATACTCCCCGTTTATATCCGCAGGTCGAACATCAGCTGTTCGTGAGAGGTTACCGGTAACGGTGGGCAACCAAATACTGTGTTTAACTTTGAAAAAGTGCAGGAAAACAATAGTCCCGAGTATTTATGCAGTTATTTAACATGTAGATATATTATTACAACTTAATTACACTTAAAAACTAATTAAAACTAATTTTAAAATACGGAACAAAATTTTGACATGTCACTCGGGCAGTGTTGCCATTTTTTCAAGCTGTTATGTACATGTGCATAACAGCTCGATCCAATTATCCACAATTAAGTGTTTGATGCCTGGTCTCTTTCCCTAAAATAATTCGAAAGGTGACTTTCCTTCAACTGTCGTTGGCCCCGTTCGATTAAGTATGTAGACAGAAGTATTAATTAATGCCGCCCAAAGACCTTGTGGTATTTCATCATGAGCATGCATTAATGCCCTAGCAGTTTGTAATATAGTCCGAGCATCCATTTAGTTCAGGAGTATAAGGCATAGTAAAACGCTGTTTTATACCATTCTGTCTAAATGTATTGCATACCTGCTCATTGTCGAATTCTCCTCCATTATCGCTTAGGAACTCTTGTACTACATGGCCAGCGGTTCTTATCTCAGCTAGAAATTGATTGAGTTTGCTGTGAACTTCGCTTTTGTGTTTTATGAAGTAGATATGACGGTACCGAGAGTAGTCGTCTTTGAAAAGAACAAAGTACCGAAATTTAGAAATTGAGTGCATAAAAGGTCCACAAACATCAGAGTGAATAAGCTCTCCAGGCTTCGTCGCTCGTTCTCGTGTTCCGAAATTCAACCTGTGTGCTTTGCCATTAATACAACCTTCACATAATTCTGTATTATAGTCCAATTTTATGTCAAATTCCTTTTCTACTATCTTTTTCACATGATTTTTGTTTTGATGTCCTAATCGCTCATGATACAATTGTAAAGATTGTGAATTTGTGACAACATTAACTTCTTGCTTTGGTTTAACAATTTTAACATTAAGTATGTAAAGCCCACCAAGCTTTCTTCGCTTCCCGTTCACTATTTCTTTACCGTTTACCTTCAATGTACATGATTCTGTGCGAGATTCGAATGTACTATTCTGTAGTTTGTCTTGTGTAGCAAGAACTGAAAATTCTTTATAATGCTGGAATATACCATACATCTTTTAAAAGAAGCGGTTCGACTGGTCCATTTACATTTGCATTGAGGCCTATAGTTCCTTTGCCAATAGCATTGATTGTCTGTCCAGATGCTGTAGTGACAGTGTGATCATTTCGAAAATATTCAATGCTTTCAAATAAGTCAGACCTATTCGTTACATGACTAGTTGCGCCATTGTCAACGTACCAACTATTTTTAAAGATATTGGAATTCTTACGGTTGCATCACAGTTCATCTTTGCCAACATTTTATATATTAAGCAAAATATACACTTGTATACTAAAAACAGTGATATTCACAATGTTAACACTAGAAATAAGGACAAACTACGCGCTCCCTTTCACCGGCTTCATAAGGTTCATAACTAATTTGTTAGGCTTGGTATAACCTTTTATAACAAGCTACCTTCTTCATTACTAGATTTGCCTTTTAATACATTTAAAGCTCAAATAAAATCCAACCTTTCTTAAAAGGCATACTATTCCATCCACGATTACTTAAACGATAAGAATAGTTGGTCGCCCTGATTAACTCAAGACAATGTTTATGTTCTTTCTCCAGAATTAGTTTACTGACAAGTTAAATGAGTTCATATAATTGTTTTTTTTTAAATTCTATTAACGTCTTAAATAAATTGCAAACTATAGTTTTGTATAATTTAGAAGCATTTTTTTTTTAATTTTGTAAGAACCATATTCCCGTTTATTATGATTTTTTGATGTTGACTTGAAAGAGCATGGCAGTTGAGAACTTGTCATGCTCACTTAAATGCAGGGGGAGTCAACTCTGTTAGGATTGGATGGCTCAGTAGGTGGGTTTGATATAGGGATTCCAGTACCAAAAAACAAATGTTAAAAATTCGATGTTAAATGGCAACATCAACGTTTTCAGCAAGGAGTACGTCGGTTCCGAATTGCGTCAAAAGCGATTATTTCGCGAATCCGACCAACGTGCAACGTCACAAATAGTACCCAATAGTCCTTATATTTTGTGACTATTAAATTTGGTCGGATTCGCGATTTAATCGCTTTTGACGCAATTCGGAACGCGGGGATGTGTTCTGTGGTTTTCAGTCAAACGTCAAAGTTAAAAAATTCAAAATGGTTTTTCAAACGGTTCAAAACAAATAATCGTTAATTAATTGCGTGTGTGATTGGTTTTTGCTGTCGTTTTTCCTGTATTTCGTGTGATTTTCCGTTCAAATTGTCGAGTTGAGTATTCTGCTCGAGACTCCGAATACGGGATACCATACCGCAGCATTTTGTTGTTTTAGAAGCCTAGTGACTTTTTAGCTTAGTGACTCTTATTTTGTGTTTATTTGTATTCTTTGGTCAGTGAATCGGTGAAAAATTATGAGGGACAATAACCGAAAATGTGCAAAATACAATGTATCCACAACTTAAGATTCGGAACTGACCTTACATCGTTTTCCGAAACCAGGACCTTCCAACTTACAGCGGTATGTATATTAAATAATCCAAAGTATAGTACCAATTTCAATCAGTAATAACATTCTGTTGTTGATAAAAAAATTCAACCCTAAAATCATGTTTTCAGGTCGGTAGCATGGGCATAGTTTTGTTACCCAGAGGAGAACTGGAATTCTGTGAAATTTCAGAAACGCCTCTTTGTAAGCCATAAAATGCTTTGTTCTAAACATCCGCCCCTAAGACGACCCACTGACCATTTTCCCGAAAGTACAATTGTCCAAGACCGTTGCAAAGGAAAAAGCTGCATAGATATTCCATTCCATCTGAACTCTCCACCACATCACAGCTCTCAAGTTGAGATGTCCATTGCTGACATTGGATCCAATCAACAGCCTGGAACTGGCTTCGCCCGCATGGTATGATGATAAAATTCCTGTCCTATGTCCTTCTCTAAGGTTTAATCTATTTCTGTACTATTTATTTGTCAGAAAATTGTTACAAAGTTGTTACATACTTTTAAAAGTTCATACAATTCTGCCGTTTCCGGTGTAAAAATACATTTTCAGGGTTTTGGTTATCTTGTTAGATATAACATTGAATTAAATAAATTAGAATAACATTCAAATTGCAAATTAGTCAAATATTAGGAATGGAAATGTCAAAAAGATTAAAATTAAGTCAAAGAGATAATAAGAATAGAATATAATTATTCTAATATTTAAGTCAAATTTCATTTCATTCATAAAATCATTAGTTGAGTAATAGCATTTACATGAGATAATTGAATAATTTAGATTTAAATGTCCTAAAGTTAAGAGTTTTAAAACAGTCTAGTTATTATAAACTTTATTATAAACTTTGGTCGCCATACAAAATACATTATTAGAAAATAGTTTAGTATTTCGTCTACGTTCACGAAGCATGTGGACTTTGCGGCTAGGTCTAGATACAAGATCATTATGCAGATTAAATTCATGCTTATTTGGGCACACAAAAATACAAATTTCAAAAAAATATAGTGCTGGGAGTGGTAAAATTTTTAATTTTTTAAATAATGGTATTTTGTATCTGTTTTAGTCTTCACATTTGGAACAGCCTGGAACTTCAAAAGCAACAATTTCAACTACTGATATTATGCAGACTCCAAACTCATCTGGTGTAAGTAAAATGTTTTTTATTCATGGTTTTTTTAAATGTTCCATACTAAAATCGCCAACCTTCACTTTATACCACTCACACTTACACTTACTTTATACTACTACTACTTTTTTTTTTTTTTTTTGGATTGAAAATCATCAAATGACTCCTTCCGCTCTGAGTGGAGCGGAAGGGAGTGTCAGACTCTTACTGACTAAAACCCACCCGTGTTCCTACCTTAGCCCTTTATGTTCCGGGCCAGCGGTAACCCTTTCGAACAATCCCGCTGGACTACTACTACTTTACGTGTACTTTATCACTCTTGCATCTGTCTGTCGTCACAGTTGGTTTTTTTGGTTTACTAAGACTTCGCTGTCTGTCCGTCTGTCCATCCCTCTGTCTGTCACCAGGCTGTATCTCAAGAACCGCGATAGCTAGACAGTTGAAATTTTCACAAATTATGTATTTCTGTTGCCGCTATAACATCAAATACTAAAAATAAAATAAATATTTAATGGGAGCTCCCATACAACAAACGCGATTTTTTTGCCCTTTTTGCTCGATATCAAAAATGGCAACAGGTAGGCACTTGAAATATTCAGAAAATACTCAGTTGTATTTTAACTTTAATAATAAATAATAAAATAAAATAAATATTTAAGGGGGGCTCCCATACAACAAACATGTTTTATACATAGGTATACCAACTGAAAGTAGACCAATGAAATTGTGAAATGAGTGGCAGGTTCTACTGTTCCTAAAATTGTGAATAATAAATTTATGTTCACACTTAATTTACATTCCTCTATTTTTGGTTTTAGGCTAAATCCACTGAAAAAACTGATAAAGGAAAGCGACTAATTAAGGGGCTTACTTGACCTAAAGTGCGGTCACTGTCGAACTTCATAGAAAAGAAAGAGAAGCGCGATGACACAACGCTGGTAATTTGAAGAAAAAATTTGAATTACAATTCAAAATCTGATCAGATAGACGGATTTCAAGACCATGGAGGAGAGTATGGACGAGATCCACAAATAGCAAGTTATGCTCTAGTGTTCATGATTTTATGTACATAAGGAAAAGAATTAAACAGCCTGTGGCATATTATTTGTCAGGAGATCATGTCACTGCAGACAGATTAATGATTTTGATCAAAAAGGTACATTATTGTATTGGAATTATTTACACTTATTTACTGTTTAGTTAACTGAAAATCATTTTCTATTTGTGACCCTATAGTATGTTATTTTTATTTTATTTTCTTACTAAACATTATTAATTAACTTAATTTTCTAATTACAGGTTCTCCATGCTTGTTTTGAGGCATGTATCATAATTGCTGCAACTATTTGCGATATGGATGGGGTAAATAGAAGAACACTTTCACAACTAGGGGCATCTGTTGAACAACCACATTTTAGATTTCAGGAACATAAAATTGTTGCTCTACACGATACGTCCCATCTTCTCAAATGTTTTAGAACTTTATTTCTAAAATACAACTTAAAATGCAACACTAATGTTGAGTGCAATGAAAAACAAATTGCAGGTAATAATATCTTTCAATTTTATACTTTTACGGGGAGTAGTACCAGCAGTAATTTCTCATATATATCATATCTCATATTTTTTCTAAAATAAAAGTAGCCTAAGTTACTCCTTATTACATCAGCCATCTGCCAGTGAAAGTCCCGTCAAAATCGGTCCAGCCGTTTCAGAGATTAGCCGTAGCATTTATACATTGAGTAAAAAGCGGTTATTTTAATATTACAAACAGACACTTCAATTTTATTTATTTGTGTAGATTAGTGTTTAGTGTATAAATCAAGGAAAAACTAAAATATTTTGCAATTTCGGTCCACTTTTCTAGATACACCAACTGTATAAATGACTTTGTAATCCCATATAAATATATAGGATTACAAAGTTACATTTGCAGTGAATGAATCAGTGTACCTGTATATGTATAATATAATGGAATAATAGGTGTAGATAGGTACCTAGATATAATTATTTATTGACTTGACAATCGCACTAAAAAACCTAATTTAATATAATATGTATTACTTGTGAGATACATTGTGTTTTCATGTGATGGCCAAGCAATCTATTTATTTAAAACATAAAATATTTTTAATCTTGAAATGGTCACTATAAGATGTTGTTAGGATAGCTAATTACGTAATAACTTAAGACAGATGGACCCTTAAGTAGGGACTGAATAAATTAAACGACTTGGTATTACATGGGTCTCACAACTTTTTACGGTAGAAGAACTGAGTTGCGAGACTTGTTTTTTTTTTTTACAAGTTATGGTTTTAATGGCATTATTTTGACTTGTAACAATGTAAAAGAAAAATTGTAAATCGATTTTGACCCACTGCTAATTATCGTATCTGCTGTATTATGATGATCAATATATACGTCTTTTTCAGATATCGCGACGTGGAATCACATTGCAGATTTTTTTGAATTGGATAACAACAACCCATTTTTCGTGTTTGCCTGCCCCTAACGAAGAGCCACTTAAATCCGAATAATAGACAAGAAATGAAAGTACAATATTAGCCGCGCAAGTTTTGAGCCATTCCAGTGTCTGCTGGAATGTATGCAAAAATTATCGAAGGTGTGTTGATATCATAATAATGATGTTAAAAAAACATCCATGAACTTAAGAATCAGCGTGATTATGCGAGTATGTGTCTAATTACTCATTGAAAGAAGGTCGTAAGTCAAACTAAACGTCAAGCCTATGACCTTTCGGTCGGTACTGTACTACCATCTGGACCCATTTTCTTTTTTCAAAAGTCAATCTTTTATTGCAATTAAAATGTTCATTGTTCTTAAAAACTGTTTTACGTTATTTTTAAATAACTAAAATAGTATTTATTTTTACAGGAGAGCTGCCAACAGAAGCACTTGCTACAGTCAACCTGCTAAACAAAATCGACCGATTGTTTGATAGCCTAAATGCGGACTCTCCAATTTAAAAAAAGGCAAAAATGATTTGAGAAATATTTCAGACTGGAGCCCTCAGTTTGTCCATGGATCAAATGGATGAAAATACTGGGGAGATGCAAGCATGTGCCTATGTTTGTGGTTACATAGTTAGGAGAATGGAATCAAATTGTGAATCGTGTCCAATCTTTAACATCCTCTACGGATACTGTGTGCCATTTGTTTACTATATTTAAAGAATATGATTGAATGTGTAAACAAAAGTGCATCAATCATCGTGTGATTATTTAAATAAAAATGCACACATGAGGGATGTTAAAGATTGCATTAAAGAATAGTTGCAAAAAAATATTAATTTTGATTTTCTAGATACATGTAGTGAACTTATAGGGCAAAATGTAACAATTAAAATAGATTCTATATTTTACATAAGCATTAACAGATTCTGTAATTTATTTTCTTTTGTAGGCGAGCCTACAAAAGAAAATAAATATATTAAAACACAAATAATATTTTTTTGACATATCGATACCAGTGGCTTTAGTGTGAGTTTTTTCGACTCACGTTCGATTGCAAGCGCGTTAGAATTTTGTATGGGAAATTAGTGACCACCAGGCGGCGCTATAACTTTTTCCATATAAATTCTAACGCGCTCGCAATCGAACGTGAGTGAAAAAAACTCACACTAAGGCCACAGAAGTATCAATTAATGTAAGGGACACGTTCACATTTTGACATTAATCATTCAAAGGAAATCTATACGTTAGTTTCAGGTTTTACAGCTTAGCTATCACAGATTTAAATGTAATTTAGAAATACAAAAATAAAACAATTGTTAATATTATTTTTATTTTTTCGACTTTTATGTCTGCGTAATTATGATAAATTCAACACATTAACAGTCTATAAAACTTAAGTTTAAAACTTCTAAATAAACAGTCTTACAAACTCTGTACTTAGTAATTGAATGAATGTACTAGAAACGAAAGATCGATTGTGAAAGATGATTAGTACGATGGCAATGAAAGTTGAAATGACGAATAGAAGGGACGGACGGATGTCAGGGAAGAAGATCGAATAAGAGGTGCATGAATTGTGTGAAAGATGACTAGCATGATAACAGTGAAAGTTGAAGTGGGATGGTTCGTTTCCAGTACATTCATTCAATTACTAAGTATAGATTTTGTAAGAGTGTTTATTAGAATACTATTACTTTTCAGAAGTTTTAAACTCAAGTTTTATAGACTGTTTAGTAATATTAACAATTGCTTTATTTTTGTATTCCTAAATTTCATTTAATCTGTGATGGCTAAGCTGTAAAACCTGAAACTAACGTATATATTTGCTTTGAATGATTAATATTGGTTCATACCAACATTAGTCATGATAAGAACTTATTTCCATGGTGTTAAAATGCCATAAATTTTAGTAGATAATCTTATAGTTACATAATTACAACACTAAAAGTCCTTTACAATAGAATTACGTATAACTTTCTATTTCTCTTGCTGCTTACACTACGCTCGACGGTTTACACATAAAATATTAGTAACGTAAACCACAACTAAACATGTTTTTTTAATGTAAGGGACATGCTATATTTTAATCCACTCAAATATAATCGTTTTTTGGTTCTCCTGAAAAACCGTGGTTTGTCCCTTATATTAATTGATACTTCTGGTATCAAATGAGAATCAAATTAATGTAAATATTCAGTATTTTAGCAACGAACTTTTTAAAAAACAAAATAAAATAAAGCAAATACGAATTTGATTTCTACTTGTTACGTTTTATGCATATTACAGTAAGGAGCGTAAATAAAGATAGTTTTGTGAGATATTAATGTAAGAGAATAATTCTTAAAAAACTTATCATAAATTAAAGTAAGGAACATGTTATTTAATTAATTGTCTGATTTGAGGTTTAAGTTAATGGACTAAATAATTTAATACGATGACTTACTTTATTTTTCTGAGAAGATAAATGTTAAATAATTTTTTTTTTGTTATAAATCGTTTGTCGCAGTTTTTTAACTATAGAAAGTTTTTAATAATACCATTCGATACAGCGGAGAATTCTGAATTCCAATGTTATAATATAACTCAAAATTATACAAAATGTTCTCTTACGTTAATTGGTACTTCATCTATAAACTATGTTAGCCTAACTATTTCTGTCTAAAAAAACAATTATAATTCTTGAACCTTAAAATTAAGTTATTCCTACAATGAAATATTTATTATGAATACTTAATTTATAATAAATGTTTATTCTCATTCATACATATTTTACTAGAAAATAATCAATCGGCCAGAAAAGTTCTCTATAGTTCTAAATAATAATCTTAATTTAATTTTAAAAGACCAAAAACAGGAAGAATCACAGGATGTAGAGATCGTTTAATTTACACTTAGGTACTGCACATACACTGATAAACATTTCCAGTATAAACTGACACCTCATTGTACGAAAATTCTATACAATTCGAGATCACCTTATACTGGAAATTATAGCTTCATAATTATGTAGCCTTGTGTACCATTTACAAACAATTGGCGTGTAATGTATGATTGTGTCTTATTGATTATGGTTTCCTTCATAAATAAAGTTGTATACGTTAAACTGTGCTTTTATTTAATTCTGTTTTAGAACTTCAAGTAACATGATGAGCACGTTCTAAATAAATTACTGATTCCTATTATTATCAAAAACTCGTTAATAATATGAATTAGTAATTTGTTTTAGAGCGAGCTCTTCCTGATAAACTACAAATTCAAATCACCAAAGAACACTCACACAAACACAACAACCATACACACGCATGCATACACACACATGCATACACACATGCACACTTTCAAATTTCGCGCCATGTCTAAGTTGCCAAAGGGGCCCACAAGCGACGCTAGTTGTCTTACTTTTAGACCAACATTTTTGTATGAACATGACGTTCTTCTCCGCTAGGAGTATTAGTGTTCTGTGCTTAAATGTCTCACCGATGGTGGCGCGTGTGTTTGATCATTCGGTTCCCTACAAACTGGTTGAGCTGGATGGTGCTGATCCACACGTCATGTTCGTGAACGGGCGCCGTCGGTTGAGACTGGTCATCTCTTAACTCCCAATGCTTATTTTTAATCTTATATTTTGAATTGTTTCTTCATTTGTGTCTTTTTTTTACATTGTTCTCACATATAGAAGCAACAAGAATAATGTACCCAGGATTTTGTAATATCTTGATTTAAAATTGTGTCCATGGAGTTTCTTGATCGTTCTTCTCCATAGAGATCTACGTTTTGGAATAGGCAACTAGCTTCAACTTTCGGACTAACTGACAGACTATTTAATTTTGAAAATTTTAATTTTGACAATTCAAAAGTGCCTGTACAAGGTTTAATTGAAATAAAGGGTTGGGTCTTATATCGAGTCGCCTGAATCTGAGTTAAGTGTAGATATGGGAGGGTTTAGGGGGTTCGTACTAAGCCATAAAATGTATTTTTTGCTGCCGGAGACGCGCCAAAATATTTTAATTATTATTTAAAAAATCTTGGGAAATCTTACAAATTCATACGAAGGAACGTAATTTTGATACATTTCGTAGCGATTTCGATAGTGCGTTTATCGAAATGCGTGAAAAGAAACCATTCCCCGCGTTCCGAATTGAGTCAAAAACGATTATATCGCGAATCCAACCAAATTTAATAGTCACAAAATATAAAGACTATTGAATACTAAATTGTGACGTTGCGCGTTGGTCGGATTCGCGATATAATCGCTTTTGACGCAATTCGGAAAGCGGGGTTTGTTTACATTGACAAATACTTTTGTTTGGCGTTCGTTTTGTCATTCCGTTGCTCTCGAGTTTACGGGAATTTTATATTTTGCTATGATTATTAGCTCCCCGCACCGTAATGAGTGACAGATCGTAACCAAAGCACACATACTTGTGTTGGTTAGGTTAAGTTAGATAGCGCGAACCGAGCGAGCGAAGTGAGTTGTGTTGGTTAGGTTAGGTTAGAACGGTGACGGTTGCCTTGACGGGGTCGCCACCGTTCGATGGCGGACGCGGTGGGGCCGCAGGGGAGGAGGAGTGTCGGTATGACGTTGGCCGCTCTCCCTATCCTCTGCGGCCGAAAATTGGCAGGCGGCGGGGCCAATGTTCTGACCCGTCGCAGGGGGACCAAGGGTGCCCAGACACGGGGTCGTCTGGCGCCCATGTGCTGGTTTGGTCCCTGGGGTGGTCACGGCGTGCTATGTGTTCTGGTGCGCCGGTGATGGGGAATACTCCCCAGAGGAGGGTCCGGTAACGGACAGCCGCGGCGGGTTCACGGATGAGTGCTAACGCGTGCCCGTGTTCCCGCCGTAAGCGGCAGAGGAGGACACCGTGGAGTTTTAGTGGAGTCCCACATAACTGCACTACCTCCCCGTGGTAGTGCAGAATGCATGAGCATTTCTCCACGTTAAAAAAAAAAAAAAAAAAAAAAAAAAAGGTTAGGTTAGCTCTCGGCGGGCGCCGTCGCCCGGCTTGCATATAGTGGTCGGGGGGGCTCGGATCGCTGTCGAGTCTACCATGAAGTACCTGGGATTGGTGCTCGACAGCCGGTGGGATTTCGGCCCCCACTTCCGGCGGCTGGCGCCCAAATTGTTGGGCGCGGCTGGGGCGCTGTCAACGCTGCTTCCCAATCTGGGGGGCCCGAGCGCCGCCTGTAGACGGCTCTACGTGGGGATCGTGCGATCGATGGCCCTGTATGGGGCCCCGATCTGGGCGACTGACCTGACGGCCGGTAGCATCGCAGTACTGCGAAAGCCGCAGAGAGCGATGGCCGTCAGAGTCGTCCGCGGTCGCGCTGCGTCGGTCTCAGCTTCGCGAGGTCCTGGTGGCGGAATGGCGGGACAGGCTCTCACGCCTTACCGCCGGCCTCAGCACTATCGAGGCGGTCCGGCCAGTACTCGAGCCCTGGCTCGGGAGGAGGCACGGCTCCCTGTCGTTTCGGGTGACGCAGGTACTTTCGGGGCATGGTTGCTTCGGGAAGTACCTGTGTCGCATAAACAGGGAGCCGGACGCCCGGTGTCACCACTGCGTCGACTGCCGGGAGGACACGGCGTGGCATACGTTGGCAGAGTGTGCCGCTTGGGAGGAGCCGCGCCGTGCCCTCATCACAGAAGTAGGCAGTGACCTGTCGCTGCCGGCCGTGGTCGAGTCGATGGTCGGCAGCGAAGAGTCCTGGGACGCGGTGGTTTCCTTTTGCGAAAAAGTCATGTCGCAGAAGGAGGCTGCGGAAAGGGAGAGGGAGATCTCGTCCACTCACCCTGCCCGCAGCAGGCGCACCGGGCGTCGGCGGAGGGCGGACAACGCCCTCTTCCAGCCCCCCTAAATGGGTCCAGGGGCGACGGACTCGGGGACGTCCGCCGCCCCCCACACATCAAGACCCGAGGTGGCGGCGCGTAGTGTTCCACGCGCGCCCCTCTTAGACGTCACGGGGGGAGTCAAACACCTCACTCCCCCCCCTGACCCGACGAGGCCCGCAGTGGCGGGCCGGCACCAGCCGGGGGTTGCGGAGTTGCGGAAGGATCGAACGTTCCCGCGACCCCTGGCGCAGGTGTGAGATGGAACACCGGGGTGGTTTTTAGTCAGTAAGAGTCTGACAGACCCCGTCGCCCGCCCCAGGGCGGCGGACATCCATGAGGATTTTCCACCCCGGAACAAAAAAAAAAAAAAAAGTTAGGTTAGCTCCCCCCCGGTGGGTTCCCGCATTGTCGAGGCGGGGGGGCTCAGTAGCCGTGGCTTGGACACCCACGGTGAAGCGAAGAGGAGCCCGAGGAGGAGCCGCTCGTCAGGGCTTTTGCCTGTAAGCCGGCGACGTAGCGGCCGACAGGTGGGTTGCGGTGCCGCTTCGGCGGCGTCGCGGCTGGGGCGGGCCGCGGTGTCGTGGCGGAGGCGTCGCGGCTGGGGGTTGGGGGCCGCGGCGGGGGAGGGGTGCCGGTGTTGCGGTGCGCCGCTCTCCCTGCCTTCCGCGGCCTTGGCGGGGTCGCCGCCGTTCGGTGGCGGGCGCGGTGGGGCCGCGGGGGAGGAGGAGTGTCGGTGTGGCGTTGGCCGCTCTCCCTGTCCTCTGCGGCCGAAGGTTGGCGGGCGGCGGGGCCGATGTCCTGGCCCGTCGCGGGGGGACCGGGGGTGCCCGGACGCGGGGTCGTCTGGCGCCCATGTGCTGGTTTGGTCCCTGGGGTGGTCGCGGCGTGCTGTGTGTTCTGGTGCGCCGGTGGTGGGGGGTGCTCCCCGGGGGAGGGTCCGGTGGCGGACAGCCGCGGCGGGTTCACGGATGAGTGCTAACGCGTGCCCGTGTTCCCGCCGTAAGCGGCAGAGGAGGACACCGTGGAGTTTTTGTGGGTTAGAGTCCCACATAGCTGCACTATCTCCCCGTGGTAGTGCAGAATGCATGAGCATTTCTCCACGTTAAAAAAAAAAAAAAAAAAAAAAAAAAAAAAAAAAAAAAAAAAAAAAGGTTAGGTTAGCTCGGGTCCGGGGGCTCCTCGGAGTCTGTGGGCAAGTCGAAGAAGAAGCCGAAGTCAAAAAAGGCTTCGACTCCTGCTTTGACCCCCACCCACGATGTGGGCCTAGTGGACGCCGAGCGTCAGTTAGGCCTGGCAAGGAGGGAGCAGCTGCAGCAGGACCTCGAGGAGAAGGTCGCTGCCAGGGAGCAGCAGGCGCGGGCCGCCAGGTCGAGGGCTGGCTATGGCACATCCATAGTGCTGTACGCCGACCACTCCCTGGCGGAGCTGGAGCGCATGGCGCTCCAGGACAAGGAGGAGGTACTGGAGGTCGCCTCCAAGTCCTCGAACTTGAAGGGGACCTTCCAGAAGGCCCTCAAATGCCGGGCCATCAGTCTGCACGGCATTGTCCTGGAGCTGGCCAAGCGGACGGCCACGGACGAGACGCGGCAGCTGCAGGCGAAGGTGGATCGCCTGCAGGCGGAGGTCAGCCAGCTACACCTGAAGCTGGCTGAGGCCACGGCCCGGCCTGCTCAACCTGCCCCGGGTCCGGTGGTAGGAGGCTCCTCCTCCTCCCTTTCCAACCTTGAGGATATAATCCGAAAGGTTGTCATGGAGGAGAGGGCCTTCACCAGAGCCTGCTTTGCAGGCATCGAGGACCGGCTCTTGCCGGAACGGCGGCTCCGCCCGCCGCTAGCGGCGGATAAGAGTCCACCACCGAGGGAGCCGGAACCTGCGCCTCTAGCAGGCTCGGCATCGGGTGCGCAGGCCCCGAAGCCCTCCAAGGGCAAAGGCAAGGGCAAGAGGACCAAGGTGGCTCCTCAAACCCCCACCACAAGCGCGGAGGGAGCGTCTGCCATTCCAGCAGCCCCCGAGAACTCGCAGGAGGAAGACGCCCTCCTTCCCTCCACCACCCCGTCCAACCAGTCGTGGACGGAAGTGGTCAGGAGAGGAAAAATGAAGGGAGGGAAGAAGGCGGCCCCCAAGCCCGCTGCGACTGCTTCGGCAGCCCAGAAGGCTCCGGTGGGTGGGAGGAAGTTGGTTCCTCCCAAAACTGCGGCGGTCGTGGTGACCATCACCCCGGAGGCCGCGGAGCGGGGTGAAACGTACGAGTCCGTCCTAAGACGGGCTCGTGCTAACGCGGATCCCTCCCGGCTGGGGATCGGCAACATCACGTGCCGCCGCACCCAGGCCGGAGCCCGAATTTTTGAGTTCGGGGGGGAGCAGCGCGGCGCAAACGCGGACCTCTTTGCAACAAAGTTGCAAGAGGTCATCGCAGATGTGGCAACGGTCGCCAGACCAGTCAAGACCGCATCTTTGGAGGTGATCGATATGGACGATTCGGTCACCAAAGAGGATGTGGTGGCGGCCGTTGCCGCTGCGGGAGGCTGCAGCGAAAGCGCGGTGAAGGGAGGAGCCATCAGGCCCGGTCGCCGTAACATGGGCGCCATCCGCGTCGAGTGCCCAGTCGCCGCAGCGGCGGCCGCCCTTAAAGCTACCAAGGGACGGCTGCTCGTGGGCTTCAGCTCGGCTGTGGTCCGGCCGCTTGAGGACAAGCCGGCCCGGTGCTTCAAGTGCTTCGCGCCGGGCCACACCCGATCTACGTGTCCTTCCAAGTCCGACTGGGGAGAGTGTTGCTTCCAGTGCGGACAGGAGGGACACAGGAGTACCACCTGCAGCGCCGCTACGCCACACTGCCCGGCGTGTGCTGCCAGTGGCCGCCCCGCGGGGCACAGGATGGGGGGCAGGAGTTGCCAGCCGCCCACGAGGAAGGGAATAGTGCCGGCGCAGGTTCGTCCTGTCGCCGCCACCACCGCTGTCGCCGCCGCTGTAACTCCAGCTCCAGCGGTGGCAGCTGAGGAGGGGGGTGCGATGTCGGAATAATGGTTTCCAATCATCGCATCCTCCAGGCGAACATCAACCACTGCAGAGCGGCCCAGGACCTGCTGGTGCAGGCCATGGCTGAGTGGTCGGTGAACGTAGCGGTGGTCGCCGAGCCCTACTCGATCCCCGGCAGTTGGCTGGGTGACGAGGACGGCTTGGTGGCACTAGCGGCGCGGTCCTCCACAGACTCCCCTCCCCTCTCGCTATTAGAGAGGGGACCGGGATACGTGGCCGCCGCGTGGGGAGAGGTAGCCCTTGTGGGCGTCTATTCCTCCCCAAACCGCCCTCTCCAGGACTTCGAGAACTATCTCGGAGTCCTGGCCGCCGTGGTCGGCAGGGCGGCGCCGCGTCAGGTCTCCGTATTGGGAGACCTGAATGCCAAGTCGGTGACCTGGGGCAACCCGGCCACCGACCCTCGCGGGCGGGCAGTGGAGATGTGGGCAGCCTCCTCTGGACTCTCCCTCCTCAACAGAGGAAACGTCCAGACATGCGTGCGGCGGCAGGGTGGCTCGATAGTAGACGTCACCTTTGCCACCCCTGCGTTGGCCGCGCGCGTGCTGAACTGGCGGGTGGACCTAGTGGAGACCATGTCGGACCACCGCTACGTGCGGTTCGACGTCTCCACCGGTGGCCCCGGAGAGACGCGGCCCCCCCGGAGGCGGTCAGCGTTTCCAAGGTGGGCTCTCACCCGCCTGGACAGGGAGGCGGCGGCGGAGGCGGCGTTTATCCAGGACTGGCTTTCGCCGCCTTCCGCTGGCCTGGACGTAGACACCGTGGCGGGACACCTGAGGGAGTCTCTGACCGAGGTGTGCAATTCTAGCATGCCTCGGTCCGGCCGACCGCTGCCCAATCGGGCGGTGTACTGGTGGTCGGTGGAGCTGGAGGGGCTTCGAGCGACGTGCATGGGGGCCAGAAGGGCCTACGCACGGAGCAGGCGGCGGCGTCGACGAGACCACGCCCACGAGGACCACCTCTACGAGATGTACATCTCGTAGAGGCAAAACTGGTCCTCGAGCGGGCCATCGCCGACGCCAGGGACTCGGCGAGAGCGGAGATGCTGGAGGGTCTCGACCGGGATCCCTACGGGAGGCCATACAAGGCGGCGCGCAACAAGCTACGCCCCTTTGGTCCCCCGGTGGCCGAGACCCTGGAGCCCTCATTCCTGGATGGGGTGGTTCAGTCCCTGTTCTCGCGCAGGGACAACTTCACCCCACCAGTGATGGACCCTCCACGGCGGACGGCTCCGCCAGCTGAGGAGGAAGAGGAGGCCCCTCCTGTCACGGAGTCGGAACTCAGCGTGGCGATTGTGCACATCCGCGCCAAGAAGACGGCTCCGGGCCCCGACGGTGTCCCGGCGAGGGTGGTGGCAATTGCCGCCACTCAAATGGAGGAGCGGTTTCGGGACCTCTTTAGCGCATGTCTTGTGTCTGGGAGGTTCCCGAAACCGTGGAAGGAGGGGCAGTTGTGCCTCCTTCGCAAGGAGGGCCGCCCCGCAGACTCCCCCTCGGCATACCGACCCATCGTCCTGCTCGATGAGGTCGGCAAAATGTTCGAGGGGATAATCGCTGCCCGCCTAAAGGGCCACCTGCGGAATGTGGGGCCGGACTTGTCGGACGCTCAGTTCGGTTTCCGGGCTGAGCGTTCCACGGTAGACGCGCTGGCCCGCCTTAAGGGCCAGGTGAAGGAGGCGATGGAGGCGGGGGACGGATTGTTGGCGGTGTCATTCGACATAGCCAACGCCTTCAATTCTGTTCCCCACAGCACCATCCTAGAGGCGCTCCGATTCCACGGGGTGCCTCAATACATGCGGCGTCTACTGGCCAGCTACCTGGAGGATCGGGCGATCGTCCTCGTGAACAGGGCTGGCCAAGTCCGGCGGTACGCAATCGAGGCCGGCGTTCCGCAGGGGTCAGTCGTGGGACCTCTCCTCTGGAACGTCGGCTACGACTGGCTCTTGCGGGGAACTCTCCTCCGAGGCACGAGTGTCGTCTGCTACGCGGATGACACTCTCCTCACCGCCCGGGGGGAG
The DNA here is from genome assembly GCA_916614155.1 of Mesoligia furuncula. Lineage (NCBI taxonomy): Eukaryota > Metazoa > Arthropoda > Insecta > Lepidoptera > Noctuidae > Mesoligia > Mesoligia furuncula. Next base: position 28,820,048 of record OU744803.1, read on the forward strand.
AGTTTCAGGGAGGCGGCCAACTTGGCCTCGGCGGGCGGATCCTTGGTCGCAGGGAGGATCCGCCGCCTAGGATTGACGGTGGCGCTGCACAAGACCGAGGCCGTGTTCTTCCACGGGCCTCGGCAGCGCCAACCACCAGACGCCCACATTTTTGTGGAGGGCGTCCGAATTGGGGTGAAGGCCCAGATGAAATATCTGGGCCTTGTTCTCGACAGCAGGTGGCGTTTCGGCCCGCATTTTAGCGGGTTGTCGACGCGCCTGCTGAAGACTGCGGGCGCCCTCTCGTGGCTGCTCCCCAACTTGGGGGGGCCCAGCGCGCGATGCCGGCAACTTTACGCCGGCATCTTGAGGAGTATGGCCCTTTACGGGGCCCCTATTTGGGAGGACTCCCTCAACAGGAGGGAGAACGCCGCCGCGTTGCGGGCCCCCCAAAGGGCCATAGCCCAGGGGGTGGCGAGGGCCTACCGCACGGTCGGCTTCTCCGCGGCATGTGCTCTGGCCAGCACCCCGCCTTGGGAGCTCGAGGCGTGGGTGCTCGCCAGAGTATATGAATGGACGGCGGGGCGGAGGGCAAGTGGAGAACGCCCAGCCCCGGAAGAGCGGGAGGCCGTCCGGCGGGAGGCGAAGGACGCCATTGTCGTCCACTGGACGCGGGACCTCGCCGCCGCAGCCTTTGGCCGCCGAACCCTCGACGCGATTGGGCCGGTCCTGCGAGACTGGCTCGAGCGGTCGCACGGGTTCCTTTCCTTCCGTTTGGTGCAGGTGCTGTCCGGACACGGTTGCTTCGGATCGTACCTGCACCGTATCGGGCGGGAGGAGACGCCGTCGTGTCACGACTGTGGCGCGGCGGAGGACACGGCGCAGCACACTCTCGAGGTGTGCCCGTCGTGGTTCGGGCCGCGCCGCAGTCTCACCGCGGCGATCGGAACGGACCTCTCGCTCTCCGGCTTGGTCAACGCCATGCTGGGGGATGAGGGGTCCTGGGCGGCAGTCGCCTCCTTCTGCGAACACGTCATGTCCCAGAAAGAGGCGGCAGAGCGCGCGCGGGAGGAAGACCCTCTCGCGGCGCCGCTCCGAAGGCGGAGGAGGGGTCGAAGAAGACGTCAGTATGACAGTCATCTCCGACTCCTCCCAGGTGGAAGCCCGCAGGCGACGGGTGCGGGGGCACCCTCGCCTGTATTGCACAGGCTTCCACCAGTGCCGGACGGGAATGGCCAGGTGTTCCCGGGACATGCGGGGCCCGCCAGATAGGCGGGCATGCGCCGGGGGGTTGTGGACGCAAAGGCTGAGCCGGATTCCCATGACCCCCCATCAAGGCGATGAGGGAACACCGCTGAGTTTTAGTGGGTATACTGCCACTCTGGCAGGGAGTCCCACATACTCCGTCTCGTCCCCCGACGAGCGGAGATGCGTAATGTCATTTCTCAGCGACAAAAAAAAAAAAAAGGTTAGAACGGTGACCACTTAGCGCGAGCCGAGCGAGCGCAGCGAGCGTGCCGCGGCAGCGGCCGGCGAAGCGCCAGAAAGTAATTACCTCCCCGTACCCTAATGAGTGACAGATCCTACCCAGAGCACACAGACTTGCCATGTGTTGGTTAGGTTAGAAGGTTTTGTTCAAACTGGAATAATAGAAAAACTACGCATCTCCGGCAGGGCAGGAGTGGGGGGGGTGAAACAGGGCGCCCCCCCCCAACCCCCCTCCACCCCTCCCATCTTCTTACGGAGGCGACTTGATATAAGACTTTAACCGAAATAAATGCTTTGAGTTTGAGTATCTGCTTCTGTTGTATCTTCAACTGACAGAATTGTTAAATTCATGTTGTTCACTAATGTGAACAACACTGGGGCCCAAGTCTGCTATTTTTATAAATTCGTCATTCCAACACGATCCCACCACCATTCCATTGTCATTTTGCTAAAAGTTCGTAATCTGCTAAATTCATAATGGTTGATCATTGGTCGGTCAATGGCACAGAACATATACTATACTCGTAACGATGTAAAAGCAATTACTGCACAATGACGTTCTAATGGTAGGTCACTGATCAAAGGAACTGTCAAAATTTTAGCAGATTACCGCCTAAGTCAGTAATAATTTTTTAATTATGTACGAGATTACCATTCTATGACATTTCTTTCAATGGAGTGTCAGTGGTTGACCATTGGAAAGTCATAATGACGCCATTATATTAGTAGATTACCAAACTTGTCAAAATCAACAATTATGAAATCAATGATAGACCATTCTGACACTATTGTAATAGCAGACTTGAGGCCCTGGTCGAATTCTTTGGTGATCTTCCGTCGGAAATCTTTTTATGACATTTCTTGACAATGTGACCGACCTGTCAGCAATATTTGCACTTTAATTCCTTTTTCTTAAAGTTGTTCTTACTCTTCTCAGATTTTACTACAAGAGCTTTCACATTAGTATTACACTCTGCTTTATTTATTAGCGCTCTTTCATAGGCACATAACTGTATTGTCAGATTCTCAATGTTTCTATCCTGTTTTGCCATCGAAAGCCAACTTGACTTAAATGCAAAAAACTGTTCCGGAAGTGTATCCAGTATCCTGCAAATTATTAGGATTACTGGTAAATCGTTTCCTTCTAATTCAGTATTTAGGTCATAGAACAAAGATTTTTCTGCAGATATATGTGTGGTCATATCATGCTCAGGATCTTTTTGGTAGCTGAAGAACTTCTTGCATAAATCGTGGCTCTTATCTTCTGTAGCTCCGTCATATAGCCTTGCAAGTTCGTCCCACATGTCCTTTGCCGTGCTGAATCTCATCACCTTGTGCAACATATCCTCAGTCATATTTGCCAAAAGTAATAATTGAGCAGTGTTACCTAACATTTCAAAATTATTTGACTCCTGAAATTTCTCTATTATTTCGGGTGTGGCCAATGCTCCTGGATGAGTAGGCATTTTAATTTTACCCTTTATAACATCCGTTGTACCTGGATAACTTTTAAGTAATCGAGTAATCATGAATTTCCATGTTTGCCAATTTTGTCCATTCAATTTGTTTAATTTCGATCTTTGCCCCAGCTACAGTCTGCATGAGACGATCGTAAATTTTACTTATTGTAGGTACGTTTTGACTTTCATAAAAAAATCTAGATTCTTACTTGTATCTTGCTATCCAGTATCCAACTATCCACCCGTAGAATTTAGCCTCGGGCAACTCAACGCAATGCTACCATATTAAAGTAATTGGATTATGAGGCATTAATGTAGAAATATAAGTTTAATTATTTTTAAGACTTTTTCATACAGGAGTAAAATTATCTATCAAAAAGTGATACCACTATTTCTTTTTATTATTTCGAATAGTGTGTTCCTTTTTATCTATGGAGGTTCCATAGCTTCACCTTCTAACAGTTTTGATATGCGAACTCTAACACTCGATATCGGTGGACTCTTTTAAACGTTTTTATATTCTAATAGGTAGGTACCTATTTAAAAATATAATTTATGTGTAAGTAATTAATAACGAAATGGGATGGCGCGTATTATAATAAAAATTGTAAGTTGGTATCTACCTTAATTACCTATATGAATACATTTTCTATGGTATCTACTCATTGGAGTTTTTAATACTTCTAAACTTAAATATATGTTTTTACTTATGACTTAGGTAATCGTCTTGTCCGCCATAATGTTATACTCAAAGCAGGAAAGAAAAGCAATACCTAATAATAGGCATTGAATACATTTTCAATGGGCGTCGATTAGATACCTACTATAGCGACATAACACATTCTTCGATGAAGAACTAGCCACAACACAAGTAAATCGAGTGCGTTCATGTAATCATTACGTGTTTATTACACTTGATTACAGCTGTGTATCATAATGTTCTTTGGTACTAATGCTCGCTGAACTTGTACTTACGATGAATGCACGTCGTAGTAGCATGCACATAAACACGACAGGCCCAGTTCACGTAAAATAAACAGTAAATGCAGTTACACTTAAGTTGGTACTTATTTTAAATTACATTTTGTCCGATCGCATCGAAACAGACGTGACGTAGACGGTTAGCCACTGCACCAATCGAGCCATACAAGACTCGAATCGAGACATAAGAGACTAGCTGGCGTTCGGCGCACCAAGCCGTCAAATTGGACCTAAAACAGCCTTAGAATACAACACGCCAAACAATCATCGCAAAAGCACCCTCTTTTATTGTTTTAATGCCATAACTTATTTATTGACTCATATAAGTCATAACATAACCTGCCCTGCATTTTCCCAACTAAGTTGGGGTCACGGGGGCTATGACTGTCAAATCATCCGTAACATTTACCTATCTAGGTACTTTATTTTACCGGTGGACGTCAAATATGAACTGAGCTAACTTGACCCCCATACGACTACGCCTGGTGGGGTCGGCTTCCAGTCCAACGGGATGCAGCTGAACTGCTGAATACAAGAGTCATTACTTTCTAATGAAGTCTTCATTATTGTATTTAAATAAGTAATCAAAACGAGGACTTATAACTGCATAGGTACCCAATACTGATTGTATTCAATATATTAGTTTACAAGTTCAAAGTTATTAGTTTCTGCCCGCGTTTCTGCGCGAAATAGAGGTAGGTAATCGAAACTTTGATTGATTTATAAATTTTAAGAAATTTTAAAATTAATTGACCCTCGAATTCACCAGGTCTTGACTTATTTCTATAGGGTTGCCTAAAGAGACGTGTCATGGTCAATTTCGAACACTAAAATCAGAATATTTTTGTGGCTCTGATAGTGGAGTGAGACTGTGAGATACCTGACAAAGTATGCGAACATTTTGATGAAAAACACCGTAAAAAGCGATCGCATTTTAAACCAGCAAATTAAGGTGGAGATTCGGCAGATGTTATTTTTTTATACAAAATCGCCAAGCCTGTAACTATATTATAAGTACCTAATTATGGGAAAATATCCGGTAATTTTCGTCTGTAATAAAAGTTATCTAAATTTAAAGGTAAGTATATAACATTACCTTCGAATTGATATATGGATGATAAAAGAGAAAATGATAGGTTTTCAGTAGATATAGGATGTACATAACTCCAGCTTCCTCATATGTGATAAAACAATTCTACCCATGCCAATATTTAAGGCATAATAGCTGCAATCAAAGTTCGCAGTCTTATTTTAGCTGCCACAAAAACTTCGTTAATATGAGTCGTTTAGTGTGTGTTAGCTGGAGCGACGTCACCCCAGCTGCTCATGTCATATCTTCCAAACGAAAGACGATATGATTATGTATTATAGCTCAAAAATTAAGGCATAATAGCTGCCACTGGCAGCAAAATTTTCAAATCAAGGATGGCCACCCTGTATCTACTTAAAGCCTATCATTTACCAATATTACAATAACCCGTTTCCCTCTTCGATTCCTTTAATTATCGACTAAGGATGAGCAATGATACATTCCAGTTGCCCCCAATTACCAATTTACATAAAACTAGCCAGCATGCATAATAAACACGGCAAACTTAATTAATGTTACCTATTCAAATTATGACGCGTAGGTATCTATAATCATGTGAAACTGATTCTTGAAGGCCGCTCTCCGGAACTTGAGGAAGCATCGAATTACGCGGGAACAGTCGTCCTTAGCGTTACTACGTTGCTCAATGGAAGGAAGCGTTGTCGTCGATGTTGAGGTAATGCTCGTCAGTAATGGAGCGGTCACCGCGAAGCGCGGGCGTGCATTCCCGGACTGGAGCCAGCATGGGCCAGTACCACACACTCAGGTAGGAGCTGGTGGCACGCGCCATTGGTTCGCGTATTGCGTTTGTGTTGTGTTGCGTTAGCGTAGCGGTTGGTAAGGGAGATAGGTGCCTCCTTGTTCGGCGGGGGTAAGTACAAATGGTGGTGCTGTGTTGTGAAATGAGGACTGACCTTCTTGGTGGTTAGTGACAACTTCCAATCACTTCAATATTGATACCGAATTTTCAGCTAGTAGGTGGGGATCTACCATAGATATCTGTGTGGTCTACACTCTACACATCAGGATTTTACTGATCTTTGATTTTGAAATTTGTCGGAAGTTGATTTGTGGTATTTTAAACATCCCAAAAGGGTTGTTAGTTCTGGTATGTTTGAAGAAGACCGTATCAATACTGTAATTATAACCTTTTTATTTATGTAACAGTTTCACATTTTATAAGTCAGTACCACTGATACAATGTTTTGCAACTTGATAAAACTGCACCATTAGGTATTGTTCACAAGAGCGTGGGTTCAATTCCCATGTCGCAGTGTTTTTGGGTACCTAACATTGTCAACAGTGACGACAACGTCTTGTTACTACCCTTTCAGAGAAATTAACAATATGTTGTCCTGAAGTTTTTTAGTTTTTTTGGGATCTAAAAAGCTGCAACGAAAATGTTACTAATTTTCGCACACGTGCGTAAAACAGTGGTGAAAATCTTGTTCGAATGTGATGAAGGTCACACGTAGCCAGGCCCCCCTTGTCCATTAGGCACTATGGGCAAGTCTCCAGGGCCCCGGGATCCTTGGGGGGCCCCGGCCTGCTCTCATAAAAAACATTCGTTGCAGCCACCGCATTGTTATTATGTACCCGATTCAATGACAAAATAAGTTATTTGAAGTGCGGTTTACAATACGTTTTTAGCCACCCAGTTATGAAAAATATTAGTATGTTTCTCTTATTGTCTCTTATCTACACACCCCGGCCCCGTGACCCTTATGTGCCCAGGGCCTCCAATAGGTTAAAGAAGCACGTAGCTTCTGTAACTACTGATCTCATCATCATCATCATCATTTCAGCCTAAAGACGTCCACTGCTGGACATAGGCCTCCCCCAAAAGGGGGGGGTTTGCCATAATCGCCACGCTTGGCAGGCGGGTTGGCGATAGCAGTATGGTATGGTGGTAGAATGCATAGAGAACGCTGCTGCCCATTCTCCGGTACGCCCCTTAGTCGCCTTTTACGACACCCACGGGAAGTATGGGGTGGTGCAATTCTTTAAGTCCGGCACCACACAGACACTACTGATCTACTCTCTTCTAAATGCCATCCGATTTGATCCGATCTACTTCTGCATTTGACCATGACCGTACTAACATAACAACGAGGACACTGTTAGGGTTCGAAAATACAAGGATTCAAAAGAATCTTATTTCCGACTCAGAAGGTTGGGTATTAGCCTATAATGCCCCACTGCGCACTGCAAGGCTTTTTTCCGTCCTTCCAATTATCTCTATCTATTGCTGTCTGTGGCCAATTAAAAAAAAAAAGAGTTGTTCCCGTCATCGCTTTCAGGGTAAATAATCTTCTACTTATTATCCACTTTCGTTCACAACAATGTGCAATTCGCTTTTGTTTTCGTTCAATACTTTACTGTTACAATAGTCGTGCTCGACCTCATTTTCACAACGTGCATCACCTCTGACTATTGCTTTCGTTGTTAACCGATCGGTCAGCGATGAGATAGCCTCCTTGTGAACTAAAATGCTCCAGAAGTCCAGACCGATGAGCGTAGAGATGTAAAGATTTGTAAGTACCGTTTTGTTTTTAGTCTTTGCCCAATTCAGTCTGCGAAAAACTTCGCGATGACTTTCACGTTGACTACTATCGCAGGTTTGGCAGCCATTGTTCTTCTTACAATATTATTCTAATACGTTATTGTTTTATTTTCCGTGTTATGTTATAGTCGATTGATTGATATTTTCAAACTCCAATGCCATTGTATAGATTCTTTTCACACGATTCTGTATTTATTGATGTTTTCTCATTGTCATTGAAGTTAATTCGGAAGCGAATACAACTCGTAGTAAGATTAATTAATTAATTAATTACAACATTATTAACATAGTATAGATAAGTATAGTCGTTTTCGTTAGCGATTCGCTTTTGTTTTTGAAGTCACGAACTTATTTACTCATTTGCACTAGAAACATCAACACGGGTGTAATTGTGGGTGTAATGCAACACATATTAGCGCAGTGCTTAGCTAATTAGCTACGTGTTGTCACTTGCCAGGCCATTGTCCACAGACACCATAAAGAACTGCTAATTGGTTGGTTGGACCTTGTGCATATTACTTTACTTAGAATCAACTGCAAAAACAGATACCGTCTCCGGATAAGGCGCACCTACCTACGTTTATGCTTTTTGTGCTCAATTACACTAATCGTGCCGGTCCTGCAAGGTGTTACAATAAACATATGAGGAAGACATCCATTTGTACCAACATGTTAAAGTTCATTTCAAATAAACTTGCGATAAAGTTTGTTCACCTCCTTCTACTAATGTATCCCAATATTTCCAAACCATACGAAAAAAATGGCAGTGTCGGTAACACGATCAAAACATTGACTTACCTACTCCGTGTTTGGTATTATGAAACTCAACCGATGCAATGTTAGCGACAGTTTTGTATGACGAACGATATCTATCGTAAGTTATTTGGACTTTTTGGTACAGGGTGGTTGAATGACATTTATCGCAAGTTTATTTGAAATACACTTTAGTAAAATATTAATTTTTAATTCGCGGAACTTCTCATTATCGCATTCAGCTCTAATAATTTATTCTGAATGCAGTCAATCATATAAGGGGTGAAGTAGGAATGTTTCCAATTATGTAAAATGTTCGGAAACGTTTCACAAAGACTTGTAACAGACTGTTAGGTCATGTGGCCCTGCACGCGATTAGAAGGAGTACACCGGTGCCTCTACCTACCATGTGATATATTCATTGACCCACTTTGAGGGATATCACCGATGTCCGGAATTGTCGAAAGTACTGTTCAAGGATGCACGCGAGTTTTGTTTTTGTTGCATCTTGTCTAGTAAGTTGGTTCTAGTATCTTAGTAATAAAGCCTTCTTTTAGAAATTCGTAGATATGGTAGGTAATCAAACCAGAATACTTCCGCGGCCTTGAATACACGCATCTTTTTTGTTTGTTTTGTAAACTTCGCCGCAATCATTGAGTAGAGAGTTTATCCGAGTATCATTAATACGTTAGGTACAGCGCAGGATGTATTCTTTTACAATGTCATGTTATTACATATTCATCTATTCATAGCATCCAAATATTTATTCATAATTATGTACATTGTGTATTGATTATTTCCTTACATGGAACGAGTAAACAAGGAGCTTTGTGACTTGTTAAGACTGGCAAAGACTCAAGACATTATTCGATTCCTATCTTAACTCTTCTTTCGTTGTCGTAACATAACAGGCAACTCTTTGATCTTCAGACTCTCTATGTGTCTATTTGCACAGATGAAGTTTAATATCTCAGTGACGGACGTCATCCTGAAAGTGTCCCCCAAGGCATCATTCTGTTTCCTTTCCTCATCTCAGTGTTCTGCCATCAAAAAGCCAACTACGCTGTCGATTAACCTTCATCTTAACTTTAAATTGGATCATTGTTATCATTAACCTCTTATTTTGAAAGACTGGAGGAAAGACTGGTGATTCAGATCGAATCTCTCAAACGTGTGCAGACGTATCAATCAGTCTGACCAACGACTTCTTCACTACATCTTCATCTTCCACTGCATCTCCTAATAATGATGATGATTTTAATGACTTTATCGTTATCACTTTCCTACACAAACTTAATCGTAAGCGAACCTCTTCCTGAAGCTAAGGCTTACATCATTCATCGTCATTTCGTCGTCATAAATAAAGTTTTTATTAGAGCTTGTTTAAATAATTATCATCATTCTCCTCCCTGATCATAATGTATTTGGTGTCGGCGTAGCTTGCCTTCTTCTTCCATACTTAATGTAAGGTAAGTAAGTAATGGAGCAAATTGTAGAGAGCAAATTATTTGTCGCATTTACAACCTTCATTTTCTGGAAATGGTAAAACCTAGTAACAATTATTCAAACATAAAGATAGACCTAAAAACTACAATAACAATCGTACAAACACAAGACCGATGAAGCAGTTACATAAAAAAAAAAACAATGCATTAATCGTAGTTTGCAAAATGCTAAGAAATTAGAGCAATATGGTAATCCGAGGAAATTTACGCATGACCGATGTTTAGGGACGAAATAACAATATTTACATAGACTCGTGCTAGTAGGTTCTCGCTGTAAGCACGACATTCGTGCCTGTCAATTCTCAAATTGCGATTTCAGGGCAATGCTGTATCGGACAGGAAAAGGATGTAATAAAAAAACTACATACAAATTACATGCTCGTACATACATCATTCTGTCACTGCGATTGATTGAAATTACGAAAAGTGATTTCTGAAGTTGCTATTTCTTTAAATAGAAAATTTCATATTTCTGAGTTTCCTGCCTGAGTAGGTACTCTAGGTATCTATAATGATCAGTTTAGTGTTCACGTTAGTGCATTTACGGCATTTTCAACTTGGATGCAACCAATATCATCAAGGATGTCAGTAGTTTTGTTGAAAAACTATAGGTATTTATCTTTAATAATGTTTTGCTAATATTGGTGATGCAGTAGTCACCACACCTTGGTGACTACTGCAGTTGCCGATATCTGTAAATGTAATGAAAGGCTAGATTTTACAAACAGAAACTTCTGACGATAAATTGCAAATTTAATGATAAACGCTCCCCGGCTCATATTTTTTCTAGAGATTTCTTGTTCTTGTATTAGAAACTGAGTGATTGCGCGCGCGCATGATACCTACTACTATCATTATAGCATCCTATAAGTATTAAACTTGGCTTGATTTCAAACTCATTAATTAATCAATGTAAATCAAAGTAAACACATAATAACGACAGCCCCATCAATTATTAGTTTATAACAATATTGTTAGTAGACGAAACGATTTCGTTAATGACGTATGGGAGTTGCGCACGCGTACAATTACAGGCATTCACAGTTTGAGTATTCTAGTTATTGCATCACCCGTTATTTAATTGGCAACCTGTTCGATACCACAGCGCATCAATACGTGCACTATTGTCTGCCCCAGGAATGACCTATGTAGGTCCGTCAAATGAAATAAGTAAGTAGTCATTCATTCCGATGCAACGTTTTATTAAATTTCTGATGCGTGAAACCGTAAGAATGATTTTCCAATCAGAAGTTTGTTAAACATTACAGAATAAATTATGTGTCGTCTGTAACGTTATCATAACATGTCCGAAATACAATTGATTCATCAGTGCGGGTATTATCTAAACATAAATTGTGATACAATTTATATAATAACACTCGTAGCGCTTGTACCTACGCAGGCGCCATGTTTGATAACACGCCCATTGTTCTGCACCGCGGCACTACCGCACCTTCACGCATCACTTCAGATACGATCACTCGCATCGGCTGCAACTGCAACAGTAACGTCGCGATATGTTGTCTTGGTAAGCAGTCGAGAGCGCAGGCGCAGCACATCGCACTACGTATTCATTCGGATTTTTGCTTTTATCCAATACTTGTATTCTTCTAACATCAGGCGCCGAAGCTGTCGAAGCAAGAGTATTGTAAAAACTTTGAAGAATCCAAAAGGGCACGACTCATAATGCATTTTCTATAGGGTTCCTCCTATGGGTGAAACGAATCTATTCAAAAAAAGATTGACTCACTTAAATGGTGTTTTCGCAAGCTACGATGTTTTCAGGTTTCACACTTGATTGACAGGATTTTTTTTTAGAAATATTTTGATGTTTTTTTCGTTTCTACTGCATTAAATCAATTTTTCAGTACAGAATTAATCTCCATTAAATTATCTATGCAACGGTATATAAATTAAGTAGGTTCTGTGTACAGTCAACAAAGGAGATACCTAAGTATACAGGAGCGTCGGATATAGTTGAAGTTTACTAAGAAACCGATGGATGTTCTTGAATATAATTTTATTTTATTAATAGAAAACAAACAGCTCATTTATCAAATTAAATTTCAGTCCGGAACATCCATCAGTTTCTTAGTAAACTTCAACTATATTCAACGCTCCTGTATACTTATCTCCTTTGTTGACTGTACTAGAAGAAGGAGTATAACAATAGAAACAGTTGCAGAAAGGAGGCAAAAAACATTTTTCGATCTTAAAGCACTCTCTAATGCTTCGCATTATGAGTCGTGCAATTTAGTTTTTAATCTTTACCTACCACTACAAATGTATCTGTGAACCTTACGTTTTTCGAAACGCTCACTTACCGCTTATTTTCTTTTTTTCAGGTCATTCGTGATTTCCTTGGCAATCGCGATAGCAATAACAAAATCACCAGCCAGTGGTTTCACTATAGCTCGGGATATTTTGAATTCACCAGATCTGGAAACTGAAGAGAGCAAACAGCTGGAAGTGAGATACGATTTGAAGACCTTAAATGAGAATGAGACGATCTATAACAACAAGACGAAAGAAGACTCAGATTCTACTGTAATAGCAATCAATAACACCAACAATAATAATAAGCAAAATTACGGTGATGAAAAGGTTGATGAGAAACCGTTGATTGTCAACGAGACTGCTGATACACGAACAAAAATATCAGAAAATAACACAATCAAAATTTCGTCAGATACAACGATAATAATTTCGACCGAAACGTCTAGTTATGCCACTACAGCACCAAGTGCAAGTCAAACTGAAAGCCCAGAAACTGACAGAAGTCAAGATCTTACAACTACATCTTCACCACAGACTTCATTTACTACTGAAACCGAATATTCAACTGTTACAAATAAAATTGAGGAAAGAAAAATCCAAGAAAATGAAACAAGATCACCAGAAGATCAGAATTATACGGGAGATGTGACTTCTACTGCAACACGAGGGACAAATAACGTGAATAATAATGATGCAAATAAAAGAGAAAATAAGACGAATGATTTTAACAACGTTATTAACAATGTGAACACTGTAATAACAACTATTGCAGATTCTGAAAGTAAAGTTACAACCGAAACCCATTATTCTGATCAGAAAGCAGATCAAACAAATACTAAAGAAGAAAGTACTATAGAAAAAACTGACGAATTGCTTGATGCATCTACGACTGCTTCAGCTGAGCCCAAGACAGTAATATTAGAAAAGGATTCTACAGAAATGACGCCAGAAACTTCTTCTACTGAAGGTTTTACCACTGACTTATATCAAGCTACGGTACCGCCTTGGAAAAAATATACAACAATTGATAGAAAACGCACAAGCACTGAAGACACCACAACAACAGATAAAGATATGGCACTAGCAGAAACTGCGCAAACTCGTATGAATCTAGAAAAAGTTTTTACTAACACTCCCATGACGTCAGAAAAATTTACAAATGATCTTATTGATGCTCCAGAGTCAACGACAAGACAACTTGAAATAACAACTGGGACCGAAACTATTGTAAGTTATGCTTCAGAGTCTATAACTAACACATCCATGACAATGATGGGTACTGAGATTGAGACCGAACCAACGAAATTCGAGATTGTGTCTAAAAGAGCAGGCTACAAAGACAACCGAGAGACTACAACTCTTAAGCCGGAAGAAGCCACTACCACGGAGTTCTCGCCTAGAGTGAGCACGAATAATACGGAAATGTATAGTACTATGTACGAGACTGAAGTTGAGGTAGTAAAAAACAAGAATGGTAGTATCTATGAGTCGCAAAGCCAATTGGTAAGTTGATTTAAGTTTTATAATATTGTTAACTTTGTGACTTACATAAAGGTACAAAGAGCCCGCTGTCAATTGACGTTGACCGTCGCCATAAGATGAAAAAATGTGTTACAATGTTGTCGATCGACCGCGGTCTGGTTGCACTCTGTTCCTATACCTATGTCTCAGTCCATGCCTCGGAAGCCACGTTAAGCCTTTTGTCCCGGCAGTCAATCGAGGATCTTTTACAGCCGTTACGGGTGGTCACAAGCCCGAAACTCTAACAACCAGTCTTGCCAAGAGGTATCGTTATAACCCAGTCACTGGATTGTGGAGGTCAGATGCAGTCGCTCCATGTAATATACTGGTATTCAGATGCACCTGGTTAAACAGGAAGCCGACCCCAATATAATTCGGAAAAGGCTAGACAGATGATGATGACCTATGTCATAATTTACATAATTTTCATGTCAACAGTTATACTTATTCTCCGTCTTCTTTTCATCTCGAACCCGTTCGTACCGTGGTAAAAATATATGCCAGTCAACAAGATTGTATCACCCGGCGCCGAGCGCACATAATGAGTAACGTGTGTAAAATGATAAAATCATCCACAAGTGATGAAGCACCGCCTGCCGGGTCAGCGGGATTGTCCGAAAGGGTTACCGCTGGCCCGGAACATAAAGGGCTAAGGAAGGAACACGGGTGGGTTTTAGTCAGTAAGAATCTGACACTCCCTTCCGCTCCACCCAGAGCGGGAGGAGTCATTTGATGATTTCCCATCCGCAAAACAAAAAAAAAAAAAAAAAGTGACGAAGCACCCGAGTAAGGGGCACTCAAAAACATATTTGTTTTGTTTAAGGGGGAAGCGCTAAGGTAACCCGCGAAATTCAAATTTACTTACGATTTTTGCAATTTGCTGGTCAGTATTAAGTTGATTAAAATATGACTCGCGGTCGTAACAAATATGTATTTACAGAATTATAATCATTACAATCACTAATACAACTTGTTAAATCCCCAAATGTCAAGATTTCATGAAATAGTCATTCTTGGGGATTACTTGGTCTTAGAGAGTTGTGTTGATGACTGAAATTATTATAATTCTGTAAATACAATATTTGTTACGGCCGCGAATCATATTTTAATCAACATACAACTTAATACTGACCAGCAAATTGCAAAAAACATAAAAAAAATTGAATTTCGCGGGCTACCCTGGCGCTTTCGCCTTAAACAATTTATTTCCATAAAAATATCTCTCCCATATTATTTCTGATGTCCATTGTTATACCACGTTTGTTCGGTAAGAGAAATTGTACTTTTAGAATTGCCTATTTAATTTTGCAAACATTTGCAGGCTGAAGATGCGATTAAAGAAGAGTTATTAAGAGAAGAAACGCTCAACGACAACGAAGAGAATGCGAAGCTTTTTACACATTCGAAACAAGGGAGAATCGTTGATGGTGTGCCTGAAATTGTTACCGACTCACTTAGCGTCAAACCCATAGGTCAGGAAAAAAAGAAAAATACCATTTTATATGCCGTCAATCCAAACTACAAACCCCTTAAAAAAATTGACGTAAAACCACCAAAACAGTTCCTTCGCGACCCAGATGACAACAGCTGGAGAAACGAGAGCATCAGCTCTTTAGGAATCGTTTTCAAACCGAAGAATGCTTCAAAATCTTTCACGCAAGTCCTAAAAAACAAAACTGAGATTGAGTTAGGAAATATGACCGATAAAGACAGCAAAGACGATCTCCCAGACTTAAGAGTTAGGCTAGAAAAGATAGCTGAAGTAAGGAAATCCAAGAAAAAGATTAACAAGTTTGGAGATACGGTGTATAGTGACTATGAGGAATCAAGTGAGAACACTAACCCTTATAGAGAAGACAGGACCACGCCAATGAGCCCCTCCGTGGAATCGATATTCAATTTCACCCCACCTCCACCATCTCAATCATCTACGACAGAGTTTGATTTCACGGTAAACGCAATTTCAAGAGAACATTTTGACCTTTTCAAAACCGAAAAGAATTCTCCTATAACAACAAATAAACCGAGGAAATTCCACAACTTGGCAGAATACTACGACGCTACCGACGAATATGATGCTGACTACGTGAATCAGCACAAAATCGATTTAAAGAAATTCACTAAAGCAATGAAAACAAAGGAGACTTTCGCTACGCAATCCCCCGAGTTACTACGTACACAACCGATCATAGAATATCAACCAGAGAGGAAGGCCACTCTTCAGTATTTCCCACCTACACAAAAAGTTATCCAAAAAGTAAATATGAACGATTACGATACTAATTTCAATAGAAAAGTGAACATGTATACCATTAATAAAGAGCCTCCCAAAAACGTGCTGACCACTTCTTTTGGCACAGTTGCTCCCATATCAACAGAATCGTATGAACCATTAAATAAAGTAACAATGAAGCCTACTTACACTCCAATGTACCAAAATGACAACTTGGACAAGAACCTGTATTTAACAAACCAGCCGCGCGTGTCCGAGCCCCCTCACGGCGGACTTGTGGCAAACGACGGAAATTTCAACAGAGCCTCGTATGTAATCAAACATTACCGGGACTTTATCAACGAGGCGGCAAAAGGCGGCGACGACGAAAGGAGCGAGGAGTATACGTATACTGAGGCGCCCGTCCATGGCGTCACCGTCAATGAGTTGTCTAAAATGCCCCCCCGGTACAGCAACCAGGGGGAGGAGGAGTACGAGTACGATGTGAAGTTCCGCAAAGATATTATGAACCGATTCGTTGATAACTTCAATCAGAACAGTGACAGGTTCAAGGTGGACTTCCCAATCTTATACAACAGTAGTGTTGTGCACAGACAGACCCCGGAGCACGGGAGAGTGGCGTCGTCGTCTGCGTTCATGAAGAGGTTGTACGAAGTTAACTCGCGGCCGGCCAGCATGCTGAGGAGGCCGTGCGATCCTCACTGTGACAAGACGGTGGAGCTGTCGCCCGCGTACGAGCTGCACTACTACGTGCCAGACGAAGAAGAGAAGGAAGAAATAGAGCCGCGAGCCATCACCGTGCCGTATCGCTACAGGTTATGAGATACGCGTCGCGTGCATGTTAGGTAATGCAATAGTAAGTCGAGTCGGGAGCTGTGCAGGCTGTACTTCATGACAATAAATTA
The DNA here is from genome assembly GCA_916614155.1 of Mesoligia furuncula. Classification (NCBI taxonomy): domain Eukaryota; kingdom Metazoa; phylum Arthropoda; class Insecta; order Lepidoptera; family Noctuidae; genus Mesoligia; species Mesoligia furuncula. Next base: position 28,836,803 of record OU744803.1, read on the forward strand.
CAATTTATTGGTGCTTATCGTAGTTAACGGTTGTCGAATGATCGGCAGAGCGAATAGTAATTATATAAACAGTAATGATTTCGCGAATCAAGTAAGTAGTTGTAAAAACATAATTGTTCGGTGAAACTGTGGCAGAATTGGGACTTGAGTTGTTCACAAAAATGTATTACTGCGTACCTACTAAATACACAATAGTAATCTAGGTAGTATTCAGGTACCTCTAACCTGAATCAAATCAAATGTAAATGTGTAATGTGTAATATTGAAATGGATTTTGTACTTGAATTTTTTTTAACCTAGTGATTAGACCTTTTTATGGAAGATTTAGCGTTGGATAGGTATCTACTTACTTCAAAATGAGAAAGTAAAGAAATTGTGTTCTTCCTTTATGTAAGTGTATTCTGCCGAATTGCCAAAGATGTAATTTTTTAGTGGTATAATATTTGTAAAGTAAAGATCACATAGGAAATTAAGTTATTGGTCTTCAACAAGTCACATTGGTGCCCAATTATTTCATGTATTTGTACTGTATTTAGACAATGTGATACATAATTGCCTAGCGTACTAAGGTTATTTGCATGGAATAAAGTAAAACCGGTATAGTTTAACAAAGAAGGCCTGTATTACATAGTAGACTGTTGTGTATATAAATATTTATATTCGTAGATGATTTAGAAGCTTTGCCGTAGCGGTTTTAATATTACAACTTGTAAGATATTTACTTGTCTAGTGAGAAAAAATGATTGATCGATAAATGCATCATCGTATGTGTCATCATAAACTATAGTCCGACTTTTAATTAGCTGCAGTAAAATGACACTTCTTACTGCCATTTCGTTAAAAAAGTTGCCACCGTATCTCTACTAGTGATGTGTTTAAAACTCAATGAAACATCGTTTTTATTCAGATATTCGAAATTTACCAATTTTGATTTAACCGTAAACAATCAAAATAAATATTGTTTGTATTGATCAGATAAAAATATATGTTGTAGTTTCAAATCAGCGTCAATACAAATAGTCTACTAAAGATAATTTTGTTTAAATTTTTGTTCAACTCCTACTTTAAATCTATCTAAGAAATCAATTTTGTAAACAAATTGAAGTTTTCATTCGGAAGTTTCTTATACAGGATTATTTGCAAAACACCAAAAACCTTAAAATAAAAAATATATTACAAAGATAATATGTTTGTGATTAGGCAGAATTAATGTTTTTAGGGTTCCGTATAAAAACGGAACCCTATTAATAAGACTTCGCTGTCTGTCCGTCTGTCCGTCTGTCCGTCTGTCTGTCTGTCTGTCACCAGGCTGTATCTCAAGAACCGCGATAGCTAGACAGTTGAAATTTTCACAAATTATGTATTTCTGTTGCCGCTATAACAACAAATACTAAAAACAAAATAAAATTAATATTTAAGGGGGGCTCCCATACAACAAACGCGATTTTTTTGCCCTTTTTTGCTCGATATCAAAAATGGCAACAGGTAGGCACTTGAAATATTCACGAAATACTCAGTTGTATTTTAACTTTAATAATAAATAATAATAATAAAATAAAATAAATATTTAAGGGGGGCTCCCATACAACAAACATGTTTTTGTCGGCGTTTTTGCCTTGTGGTACGGAACCCTGCGTGTGCGAGACCGACTCGCACTTGGCCAGTTTTTTATAAATTCAACCCGATTGCTGATGTGATGACAAAACAGTAATTAGGCATTGCTCAATGTTTTTGTTGTAAACTTTTATGATCCTAAATTTCATTAAGTTTATATATTATATCATCCTCTAATAATATTATCCTCTTTTTAACCGACGAAAAAACGGAGGGGGTTCTCAAGTCTACGCATATAATTTTTTTTATGTATGACCCCGCTTAACTTTTTACAGAGTGGTCCGTTTTTGATCATTCTTTTTTTTTTTTGTTTGAAAGGGTATAGGTACTCTCGAGGTGGTCCCATTGACTGTTTGGCGCCGACTCAAAATTACACACAAAGTAAGTTAAGTAAGCTAAGCTAGTTAAGGTTTTATACTTACTTACATTAGTATAAGAACTAAAAAAGGTTTATTATTTTTTGCTTTTCAGTTTTTTCGGGGGTTTAATTTTTTGTTAAAAAGTTTTTTTATAAAATCAATTTAGCATGGATCGATTTAGAACTGAATATTACTTGAACGAATCGACTATTTTGTCACATTACTATTTAAATTTCGTTAAAAAGTGGTAACACATAAGCTGTCAGTTTACTGCAGTAAATTAAAAGACAATCACGCTCATTTTATACAAGCTTACCTAATTACCTACATGGAAAGTTTTTGTCATATTTTCGCTCTCCGTAAACTCGATGTTTCGCGTAGGTATTTTGTAAAAATCTTGTTGAAAAACATTGACGCAAGCGTTGTGAGTTTGTGATAATAAAATACAATTTTATGTACCTAGAATCTGTTTTTTATTGTTTGTACACAAATATACTTGAATTCACCACACAAGCTTGTAAGTACTTACGGATACTTCACAGTAAGTAGCGCGATGACGTGATGCGGCAGTGTAGGCAATAGGTATGATCAGCACAAAATACTTACGAGCAACTTCAAAACGCCTTAACTTTCTTGTTTTACCTATAACCTACCTAAATATCGATACCTAGATATTATTAATTTTGCATTTGTGTGTGAGAGGTTCCGACTAGTCATATTGGTGCACTCAGATTTCAGAGTTCGAAGTTAGAACCCATACGAAAAGGTGCCACCCGGGCGTCTATACTGTAAAAATCTCACCGGTAATAGGTGAAGCGAGCTGTCATTCCAACTGATTGACAGCTCGTTCACTTCAACTTAGTTTTCACGGTGAGATATTATTTTGACTCAAGTAATAGACAGCAGAAATAAAAGTTGCAAAAAGAACAGACCCCTGAGGAACACATCCGATAGCAGTCCCCTATGACCACTATGGTCACTCATTCAGGAAGTCGGAAATCAAGTTGCAAAAGTCAGCAGGGATCAACAAAATAACATGTCAGACACTGTCAAAAGCCTTTGATATATGAAGGGTCACAGCAAGGGTTCCACCGTGTCTCTCAATGGCCTCACCCCAACAACGCGTAGAGCGTAACATATACCTACCTAATAATTTTTATTTAAGAATTTCTTAAATATTTTAAGAAATTCCCAATTCTGTAGATTATGACATTACAGATTTATGGCGGTATATTTAGGGCCCTCACTACACATATTTTAATTCGATACCTATGTGAATTAGTTATAAAAAAATATTGACAAAAGTTAAACGAAAGTCGAATTTGACTACAACGTCTCACTGAGAGCGCATTATATTTGGCTTTATTGACTAGGCTCAACCTCATAGATTAACGCAAATTAGAATAAGATTTTTAACTATTTCTTAATTAAATTGTAACGTAACGTCCTTTAAGAGAAAATTGATTTTCAACTTTTTATAAGAGAATAATTTGTAGGGGTCTCACTGAGAGCGCATTATATTTGGCTTTATTGACTAGGCTCAACTTCATAGATTAACGCAAATTAGAATAAGATTTTTAACTATTTCTTAATTAAATTGTAACGTAACGTCCTTTAAGAGAAAATTGATTTTCAACTTTTTATAAGAGAATAATTTGTAGGGTGACTATAATGTTCATAGAAAGTACCTACCTGTGCATTTTGTAAAGCGCAGTCGAAAACTATATGTGCATATTTGCAGCAAAAAGTAAAAAAAAAAATACCTAGGTACTATTACAATTTTGTTTTATTTATTTTTAATGTCATTTTTAACCCCCGACTCAAAAACGACGGAGTGTTATAATAAGTTTGACGTGTGTGTGTGTGTGTGTCTGTCTGTGGCATCGTAGCTCCCGAACGGCTGAACCGATTCTGATTTTTTTTTTTGTTTGAAAGGTGAATTAGTCGGAAATGTTCTTGGCTATGCACAATTAACTCCTTCAATAAATGCATCAAATGCAAGGGCTTGACAAGTAGAATAATGTACAACCATACCATACCATAATCAGCCTATAATGTTCCCACTGCTGGGACACAGGCCGCCTCTCGGTGAGAGGGAGTGGGCCGTAATCCACCACGCGGGCCCAGTGCGGATCGGCAGATGTCACATGTCTTCGAATTTTTGGTTCTAGGACATGCCGGTTTCCTCACGATGTTTTCCTTCACCGTTTTGAGAAGTTTTGTTTCCGTTTTGAATAATGTGCAATATCATGAGGAATATTAACTAACGAAATGAAATCTAAAAACTTGAAAATTATTTTTTTGTCTGATCAATGCCTAGATTGATGAGGAAAGTGGAGTGATGACTGGTACCTACGACCACTGAGTTTGACCATTTTTAACCCCCGACGCAAAAACGACGGGGTGTTATAAGTTTGACGAGTGGGTGTATGTGTGTGTGTGTGGGGGGTGTGTGTGTGTGGGGGGGTGTGTGTGTGTGTGGGGGGTCTGTGGGGGTGGGGGGGTGTGGGGGTGAGTTTGTATGTGTGTTTGCGTGTGTGAATGTGTTACACTTCCACAAGTTTTTCTGTTGCATCATAAGTAAGCGATTTTAGCCAAGTATCGAGCTTTTTCTTGCATTTATTTTTGGTATAAGAATAGATGTTGATCGTTTTGTTAATTCTATTGTATAATTTTGAGCTTATGTAGGTACAATGACGACGTGCTGCTACATTTTTACAGGGTTTTATTTCGCATACTCGATCTGAACGGCGTCTACTGTTACATCTGGCTGGTTCATAAGGAAGCTGGGTATGTTTACGTAGTCGACCGTTCTGTGGAACACCTATTCTAAGAGGTCCCCGACTGCCATATGAATTTATCTGATGTTAGTCCTTATGGAACCACTATGGGCCTAGTTGCCTAAAGCAAATAAAATAAATAAAAAACCGAGCATGAGCGAGTCGGACTCGCGCACCGAGGGTTCCGTACCACCATATGTTTTTAAATTTTCATCGGCGAGGCCTATATTCATCAGAGAATTTTAACACTGTCCACTGGGGTGTAGAATATTGCAGTTTGCGCCATCTCTTGACCGATAGTGGAACTGATGTAACTTTTGTTGATGATTTCTGAAAAAGTGTGCTATTTAGAGACTTCGTTTTATTTTTCCTGTAGGTAATCTATAGGTAAGTACATAAACTTCTATTACATAGAATAATTTCAGATTTTTCTCTTTGCAAACTTCTGAGATAAGGGTAACGGTAACGGTATTTTTTTTACATTTTTCATCAAAAGTCGAAAACTATGTGGCCTAAAAAAAGAAAAAATGTATGTGGATGTGCAAACTGCGAAAGAAGTGGGGCTACTAGGGCATGTGGGGTATCTTTCGTGTGATACCCCACATGCCCTAGTAGCCCCACTTCGAAATTTTCAGACCCCCTTTCAGTCCCAGTTGCAAAAAATACACATAGGTATATATATTTTATTTCTTTCTTTGCGGCAAACGTCATCTAAAACTATTTCAAATTGCAAGTTGATAGCATTAGTAGTTCTTGAGATATCCAGCTGTGACACGCCCCCACTGACCAGACCACTTAGAGGACTACACAGTTAACAGCAATAATATTAATTAACTTACGTGAACGCTGGTCCATCTTTCACCACAGTTGAATCCACAAGGATCAGAATTGGCGAGCTCACATGTTTTATAGTCCCCCCAATATTACTGAAGTAAATCTAACATTCCCGCCGTTTTTAACAATCATATATTTTGACCAAATAACTTTTAATATGGAAATGTGGAAGGAAATGGGGGAGGCCTTTGCCCAGCAGTGGGACAGAACAGGCTTAACAAAAAAAAAAAAAAAAAAACTTTTAATATTGACAGTCTTATGTAAATCTATTTTGACAGAACTGTTTTAAAACGATAAAAGATACCTATTCAATGTATTTTATAACAATTTATCAGACTATACTTAATTAGACATACCGTAAAACGCTGCAACTTTGCCAACTAAGCCCAAGTTTGCCTATTTCGTTTCAATTACGATATTTCGCGTTTGCTTAGTTTTTTCTTATTTTCTACCATTTGGTAGTGATTTTACATTATTAGGGCAACAGATTTTTCATTTTTTGTAATGGTAGCTTCATTGTTACTCTGTCAGTTGTGCGACAAACACGTGTGCGCGTAGGTGAAAATTTTTAGTGTCGTGTAACTTTTGAAGTTTTAGCTAAAGAAAAGGTGTTTTCGTGGAGCTATAACATCCCAGGGTAAGAACATACTATCTACTTTCCATATCGCTTGATATTTTTATTAAAAGGACACGATTTCATTAAAATAACTTAGTAGGCAATGTTGTGCACTGTTTTGGAAACTTGAGTGACACAACTTTGCCTGGGTCTAGGGTTGTCACTAGGCGGATTTTAATATTGATATATTTTTACTATATAAATGTCATATTTGCATGAAATTTTCACAGCTTGGAACCCGCTTATATCGGGACTCAATAGCTTGCGTGCACTAAATTCCCTTCATTTTACGATATTTTAATTTTATTGCATACATTGTTAATGTTCCGAAATCGGGTGAGACACAGGTATCACCTAGGAGTTAGAGCTTCAATTGAAAATGTTAAATTTTTTTTATGTCAATAGAACTTTCTTATTTTTATTTCGACAGTTATGTTTTCAATCGCCTGTAAGGGTGAGGCAGAGGTGAGAGACCCTTCAGTGATTACAGGCATGATTTTGTATTTAAGTAAGTCTTAACTTTGTTGCAGTTATATGCAAAAATGCCGAATGATACACAACGAAGCAGGAGAACACCAGGAGCTCGTAGTTATGCCGATTACTCTGAAGAAATATCAGAAGTTGCTGCAGATCTCGTTCGAAAAAAAATCATGTCGTCATACGAAGCGGAAAAGAAATTTGGGATCCCGCGTCAGACCATTTTTAATAAATCAAAAAACATGCATAGCAAACCATTTGGTCGACCTACAGAGTTGACAACTGAGGAAGAAGCCCACATCGTAAAAGCCAGCATTGCTAAAAAGCAATACATTTGTGATTTTTACTCATAAGTAGCAATTTCTTTTATTTTTTTACAAAGTGAATAAAAGTTTAAGAAAATAATCCGTGTTTTTTTTGGACAACCCTAGAGTCAACGACATTTTTGTATGAAAAGCTTCTGGTACCTGCTACAACATTGCCTATTAGCTGTAAAAAAATATATATTACCGTCATGGCAATAATCTAACTGCTGGGGACAAGCACGGTGTCTCATGTACACGGAAAAAAAATACTAAAAAGATCAACAATATATTTATTGAGATATCCTTCTAGGCAAAGTTGTGTCTTTTACCTACAACTTTGCCTACGACTTTGAGTGCTTGTAATTCTGAATGACGGCATGATTTAAATAGATTTGGGTTCTACCTGGCAAGGCATAAGGTCTGTCTTCCATTTGCAAGTCTTTAGAAGCCGTAATAGTAAATAGGTTCAGAGATACGAACATAAAACGTCAAAATCCAGGCAAAGTTACAGCATTTTACGGTACCTACATTCCACTGTAGTATAGGTACTTACAATTTTTATTTATAACCTCATAAACATCAAAATAGCACATAAAATTAAGAAAATATTTAAAATACAATGTTTAATTCTGCTATCCTTAAATCTTAGGTGAAAGTAAAATAAGTTATTGTATTTATTTAGACCAACTCACAAATCACCGGTTTGTTCGGAATTCGTTGCTAATTCGTCTAGAAATACTCTTGACAGTTTGGCAAAAATATAGTACCTACACACTAATTCCATGCAATTTTATTTAGGAAAAGAAATCAAGATTATATTCTATAACTCAACATATTCCGACACACGCGTCTGGATTGAGGGCCCAAGTTATTTAATCATAACAGTTTTAATTCAAGTTTAAGAAATCCCCTCTGCTTTAAGTTTTTACTATTTTTAGCTAATTTCCCTGTAAGTCTTATTTCGTTTCGCAAAGGTTAAATAAATGGGCCCTCAATCCAGATGCACATTCACCAAGGAGCTCATTGTCTTCCAGGTATTATTAAGAACCCTTACCATAACTTTGCATGGCATGAAGGTTCTATGGATTGGTTTACAGGTGACAGGGTCGGCAGGGTTACCCTATTTGGGCACTGACAGTGGCTGCACATTGGCAAGTTCCAGGACTCCGGCACTACTCCGAAGAGGCGATACAAGCGCGTCAAGACAGGAGACAACTCTGGAGCACAATTTTCAGGATTCTTGTGGGTATTTCGTCAGGACCGCTTGCTTTATTCACGCGTTGAGTTGACGAATCACCGAGCACTCGCATCTCGTCACCAAACCCGCAACACGCTGCTACCTCAGGCAATGAGGCAACGTCTCAGTTAAGCGGTCGGCCTATGGTAGGTAATTACCATTTCGAGCATACCAGCAGACGCTAGTATTCCATTATCTGTATCTACCCGTAGCTATGTCGTAGCAAGTAGGTACAGTTCGCGTCAAATAACTTTGCCGCTCTGAAGTTAGGCTCATTGCTAGCCGCGCCAATCCTCGCCATGCGCGCTGCTGTTTTATTCATAGGATTAACTACTGCGCAGTGATTTGTTGCCTACTTCAGAGCGGCAAAGTTATTTGACGCGACCTGTACTACTTGGTCTTGGTCTGTGTTCGTAACGTTGAAGTTCAGAATATCCAATTTTCACAATGTCCAATCTTTGAGAATACATAAATTCGAGAGTAACTCAGAGTTATCTTGTAAGGCCGTTTACACATTAAGTATGCCGCAACCCCCACACGCGGCGTGTAAACGGCCTAACGGTAATGCTTAGATCACCGAACGGATTTAGAAAAATTTGGCAAGGAGATAGATTATCCTGGGGAAGGACAAAGGATACTTTTTGTCCCTGAAGCCTCGGGAAGAAGCTAGTGTTCAATAAGTCAATTAAATACCTACTTTTGTTTTTTCATTTATTAACATTACCTATATTGTATTATGTTGATTACCGTATATCAAGTTTACTTTTTTGGGTTCCGTACCAAAATGGCAAAACGGAACCCTTATGGTGAGTCTCTCGGTCTGTCTGTCACAGCTTGATATCTCAAGAACTACTAACGCGATAGCGTAATTTAATTTGAAATTTAGAATAGTCTTAGATGACGTTTGCCCAACTATTTTGCAAATAAGAAAGATATAAGAATATAGGTTTTTTTTTGCAACAGGGATTGAAAGGTGGTCCTAAAAACTCGAAGTGGGGCTACTTGTGCATGAGGGGTATGATATGAAAAAGCGCTGTTTGCACATTCTCAAACACTTAATCTTTTTTTTGAGGCCGCATAGTTTTCGACTTTTAATAAAAAAAAAAATACCGTCCCCCTTTATCTCCGAAGTTTGAATAGAGAAAAATCTGAAATTAATCTATGTGATAGAAGTTTATGTAAAGATTACAAGAAAAATAAAACGATGCCTCTAAATAGCACACTTTTTTCAGAAATCAAAACTTAAATATCCGTAGTGCTAGAATTATCTGACGAATATAGGCCTCGCCTATGAAAATTTTAAAACATTTCACGTTTCACAATACGGAACCCTCGGTGCACGAGTCCGACTCGCTCTTGACCGGTTTTTTTTTATTTAATAATTGGTGGCGCCTTAACACCAAATACTTGGGCGGAAATATAAAATTGTTTGCGTTTATCCCAGACGCAGGGAGCTGGTTCAATTAAATAGTGGACTGTATAATGCGGGGGTGAAAAGTACGTGGGTAGGTCTGACTGCAAAATACGACACGAATTAGGACGACGAAAATTGTACATGGACAATGGAATTTGACAGGAAAATGCAACACCACTGACCTGTAGATTCACCATCAATCCTCCACGTCGGCCGGCCGACGTGGAGGATTGATGGTGAATGCCGAATCAGGTTCAGCGCACGAGAGGTCGCACAGACGCCTTTCACAGCACAAACACGCACTTTTCGTAGTGTTCCAGATAATAGTTCGTAAATGCTTCGCAACAGTTCGCAACCGTAAATTGGCAATTAATTAACAAGGGAGCGTGTCATAGACCACTGCTCACGCGGGCGGCGAATCTCAAACTGGTCACCGTACATGGTGACAAGGACAGCGATAGTCCGGGGTTGCATGTGGGAAAAGGATAGGACGCGATAGGATAGTGACGCATTTTGCAAGTCATATTAACTTCTACCCTATAATGAAAATAATAAACTAATACGAAATCCAACAATAATATTGAATAATATTATCATTTTCTAACCGGAGTGTGACTATCCTTCAATATTTATAGTTTTATGTTGAACTCTGTTTATCTCTCGGGTATCTCATAAATATTTAATCGAGCAAGGAAAACACATTGAAACACCAAATACTTTTTTAAAATACACTTTATTGACGTTCTTTATTGTAGAATAGTATGCAAACATCACTCGATCGTTCGATCATATTTTGTTATGGATTCTTTACAAGTCACTTTGAGCATAATCATAATATAGGTATCATTACAATAATCATATGTACTATAGCTAAATCATACTTGCACATGTTAACTGTAGACGAACTCATATAATCGAGTGGGAAATGCAATTCTGGATCCAATAAATAATTATGTTACAATCTCATAAACTCAAATTAAAATATTTTTCATAGATGAACACATTTTTCTCTTTGGATAAACAAAAGAAAAACCAGAACACTGATGGGTAATTATATACAACAATAAATTGTTAATGAAACTAAGACATTCTCCATTAATGTGTCCACTTTTTGTAAATAAAAATTAAAACAAAAGAAAAAAATAATATGAGTGAAACTAAAATATAAACAACGTTAAATTAAATAAAAGTAATTGGTACCATTTAACTCCTTGGCGCCATCTATTGGGTACAATAAACACCAATGCAGACAACTTGTAAAATCTTTAACTTTCGTTACATCACTAGGCGTTTTAAGATACAAGTGAGAGTGGGCCTTATCTACTACGTCTTTAGATTTATATCGCTAAAGTAAAGTGATCGAGCCTCCGACAATTTTCTGAGTAAATCCAAGAGCCTAAGTTTATTATGGAATTAGCACCAGTTTTAGGTTTATTTAAGTTTCCAGAAAAGCTTGCATTGGTATTGTCGTGTTTAGTGATTAGTTCGTAAAATTAATGTGGAATATGGTCGTCGCAGCGCTTTCGAAGTAAATGGTACATATAGGAACATAGATAAGGTGAGAGTTCTCTAAGATTATTGCAAAAGCATGTAGGTAACGTTGTGATGGGCTTCTGAGCTAAAAGCCTTCTGCTGATGAATGTTCTAGTATGACTGACTGGCCATGAACTTTGTGTCTATGCTTGATACAGAAAGCGAACAATTTATCCTTCATTTTGTAATTTGCAAGTGTAAGTAGAATTCAACTTTAAATTTCAGTACACAAAGGTTTGAGTTGTGCACACAGGATTTTAGGTAGGTAAACAAGAAAAGACACAAAAAACACAGTCTAAACAGCTCCGTTGTATTGTAAAACGATAAAAACCGAAATAATATTTAAAAATGCGAGAGAAATAAATAGAAGTAATTCAGAAATGTAGCGGCGTTTGTATGCTATAGGTAGATAAGTAGGTACGTAAATCAGTTACAATTACAACAATAATCATTTATAAGTATAGTTTTTAGAGTAAAAGCGAATATTTACAAAGAACACGCCACTTTACTAGCTATATACCTGCCTCCCATGGCGAGCGCGCGGTGTCCGGCTACCGAGTTGTTGCAAATTTTATATTTTCTTAATATTTTATAATTTAATTATAATCCCTAATATATATAAGTAAGCGTACATAAGTTTTTGGTAACGAATACGAAAATTCCCGCACCCTTAATAAATTAGAATCTTAAGACAAAAATACGCGTGTTTTAAAAAAGGCCAAGTTGAAACACTTGGCGTAGTGTATTCATTTACAAGTGTGTAATAATATCACAGAATGGATACGTACAGAAGGCTGGCTCCCCGCTACCAGCGACAACGTACGCACACAGACACGCGTCTACGTACAGCGAGTGCGCTCGCACTCGCGACTGCCGGCGTGTGCAGTGTCGCCCGCTGCGACTGCAGTGTCGCCCGCTGCGACTGCAGTGTCGCCCGCTGCGACCGCAGACTACGACTGCAGTGTCGCCCGCTGCGACTGCAGTGTCGCCCGCTGCGACTGCAGTGTCGCCCGCTGCGACCGCAGACTGCGACTGCAGTGTCGCGCCGGTGTCCGCGCGCCGCCGTACAAACCTAACTCTTTACATTAGCCAGTCTTTCGTTTCCACTACTCTAGACTACTGCGCTACTACCTCCTAGCCTTCGACGCCGACACGAGGACCGACGTGTGCCACATACTTCCTTCTAGATCTCGATATTTCAGAACTTGCTTTGAAATATTGAACATACAGAATAATAGTTTTCTCATCCTATTATCATCATTTTTGTTGAATCTTTATTTTGTAATTCCTGCACTCTAATTGCTCAACACACTCGATATGACAATCCCTTCCAAAACCCAATCAATCCAATTCTTTCTTTTGTTTTTTTCATAATGTAACACTATCCATTGCTTACTTTTACTGTCAAGTAGACGGATTTGCAGGCATAAGAAGCTATGTAATTTATTGTTTCATCAAATTGTAAGGAACTGTCGAAATAGGTTGGATTTAAATATTTCAAAATGTTATGTGTGTACATTTACTCGTAAGCCAAACCCTATTAGGTATGATTACAAATTATCGAATAACTCAATAGCCAGAGTCAACGTCGTCAAGGATCTTGGGGTAATTTTTGACTCAAAACTTTTGTTTGATGCGCACATTGACAATATAGTCAACAAGGCTTCTAAAGCGTTGAGTTTTATTTTTAGGATCTCCTCTGAGTTTAAGAATGTCAAAACCATGAAAATTCTATACTGTGCTTTTGTCCGTAGCCATCTCGAATATCTCAAATTTGGAATCCAAATTACAATGTTTATATTAGTCGCATTGAAGGTATACAAAGGCGATTTTTAAGGTACATTCAATATCGTCCAAATACTTATCTTCCTGACTATACTAGTCGGTGTAAGAAATTTCATATTCTTCCTTTACACGAGCGAAGAAAAATTGCAGATCTTGCTTTCCTATTTAGTATAATGAACGGGTCTACTGACGTCCCTGAGCTGGTGGCCAGGATTGGACTTCGTGTACCGCCTGTTTCTTCGGAGACCTCATCTCCTTCATGTACCTATTGTGAGAACTATCTATAGGCAAAATACATATATTTTAAGAGCATGTCGAATGTTCAATATGGTGTGCCGGGATGTTGAGCTTGATTTGTTCACGAATAGTGTCCAGAAGTTAAAAAAAATGTTAGGTAACTTTTTCTTTGAAGTGTAACTTTGTTGTGTAATGTTTTTTTTTTTTAATTATTCTCTTCAGCTGTCTCTATGTTTTACTCTCGCGCTGGATGTACCGTTTTTCCTTTTTTCACATAACTTTATATACGTGGAAACTTGTAATTGGCTTTCTTCTACATAATTACCTTTTACTACACGAATGTACTAGCTGTAAGTTTTCTTAAAATTAATAAAATAAAATAAAACTGTTATTACGAGTGTCTTACGCAATTTGGGTGTTGAATTTTTTTGCTCAAATTTGTGTCCATAAAGACGTACGTACATAAAGCATGTGGCACACAGTCGTCCCACACAACCACGCGATGAGAACGCTCCATAACCAAACATCTGCCGATGTGACACTGAGGGGACAGAGGGGACGTGCGGACTGAGGGGGGCCGGTCGCAGCCAACCTGCATCCAATATGGTGATCAAGTTGAAAAGGAAATCCGGTGCAAACCGCGGAGAAAAGTTGGCAAACTGATCAAACTACCCAGCCACGTATTTATGGTAAACAACAGGTGCGCTGCTTCTTAGCAGCAACATGTTTTTGTGCTGTTGGCAACATTGCATCATGCAATAATTGTACTATGTGAAATAGAAACATGTTTTTAGCAACGAGTGGCCTAAGGTCTAAGTCTACTAATTTACAAATGTTGCAATGATCTTGCCATTGTGACGGGAGACGCTTGTAGCTAAGTAATAACAGCCGCAAGGGTCGATCGATCAGGTTAAGCTATGCTTGCCACGGTTGGTCCGTGGATGAGTGACCATCTTCACAACACCCCTCCGTGCCTCGGGAAGCACGTTAAGCCGTTGGGCCCGGCTGTCATACGTGGATATTTGACAGTCGTTACGAATCGTCAGAAGCCCGAAAGTCTGACAACCTTACTAAGGGGTGTCGTATACCCAGTAACTAGTTTGAGAAGGTCAGATAGGCCGCCGCTCCATGTAAAATACTGGTATTCAGCTGCATCCGGTTAGACTGGAAGCCGACCCTAACATAGTTGGGAAAAGGCTAAGAAATGTGAGAGATGATGGTCTCGCCTTTGTAAGTTATTGGCAGATTTTTTAAACAATTCAGTCAAAAACTCACAATATTGGGGAAACAATTGCAATCTTTGTAAACTAGTAGAAATGCTCCCCTGGCTGATCGTGTTGTTGACACAATGTTGCGCCAAGATTGTTCCTCATAAATAAGTGGGCTTTAGGTAGAAAATACGAAGGTTCTCTCAAAAACGGTTCCATAACGTTGCCATTTACTGAAAAAAGAATACAGAAAACGGACTAAAAAGTCGAACAACTCAAATCTAGCGACGCGAACATTTGTAACTAAATCCCCTTGCTAACTATACCGTACTATTTCCTATTGTAGTGACTACAATGCTCTTTTGGCGCCTGAATGTTATTGACAGGGGGCGTTGTTGGTAAACATATATGAGAAAAACTGTCACAGAAATTTTATGGAAAACAAGATGGCGGCGTTAGTTCCGATTTGGGCCACGCGCCAAGAGATTCTTGCACTGTTTGTAAATGAGTTTGTATTGTCAATGGCAAGCCGTTACTTGTGAAATACTTCTGAAGGTTTAGTGACTAAGGTTAAGTAAACTGTCGTTTGAAAGTAAAATTGTTGGCACCTCGTATTTTTGGCACCACTAGCGTCAACCGAATGTGAAGCTCGCTGTCCGTGTAACTAACTAGTAGTAACACGTGTAACTAACTAGTAGAGTTTTGAACTTGGCTTTGCACTGCCGTGCACGTAGATATTGCGGAATAGTTGTATTATGAAAAACAAAGTGAAAATTATTATTTACAAGAGATTTTGGATTCAAAACATAAATACAGAATAATTTCGGTTATAATTTAGTACGATGTTATTAGCACAGTTATTCTGCTTCGTCAGTTACACCTACACGGACAAAAGCGCAATTTTCGCTAATAAAATAAAACGTGTTTCAGCACCAAAACATTTTGAACATAACTAACGAACTAGGAACCGGTGCCGATGTGTTATACTATGTACGACAATATACACAATAACACAACTTAAATAAGCATGGAAGGAACTAATTATACAACGCACAGTAAAGAACGCACGCATAATATACAACACACAGTAAAAAGAACGCATGCAAAACTGGACTAAAGCTATTGCTATCACCTACTCGCAGAAGGAATAAGAGAGAGACGGATGATTATTTAAAGCTGTCACATTATGTTATTAGACTTTAGACAAGTTTAGACGACAGGTCGTAACTTGCAACTAATTTGACAGTAGTCTCTGTCTGGCTCTGCCTGTTGCTGTCCTAGTTTACTTGTTACAATCTTTCCGACTCATTATTTGTGAGTTTTTATCGCCCGTTGTCAAAGTGGCCCTTCCATACTTATATATGTTGTCGACATACAATATTATAGCGAATTTTATACAATGCTGTACATACATACTAGCACCACTATAGCTTTACGTATAATAACCGAAACTTCACAGTTCTATAAAACCAAAATGTATGTGTGTAAATGCATTCTATTTTCATAATGGATCTTGTACTGATGTGTGAGTAAGTAAGTACTTAAAACTGGAATTTTAACAAACTTTTTTTATTAGTCTTTTTCATGTTGATAGCTAATATTGGGGAGACTAGAAAAAAACAATTGCAGGCGGTTTTGGTTTTGTAGACATCAATACAAAGCCCAGTATAAAGTTATTATTTACATTAAAACATCACAAGTTTGGACAATTGACTTCAAACATGCATACAATATTATGTGCTAGGACGTCTGTCGCTCTTCCACTGGCGATGTAGTTACATAATTGTTCGCAATAATTTAGGTTTACTTTCATAAACTTTAGGAAATTCAGCGGAACCTGGTACAGGCCAAGCCACAGACGTCCTTACGAAACAGAACCCTAATATAAGCGTCTCATATAAAATCTTAACAAATTACGTGACTGCGGTCAACAAACGAAGTCCAGTTTCACCTCGGTAGTAAAAAGTAATAATCGACGCGAGTACAGTACAAATTTCAAACTTATCTTCATAGTGAGTATGTTCAATTTTCCGTATACTTATTATTTATAACCACATCCATAAAGCTCTAAGAGGAAGCCTCACTATACATATAATTAAAAGTAAACGTTTAATTTAAATATTTTTTTCTTTTAAATATCATTTATAACATATACACATTCATACAAAATTCTACATCACTAAAGCGTACTCGATGTTCCAACTAAATTATGAACCGTTCCGAATCTTTAATAACTTTACAATTTTTACATGTCGTCTTAAAGTGAAGTTATTTTTTACAATTTCCTTTAAGAAAGCGTATCGATTAATTTAAAATGAACGATTCGGCTGATCGGATTTAGATTCACACTCGACTAGTAAGTTTTTTTGAAGGTGAAATGCAATATTAGAAGATAGCTTAACTCGAACTTCATCCACGCAGTACTGTGATGAGGAGTTTGTATTGAATCATCAACTAAATGATTCCAATGGTCAGCCAGTAGTAAGATATATGACCACCATCCCAGTACTGCGCAGATGACGTGTCGTACAACTGCGCCACATTAAGACTACACAATACCTCCACTTAATCATTTCGATTGCCTGAACTGCCGTTAACTCATCGAATGCCGTAATTAGAGACACAATAGAAAGACAATTGCTTATGTCGAACTGTGTAACTTAAGACATTCAAAAGGTTAATAAGTAAAGTTGTGACCAACACGGATGATTTAACGAGGGACACTTGTTTATGCGAGGATTCAGAGTTATCATAGATAGCTATAATATTGGTTTAATTTTATATAAAAACTAAATAGTGATGTTTCGCTCACACTCCTTAAGTTCTAACATTAAAGTAAAAATAAATAACATTCGGAACTGTTTGCGATCCCCGCTTAAACAAGCCTCAAGTGTGAGAGGGAAACTCGCGAATACATTCAATCGGTACCATACTTATGCAAAAATACATGATACGGCAATACAAAATCTCATCATAAGACCCATCATTTCTACGTATAAATATGCGTTTAAATCTAATCTATAGACTACTGCGGGCGGTGACGTTCGTGACGCGTCGTGTCGGACGCGCGTCAGGTCGGGGCCCGCAACTAGTTGACTAAAAACCTTGTTTAAATATCAATAAAAGCTAAGTGCTCCGGAAGTATATCATATACGTACGATATTAGATAGTGCAGAGGGCCGCTTCGTAGGCAGGACTCGGCGCGACTAAGCGCAGGTGGAGTCGGGAGTGTCGGCCTATAGCTGTGACGCGCTCTCGGCCCCGCGGAGCGGCCACGCACGCACACACACACACACACGCGGCACTGTCGGACCCGCGCTGCTAGAAATGCTAAGAACTGCGGAGCCTAAGGTACAGGCGACTACGACAAGAGTTAAAGAGTAAAGTAGCAAGTCCGCGCAGTACCGTGTGTCTGTAGCTCGCGTGGGGCGGCTGTGCGGCGCGAGTGACGTCACTAGCTGACCACGCGCGCGTGACGTCACTAGCTGGTCACGTGCGCGGGTCGCGAGTGACGTCTCTAGCCGGCCACGTGCGCGGGAGGCGAGTGACGTCACTAGCGGGCCACGTGCGCGGGTCGCGAGTGACGTCACTAGCTGGCGACGCGCGCGGCGGGG
The DNA here is from genome assembly GCA_916614155.1 of Mesoligia furuncula. NCBI lineage: Eukaryota > Metazoa > Arthropoda > Insecta > Lepidoptera > Noctuidae > Mesoligia > Mesoligia furuncula. The sequence goes on from OU744803.1 coordinate 28,854,816, forward strand.
AGGGCGGTGCCGAAGCTGCTGCGCAGGGACTCTTCCATGAGGCGGCAGATCTTGTCGCGGTCCGCCTGGAATATACAAAAAAAAAGAAAACCCTATGTTATGTTTTATAGCACAAGAAAGATGGTTACAGAAGAACCGGTGCACGCATACGCACGTGCGTGCGGCGATCTCACACGTATGTCAGTTACAAAATGCGATCGTACTCACTGTACGTACACGAGCGCCTATGTGTGCGTGCATTTACGCTCTTTTTTTCTTAAACAAATTTACCCTTGTGTAAATTAAACTGATTCAATTAATCATATGCACGATGCTAGACTTTTTGACCTCGTAAGGTCAAACAAAGAGAAAGTAGCCTCACCTCGTGTATAAAGCCGAGCTGCACGAGCTCGTGCGCGAGCGCGGGAGCGCTGTCGCGCGGCGACACGGCGCAGGTGAGCTGGCGGTTCATCTTGTCGTCCATGCGCAGCAGGATCGTCATCTGGGGGGACGCACACAAACAAATTACTGCCTCGGGGTGGGTGCCTCCTAACTAAAGCTAACTAAGTAGCTCGGAACTGTGTAAGTACCAGTAAACATCTTTTGGTTGCGATCTTATCCGTCGTGATGATGGTAGGTATATTTAACAAAACAGAAATCAACTATAGTCTGTTCCAAAAGTATCTGATAAAAGAGTAAATGTGTATGCCCGGCATGCCTGCGGCGGGGGAGGCGGCCGCGCGGGAGGCATACACAGTAAATAATAAGTATCACACTTTTAAAATTGGAATATCTTTTTAAGTACACAAGATATACTTTCGAAATAAAAAGAACTCGAAAAAGAGTTTAATTTTGTATATAAAAAAAATGGCTGAAAAGAGCTTTAAAAAGAAAAATAATCCTTTTGGAATTACAATTTTACCATTCATGTCTTTTGTTTCAAAATTTTTTCTTGATCGATGAATCTTGTTACAAAAGCTAAGTTAGATAACAGCACATACATTTTATTTATCAAGCCTCTTTCACCTGAAGGATGTGCTAGGATCATGACTTTCCTGGAACTAGGCATCAGTATGCGTCGTACTGCAAGAATGGCAGGTGTGACGTTACGAACGGTCCAGAAGCTGAAGCGAAGGTACGAAGAGACTGGAAACCATCTGAGGAGACCGAGTAATGACAGACCCAGTTGTACTAGTGCCCGAGAAGACCGTTATATTGTTTCCTCTGTGTTGAGAAATCGCCACCTTAATGCAATTGAAGTCCAGCAACAGCTTCTTCAGACCCAAAGGGACCCCATTAGTGACAGTACAGAAGACTTGCTGAAGCAAATCTGAAACCCCGAAGAGCAGCGAGTGGCCCCAAACTCGAGAGAGAGCATCGAATAGCGAGACTGCGATACGCTCGTGAACACATACAGAGACTGCTTCTCAGAAAGAGTCCAGTACGGTGGAGGCAGTGTACATGTATTGGCTGGCATATCTTCAGAAGGTCGCACAGAGTTAGTGGCCATAGAAAATGGCACTCTGACTGGGGATAGATACGCCCAAGAGATTCTCAACGAGTATACAGGGCCGTATTTAGAAAATATGGGTGATGGATCGATGTTGATGCATGATAATGCCCGGCCGCACACGGCTTAGGTCGTGCAAGAGTATATTCAGGAGGTTGGTATCAGCGTGATGGCTTGGCCATCAAGAAGTCCTGATCTCAACCCGATTGAGCACGCCTGGGGTGAGCAAGGGAGGCTAGTCAGAAGCCGCAGACCACCACCTACCACCCTCAGGGCACTAAAACAGGCCCTGATTGAAGAATGGGAGAATATTCCCCAACATCGGCTCCGAAACCTCGTGTTCAGTATGCCAAACCGGCTCGAAGCTGTAGTCAGGGCCCGAGGAGGCAATACCAGTTATTAAAAATTAAATAAAATGTAAAACATACTTATGAATGTTAACTGAATTTTTTGACAGTAAGCTAAAAATGGCTATTTTTATTGTTTTATATTTAAAAAAAATTAAAAATGCTACTAATATATTATTATATATAATAGTTTACTAGTTTCAAAGAAAGATGATAAAATTTGCTATAAAACGTTTTTTTTATTTTAAAACCTAACTACTACAGTTTAGAAAAAAATGAAATTTTAAAAGTGTAGTACTTAGTTTTGCAGCTAGTGTAGATCTCAGCCTTTATCGTATCAAAAAATAAATTTTCTATACGAGTACTGCCACGTGTTCTGGATCTTACGTGTGTTTCGGTAGGTAACTTACATTCTATGATGGACTTGCATAGTTACAAAGTATCATGTCATAGGCAGACTATTAATAAAGAGAATGAGGAAATATAATCTTAAACTCAAAGCATAATTATTCAATTAAACCATTTACAGGTACTTTTGAATGGTCAAGAAGTCGGTCAGTCAGAAAATATGAAGCTAGTTGCCCATTCCAAAGCGAAGGTACCTATGGAGACGAACGGGCAAGAAACTCCATGGACACTTTTTTTAATTATATTTTTACGAAAATATTAGTTACATCATTAATGTTGAATTTATAATTATATGTGAGAACGATGTAAAAAAGTCGTACGTGTTAAAAACGTCCAGAGTACCTGTACAGCAAATAGTAAGAAAACAACAATCTAAAAATAAAATAATTAAAAATAAGCCGAGGCAGCTAAGTGATGACCAGCCCCAACTGACGGCGCTCGTTCACAAACATGACGCATAGGTAATAAATTTATAATAAATTTATTATAACTGAGACACATGTTTATAAGTGATGAAATGTAGGATGATGAACGTTGACAATTTGGCAACGAAAAGTATGTTGACATGTCCTGAATTAAAGTCGGAGACATTTTAATTTGATTGTTATTGCTAGGCAATGGGCATTCTTCATAAAAATTGCAAAAAAAATTATAATCATGATGACGACACGTCGCGTTTCCAGGTCGCGCGGCTCGGGTGACAAAATGTTGCAGCATGTAGTGTGACTCACCAGCAGGTCCGCGGGCGGCGCGTCGGGGTGCGGGTGCGGCTGCGGCTTCAGCGAGCACATCATGTTGACGACGCGCCGCGTCTCCAGGTCGCGCGGCTCGGGCGACGCGGGGAGCGACTCGGCCGCGCGCTCGGCCGGCGACGCCGCGCGACCCAGGCCGCGCGTCCAGCCGTACGCCGTCAGGGGGTAGATGCCGTACCTGTGGACCGGGGAGGGGGATTCATGAGTACAACGGATTCCAAATAAGAAGGGATGAGAAAGCCATGCAGGCAGAAGTCGTCGGCCTAACCGAAGGCCTATACGTGAGTTATATTTAAAAATAATGGAGCACAATCTAGTAACGCTGTGAGCTCACTTGACATCCTCGACGAACTTCTCCAGCTTCTCCGCGTGCGGCTGCAGATCCTTGGCCGCGAGCTCGGCGCGCTCCCCGCCGCGCACGCACCACGCGAGCGCCTCGCCGCTGCTGCCGCCCGCCACCTCGTCCGTTATCGTCTCCGATATGTTCGCTGGAGACACACGCAATACACACTTAGTACCCTGCAAGGAGTTGGTTACGACGAGGACTAAAGAGAAACCTCACACAAGTCGAGATTGAATGTCAATTAAAACATCCTAGTTCAAGAGCATGATCCTAATCCAACTCTAGTCTCAAAATGGATATTTGATAAGTTAGACATTTTTAAGACTTACCGGTGGTATTGACAAGCGTGTGCGCAGCCAACAGTTTGAGGGAGTGTACTTCGAAGAGTAGCGGGTGGAAGAGAAGCTCTCTCGCCGTCGGCCTCTTCGCGGGGTCCTTGTTTATACACCTGTAGACACACGGCGGGGTTACTCACTGAGCGGGGGGGAGAGACAACACACAGGCAGTGACCCTCACAGGGGGTTTCTGAGGAATTGAGTGCTCATTTGTGTATGCCGAGGGACTTAATGGATCAGTGCTAGCTGCGATGCGTTGTTTTGAAATCGTTGAGTACTCACACCTCGTTCAAACCAAAGCTCCGCTGCATGCGAACAATGCAGGACGTTTCGTAAATGACAAGTCTCAACAGTGATACACATGAGCAGTCCATCCCTCACTTCGTGCACCCATACTACAAAAGCCACTTACCGCCACGCCCACCTGTAAGACAAGTACCTGTATATAAAGTCCTTCTGTCGCGTCTCCTCCAACGATTCGACCGTTCGTACGATGTGTTCCTCCGTGACGTGGCTGCCCGAGTCGCCATTGCCCTGAATCTCAAGTGCCGCAGTCTCCAATGCGCACATTCCGAATGAGTAGATATCCATCGCTGGCGTCACCATTTGTGATGCTGATACGGGGGGGAAATAAAGATGTTATGAATGCAAAAAAATGGACAACATAGTTTCGGTTGCTGTAATTCTTGGACACGAGCGCAGTACATACTATACAGAATCTTGACATTTCGACGCAACGCACGCAGTCATAAGCACGGCTTGGTTACACGGTATTCATTGAGACAGCAATGAACTCGACTAACTAAGTCACGATTTTAACATGTAGAATTCCGAGAACGAGCGTAGCATATGTGTGCGAGAGCTGGCTGGATAAGGCAAATTTCTGCATAGTATGTAATTTGTGGCACGAGTCTTGCCTATTCCAAAACACTTAACAAACTTCCTAAACAAGGAAAAGGCAAGAGTCCGTCAAATCAAGGCAGTCAAAACTGTGTGGTCCTTCCTTCAGAGTCATCTATTATTTCATGGTACTTACATCCGTATTCGGGTGCAATAAAGTGCATATTTCTCATGTTCTCGCGGCAGGTCTTGACGTGGTGGTGGATGGCGTCGGGGGCTACGGAGCCGATCTTCACGAGGCCGTTGTGTTGGATGAAGATGGTGTCGCACGTGAGGTTCCCGTGGACTATCGGAGGCACGCAGCCGTGTAGATAGCTGAACGGGGAATGATCGGAGTTGTATTGGGGTAAACAAAAAGCCGTGGCCGACTAGATTAAGATACAATTTAGAATTTATAAACAGTTTTAACTGTTTACCTACTTAGAACTGGCAGTATCGAGAAGGTAGAATATTAGATCTTACCTGAGCGCTGACAATATCTGTGTGCACCACCTCTTCCAGGCCTGCAGCGGCAGTCGCTTCACGTTTCGCTTGGTTCGCTTGAGGAACTGCTTCAGAGAGCCGCAAGACATGTACTCCGTTATGAATATTACCTGGAACGATCAGGTATTGAAACTTTGTTGTCATGTATTTCGGTAGTGAAGCAATTCCCATAAAATAATATATTTGACTGGAATAAGGATCTGTAAATCAAATGGAGCATGCCGTCGATGGATTTTGATATGCCTCAAGTAAAACCTTGAAATAAGAAGTCCCACTAGATTTATAAAGCAAAAATAAGTAGTTACAAAAGGTCGTTTCTAAAATATCTTACAAATAACAAAGTTATCTTATTTGATTATGACATAATTTTGATTAACACAGAAATAGGAACACATTAATTTTATCTGAAGTTCTATTCATTTATTATTGGTTCTATTATGTTGAAAAAAACAACAACTAGTTGCGATCAAGAATTCGTCTGCAAAGGGCCTATATCATTTCGTGTCTTTCATGATCTGAAGATGCAGAGCATTTTTAAAAAATGTAACTAAGCAGTCAACTTTCAAAGGAAAAGGACTTTTGCACTACAAATATTAAATAAGTAATTGAGGTCCTTGGCCTCTGTCCAACAGTGGGCACCTTTCGTCTGAACGATGATGAGGCCAACGATACTTCAGAAACGAAAGTTTGCAAAGACATAGATAACATAAATGAAAGTCCATCTTACCCTAGGCTTATCGTTGTGTGTATCCGTCCAGTAGCGGTGGAATTTGACGATGTTGGGATGTTCTAGCCTGGTGAGGTTGTCGAACACCATCTGTATCTTGTCCTCCTGTGCCTTGAAGTTCTTACGCTCAGAGAACTGCACCTCGTTCCAGACCACCTCGACGCCTTCCTCGGTGTCCATGGCAAGGTTTGCGCAGTCGATGCCCGGGACATCTCGTTGTTCCACCTGGAAATAATGAGATAAGTAAAATAATTAGACATGTTTGTACTGAGGTTTATATTTTATTGACTGATCAAGGTTGCTTTCTTTTGGGCGACATTTTAAATTCGTTGTGCTAGTATCACGTAACGTGTTTGATGTGGTTATCCATTTGCATAAAATTTTAAGACCTAATTTAACTTGGCATAGGTACTTTTGTTTCTCCTAATTATATTTTCGCATAACTGCTTACGCATCATTTTTAAAGTATAATTTCTCTAATCATAATAATGATTAAGCATTACATTCTAAAGCATAAATTTAGCATGCTGCATGTTTTATTTTTAATGAAGTCAGGTCGACGGAGTCCCGTCTCTCTGCAGGTTTAAAGGAACCTAACCAAACCAAACCTCTGGGTGTCATTCGCTCGCTCTTGCATCCTACGACGCCTAGAAGCACAACATATTGAATTTTTAAGACAATACTTTAATTTTAAGTACTTTAGATTAGTATTACACGAATTAAATTTATGCCAAAACAAATTAGCCTTCAAGATAATTATGCCAAAAACAAAATATGGAGTATTATTAAGTATGGCAAAATAAATTATACCAAAATAGTTATGGCAAAGTATATTAGGAAAAATAACATTAGGCGAAAAGAAGGGATACCGTTTGATGTACGAGTATGTAATCGTTTCTCTTCCTGGTCACGTTTCCTATACGTGTTATGTGCTTGCGCAGTTCTATATAGTAACATTTGTTCCTATGAATTATGCCTTGTTTCTTTATCTGTCTATAAATAACTTGTCCGTTTATAAATAAACGATCTACAATACACGTCAACACTGTTACTGATACCAATAGAGGCAAGATGCCGAACAGACTTCCACCGGCCACAGAAGAGGGACAATCATTCAATAAAGCCCCTTGATAGCAGGTTGGGCCAGTGATGACGTGGATAACATCTATTTGTATATTATATGACTTAACAGAAGACTGAATAAGTTCAGGATTTTGTTTTGGCAACTTTCATAACTTGATACAGAAAACACTTTGATATTGATCAGTAAAATGTATAGCGAAACATAGACTCTTTTGGAGAAAACGATAAAAAAACTTCTGATAAATGTCAGACGAAAACACCGCAGACATACCTTAAATCGAATAACTAATTAATCGCATACGATTAATTAAAATCTACACGAATAAATGCCGCCGTGCACGTTTGCAAATGATTGCGATTTATAATCGTACAGTCGCTGTCGAGTCGTCGCGACATTCGACAAATACAATTACCTTGTTATCGGTCAGTAACCCTCGTTACAATTGTTTATAGCTATTATCTCGGTGTAATGAATAGCCAATGTTTATTAATTATGACAACTGTGCTATTTGCGTGCGCCGTTAGTTTGTGTTGTTTATTGAATTTAGTTGCTGAGGCTATTATTAAATTAGGCCTGCTTATTATTTTGTAAAATTGTGATAACGGTAAATGATGACGGTAACATTGCGACATAATTTTAAGACCAGATAGGTACGGTCAGCAACAAAAGTCGATTAACACTTCAGTTTTTTAATCTCAGTTATTGAGCAGGAGGGAAGGGAGGCCTTTGCCCTGCAGTGGGACAGAAACGGCTGATAATAATAAAAATATTGAGCAAAACATTTGTTCAAAATTGCAGCAGAAGTACAATGCAATTTTGAACAAATATTTTGCTCAATAGCTGAGATTAAAAAATCTGAAGTGTTAATCGACTTTTGTTGCTGACTGTACATCGTCTTCATGACCACTTAGGGTTTTTTTGTGGGGAAATGGATACCCTCCGCCTTGGGAAAACGGAGGGTTATGTCGGACTAAAACCCCACTGTTTCTACTATTACCACGATTCGGCCCTGAGGATACTTGTACATGCGCCGCAACCATGACTAGCCTGACTAATAAGGATGACCAAGACCGCCAAATTCGTAAATCGACGAATCCGACTCGGCTGGGCAGCGTTCGGGAAGCTACGCAATATCTTCTCGTCCCACATACCGCAGTGTCTCAAGACGAAAGTCTTTGACCAGTGTGTGTTGCCAGTGATGACTTATGGAACGGAAACGTGGTCGCTCACAATGGGCCTTATAAGAAGGCTAAAAGTCACCCAAAGGGCAATGGAGAGGGCTATGCTTGGAGTTTCCCTGCGTGATCGAATCAGGAATGACGAGATCCGCAGGAGAACCAAGGTAACCGACATAGCCCGAAGAATTGCCAAACTTAAGTGGCAGTGGGCAGGGCACATTGCTCGCAGAACAGATGGCCGATGGGGCCGAAAGGTTCTGGAGTGGCGACCGCGTACCGGAAGACGTAGCGTTGGAAGGCCTCCCACAAGGTGGACCGATGACCTTGTGAAGGCCGCAGGAACCCGTTGGATGCGGGAAGCACAGGACCGGTCGAAGTGGAGGTGCTTGGGGGAGGGATATGTCCAGCAGTGGACGTCTTTCGGCTGAAATGATGAGACCGCCAAAGAATGAAACACACAAACAGTTCAACAACTGGGTCATAATTAAGCTATCGAACATACAAGTACAAGTAGGTAAATTTATTATCGTCAGTAAGTAAGTGTATTATACAAAGATTTGATTAACGTTACTAGTTTATTATTGGTCCATGGCGATCGACGATAGTGGAGCGGTAAAGGTTTTGTGTTCCCAAAACGTAGATAGGAAATTCGCATTGTTACACTCGCGATGAGTCAAGATTCTTAAAACTAGTTATGTAAAAGAGATAAAGTTAATTAAAATAACGGCAAAACAAATTGTTGACCAGTCCATTAACATAGGTATCTGAACCAACATAGGATGCCAGGTACTGCGGACGAGAAGGCTTCAAAATCATAGAATAACGCAACACAGAAGTTCCAATCATATGGACACGGTTTACCTAAAGATGATAATTAGCGGATACAATCAGTAAGATCTTAGGAAGATAAGGACTTTCACTACCAGTCTGCTTTTCTAGTGTAGCATAGTAAATATGGACACTATTGCAAAGGAGGCGAAACTGTGTAGTCCACAGATATAGATATACCTAGATAACGCAAGTATCACGAACTGTATGAAAACAAAGCGTGCCATTTTTTGACTACCTACTATGACGTCACAAGCTCGCGCTCTCGCTCACACTTACCCAGCCAGCAGTACACAGGACTGAGCGCGAAAGAGGCGGCTTACGATTTGTAATCGTAAGCTGGTGCAATTTTGTGTAGGTAGTCCCACCAAACAGTATTAGATTTTGTTTAAATTGCAATCTAATTTAGAGTAGGTACCTATATGATAGTTATGTGCAATTTACATCGCATTTTGTATTGAGTATATTTTCTGAACGATTGAATGGTAGTGTGGTCAAATATTGTCTTTAGGACACGCCCACTGTACTAGTGCGACTGCGCAGTTTGATGACGTCGGCCATCTGCGCAATGACAGGATCTAAACACATCTCTTGAATAATAACAACTATCATTTAGATGGAAATCAAATGTTATGGTTTTTTTTTATAGTAAAACACAATTGCTATTTTGTCTGATGTGTGGTCATTATGGATATTTTTATGCGTTTACTTGTAAAGTTGTCATACAAATCTTTTAATTATATTGTATGCATCATCCTATAGTTATATGACAGTCATCTTGTCCAAATGTAGTTACTTATTAACCGGTTGAATGCCGTATTTAAAAAAACAATTAAAAAGCCATTGGGTCTCGCGTTGATCCACGTTCGGGCGAATACGAAGGGTTAAAAGGGGCTCTCTGGCAATCTGTTTTGTAACCCTATATTCATATGTTCAAAAGATGAGATGCAAGAATAATAAACAAAACATAAGCAGATGAACACTAAGACCCACCTGTTGTTGACACTTCAAAAGTGCATTAAAATAGCTTCAGTAGTTCTACTCGTAAATCTATATGTCACGTAGAAACGTACAAAACATTACTTGAACAATGGGAACAAGGTGCTGGCAACATTCTATGAATGAAACACTGATTTGCTAGTTTTATTTCTTGTTTATTCGAAACACGATCTGTTTTCACGTAGATTAAGAGTAAATTTGAAGGCAGAGACTGAAAAGAACAAGTTTTAGTGTTCTCTAATTTTTTTCCAAAAAAAAAAAATAATCCATTCCCTTTATCTCTTGAGGCTTTTGGAAATTCCCAAAACACGCTATTCTGTAATCTCAAGATTATAAAAGTGATTTTGATTGCATAGATTTCATTAATCTGTTTGCATTGGCATCGATAACGTAATCAGTAATCAGATGCTAGTAAAGGCACAAAATACATCTGTATTTTGTGGTAAAGGTTTCCTTGTGTTATCGTAGACACAGATAGCGAGTTCATAAGAGATTAATGACAGAGTAAATACAAAAACTGGCCAAGTGCGAGTCGGACTCGCACACGAAGGGTTCCGTACCACAAGGCAAAAACGCCGAAAAAAACATGTTTGTTGTATGGGAGCCCCCCTTAAATATTTATTTTATTTTAATTTTATTATTTATTATTAAAGTTAAAATACAACTGAGTATTTTGTGAATATTTCAAGTGCCTATCTGTTGCCATTTTTGATATCGAGCAAAAAAGGGCAAAAAAATCGCGTTTGTTGTATGGGAGCCCCCCTTAAATATTTCTTTTATTTTGTTTTTAGTATTTGTTGTTATAGCGGCAACAGAAATACATCATGTGTGAAAATTTCAACTGTCTAGCTATCGCGGTTCTTGAGATACAGCCTGGTGACAGACAGACGGACAGACGGACAGACGGACAGACGGACAGACAGCGAAGTCTTAGTAATAGGGTCCCGTTTTTACCCTTTGGGTACGGAACCCTAAAAATGACTAATTTGCTATCGTTGATTTGGTAACTGGAATTCATGATTAAACTGTTCATTGTTTGTGTCAAATCTTAGTAGTTATCCTTATATTTTCGCATTTGGAAGTGGTAATAATTTCCTGCTAATTGGCATTTAATCGACTATCTAAATGACTGTAGTACATTTTTAAAACTATCAAGGATTAAATACTATATTATTTTCTTCAAGCATAAAAGCTACAAAATAACAATAAAGTTAGTTCAATTTCACAATTTCACTCTCCATACAAGCCTATCATATGCACTGAATCTTAGTAAAACATAAACTTTCGCATTTATTAACGAAGATTATCTAGTACTCGTTAGTTAGGCGGGTAATACACCGGCCGACAATTTAGTCGCACAGACAGCGCCATAAATCGTGCGAAGAAAGCCACTCGAAACCGCTCGTTACTGGCGAAGCAGCGAGTGGGCGAGCGAGTCCGCTGCAATGATTTAAGTTGCAGATTTTATACGGATACGAACATTTTAGTGTCGGTCGGTAATCGCGAGGTGTGGCTGCAGCCTTCCAACTTTATTGTTACGACGATATTTTAAATTGATATTATTGTATCTTCCGCAGTCAAAAGGGTTCGTGGTATTGCTCCTGCCATTATGTCGGACTGGTAGTTAGATGGACGCTTTAGGTTTTCATAGTAGTTGTAAAATGTAATGGTTATTGCTGGTGGAGCTCTGTGTGTGGCGTGGCGTATGAACATAAACGGCTTGAATTAAACATGTATAGCTTTGAACGTTGGTAACCCTTTATACTGATTTCTGAAGGTGTAGATGTGCAAAATCCGATATTTACTAAACAAAGTCAGAAGTGGTGTCCGGTGTCCCCCAAGGCGCTATTGTCATGTATATTTGAAAAATAAGAATGGTGGTGTTTAGTTAACTTGTGGGAAGGGTGCACATAAACACGATACAAACCCTTCGTTTACGAGCAAATAATAACCGAACCCTTAGTTAACTGAAACAATTTCCGCATGTTACGGGGATACAGTGTAAACGTCACAAAGGGACTTTTGGAGTTATGTTCATATTTTTCCTTTGACGATCCCGAAAGCTGATACCTTATTTTCCAGAGTATTTTTTTATAAACAGGACCAAAAACAGTAGAAAAGACGCCCTGGAAAAGCTGATAATGAAGATGTAGGTAATGCTCAAATGTCGACACTTTGATGACAGACCGCTAGTTAACGAACATTAACCACCAATACAGCAATTACTAAAGCTAAACGCGAAACACAAAAGATGTAGTCAGCATGAGAACCTAGAAGAACCATTACAATACACAATCAAGACATTAAATAACGCAACAAGACAACAACCATGTTCAAACATCCCAACTCAAACAACAGATTGAATTTTAATAGGTTCTTGAATTTATTCAAGACAAGGAAAATGAACAGAGGATGTTTCTTAAAATACCTGTTTTACCTACACAACTGACCCGACACACAGACACAGTCAAGAGACCACCGTTACAATTATCAGTGTAGACTACAATAAACAAATAATTGAATACTTATCAGTAATTTATTGTAGATTAACCCCGGGGTCAGCTAGTGTGAGCCTGTGGGCTATAAATATGAAGTTTGCGAGATGTACAGGCTTTTATACAGGCTTCTAATTAATAATCGAGTTGAGTAACGAGACTTTCACACGAACGTATTAAAGAATGTTATTTGTTAAATAGAGACGCATCGATGTAGGGATACACCGTGAGACCGTGTGCATTAGGTAATAACGCCTAAGTATGATGCCAAACTGAGATAATGATTCTATAAGATGAAACCTAATTCCAAACCTTTAGTTTCTCTAGTTCTGAAATCATTGTTTTGACTTGGTCCATACTTCCAAACTGTTTAATATTGATAAAATTGAAAATGCACTACTGCTATTATTTTGTATGAGGAAACGCGACCTGTGAGCTGTGTTTGCATTTCACTGCGCAAGTTGCAATCAGAACCTTGTGTTAGTATTGAACTCTACGCTGGCATATGCTTTAGCAGGACCTAGCTCTTATAAATAGTTGAGGAAACAGGCTTTCAATAACTTTATAGTATCCATTTATTTCTGTAATGCTTTCTGATATTCAAGCACGCCTCATTGGCGAAGTTTATGGTAATAACCTTATGTAATGGTTCTCATTTACTGCAAAATTCGCTTTATCTGCGACCTCCGAGTAACGGTGTGCAGAAAATGAGATATATGTACGAATAGAATAAGTCCTTTTGAGTCATTGGCAATGTTCAATCGTCAGTCCAACATGCAATATGTTTAAAAAACATCATCTTTGTACTAGTCTGAAGAAAAACGATGTTACATCCGGAATTAGCGGTACAAATTGTAAACATCCGGAAAAGTAACTGCGTTGAAATCGACGAGGACGTCAGTCCACATAAATCAGTGATAATATTTCGAAAATTAGCTCTGGAAGTCCGGTCCGAAATATCTACGTTGAAAACAATTACCTACTTAAAAGATTTTACCAATATCGAAAACCAGAATAATGGCATTATTTTATACATCGGACTGCAGAAGGCGAGGGGCCCGTGGCTAAATAATAACAACCGCTCAGGTCGATGGATCGGGTTTAGCTACGCTTGCCGCGGTTGGTCTATGGATGGGTGACCATCTTTACATAACGAGACCCCTCCGTGCCTCGGAAAGCAAGTTAAGCAGTTGGTTCCGGCTGTCATTTGTAGATCTTTGTAGTCGTTACAGGTCGTCAGAAGCCCGAACCTCTGACAACCAGTCTTACTAAGGCAAGGGGTCTCGTATTACCCAGTAACTGGGTTGTGGAGGTCAGATAGGCAGTTGCTCCATGTAAAATACTGGTACTCAGCTGCATCAGGTTAGGCTGGTTTCAGAGTCGCGCTGACCGCACGCTGACCGTCGGCGCTGACAGCCGAAACGTATGAAACGCACGCGCTGATAGCTACGCGTTATTCTAAAACGCTCCCTAGAAGTTCATACGTTTCAAGCTGTCAGCGCCGACGGTCAGCGTGCGGTCAGCGCGACTCTAAAACCAGCCTTAGACTGGAAGCTGACCCCAACAGAAATGGGAAAGGGCTAGGCAGATGATGAGACTGCAGAAGGCATAGTTTAATTATGTAAAGCTTTAGGATTCTCAAACCATGCTCATAAGAGCAGAAGGGGCAACGTTAGTACCTTAGCACATACTATACTTATTACGTGTACATAAAATTACTTTACAAACATTATGTTTTAATGTTAATTTATGTGCTAAATAAAAAGACGCAGAAGTTCCAATCCAAACAGTGCTCATAGGATCTGAAGGAGGGCTGAACTAAAAAACTGGCCAAGTGCGAGTCGGACTCGCACACGAAGGGTTCCGTACCACAAGGCAAAAACGCCGAAAAAAACTTGTTTGTTGTATGGGAGCCCCCCTTAAATATTTATTTTATTTTAATTTTATTATTAAAGTTAAAATACAACTGAGTATTTTGTGAATATTTCAAGTGCCTACCTGTTGCCATTTTTGATATCGAGCAAAAAAGGGCAAAAATAACGCGTTTGTTGTATGGGAGCCCCCCTTAAATATTAATTCTATTTTGTTTTTAGTATTTGTTGTTATAGCGGCAACAGAAATACATCATGTGTGAAAATTTCAACTGTCTAGCTATCGCGGTTCTTGAGATACAGCCTGGTGACAGACAGACAGACAGACAGACGGACAGACAGCGAAGTCTTAGTAATAGGGTCCCGTTTTTACCCTTTGGGTACGGAACCGTAACAAAAACATCGATCAATTGCGAGCAACCCCAAGATGTTAAAGAAACTTGGATCGGACTCGCATAGACCAGAGAAGAGGTACAAAAGGAAGGTGGTTTATTCATGAACAAGAATGGGCGAAACAAGGCTGTCAATGATGTTGAACATGATTTCGAATTAAGTTACAGTTAACACTAATGACGGCTTAGAATTGCAATAGCAAAATAACAAGAATAGCAACTAAGTCGAACAGGACGTGTCACGTGACTACTTCTAAATGGGCCTTCTGCAACTCCTCAATTAATGACAAGTGAACGAACTCTGCGCCTGCGCTGATAACGTTTATTACACACGTTACGCGAAACGATAACGAAATGTGTCTTTGTGTAGACATTGTGTGAAGGAATGTACTTCCACTGAAAATAACTAATGATTTATTTGTGTTTGGACACCACACAGGATGTTGTGGAAGCTGATACGAGGGCTAACAACCTTACTGTATAGGGTGCTACGGTTTCATGTGCAGATGGATGGAACATTGATACAACAGCGCCGGCAGCGCAAAAATAAGTAGGTACAACAGTAATTATGTAAAGCTGTATCTTTCTCATAGTCTCCATCAATACGGAATAGTTTCAACTAAGAGACATAAAAAAATATCTTAGGCAGTCCAGCTAAGTTTTCATATTGAATCAGAAAGATATCAACTGAAATCTGTTAATTTATAGATGGCGAACACCTATAAATCTACAAATATAAAGTGAGCTCAGAAACGTCGCACGCGCACGCTACGTCAATATTTGCACGGAGCGAGCGAGCGTCGCGAATTTTACGAGGAGACGTGAAACGCGCACAAACCATGTCATGGTTTATTGCAAGATGTACATAATGTTAATATTTTAAATGCTCCAAAGAGGATAATTACTTCAGGTTATAATAATTATCATCTTTAGGTTTGTGATGAATTTCAAGGATATCCTAAGAATGCATGCTCCTGAGCCTTAGGGGAGGCGAGTCGTTTTATGGAACAATCTAAATTAAACCCAAAACAGTAAGTCACGTAGGCAATGCAGAAACATCGTCATAAATACATGAATACATAGACATTCTAATCAAAACAACGTCCATTAAACAACTACTTTGCTGAAGGCAATTACCATAAAAGAAGCACCTAAGATAAATATCACCTGCACAGACAGGGTGTGCCTTAGAAGCCATAAAGCATAAACTAGACTCAATAAGCCCTAGAGCTTTTGCCTAATTAAATTCTTTGCCGTCCATGTTCGCACACGGAGCGACAAGCTCAAAAATATTGTAATAGGATTGCCCAACGGCACAAAATGATTGCTCTGTAGAATCTGTGCAGACGACCGTATACAATATAATGAACAGCTTAATGCGAAAGGGTTTCGCAGTCCATAATTTCGGTATTATCATATCAAATCTGGATTATTCTGGATGGAGACATAAAAGGGGGCTGGTTTAAAATGAGAGATTACTGGTATTCCAGGGTTTGGACGTGTTGAAAGTATGAGAGGAAAATAATGGCGGTGTGGTATCACTTTTCGAGATTATGTACAACTGAGTTTTATTACGGTAAAGCCAAGTTTAATCAAAATTCGGATGAATATTCAGAATCTTTAGTTGATAATGAACTTCAAAATATAATTATTCCGGATGACTGACAAGTTTACAATTATGTAACGTCCTTAGCTGAACTCGATTAAAATTGAAGCATGTTTGGTATCCCCCAGGCTCTTTTAACTGGAAGCATCTAAAACTTGAAAGATCAACTCATCCACTAAAGTTTCAACAGTACCAGATTTAAGAAATTCAATCCAAATGAACTAGCGATAAAATCAAAAGAACATTCGCAATTTCTTGGGGCCTCTTTTAATTGGTCGCTTGATAACGAGCCGTAGGTACTGCGTGACAAAGCGGTTTGACTTGTTAATTAGGCGCCATAATGAGTGGAAATTATGTTTTTATTACATCTGCGGAGTTCACATAAACAATGATGAATCATTTTCTAATCGTGTTATCAAAACCTAGATTCTATGGCAGATAAGTTAACGATAATGATGTAGAACAGTAGTTATTAGTTACGTGTTTGTTCCAATTACTTTTAGGCACATTGAGTCACTACTTCTAAAAATGTGACGTCACTTTTTCGAGTTTCTAGATAAATTGCTAAACTGCGGCGTGCATAAAGATAACTGCAACAAATAAAGACTGCGAACAGAAGTTTATAGCTCGACTTATGTAGCACAGGCAAACAGAATAGCTAACAATCTTTATAGTTCTAGCACACGACCTAAAATAGACAATTTGCAGGAACGATTTGGCAAGGTCTGCAAATTGGAGCGTCCGCGTCCGTAGATGTTAGATCGACAATTAATTTTTCGGAAAAAGTTTTGCTCTTCGAAATATTTTGTCTTGCAGATGGATTGTGAAAATGAGACTAAGAACATTCTTCCACACAATTATATTAACTTAATTCCCTCTCAACATGGTAATCCTCACGACTTATAAGATTACGTTAAACTCGTCGCCTTCTGTCTCCGACTCTCCGCGCAAAGTGCCTTAGGATCGTTGGCAAAACGAACGATCGAGGGGAAATCTAATCAGACTCAGTTTCCTTCCCCGTTCATTTGATGAATTACTTGCCAGCAGCGCACGATGGGAAATCGGACCAATCTTACATGTAATTTGTAAATACGACAGAGATACGTCTGTACCCTACATCTTGATCGCTTTCTTCCGAAGTGCGTCATAGAAGATGGTAATTAATAGTTGTGACGTATAAGTCTCGGAGGAAATACGTCATGTCCTGTCGACCTATAGCCTTTTCTTAGCCCTTATTTATATTAAAGCTTTGGCCTGGCCATAATTCTATATAAGACATAATGTTTTCCTCAAAAATAAGACACAGAACAGGTGCTGTCAGTTTTCCTATCATGTTGGGTGGTCCAAAATTTACATCACACTAATCAAGAAGAGGTGGTTTGTTTACGAATGGATCATCTATTAAGTTGAACATTTCTCTCGTGGGTCTCTCTCTACCAGTCGTGATAGCGCTCGCGCTCGCCAGAACATAAACATTGAAAGCGACGCTGATTGAGTCTCGTGGTGCAGTGTTTGCGTTCGTGTGGAGACAGTAATTAACTTGCTGCGACGTCGCGTTGCTGTGTACCGAATTAGATTAAACCGTGCTACGCCGCTGCATTTTTATTTAGATTCTAGCTGCAATGTTTTAAGATTTTTTTTTAGCGCAAACGGGACCTTTTGGCACAAACATAGAGCTTTCATCTTAAATCTATAAAATGTTTTCCGGAACAATTGGAGACTATAGAGAATAGAGCACAAAATACTCGTAAATGACGACAATTTTGTTTTCTTGTTTTTATGAATTGCATGATTTGTGGAAAGGACCAGAGGGGCGATGGGGAACCACATGTGACTTTTCCTAAATCACCCTAGACTGATACAATTTTCGTATTTCCTAATTTTGTTAATATTAGAGTTTAAGTCGGTTTCCCCAGGTCGATCATAGCTAGGTCACTGGGGCTTACCATAATTTCAAGTTTCGTTAATTCGTTCCATTTCGTGTTCATTCATGAGTTTGAATTTATTCCGCTATTTCTTTATTTTCGGTGATTTCAATATTTATTCGACGTGGAAAGTGTCAGAATTATAAACCTTAAATATTGCATAATTCCTCGAAATCACTTTTTCCAAAAAATCCGGGTTATGCTCGAACTCTATTTAATTAAAATAATACGCTACTATGAACAGCTTTAGGCCACAATCCTCTAAGTTCTTCTAAGATTCTAGGGTCTTTCGGAACACAACAACGAGTCATAAAAACCAGTGCCTTTTTTTTGGTTGGGAAATTATCAAATGACTCCTTCCCGCTCTGGGTGGAACGGAAGGGAGTGTCAGACTCTTACTGACTAACACCCACCCATGTTCTTCCTTAGCCCTTTTTGTTCCGGGGTAGCGGTAACCCTTTCGGACAATCCCGCTGCCCCGGCAGACTTCGGCCCTATCGGGCCCCTTCTCTGTTGCTGACATCTCTTTGAGGCGCGCGTGGAAAACGTACGCGCCGTCCGGCACGGGCCTGGTCCTGATCGGACGGTGAGCTACCCATTACTATCCGCCCGCAGGCCCTCGCCTACGGTGGCCGGGAGTCGTCACGCGGCTCCCGACGCCCGAAGCGTCTCCCGCGGCGGCTGGGACGGGAGGCTCTCTCCCTGAGCCGTACCGCCACCTCCTTCGCTAGCATGACTGCTTCGCAGAAGGAGGTGACTGCCTCCCACTCCCTCTCGCCCCGGACCATGGCTTGCACCAGGGCCGGACGCGAGAGGTCGCCGCCGCTGCCGATCGCCTCTACGAGGACACGGCGGTGCTCCGCCCAAGTGCGGCAGACCTCTACCGTTTTCTCCACCGTGTCCTCTGGGCGATCCTGGCAATGGTGACACCCGGGCGTTTCCTCCCGCCTGATGATGTGCAGGAACCTCCCAAAGCTTCCGTGTCCGGTGAGGACCTGCGTCAGGTGGTAGGCGAGGGCAACGTGGCGCCTCTCTAGCCACTCCTCAAAGAGGGGTCTTATCGCCGCTATCGCGGCGTGCCCTGCGCTGGGTTGCGACAGTCGCTTTTTCCATGCCGCCATGAGATCGCGCCGGAGATCCGTCCGCTACGCAGCAATTTGCCGCGGAAGCGGAGTTTCCCCCCGGCGTAGTGCCTCCGCGCGCCACTCATACAGGGCGCGCGAGGACTATCGCCTCCAGATCCCATGGCGGCAGTCCGGCAAGGAGGCTTGCCGCCTCGCCCGAGATCGTGCGGTAGCCCCGGATAAGCCTTACGGCTACCACCTTCTGGGGCGCATTCAGGTAGTTGGCGGCTCGCCGCCGGAGTGAACGCGCCCACACCGGGGCCCCGTACAGGGCCATGGACCGCACGACCCCTGCGTAAAGCCTCCGGCAGGAGGCGTTTGGCCCCTCAGGCTGGGCAAGAACCGCTTGAAGGCGGCCCCGGCCCGTTCCAGTTTGGGGGCCAAACGTCGTAAGTGCTCGACGAAGTTCCACCGGCTGTCGAGGACGAGACCCAGGTATTTCATCGTCGTCTCGACACCGATGTAAACCCCTCCTACCTTTAGTTGGGATCCCGACGGTGGCGCGTTCCGGGGCCCATGAAACGACATGGCCTCGGACTTGTGCAATGCCACCTCGAGATCCAACTACCGGGGGTCGCGACCGGGGTAGATGACGGCTCTGTCCGTCAGAATCGCCTCGACTATTCGACGGAGGTAGGGCGGCACCCGGTGATACCGGAGTGCCTCCACAATGCAGCTCCTAGGCAGGGTGTTGAACGCGTTGGCGATGTCGATTGACACCGCCACGACGACCCCACCCCGGGACACTGCGTCCCCCGTTGTAAGGGCTCTTACGCGCATGATGGCGTCAAAAAAACCAGTACCTTGCATCTAGTTTTGGGAACTAGCTACGACAGCGCCATTTTGACAGTTCGCATTCTAAGTCGCAGATTTAATCTGTCAAAATAAACCATGATTTATCTGAACTTTTGACAAGTTTTTGACATTGCTTGCTTTTGAGATAAGACGAGAATATTTCCCCAGTTCAACGTTAACGAGTGCATTGTAGAGCTGGTAGTAGGAGTATACTTCTTTCGGTTGAGTAATTACTTGACGATGTGACGGTGGCTAAATAATAACAGCCGCACAGGGCGATCGATCACGTTAAGCTACGCTTGCCATCATGCTTGCAATGAGTGACCATCTTTACATACCGAGAACCATCGTGACTCGAAAACCACGTTAAGACGTTGGTCCCGGCTGTCATTCGTGGATATTTGCCAGTCGTTACGGGTAGTCAGATGCCCGAAAGTCTGACAACCAGTCTTACTAAGGGGTATCGTATTACCCAGTAACTGGGTTGTAGAGGGCAGATAGGCAGTCGCTCCATGTAATATACTAGTATTCAGCTGCATCCGGTTAAACTAGAAGCCGACCCCAACATAGTTAGTTAAAGGATAGGCATATGATGATATGACGGTACATTGAGCATCATCAAATACTAGACATTATTTTGCATTGGTCATTACTCAATAGCTGGTCTCAGCATTTGAAAAGCAAACATCAATGACTTCATATTATGACATTATGTTTATGTACCAACTCGATAGGTACACAACACAAGCCAGTGTAATTTCGATTTCAATTCGCAAAACATTGTCGAATCAATACGGAAACGTATTGACAATCGTGAACAACCAATATTGGTTTCATCCGTCTATTTGTTCGTCGCAATCTTTGTTATTTTGTGTTCAAATTATACGCGTAAACTTCAGCTCTAAGTACCATTTCAAAACTGTCAATATTTCTAAAGTAGGTAACAGTAGGTACTAGTAGGTAGGTAGGCAGGTAGGTAGTAGGTACTTGTAAAGCTAATTCAAACTTTTTTTTGCAAGTTTTTCACGCTCTAACAGGAACTAATTGTTAGAATTGAATAAAAATATTGACATAAATGACAACACGTTTCCACACTTCTCAATACACAAACATGTACCTATATTTAATTAGTGGGAGACAATACAGACACTGGCTAATGTGTTAACATCTCACAAATCGTTTCACAACAAGACACTGCAAACACTTAAGTTTAATATAGAATTGCAGATGATTTGGCAAGCACAGCAGCATAAAGAAGATCGCGCTACTAATCGCGTCCGCTATCATGCGTATCCAAACGACATCATTAGCGTCCGCACGATTACATCCACTGTTACACACATCTAATAAACGGTCCAAATATTTGAGGGAGAAAACGCTGATATCGATCGTGGATAGACACGACACGCGACATTCCGAGCGAAATTTCTTACGCGTTTAAAATAAAATTGCCGAAGGTCACGACATTGACCTCTAAATGACGCCGGCGAATGATCAACCCCAGAAAGAGGCACGGTTCAATGTCAAGTGCGGATCTATTCCTATCGGTGCGTGTATACGCGGCCTGCGTCACGGCGCCGTCTCACGTCACGGGCAACCCTCTAGCCCGCTGCATGATACGCCCACCGTTAGATACGAAGATTACAATTAACTAATTTATTAATACACGATAACGCGTACTGTGACGTCCCACACGCGTCATATGCCATGATTAATGGTGTCCGAGGTGGGGCGAATCTTATTATAAGCTCGTGACGTATGGGTGCTAAATCGTGTCTCAAATCGCATTTTCCTTTTGACAACTTTTCCGTTACGCACTCCTCGCCGTACCCCTTTGAGTATTAAACCAACTGGAGGCGCCATTGTCAGGCGATCCCCGCTGCCAAAGGTACGAGACCACCGGTCATAGCGGTTATATACATGTGTGCGTATAGTTTATGCTTGTGTTTGTTTTTTGTTTTGTGTGCGTGCGTAACAACGCGATCGAATTGCATTAGTGTATTATTGCGTTCCCTCGTCCCCCGCGATGAAAGTGACAGACTTATTTGCATAGATATTAGTACTCGTGGCGTCTCCGGTTGGTTTAATGCTCAAAGCCGTACCCTTATCGAGAGAATACTTGGGAACGTCATTCAATATTCTTTTATGCTGAAAACTTTAACGGGGAACCTTGTAACAAATTTTATCGATACCCTTATACGAGTTCCACGTTAGCCCCTAATGTTATTTCCTATTTCGTTTGCTCTCAGGAGTAACTTTAGCGCTTCTATTTTAATTACAAATTGGAGCCGACACTGATCGATCATTTTCATTTACAGTTCCTATTGGGTCCATTTGTCCCGTCAGGTTGTCATGTGGTTTGTTTCCAGCAGTTTGTGATATGGAGGTACAGTGAGGTGGATCTGTCGCGGGGATGTGTCCGGTGTCGTCGACCCGCCGGCCCTGGCGCACTATTCGCGACAATACGCTGGCAGCGCTCCAAGCGCCGGATGGCGTCGATACATCGGCTGCACATGCAACACCAACGTACGTTGTCACCTCCAAAACTGCGCAATCGACATCTTCCGTCCAATCTTCAACTTTAGCGTCAAGCTTGAAGAAGTTTAGAGTTTTTAGAACAGCAGTATAAAGTTTGTACATCGGTAAATTAGCGAAAACGCCTGTAGCGTTTTGTCCTTTGATGTTACAAACGTCGAGGAAGTCATTTGGGCTTGTGGTGTAATATTACGGAGCTGCAATTTCATATTTAAACGTGCGAATGGAAATAGTTTTAGAGGCGGCACCTCGCATATATCACGTCCCCTGCGGTTATATTACACGACTTGTGAATGAAGTAGGAAGCAGATCAAAGCCGAGAGTGACTTTATGACGATATCACGTGGCTTATCAATAGCTGTGTGGTTGAAGTTAACATGGCATACGAAACTGGTGAGTCATGCGACAATATTCAAAACTATTAGGTTACGTGCAGGAGATGTGTAACGATGACCACGCAATAACGTATCTAATTTCACAACGTTCCTTTATACATACATCTAAACAAAATAGTCATCAATGCTGATCAATTATGTAATTTTGTTAATGAGTAAGTAACATGGGATGAAACTCCGATTACCAGGTGAAAATTTGTTACAGAAATAAAATTTGAAGTTTCACAAATCCTTGAAAACACAAGTTCAATCGAGGTGGACCAAATCTCTTATTGATCACTTGAAGATGAAGCTTTGTTTATTTACAGATGATTAACCACAATATTTCAAAATTGTGCGCAGTTCGTCGCCGTCATTGACATGACATACGTACTGGCATATAACAATAAATATTATTATATCCAATAAACAACTTTGTACGTGCTAAACTATGTTTTCCACACGTGAGATTACCGCTCTTATCGGGAGTATTGGTTTCACAGCGGTGGATTTTCCATGATTTGGATGATGAAAATTGTATGACGCCATTGGATTTATCATTATTTATTTAATCGGTGCTGACGCCTGACGAAGACAACGGCAGAGTGATCCATCCGATCTCATTGCTGTCAAAGGATATACTAATGGGATTATATAAAGATGGCAGCAGACTACCTATATAATACTACTTATATATTAATTTGATAAGAGTAGCTCGTAGAGTTAAAAGTGATTAATTATAACAACACTTTGAAAGGAGTTGGAAAGCGGTTATTAGCTTTATAACTTGTCTCAGTTACATATTTGTGAATAGCCATTCTTTATTCGCCGAGACAGCAGTAAAACTATTCCATCAGACGTCCTTCCCCTTTCTAATAAAACGTGAAGTCAACAGCTCTATAATCTAGCACATTCCGTACCCGACTAGGGTAGAAAACTCCATAGCTATGGTCTGTGTACATATTTTCCAGGTCGTTTCATTTCGCTCAGGTCAAGGTGCCGCGTGTGTCGCCTCGCCAGACGGCCTGTGACGTTACAAGATATTATAACTAATCAAGAAGTCATTTCTGGAATTAGTAGGTACCGTTTACTATAATTTCGGTAGTCATAAATGCTTGATCATACTGACCAAAGAAATTGAATTTTCAAACAGAAAAAGAAAATAATATTTTTAATTGGATTATAAATTCAAAACTGACATGTTGGAGCAATCCGCGACAGTAAATATTTTCGTCACATTCTGACACCTCTTAAATTGAGAAATCTGGCAACTTAAAGACTCCCTTCTAAATGACAACAACCTGGGGACTGCCCAAACGTTTAGCATAGCTATTTTGGTATTTCGGCGAATGTTATTTGTTAGGAAAACACAAGTTATTCAAGTTTATTCTAATGATTCGTGTTCAAATTAATCTGAAGACTTTTCAAAATCTCGCAGGAGCCAGGATGAAGTCGTCAAACAACCGCTTCTGAGTCCTCAACCAGATTCTAAGTTGTTTGTGCCCTTCTCAAGAACGGCAATAAGTCGAACAAACAAATAGCCCAATGTAGCTATAGTGCCCTCTCTTTGATGATAGATTTTATCGTGTACAAAAGCATCTGTTAGCAATGTGGATAGCTGTATGCGCGGCATGCAAGGCAGCTCTGTGTGTACGGTCGATCGCTCCGGGAGACGCACGACGTTTGTCAATACCTCGCCTTTTTGCTCCGTTTGCAACTCAACTGCTCTATTCAAGGACAGGAATTGCATTAATAAGAGCAGATGGAGAAAGCTATTGTGTTGGTTCAAGGCTTTTTTTAGGGATACCTTGGATGCAGTTTCGAAGTGTTGACGCAGTCAGATCTACAAATAGGATTGAAATACAAGTTCACCATGTCCAATATAGCACTGGTACCAAGTCCTACTCCAAACTGACAATATTTGTCCAAAAAATACACCAAGCTCGCATCGAATCGATGGTACAAATATTGCCATAAAGTAACAAGATATCCACAGTATTGACTCACTTATTCAATTTGCGGTGTACACAATCATCCCCGTCGGTGACGTATCTCCCGGAATCCGAACATCCCTAGTCATCCCGGGAAAGAAAATAAAACGAGTTAACTATGAGTATGAGTCGAGGTTCATATCTAGATGTGAGTAACATCGTTCTGGAGTGTAAGCCGCTGGAATTTTAGATAATATTTCGGAATGACATGTGCAAACTCAATTAGAACAGTAATTTAATTAATGTATGACTAGAGCATAGCTGTCTTCTTTGGCCATCGTTTTTGACACTGGTTTATTGAAAGTGGTAATTTTACTGAACCTGGATGCAAAATGAGAGTAGATTATGAGAGTGAGTAACTTATTACTATGAAGGCCGTAAACCACTTTCCGTGGGTGTTTGAAAGGGAAACCGAAAAATATATCAGGAGTATTGACAAGAGATACTGAAAACAAATGGCGTCATTTATTTCCGTCTGTCTAGTCTCCCTAGTGGAACTACTGTTGTTAAACCAGTCGACCGAGATAGTTATTGAGTCAGAGCGGTTAAAACAATACTGAAAGATTATAATAGTCACTATAATACTAACCCATTTTACGAAATGACAGTATCTAATGATTTACGTGTGAACCGAGTACTTAATTTTTTTTTTGTTCATTCTGTCTAACACAAAAACTGCCTAATGTTTGCCAAAAGTTTAAATACAATAGATAAAAGAAAATTACGGCTAATTTACTTTCGACAGCTTCGAATATAAAATTTTGTTAAAATGACTAACGGCTAGAGTATTGTGTAAGAAATGTTGTATGTTTTTTTCATATCATAATTTTGCGTCAAACTGACGTGTGTATGTTTTTAAATAATAACGTTTCAGTCTGATATTACCACGCATCTTCGACATTTTTATGTTTTTCTCACAATTTACCAGCTTATGCGTAGGTATCTTTTTTTGCAAAATCTTGACCTTGTGGCTCAACTTCTATTTCATTATCATCGTACAAAGGGTTTGTGAAAGGAGCCTTCACCGATATATTTTTAAGTGTGATGTCAGCAATCTGTGCCTTGTATGATGTTGTGTTGTGCAGGATACAGCCACTTGATGTAATCCTTGGCAGCTCATACGCCCACAGAGAGAGAGATGAGCAAGTCCTTCTTATTCTATTCTTGTCGTCTAAATTGTATAATTTCGCAACAAATTGCATATCGGCGCCGCGACACCTATGTTGTTTGTATTCCTGACTTGCATATGACTAGTATTTATAGCACGACGGTTTTTGTTGTGCTTCTCACATAAATAAGTCACGTAGGTAATTAATACGAGGTGTGCCGTGTTTCTATTTTAATTCACTGTGTTTATTTTAGATCTATTCTGACATATGAGTAGTGTAAGCTTTTTTATTTGTAAAGTATGAGGCATAGGTCCTTGACTTTCGATCTAGGATTATCTACTGGTCATTTAATTTATGCTCTACAATTTCCCGATATAATTGTCAAATTATCGAAATGTTCCGCACCGTAATTTGGATAGGTTTTCCCGCGAGATTGAACATTAAGGGAAAATACGTGTCAACATTCCCAAAATCCCGACCGTTGAGTTAATCGTGCGGACAGTCGCGAATAAAACCGACGACGCTTTCACGAGATGTCCTGCATTTTAACTACTTTTAACGTAAACATGTAGGGAACTAGGAACATTCTGAATGTAAAAAAGTAAAAACTAGAGCTGAGGGTCAAATATGCAATTTGAATGTGCTGTATGAAATAGCTTCTATGAAAACGAACGAATTTGTATCCAAACCGCAGTCGGCCTAATCGTGCATTTTTATGCTAGTTTTTTCTGGTTTAATGCCCCAGAATATTGTTTTTGGTCATATGCTGTTACTTCGCTTCAGGCATTACCTGGGCTTTACTCATCTCTTGGTTTTGCAGTGTAGGTATTCTTTGTTTCCAACTATGTATAAAGTTTTCGTAGTTAGTACCTATGCTTCGACAGACCGTAGAGATAAATGCCACTGCCTATTTTATTAGTAGATAAATTAAGTATTAGACCAAAAGAAAATCAAATACTTGTTTGCGCTATCAAATCCGAAGGGAATCGTTTTTCCTCGAAGGACAGTGCCTATAACATATTTATGCGTCGAATAAAATGGATTCCTCTCACATGGTACGTCTTTAGTTTAATGCCTCATAAACGTTAGTTTTCTTCGTTCCATGCTTGTTTTGATAATAGTGGGAGTTACAAGGAAAGACGCAGTAAATAAAATCACGTGCTGGACCGAATTTAACTAACGTTGTAAATAATCATGTTTTAGATAGCATACGTCATGTCTGTTATGTTATCCTACTTGTTCTTAACACGAGGTAGAAAAGTGTCAAAGTCAAAGTCAAAGATTTATTTGCATACTAAGTGTACATTTTGGTGTTGTTTACAAATGCAGGTACTTACAACTTAGCGGCCTTTTCCAGGCATCGCAAACTTGAGGGCTAACTAGCAAACATTTAAACTATAACGACACAATGAAATTCATAATTACCTTCCATCATTAAGTAGGATTAAGTCTAATTAGTCATAACATTTTGACGCATGCACATTCTTATAATTAATTACTCTAATTGTGTATAATGTCTGTGAGCGAGGCTATGTGTGTCTGTATTTTTTAGGTAGTCATTCAAGTATGTCTGGTATTTAGGTATTTGTTTAGGTATTTAATTTTTCGCTATTAAATTATTTAAGTATGTCTGTATTATTTCATTATTTAGCTATTCAATTATTTCATTATTCAATTATTATTATTTTTAATTTTTAATTAAATATGTACTTAAGTACCTAATTATTTCTGATTCAAAAATTCTTCAGTTGAGTAGTAGCAGTTTTTCAAAAGAAATGTTTTCAATTTATTGTTAAACGGGGTGAGTCTGGTTTCAAATTTTATCTCCAGTGTCATTGAGTTCATTTTTTATCTAAGTGAAGAAGGTTAACCCTTAAAAACTTAAGTTTTTAAATGCAACTGGATTTTGAAAAGGCTCGTGGAAAAGTTAGGGGCAAGACAGCCAGTCTGAATGGTTTATTCTACGTTGACAATGCCTTGGAGGAAAAAGTAATGAGATTCAGCATCTATACCTATCTTATTTGTCGTTCTGCATTTGCCCATGACCGAGGTTCTAATAGTTAATCGCAGTTATGACAAAGTGGACCTTCTTTGTTTATTTCTTTTACATTATATTTTACTATGTAGTTCATAGTTAATATTGTTAGCAGACTTTGGGAGGTATACATTGAACTTGGAAAGCCAAGGGCGGTCATAGAAACTGAAATCTAGATTTTACGTACTTTTATTATTTCAGATTTATTTATTTCTGGGGCTAATTACAGGTATAACATATTAGTAGAAATTTATAGCAATCTTAGAAAATCACTTCGTATACCTACAGAAATACAACGTGTAACGTTAAATGCCCAAAACCTCTAAAGAGGTCACTGTACTCATCTCTATGAACAACTTTTACTATGGGGCCAAACTTGAATACCTACGCAAAAAAAAATGAGCTGTTTAGTAGGTACATTTTGACAAGTTATGCGAGCATATAGGGAACAACCACAGATATAGATATACCTAGATAACGCAAGAGTAACTACTTCGCGTGCCAAAAATTGCACCAACTTATGATTACAAATCGTAAGCCGCCCCTTTCGCGCTCAGTCTTTTGTACTGCTGGCTGGGTAAGTGTGAGCGAGAGCGCGAGCTTGTGACGTCATAGTAGATAGTCAAAAAATGGCACGCTTGGTTTTCATACAGTTCGTGATACTTGCGTTATCTAGGTATATCTACATATATCTGTGGGAACAACAGATTTTTTTTCCCGATTTCAGCTTGGGTCCCATAGAGAAAGTTGTGCATTATGATGAGTACAATGACCCCTTAAGAGGTTTTGCGCATTTAACATTACACCTTGTATATGACGGTACCAAAAAATCGGTAAAGACAGCGACAATGTAATAAAAGGAAAATGTGCAACCGATCTATATGAAAATGTGGTATAAAATAAAATACGCCAGTGTTTTACGAGGTGCTTCCAAATTGATACGTATACGTGTATATACCGTGCCGTTACTCGGTGAACTACGGAAAAGGTATCAGGTGTGACTCAGTACCTACAACAAAACTAAGAGGTGCTAAAATAGCAGACGAAGCGCCATCAATTCATAATTATTTCGTGTTGCATTCGCAAATATGTCTGCATGACTTTATTATGTTTTCTGGGTTTCGCATTGTGGGGAGTCGCCCTTCTGTATCTATCTACGTTGGTGAACAATCCCTGAACGCTACCTGAATATGCATGAATACACTGTTGAATAAAATTCAGTTCGCAATCATCACTGAAGTGCGCCGGTCGTTTGCCATCGGTTACATAACACTCATTAAAATTCGCAGCAATTGAATTAATTTGATATCATTCAGTCTGTGTGGTGCCGGACTTAAAGAATACCACCACCCCTTACTTCCCGTGGGTGTCGTAAAAGGCGACTAAGGATCGTATCGGAGAATGGGCAGCAGCGTTCTCTATGTATTCCACCACCATACCATACTGCGATCGCCAACCCGCCTGCCAAGCGTGGCGATTATGGCAAACCCTCCCAAAATTGGGGGAGGCCTATGTCCAGCAGTGGACGTCTATCGGCTGAAACGACGAACGACGATATCATTCTATGTTTGGGCAAACACATTTAGAACGGCACTTGAGATGTTCCAAAAATAGATTAATTCTTTAATGGACTTGCAAATATTATATTAATGTCAATTAGTACTTTCTTCACACAAATAGAAAGCACGTATGGCATATAAATCAATCTACAAGCCGACGAAAAGGATTTTTTAATCCCAAGAACACCCCATAATACAATGCAGAGAAACGTCAGCTATTAGCCAGCCAGTACTCTCAGTACAAGTATACCCGACAGACAGACGGATCAGATGACACCATCAACGGCACAAAGAGAACATCTGTATTCCGATTATTCGATAACTATTATCGATTCAACGCTATCGGTATCGATAAACGGATGCTTTTGTTTGACACGGTTGTAATAAAAGCTAGATGCGTCTGTAGTTGTGTTGGATGATATAATATTTAATAATTGAAGTCTATGAAGTAGAATTTAGCTTTTTATAAGTAACGTCATGGAAATCAAAATAGAGCTGTGCAGTGATACGCACAGTATGTTACATAACATGAGTTTACAAAAAGATAAAAATATTATACAGGGAAAAATATTATATTATATATTTATACAGGATTATTGGTAAAACATTAACAACCTCTTACAACAGCAGATTTTTTTTGCGATTTCAGGTTTGGTCCCATAGTAAAAGTTTTTCATAATGATGAGTACAATGACCTCTTAAGAGGTTGTTAATGTCTTACCAATAACCCTGTATAATGTTAAGTAATTGGATAGTACTCCGATACAAAAAGATGACCTTATCTTTGAAACAATTATAATGAGAGGCTATGCTTTTCTAAATTCTAAACTTCTATCCATATAACTCCCCAATGTATAGAAGTGCTGCCTAGATAATTACTCAACAATAAATTACTTAAGCCGAATATAACCGTTCATTCCAGTCTACATAAACGATAGCTTAGTTGTTACGAATACATTCAATTAAGTAATTGAAGTACTTATAATTTTTATTGCAGGTATTCAATTATTTGTTAATAGACCGTTTATACAATCCCGGCGAGGAAACTTGTGCGTGTGGCTGTATTAATAGCGAGGAAGAAATAATAGGAGAAGCGTTTATTATTATTAATATTGAAAGCCAAATAGTAATCTGGTTGAGGCGAGTGCGACATAATTGGCAATTAGCATTAAGCTTATTTGGGAATGCGTATGTTCGCTTTGGGAACGGGAGACATGCAACACCTATTCATTAGACCAACGACTTTTGCTACCTTCATGACAAATCATACTGGTTTCAACTGTAAAATTACGTACGTAGACGTCGTCTACGGTAGAGGTTTGGGTTGACACGTGGTCGTCTGCTAGACGTGACGACCATGTGTCAACCGAAACCTCTACGTACTGACCCTTGTGACTTTTTAGGGAAATGCTATATTTTTTATTAAAATTATCCTACCAGATATTGAATTGAGGAACGTTAGAGATTTAGGGCAAACAACCAAAGATCACGGTTAACCATTGAATCGAAGAGGGCCTGAACAAATCTTCATGGGCAAGGCTAATGTCAATAAGGTTTCCAACGAAAATAACGATATTTAGAGCAGCTCTACAAAAGGACACATCTAAATAAGATCGCTAAAACTGAAGCACCACCTAAACCCGCTCGCCTAGCGACCGCACTAGATAACACACATAGATAAGCACAATTATCAATTCAATATGCTAATTGATAAGTTAATTAGACGCGAGTATGGAAGCATGAAGCGTACCCGGCACGCGATTAGTGTATATGCAGACGTAATGCACAGCTATTTGTAAATATCGAATCTGCACTGTGGGAAACCTTAGCTTGGTGACTACGTTGGTAAAGATTAATGTGCAGTCGGTGTTTAACAGTTTGGTGTCTGCAGTCTCTCCACGATTAGGTATATTTCTGTTTTAGCTGGCTCTCGTTATAGCCATTTTTTCAGAGCTTTGTTTCATTCAATATGGTTGACAAACTTAGCATTTCTTGCAGCTAGACATGGATCTTGACTGCGATATACAACATTGGTGCTGGGCTGCTAAATTGTAAAGCTAATCGTTTATAACCAAGAGTAACTTGTAATTTTAGGAGCGGTTAATGTTACGACACTTCAGTGTAAGCTGAATGAATCCCCGAGGGTGTCGAAGATGGTCACCCTTCTGCATAAAC
This sequence comes from Mesoligia furuncula, assembly GCA_916614155.1. Lineage (NCBI taxonomy): Eukaryota > Metazoa > Arthropoda > Insecta > Lepidoptera > Noctuidae > Mesoligia > Mesoligia furuncula. The sequence continues at coordinate 28,886,675 of OU744803.1, forward strand.
CAGATAACTGCCAGGTTTATAACGAAGGAACTATTTCAGCAACTAATGACAAGAATGTAGCGGTAAGTGAAAACGGGAAAGATCTCAACAATAATAACACAAAGCAAAGCCATTTTGGCGTTTACATTTACTAGTTTTGCTAATTTAGCAATAGGTTCAGAGATAAATATTTAGTGCCAAAACAATACACAAACCTGCAAAGAAATACACAAGAAGCCAGCCAATAATAATATAACGTCACACATATCCTTTGTTTTCGTTTAGCGTAAGACTGCGAGACGTAACATCCATATTTAAGATCTCCGTAACCTCCTCATCATTCGGCGAAGGTCGCGGGAAATCCTGGAAAAGTTACCCAAAGTTATAAACTGACACAGATTGTTTGAGGCTTCGGCCGTAAGTACAGAAAAAAAAAAACAAGTAGGCTTGGATAGAAGAAAATATTACTATTGGCCTAAACTTAGCTGAAAGGGTTGGCTTTTAGCAAGGTAATAATGAGAGACAAACCTGCCATTATGACTTCGTATTGCATCGATCGGGCCTGTTAAACTATTTTTGGGGTACCTACTGGTTTGATTTGCAAAGCACAAATCTTTCTACGAATAGTCTGTTTCAAGTAGATCTCGAGGATAGCCTATACAGATCTATTTTCAACATAAAGGGCGGTTAGTTGATTCATCTGTATGACAAACGTAGTCAAGGACTCCATAACTTAGCTCACCGCATTAGTGATCAAAAGAGTAATGTACGCAGAATAAAAAGCACAATAGAACTTGTGCCACTCCTGTGCAAACAAACGGGCAGTGGCATTGTGTCGTGCAAACCGTTCAGTCTTCTATACAACGCTTTATCGCGAATAATCGTACAATAGGTCGGAATCAGTAGCACAATAAGCGTTTGGTCTGATTCTTTGATTCTCACGATTATTTCGGGCTTAGATCAGGAAAATTGGAAAAGAAGAGAAAATGTTGGTATAAAAGTAAACACGACGCTGCAAGAAGGAAGGGAAACTTGAAACATCCGCGACACAGAGTTCGATTCCTCATGTTTTATTCATTTGCTTTGAAGATGTTATCGACAACGGGTCATGCAAACAACTCGTCTACAGCAGTCTATTTTCTCAATTTTTCAATTCCCAAACACAAGGCAAACTTAAATTAATAAGCCTCGAAACATCAGAAAGTACCTACAAACATTATCCTCGAAATCGAGAACATCGACAAGCAAAACGCACCACACGCAATTTCCCTTTAAATCAGATAACGCGATAGGATCTCAAAAGACCGATACATGGTGGCCGTTCCGTATCACCGGAGTATCGGCCATTCGATCCGCCGACCGCGATCCCGCAACAATGGACGCACTTGCGCGCAGAACTCGGGTTACCGACGCTGCTGCACAATGCACACCACGTGACCATCGCAGAGTTATTGCCCCACATTCTAATACGTGTTTGTAAAAAATGCAGATTAGATTGCCACCTTCCATAAAGTAGGATGACGCCAAATCTTCTTACGTCAATTCAAATACACATTTCCTCGCCGCTTGCAAGCGTTTCTTAAAGCGAACTTGTAGTTTAGAGAGATAAATAACGCATTAACATTACATTTCTAGGAAAATAGTCATGACCTACGATAACATTTTAATATTCCATTTGCTTCGCTTAGTTTTAAGTCAATAAGGAAATATAAATATTTCAAAGAACGTATAAGGCAAGACATAAAAAGCCAGAACTAAATAAGATACTGTATAGTCCTTCAGCATTTATCTAAGAATAAATCAGAATAAGACCAGCAGCAAAGTTTATGAGATTAATCTCAATCCAGTTTCAAGAGTCTGGAGCTAAGTAAGAAAAACAACTGAAGCTGGTGGAAAAGTTACGAAACCATCCATCATTTCTACACTGTGGTGCTTCAGTATTTATTTATTTATTACAATTATTTTGTAGACAGTCTTTGAATATAATAATACCTACCATTGGGTAACAGTTCGTTTACGGAATCAGGGAATCAGCAAATGAATTTCAGAGAAATCAAAATAGAGGGTGTCAAGTTATGAATTTCCGTAAAAGATTATTATATTCTGAAACCGTTCTTTACTGGTTAAAAATCTTAAGGTTTCCTGCGCTTAATTCTTCCTGTTGGCATGTTGCCGGCTGCTGAACAGCCAAATGAAAGTTTATAATGCACTTTGCATCTTCCGGTTCTCGTGATTTCGGCTCGAAGCCAGATTTTCATGTTTTCCAGGCGGGGTTTTAAAAAAGAGAAGATCCGCTATTTCTTTTCTGGGTTACCAATTATTTGCGAATTTTAGCTACCTTGCGTTAGCCACCCTTACACTGAAAGATCTTCGGGGGGATAATAACATGGTAGCAACACACACACTTTGCCATAATATATAGCACATCGTGACGTCATCGAAGCTACATCGCATGATGAATTAGCATTTATACAAGTTCTAGATATGAACCATCAGGTAATATGGCTGGTAACATAGCGTGTGTAACTCTATGTAGTTGGAAGATCGTATTACAAGACAAGTTACTTCGTTTCTCCAAAATATAATGTAAGTAAAGAACAATCAAGTCCACACATTTACCTGTAAGGTTTCAAGCGAACACGGCTATGATATTCCAGCGAGTGGCCATAACACCCAGACAACATGGCGGCCACGGCATTCGTCGCATTCAATACCTTATACAGGGCGATTTATGTCCGAACGTGTTTATTCGGCTTGTTAAATGTAAATGCGCTTCAGCCGAGGATTTCTATCGTAAATCACGGTACAACTGTTAGTGCGTGCTGCGATGTTTCTGATTGCGAACCACTTCGCAAATGGGAGCAAAGTGGAGTAAGGTTTGGGTGAAATGGAAACAGCAAGGTTTAAGAGATTGTCAAGCTCAGTCAGTGGATGTTATGTTATTCGATTATTGGAATCATCTGTCACCAATGTGTTGTTTAAATCTTGATTCAATGAGATTGTACACCTGATTAAACACAACGCCAGTATTATAAAAATACGTTCAACTCTGACGTATGTTGCTGACTCTGATGGTGTTGAATCTGATGACAATATCAGAAAAATCAATAAAATGAATTGCATATAAAGCGCAGAACATATATTGCATCTCCAAAACTCCATAAAAGCAATATCATTAACCTTTAAGTATGGACGTCATTTTTTCTTAACACTACTGTGGATGTGGAGTCTCACAGGCTCCTATATGCACACACATTTTTTTTGGGGAATTTGATATAAGATCGCTTTAAAACTGTTTGAATATTAAAGTTATGGGATTTAGTAACAAAATAACGGGCTTATATAATCAACTTTTATTTCAAAAATTATAGAAATTTGAAAAATCAAAAATTATGGCACTTTTCAGTCTAAATCTATTAGGTTACATTTTTAGGTATTAAAAACAGCCAAACTTATTCCTTTAACAAAATGAGTCTTTTTTTCTCAAAATATAATATATAAGAAACCAAAAACACGAAACACCTACTTCAGGTAACAAATATAAAAAAATTTGACAACTAACAACTAATAGTTACTTTTCGATAACTCCGCATAGTGGAATATTGTCCGAACTATCACTACCTGACTCTTCTCCTAGGTCCTGGTCCTGGTCCTGATCTTCATAATTGTCACTTTCATGATTTTGTATCAGTTCGAACTCCAATATAAAAAATCTTCAATATTCTCTTCATTGTCAGACTGATCCGAAGCTAAGAACAACTCACTCATTTTTGTTCGAAAGATGGATCTGCTGCACGCAAAGTTTTTCTCGCAGGGCCCTGAACAGAACTCGTAGATGGTCGTTTAGATTTAGAACTACCGGCTTTATTGTTTTTTGAGATTTTGTACTACAAAATCGGAAACAAACATAATCGCCCTTATAAAATATATCATAGGGCAACAATGGACGTGTAGCCTGACAGGCTCCCGTCAATATTTTGATGGTCATTACTTAGGTGATATTCATCGGAAGTCGCAACCTCCTCCCTCGTTGGTAGTTTTACATCTAAAACAAAAGCTACTGAGCCGCTCAATCGCGAGGAGTGGGGGAAAGTAGGTGAAACTAAGAAAACGACAACATCGAGTAGCCTGTGAGACTCCACATCCATACTTAAAGGTTAACAATAAATCATTATAGTCCGTTCAGCAGACTATTCAAAGTCCATTTTCCGAGATCAGATCGAACAAACAAACCTGCAAACCTTTATATTGTAATACACGTTCAATGAAATTAATCACACGAATGACGTTAATAGTACAATCATGTGCGAAAATGTAAACACTCAAATAGTTCTTTATTAATAGTAGGTATATGCATTCTAAACACATTATGGTAAACTAGAGCTTCTCCTTGCTACTGATACTTAGTTGTATTTTGCAATACTAATTCGGAATTTATGATCCAATTAGTGATTTGATTTGCAGCGTTCCATCGAATTGTGGCACGTTTATTGGATGCAAATTTTTACACCAGCATTACCAGGAATCCTATGCGGTATGCGCTTCTGGCATCTATTTGTGAATGGTTAAGCTTGAAAACTAATTGCTACCGCGACTTGCAACTTGCATTCCAAAATTGCTAACCAATACCGCGAATGTGCTTACCCAATTAGGATATTCCTCTCATTTCCCTGTAAAATGATTCCCCATTTCATTTTCGCACATTTCACGAAGATGTGTCAACAGGCGAAGTACTACGAAGAATCACAAGTACGCGTGAACTCAGAGATTTAGCCGAATGCTTCGAATATCTGTTTCTTTTTCGCTAACATTTCTCAAAAAGTGCAGAAACCATTAGGTACGCTATAAGTACCGCGAACTGCATTGCAAATTGAGTGATGTCGTACACTTGGATAGAGTTTCAGAGTACGGAAGTGGTGCATTTGAGAGGTTTTAACTGAGAACTCTGTAAAGAGCTCTCGTGGAAAATCGTTCAGGGAAATAATACGCCAGGAAATGATGCAGGTGCAGTTTGCTTTGTCTTTTTAAAATATATCGTTCAATCATAAAGTTCTATTGTACGATTTCCCAAGGCGCTATAACCATTTATTGGATACAATTCTACATTTGAGTTAGTATTTCACAATATGAAAATGAAGGCCGAACTTGATCAGCTTTAACGTCTGAACCGTATTTGATATCATAAGCAATACAGCGAAATAAAAAACGGTGTAACCGATACTGTCGACGCATGTACCAACAAGAAACATGTTTTTAATGACGTACCGAACAAAATGAAAAGGGTGTCGAATGCACATATCGCGTATCGCGATACCCGGAGCAAAACGAATGGAGCTGCACTTTATCATAACATTATATAAAGTGAATAATCAGCTATAAACTTATCGACGAACATGCTTGCATAAGCATGTGACGTAACGCCACAAAGGTGAACGACTTGAAAGATAGATTGAATGATAATAGGAGATTGATGTTTGTAGCTGTTCGAAGATATGCAGACATGTACGAAAAATGATTGATATCTTGTGCATGCGAAAGCTGTGACACCTGGTCGCCCTTTATCGGACGGTTATAACCATCAGAGAAATTCGTCTCAGGCGATGTTGGCTCACCGAACACATAAGGAATGACTGCAATCTGCTTCGAAGTTTTACTTCTTACACTAAGGAGTAAAACTACAGCACTAAGAAATAAAGACACAATAAAGCTAAGGGACACTGGTTGCAAACGACAAGGTATAAAGAAAATCTATAAAATGAAGACATAACTAAATGGCTAGAAACTGTATTCCCACGGATTCGCCACGCTGACGGTAAAATCCTGCTTCATATATTATATTGTGTATGGCTATGCAAGACGTTTCTCGAAGCATTTCCCGTGGTATATACCTGTGTTTGCTGAACATATTGAGTCGCAGTGACGGAAATTGTTACAGATGAGTGCCATTTCGTGCAAGCTGTAAATCTTCCAGTGAAATAGGTTACGTGGCTTGCTGGCGATAAAGTTACAAGTATTATAATAGTTGTGCACTATTGTGAATTTGATACGCTCTTTACTGAACGTTCGGATACACATACCCAAATAGAAAAGTGAGGATAAGGTATGAGCCTCGTAGGCAGACCACTTTTAGACTCAAGTAAAGATAGGAAAGAGGAAGACATCTATTGAATCTGAATCTACTTGAGAAAGATTTGATTTCAGTAGTGATTGTAGATAAGTATTAGGTCTTTTTTTTTTATTAAAAATGTTGACGGAAGGATAAAATAGAATACTCTTTATTATGTACCTACACTATATTAAGTGCAGATATAAATGTAGACACTTTACATAGGGTGACATAATTTGCGGTCTAGAGGTACCTATGTATAATAAATAAAAAACGCGGATAAACCCTATTGGTTTGATAACTTATGTTCATAGGCATAAATGTTAAATCACAGCAATGAGCTAAAACAGACCATATTTAAGCAGTTTAAAAGCGCCTTAAGCGAACTAAGCCTACAAAAATAAATTCTCTGCAAACAAGTCTAAAGTCCCATAATTTTAAATATCAGCAGGTTTATCAGATTCATGTGAACGCTGACGCAGCTGACGTATGTAACGTAGGTTTGCGATTCACCACACATGTTACAAGTTACAATTCTCGTGCGTTGTCAGCGCCATGCGCCAGCGCGTGCGCAAGTGCTCGGTGACGTCATCATCTGCACCAGCAACAAGCCGCGAAATGCAGTTATAAATAAACAAACGATTTACGGATTAATGCATCGCTCTGTGGTTTAGTTTTCTTGGCAAGTTTTATGATATGGGTTTTTTAATTTAACAATATGACGTATGATATCGGTCTAATTCTATACTGTAATGTAAATTTGTCTGACATTTTGATACCCGTTGGTGGAAGTTTACGAAACTTCTTCGTAACCTTTTGTCCTTAAGCTTTCGTTGATTGGTCTCGAAAAATGTCTCCTTCGGAATTCTCGTAATTACCATACACGTGAAAATACCGAACAACCGACATTGGATTAAGTCACCCAGTAACACACATTCTAGACTTCAACAACTGTGATGACTACCTATCTTGAAGCCTAAACAAGACTTCAAGATAGGTAGTCATCGAAGTTTCAAGTGGTGTACAAACCATAGGTACTTACATAATCGTATGACTTTAACTCTAATAACTAAACGTAACTGTTATCGTTTCACCTGTCGCAATGGCTGCAAAAACAACAATAGCCTATAAAGTGAGTGTATTGTCTTAGAACATGGTATTTAACCATGTTCTCAATCCTTGTTGATTGCCACAACGCGCTGCTGATAAGAATCTAGTGCGTTTCATTTTGTGTGCGGTTTCGAATCATGAGTTTAATTTAACAATACACTTTCTTGAACTCATCCAGAATCCTTTCAAGAGAAAAGTGAAGGATACAGTTCACAATTTTATTGTAATCGATCATTTGCCTCCTGACAGTTTCGTAAGTAAGGCTAATTCTATAGCGAATTAAATAACTTTAGACAAGAAATCTGCTATAAAAACTTCATATACAACGTTATTTTTAGTATATGTGAAACCTGAATATAGTTTGTTCAGAATAAGTAACTGAATCGATTCCAATAATTTTTACTCCATATTATATTTTGTCCCAAAATATATAAAAACTGGCCAAGTGCGAGTCGGACTGGCACACGAAGGGTTCCGTACCACAAGGCAAAAACGCCGAAAAAAAACATGTTTGTTGTATGGGAGCCCCCCTTAAATATTTATTTTATTTTAATTTTATTATTTATTATTAAAGTTAAAGTACAACTGAGTGTTTTGTGAATATTTCAAGTGCCTACCTGTTGCCATTTTTGATATCGAGCAAAAAAGGGCAAAAAAATTGCGTTTGTTGTATGGGAGCCCCCATACAACAAACGCAATTAAATATTTATTTTATTCAGTTTTTAGTATTTGTTGTTATAGCTTATAGCGGCAACAGAAATACATCATCTGTGAAAATTTCAACTGTCTAGCTATCACGGTTCATGAGATACAGCCTGGTGACAGACAGACAGACAGACGGACAGACGGACAGACGGACAGACGGACAGACAGCGAAGTCTTAGTAATAGGGTCCCGTTTTTACCCTTTGGGTACGGAACCCTAAAAAGGTTAAAAGTTGGACACCGAGCGACACTAAGTAGATTATCCAATCTCCGCGCCGAACGGTTAGGTACCTAGGTACTATTATCAATGAGCGCAAGATAGCGCGACGCGAGCGGCGCGGGTGAACATGTTTTTGTACGGACAAACTGGTAACTTAACAAGCTTATAACTTTGTGATTTTTCATGATAAAGTTTTGAAATTTTGTACATAGATTCTTTACATAAAAATACTAGACACGTGTTTCGGGTTTCGCTCATACTTACTAAAAACAACCGACTTCCAAAAAAAACACTACAAATTGAAAAATAACTTTAATTTCGGAAGTCGGTGTCTTTGGGTCCGCGTTTTCGTTTATTGACACCGACTTCCGAAATTAAAGTTATTTTTCAATTTGTAGTGTTTTTTTTGGAAGTCGGTTGTTTTTTTTTTTTTAAATGTTTTTATTTTTCACTTTTTAGTGGGTCAGTTTGTAATTAATCTAAGTTACAAAAGCCTAATGCCAACTGTTCATCACCTTTTACAAAATATTGCTTTTCCCGATGCTGGGACGTTAATTGTTGAGGAGTTCTCCCGGTAAGAAACAGGAGATCCCCAACAATCACTCGCAATACGTAATTGTGACGAGCATAAATTGATTAGCAACCATATTAAAGTAATCGAATCGCAACCCGTGAAATATTTGTCAGTGAGTAGTTCCGATGGCCATCTGTGATCTTCATCATCAGCTCCACTTTACCAAGTGATGATTTCCGAGAGCAAATGCTCAAGTTACTTTAAAAAATATCCAAATCGCTTTAGCTTTGCCTATAAAATTTGAGGGTTTCCCTCGATTTCCATGGAATCCTCTCATCAGATTCCAACTTGATGATAATGGGACCACCTCGAGAGTATACCCTTTCAAATAAAAAAAGAACTTTTGGAATCGGTCCAGCCGTCTTCGAGTAATCGGTGAACATACACAAGGTAGCTACTGTAAACTGTTGAGGAGTTCCCTTAACTGTCCTTTGTCTACATCATCAGACCCCTAATGACAGTCGCAACCCATCTAGGTGTAAAGTTCACATCAATACAAATTAATCAAGCCCAAACACAAGGTAACTGCTGTAAATCGTTGAGGAGTCCCCTCGACTGTCTTTCGGCTCCATCATCAGATCGACTCCAGACCTTCATCAAATTGTAGTGCTTTAAAATACTTAATGAAAAAATTAACAAACGCACTAGTCGCTCCTACGATTTTTGAAAGTTCCCCTCGATTTCACTGGGATGCCATCATCAGATCCTGGTTTCCTTATCATGGGACCACCCTTGGCATATCCCCTTTCCAACAAAAAATAATAATCAAAATCGGTTCATAAACGACGAAGTTATCCGCGAACACACATAAAAAAAAAAATATATATACGGTCGAATTGAGAAACCTCCTCCTTTTTTGAAGTCGGTTAAAAATAATGTTGTATAACACACGTTAACGAGCGTAAGGTAAACGTAAACATTGCAATAAAGTAAAAACATCGATGATCCTATGTATCCGGAATACATTATTAGAATGCACTTTAGAAGGTGATGTTATAGTGAATGGAAAGAATTGAAAAGAAAACAATGTAAGAGTTGTTTTTCATGCAGCAAACATAAAAACATAAAATGATTCAGTTATTCCTGAAACAATAAAGAAACGAGAACAACAAGCACAATCTACAATAGACTTCAATTTTCTCATTCAAAGCTTATGACAACAAAAGCATCTTCAAACTACATGCATACCTTCATTTCTATCTTCGTGTACAGTATACGGGTAACCTTTAGTATCGTTTGGCAGGCGGATGGGGGTGGGAGCTGGAAGGGGGGGAGTGGGGTGTCCCCATATCCCCCGGTCCCATTCCCGTGAAAAGGTAACGCACCATTTTTGAGAAAAGCAGATTGGTAACCAAACCTCAAAACAATATAATCACTTAATATGGTCGGGGAAAATCACGTGCGGGTCTAAATTTGCTTACTTCAATTAACAAAGGCGTCGTCGACGAAGACCCGCTTCGCGGGGCTCCTACTTCTGGGTGGTTTAAAAAAAATAACCACTAAGGGGATCCCTTCTAACCTAACCTGTCCGAGTCGGGGTGCCCCGAGTTCCGAGGTCACTTTGCTCGCTCTTTCATACTAAAGAGGAGTAACACTGTAGTAGACTCCACATCTTTCTAGGTTGTTATAAAAATTAAACAACAATACATAATAAACACCACGATGCACAAAGTGAACATTCACGCAATTCGAGGAGAAATGTGATGACAGAACCAAAACAAATGTCACAAATGACACAGGACAAAAATACCAAAGACAGTTTTTTTTGCGTTCCTTTTCTCCAATTTGGTATGACATTGTACACCACAGACAATATACTAGAAAACATTCGGTTGTCAATCGCCCATTTTAACGTTCCATTTCACCTAATAACGTTTACATTTCGCTTTTTATCTGACTTGAGGTTAGAAACTATTTTTATTAATTTCTCGAAAAATATCCATTACCTTGTAATAAGAGTGATAGCGTTATAATCGGGGCCCCACCCTCTACCAGATTTAGCCACTTTTAACCCGCTCCGTCTGCCAAACGATACTAAAGCCAACCCCATTATACCAACCTACTTGATACCACATCGGCGTCCAGTCGAGCGGTAATACGATCGCTCTTCATTATACAATACCGCCACAAACGGCTTAAGGCTTGCAACCTACTCAATCAGAAGCCGAGGACGGATTAAAATTAGGCAATCGGAATTTTTTTTATTTTTAGACGTATTCATAGGGAAAAAATTCAGTTTGAGGATGAAGAATGTGACATACTTATAAAGGTTTGAGTTGTTAATATAAGTAGAACTTGAGAGTACATACTGATAGAAATTTTAAGTACAAGATATGCAAGTCTGGTTCTGGTTTATTGCATTGGCAATCTAGGATCGATTACAGAATACAAATAGACTGGGTTAACTTCAGCTTGAAGTGACTAATGCTAGATTAACGAATAGTGACCACAAGGACATCAATGACGCTCGTATTATATCAGTCAAAGCATCAGCTTTTTGTTTGTCTATATCAAGCCATATTTACTCAGCCTCTTCATCAATTACTTACTCTTTAAATAAAATCTGTCTTTAGTTTCTAACAACTATGTATTAACACTGCATAGTGCATAAGTAATGACAAGTTGTGAGTCAAGTAATAAGCAGTTTCGCTCACTTCAGTTGGTTATTACTACTTGTGCGGGATGAGCAGATATACTATGATTTTCTCGAAAGTCTATATCAGTGTGGAAGTAATGAGGGATTTTCTTTTTCTTTTTTTTTAACGCTTCCCTAGTCGCTGGATAGATGGCGCTGAACTTGGTAAGTTACTGCAAGGAACGGAAGTCACATAATTTTTTTATTAATTCACTTGGATGTAATTTTGAGATCGTAAAACGAAAGCAAACGAAACTATCACTCAACGAGCGTATATGACGTGACGCAATGTTTTTTTTCCAAGCGTTTTGACTTTGGCATCTAGTAACGTAGTCACTTCAACGCCATCTTCAGGGTTCTTGGAAACTATGTTTTTTTTTAAATACTGAAAAGAAAAACCTCTCATTAACGGGTATGAAAGTTCCTACGCTTTTATTATACAGAAAGATTGTCGACGTGCAGTCTCGGAGAGCCAAGATAATATATTATTATGTTTCCTTCAAAACACATAGCATTGGTGAAGAAGCAGTCTAACAATTTTACCAATAAAAATGCAACAACAACAGAATATACATACCTTGGTCTAAGTTACCTGTGGGGATCTTTCAGTTTGGCAGCTGGTGACGGCACAGCTGTCACTTTCAAGTGTCACTCATAGCGTCTAAAAATTTTACCGCCAACGTACGGAAAAATTTTTCTCTCGTTAATTTTCATAGAAAATTTGTAAAGTTTCAAGTAAAACTTTATAGAAAGTATATAATAGTGATTGTGGTAAGTGATATATAGTGTTGCGCTGATCGTTAGTCAACGAAATGACGAAAGGGAGATCGGAAATTCATAATAGATACGTGGTCACCGGTTACTTTAAGGCAACCGTGTTTAGCGACCCTGAGTGCTACGATTCACCTAAGCGCAATAGTGGGGAAAAACTCTCCTCATCCTCGGAGGATTGAGGCACCCCTTTTCCCACCGCCGAACTACAGGGCAAAGAGATCGAAACGATTTCCTGTAAGTCGGATCTACGCATTTTTATTTGAATGAGTAGCCAATAAGCCAAGTAAGTGCTGAATAACTGTTATTATGACACATTATATCACTAACCTTACTAAAAAATACTATCAACAAATTTCTAATCTGTTTCTTGCTTGTATATAAGTACTTCAGACAGAAGTGCAGTGTTGTTTTAAAAAACAACCCTTTCGTGTTTAAAGTATATTATAACTTATGGAAAGGGATTTCAGTGTAAAAATATGATGATTAGGTAGTAATTCCTAAAGCAAATACTGAATGTCTTGAGGAGCTAAAATTACTCAAGCAGGTTCTGTTCTGTGACATGCCATCATGAAAAGCAAACCAATTTGTAAACCTTACATGTATGCTCATCTATCCCATGTGTTTCACACCCTGAATTAGAAGTAGAGTGAGTACTTATGCCACTAAATAAAACTAAAGACTATTTAGCCCCCGTGGAGGGAGGTGTGGCTGGGATCTCTAATGTGGGTCTAGAGCAAAAGGAGCTAGCTGCTAAAATATGTCTACAGACACTTGTTAATTGAGCAGCAACCTACCCACTAGCATTGTACCCTACAGTCGCTTTTGGAAGTAGTCGGAACACTCCTATCCAGGAATGTAATTACAATAGTTCATTGCTCTCATGTGGTATGCAGTTCTTACTTACATTAAAGAAGTTCAGCACCTCTAAGTCTAATTTGCAATTAGAACAATAAGATGAATAATTAAAAATTACATAAGTTTTATAACATTAAAAATATGAAATGTTAAATATTTAAACAGTGTTATAATTTATTAGGCTATACTGAACATTTTTTCTGTGTTGTGTAATAATTAAGGAAATCTTATAGTTATGGTCAGGATCAGGGCCATTAGGATCTTCTTGGCATTCATCAGAGTGGCCTCTATCATATAGATATTTATTATATTTGCAGTGGAGCAAATACATCCAGTACCCAATTTTAAGCTGTTTAATATAAGAAAATAGTTATTTTATTTTAAAATCATGATAAATGAGGATCTTACCAAATATAACTAGGCCAAGATTCATACTAGAGACAAGATTCAGACTGTCTAAAGAACCATTAAAAGCTTGGGAAATCATAACAGGAAGTCAAATCTGGAAAAGATTTATATTCAAAACAATTCTATTTTGAGATATGTATCTTTAGTTAAAATAATTAATGCAAATTTCTATTAAACTAATCATATTAATCTATATGGATTTTTCTAAGATTATGATATTATAATCAAATAGCCTATTGTTTACACTCCGGTATTACTAAAAATTTAAACAAAAGTAATTATTTATTAATGAAGGGTAGCTGTTTATGCTGATTACACAAACAACTCCAGAGAGTCTTTTAGAATCAAGAAAATATGGGAATTGACAGCACACCCATTTGGCTTTTCTTCAGTTGTCTGGACAATTGCAGCATTAGCCAACTAAGTGGCAGAGAATTTGCAAGCCTGTGGTATTTGCACGTAATAATGTAAATTGCAATATTTTGTTTATTCAGTTTAAATAATTTTATCATATTGTATTATCCAGTAATTGGGTTGTGGAGGTCAGATAAGCAGTCGCTCCATGTAAAGTACTGGTGTTCAGCTGCATCTGGTTGGACTGGAAGCCGACCCCAGCATGGTTGGGAAAAGGCTAGGCAGATGATGATGAGTTTAGATAATTTTTTGCTGGCCCACTAGCAAAAGCTGTCTTGGAGACTGTGGGACTTAACAAAGCTTGGGTGACAAATGAATTTCCAAAGTCAATTCTAAATCTCAATCAGGAGTTAGAATATGTAGGCCTAATCACAAGGCCCTGCCTGCAGGCTAAGTAGGAAGGAAGATAATAATATCAAAGCTTCTAATAAAGAGATTTTGTTCTCTGAGACAAGTTCAAAGCTTATTAACACCCAAATTTTGCTATCCTTGTAAGGGAATAAATGTAGTCAAAAACAAAAAAAAAAAATATATATATATGTGAGAGGAGCAGACCAAGACAAATGAAAAAGGTTGCTCCACTGGTTTGTTAAGAGTTAATGTGGTGGCCAGAGGCTATTGATAGACCACAGCTCAGTTCCTTTATATACGGGTAACCCACTTCCTGTCCACACATGCCGTGGTGGAAGGGTAAGGAGCCCACATGAGAGGGCTATTTTAAAATATCGCTTTTAGTGATAATCCCGCCCTATGTGTCACAATATGTAAAATATTCTACACATATCTGTAGTTCGTATGGTGTACATAATAAAGAATATTCAGTTCTATCCTACTCTTGCCAGGAACTTGACCAAACCAGAAAAAATGGCACTCTAAGTTGAGAGATGTATGCCATATACGCAGTAACAATCAGCCAAAGAGCCAGTCTTCAGAGTGCACATATTCTAGCTCAATCTGACAACAGACCATTTGTCGCAAACTTAGGAACATGAACAAGAATACATACATCCCTAGTAATCCTGAACCTAACGTACAAATTGACGAAGTTAGCAGATTAGCTGAACACTAGAATCACTCTGTCAGCGGTTTACCTCCCGGGGAGGTTAAAAGTGTGTTATAACGGCTTAGCCGACCGCTTATCTAGGAACAGACCAGCCGGATTGGCTCCTGTTGCTCCAGGCCCCAGGCCTCGGAGGCCATGTTTGAAAGTGGGGCGTCCCCGATGTAGACCTTTTCGCGTCAGATAAGTCGGCCGCTGTGCGACAGTACATCGCAGGGGACTCAAATGATGGCTTGGCAAGCTTCTGCGATGCCTTCAGTTAAGAAGTGACAACATTGAGTACCTGGGTGTTTCTCTTCACCCAATTTAAACCGAGTGCTCAGTCATCTGAACTCGGAAATGGGGCAGGGACGTATTATGTGTAAATCGCCCCATACTGGCCCCAGTGTGCCTGGCTCCCGTATTTGGAGACGAGAGGTCTCAGAAAGCCAGTACCTATACAATATCTAAGTAAGAACCTCTTAGACCTGACAAGCTGCAACTCAACTCCTAGCTTGGAAAGTTTTGGGGGGGGGGGGGGGAGAGCAGTCAGGTTGGAAGGGGCAGTGGTCGGTAGAGTAGCAAGGAACTTGCTAAAATATAATGGAAATACACAATAATTATTTATAAAGCTTGTATTCAGAGGTGCATGTCATAGTGTAGATTGCATGACATCTAGACAGTTTTTTGTCCATTTAGAAAGTCCAAAAATTATTATTCTTAGCTAAACCACTGATTACCCCTTGCTGGGTAGAGATTTACATACCCTAATATTGTAAGATATCTCACAACTTTTAAATGTTGAATAAGATAATCATTTATTTGCTCAAACATGAGTACAATACATACAACACAAATTGTCACCATGCAAGAGATGTTAAAAGTAGGGTAAGTAATAACAGTGCGCCCAAGGTTTGGCTCAAAGACACAATCAAAGAGTTTACCTAAAAGCTACCATAATCATTGTTGATTTTGGTTTACAATAACAGGTGTGTCTATGATTGCTCAAAAGATTTTTAAATAAACTAAGACAGAGGAGCCTCCAGGAAGTCGGAAGAAGAGGTCTGTGGTAGCCTTCGGAAGGCTGACTGGTGATTAGTTCAACAGATACAATTAAACTGAAAGAGCCACTAGGCTTACAGAATGTTTACATCTGTAAAGTAGTAAAGGAGAGGGCTATCTCTCAAGAGCACCTATTTAGAATGATCGGCCTGTAATGTTCCCGCTGATGGGACGAAGGTCTCCTCTCTGTGAAGGGGGATGAGGGTTTATCATAATTATGAGAATTTTTAATTCCCATTGAAACTATTTAAATATGTTGATTCATATTTTGAGTCAATTTAATTGATAAATGAAGAGACTTGTAGTTCATTTACATGCGAGGTTTAATCTATTAACCATAGTAATATAAAAGGTCCTAAATAAATTTCAGTTTCAATGGAATTTTAACTTTATTATCTAAGACATTGAGTTTGTTTTCCCACATTTTCATAAAGTTGGAGATTCAGAAATATTTGTACTTTTGCTTAATTAAGGAAATGAGTGATCCAATTATCCTTTAGTAATGAGATTATTATTATAATTCAGTTTAAATCTCATTGATTTTAAATTATCATTATAGCCTTATATTTCATGTTCACACTATCTAAGGCAAATACATTTGTTAATAATGTATAGCATTTTATGGAAGATTTGTTATTTTTTTAGAATAATAGATTGAAAAATCTTAATGTTTGGTTTGAACATTTAATGAATACAGACAGAAATATTCATTAATTTCATTTAATATATAATTCAAATAGCGTCTACATCCTTCGGGTATTCTTTCACCAGCAGATATCAAACAGGTCTTCACCAATGCTATGTGTTTTGAAGGAAACATAATAGAGCTGTTTTGCATTAAAACAAAACAGTTATTATGTTATGAAAAACACATAGCATTGGAGCAATGTGCTTGCTGTTGAGTTTTGAAGACTTCTATGAGTGACACTTGAAAGTGACAGCTGTGCCGTCACCAGCTGCCAAACTGAAAGATCCCCACAGGTAACTTAGACCAAGGTATGTATATTCTGTTGTTGTTGCATTTTTATTGGTAAAATTGTTAGACTGCTTCTTCACCAATGCTATGTGTTTTTCATAACATAATAACTGTTTTGTTTTAATGCAAAACAGCTCTATTATTCATTAATTAAATATAAATCGATTTAACTTTGTTTATGGATACCGAAACGCAACTGATCAAAAATCACAAGAAAAACAGTCACTGACGTCAATCCTCGCAATAACATTGACGGAACTGATCTTGCGATAATAAAAGCGGATCCAGGAAATGAGCATGACCACTAAACAGTTAATTGCAAGCAAATCAAAGCTTAAATTCCAAGCTATTAAAACTTATTATAGGTTGTGAAACTATCTAATAATCCAACGGGAACTCGGAGGCTTTATAAACTAGCTTCACAGACGGCGAGTTGGACGGATTCGCTTAATATTGGCTCCTCTCAGGGAGATTCATCATACCTTTCGATACATATATATAACAGCTCTGCTCGTTGCGTTATTAAGTTCTTTTTACCACAAAATATCCTCTCGTTATTTATAATTAAAAGTTTCATGAGAACTATCTAATGTAGTTTTCTTTCATTTTCAAAATAAATGCTTTTAATTTCTAAGTTCTAATGAATAGCCTTTGGGCTTGTTTGTTAGTAAGTTATTTTTTCTTGTTGCCTTTGACGTCAGGCAGGACTAAGGAGCTTACAATATGATAAGGAGCTTAGCACTGCGCATTTCATTGAAACGTAGGTATTCATGTCAGGCAGCAATGTAAAAAATATTAAAAGCAGCGGTGCTTAGTCGTTTTACTTGGAAGCTCGAAAATTGGTCAAAGAATTTGATGTGTATATCAACTTGAACATTATAGCATTTCGGAACGCCCCATTAATTTTGAAGATTAACAAATCTTTAACACAATTCATTAGTTATTCCTAGAGAGCTATGAAATTATCGCCTAAACGAGTTTTACATAATAATTAAAAAGGCCTTAGAAAAAGGTGATGCGAATTGCGATGCAATGACATTACGTGTAAAAAAGAAACTTCCACAAGAAGAGGCCCTCGATCCACAACTTCCACACGAGCGAGCGGAGTAACAGGAAAAAGTAAGTACTTATGTAAACATATAGGTAAAGCAGCCGTTTACACGATACGATTCACGCGAGCTTTTGATTTGTGTCAACATAAAACCCTGGACTTCCGCATAAAATATGTAGCTATGTAGACGTTAACAGTAGACGAAACGTAAGCGGGCTTAACAGCTACTAAACTACCGAATCATCATCCGAACAAGATCCATTGAATTTGAAAACAGAGGGACAAAAAAGTGCGTGCCATCGTGTCCTATGTCACGAAGACCATGACAATGCGTCCCGACTGCCATCGTTTGTCACTATCAACTGACGGGACGCAGGGGGATATATTGACGCTGTCGAGCCCTTGATTCTATACATTGTTTACGATTAATCATCAATTTTGGAGGGGAAAGAAAAAGAACAGAAGACAAACAAAATCCAACCACAAACTGTGATTGAATTTGATGATATTAATAACTTGCAGTAAGAATGTACATTAAAACTGGAGATAATAGATGCCCATGAAGAAAATTTAAAGCCAAGGCAAGTTCCGTTGGCGAGGTTAATATGAAAGTTAAGCGTTACGCACTAGCAGTCTATTTGAACAAAACTTTATATAGCAGCTAATCATAGTACCTACTTATTGTATGAACTTTTTGTAATAAGGTTGTAAGAACGAAACGCCTGACGCGCCGTAAAAAAATCGATTCCGAAAATTGCAATCAAGGACGTCGTGCAAAAGCATATTTATACGACGTCGTTTAATTTGCAAAAAAAGGTAATTGGAATGATTCATAACTAACTTATTTTATTATTTTAACATAACTTATTTTGTAAATATTTAGACGATTTGAAAATGGCTTTGCTTAAATCAAAGAAACTTAAATTAGATGCCCATACGTTATTTACATGCGTGGAAATAACATATTCCATCACCATTTAATTACGGGATCTCCAAAAAATCAATCCATCTGCCTAGCCTTTTCCAGTTGCAGTTGTAAAATACTGGTATTCCGTTTGCAGTTGAATACCAGTATTTTACATGGCGGGACTGCCTATCTGACCTCCACAACCCAGTTACTGGGTAACACGATACCCCTTGGTAAGACCGGTTTTCAGACTTGTTTGGCTTCTGACTACCCGTAACGACTGTCAAAGATCTAAGAATGACAGCCGAGACCAACGGTTTTACGTGCTTTTCGAGACACGGAGGTGTCATCATTATAAGTAATGGATGGTCACCCATCCACGAACTGACCGCGGCAACCGTAGCTTAATCTTCGATCGACCCGTGCGGCTGTTATTATTTATTTAGCCACGAGCCCCTCTACGTTCCCACTAATTACGAATCTCCCATCTACTGTAAAACCAATAAAATAGGTCCTGCACCCCAATTTGTTAACAGAACAGAGAGTTGAGAACGTACG
Source organism: Mesoligia furuncula (assembly GCA_916614155.1). Lineage (NCBI taxonomy): Eukaryota > Metazoa > Arthropoda > Insecta > Lepidoptera > Noctuidae > Mesoligia > Mesoligia furuncula. Next base: position 28,906,047 of record OU744803.1, read on the forward strand.
GGCGATCGTTAACACTGCGAGGTGCGAAGCCGGAGATGCCATGGTGAATTATTCAACAGACAGCATGCAATACAAATAAATGGAAAATTTATTGATAGATGTTAGATGTCTACAAGTACACGGGTAACGATTACGGCATGCATAGAGGAAGTTAGATCCTGTTTGATATTGATATAAATAGTAGTCTTACTATTCAAGATTGATGTGCAAACAGACGACGAATTTGAATTAAACGTAGAAAGACTGCATGTGTAGCAAATCAAATCAAATAGTTTATATGTGTATCGGCAATAGAGTGAGATATTTAAAAAGAGTATTACTAAATCAAATCCCAATGAACCATTTTATTCAGAACATATTCAGCAATTTGTTCAAACGATTGATTTGTAGAGATTTGATTGAGGGCGTAAATCACTCTTGTGCTCTGATATCAATAACTTTTTTAAATGAAACGCGAATGCGAGAGGAGCAGCCGGTACACATGAAGTATTGGTGAATGAGTTTGTAAAAGTTATAAGCCCTAATGAACTATACTATTTTAATGTTAAGGTAATTCAGTTACTTTAGTCGAGTAACTCATTGAAGCTCTCTAGACTAAGGGCGCGTTCCCACTATGTCGTGACGATTAATTTATCGTTGGACTGTCGTCTCTAGTTGTTCCCATTATATCGACTGTTTATCGTCACTGTGTGTCGTCGAAATATTTTATCGTTGAACGACTGTCGTATCTAGCTGTGTTCCCAATGGATCGTGACGACATTTTTACTGTTCACAGCAGTTGCCTTGTCGTTTGCACATTCGTCGGATCAACGTTCTTTTGAAAGTAGTGGTATACTAAAGTAGTGGTATGAACGTGTGTACGTACTATCCACGCCAAAAGTCCATACGCAACTTCAAAACTAATTGCTTAACGTTTAGTTTGACTTACGACCTTCTTTTAATGAGTAATTTGACACACACACCCGCATATTACTCGAATAATCACGCTTTTGAATATAGTTCCGTGTCATGTTCGTCTTGTTCACATAATTCGTAAAACTTTTGAGTATACCCACAGAAATCGTGTCCGTTACCCAGGCCAGATGTTGTCGAAAATGGTCATTTGAATCTTATAGATAATTAGTTTTGCGGCTTCTGTAATTGTTGCGCACATTTTTAAATTTGTTGCGCTTATAGTTTTTTAATTATTTCACAAAAACATTTCCTGCTGGGGTAACGTTACCCCAGCCAGACCTTTTTCTTTCTAATGGGAATATTTAAATAATTTCTAGCTATAAAATTAGTTGTCTAGATGAAGTAAATGTTGTGCCTTATTTTGTATTTGTTCTTTCATCGGTTGCGAAGTTATTCGAGATTTTGCTGGGGTAACGTTTTTGGTTTTGCTAGATCTTTGAAATGGTTAAGCGGATTCTTATCATATTTTGTACATGGCTTCTTGGGAATTAGTTTAAATTTGTTCTGCAATAAAAAAACCAAAATAATACATAGCTTAAAGGTTATTTCATTAAATAGAAAAACACTTCAATTGGTCCCAGCACTCTCAATAAGAGCTCTAAAGACTTACTTTAAACGTTATTTTAAAGCTTGTAACTGCCTTCAAATGTATGTGAAGTTTCATTAGTATCCTGTAAGTATTTAACAAGTTCTGATGATATTGAGTTCTTCACGAGCACGGTCTTGATGCGCGCGGTGTTATTTGGCCACTGGATTGGATATATGAACTGAATGTTATGTCAATTATTAGTTCTTTAGTTCAGTTGTATATCAGTAAAATTTCAGCTCAGTACATTGGATAATTAATGAGATAATACGATTAAAGTCATCAGGAAGTGAATGACCGTGGTAACCCGACCAAGTTTAGGTGGTTACGAAAAAGCGAAAACGCAGAACATTATACTATCTTTTAAAATGTTTAATATAATACACCATACAATTTCGGTACAGACGCGTACACTGTTAAATACTTAATAATATAATAATATCTGTACTATGAAAACATTATTATTATCTTCCAGTTGCACAAACTTATCAAAAATCACTGATATAACATGTCGTTCGGTGGGACGCGGAAGGGGTGGGGTGAAGTGGCGCATTGTTTGCATATCGCACTAAACATGCTCCGTAATCACCTCTCGGAGTATTATGTTCTGTGGTAATCACATAATTCATCTTGTAGAGTGCGCATGCGTTTCGGCAGTTCCGTTTCCTGTTTTTGCAAATATTTATAGAGTGCGTGAGAGCTAATGTAAAATAATAAGTGTGGCGAATTACTGCTAATGTGGAGTGCTTCTATTGATGATCATAGTTATGGTGCAGGCTGCTTGATGAATTCACGAACAAGGTAAGCTTGTATAATGTAACTACAGAAATAGTAGCAAAATTATTATTAATATGTACCTACATGTTGTTAGGTTCTTATCTAAAACTGTATTTTTTTAAGGCTTAATAATAGAAAATTTCAAAAAAGCAAAATTACTATCTGTAATTTTAATAATACTTTAAAAGTTCAATTGATGTGATTATATTACCTGTCTATAAAAATTATTTAATAATCACGTAGTTTTTTTTAAACTTGTGTACATGTCTGTACTAAATTTGTAACACTATCCTACATATTTTAGAAGGTACCATAATGTTTTGCGTTTTCGCTTTTTCGTAACCACCTAAACTTGGTCGGGTTACCACGGTCATTCACTTCCTAATGACTTTAATCGTATTATCTCATTAATTATCCAATGTACTGAGCTGAAATTTTACTGATATACAACTGAACTAAAGAACTAATAATTGACATAACATTCAGTTCATATATCCAATCCAGTGGCCAAATAACACCGCGCGCATCAAGACCGTGCTCGTGAAGAACTCAATATCATCATAACTTGTTAAATACTTACAGGATACTAATGAAACTTCACATACATTTGAAGGCAGTTACAAGATTTAAAATAACGTTTAAAGTAAGTCTTTAGAGCTTTTATTGAGAGTGCTGGGACCAATTGAAGTGTTTTTATATTTAATGAAATAACCTTTAAGCTATGTATTATTTTGGTTTTTTTATTGCAGAACAAATTTAAACTAATTCCCAAGAAGCCATGTACAAAATATGATAAGAATCCGCTTAACCATTTCAAAGATCTAGCAAAACCAAAAACGTTACCCCAGCAAAATCTCGAATAACTTCGCAACCGATGAAAGAACAAATACAAAATAAGGCACAACATTTACTTCATCTAGACAACTAATTTTATAGCTAGTAATTATTTAAATATTCCCATTAGAAAGAAAAAGGTCCCCCAACGTTACCCCAGCAGGAAATGTTTTTGTGAAATAATTAAAAAACTATAAGCGCAACAAATTTAAAAATGTGCGCAACAATTACAGAAGCCGCAAAACTAATTATCTATGAGATTCAAATGACCATTTTCGACAACATCTGGCCTGGGTAACGCACACCAGAAATCTAAATAAATAAATTAGGTATGGTAGACAGATGCAGGTAACTTACGGCTCATTCACCGCGCCTAATAGAATGTTGTTCGTTCTTGATTGGTTTTTGATATTGTGGGTTAGTGACGTGTGTTTAATCTATTATAATAGCTGTGTAATAGTTCATTTTGAAATGTAAGCTTCGAGATGAAAGCGGATATTATCGCGCAGCGTAAAAGTGGTTTTAATATATTATTATATCACAAATAATTGATGAAACCGGACTGACTGTGAGTATTATGATTTAATTATTTTATCTAACATTTAGCTAATTAAAGTTTAACCGCTGATCCTTGTAGTTATTTTATTAAACGTTTTGTATTTACCATAGGGTCTAAATAGAAGAAAAAAATAATATTTCCAAGAGTTTATTTATTTACTTTTGGAATGATGAATATAGCATTATGTATAAATTATAATATAATTATTTTGTAACATTTGAACTATTTTCAAAATAATTTTGTTTAAAAAAGTAATAAGTAGGTATCTACTTAATATTTTATAATTTTGCTAGTAGCCTTACAATATTCCTTTTTTGTTTTAGAGAAATTACCTACTGTGAGTCGGAGGGTCAAAAGATATAAGGAAGAGTACAGTCAGTGAATAAGAAACAAGTGGTTTTAACCAACCAGTGACCTACCAGATGAAGTTGCATTGCAAGGAAATATGAAGATATATGTTTAAACATTACAGGATCCATACGCCAGCGTTTACTTGATAGCATGGATAATAATGGGGGTTATACAACGTATTAAGTTATAAATTACAAATTGATTTTAGTAATATTAAATAAAATATTATTGTGTCATATCCGTAATAAGGATTATTTTGAGGTTTATAGTTTCAATCTACTTTTCAAAATGAATTTTGAAAATGAATACTTAAGCTATATCCGCAATTAAAGCACAATATTATTTTATTACTAAGATAGTTACAATATTTTAAGTCTAATGGTCGTAGCTCACCGATTACCTGCTTTACTTCAATAAATTGTTCTTTATGAGAAAATAAACTGTTTTAAAAGTTTATTTATCAAATTATAACGAATAAAATTTTTGAAATCACTTAGGTAATTTTTTTTTTATTTTTACCCCGCATATTTCAATAACAATATAATAATACAAATAAAACAAATATTACATTATTATTCTCGTGTATTAATTTATCGAATAATAAAAAAAGATAAGATTATTGTTGAAAAGATAATTCAAAGTTCCATCTCGAGATTCGAACCCAGGCCTACGTGTTTACTAATCCTATACGCTACGTTATCCGCTAGCAGCACTTGTTATGAAGTTGTGAATTTTAGCAGTGGTATGAACCAACCGAGGTCATACGTAATTACGCCGCGCGTGTGAAAAAGCGATGACGATATGTTTTGTTTCGTTTGACGTTAGCAAGTGTACACACACAGATGTAAATACGGGCCTGCGGCGCGGGCGCGGGGACGGCGCGAAGCATGTTCACAGAAATTTCAACCATAGCGCGCCTAAGCACTTTTGAGGCGTACTGTACATATGTGTGATACGTGGCTACGATAGATAGTCGCTATACGACACATGATTTGTCGTCAGGATAAGTCGTGACGTTTTTTTATCGTTTTATGACTGTCGTGCTAGCCGTTTCCATTGACTTGAAAATCTGTCGTCAGAAAGTCGTGGAAGACAGTTAATCGGGTAGTCCTATATGTGAACACCTCCATTTAAATACACAAGCCACGACACGATAATCTGTCGTCACGACATAATGGGAACTGGGCCTTATTGAATCTTAGTCGAATTTGCCATTTCCGTGGAAGTGAGTTGTATTTACGTACCTCATATGAAATGCTAACATTGGACTAGCGTTAAATATGAGTTAAAACTAATATTGTAATTGCAAAAGTTTCTTTGTTTACTTCACCCAATGTTGTCAGAGCTGCTGTGTGAAATTGTAAAACTTGGCAGACCAGATTTATATCACGTAATAGACACATTTTGCGAACTACAAAAAACAGTCCGAAAACTAAATATTTAATATCCTTGGGGAAATATCCCTCTTTTTGTTCAATTACTTTAGGGATTAATAAAGTTACCAAACTTGGCTCCTGTGGGATTAGAAACCGCAGGTAAAATGTTTCTGGCTCCAGAAACGATATTACATTACCAGGTTAAATAGTGGCCACGCTATGTTATGGCGTGCGTATCATAAGAGCCCTTAGCTAGTAAATTATTATATTAAGCGTTCATAATAGCAGCATGTTAATTTAAAAACAAGGACCATAATTCTATAATCTTTATGTTATGGTTTTCCGCATTTGTTTTCCGTTACTCACACCAGCAAAAAAATACAGTTCAGAATTTCTGTTCTTTTTTCGCTTAAAAGTGCAGTTCTATCCTTCTAACCTTCAATCTACTTCAGACCGAATCATTTGGCCATGAATACAATCAAAATTAGATTTACAAGTAGGTTGATGCGCTCTAGTGCGATGATTCATTGTCCTGATTACCGTAATGAGTGTATGAAATCATTGCGAATGGCCTTACTGCTTCGAAGATTATCGACCTGTGTGCGGTTTCTATTTTGTCTTCTGTATTTAAAAGTGTTACATACTGATTTTTTGCGGCATTTGGTTGACTGGAATCGGTATTAGATATGCTTACCTGGAAAAGAAAAGGAATGGTGGTTATTAACAAGCACTTTATCTTTAACAATATAATTCTTAGTTTAAAGAAAATATGTTTCTAGATAATATTCATCAGAATAAGTACTGTTTCAAGATCAACAGGATCATAAACAGACTTAAAAGCACTTCCTGCTACACTTCTAGGTATAGTGACAAATATAATCTGTATGTCTCGAGAATTTTAAAGACCTTAGATGACTTGACAATTCTACTGGCGCCAATCTGCACAAACCCATATCTAAATAGATCAATTGCGCAGTTACTTTAAAGCTTCGACTTCGGATTAGTTCGGATATATCGATTACTTCAACAAGATATCGGAAACATTTTCTCCAATGATGAACGGTTTGATCTCAAAACAATTTTCACTACCCACACAGTTATATTCACAAGACAGCGACTTACGACATATGATCAACGGAGTTGGCCGATCAATGATCGTGATTAATGACTCATGTCAATGACGAGAAGAAAGCACAGAAGGCCAACCACTTGTGATACTCATACTACATGAGTAGTAGCTAAAAAGATGGTAAAATGGGTCATGAGGGAACCATTGGCGATAATGATAATTCTCGTTCGAATGGCTTTTGTAATGTCCTTGGGCGCGGTACAGTAGTCTGTATGATGGATAAGTGAACCTTCTGTTAAAGACTAATTTGGATTGATACGCTTTTCATGCGCCGGCGCCAACTTTTTATTCACGCCCAAAAAGTGATGTTGTTATTCAATATGATATGAGAAAAAACTAGTGGGTACGTGTAGTGGGTACTTGACTTAATCACTTAATCACTACTAGTTAAATAGCATTGTACTTTGGCTGACGAACTCTCTAGCTAAGGACTATCGTAATTATGATAAACAAGGTGCAAGATCTTATTGTAGCAATAAATAATGGACCAATTTTTAGTTTTAGGACTAGTTTAGGAGGCAGGGTTTTCACTATTTATGCAACCTGTGTCCCAAAGTTTAATGTTCCTATGTGTAAATTGTATGAGCTTTGTATTTAAGGTTTTTGTGTTAATAAACTTATTTTATTTTATTATTATTATAATTTTTCATTTTTATTAAGTACTAGCTGCGCCCCGCGGTTTTACCCGCATAAGTGTCGATCCCGTGGGAATATCGGGATAAAAAGTAGCCTATAATGTTAATCCAGGGTGTCAGCTACCTTGATTTTTCTTATCAAAATTGGTCCAGTCGTTTGAGCGTGAAGAAGTAACAAACATATAAACACACACACACACTCACAAACTTTCGCCTTTATAATATTAGTGTGATATTTGAATTTGTGAAGTTGACGAGAATTTGTGGTTATCCTGATGTTCCTCAATAAAGATTATACAGGCTTCATATGGTATTAATACTGTTTGCATGGGAAAATACCACAAACCCACAAATATCCCATTAAAGTTCATCGTCTCTTACGTAATGCTACGATTAGTATTCACCTACCATTGTATGGAACTGAATGATATTTCAATTTGTGTTTCAATCCCAGTCTGTTTGTTTAGGATGTTTTCGTTCACGCCATGTGCTGTTTGTATTGCAAATATAAAAAAATATGGGGGATAGAGATGTGATCATGTGATTCGGTTAGCTTTGTATCACTGGCTGATCTGTTCCGGGCGGTGACGGGTTGTATGTCAACAGAAAGCTCGAAACATAAGAATAAGCTGGAGTACATCTTACGTATAACAGAAAAATTGACAGCCCCATTGAAACTGACCAAGATTTTAAGAACCAATCCAGTTATTCCCAAAAGGATATCTAAAACAATCCGACTCGTACGATCTGGTGCGTCAGTTGATATCCTGGATATTTTCCTAAGTGTCTAAACACACTATGCCGAAGTTACGCGACCGAAGTTCGGCAAGATTACGCCCGCAATGCTATTTAACGCAACGTAATTTCGGCATAATGTGTCGTAATTCAAATAGCATTGCAGGCGTAATCATGCCGAACTTCGGTCGCGTAACTTCGGCATAGTGTGTTTAGACACTTAGACTCGACTAAAGGAAGCAGGTCGTTGCGACACACATAGGCAATAAAATAGAGCAAATTGTCATCCGTGTCTTTGCATTTGACCTTCACAGTGACATTACCTTGGGATCCCTAATAGGAATAAAGATATAAGTACATGTCCCCGCGTGCATTCGATTTATGGGATGCTCAAAATTACGCGCTTCGTACGTAGCCGTGAACTTTAATACCGAGTGCGTTGCCGTTGGTACTGTCGAGGTCACGAGCGCAATAAACCGACGGGTTTCCAGATCGCTAGTGAATGGTAAAAACTACTATAACTTAAATTAATTTACTTTTCTAATGTCTGGCTCCTGTGTTTAACTAGTACAGACTGTCTATGGAATTAGCGAAGTATACCCTGACAGGTTTTGACCCGCTGGTAAAGTTTGCAAGTTAAATTCGATTCCAAATACTATCGAACCATTTGGACTACCTACTATCTAGAAAATTAATTGACGAATCAATTATGTTGAGGGATTGTTACATGTCTATTCAGTCACCTCAGAAATCGTTCTCCACTTTAATTATTAGGAATGTTTGTAAACCTTCGACGTCGGCATCTTTAATGATTCCATCCACTCCGTCATGGAAAACGAGTGTGAAAATTAATGTTTTCCAAACATGGTTGATTATAAAAAATATCCATTTACACGTGTCGTCAGATCGTAAACAATACAGTTAATTGTGTGAATCATAGACACGCCAGGGACGGTGACGGCGAATCAGACTTATACACCTTGCTGGTGTAAACTGTAGACACCACTATATTTATAGCATAGAAGCTCCACTCGATAGAATGCACGATTATTTAGGGCGAGTGCATCATATAATTGAAGTTTCATAGTGATTGTTATTCTTGTGTCTGGTCAGAGTTGCATACTTGCATGTGAGATTTATGCCATTATAAATGCACCCACTAAACTTTGCGTTTTAACTTTTCAAGTCCTTTCATCGCATGAGGCATTCTATTCTTTTGTTGAGCGTCTTGTACTGGGGCATTTGGCATTTGTGGTCACCATTGATAATGAGTTACCCTTAACAGTAACATTACATGGGAATAGTACTGGTACTTCTGTTCATCTTTAGTTTAATGGTTACAAGTAGTTGGTAGTGGTTTAATTGCATAGGTATTATTGTACGCGGAACTAGCCTTTAGATGTAAGCTATCGGATTACCTAATAAGCTGAATAGGATATATGCACCTTAGTTTATACGACCTTAGAATTAGCATTACTAGTAGGACAGTACTTTATGTTGCCTGTATATAACTTGTGTTTGATCCAAATCTATATCATCACGAAACCATCTCATTGCTGATCATGGATCGATTTGTCCGCTCATCCAGGCAAGCAGCTTGTAACTTATTATTCATAGCTGCATGCATAATATTAATCTATGTTTACCTAACACAAATTCTATGACATGTATTTGCCCATATAAATTCAGCTCATAATGTTAGCATAATAATTGTAAAAACTTTGCAAAATGCAATAAAACCGGAATGGAATGCAATTATTTATTGCATAGCTTAGTAGAGGTCCCTAATCTATTTGTTTATGCATTACAATGAAGAACAAATCGTATCGAATGGACTTCTTGTAAAGGCAATTACCGTACCTATATATCATGCTTAACAAGTAGATGGCTGCTGCTGCAATACGATTTCAATATCTTAACATAATGTAGCTGCCGTAGATGGCCTATTTTTCGACCCCTCATATTTCTCATCTCGCCGATGTTGAATATTCTTGGAACCACGAAGCAAAATAGCCCTACCAAGTACCAATAAAGCATCAATGTGTATGAATCTAATTAATTAAGATTAGTTGTACCTGACCTGCCACGTAAAAGGCAGACGAAATAACTAGACCGAAAAATCCATATCAGTTGTCCAATTGTTATTCATAACAAGACTCGGAGATAAGATCTAGGTGCTGGCGATGATTCACGAAGTGAGGACACGTAGCTTTTACATCGACAATGAGGAAGTGAAGAAGGCTAACATGTGTTTGCACGTTTTGGTCGTTCAGTAAGCACTATAACCGTTTACGTGGAAGTACATATTTAGGAGTTGATGACGTATCTGCGCTAAGTATAATTTTTTTGTGAAACAACTTTTTCAGTATCCGTCTCATGAAATTATTTGACAATAATTCAGGTGTACTTACTGTTGATAGTTGCTATACTGCAAGGATCGCCTGAATCAATAGCAAAAACGGTATCCTCGAAATTGGACACTCTCGCACTACAACATATTCGCGTTATGCATCCGATTTCAAAAATTGGAAACTTCGCACAACAGAAGTCGGATATACATCAGACTAAGATGATTGTTCGATGCCTTCAGCACTTAAGTACGGAAGTATAGGTGCAAGGAATGAACCTTCTGCACCTATCTATTCCTTTTCTAAAGGACTTAGCATTCCCAACACGCTGAAGGCGATGACTGCTTAATGGCGTCTATACTTAGACAACAATTAATAGGTAGGTACAATGAGAAAATTCCGTAACATTACCATGTAAACGCATCATTGGCAGCTAATGGCGCACAACAGATGGGTATGGCTTCGTTTATGGGTGGTGTGGGGCCAGGAATGGTGGATTTGAATCGTTAAATATTCCTGTAGCCAGATTCTTTACAAAGAAAACTGACTTTATCTTGCGGTAGATGTCTCAGTTTGATGCTATGGTACCTTCTGGGGATATTTCGCAAACATTGTCGCCTTTTCATGAACACGAGTTTAATACTTAGTACTAATGGTTTCTTTAATAAAACCTCTTGACCACTTGTGGAAATACCACCAGCTGGTAAAGATCAGTATCACGGACAGACGTCGTCGCGCTATACAAATAGTTCAGCGCCCTAAATACAAAGGTCACCACAGAAAGGTTAGCGAACGCTTAGACCACATACAGAGACACTGACAGCAATTAAGGAAATAGCTGTCTTTAGTGCATCACGTTAGTAAATGTCAACATCACTTGTTAATCGACTTCCTCGAAGTATGTCCTTAAGTTAATGCCATGATTGCCGAGCAATTAGAGAACGCTTAGGATGTTGCTACGCAGCTGGACATAGCTACCGGCCATTACTTAGAACCATAATCTGTTTATAATATGACAAGACCGTGTCACTTAAAGGGCTGGTATTATAGCTATCAATTTCATAACTAGTTCTAAAGCTTTCTAGGACGTAAAAGATCTTAAACGGAAAGACTATTATGTAGTTAGAGGGAGAACAATAGAATCTATCAAGCTTCGCACAAGAGGCATTGTGAAAGAAGAGACGAAGACTTGCCCATTTAATTTCACCAGTGATTAACGTGCACTTTTTTCTAAGTCGCGTGTCCAATTAGCAGTAGCGACAGAACATCATTAATTGTAAGCGACGAGGTCAAACTGTCTGATGAGCAGGCATTTAGAACGTTTATAAATCAATTCATATTTCTTTTGAGCTGATGAAAATTATAGCGCATTGTCACGAACCCGTCCCACGCCAGGATATTGTTAATCAAAGACAACATTGCATTGGTTGCGTTTTAATAGTTATTTTTATAGGTTTACTGCTGGTTTTCTTTTGGGCTAATTGAGTCTTGCATGATATGATAGGATTTGGCTTCGACTTGAAGGTCGGAAAAATAAAATTATCTTTTGTTCGGGTTGAACTTGTGACAGATGGAGATAACAATGGGTTCGCTTTCTGAAACGATTTATTTGTTTTTGTAGCATAATTCCGAATACAGCATTGAGGAAATTGTGCAAGTCAGGTCTAGCGAGAGCAGTGGTGGCCCAGTAGTAACGGCCCGACGTTTTAGGTCGTGGGTTCGAAAGTTCGAACACAGGCAGGCGCTATACTTTGTGTAAATGATTTTACCACCACTGCTCTGAAAACGGTGAAGGAAAACATCGTGAGGAAACCGGCATGTCGGTACAACCAAAAATTCGAAGACATGTGACATCTAACAAACCCGTACTGGGCCCGCAGCCTATATCCCCGCAGTGGGAACATTATAAGCTGATTATGCAGGTCTGGTACAACCTACACTATTCATTTTGTGAAAATTACGGAAGACGCGACGCAAATTAGTTCAACAAGAACCCCGCCTCGTCTGGAACTCCATCGTTCACGTTATTTGCATGTCCGCCGCCATTACTTCAGCTACGCGTACAAATGTTAACGTAATTGCAATTTTCCCGACCTTGACATTCTGAACTTGCCTGTCGGAACCGCAAGAAGTTTGCAGACTGTTTGTATTAGATAACAAACAGAGCTCGCAATTTCGGAATCACGAACAACATCTGTTGCCGAATGTGGTGGATATAGAAGTGTTTTCAAAAGTTCCAACCCTCTGTTAGTTTCTTTAGGGTCCCAAAATATAACTCTTTGGAGGACTGATGTAGGTATGGCAAACTATATCTTAAGGAACAGAGATGACTGTTAAACTCAACTAATCAACAGATCCAGGCCTTATAAACATGTTTGATCCACAAGTGTGCGATTCATGATTCTTAAAAAGGTTATACTGTGTCGCGTGGAAGGGAGAGCCGAGGACGCTAAGGTGTGCTATAAATAACTCGGTTTAAATAAACGGCGACTACAAATCACCCCAGCGTATACTTAATTAGGATACACTGCATATTCCGCTCGTTAAGACGCTCTGAGGGAAGCCTGACGCGAAATTGTGATTAGTGCGCCAGGGTGGTGGTTCAAGGGACTTTGTGGAGGTGCAGATATGAGCTGGAGTCAAGACTGTATTTCACGAAGTTAAGACGGGAAGAAGTCGGTAGTTTACCATTTTGGGGATCTAACTACCATACGTATTTATTTTATCGACCACATTACTACGAGAAAGATGTAATACGTCATTTTACAGAAAATGTCTGGTGAATGAGAAGAGTTCAAATACAATTTTTTGGAATGAATCGACAGGGGAAAAGATGGTAAGAGTAAAAGTAATCATGTTGCTTCAAGACCGAGTTGTGAAATTCCAAACTGAGTAATCATCTCCTGACTGCACTTCGACGAAGGAATTTTTACGGAGCATTAAAACGTCGAGGAGTTATTTCAGGCTCGATTGTGTTGAATAAGATATTAGCTTTGAGGGAATAGTCTGGGAGTTGAAGATAAAACGTAGTTTCGCAAGTCACGCCTTTCCTTTAACGTCAAGTAATATATGGGGGTAAAAACGTTATTTTGGAAATACAAATAACTTTATACTACAAAAGAAACTAGTAAAGCTTAAATATGATGTATTACATCGAAACTTTCTAATACAATAAAGGCAATAACTTATCCCTAATCAACATAGAAATAGCGAAGCAATCATAAATCTATGTATCGAGGAGTAACATCGATAAATTACAATAAAGAAAATGTACCGGATTCCATAACTAGATAGCGTGCACAATGCACGGACGAGACGTGGGCGCGTCCGCTCCCAATCGCTCCCGATAATACGAATGGGAACTTTGACCAACTATATCTTGTAACTTCTACTATCTATTCAATAAATATGTACAAGAATAGAATTGGAACAATATTATAAAATGTAGAGAAAAGATGAGTCGCAAAGATTGGTTGTAAATAATTCCTCCACCAGTCGTTTAAAGATCGACATATTATGTTATTGGAAGTAATACAACAGCTATAAAATTGAGCTTTAATGCTGATTAAGAAATACTTAAAGTTAAGAAACAAGTAGAAAGTGCACTAGTCATACTAGTCTCTACGAAGCTGTTAATAAACGCGACAGACTAAGGTAGACTGTTACACAGCTAACACAGCAGTCCAGTGGAAATGTTTACTGCATAGTGTTAATCCAATCACCTTGCAAATGTTCTTTACACCGCTTTGAAATACTCTAAGGTAGTAACTACTTAATTGCATCTCAGCTTACCCCGTTACGGTTCGCAACCGGTGTATATTGAGAACAGACTTATTAAAGTTCTAAATGTCGCTGGTGCGTTCCAAGCGTGACTTTTTAATTGAGATATAAATTAGTTGTGTTGAATACAAGTTACTTGTACATATTGTAAGCGGTGTATGTTCAAGCAAGCGATACCAGATGTGCAGAACAAGCATTTCTCTTGTGGGGCGAGGTATCGACGCAAAGCGTTGAAACTAATGAAGTGGATTCTTTATGGGAGTAATTTTCATGAAAGCTTACTCCGACTAACAAGTTTGTAAATGATAGTACCTAGAATCTAGTCGACGTGATTAGTGTTTGTGTTTATCCGCATAAGCACATCACTTTAGCCAAAATGCTTTAAAACTATGTCATCCCCCTAACAAATCCGTGCCCTCCTATAACATACACCGCAGGACATGCAAGGCGTGCATCGCCTACGCTGCAATTTGCGCGGTCAGCTGCCTCGCCGCCCGGCGATTTATCGGCGCCTTCAACTTGATCTGTAACGCAACCCTTCGCAGACTTGGAATATACAACAAAACGTGCATCAAATACTACAAAGAAACTGACTTAAGGAATATCAAAATGATTAACCCTTTTTTTTTTTTTTTTTTTTTTTTTTTTTTTTTTTTTTTTTTTTTTTTTTTTGTAAGTAGGTTTTTACAAACACTTTTACACGTCATCATATTTTTAAAAACTAGATGTGGTCGGCGTTTCCTATCTGACTACTCTGAGAAGAAAGGCCGAAACAAACTCAGAGGTCACAGTCTCTTTTAAAGTCCAGACAAAATCTTGGTCAGATCGTGTGAAGACCATGTAGATTGATGTCTGAAATGGTCATTTGAGGAAAGAACCACACAGATTGAGCGGACCTGTCCAATCAGTGCACGCATTTGTCAAAAATCGTGAAGCTCGACTCAGAAATGAGGAGCTCAACGATTCGACGAACAATACCAAAGAAAGGACATTTGGGTAGGCCGCGTAAATTACTCAAACTGCCAGATCATGATTAAAACTAAGAAGGAAAACAGAAAAAAAAATGACCCACATAGTCCTCACATTCACAATAATAAATGAGAAGAAAAAAAAAAAAATAATAAAATAAAAAATACTTTACAAAGTAAATATTCATGTCATTGTCTAAATAAAATTCATCAATGTCAATGTGTATATAAAAATCCAATGTGTATATATGTCAATTATAGTTGGCACAGTCGGGGGCCTGGAAAGCAAAGAGTATGTGTAGAAATAACAAGACCATCTATTATTTGCTGGCCTTTTATGTAGATCCAAACGCAAAGTACCGCCATGAAAATCTTCAATGAAAGCGCTCGCAAACCAGGTTTTCAATTTTCTTTGTCGACGTGTCACACAATTAATTACATTGAGAATTGGAGACATGGAAATGCTCATATATCAAAAGCGAAAACACTTTTGATCACAGTTCCGATATGTGCAAAGATAAGTACCTAACCTATAGTATATATGTCGCAGTCGGATTGTATAATCCGCCATAGCTGAAAAAAAAACCGCCGGAATGTATTCGCCGCCATACGTTATTCAAGACGGCTAGCCATGTAATACAGCGAGACATTAGCCGCCTCTTTGACAGGTTTTAGTTCCGATTCTTAACACTCGTGGCGCTGCGTGACATAACAACAACAATGCCGTCGGATACAGAACTACGTCGACATAGGTTGCAAGAGCGAGCGAAGGGCACCCCGAGGTTCGCTTTGGTTAGGCTACTTTAAACCCTTTACACAGAAATACGAGCCCAAGAGCGAGCGAAGGGCATCCCGAGGTTCAGTTTGGTTAGCTTACTTTAAACTCTTTACATATAAATAGGAGCAGGGAAAAGTAGTAGTACGATTCGGCTAAACGTGGCCCGCCTCATTGAAGAACGTATCGCAATGACAATCCGGCTAATCGTTGAACCGCCGCATTTCAAAACGGCCCTATTTTTGATAACGGCTAGCCGTAATGTAATATGGCGGATTATACAATCCGACTGCGACATATACATATATGTATATGTATATAAGTACTAGCAGCGCCCCGCGGTTTCACCCAAATAAGTATCGATCCCGTGGGAATATCGGGATAAAAACTATCCTATGTCCTTGCCCGGGATGCAATCTATCTCTCTGCCAAATTTTATCGAAATCCGTTCAGTGGTTTACGGTGAAAAGGTAACATACAGATAGAGTTACTTTCGAATTTATAATAATAATATGGATAGTAAAGTCACTCCCATACGAAAATTGAATTTCTCAAACGTATGAAGAAATTGAGTTAACCTTTGACATTCAGTACATTGAGATGGGCTGTTTTGTTACTGAAGCATGACAAACGCTTTTGATCTCTTTCCTTATGTTATCGCAGTTCCTTCATCGAAAAAACGGAAAGGTACAGCCTAAAGGCATTGAAATAAGTGTCAAAAATGTTCATTTCGTCCCCTTTGAAAAGCAAGGACGATATACATATATTAGTAAATATGAGCTGAAGGAGCTCGACAGAAGGTAAATGAGAATCATTTTGAAATAGACACAAAGATCGTTCATGGAGGGAAGGTAGCAAGATTAGAAGTAGCGCCAGTAAACGATGGAGGATTAAACAATATGACACGAGAATTCTCTGCGCAGTAGTTAAATAAACAAACAAATTAAAGCGAAAATTTCTTTTTTCTCTTTATATATATGCACTACTAAACAAAGCAACTGCATACAGCAGAACTACGAGAAATACATCATAATGTAGCACGGTGTCGGTTACGGTAACAGTGTCGCGAGTTCAATGGTTTTATCCCATCTCAAAAAATTGTCTGTGTGGTGCGCCGGACTTAAAGAATAGCACCACCCAATACTTCCCGTGGGTGTCGTAAAAGGCGACTAAGGGAGACCGGAGAATGGGCAGCAGCGTTCTCTATGCATTACACCATCATACCATACTGCGATCGCCAACCCGCCTGCCAAGCGTGGCGATTATGGCAAACCCCCCCCTAAAATTGGGGGAGGCCTCTGTGTCCAGCAGGGGACGTCTTACGGCTGAAATGATGATCATGAGTGTTTTTTTTTTGTAAAAAGTTTTTATATTTCACTTTTTAGTTGTACCTACCTACCCCACACAAATTGTGGAATATCAGTGACAGGAAGCTATTGAAAACATCTGCCTACCCCTTTAAAGGGTACAGGCGTGATGTTATGTTATGTGATTGCGTAAACAATGCAACATATGCGATAGCAATAATTGCGGTTGATTTGCTGGCATTTATTGAAGAGTTCCGTTGTCTGTCTTCAAAACTCATCATCTTTTTGAAATTTAAATAGGACCATTTCGAAATAAACCTCTTTCGAAAAAAAAAAGAATTTTGCAAATCCGTCTATACATATATGACGGAGTTATGCCCGAACATACATAAAAAATAATAATTGAGAACCTCCTTTTTTGAAGTCGGTTAAAAATACTAGGTAACGTGTTGCGAGGTATGACAGCGCATTAATTCTCGGGTGCAGGTTGCTCGTTCATCTCTCGCCAGTCATGTTGCTCTGTACTTTATAGCTATCCTCGCAAAACAGTCGCTTCTCAGTGTTTCCGTAATTTATTGCTCGCTCTCGCTCCTCGGTGGGACAAGTGCCCGAGATCCGGCAAACGGCGATATTGTCACGGGCCATTGGTCACATTCAATGCCGCAGCTTACATACAAGTCGTTATAGCCCCGACTATTACAGTATTACAAGCAAAAACTTGCTATCTTGTTAATTCAATAGAGTATCTATAGGGGTTATTTTGAGCTCTTATTGGATTTTTCTGAAAGGAAGTTTAGCGCTAACAGTATTTATGAATAGAGGAACATCTGAGGCTAGATAATATTATGGAACCAGTCAAAATGTAAATAGCATGGCTTTAATATTTTTGTAACGCAAAACGAGTACGGTTTATTAAATGAACAAGCTTGGAAATTGCCGTGGAGTAAATATAGGTTGAGCTATTTTAGTTTTTCAAAGTTTAACCTAAAATTAGGGGGGGGCGGGAGGATAAACTTCCAAGGTCCCACCTGACTAGCATAACCACAGTGCGGATGGCAGCACAATTTCCTATTCCATTTATTTTAATAAGGCTACTCAATCTCTACTAGTGAATTAACTTTCTAGACCTTTAACACTGAACTGGGTATTAAGGCTTTCCCACACGCTAACAATGTGAGCACGGAGGTGGGTGTTGATAAATCAATAAGCTGTGCCAGAGATGATTCATAGCAGCTCAGCTATGGTTGGAAATCCCTGCCATTCCATTCTCGAAACACTCCGGTATTTAGGCAAGAGTTACTTGCATCACTCAATCAACTATCAATGGTTGAACTGAACAAATGAAACTTAGTTAAAAGACTTTGTTCACCATAGTGACATATTCGTGAACTTATTGGCAAATGCGCTGATGAGTTTTTCTTTTTTCAATGTCATTTAGAATTATGTCACTATTGTCATCTTGGAATTTGTCACCTTTCGTTAGGCGCCGTTGATGGATCGATTCGTTTTCTTGTCCGAGTTTTCCTTATGGTATGGGTTCAAATCAAGATGTCGACCGGAACAATTGTAAAATTAATTCATAGGGGCTTAATCAGCCGATAATGTTCTCACTTTGCACTGTTACGATACAGGCCTCCTCTGTGTAAGAGAGAGTAGGCCGTAATAAACCACGCGGGCGCAGTGCGTGTGGATGGATGCCACGTTTTCGAATTTTTAGTTTCATACGGGCAATTATGGCAAAATCAAGACTAGACTTTCCTGTAACAAACCACTGATGCATAACCATAGTCATAAAAAATGCCATTACTTACGTAAAGTGCAAAGTATGTTTGCGGTAAGAGGCATCACCGCAACAGTTAGGCAGGTAACATTCAAAGGTACCCCCGATTATTCAATTGCCAGACAGCTTGACTCATCGATGCTTCTATCTAAAAATAACTTTTCAATCGATGTTACATTTCCTCTCGCTTCTGGTTTACAATAAACTTCGCTCTTTTTTTCGGAGCATTCCTCAGGCTTTAACCAGACGTTCCTAAGTTCCTACATCGATCACGTAACGAGTCAATGCACCGTACCTTTGAGTCACGCCTTTCTCTCGTCTGCCGCGCGTCTGGCCCGCAGATGATAACGAACTGGGCGCAGCCGTGGAAATTGTTGAGTTTGGCACGATTTGGTGTTGCAGTTTCTTGCAATTGAACATTTTTTGACCGCATCTGACATTTTTTTGCATTTAATGCAAGTGACTGGTGAATTGCATGAACATTTTCCTTCAATCACGGCTTTCTTTATTCAGTTCACCTAGCAATATTTTTCTGTCTAAGAGGTGAAGCAAATACCTTGTGTCACTGTCCACTGAATAGCATGCAATGCATTTGAAAGCATTCATTCAGGAATTTATCCCATATCAGTTACAAAGGATACTCTTTTACTGTTCAAATTATTCACAAAGATGACGAATTATTATTAGAGTAGCTCTGAAAAGTTCTTCGTGAAAGTACGTGCATAACTTTAAAGATTTAAACTATAGCAAAAAAAACAGCATTAAGGGTGATAAAAAAGTTATAATCCAATTTAGATTAGAGATTAGGGATCACCAGCGAAGTTTCAGTATCATTTTATATTCAAACATTTTCCAAGCTGTTACGCGCAGTTTAGCAGCATTAGATAAGTACATAAGAGACTGATAGCCATTAGTGAGTAAATGGGCATTGCATAATAAGCAGTGATAGATAGCAGAACGAAGAGTAGACTGAAGTGTCACAATTTGTATTAATAGGTACTGCTATTCCGTATGTTTTTACTAAGTAGGGAAACTTCTACAGCGTGGATAGGTCGAAAAGAGTAACTCCGGCTATTCTAGCCAATCAGAGGCTTTCGGATTAAGTACCAGGGGACTATTTAATAAAACAGACAGGTAACAGGCGACAATCCGACAATCTTGTAAGTTTTTCTATCAACGCAGCAACTGTCGTGAATATGTGACAATAATTATCTGATGAAAGCCGAACTGGCTGCGCCTAAGCCTCGTCATCAGTTATGCCATTCATGAAACCAAAAAAAGAATCCGAGCGTTCTTTTGTAAGTTTTGCGACCGTGCATGTATTCATCGGGATAACATCTGCAATATCACGGTGTTCGGTCTTGTCGCAATATTTCGCAAACAATACAACTATTGTATGACTTGTCTCGCTGTCGACATGCCTGTGCAAATGTCAACAACTTCTGTCTGACTAATGCCAGTTTGGGGAACTGTTACGAGTGGATTTGCGAAGTTCTGAGTGTTTGGCATTTGTCTATTATATTTACTAGCTAACCCGGCAAACTTTGTACCACCTCAGAATCAATAAACGTTGTTTCTTAATTTTTTTTTCGTGAAATTTTCCCATATTTTAATAGTTATTCTGCTATTCGAAGCGGAGACAAATCCAACAAATCAAAGATCCATTTTTATTGTATTTTCGAATTCAAATGGGGCCCGCCTGCTTGCAACTTTTATTTAATTTAAAATGGGCTTGTTTTTAGCTTTTCAGTTTCGCAGTCGGGTTTTTTATTTTTTAAATTACTTTTTTTATTTCCAGCTTATTAGTTTACAAATGTGAAAGATTTCGCAAACGATTTAGTTCTTGGTACACGTGTTTTTTTACGATTTGTCAATTCGAATTACTTTTAACCATATAAGTTATATATATTTTTGTAATCACCGTTTAAAAATCTATTGACCAATATAATAAGAAAATGATTGTGTAGGGGGCCATAAACTCCATACGTTGTATCGACGTAATGATATATCAATTTCTCCTTTTATCTTGGACAAGATTAACATAATGCACAATCAATGATGGATTGTATGGAACGATAAGATATCGGCTACGCCAGCTACTGTAAAATAAGCCTAAAAAACAATGGCAGAATCTGCAATTAGGTACCTAGACCTAATGTATTCGATAAGAAACATAGTTTAGTCATTCAGTTATTTATTATAGGCCTGCTAATATTTGCGAATCGTGCGAAGTGACGTCAAAAGAGCGAAATCGATCATCAATTTAACTGAAGTATATACAACATGTCCCAAAATTCAACGATAAGCCAGCACCGGAGGATAGACCTGCCCATGACTACTCGGGGAAAAAAAGAAAAAAAATATATATCTCTTTTTTTTTGAAGTTATAAAAAAAAAGAAGAAATTCTTAAAAAAGTGAGACCTTTTATGATATTTTTCACTACCATGACCACACTTTTTTAAATATTTCTGTTATTTTTTTTTATAGGCAACCTGAATAGCACTGCTATCTACCACAATTCTTAAAAAATCCAGAATACCTCTAGTTTTTTCACGTAAATTAATGAAACTTAATTTATTCCCTAAATTTTTTGAAGATTTTTACTTTTAATCAACTTTAACTCATCGTGGTGTAAAAAAAAAGTATGAACACTACTATGGCAAGTTTTTTTATAAATTGACGCAACTAATCAAGATTCCAAAATGGTATAATACTCTAGGAAAATCAACCACAAAAAAATTATATCCATACTAGTTCAAAACAAGAACCAAATTCCTTAAATTATAGTTGACAGTAATCACTTTCACTGCGTGCCCAAAATGGGTTCTTGTTACAATTTCTAGGAATTTGAGTGGGGCATACATACCTTAGAAGTTAGAGAGAGATAGATAGATAGAGATATTTACGTTAAAAAGAGACAACAACAGGGCAGGTAGTGGGTTCTTGTTACAATTTCTAGGAATTTGAATGGGGCATACATACCTTAGAAGTTAGAGAGAGATAGATAGACAGAGATATTTACGTTAAAAAGAGACAACAACAGGGCAGGTAGAGAAGCTGTTATTATTCTCAGAGCAAGTCAGTTCAGTACGCTCTGCTCCTTTGTTTACTGCGCACCGTTCCGTATTCAACTGACGTGGCTCTCGTACGTACTAACGACTTTTGGCTTGGCTTTTTGGACTGGAATCGATCTGCAAACTGAACTGACCTGGCATTATCTTGGACTACGATTGTGTGTTTTGTGACTACGATTGTGAGTTTTGTGATTTGGAGTTCTGGCGCATTTTGGACTGTTTAACGATCAACATGCCGCAACCATACACACCACAGGAATACGCAAATATGCACCTCATCTATGGAGAAACCCGATGCAATGCTAACGCTGCTAGCAGACTGTATCGAGAAAGGTACCCAAATGCTCAAAGATATCCTGATTATCGAGTGTTTATTAATGTGCATCAAGCGTTTTCGGAGGGTCGTATGCCATCCAGTAGGAGAAACGCTGGAAGACCTAGTTCGGATCGTGATGAAGAAGTTCTCAATGAGATAGAAAATGATTCGACTACTTCGGTACGCGCCATAGAAGAAGCTACAGGAATCCCGAAAAGTTCTGCACATCGAATTTTACAACGTCACAAGCTTCACCCATATCATTACAGGCGTGTGCAGACGTTGTTACCGCGGGACTATCCATTAAGAGTCACATTTTGCCGTGTGATGCTGCAAAGGCACAGGGAAGATCCCCAATTCCTGGACAAAATTCTATGGTCGGATGAAACAACATGCAAGAAAGATGGATATTTAAATCTACACAACCTACATAGTTGGAGCAATGAAAATCCGCACTTGATGAGACAAGACAGATCCCAATATCAATTCAAGGTTAACTTATGGACCGGCATATTAAATGGAAAAGTAATTGGGCCCTTTGAGTTACAAGGAAACTTAGATGGCAATAGTTATTTAAACTTTTTACAAAATGACTTGCAAGAATTGCTAGACGACGTGCCCTTAAATGATCTCCAAAACTTGTGGCTCCAAAATGATGGTTGCCCAGCACACTATGCCCGCCCTGTGCGAGAATATTTAAATCAAGAGTATCCAGGGCGTTGGATCGGGCGACTTGGTCCTATCTTATGGCCACCTCGTTCACCCGATTTGAACCCCCTGGACTTCTTCTATTGGGGTTGTCTTAAAGACAGGGTCTACTCAAAACCCATTGCGTCATTGGACGAGCTTCGTCGAAATATCAGTCAGGCTGCGGATCATATTAATCGCAGAAGATATGCAAGACAAATAAAACGGTCATTTTTAAGGCGATGTCGTGCATGTATTATTGCTGGTGGCAAACAATTTGAACATTGGTTATAATGTTAATAAATTACATGAGAAATTGTTTGACCATTTATTTAAATATTAAACATTTTCCAAGAACTAATACTTTTTATTACCAGACCGTCATTTGGCCCCTGTTTAGAAATAATAGGAACATTTTTTTTTTTAACTTGTTTGCCTAGAGTATTATACCATTTTGGAATCTTGATTAGTTGCGTCAATTTATAAAAAAACTTGCCATAGTAGTGTTCATACTTTTTTTTTACACCACGATGAGTTAAAGTTGATTAAAAGTAAAAATCTTCAAAAAATTTAGGGAATAAATTAAGTTTCATTAATTTACGTGAAAAAACTAGAGGTATTCTGGATTTTTTAAGAATTGTGGTAGATAGCAGTGCTATTCAGGTTGCCTATAAAAAAAAATAACAGAAATATTTAAAAAAGTGTGGTCATGGTAGTGAAAAATATCATAAAAGGTCTCACTTTTTTAAGAATTTCTTCTTTTTTTTTATAACTTCAAAAAAAAAGAGATATATATTTTTTTTCTTTTTTTCCCCGAGTAGTCATGGGCAGGTCTATCCTCCGGTGCTGGCTTATCGTTGAATTTTGGGACATGTTGTATATTATTATTTATCAAGATATTTTGTGTTGTTTTGAACACTTACAACTGATAATATAAAAGCAAATCGGGTCTCCCTATTCTTATCGTTATAAACATGTAATATACTGAATTTTTACCCGTACACTAATCGAGACGTTTGATGAGTGAATAGAAAGAAATAAGACATCATTCAATAACCAGAGTGACGCAGTGTTTACGTCGTCCTTACGCTCAGTCTCAATCACAGAACACGTGGCACAAGCCAGCACAAATCCTACACAAGGATAACGAACACAATCGAACTAACCACTTATTATAAAAAGGCGTTCCAAGAATCAGAACCACTTTCAAAACGGGCTCGTGGTCCCGTATCATTATCATTTTACTTACCAATTAGATCTGGTCGGATTACATCTCATATTAAATACACATACCGCTCAAACGACTGGTTTGCAGCCTCCGCTGTTAATGAGCAACTGCTAATAGTTGTCGGCAACTGGTTAGATAATGATGCTGCGGGATCCAGCTAGATTCAGCTGGTGGTTCATTAAGGATGATTAATATGGAAGTGCGGATTAAAATTTGTATATGACTGTTTTATTAAAATATAAAAACTGCCCAGAGAAAATTTAAACGCGAACTTCAGTTTAATATTCGTTCGAGGAATTTTATGAAAAACCGGGCAAGAGCGAGTCAGACTCGCTCACCGAGGGTTCCGTAACATCCGGGTTTATGCATAAGGTTTATGTTTATGAAATTAAATGTTTTTATTTTTATTTTTGAGTTGGTTAAATAAAAAGTAAATTGCGGTTTACGATTTATGACGTATTAAAAAAAAACTACTTACTAGATCTCGTTCAAACCAATTTTCGGTGGAAGTTTACATGGTATTGTACATCATATATTTTTTTTAGTTTTATCATTCTCTTATTTTAGAAGTTACAGGGGGGGGACACACATTTTACCACTTTGGAAGTGTCTCCCTCGCAAACTATTCAGTTTAGAAAAAAATGATATAAGAAACATCAATATCATTTTTGAAGACCTATCCATAGATACCTCACACGTATGGGTTTGACGAAAAAAAAAAATTTTAGTTTCAGTTCTAAGTATGGGGAACCCCAAAATTTTTTTTTTCTATATTTGTGTGAAAATCTTAATGCGGTTCACAGAATACATCTACTTACCAAGTTTCAACAGTATAGTTCTTATAGTTTCGGAGAGTGGCTGTGACATACGGACGGACAGACAGACGGACAGACAGACAGACAGACAGACATGGCGAATCTATAAGGGTTCCGTTTTTTGCCATTTGGCAACGGAACCCTAAAAAGGCTGGAAATTAAACTATATCATTGTAAGGGATGATAAATTGGCCACTGTTTTCAGGAACCGCACAGTAGCTCGACGAGTATAGGTAGTTAAAAAAACGTTATCCTTGAAATTCGCCAGTAGTACTTCCATCAAGACATCACAATGACTAGACCGAATTAGCAGTTCACAGAAAAGTGGCGACTGGTTAAGTACTTATTTATAAAAATAAAACCTCTGATGATAGTGGCGTGTCATGAGCATTGAGGTAAGTCATGAGAGAACCAGTGTTACAAAAGTGGGTCAATTTGAAGTTTAAATAATAAAATATATTATAATATATCCGTTCAATATGTTGAGTTGGACTAGTAGAAAGTGGTCTAAGAGCACTTACACATACTACTCTTTATTGGCACTTTCGTAGAAATGTTGGAAAGGCAAAGGTTTATAAGGATTGATGGGAGCACGCACTGTAGATTTAAAATCGGTCAAATAGTAATGATTCAGTTAGAACTGGATCACATGACTCCGGTGAAAACCTTGCAAGTATGACGCATCTCAAAGTTATGACTAATTGATGATGCATTTGAAAGATTCGAAAACAACTACCAATAGCACCTGAGATAAAGAAGCATGTTTCAGCATAATTCCCCGAACCGTGAGCCAAGCTCACTTAAATACAGACAGACAGACGTTTTCTAAAATATTCAGGCGTTGTCAACAATAGCCGTTATGATGTCCGTGACACTTTCGTCCACAAATCCCATAAGGCTGTCGGGGTATCGTGCATTGGGTCGTTGTTTGCCCGGCTAATGGCGGTGTCCGTCAGTCTCCAATTACGTAGTTAGGCGACACCGGGTTACCGCACTTGCGAACATCGATGATACAATTTTCCGTGGCAGCCTTGTTACCGTGTAAAATGGCTTCATTACCGCGTACGTTGTTAGGTGTTTCGTGTCAGTCATTTGTGATGAGAGGACATTATTTATTGTGAAAACAGTCTGCTTGGGAAGTTGAATTTTAGACAAAATTTTGACCCGACCGAAACTTTGGTTTGCTCAATTATCAAAATATGTTACATTTATTTTGAGAATACTGAAAATCTCATAATTAAAGACAATAAATGGGCACACATGATTGCAAAAAAAGTAATTTAAAGAAATTAAACCAACTTCAAAAAGAAATTAACTCAAAATTATAAAATAACTTTAATTTCGGAAGTCGGTATCTTGGGATCTGTATTTTAGTTTTTTGCCACCGACTTCCGAAATTAATGTTATTTCATAATTTTGAGTTAATTTATTTTTGAAGTCGGTTTAATTTTTTCAAATTACCTTATATTTCGTAATTTTTAGTTTTAAGTAAAAACTGGTTTTTTTTGTATTATGTAGGTAGGTAATAGTTTTGTTGTAAATATTGAACTAGAATTTGTCCAAGTTTTTGAGATGTTTTCCCTTAGACACTACACCCGTAGCTCGTATCAATAAGTCAGGCCGTCACACTTAAACGAATAAAAAAAATTGAATTTAATTGAATTGAACATGTATTAGTCCATATCTTGAAAATTACTGAATAGATTTTGATGAAACTTGCACTGTTCCCTAAGTTGAAGTAAAAAGCCAATAAAAAAAATGGTACCGATCCGGAGAAGCGCGTGGATAAAGAGACATACATACATACACATAGGTACCTACATACATTTTGATAATTTGTTTGGAAGCCCTAATAGATTGTCTCAATATTGAATTTTGGTTGTGAATATAATGCAGTTCCAATAATACATACAACATACGTGTCGAATTGATAATCTCCTTTTTTTTGAAGTCGGTAAAAAAAAGCTCATGCAAAACCGGATTATAACTTAAAAAGTCGAAACATTCGAACTTCTGGGTGTTATGACTAATGTTCATGGTGAATGATGCTGGCCCACACCCGTGGGAATACAATCCCGGCCCATTCATAACAACGACGCCAAAAAAAACTGGCGTAGGTAGGCGTGAATGAATAATTCATTAGGAAAAAATGTAGTGAGTGACACATACGAAATGAAAGTGATATTTTAACAGTATCTTTTACGCTTATTGGAACTAGAATTTAAATAAACTAACGATATTGGGGTAGTTCTGAATCATGATCCACTCAATAGCAGAAACGATACTACGTTGGTTGTTTCACAAACTTGTCCCGCGGGTTACTTTGATTCATTGTACCCGACTCAATTCTGCGGAGCAAAACTTTGGCAATACCTCATTCAAATTCTCTTCTCATAAAACTTCAGAGACTTCCACGTCTCGGTATGCGGAAATGCGAAATTTTCCCAATAGTATACAATATAAGCACTTTCACTTATTCGCAAAACCTCGGTAACTATGCAAATCTGCTAACTCTCTTCCTACATGTGGAATAATTTTCACTTTCGAACAAAAAAGAGATGAAAAAAAGGCACCATAGAGTTTAATATCTGTGTCGATGACCCACCGATGAAAGTATGTTACCTATAACAAACCTGACATGAACGGCGTGCAATAAAATATAGTTCTTATTACCCTCGCTATACAATTGTCAATGAACGCATATCGGGCGCTAGTATATATAAAAACTAGGCAGTAAAAAATTAGATGATTAGTTATTATGATGAATGAGTCAGTTGGTTCCGCTACGACGATCTCAAAGGTGAGCAAGGTAGAAAGGAGATAGGAAACGAACGCTGCTCAAACTCAAGGAAAGACCACAATATCAAAATAGTAAACGGTGTTTATTATTCGATAATTGCTATGATTTTTGTAGAGTTTGATTTCCTTGTCCTTTGTGTGATGTGTGAGAGGAGACAGTAGTCACACGTCATTACAAATGACGTAGTCAGCGCTGTGAGCACTCTCGATAAATTCACGGTGTCGCGCCTCACTCTCAGTTGCGGTTTAATTATACCAGCAGTGTATTTAATGATGACATGTTATTAACTTATTATTAATGGATCATTAAGAGAATACTAATTAATTGGACAAGTAACAATCAGTACCAGCGCGATAATTAAATACAAAAATTACGAGCTTCAGCGCAGCGATGTCGCGTTCTGTATAATGTTGGCACTTTCTACAGTCCCGGACAGAAATCTCGCCTTATAAAGGGCCGTAAGACATCTATGCAAATCATCTTTTGTTTAGGTTTTCTCTAAGAAGTAATATCAGCCTTTCAAATAAGCAATATTCAATCACTAGAGACGATATTAAATGCTCCTCAATATCTGCGGAGTCTAAATAAACGAATATGACATTGAACAAGTCTAGGTCACCGTCGCGAATATGACAATTGACGAAAGCTGGACATTAGACGACCTTTACACCGGCGAGGTCGGCACTAAAATAGATCCAAGTATACACTACTTACGTTTCAATGAAGATTTATCGGGATCTCGCTTTAGCACTTTTACCTCAAACTTCTGTAACCGCGAAAAGAAACTGCAACTTTATCAGAGTGCCAGCTGTTACATCACTGCCTGCAATGCGTACTGAAGTAATGCTGTGGACGTGAAGCTCCAGCTTTATGTGCCGAGATAGGCAATGTTTAGTAACCTCTAGGCAATGTTTCTGAAATTCTTGCGCGCCCCACAACAGTATACTTTACTTTTATATGCGCATATTTCCTTAATGTTAGAAACAGTGGAAATGCTACAGAACCCACAAATATTTCTTACAAAGAGCTTTTCTGAATTGAAGGTTCCATTACTCGCAGGTGCGACGTACAATAGATGGGAGCCTACATCAGGAATGCCTCAAGGGTGATATCCGAGGTAGAGAATTTATTGTACTCGTCCATTTTCGCATTTATGCGTCAGAATGTTGATGGGACTACAATGGGGCGGCTGATATCCACAAATTAAAATTCCCGTCTTACCTCTGTGGTGGACGGTAGAACAAAGAATGCACGTTGTATTTTTAACGCACATTGGCCCACAAAAGCCACCCACTTGGCTTCATCTATTATTTAGCCTAGGTCGACAAGCTCGATGTATTTGCTCCAATGTATTTCTCAAGTCATGTGTTATTTTCTTTTACGATGAGTAAAGATGGCAATACTTCAGTTTCTCAAATGTTTTAAGCGTCTTTGAAATCTGGCTCATTGCAAAATCAGTGAAGTGTCATTTATTCTTGGAATACCCGATAATCGATGTTCATTTACCGTTGCAAAACGTTTCCAAAATATGATTGCTGCATCCATTGTGCGCAAACGTTACAAGCCAAAATATTATGTTACCGAGAAAACTGCTCACGTAACCAATACCATTATTTTCCCGAGCCTTTTTCTCACAACTTAAAAGACCAAACGTTCATTCAATATCGCGCAATGAAAAAACAAGGTGCTCTTAGAACCGGATCGCGTCTTCAGTTTGTTAATTGGTTTAAGACCCCACCGTTAAGGGGCAATGGCATCATAACAGGAAAACTGAATGAGCTGTACCCGAAATATGATGACGTCAAAACTATTATGTGTCAGTATGATACCCACATGTATTTATTTATAGATTTACGGAAAACATGACCTTTGCAATGTTAAACATCCTTATTTAGGTTTAGTTGGGCCAATGTTGATAGTATCAGAGACCAGAAGAGTGACCAGAGGGCCAATTCCAGTATTTTTAAAAACGTTCGCATTCTAATCTGTAAAAAATACAATAAATTTACATACATTTTAGACATTGTCGCAGACACGGGAGATTGCGACTTGCGTTTGAACATGAATTGGCCCGCAGTTTTGAAAAAAAAACTGGCTTTTTATATGTTGGGCCTAAAATCACCGTCGTCAGTCGTCACAATGTGTAATTTTGAATACAGGTCAAATATTCTGATGTTATGGCATTACAAAATTATGATGTAGAACTGATTTCCAAGTTGGAATACGTAAATAATAAAACCAGACAAGCCATTACAGTTTATAGTTTTACGGTACGTGCGGTAATATTGACGAAATCAATTTGATTCGTCTGGCTTATGTGTTGAGGATGAAGAGCTTGTAAGGATTTTATAGATATGGAGTTTTTTAGATATGGATGGGGAAGAGTGGAAATGGAATGCGGTTCTTTCAGTTACAGCCTAGTACTATACAATCTTGAGACCTCGGTTACAAATTAAATGAATACTTAATTAAACTTGAAACAGTGAAAAATATCTGATTGATATATTAAGTAATTTTGTTTTAATCATGATTGTAAAACTAAAATGTTATTGTGTCTCACACAAGGGTGGAAATAACAAATAACAGAAAAAAAAATTCTGGTTAGAAGTTTTTAGCTTCAACCGTTATTCTACAACAAGCTCAACTTAAGCTGTACTGTATTTCATCCTGGTTGAGAGCAAGACGCACGCTGAACAAATGATTGAATTTGAATTGTACCTTCATCATCATTTCAGCCGAAAGACGTCCACTGCTGGACATAGGCGTCCCCCAAGCACCTCCACTTCGACCGGTTCTGTGCTTCTCCCATCCAACGGGTTCCTGCGGCCTTCATAAGGTTGTCGGACCACCTTGTGGGAGGCCTTCCAACGATACATCTTCCGGTACGCGGTCGCCACTTCAGAACCTTTCGGCCCCATCGGCCATCTGTTCTGCGAGCAATGTGCCCTGCCCACTGCCACTTAAGTTTGGCAGTTCTTCGGGCTATGTCAGTTCTTGGTTCCTGCGGATTTCCTCATTCCTGATTCGATCACGCAGGGAAACTCCAAGCATATATAGCCGTCTCCATTGCCCTTTGGGCTTTTAGCCTTCTTATAAGGCCCATTGTGAGAGACCACGTTTCAGTGCCATAGGTCTTCACTGGCAACACGCACTGGTCAAAGACTATCGTCTTGAGACACTGCGGTATGTGGGACGAAAAGATATTGCGTAGCTTCCCGAACGCTGCCCAGCCGAGTCGGATTCGACGATTGACCTCTTTCTAGAAGTTAGACCTACCTAACTGGACAGTTTGTCCTAGGTAAACATACTCGTCCACGACTTCGAATGTAGCGTCTCCGATCTTTATGAGAGTGGGTGTTACATGGGCATTTGACATGACCTTCGTTTTGTCCATGTTCATTTTAAGACCCACTCTTTCGGAGGCTCTACTGAGGTCATCGGGCATGGTACTGGGGTCCTTCATAGTCTCAGCCATGACTACGATATCGTCGGCAAACCGAAGGTGAGTTATGTACTCGCCATTGATGTTAATGCCAGCCCCTTTCCGGTCTAGAATTTTGAAGACATCCTCCAGTACAGCGGTGAACAGTTTCGGAGAGATAACGTCTCCCTGTCTCACACCTCGCTGCAGAACGATAGGTTTCGAGGTCTGATCCTGGAGTCGGACTGGTATAGTGCTGTTTTCGTACAGACACTTCAGCACCTCGATGTACCGATAGTCGATCTGGCACCGTTGAAGAAACTGCAGCACAGCCCAGTCTCGATAGAATCAAAGGCTTTCTCGTAGTCTACAACCGCTAAGCAGAGAGGCAGGTTATACTCTTCGGTCTTCTGTATAACCTGTCGCAGCGTATGTATGTGGTGTACGGTGCTAAAGCCTTTACGGAATCCGTCAAGTCGTCAAACCTGCGCGCGAGACGTTTCGTGATGACTCTCGAAAACAGCTTGTAGACATGGCTCAGAAGTGAGATGGGCCTATAATTCATAAGAAGGGCATTGCCGCCCTTCTTAAAGAAAAGTATCACCACACCTCTGTTCCATGTCTGTGGTGTTTTGCCATCGAGTATGACGGAACCAAACAGGTTCTGAACGGCATTTTCCGCCGGCCTTCAGGAGCTCGGCTGTAATTCCGCCATCACCCGGCGCCTTGTTGTTTTTGAGCTGCTTCAGAGCCATCCTAATCACGTACAGGCTACACCTTAGTACCTATAGTTATATATATGTATAGTATTGCATCTTAAACAAGCAAGCTAACGATGTCCAACTCTACAGACAGCATCCAACCTACATCTATCAGGCTGATCCCATCACCCTAAGCCTAGAAAGCGACAGTGATTACTTGCGTAAGCGCCGAATCGCAAGCGCAGGTCGATGACCGGCGGCGGAGGCGCGGGCGAAAGTAGCGTACCTAAGTATCGCCGGTAATTAGAACCTATGTGGCCGACATCCGATGAGCACTGAGCACTAGATGACAGGGTTACTTGATGGAGCGAAGAAATTAGGCATTGTTCGCGGATGACTAAGAGATTCACTTTGAATATTAAATGGATTGGGTTACAAAAAAATACCAGGACGTTAGTGAAGTTAGGAGAAAAGAGAACATTGGAGACACTTAAGTTTGTAAGAATACTACCTTACATCTATCTATATAATATATATATATATCTATCTATTTATATAAATGGAAGTCGGATTAATTACACCATTTATAACACAGGAACGGCTGGACCGATTTTTATAATCTTTTATTTGTTGAATTTGTCTTCGCCCAAAATAGTTATTAAAACATGGGAAAAAATAACGAAAATTAATCTGAGGCGGTATGAAGTTCGCCGGGTCAGTAGTCTATAGTAGTTTTATAAATATTATGAATTCTGGGACGCCTGCCTCAAGATGAAACAATGAACTAAGTTCTGAAGAAATTAACTGAAGTAAGTAGACTGGAAGCGAAAGGACTCAAGTGTAGTAGCGCAATTTGGTGAAAGTCTTTTAGCATTGGAAATTAACATGATAATGATGAGTCCCAGTACCGGCAATGAGGGTTTTAATTAATTTGATACTTGAAGTAATCAATTTTGGTTCTAGGACATGCCGGTTTCCGCACAAGAGGATATTGTGGGGAAACCGGCATGTCCCGATGTCCTAGAACCAAAATTCGAAGACATATGTGACTATGTGGCATCCACCTCCACGCAATGGGCCAGCGTGCTGGATTACGGCCTGCTCTCTTTTCTGCCTAGCATAGCCTACGATGTTATGTTATTGTAGAGATAAACCATAAAAATATTGGGTTTAACGCGCAATTGACGAGCACAGATTGTCCTCCGCCACTGCGCAAATTGATTCGAGCCGTCAAAAGTAACACGCGTTTGCCAGCTGATTATCATGAGGGAATTAATAGGTCAATGTGGTTATTTACAATAAGCTAATAGGCAGCCAATGAAAATCATTAGATGACAGTCATTTTCCTTAACATGACTTTATGCATGCACTTCACAAAATGAGAATGCGCCTGTTGTCGACTCATGCAAAATACTTGGCATTATATTATTTTTTTCGTCTCTGTCTCTGTCACCTCTGACCTAGAATAGAGTCAAGAGCAAACCCATCTCAAATAAAAAAATACAAATAAATTGCTACTTACTTTAATACCTATTTTCTTGTCACCTATTAAGTATTACAGATTTGAGGTCAGAACTTAATTCTACATAAAAATAAACGATATTGTATCCTTATTTAATAATATACATATTGTTAAGTAATTTAAATTCTATATATCAGTTTGACATTTTGATGCTATCTAAAAACTATCTTATCAACTGACCAAATCATGTGCAGAATTCAAAACAGGATAACGTGACAAATAAACAGTTAGTAAGTCAGTATTAGGAGGAGATATTTATATAAATGATTTTAATTGAGTCCAAATAAATAAAACTATTATTTATTTTAATTAAGCAGCAAGTTGCCATGCACAAGAAAAAATTAAAAACTATGAATAAAATTGGAACTCTATTAGCTTGTTTTAAAAATTAAATCAGTAATTAGAAAGACATTTTTAAATATGCCAATGATGCTGAATTTAAAAGAAACACTGATTAATTAGTTTTAGATTACGCTGCCCATCATCATCATCATTTCACCCGAAAGACGTCCACTGCTGGACATAGTCCTCCCCAAACAAAGAGGGGGGGGGGGGGGGGGGGTTTGCCATAATCGCCACGCTTGGCAGGCGGGTTGGCGATCGCAGTGTAGTATGGTGGTCGAATGCATAGAGAACGCTGCTGCCCATTCTCCGGTACGACCCTTAGTCGCCTTTTACGACACCCACGGGAAGTATTGGGTGGTGCTATTCTTTAAGTCCGGCACCACACAGACAATGTCAATGTAAATAACAATGTTACGCTGCCCAATTAATAGTTATTGTGAAACATGCCTAATGAACCTTAAAGTATTAAGTCATTATTGAAATTATAATTTAATCAGATTTCTGTTTTCTTTCTAATTAATGAAGTGGAAAGTAATTGTTCGTCTTGTTTTCCGTTGTGATTAGGAAACAAAACATCTACCGTAATTATAGTTGAAAAACTTAGACTTGAATGCTTTCCGAACCCAAGGTAAGTTGTCCATATTGAACTCAAACATGGAAAGTCAACACCATGTCTGTAGTGCCATTTGAACTAGGAAAACCGCTTTTATTGCCACGAAATAAAGACGCTGTCAAAGAAAAATTATTACTTTGTACCTACATGCAGTTGCCTGTTCCAGCTACTTTAAAGAGATAAAGCAGAACTAGAAGAGTTGGTAGCACTTATTCTGTGAATCCATTAATATCCAATACTATTATAATACTACTGAGAATCGCTGCTACTTGCCACTGCATAGAATAAATAACTATGGGACAGGAATACTTAACTAATGCTCATTAAAATACCTTGCACTTACTCAGGAGAGACTGGTCATTCTATATTTATAACTAGCAGCGGCCCGCGGTTTCACCCGCGTAAGTGTCTATCCCGTGGGAATATCGGGATAAAAACTATCCTATGTCCTTCCCTGGGATGCAATATGTCTCTGCCAAATTTTATCGAAATTGTTCAGTGGTTTAGGCGTGAAAAGGTAAGGTAACATACATACATACAGACAGACAGATAGAGTTACTTTCGAATTTATAATCACACTAATATTATAAAGGCGAAAGTTTGTGAGTGTGTGTGTGTTTATATGTTTGTTACTTCTTCACGCTCAAACGGCTGGACCAATTTTGATAAGATTTTGTATGGAGGTAGCTGATACCCTGGATTAACATATAGGCTACTTTTTATCCCGATATTCCCACGGGATCGACATTTACGCGGGTGAAACCGCGGGGCGCAGCTAGTATTAGTATAAATAAGGAAACCAGCATGACAGAATTTGATTATTTTTAAATCATCTTATAACGACCTGTATGTATTTCTGATATGGGATAGGATAAATAATCAAATTTCAAAAATGAAGTACTAGCGTGTTGGAGCACAGAGTTGTGTATTTAAATATCAGTCAAATATATATGCAGAATGTGTAGAACTGATCAAATGTGGACAAGACTGACTTGTAAGGCAGAGCTGGACAACGAAAAATTAATAGTGACCAAATTGTAGTTTAAGACACTTACAAGTATTTT
Organism: Mesoligia furuncula; assembly: GCA_916614155.1. Lineage (NCBI taxonomy): Eukaryota > Metazoa > Arthropoda > Insecta > Lepidoptera > Noctuidae > Mesoligia > Mesoligia furuncula. The sequence goes on from OU744803.1 coordinate 28,941,528, forward strand.
AATTAAAAACTGTGAAAATACTTTGTTTTAAGAAAAAGTTTAGTACTTTGTCATTATCACTAATTATGTCACAAAATTTTCCATGCCATGTTGCAACAACAAGATTTTGAAGTAGAAAACAAGACTCAAGTAAGTATTGTAAGGCCAAATAAAACATTCAATTTCAAAACCTCCCATTTGTCAAAGTCAGTTAAAAATCATAGGAACTGTTTTAAATGTGCAATAAGTATTTGTATTGAGCAAAAGGTTAGTAAAACAAAGTTTGTACAAGTGTCAATTGTTGTTGAGAATCTTTTTATTAGCACAATTGTGACTGGTCATTCTACAGGGTGAACACATGCGACAAATCGAAATGGGAGATTGTACTCATCATTATGAACAACTTCCCATAGTAAAAGTTGTTCATAATGATCAGTACAATCTCCCATTTCAGTTTGTCGCATGTTTTCAATTTCAACCTGTATATAATTATTTATTTACGATTGCATTATCGCCGTTAAACAATATTATTTAATAGCGTTTATAAATAATTTATTTGAGGTCATTCCATATCATCTTATCTTATCAGTTATTAAGAGTGCACATATTATACTAGACCAGACTTAAGATAATATATACAATATGATTTGTTAAACCTGTCCGCTGTATTGTTAACATACTATTAAATATTAAAACATTTTTGAAATGCAACGCAACAACTTTTTAGTTCACAAGTGATATTTTATTTGGTGCACTACTTGTATAATTTTATTTAAGGTTGGTACTTAATTAAAGTTAGCTAAGTATTGTAACGAGTCTTTTAAGCCTGTTACATGATATCGCGTTCTTTGCTTTAATTTGTAGGCAACAGGGTGGTGTTGCCATGTAAAAATTCATTTTTTTTAATCGGAATTCGTGTAGTGGACACACAGATTTTTTCTTTTGATGCTGTCAGTTGATTTTGACAGGTCACTTTTCGACCCAACTTTGCTTAGAATGGAGTAATTTGAGAGCTCCTAATTTAATCGTAAATAATAATCTTCAGAAGGACGATATCAAGTCCTAATTATGTTGTAGCTGATTTGCCCTTGTCGGCATCATAATGGGATTGCCCATATTTTTTAAAAAAGGTTGGTAAAATTCTTCGTGGTTTCGTATTCACGTTGTCGCGTGGTTATTTGGATGGCAGACGTTAATAGTTTTCGATATTTGTTTCAGGATCTTTTGAACCTTATATATTTTTTGGATTAATTCATCTACTGATGTAAAAGCTTTTTTTGGAAAAGAAACGGTGAGTTAATTTGTATTTGGTCTTAACGATTTCGATCGCCGTGTTTGTCAACGCTGGACGTCGGCTAACAATTATTCATGTTTGATTTCAGCCGTGAGGCGTTTCTTATTTCTTTTTACTTCAAGACTTAAATTTTTAACGCTAGCCCCTACCGACATATATCATGGACCGCCTGACGTCCCCGCGAAGATCAAAATCACCAGGGTTTGCCCATTCGGTTTGTTAGTTTATTCGCCGGAATATGGTATGGTTTATAATACTTAACTTAAATTGACAAAAGTGCAATAATGACAGGACAAAAATTAATTTCTATTCCATCTTAGTTTTACACCTTAGAACTTAATATTAGAAAGGAATTTTCTTGTATATTGAGTGAGACCAGCAGCCTTCGGGTAATAAAATCGTTCAATAACTTTTGTGTTGATTTTTATTGATACTCCCCGCTTGAAGATTAAAAGTTTCCAGTTCCCGCAGGTTAGTCTATCCTTGGCATAGTTTGGTGTGTGCTCCTGGCGCCCGAATTTTCACTTCTACTTATTGTTTATTTATTTGGAGTACACACACACATTTCATAATTACATTTTTAATAACATCCACACACTCTTTAAATTATATTTTTTTATTATTACAGTATATGAACAAAATAATTTAATAAATAAAAAAACTCGACTGCGAAACTGAAAAGCTACAAACAAGCCCATTTTAAATTAAATAAAAGTTGGAAGCAGGCGTAACCCATTTGAATTTGAAAATATAATAAAAATGGTATGGGTCTCGCCTGCTTCCAACTTTTATTTAATTTAAAATGGGCTTGTTTGTAGCTTTTCAGTTTCGCAGTCGGATTTTTTTATTATTTAAATTACTTTTTTTATTTCTATTTTTTTAGTTTACAAATGTGAAAGATTTCGCAAACGATTTAGTTCTTGGTACGTGTTTTTTACGATTTGTCACTTCAAATTACTTTTAACCATATAAGTTATATATATTTTTGTAATCACCTTTTAAAACCCTTTATTTTGATACCCCACTCGACAGGTTTCGAGAACAAAAAAAATGTTTTTTTGAAGACATTGCGCCAAAAATCGGCAATTTAATTTTTTTTTTCAATTTTGATATACTCAGTGTCACTCTCACAATAAAAGACGAATCTAACGGCACCTTTCAAGCTGAAATCGATCAAGCCGTTTAGGCTACAGAGCGTGCCAAAGAAATATGTATACATACATACATACACTCGAAAAACCTAACCCTCCTTCTGACGCAGTCGGGTAACAAGGAGATGATTTAAATGTAAAATAGCAATGCAGGTATCTGAAAATTTTTATTCAGTATCATTCAGTAAAGTTCTAAGACGTCTGCCTACCCCACAACACATCACAGCTCAACAATTAACAGCTTCATATTTCTAGACATTAACTTTCACTGGCAGATAGTACTAGGCACCAGTGAGAGGCAAGTAGCAGACTATGTAATTATATGATAAAGCTTTCTTCTTACTTTCTGGGTCAATTATTATCATCTACAAAGGACGGAGTGTTTTAAAGGGGTAGTTTTATATTCACATCTCGCATTCACAATCTTGACATCTTCACAAAATCCTGAGATTTTGATCATCATAATTAGGTATGATATAAACTAGATTCCACCTGCAGCCCCACCCAAGTGGTATGTGGATAACAAGTAACCCTACCCGAGGGTTCAAAGTATCCCCATACCAAGTTTCATCAAAATGGATCACACCATCCATCCAGCCGTTTTGGATATTACCCAAAACAAATAGACGGACAAAAATCTTAAAGTTTGTTTTTTGTAATAGGTAAGTACCGCATAATTAAGTATACTTTCTTAACCACTTACTAAAAAGCTGTTATTTTGACATTACAAACAGACACTTCAATTTTATATAATTGGTGACAATTTTTATAAAACTGAACTGATATCTATTCAGAATCTAGAATGTAGAAACTCGTCGCATTTCAATTCAAGTATTATAAAAAACTTTTCATACCATAAGAACACAATAAGAAGAAAATGTCAGAGTACAAGTTTAAAAAGATTTGCGATCATCCTATCAGCCACAGTAACCAAAAAACAGCATTACCCGTGCTTGCTTACTTGGGCCACCCACCAGCAACATGAAACATTAATTTTAATTATGATGCTAGCAGCTGCAAATTACTCTCTGCCATACCTTATAAGGACAGTTGCAGATATGCAAGCAACTCAGCAACTCTTTCTCCAATGAAACAACTGTGCATTTCTTTGTAATTAGTGTCTATTTATGAGGATTCAATATACTTGTTTGTGCAGTCACTTGTTTATACGATAACATGTTTTCGCTTTGCCTAAGTGAACCAGTTACGTTTTCCTTTTTAAGACTATATTAATTTAATTAAATGAAATTATGATCTTGGTTGTCAAATATTTATAAAATGGTTAATTCAAATGTAAATTATTTAGCTAATTAATGAGTCATCAAGTAACAATATAATAAATTGCAATATGTGCAGGTTTATTATGTGAATAAAGTTATCTTTTAATCAAGTTAACATAGCAATTAGTTTGTGTGAATGTTTAATCCTAATAAATCCTTGCACTGTTAGCACAGCAGTTAACTTTGAAGTTAAAATACAACAATTTAATTAAAAGATAAAACAAGGTATAATCAGATAGGCAGTGAATTCATCATACTATCTGTACAGTGTCCATTACAACAAAAACCTCGTAAATATCATAATAAATAACTGATTCACTGATGATCATGATTGTGTCATCAGTAGAAAGTTTTAATGCTGTCAGTAGAATTGGTCATGAATTCGTGATACAGCAGTTGTCACCATGTTGCTCAATGTTGATACATCACAACACACCTTGTAGTTTCAAATAAAAACATGATGAACTACGTCTTATTTGTTTAACATGAGCTAACCTTGTGAATCAGCTGACGACGGTCTTTGTCTCTACTGCCCTAAATATATCCACGTAAACGCGCTAATGAGTGATAACGTGTGCGCTTACCTCCTCTCGGCGCTTCAGCCACCGGCCGCAGGGGCTCTCCTCGAGGATCTCGCTCTCGTCCTCCGAATCCTCCCCGCTTTCCCGAGGAGACTTTCGCTCCTTGTCGATGCTCCTGCCACCCGACATAACACCGATATACAACACCAAAACGTCGAACAAAACCACCACACAGTCGATGAATACCTCACAGACGTTTTTTTACAAGAAAACACTTGGTATATTTTCAAAATACACTTTTTCTAGTAACCATAATATCCAAGGCTGAATCGCAAGACGTCACTATAGTTTCTTCCCAAACCATTATTCGTTACACGACACTCGCTATGAAACTTTTGCTTGACGAATAATACAGTTGATATATTTGTCTAGAGCAAACGATAACACACAGCGTCTCCACTGAGCTTATTTATGATAATTGAAATAAATTGTCCGCCGGCGTAGCTCTCGACGTATTTCTATCCGACACAAATATAAATCCATAGTGACATTTTTACTTCTTTTTTCTGTCACCCACAGACAATACATGGAGTAGGACAGTATGAAACTGTGAATGCAAAAAAATATTTTAGTGAGATAGTAATTTTATTTGTTTCGAATATTACGTTTTTAATTAATTTATTATCTGTAAATATATAATTTTATTTAGTTGAATCATATTTTTGTAATTGCATCGCAACATAACACAGCCATCTGAAGCGCCATCTGTTATTAGGTGTACGAGTTACGACTTTAGTTAGCTCGTCTCTCGGCTTTACTGTACCAAAAATGTATGGTATATAAAATATCATTAAAATAACACGCTAATCGATTATTCTAATACAAATACATAAATAAGTAATAAAATAGTGCTTTGTGTTAATTAGAGTCCTCTATTAATTTTGATGAAAAGCATTTTACCTGTGTCTTGTACTTGATAGGATACTTCCAAGATTCTCTGACAGATGGCGTTGTAGCAAAATGTTTCAATATTACCACGTTCTCTTTTCATTAGAACAGAAAAATTTGCTTGTATCTGTGTTTTTTTTTAATTGGTTGGAATAAATCTTCCCATCCCGATGCTGCTTATGCACATTCGAAAAGCATTGACAAACAAAATTCCTAATGCCATTTTTTTAACCGAATTCTTAATAAAAAGGACGACGGTTCTGAATTCGGATGTTTACATTTTTTTTTAATGTAAGTTTGGGCATATATATAACTCCGTCTTAAAAAGACCGAGTTGCAAAATTATTTTTTTGTTCGAAAGAAGTTTATTCCGAAATGATCCCATCCATGATGAGTTTCGGAGACAAGACAACGTAACTCTTCAATAAATGGCATCAAATCAACCGCGATTGCTGCTATCGCATATGTATGCATTGTTTAGACAATCACACAACATAACATCACGCCTGTACCTAGGTACCCTCGAAAGGGGTAGGTACGCAGATGTACTTATTCGATATACCACGGCACACCCCTGCACGCGTAGCATGAGCACCGGTTTGTCGGCAGATGACGTTCCGTGTAGCCAGTACGACGGCAGCAAAGTAGAAAGAGTCAACTGCACTTTTTCGAAATTCACTGTTTTACTTAATTTGACTCAGAATTCTTTGTTTTGTCATACAATTTTTTATGTTTTTGTTTCTTAATTTTTACTGATATTAAGTCACATTATAAGGAGGGGTCCGTGGCCAAATAATAACAGCCGCACAAGTTGATTGATCAGGTTAAACTACGCTTGCCGCGGTTGGTCCGTGGATGGGTGACTATCTTTACATACCGAGATCCCTCCGTGCCTCGGAAAGCACGTTAAGCCATTGGTCCCGGCTGTCATTCGTGGATCTTTGACAGTGGAATTTTGGGAGTTTTGTTTTTTTTTGTAAGATTTTGTAGATAACCGTATAGGTATCAAAGAGATTTAAGATAGGTACAAACTTTAATGTCTTTGCCGTATATACTTTGTGGCCGTCGAGTAGAAAGTTTTCTACTGTCTTTAGCGATTACAAAATCCCTTAGACAACTGACAGTTGTCAGTGTGATTTTGACATTTGGGATAGAAAACTTTCTTCTGAAATAGTCTACATAAAAAAGGACCTAGACAAAGATCGTTAGAAATCAAGAAGCTTATAGATAAAAGTGGAGGCAACACTCTAAATGCCTAAGTGAAGACGACTGTGGTCGGACACTCTCTTTCTAAATACACACATAAGAACGAGACAGTGATATGTGTTTTCTTTGTCGTATGTATGTATTTAGAAAGAGAGTGACCGACCACAGTAGTCTTCACTCAGGTATTCCACTTTTATCTATAAGCTTCTTGTTAGAAACTAAAGACAAAATGACAGATAGTAGAAAGATTTCTAGGCGGTATGTCAAAAATGAAGAAAAGAAATGTCACTTTGTATAGAAAGCAATGTGTCTTCTCTTCGTAGAGATAGAAGTGTTCATGCTACGCGTGCTGTGGTACACCCTCATTTCTGTCAAAATTGTTATTAGGGTACCTCTAATCTAAAAATCCTCTCATTTTTTAATGTATGAGGTATGCTGCCATACATATAAATTTTATAAACTTTGCTTGGGTAGTTTTTGAATTATTTATTTATTTGCTCTCATGTTGCATCACACATTTTACAGAATAAGTAAGTATCGGTTTTTGTACATGCACCCTGTCAGGGCGCTGCAAAATAATGTTGGTTTGCTGCTGAGTTTGTGGTCATAATAACATAAATTGAGTAATTGTCATAAATATTGAGTCAACAAACTACAATTTAAAAACAAATAATCTCAGAAATAGATGTCGTTAAGATGTCCAATTAACAGTAATAAACAAAATACAATACAATAACACAAATAAATTTACCTCAGATGGTATTAGTTTACTAGGTATATTTGCTAGGGGGGATAATAATAGGTAATAAGTAGTTACAATCAAGTCATGTCAATTCATTGTTAGTAATTGAATTGAATTATGTTATGTCATTTTACAATACAAAATAAAATTAGCTTCATTATTACGATTTTTTTCCACTAAGTAGTATATATTGATGATGTTTTATTAGCTTCCTGATCTTCATATAGCAAGTAGTGTTATGAATTTGTGTGTAGGGACAACTAAAAAGTGAAAAATAAAAACTTATTTTCCAAAAATAAACAACCTGCTTAAAAAAAACACTACAAAGTGAAACATAACTTTAATTTCGGAAGCCGGTGTCAAAAAACGAAAATGCAGAATCAACGACACCGACTTCTGAAAGTAAAGTTATTTATCACTTTGTAGTGTTTTTTTTTGGAAGTCGGTTGTTTTTTTTTTATAATAAAGTTTTATACCCCGTCCAGTTATAGGTTAACAGTTTTTTGACAGCTGCCTTAGAACGTAACTATCCCAGATTAATAATAATAATAATAATCCCCCGCCGCCGTATCTCTACGTTGACGCCGTGGTGGGGCTTGCGCACCCCGAACTCTAGGCCTATGCCGGAAGAGTTTACTTTGCTGGAACAGGTCTAAGGTGAGGAGCCAGACCAAGAGAGATACAGAAATCCGCAGGGCAGCATGTGGCGAGCTGTTGGGCAGTAGCGACCCCACGGACCCTATCTTCGGGGAGAAGTCTTGTTCCTCACCTCTGGCTTGCCTTTATTGGCCAGCTGGAGTGAACAATGACGAGGAACAGAGCTCCCACCTCATTCTTGCCTTTATTGGCCGGCTTGACTGGGGATTCGCAAGAGCAAACGTGCTCGGAGGAAGGAAGTATTCCAGTAAGATGCTGGTAGGGATCTTGACCGTACTTCCGGGATTGTCCTGATAGCCGTGGAATACCTCTCCACTCCTCATAAGCACCTCAGGACATGTTGCCCCCTTGTTGCTACATCACTATGTGTAACTAGTCCACTTTAGCCACCCAAACCCATAGTCCAAATTTTTATATTTCCATATCCTGCAATAGTCCTACACCAACCGGGGGTTATCCTTGGGTGCACTTGCATAGCGCATACAGGGATAATCGTCGGTTGGTGCCGCATTTCATTAAAATTTCTTAGGGGGCCTCTTCGAGTTGGCTTCGGCCCCTCGTACGCCTTCCAAACGACCGGGACCCCAAGGTTCCGAGATATAAAATTAAAAAAAAAACAAAAAAAAAATCATTTATTTCGGGTAACAAGGCCCATAAAACACATTTACAAGACATTTCACACTAATAATATAATAGAATAAAATAATAATAAAATTCATAATAAATGTCAAAAAATAAAATCTAAATAAAATAAGATAGCATTAAAATAAAAATTATAAAATTACCACATTCTAACACATACAAAAACACACTCCCAAGATTAATAACGCCTGCTAAACGGCCTCGCCTGAACATGCCTGCTGCAGCAATGCAGCATATAAGGGCAGTCAGCCTGTCAGCAACCATCGCCAGGACTGCGTTGGAGCTATCCCGTACTCTGCGCACCAGAGAGATGCTCCGCCTGCGCATAGTTGCGTAAAAACAGGCGGTGCGCTCCTCCGCGAACATGCCCGAGGCGCTGTAGAAACGAGGCAGCCCCACCACAATCCTAAATGCATTATTGTAGAGAACGCGGAGGTCGCTATAGCACTTGCACTTCTTTGTGTAACGAGCCCACAGACTGCAGGTGTAAAGGGATGTACAATACGCTCTAAATACACACATCAAAAGTGTCTATTCAAGTTCATTTTTATGCGGATTTCTTGAGATTGAGATGTGGCTTTGTAATAAATTTATGATTTTATAAATTTATATGGATCCTTTTTGGTGCATTTCATAATTTGAATCAGGAACTGTGAATCAAATTCGAGTAAAAGATGAAAATCAGCTGTCAATATTTTCCCTATAAAAACATACAACGCATTGAAGACATTATTGGTGCTACTGTTTCCCTACTACTGATTAAAACCAACGTTATTATGGAGCGGCGACGTCATTTAAGCAGGGAAGAAATGCTCAGAGCCGTGGGAATGATAGAAGCTGGTTCCCGGCAACGTACTGTGGCTTTAGCTCTGAATACAAGTCAGAGTGTTATCAGTCGACTTTGGACACGTTACCGAAGCACTGGTACCGTGGCTGAGCGCCATGGAGGACGGTATCGCTGCACCACACGGAGACAAGACCGATACATTCAAATCTTAACTCGAAGAGCTCCAACAATAACCGCCATGATGTTAGCCGTGAGGCTTCATCACTCTTCAGGGAACTTAATTAGCGACCAAACAGTCAGAAACCGCTTGCATGAAGTGAACCTTCATTCCCGAAGACCGCTACGGGTACCACCTATAGCAATGCACAATCGTAGGATTCGATATCAATGGGCTCTTGAACACAGAAATTGGGCAGAAGAACAATGGCGTTTCGTGTGCTTTTCTGATGAGTCTCGTTTTGGTATGAGACCGGATACAAGACGTATACGACACAGGAGAACCCCTGGACGCCAACAGCGATTAAAATCCTGCCAGGAAGTCCATCCTTATAGTGGTGGAACCATCATGGTATGGGCGGGTATTTGGATCGGCGGAAGAACTGAGTTGATTTGGATCAGAGGCAACCTCAACGCTCAAATTTATGCTGAGACGATTGTATCAGACGTCATCGTTCCTCTACAAGTGCAAATCGGTCCCTTATTTCAGTTAATGCATGATAATGCACGACCGCACACCGCAAGAGTTGTAAGACAGACTCTCGCCGCAGCTAACATCAATGTCCTGCCCTGGCCTGCTCAGTCGCCAGACTTGAACCCGATTGAGCATGGATGGGATATGCTACAGAGAAGAGCTCTGCCGAATATGGAGGGTATCCAGTCGCAAGAAGACCTTTTTTTGTTGTTGCAACGAACATGGGCGGCCATTCCACAGCGTGATTTGGATGAACTCATTTTGAGTATGCCAAACCGATGTTCTTGTGTTGTTAGTGTTCGCGGTAGAAACACGGATTATTAATTGTTTAAGTTACCCAATAAAATTTTAAAGAAAACTGTTATTTCAGTCTTTTTTCGAACTTTTGTGTTAGTGGTTCAAATGTCAAAAATCCCTTTATTAGGAAAATGGCAAATTTCTTTATTAATGCAAAGGTGACTTGGTTTATCGTTACTGTGACAAACGAAAACACTTTATTTGATGAATCCTTAAAGAAAATTTTAATTAATATCAATCAGGAGAAAAGTTATTGCAAAAATATATGTTGATCCCTAGACACTTTTGATGTGTGTAGTGTGACTTTTACCCTCCTTGAACATCTAGCAAACCTGCGGGCTATCATGTTGGCTCGTATTGAGAGCGACCTCCGCTCTCTCTCAATATCCTCATTATCACTTAGGTCAGGCGTAAGAATATGTCCCAAATATTTAAATTTTTTCACCGTCTTCAGAGGTGTCCCGTTAAGTCTAACAGACGGAACATTCTGGGGACTTACTGCACCAACTCCAAAAACCATTAACTGGCTTTTTGCCACATTTTATCGCAAACCATGATCACGAGCATAGTCTTCACATACATTAATAACAACCTCCTCAGACCACATACCGACGCACTCAGCAACACCATGTCGTCTGCATAACTGAGATTATTCACAGACACTCCATCAAGATGGCAGCCGACATGGCAGTTGCTGAGCGCGACGATCAGGTCATTCATGTACACGTTGAATAGCGTGGGAAATGTCAACCCGCCCTGCCCGACACCATATTCAAGTTCATATAGCTCTGACATCACCCAATCTCACACAATTCTTTTGATGCCCATACCAGAACCGAAATAGGCTGGTAATTTCATTCGGTAAGTTAATCTGATCTAACTTGCTCCACAGGACATCGTATTGGACTAAATCGAAAGCCTTGGAGAGGTCCAGGAAGCATGCGTATACCGGCGGCGTGTTTCTCTTCGTATAATAGTTGACGCTGTGCTTAAGACACAGTATCGCGCTCTCCGTTGATAGCTGCGGACGAAACCCGAACTGGTTGTCGTGGAGAGTTACGTAATTGTTCAACTGTACATTAAGCAGACCATCAAAAACTTTAGCCGCTGTGGTAGCTAGAGAGATAGCCCTGTAAAATCATCCGGCAAATAGCTGTGGCTCACACACAGGGAGTAAAACATTGCTAATACTCGCGAGATGTGAGGCCCAGCATGCAGGAAGTGCTCAATACTGAGTCCATCGTGACCCGGTGATTTTCCTCGAGTCATGTGCCTTATGACACTAGCTACCTCTTTCGCACTAAATCTCGTTCCGACAACATGATCACTCCTATCAGTATTGAGCACCTCACCGTTTGGACCACGCGGCGATTTCACAGATTAGGTACGTAAAAATTTAGCTTAAAACGCGTACCTAATAAAATAAATTTATAAACTGCCTTATCTTATTATCTTGTTTATATGACTTCCTAGAGACATTTTTAATAGGTACCATAGGCATGTGTATCAGTTTTCACAAAAATAATGTAGGTAGGCACCTACTAATTGTTATACTTACTACATTGTGAATTATTCGATATAGGTACTTAATTATCTACATATTATTAATCTAGTAGACATTTCAATCGGAAAAGTTCATTTCACAAACTTTGATAATTTTGCATCGTTCGGTATTTTTAGTGTTGGTTTTTTACTTTAAACGTCGGTATTTTAAATTTTGTCAATTAAATACGCACCCAGTACTTACATAAATAAATAATAAAATAAAAAGATAAGTAGTGATATCTGCCCTTTGGTCGGTAGGTTCTGGGCTCATCCAGTGGCTCGTAAAAGAGAGGGAAACAAGCCGTTATTGCCTGGAACACTGGAACCTCGTTAACCTAGGACAAAGACTGTCGGTACGCAGTACGTACAACACAATTTCTTTTGTTTGGGGTTTGGTACAGTCGGCCTCAAAGAGATGTATACTTACATACTTACATCGATAATAATTAATTCATTGTTAATAGGTACACAGAAGCTGTTCGTGTACCTTAATATATAAGTATAAAAAAAATATTAACATCCGAATGAAGAAACTCTTCCGTTTTAGAAGTCGGAATAAATAAAGATGATAACTTAAGTAACAATACCTACCCTCGGACCTACACGACTTCGTCAATTAACTACAGTTTTACCAGCAATTTTAGAATACATAATACACATAACACATAATAAAAACAAAACTAAACGCTCTAGAACTTAGAATTAGAAATTATAAAATTATGGCAAAATACTTCTTAAACTTAATTTTCTTATTTAAGTATTTGTCCTCCTACTGGAACGTCCACGTCATACAGCAAAATCTACTTCATGTGCTGCTTTCCATCCATCCTGTGTGCGCATGTCGAACGGGTGGCGATGGGACACGCACGCTTTCACAATATAAATTCCACAGTTCCAATTAAGATTAAGACAATTCATCATCTGCCTAGCCTTTTCCCACCTATATTAAGGTTGGCTTCCAGTCTAAAAGGATGCAGCTGAATACCAGTACTGTACATGGAGCGACTGCCTATTTGACCTCCATAACCCAGTTACTGGGTAATACTGGTTGTCAGGCTTTCGGGTTTCTGACGACCCGTATCGACTCTCAAAGATCCACAAATGACAGACGGGTAGTCACCCATCCACGACCAACCGCGGCAAGCGTAGCTTAACCTGAGCGATCGACCAGTGCGGCTGTTGTTACTTAGCCACAAGCCCCTCTGATAATTAAGACAATAAAACTATAAGAATAATAATTGGGTCCGTGGCTTAGGCCCCCAGTGGTCGACGCACCTGTGGCCGACGCCCCCGATTCGATTAATTTAATTCAAAGTAATTGTCTACAATTTTTGTTCCTGAATATTGTAGGTAGGTACCTACCTACTTGTCGATGATGATTAGCCACAAAACGAATCATATTATACACTAGCTGTGCCCGCGACTTCGTTCGCGTGGAATAGTATTAACTTTTCGGGCAGCATATTTTGAATTACATATACCGTCTACAGACCGGGCATTTGCTGTCAGAACCCTCTGAGAACTCATGCGAATTTCCCTATCAGTGAAAGTCTCAGACTCACCCGATAGAACTTGAGCTTCAACATCGGCAGTGAGACGTATTCTCATTCTTCCTGTGTTTCCTTAGACCGAGCATTTGCTGTCCGAACCCTCTGAGAACTCAGACGAATTTCTTTATCAGTGAAATTCTCAGACTCACGCGATAGTGCATGAGCTTCACGATCGGCAGTGAGACGTATTTCCCATTCGTCCTGTGTCTCCTGGGATCGAGCATTTGTTGTCCGTACTCTCTGGGAGCTCAGGCGGGTTTCCCTGTCAGCAAAAGTCTCAGACTCACGCGATAGCGCGTGAGCTTCGCGATCGACAGATAAACGTGCCTTTCGTTGTTCCCCGTTTTCCCTATTTCGAGTTGTCATCATTCGAGAACGATTTGAACTCAGTCGAGATTCTTCTTGTCGAAGTTTCTGCAGCACGAAACCTAGCCTGATGTTCCCGAGTTGCAGAAAGCCTTGCCTCACGACCTTCCTCAGATTCCTGTGATCGAACTCATCCTTTTAGCATTTCTGCTACATTGGGAGAGGTTGGATCTTCTTCGAGGCATTCTTACAATAAAACAGTACTTACTACTTAACACACAGTTATTTAGTAAACACGTACTATCGTAAACAATTAAATTATAAATACTTACAGATTATTATACAGTCTAAAATTATCACAGTTTAAGTAATAAGTGTTAAGACGTGTAAACCAAACGTACTAACTTTATAAAACAAAAGAATTGATAGAAAAATTAATTACTAACCTGAGCTAATGAACTTATACTTAATAAAGAAAATTACTTAATAATATTTATAATATTTATATACAAACCCTAAATACAAATTAAGATAAGTATACCGAAAATCAGGGAAAGAAATCATAAATGCTTACAATATTTATTTACAAACCATAAATAAAAATTAAGATAAGTAAATACCCAAAAATCAAGGAAATAACCGCCTAACCTATACCAAATACTTACAATATTTATTTACAAAATTTTAAAGAAAATTAAGAAAAAGAACCTAACCTACAAACCCTAAAATAATAAATAAATGAAATATGCAAACAGTCAGTCATCATCATCTGCCTAGCCTTTTCCCAACTATGTTGGGGTCGGCTTCCAGTCTAACCGGATGCAGCTGAATACCAGTATTTTACATGGAGCGACTGCCTATCCGACCTCCACAACCCAGCTACTGGGTAATATGATACCCCTTGGTAAGACTGGTTGTCAGACTTTCGGGCTTCTGACTACCCGTAACGACTGTCAAAGATCCACGAATGACAGCCGGGACCAACGGCTTAACGTGCTTTCCGAGGCACGGAGGGGTTATTTAGCCACGGGCCCCTCTAAAATATGCAAACAGTCAGTATTCAAGTGAATCGCAATAATCGAATGCAACTAATTCGCCTATACTCTCCAGGATACGCGCGTTCACTGAATACCTTAACAAATGTTCGCCGTGATTCTTTAAATTGACATAACTTTTTTATTTATAAACCGATTGACATGAAATAAACACTTAATGTTAAGTGAAGCTTACTACAATATATTAGTGAAAACCGCATCTAAATCTAATAAGCCGTTTCTGATATTAGCGTGCACAAACATACAGACAAACAGACAAAAAAATTTTAATTACAATTTCGGGTTTGGCATCGATATAATAACAAGCCCTGCTACTTTTTTTTATATATATTTCCATTGTACAGACACCACTTTTCTACAATTTTATTATATGTATAGATTAGGTATCTACTTACCTACTACACTTTAGTACATATTATAATAGAATGGAACGCAAATAAATTGTAAATAATCAAATTAATTATTGTCGATGTTCAAATCTTTTTAGGGTTGACTATACCTATCTATTGAGTTTTTGTGACCCAACGTTATGCGATGTTCGCACGACGTTCTATAGTCACAAAACGTTCGTGTTACTTCTAAATTAACTCCGGACGAAGTCTGATGTAGAAAAAGTAAAAGCAATCTTATGCGACCAGCAGCTGTCAGCTACAAATCATCCATCGCAGACGTGGCCAGCAGCCAGCAGGCCAGCAGTTAGTGACAGACTAACCATGCTTACGACAACTATTACCGGTCCGAATGTCCGGCTACAGATAAACCTCAGAGGGACGTCTTTGTTCCTAGTGTGTTAATTATTATTTACCTACAAGGGTTTTAGTAGGTACTGACATGCTGCAACTTTAGTTGTGGTCATGTCATCACGTGGTCTATTCCACTTCCTATTTTCGATGATTATAAATGTACCTGTTCTAAATTCTTCAGTCATATTCCACTGCATTTTGCAGAGCATTGCACATAAAAAACTCTTAACAAAAAATAAAAATTACTCTGGAGTAATTTTAATCCCGAAAAATTACATGGTGAGAATAAACCTAATCACACAGGTTCATGCATAAAATGCAAATTACGGTTGCTCTTCGGCCCACACACGAACCCCCTTGTTAATAAACGTATTAAACTCGTATCAGATGAATAGTTACACACCGATTTCTCTCTTTCAGTCGTCAGTAATTTGACTTTCGAAGGAAGAAAACAAAGCGTTTTGTAAACTCAGACTAACAAAAAAAGATAGACAGCGCGCCACGAACATTAAAACTGAAGCCACCTTTTTAACTATGTGTGTATCGAAGGCTTGCCATTTGTTAAATGTTTTCCCTATAATTTGGGGATATTTGTGCGAGTAGGAACTAGTATAATATTGTACGAGTAAGATATTGTTGAGTATGGTATTGGTATTAATTGGAAACCCAAAATATTCAATACATAAAAAAGAAAATAGGAATATAACTCGAAGTAACAAATCATATTTATATGTATGTATTAATCGAATGGGGAAAATTTAAATCGTATTATGGCAACCCTCGCACCGCTCGAACGCACGGGGATCCTCAGCAGGGAAGTATCAGACCAGGTACTCGCCGCCATCCAGAGGCAGATCATCCTCGAGGCCTGCTCCCCCAAACAAGACACTCCGGGGCCGACATTCAATGCCAAGCCGCTGTTCGCCGGAGGAGTTCTGAAACTGTGGTGCGGAAGCGACCACACCTTAGCCTGGCTACGGAAGACAGTCTCCGATCTTTCTCTTCCTACTAGCATTTCTCTCGTAGTGAAGAGTCAGTCGGAAATACAGAAACGAGCACGATGCGGCATCGTGATCCCAGACGAGCAGGGGGTATATGGAGAGTCGACCAACATTGGGCGCGCTCTCACCTACCAGAACCCCTGGGTCGACATCAAGAGGTGGGTGCTTCTTTTTGCCGACAAACAAGCAGACCAATGGTTCGTGGTGGTTGGCGTCCCTGTGGACCAAATCCCGACCCTGATGCAGGCCGGACGCCGTCTCTCAATTGGATTGGGGGCGGTGTACGTTAAGTTCCAGGGTCGGAACGGCAGGTTCACCGACGTTCCACAGGGATGGGACCCTGCCACGGGCACCGTCGTCGAGGAGCCAAACCAGCCACCAGCACTGGCGGGGGAGTCATCTCCCATATTAGACAACCCGGAGGCATCCGCGACTGAACCTGCTCCGGCAGGGTCAGCCGCCCCTGCTGCCGCCACCGTGGGCGCCGTCCCTTCATCGGGCGAGGAGCTGGACGACATGATCCTGTCCCCGGCTTCGAGCCGGGTGGGGGACGGCTTCGACGAGGGCGACCTGTTTGCCGGGCTCAAACTGGAGGGGGACGAGGAGGGGCTGGCCAGCGATGGCGTCCCTTTCGTCGGTCTGTAGAATCGTCCAGGCAAACCTCCACCACAGTCAGACCGCGACGGCTCAACTTCGCAAGTGGCTGGAGGTTCAACACACGGCCATAGCCTTGATCCAGGAGCCGTGGATAAGGGCGGGCCGCATACAAGGACTCTCCAATCTTGGCGGTAAGCTCCTGGTCACCACAGATCACGACCATCCCAGATCGTGCATCTATATCACAGGTAACCTCAAAACACAGCTCTTAACTGACTTCTGTTGCAGAGATGTCTCTGCAGCTAAGCTGACTATACAGCGTGACGACGCCATGGAGATGGTGATCGTCCTCGCCTCAGTCTACATGCCCGAGGTGGAGGCGCCGCCCCCGCACGACCTCGCCCGCCTGGTCAGCCACTGCGAGAGGTGCGGGCTTGAGGTCGTCGTCGGGGCTGATGCCAACGCTCACCATCAACTGTGGGGTATGGACACGCAGAACGATAGGGGTAAGGCCTTGGTTGATTACTTATTCTCGACTAACCTATCCCTACTAAACACGGGTTCCGAACCAACGTTCGTAACCAGGCGAAGCCGCACTATCATAGATCTCACTCTGGCAACAGAGGGAGCGGCGGAAGCTATCACTGGGTGGCATGTCTCCAAGGAGGCCTCCTGCTCTGATCATAGGTGGATCCGCTTCGATATCCAGGTCTGTGTTCAACCCACACAACCTCGACGTAATCCGCGCAACACGGATCGGGCCACCTACACACGCAGCCTTGAATCAAAGCTAGCGACATCAAACGATCCGACAACATTTGAGGATATAGCACAGATTGAAGAACAAGTAAGGTACCTTACTAAATCAATGATAGACAGCTACCAAACTGCCTGCCCAGTGACCACCCCGCGCAGCACACCGGGCAAACAACCCTGGTGGGGCGCTGAGCTGGAACGCAAGCGCGGTAAGGTAAGAAAAGCTCTGAATAGAGCCATGAATACTTGTGCGGATGAGGACTGGGACAACTATTATGCAGCCAAATCCAGCTACAAAAAATGCATCAGGTTCAGGAGCACCACGGGTTGGCGCAAGTTCTGTGGTAACATTGAATCTTGTCAGCAGGCTAACAGGGTAAGGAAAGTTCTAGCGCAACAGCACACACCTGGGCCTGCCACCCTCCGCAAACCTGACAACACACTAACATCCTCGCCAGAAGAAACGAGACGCGTCCTTATTGAAACTCACTTCCCGGGATGCACTTTCGCACAGGTAATTGACTGGCAGGATACAATACAGACACCATCAGACAGCGAATGGGCCTACGCTAGCAGGATGATCACGCTGGAGAAACTCCAATGGGCCATCCGAAGCTTCCATCCTTTTAAGGCAGCTGGACCTGACGGAGTGTTCCCCGCCTTACTGCAGTGGGGTGGCACCTCTGTCGCCTTAAAACTGCTGCCTTTACTGAGAGCGTGCCTGGCCTTTAGATACGTTCCCAAAGGATGGAGAGAAGTGAAGGTAATATTCATCCCTAAGCCAGGTAAGGGGGACTACACAAACGCCAAATCCCACCGACCAATCAGCCTGACCTCCTTTCTACTGAAGACCCTGGAAAGGCTGTGCGATAGGGAACTTAGGGATGGTGCTCTGAAGACCATACCGTTACACGGTAACCAACACGCATACAGCTCAGGTAAGTCGACTGAATCCGCCCTACATCTGGTAGTCAGCCAGATAGAGGAAGCGATTCATCAGAAAGGCACTTGTCTGGGCACTTTCATAGACATCGAAGGAGCCTTCGACAAAACCAACTTCTCCAGTATCAACAGCGCCCTCTCCAGACATGGAGTAGAACAGGTACTAACGGACTGGATCACAAACATGTTAAGTAAACGAGTGGTTCGCCTTGAAGGTGAGCAGCAGCTGGCCATGATAGCCAGAGGATGCCCCCAGGGTGGGGTCGTGTCCCCCCTTCTATGGAATCTGGTGATTAATGACCTCATCACCAAACTCAACGCCAACCGCTTCTACACAGTAGGTTATGCCGACGACCTTGCAATCCTGGTTTCGGGGAAGGTAACGGGCACGATATGCAACCTCACTCAGCAAGCGCTACGTATCGTGGAGAGATGGTGTAGGGACTTTGACCTTTCAGTGAACCCCGCTAAAACTGAACTGGTTATGTTTACCCATAAACGAGCGTTAGGGCCTTTTCGCCTACCTAAACTGTTCGATACTGAACTCCAGCTGGCCAACGAAGTCAAGTACCTTGGTGTAACACTAGACAGTAAGTTAAACTGGAGCAGTCATCTGGACAACAAACTGAACAGGGCTTGCATAACCTTTTGGCAGTGCCGGAGAATGATAGGTAAGAAGTGGGGCCTATCCCCAAAAATTACACTCTGGCTGTACACTGCAGTGATCCGCCCCATGATAAGCTACGGAGCTGTGGTTTGGTGGCCTCGCACCAAGCTAGTGACAGCCTCCAACAAACTGCAACGCATGCAAAGACTAGCCTGCATGGCGACTACGGGCTGTATGAGGACTACTCCGACTGCAGCGGTAGAAGCCATCCTGGGAATCCCGCCGCTCCACCTGTTCATACAGCAGGAAGCGACGATGGCGGCAGTACGTCTTAACACACTAAATCTCTGGGGTAAGAGTAATACACCACACACCAGGCTGCTCGAGGGACTCCATAAGGATTTCCCCATCACAAAAGCCATAAACGACCGGGTTCCTAAACAATTCATGTTTGATAAAAAATACAAGATCCAGCTTCACGAGGATCGCCTATGCGAGGGGTTGTGCCCCACAGAGCTGCGAATCTTTACGGATGGATCCAAAACAGGTAGTGGCACAGGAGCTGGAATCTTCTCGGAGGAATTCAACATACATATAGCCACACCATTGGGGGTCCACAACACAGTGTTCCAGGCAGAATGCATGGGCATCTCACTAGCCGCTTCAGCCATTATGGCCAGGGAAGTTAAGGAACACTCAATCCGCATACTCTCAGACAGCATGGCTGTTCTGCAAGCGCTGAACAGTTACACAGCTGACTCTGGGCTAATATACGAGTGTCACCAGCGCCTCAACCAGGTGGGTAACCTCAATAATATAACCATTCAATGGATCAAAGGACACAGCGGTTCGCTAGGCAACGATGCAGCCGACGAACTTGCCAGAAGAGGGTCGAGTATGGCACCCGTGGGACCCGAGCCCATCGTGCCACTCCCCTTCGGGTATATACGCACTCTGGTAAGGAAACGCACAAGAGAGCAACACAATAAACTATGGACGGACCAAGGTGAATGCAGGCAGGCGAGGGAGGCACTTCCCACATTGGATGGCCGCCTCACGAAACAGGTTCTCCGTCTAACAAAACAAAAGCTGCGTATAGTTACCGCAGCTTTAACTGGCCACGGGTCATTTAATAAACACCTCTTTGTCATAGGAGTAACGGACAGTCCGTTGTGCAGGGCCTGCATGGAGGACGACGAGACAGCGGCACATGTGCTTCTAAACTGCCCGGTGATCGCCACGTACAGGGCAAAGTACTTCGGTAACCCAGGTACCCTACGTGAGACGGTCAGTAACATCAAGGCGTTGCTGGCCTTCTTTGAGGAGCTGGGGTGGATCGAATAGTCGATTTTCCCACCCATACGCAAAATACGCGCATTGACGTGGAGTTGCGGACACCAGCCCGTAGTACCTATTACCTATTATTACCTAACCCTCGCACCTTATGTCACTACTTTCGTTCGTTGAGGTATTTTGTTCCAAGTAATCTAAAATTTAATATTATAGAAACGATATTATTTCAAGTACTTACATGTGAAAAGTGATTCCGTGAGACTTTTTATGTGATTTGCTGTTGTTTTTGCAACTTCTCACTGCACAGGAAGGCATAATTATATTTTTTTAATCTATGTTAACTTGACGACGACTCGTGACGTACTAAGAGCGATGAGCATGGTTTTAGTGTAGGTGTGTGCGTGAGCGTGTATGTTTACTTGCAGGAGCACGGTTTTATGGCTTCACTTTTGATGTTCGCGGCGCGCCGTCTTTCTTTTTTTGTTGGTCTGAGTTTGTAAATACATACAGATGTTATACAACGTTTATTAGTAAGGGAGTATCTCTATGCAAAAAGACACATTAAAGTCTTTATTTGCTCAATAAAGGGGTACAAAAAAAAGCTAGCTAACAAAAGACAGCTACAGTCCGACCGTCGAGAGATTGCGTACCTGACATCTGTCAGTGCGAGAATTCTAGATCAAAGAGAAAAATAAAAAAAAACCGGGCAAGAGCGAGTCGGACTCGCGCACTGAGGGTTCCGTAACATCCGGGTTTATGCATAAGGTTTATGTTTATGAAATTAAATGTTTTTATTTTTATTTTTCATTAAAATCGGTTCATTCATTTCGAAAAATAAGGGCTTGAAAGTTTGTATGAAATGCCGTTCGGCGTAAACGCTCTTAATGCGGTTCACAGAATACATCTACTTACCAAGTTTCAACAATAGGTATAGTTCTGATAGTTTCGGAAAAAAGTGGCTGTGACATACTGACGGACAGACAGACAGACATGACGAATCTACATATAAGGGTTCCATTTTTTGCCATTTGGCAACGGAACCCTAAAAAAGATGAAGATCAAACTCGCAAAACACGTATTTGTTTGTATGAAACTGGCAGGTGTCAAGAACGCATTCTCTCGACGCGACGCACAGTATTTCGACTAGAACAATATTCGTTTCCTGATTTCCAGAAACGGGTAATTAATTAATGTAAATAACACCCCAAAACTCCCCATTCCAGTAATTGTTTGTGTCTAACATTCCACAGTGATGAGTCATAGGATTTGGAAGTCAACTAACAAGGTAAGTGCAATAACTTGGGGTGCACGTTGAAGAGCCTCCTCGTGGCGCACCCTGGGCAACGTCGGTTCCAATTGCCCACCAGGTTTGGGTGGACAATTGGGGCGGGCGGCAAATCTTCGACAGGAGGGGAAGGTCATGGTTCCAATCACCGATCATCCTTGATGGTCGGTGAAGGGAACCGGGCTATAGACGGTCATGCGTCTACTCCCCCTCTGCTTACAGAGGAAGGTGAGTGGGCGCATACCGTCACAGGGTGGTTCGTGCCGCGGTACCCACGAGAGTGTGGGCGGTGGAGGGTGTCCCATGCCCGCGCTGCGTCTGTCCGGCATCCGGCGGCAGCGTGGGGACGCCGGGGCGGCGGTTGGTTTTGCCCAGCCGTCGGCCACCCCGTAATCCTGAACTCAGGACCGGGGGTCCGGGCCACTGAGGCCCGGGCCGCGAGGAAGAAATCCTCTATAAAAAAATTACCCCAATCCTAAGGTCTAGCGTGCCGAGGGGATGAATGGCCGGAGGGCATCCGGTCGTTAGCGCGACAAGGGACCTCACCCTTAAAAAGGAACATAAAAATGGAAATGACAGACGCGAACAAACTACCCCAGGGCGGTACCGGCTGCTGAGCAGCCGGAGAATCCGTCACGTTCCCTCTGGGAACGTCAAGCCCCCAATCGTATTCTGGGGGGGGCAACGTATGTCACCCACCTGCCAATGGCAACAAGAGCCGAGGAGGCTCCTGTCCCTCAAGGGACCAAAGAGAGGTGAGGAGTGATGCGGGCTCGGAGTCCGATGCCGCATCTGGAGGCACGAGCACGGGAGGCTCAGGGAGCCCCTGCCGTGCCAAGGAGGTGGCCGCTGCGAAGAAGAGCAAGTGGCCAAGGTCAGAGGACAGCCAGGGGTCGTCCTCCGACGGGGAGCTGGCCTCGGCTCGGAAGATCCCCACCATTAGGCGGGGTGGAGTCCGAGACCGAGGCAAGGGCAGGGGCCTCACTGCCCATGAGGCGGCGGAGAGAGCGGAGGAGTCCGCAAAGGAGGAGGGGACCGGTCGCGCGGTCGCTTCGGGGCCCTCTAGCGACGAGGCGGGGGAGGCTAGCAGCCCTGAACCCGAGGCGGACTGCAAGCGCAGGTTTGCGGCGGTCGTGGAGGCCGCGATCCGAGACGTGGCATTGAAGAAGCTCCAAGCTTCGAAGAACAAGGCCGTAGTCTCGGCGACGGCCTCCATCATGGCGGCAGCGGAGGCGGCCAACTACACCGGCCCCTCGGCCGGCGAGGTGACTGAACTGCGGGCGGAGGTCGCCCGCCTGACGGCTGCCATGGAGCATCTCCAAAAGGAGAATGGGAGGCTCCGGGCAGACCTGGCCGGCCTGCGGGTCACCGGGGGCGCGCAGGCGAAGACGCCGAGCCAGCCCGTCCCAGTAGAGAACCAGGTCCTCAGCCTGGTTCGACAGGAGTTGGCGGCCTTCGAGGCGCGGTTCTCCGTCCTGGAGGGCATAGTCCTGCGCCCCCTTCTGGCGGGCGGGACGGCCCCGGGGCCGAAGGCGGCCTCATACGCGGCTGCTACGGCAGCTACCGCCCCTAAACCCGGGCCGTCTGGCCGGGCCCAGGCGCCGGCTAAGCCGGCGTCGGCCAAACCGGCGCCGGCCAAACCGGCGCCGGCCAAACCGGCGCCGGCCAAAACGGCGCCGGCCAAACCGGCGTCGGCCAGACCGGCGTCGGCCAAACCGGCGTCGGCCAAACCGGTTTCGGCTGGAGGAGCCTCGGCGCCGGCTGGCGGGGCCCCGGCGCCTACCGGCAACACCCCGGCGCAGGCCCGGAAGAGGGGCAGACCGGCACGGGAGGTGAAGGCCCCAGAGCCAAAGCCCCGCCCCCAAAACCCTCCCACTTCTCCCACGACCGACCCTGAATGGCAGGTGGTCGGGGAGAAGAAGAAGGCGGCCAAGGCGGCCAGAAAAAAGGCACAGAGGCGGCGCCGCAAGGAGAGAGCCGTCGCGGCTAGGCTCCGCGCCCCGAAGACCGCGGCTGTGGTAATAACACTACAGCCGGACGCGGTCAAAAGGGGCGTCACGTACCGTGACGTGCTCTCGAAGGCAAGGGAGACGGTGGACCTCCGGGAGCTGGGGATCACCGGGGGCCTCCGGCACAGGGTGACCGCCACTGGCGCCCGCATGCTGGAGATCCCGGGTGCGACAACTGGCCCCACCGCTGACGCCCTAGCTGAGAAGTTAAGGGCGTCCCTCGATGCGGACGAGGCTCGGGTCTCCAGGCCCGTCAAGTGCGCGGACATGCGCATCTTGGGCCTGGATGACTCCGTTACGGAGGAAGAGGTGGTGGCCGCCGTCGTCAGGACGGGCGGGTGTCTGGCCGAGCAGGTGAAGGCGGGCACCATACGTCCTGACTTCGCGGGGATGCGAACCGTAACGGTAAGCTGCCCCGTGACGGAAAAAACGATTGTGGAGGGCCGAAGGCTTCTGGTGGGCAGGCTAAACTGCTGGAACCCAAGCCTCTGAGGTGCTACCGATGCCTTGTGGGACACCACGTTGGCATCCAGTGCACCTCGGAGGTGGACCGCAGCACACTGTGCTTCCGCTGCGGTCAGCCCGGACATAAGGCCGGCTCGTGTAACGCCGCGCCGCACTGCTTCGCATGTGCGGCTGCTGGCAAGCCGGCCGATCACCGGGCGGGGAGCAAGTCCTGCGCTCCACCCGCCGGAACCAGGAGGAAAGGCAGGCCCTCCGCCACCGTCACCACCACCACCGTCGCCGCCGCCGCTGCCGCCGCCACCAACGCCGCTGCTGCCCCCGCCACCACCGCCGCCGCCGCCGCCGCCACCACCACCGCCGCCGCCGCCGCTGCCGCCGCCGCCATCGTCGAGGGGCCCTCGCAAGGGGCCCGGGAGGGGGCTGAAATGGAGGAGTAATGGCTCCCCTACGCCTCCTCCAGGCGAACATCAACCACTGCGCCTGCGCTCAGGACCTGTTGCTCCAGAGCGTGGCGCAGTGGTCGATTAACATCGCCGTGGTCGCTGAGCCGTACTTTGTCCCGCCCAGGGATGACTGGGTGGAGGACCTGAGCGGCTCAGTGGCCATACTTTCGTCGGCCGCCGCCGGCACCCCGTCCCTCGAATGCGTCACGAAGGGACAGGGGTGCGTAGCAGCACGGTTCGGAGAGATAGTAGTAGTGGGGGTGTACTTCTCTCCGAACCGAACTCTCGCCGAGTTCCACAACTCTTTAACAGAGTTGAGTGTCGTCGTCGCCGGAAACCATCCCTTCCCCGTGCTAGTGCTCGGGGACTTCAATGCCAAGAATTTGGCCTGGGGTTCCCGTTACACGGATGTGCGGGGCAGGATGGTGGAGGACTGGGCTCTGGAAACAGGCCTGGTCGTCCTAAATCGGGGTTCTGTTCCCACGTGTGTGCGGATGCGGGGTGAGTCCGTGGTG
The DNA here is from genome assembly GCA_916614155.1 of Mesoligia furuncula. Taxonomy (NCBI): domain Eukaryota; kingdom Metazoa; phylum Arthropoda; class Insecta; order Lepidoptera; family Noctuidae; genus Mesoligia; species Mesoligia furuncula. Next base: position 28,966,835 of record OU744803.1, read on the forward strand.
GACATCTCGTTCGCCAGCCCCGCTCTGTCACAACGCGTCATTGACTGGCGCGTCATGGAGGGGGTGGAGACCTACTCCGATCACCGGTATATCCGGTTCGACGTCTCCGCCCAGACCTCTAGCGCGCTGGTCCAACAGGCCCCGAGTGTTCCGCGGTGGGTGCTGAAGCAGCTGGACCGGGAGCTCCTCCTGGAAGCCTCGATCGTGCAGGCCTGGGTGTCATCACCGGACAGGCCTGCCAACATCGACGATGAGGCGGAGTGGTTCCGGAAGGCCATGTCCGAGAGAGTCCGGCCAGGACGCGCCCGACGTCAGGTGTACTGGTGGTCGCAGGAGTTGGAGACACTACGCAAAGCGTGCGTCGATGCGCGACACCTTTACACCAGGCACCGCAGGCTCCGCATTTGCCCTCCGGATGCGGAAGCCACGGAGGCGGAGCTGTACGAGGGGTACAGATGTGGCCCGCGAGGAGATGGTGGAGACTCTGAACAGAGATCCGTGGGGGCGCCCTTATAAAATGGTGCGGAATAAACTCCGCACCTGGGCCCCCCCGCTGACGCAGAGTCTCCGCCCCCAGCTGGTGGAGGAGGTGGTGAGCGCTCTGTTCCCTTCACGGGGGGAGCACACTCCCCCGCCCATGGCTCCGCCACTGGCGGTGCCCGAAGCGGACCACGCGGACGACGACGACGACATCCCTGAAGTGACCGGGGTAGAACTGAGAGCGGCGGTAGGAAGGCTGAAGGCCAAAAATACCGCCCCAGGACCCGACGGCTTGCCAGGTAAAGCCTGGGTCCTGGCCTCGAGGGCTCTCGGGCCTCGACTGGAGGCGTTCTTAAGCGCATGTTTGGAGAGAGGCCAGTTTCCACTCCGTTGGAAGACGGGGAAGCTGGTCCTCATTCGGAAGCCAGGGCGCCCTGCGGACTCTCCGTCCGCATACCGGCCCATCGTGCTGCTCGACGAGGTCGGCAAGCTCTTTGAGAGAGTGATTGCGGGCCGCCTCGTCGGGCACCTGGTGAGGACGGGGCCGGATCTTGCGGACAGCCAGTTCGGTTTCCGCAAGGGGCGCTCGACGGTGGACGCCATCATGCGCGTGAGAGCCCTCACGACGGGGGACGCGGTGTCCCAGGGTGGGGTCATCGTGGCGGTGTCACTCGACATCGCCAACGCGTTCAACACCCTCCCCTGGAGCACCATTGTGGAGGCACTCCGGTATCACTGGGTGCCGCCCTACCTCCGTCGAATAGTCGAGGCGCATCTAACGGAAAGAGCCGTCAGCTACCCCGGTCGCGATGGGGAGTGGAACCGGCGAGAGATGTCGTGCAGTGTCCCACAGGGATCGGTCCTGGGGCCGCCTCTGTGGAACATCGGGTACGACTGGGTGCTGCGCGCCGACCTCCCTGATGGCGTCAGCGTGGTTTGCTACGCTGACGACACGCTGGTCCTGGCGCAGGGGAGGTCGCATCAGGCGGCGGCCGACGCGATGACACGCGGGGTTGCGATAGTCGTGGAGAGGATCCGGCAGTTGGGTCTCGAGGTGGCATTGCACAAGTCCATGTCGTTTCATGGGCCCCGGAACGCGTCGCCATCGGGATCCCAACTAACGGTAGGAGGGGTTCACATCGGCGTCGGGATGACGATGAAATACCTGGGTCTCGTCCTCGACAGCCGGTGGAACTTCGTGGAGCATTTCCGACGTTTGGCCCCCAAACTGGAACGGGCCGGGGCCGCCTTCAAGCGGCTCTTGCCCAACCTGAGGGGGCCAAACGCCTCCTGCCGGAAGCTTTACGCGGGGGTCGTGCGGTCCATGGCCCAATACGGGGCCCCGGTGTGGGCGCGTTCACTGCGGCGGCGAGCCGCCCACTACCTGAACGCGCCCCAGAAGGTGGTAGCCATAAGGGTTATCCGGGGCTACCGCACGATCTCTGGCGAGGCGGCAAGCCTCCTTGCCGGACTGCCGCCATGGGATCTGGAGGCGATAGTCCTCGCGCGCCTGTATGAGTGGCGCGCGGAGGCACTACGCCGGGGGGCGGATCCGCTACCGCGGCAAATCGCTGCGGAGCGGACGGATCTCCGGCGCGATCTCATGGCGGCATGGAAAGAGCGACTGTCGCAACCCAGCGCAGGGCACGCCGCGATAGCGGCGATAAGACCCCTCTTTGAGGAGTGGCTAGAGTGGCGCCACGGCGCCCTCACCTACCGCCTGACGCAGGTCCTCACCGGACATGGAAGTTTCGGGAGGTTCCTGCACATTATCAGGCGGGAGGAAACGCCCGGGTGTCACCATTGCCAGGATTGCCCAGAGGACACGGTGGAGGTCTGCCCCGCTTGGGCGGAGCACCGCCGTGTCCTCGTAGAGGCGATCGGCAGCGACGGCGACCTCTCGCGTCCGGCCCTGGTGCAAGCCATGGTCCGGGGCGAGAGGGAGTGGGAGGCAGTCACCTCCTTCTGCGAAGCAGTCATGCTAGCGAAGGAGGTGGCGGGACGGCTCAGGGAGAGAGCCTCCCGTCCCAGCCGCCGCGGGAGACGCTCCGGGCGTCGGGAGCCGCATGATGACTCCCGGCCACCGTAGGCGCGGGCCTGCGGGCGGAGAGTAATGGGTAGCTCACCGTCCGATCAGGACCAGGCCTGTGCCGGACGGCGCGTACGTGTTCCACGCGCGCCTCAAAGAGATGTCAGCATCGAGGAGGGGCCCCTTAGGGCCGAAGCCTGCCGGGTCAGCGGGATTGTCCGAAAGGGTTACCGCTGGCCCGGAACATAAAGGGCTAAGGAAGGAACACGGGTGGGTTTTAGTCAGTAAGAGTCTGACACTCCCTTCCGCTCCACCCAGAGCGGGAGGAGTCATTTGATGATTTCCCATCCACAAAAAAAAAAAGTGCAATAAGTTAATTAGGTCCCCTCCGTGCCTCGGAAAGCACGTTAAGCCGTTGGTCCCGGTTGTCATTCGTGGATCTTTGACAGTCGTTACGGGTAGTCAGAAGCCCGAAAGTCTGACAACCAGTCTTACCAAGGGGTATCGTATTACCCAATAACTGGGTTGTAGAGGTCAGATAGGTAGTCGCTCCATGTAAAATACTGGTACTCAGCCGCATCCGGTTAGACTGGAAGCCGACCCCAACATAGTTGGGAAAAGGCTAGGCAGATGATGATGGTAAGTACTATATATTTTCGATGAATGTAAGTTTTTAATTCCATTACAATAATAAGAAATATTGTTTTGAAAATATGGGAAAACTATGTGTTATTTTTTCCTTGTTTTTCAACTTTCAAAGCTTGGAAGGAACATGTCCCCACGTGTCACCAGGCTGGATTTTAGATATATCTTAGCTACAACATTCATGTTTATTTTCATATATATTTTAGCCAGCACACTCGAGTCTTTGATTTATATAATCAAAGACTCGAGTACAACAATTTTTTTTTTTTTTTTTTACAGAATACCTTCACTCTATTTCAAAAACAGAATATTTCGAAGAATGGCTTAAACATGGAAAAGATGAAAGGAACATTCGTCTTTTTGACTACATTTCATCGAAATTTCACTTTCATGATGTTACTGAGGACTCTGAAAGAGAAATACGGAAGAAATTGGCCAGTTATTCTTCGAAATTTGCTGCCAAATGGGTTGCTGCGGGAAAGTCAAAGGAGCGATTCTTGACTAAGAATAAAAGCTGGTTGATTGCTGAGGACATACAATTCCGCATACGTACTACCCAATCTCGGCCGTCTACATCATCTGTAGATGCTACTCCTTCAGGAAGACCTAGAAAATATTTCGAGGAATGATCATTTAATACGAAGAAGCGGCGAGTTGCAGATCTCGTTCAATCACGTAGTTTTGGGGAGCTGATGACTGCTGCAGAAGTAGCTGTGCGTTCGACAGGAAACAGGAACATTGCCAAAGTTATTAAAGCTATAAGTGAAAGTCCAGAAACTGCAAACGTATCTACTAGTTCTAAAAATATTAATTGTTCGGATAGGCTAATGCCTCGTCACCACTTAAGTGCTAGACAATTAAGTGGTGACGAGGCATTAGCCTATTACACCCATGTTGATTATAACATCTGATCCTCTGATCAATAGCCTTCGAGATGTACCTAAAAAGAAGGTAGATAAATTATGTCCAGAGGTCTTAAAATTAATTGTAGCACCTACTATAGAGCCTCGACCTGTACCACGACCAAACCTTCTTCCTCAAAATAACGATGATTATGACGTATCTGATTCATCGGACGCGTCTGATGAGGAGGATTAGTGATAATCTTCTTTAATTACTTATTTATTAATTGTTTTTTGTTTTAATTTATTTGAAGAAGCCTTAAGCGAAAATTTGTAATTTTTCTTTGTATTTGGCGTTTTTTCGTTTTCCTTGTTATTTTATTTGTATATTTTAAATTATTGCACTGTTTTTTTTGTATATTTGTTTTTATTTTAATAATTATTAAGTAAACCAAATAATTTTTTTTTATGGCTACCCCCCGTAATTTTGAGTATTATTTAAAAAAAATGCTACATGTTGTTTCAATAATAATGTATCGAGGTAATACAATCCAAAAATACAGCAAAATAATTTTGTCCACCTAGCTTGTTCTAGTCGAAATACTGTGCGACGGCGCGGCCGCACTGAAAGTCCTTTTTTTCATAGGTAATATGGCCTTTTTTCCACCGGCACCTTCAACGAGAACGAGATGACGGTGCCTAAGTAAAGATACATATATTTTACTACTATGCTGCTCAAGGCATTGGTTTTGAGTTTAATATACAGGGTTATTGGTAAAACATTAACAGCCTCTTAAGAGGTCATTATGAACAACTTTTACTATGGGACCAAACCTGAAATCGCGAAAAAAAATCAGCCGTTCCCTACATTTATGTTCGTATAACTCGTTAAAATGTAGTCAGCCGATTTTTCTTTTTTTTTTGTAGTCCAATGAATTATTTTATTTTAATTTATTTAGGATGAAGTAACAGCAAAATTATCACAGATCTATTAAAATATTAATTGTTTACCAGCTAAACCGCAGTAAAATGAATACTGCACCAGATTTTTCTCTGTTTTCTAACTAAACTGCAGTATTTTATAATATTTTGTGGCACTTAAAACTGTTCTAAAAGATTAAAGAAAAAACTTAGTAAAGTGCAGTATTATTCGACGCATACAAATTGATTACTTATACTGCAAAAGTTAAAACAAAATATTTTTTATTTAAATTCCTAATTAAAGTGCAGTATTAACATTACATACTGCACATTAACTTGTTGGAGATTTTGTAATTTCAAATTATAAATAGTTGTGACATCGGTGCCACACAGTTTGTGCTTAAATATATTGAACCAGGGCACACTTTCATGTCAGCCGATTCTTTTTACCACTTTGTGGAACAATCTTTGCGAAAGAAAGGCAAGGTTTATGATTTTAGCGATTTCGTCAACGCGGTTACGGAGTCATTCAAGTCGGGGAAGGTAGTATCTAAAATAATGGAGGTTACAGATTTCTACAACTTCAAATCACACATGAAGGATAACGAGGGGAATAGGGTTTACTTAAGAGACATTGTTGCAGTTCTGGTCCAAAGAGGAAAGTACTGCCTTTTCTACAAAAAAGATTTTGACGAAACCCACTTTAAGCAGATATTTTGCTTAAAATTAAAAGCTTTGCAAATCTTTACTCAAAAACGGGCCCTAAAGGTATCGATTTATAATAAAATAATTAGGTTCCATAACCTAATGCCTGGAAATACATTGTTATTTAGGAAAAATCGCCCCATTTCCAAAAACGGTACAAACGAAGGTACTTGAATTTGATGTAGACGAGTAAAATAAAGTAGGTACTTCATACAAACAACGAAGACTGATTATTTTTATCTTATTATATTACTTAATAATTATTTTTATCTTAGTATATTACTTATTGATTAGTTTGTTTCGTTTTTTTAATGTTTAAATCTATTGCTACAATTTATCTGTATATTGTTTCATCTTTTTGACTATTATTCTTGTAAGACAAGAATACTCATTTAGTAATAATTAGTTATGTTTATAAGAAATATTTTACGTTGATTTTGTTGATTATGCATGATTATATTTATGTGATTTACGTTATAAAGTGCATTTACTAGTAAAGATTAGCAAAATCTTGTAAAGACTGATACGAGTAATATTTTTGATATTATTGGTGTTTAAAACAATTTGCACTCTTAGGTTGTACGAGTAATAAGGTACAGACGCCAGCACATCAAGCTACTACAATCTGTCAAATTTCTTTAAAATATTTTCAACTTTATCGGTAAAGCATAAGGTTTAAGGTTGATGTGCTGGCATGTACACTGTTTTGATAAATAGTTTTAATGACATACTCATAAATGCATGTCAAGTAAATTTAATAAGGAAAATACACATTTTTATTTAAATTAAAGGTAATTTTATGTGCAACTTCATTTCTTAAAAGAAAAAACAGATTAAATAGCAGTATTTTCACAATATTACTGCACTTTAGTTAGTAACTAGCTTTTGCCCGCGGCTTCGCTCGCGTTAAGTATTATAAAAAAGAAAAATACATTTACATCCGCCATCATCCCTTATTTTATCCCCATGGGGGTTGAATTTATCAAAATCCTTTCTTAGGGGATGCTTACGTCATAGTAGCTATATGCATGCAAAGTCTCAGCCCGATCGATTTAAAATTGACAAAGTTTCATACAAAGTTTCATCCCCTATTTTATCCCCTTGGGGGTAGAATTTATCAAAATCCTTTCTTAGGGGATGCTTACGTCATAGTAGCTATATGCATGCATTGTCTCAGCCCGATCGGTTTAAAATTGACCAAGTTTCATACAAACTTTCATCCCCTATTTTATCCCCTTGGGGGTAGAATTTATCAAAATCCTTTCTTAGCGGATGCCTACGTCATAACATCTACCTGCATGCCAAATTTCAGCCCGATCCCTCCAGTGGTTTGGGCTGTGCGTTGATAGATCACTATGTCAGTCAGTCACCTTTGAGTTTTATAGATTTAGATTATCGCGGAAAAAAGTCTAAAATGCAGTAATAACAGGATTTTAAAAAGATTTTGTAAAAAAAAACTGTGTGTAGTAATAAAAATGGCCCTAATTATAGTTTTTATAAAAAAAACTAACGTAACAATGTTTAGTATTTCAGTTTTGTACATATTCTTTCACCACGCATTCAAGGTTTTAGCTGAAAATCTCTTTAGGATATATTTTTATGAATTCTAAACTTTACGCGCGTTTTTCTCGTATTCGTGTTTTTGCTGTTATTGCACTTTATGTTCGGGAGGGCAGTATGGCGGGTGGACAAACGGTGTTACACACACGTACGCTAGGTTAGGTAGGACAAATTAAATTAAAAATGCATTGTTGCGTCAAAGAAAGACAAAGGAACAAACACACTTTCACATTTAATTTATTACTAGCTGTGCCCCGCGGTTTCACCCGCATAAATTTCGATCCCGTGGGAATATCGGGATAAAAAGTAGCCTATATGTTAATCCAGGGTGTCAGCTACCTCCATACCAAATTTGATCGAAATTGGTATAGCCGTTTGAGCGTGAAGATTTAACAAACATACATATAAACACACACACACACTCACAAACTTTCGCCTTTATAATATTAGTGTAACATTAGTAAATGAAACAAAGATCCGTGTGTATTATCGCCAGATTTTGCACTCTCGACCTCGGCCCGGTTTTTACGGTTCTGTTCCCAAAGGGTGCCCCGGGACCCTATTACTAAGCCTCCACTGTTCGTCCGTCTAACCGTCCGTCCGTCAGTCAGCCCGTCTTTATGTCAGGCAGCGAGCTGATCTCATGAACCGTTATACGCAGACAGTTGAAATTTTCACAGAGAGTGTGTTTTTCTATTGCCGTTATAACAACAAATAATAGAAACAAAATAAAGTTATAAATTAAAGGAGTCTCCATACAAGAAATGTGTATTTTTTTCGGCGTTTTTTGCCTTGTGGTACGGAACCTGTGGGCGGGCGGCCTACTCTCACTTGGCTGGTTTTTGTGTGTTTTCCTTCCCTTTTATGTTATTTATTATATTATTGTATCCGATATGAATCTTGGGTATGAATTATGGAGGTAGTCCGGCCGAAACACCGATACGAAGAGGACGGTAAAATGATTTGGTGTGGTAGGTACCTAATCATTTCACATGATTTTCTATCCCAAGATGCGAGTAATATGATTACAATGTAATAAGAAAATGGCCACTGGGTACCCACATACCTACTATTACCTACTATAGTGAGGTTTTTGCCGAAGCTTTTGCTATCACAGGGCCTTTCACAAAGTTATTTTGCCATTTTATGCTTACAGAAGTAGGGTGGGTAAAGGTCATACATAACCCACGTATCAAATCGGAAATGGATCGGCACAGTATCAACTCGAGCCGTTCAATATTCTTTTTGTGAAACTCCATAATGCAACGCACACTAATCGGAATCGTAAGGTAAGCGCCTCGCCTCCGGACAAGCTCACGAACGTCGGTTCGTCTTACGTCTCTCCGTACCCGAGCTTACGTCTCTTCGTCTATCCTTGCCCCTCTCAGCCTGCTCCGACCTGCTTGCTGCACTATAAGCCAGTGGACGGCGAGACGTAAACGCGGCGTCACCTAGCCGTAGCCGAGTCAACGTATCGGAGCTTATGATCCGCTTTGGTTACGTGCTTACGTTAGGTTGACGCCTGTTTGACGGCGAGGCGAAAGGCGATACGGTGCCGATCCCTTTCCGATTTGATACGTGTACCTTTAGTAACCTAGGTAGTACACAGACACAGACACCGGGTCTATTCCTGTTTGATCCCCTAAATCTTTTTATTTTATTTCAAGAGGCCTCTAAGTACTTTTTTACTCTGAGGTAACAACGTCATAATGAAAAGCTAATGGTAATTGATAATTGATTACCGACAAGAAAAACCTTTCGATGGATAAACAACTGGCTTCACGACTTTTACAGATTATTTAATTTGAAGTTGTACAACACAAATTGAGAATAAAGTCTGGGTAACCTGTAAGGGAGGGACTGTTCAGATGATCGACTACTCTTTATCTTTTGGGAAGTTGTTCTATTGAACTCATCTTACTACAGGACCTAAACACAAAATATGCAAGTTTTAGAAACAATAAAAGTATATGATCGACTACAGTAAACAAAATCAGAAAAATATATGATATTCTTCAGGATAATATGCTATCGTCGTTTCAGCCCATAGACGTCCACTGCTGGACATAGGCCTCCCCCAATTTTGGGGGGGGGTTTGCCATAATCGCCACGCTTGGCAGGCGGGTTGGCGATCGCAGTATGGTATGATGGTGGAATAAATAGAGAACGCTGCTGCCCATTCTCCGGTAAGACCCTTAGTCGCCTTTTACGACACCCACGGGAAGTAAGGGGTGGTGCAATTCTTTAAGTCCGGCACCACACAGACACTATATAATATGCTATATTATGATGTATTATGTTTTCAACACACTATCGCCAATTCGCCAATTAACAGACGTGGATACCGCGAGACTGGTCTATTTTAGTTACTTTCATAGCATCATGTCTTACGGTATTTTGTTGTGGGGACGGGCTGCAGATATTGATTCTATCTTCATTCTGCAAAAGAGGGCTGTCAGAGCCATCTACAAGCTCAGCAGACGCGATTCTCTACGAGAACTGTTTACAGAAATTAACATCATGACGATTCCTTGTCAATATAGGTATATATGAAAACATTATGTACGTTCGATAAAATCTATCTTTTTAGTAAGATAATTTTAACACTAGAAATAGGGACAAATTAGATCAACCGCGTTTCAGATTGTCTAAAGTAAAAAATTCTTTCATGGGTTACTGTGTAAAATGTTATAATAAAATACCACTCGATATTCTTCAATTAAATGAGAAGAAATTTAAAACGTGCATTAAACGCACACTATGTAGACAAGCATATCGACGGTTGAAAGGCTAATTGGCCTAAGCGACATTTTTTGCAATATTTAAAATAATAATAATATACACATTTATAATAAATGTACATATTACTTATTATTAATATTTTAAATATTGAAAAAATGTCGCTTAGGCCAATTAGCCTTTCAACCGTCTATATTACAAGTCGGGTGATTTTATCCTAGATAAAAATGCTTGGCTTAATGCTGGTCCTGCTCCACAGGCACTTGGGCTCACTGGTTAAAATTTCAATATTTGGAAGAGGTGCTTCCCTTTTTCTTTTTTTTCAATATTTCTGACATTACGAACATAACTTTTTTATTTTATTCAATCCAGTTTTAATTGATGAATACTGCAATATTAAATATCTTTTCCTGTTTGGTAGTAAATTGTATTAACATCTTAAATAAATTGCAAACTATAGTTTTGTATAATTTAGAAGCTTTTTTTTAAATTTTGTATATATGTAAGAACCATGTTTCCGTTTATTATAATTTTTTTGATGATGACTTGAAAGAGCATGGCAGTTGAGAACGTGTCATGCTCACTTACATGTCTCACCGATGGCGGCGCGTGTGTTGGATCATTCGGTTCCCTACAAAATGGTTGAGCTGGATGGTGCTGATCCACGCGTCATGTTCGTGAACGGGCGCCGTCGGTTGAGATTGTTCATCTCTTAACTGCCAAGGCTTATTTTTAATCTTATATTTTGAATTGTTTCTTCATTTGTCTTTTTTGAACATTGTTCTCACTGAAAGAAGCAACAAGAATAATGTACCCAGGATTTTGTAATAACTTGATTTAAAAGAGTGTCCATGGAGTTTCTTGCCCGTTATTCTCCATAGAGATCTACGTTTTGGAATGGGCATCTAGCTTCAACTTTCTGACTAACTGACAAACTATTTAATTTTAACAATTTAAAAGTGCCTGTACAAGGTTTAATTGAAATAAATGCTTTGAGTTTGAGTTGAGTTTGAGTTTATCTATGTGTGTTGAAAACATAATACAACTAATTTGATACGATGGAAAACAATATACACCCAATACAACAATATATATAACATATATATAGGGGTATATTCTATATATACAATATATATATAGAATATACCCCTAAAAACTGTCTTTTTACAGTAAAAACCATACTAATATACATACAACCATTCTGATTTTTTGTCAGATTATTCTACAAGCAACACTAAAATACTAGTGTTTTAATTTTTTCGTCCAAACAATAGATTTTTTGTAACTAAATAATTGCTTCAAATTTTGCAATAAATTACCAAAGTTGTGTCATCATGCTTCTCTTTCTTTTCTATGCAGTCCCACAGTGACCGCGCTTTAGGTCATGTAAGCCCCTTAATGAATTTAAAAATCTTTAATAAAAAGCCAACGCACATTAGCATTGTCGCAGGATAAATGTGATTGTTTCATTATTCGTTCGTTTTAACAAAAAAAGGTCGTTGTTTGATCGGCGCAGTAGGCGACCACGCCATTGGCCATTTTTAATTCAGATTGACTTGATGTGATTGAATTAGTGCCTGTTGCCTGTAGTCTGTAGTACTTAGTTGCCTATATTTTGTTCTATGTAAGTTAGATTTGTATCTATTGTATCCACGGTGATCATTGATTAAGCAGCAAAGCTTTACTTGTGGTAAGTCCATGTCATAATATACCTACCTAGATAGAATACTTTTTACTGCACACCAAAAGGACGATACAATGGAGTCTTCGTACCCCATCAACCTCGTCAACGATTTCCACCAAAACATTAGGATAGACAGAATCTGGAGCGGCGGATCATCTGCCCGCGCCTTAACTTATCCCTTGAGGCACTAAAACTGCGTTTAATCTTCTAAATGCCGGTCCCCAATTGTTTGATGTGCCAAATTGTCTTTATGTTCGCAAACTCTCCAAGCTCAGGTAAACTGTTGAGCATTTAACTTCGGTTTATTCTGTAATATTGGTTCGGCGAATAAGTCCTAATAATTATTGAGAGAATAGACTGTGGATGTAAGATGGCAGGTTGCACTTCTTTCTGATTGATTTTTACTGGATTCGTAACTACATCAGAGGGCCTAGACAAAGTAACATTCGTTTAGCGATGACGCTAGTAGAAAAGCCAAAAAAAATATGGGTTAGACATAAGCTATCGAAATGTCACGTGATCATGTCAATGTCAATTTGAAGCTGTAGCGATTGTAGAAATAGAATCACTCCGAAGCGAATGCCATTTGTGTAGGCCCTTAGAAGGCCAATTCCCGGAAGAAAAACGTTCAAAATCTAGTGGCAATCTCGGTGTCCAAAACGAATCACAAAAAAATAACGTTTGGTTTTATACTTGATAAAGCCATCACTTTACAAACTATCCTTTTTGTAACTTATTTGAGAAATAATTAAAAGCCAGCAATTAATTACATACATCAAAACATCATCGAGTTTGTCAAAAACGCAAAAATAACGTTTGACAAAATGCATTGCTTGATAATTAGTTACTTAATTTATTTCAGAAATTTTTATAAGTGTCGGTTCAAGAGCGAGCGAAGCGAATTCGGGATTTTGGGCACCACGATTCGGACAGGTTAGGTTTGAAGGGGATGACGGGGGCTTGTTCGCTCGCTTTGCTCGCTCACTTGAGCCCCCGTCATCCCCTTCATTTTAAGTTCTTTTAAGCCCTGTAGACAGAAATAGAGGCTCAGCGAACCGGGGCTCCGTCGTCTACCTACGTCTTATATTACTCGTATTGCTTGTAAGTCAACTTGTTTTTACTCCGCTCCTAAGACGACCCACTGACCCTTAAGAATGAATCACACCCCCCCAGTGGGTTTCCCGCATTGGCGAGGCGGGAGGCTTAGTAGTCGTGGCTTGGTCACCCACGGTGAAGCGAAGAGGAACCCGAGGAGGGGCCGCTCGTCAGGGCCGGTCAGCGGTGCCAGTAAGCCGATGACGTAGCGGCCAACAAGTAAGTTGCGGTGTCGCTTGGGCAACAACGCAACTGAGGCGGGCCGCGATATCGTATGGGAGGCATCGCGGCTGAGGGTCGCGCTCTCGCTAGTTTCGTGGTCGCCACCGTCTGATGGCGGACGCGGTGGGGCCGCAGGGGAGGAGGAGTGTTGGTATGACGTAGGCCGCCCTCCCTATCCTCTGCGGCCGAAAATTGGCAGGCGGCGGGGCCAGTGACCTGACCCGTCGTAGGGGTACCCAGACTCGGGGTCGTCTGGCACCCACGTGCTGGTTTGGTCCCTGGGGTGGTCACGGCGTGTTCTCGTGCGCCGGTGATGGGGAGTACTCTCCAAAGGAGGGTGAAGGACAGCCGCGGCAGGTTCACGGATGAGTGCTAACGCCTGCCCGTGTTCCCGCCATAAGCGGCAGAGGAGGACACCGTGGAGTTTTAGTGAAATGAAGTGAAGAAGAAGTGAAGTGAAAAAAGTGTGCTATTTAGAGACATCGTTTTATTTTTCATGTAATTTTTACATAAACTACTATCACATAGAATAATTTCAGACTTCGGAGATAAGGGGGGGGGGAATGGGTATTTCTTTTTAATTTTTCATCAAAAGTCGAAAACTATGCGGCCCAAAAAAATTGAAAAAGTATTTGAGAATGTGCAAACTGCGCTCTTTCATATGATACCCCACATGCCCTAGTAGCTCCACTTCGAATTTTTCAGACCCCCTCCCCTCTCAGTCCGTGTTGCAAACAAAATTTTTTTTTTAATTTCATTCTTATTTGCAAAATAGTTATTTATTTATTTAAACCACAATTATAACACCTTTACAGAATTATCCAGGGCGATGTTATGACGTAAGTCACTATGTCTATTTGTTTACAAAAATAAAACAAAATCACCTGCCATGTAAGCAAAATTGCAACAACGATATAACGCTGCTGGAACCCCGCCCACATGGCTTGAATCAATCATTGAAAAAGTTGGGCAAACGTCATCTAAAACTATTCTAAATTTCAAGTTGATATCAATAGTAGTTGAAGTAGTTCTTGAGGTAGTTCTTGGTTTTGCTGTGACAGACGGACAGACCGTTTTAGGGTTCCGTAGTTCTGACAAGGAAGGGTTCCTTGTCAGAATTATAGTATAGTTTCGTCAAATCCGTCTGTCTGTCCGAGGTTTTGCTAAGAGACCGTTACTAGAAAGCCGTAATTTTGTAGTGTGTATACATACCAATTACGCCGACAAAGTGGTAAAATAAAATTTTGGAAAATATTTTTTTTTTAGGGTAGCTCACCTACATGTGAAGTGAGGATGAATATTTTTTTCGTCGTCTACCCCATCGTGTGGGGTATCGTTGAATAGGTCTTCTAAAATGACTTGGGAGTTGCTGTAATTATTTTTCGATTTAATGCTCCATTTACGAAATATTAAACTTTAAAGTGCAAATTTTTGTTCCAGTAGGGCGTCCCCCCCTCTAAAAGCTAAACTGCTGGGTTGAAAAATCTAGAAAAATTTCACGATGATAATGCATTTCATGAACTTTAAAGGAAAATTATAGTGGTTAAGATAACTTTATTAGTTTAGCAGTAATAGACGTTGAATTTGGGTGTTGGATAACTTTGTACCAAATACAAAATCCTTACCATTAATCCTTTAAAGTGACTAAGATGAAGTAGTTGCTTGTTTATAACAGGTAAAGACTTGCATTGAAAAAAAAATGAAATAAAAAAAACATAGTAATATATTATAGGTACATTAAATAATATTAATATTCACAGTCATGCTTTAACCACAACACTCATTATACCAACTATTACTTCGCGGTCTATTATTACTATATAGTACAATCATTATTCAAAGCAGCTCGAATCAGTATTCATGTATGTACTACTACATCTGTTTGATCGCACTGCAATAATACAAACACACCTCTGGTAGTGTTTATTAATCAAATGCATAGGTTAATGTTAATTGTTGATATTAGTTTAAATTATGTTGGGTAAAATGTTCGTGGGATTCTTTTTTTAGTGGGCTTAGCAAGAACGCGTAGACATAACAACGCAATGCACATAACGCAATTTCGAACAATTTTGCGCATAAATTTAGGTACCTAGTTTTAAGACTACCTATATGAATATTTATGTGTTGTATGAATAAAGTACAATACTAATAGCAAATATTTAAACCGAAATGCTATAAGTAGGATAGTTATCTACTGTTGTGTTTTCGATTTAAAATCGTTCGAGTTTACGTTACGTTTACTTCGCGCGTTCGCAGGGTCTCAGTACAATGCAGGAATGTGCTAAATAATGAAACCATGTTGTACCTATGTTCTCAATTCTTAATTATGAAAAGTTACTCAACGATAAAATTGTACAAATTCACGCACTTTGATAAACATAACTTTCTGCTCGTGACAGCTCTTCATACCGTAAACCTATAAATACACAAAACGGAGCGAACATAAAAATAGGCTGTCTTTCAAACTGTTCGTGACACGCACTCCGGATCCCATCCATTTCCGAAATATCAGTATAAATCAATATGGCTTCTTGGCTAAATAGGTCATGGTCTAATTTCATCTCCCATCCCTTATTGTGGGAGAAAAGTCCAAGTTCACGCCTATTTTTTCCTTTCGATTAAATTCGATGCGGTGTCAGAGGCAATTTAACTTTGGTGAACGTATTTTAATGTTTGCCGGGTGCTGTTCACGGGGCCCACGGGGCTCGCGGGGCTAGCGGGGTGGCGGGGCTGGTGGGTCGGCGCTCAACGACCTGTTGTGACCGAATTTGGAATTTTTACGAGAATTAAGTTCGTATTAGATACTGTTTTCGTATGAAATTTAGATGACTTTTCGACTTTGTTGACGTTAGAAGTTAGGCTGTTGAAAAGTTTCGCGCATTTGATTACGGGAGACTGAGCACTGAGCAGGTAGGTGTGCTGCGCCTATTTTAAGAATGACTTTTAAATATATTACTTTTTTTTTTTGCGTATTTTTTGTGGGTCTTTGTGTTAATGTTTTTGACGTGTAGGTCAAAGATTAGGCGATAGCTGGCTACCATGATCTCTACATTTTATTACAGAATTAGTTACACAATAAACATTATTATATTACATCAGAATAGTCCTAAGGTAATAAGTTCTATTCGTATTAATATTGGAAATCTGATCTTAGAATAGGCTACTCTTTTTCTTAGCGTGTCGATAGCAATCTTAATGGACTCGGCCCAGAATTTGGCTACTTGTTTGGCCCCATCGGGCCAAACAAGCAGCAGAAGTAGGAGGGCAGAGTGATGACTAGGGTCCATCAGTTCCTGTAACGTGCAGCTGACAGGACACGTAGGACAGTGGCGTAGCGTGGGTGTCGGCTGCCCGGGGCGGAAGACAATTTTGCCGCCCTCTTAATTAGTTATTTCAATTTAATGTATACTATACATTATATACATTCGTTCTAGAGAACTTTTCGGCAAGAACAGTAATCATTATTTTGTATTATACAGGTTAGATTTTAAATAAAAAAGTTTATTTGTTTTACAATCTCGTTTATTAATACAAAAATTCTAATTACAACCATTGATACGAATTGAATATAAAACGTAAATCAATTTTTAATTAGAACTAGGATGATACTATTAAGTAATATTTACCTATATCTTTATTGAAAAATAATATAAGTAGGTACTACTTAGAGTTAAAAACAAAACTTCCGGCTTTAATAAAACATTTATACGTCTACTTTTTTAAGAGCAATGTCTTTTATTGTCCGAATTTATAGTTGCGTTAAAAACATGAAATGGTTCAAATATTTACAAAATATATTTTATTATTTACTGTGAAATTTTGCCGCCCTTAAAAAGTGCCGCCCGGGGCGGGCCGCTCCCCCCGCCCCCACTACGCTACGCCACTGACGCAGGACACGATATTAAGTGTCCCATAGTTTGTGCAACAGCACCACATTTCCACTACAAAGCGGAGTCGTCTATAGATAAGCTACTGTTGTAGGTAAACAACGTAGAAATTAACAATAGAGAAAGAAAATAAAATATGGTGCCACGTGTACACAAGACGTCATTATAATATAATATCAACAACAGGAAGCTCTATTATCTTTAGACATTGAAATACATCTACAAGACAGTTAGGCGACCCCCACGGTTTTTAGTTTTTATTTTATTTATTATATGTAAGTTTAATACTAATCTATCTTCACTAGCTTATGCCCGCGACTTCGTGCGCGTGAAATTTCTTGTTCCCCGTTTTCGTTTAGCGTTCTTTCTTTCTTATTTTTATTTTCACTCGGTTCCTTATGGTCCATGCGTGATGTAAGCCCATAGCCTTCCTCAAGAATTAGGCTAACAAATGCAATAAGAATTTTGCAAATCTGACGGGTAGCGCCAGAGATTAGCGCCTTCAAACAAAAAAAAACAAACGAACTCTTCAGCTTTATTATTAGTATTAACTACCGAAATTAAAATGAGTTGGTTCTGGTAAAGGATATAAATGTCATCAAAGGGGGAGGGTTTGCCATAATCGCCACGCTTGGCAGGCGGGTTGGCGATCGCAGTATGGTATGGTGGTGGAATGCATAGACAACGCTGCTGCCCATTCTCCGGTTAGACCCTTAGTCGCCTTTTACGACACCCACGGGAAGTATGGGGTGGTGCTATTCTTTAAGTCCGGCACCACACAGACCATATGACCATATAAATGTCAATCAAAAGTAAAAACCAAATGGTAGAAAAAGCTTAAACAACAGGTATAAAAAGGTAAAATATCAAAAGGAACAAAATACTTGCACAATTAGTATAGATATACCTCTTCTAGAATAAAGTCTCTAAATGATGATGAAAACCGCATCAAAAATTTGTTTCATAGTTAAGAAGAACAACGCGTCCACAGAGACAGACATTTAAAGCGACTTTCATTTATAATATGTATATAGCTATAGATTTTATAAGCTTTTATTATTAGTTGTTGTTTTACTGCCTGTAAGAAGAAGTGTCTTGCATCAGTTCGATCCTTCTTTTACTTTTAAGTACAAAACAGTGACAGTGGTTGTGATCAATGTCCGACCCCTGCCGGCAGTTCGTATAAAGCGGGTGCAGACAGCGATTTGTGCCGCCACTTACAGCTGCTCGCAAATACATCAGCCAATACCAAGGTTCTTTTACGCGAGTTTTCGCGACGAAAATGGCTTTTCAACGTAATGATTGTTACGACGTTATGACGCTAGTTTTTGCTGTCATCAAGATAACTCCCGGGTTATGTATGGGGAACACCCGAATATTCCGAAATATTTTATTCCGATTTTCAAAAGTCTGAATTTTATAATACCTAAGAATTATAATGTCTATTATTAAAAATCACGAAATTTATGTTACCGAAAGTCATAAATGCGATTTGTTTGTTTTCCGATTTTCATTTATGTTCGAAGAATCAAATGCTCGATGGGTTCTCGGTCCGAAAAACGTCATTCCGATTTTCAATTTTCCGAATAACCTGTTAAAATTGGTACCCCCTTTCTTCTCCTAAAATTGTTTGTCCGAAAGTCATTATCCATAACACGTTTGCTATAAACTTCAGTAACCATAATGTTCAAAAATTCGAAATTTGGCTTTACATAATTATCTTTACTTCTAAATCTATTCTGTCATAATATCGAGTACTATAATAATTGAATATCCTAATTTTGCATGAAATAAAGTCATATGTCCTAAGTATTGTATTATATAATGTGTATTATTTCGAATGTTCATTTATAATAAAATTGTTAGATCTAAAACATTTGCTAAGAATTAGGTTTTAGTGACAGAAACGAATCGCTGTAAATCCGACTCCACGCAGTCTTGTCTGCCCTACCCCTAGAGTGTAATTTAAAATCGCGTAGGCGCGTAGGGGCGAGGTTGGCCGGCGGAGCCGGCCAGCAAGCCGCAGCCGTGGTGGTGAGCGAAAGCCGTCTGCGACGATTAGCACGCGTGGGGCCGCCGGAGAACCGCAGCGCCGGAGCCGTGACAGAAACCATGCCTGCTGCATGTTGCATGCTCGCTTGCATGCTGCATGCTTGCTGCATGCTTGCTGCATGCTTGCTTGCATGCTGCGTGTTTGCTTCCATGCTGCATGCTGCATGCTTGCTGCATGCTGCGTGTTTGCTTCCATGCTGCATGCTTGCTGCATGCTTGCTTGCATGTTGCATGCTGCGTGTTTACTTCCATGCTACATGCTTGCTGCATGCCTGCTGCGTGTTTGCTTCCATGTTGCATGCTTGCTGCATGCATGTTACTTTAAGCCCTTTACACAGAAATAGGGGCCCCGCGAAGCGGGGCTCCGTCGACACTAGAATGCAAGAGCGAGTGAATGACAATATACACATAAATACCTTTACCGTGCATCGAAGTGTAGTAGTATCGCAGTGAAGATCTATCGCGGTAACGTGCATGGAAGTGTAGTGGCGTCGCAGTGACGGCTCTTTTGCAGTTACGTGCATCGTATATTTGTCTTGCTATTCAGTTTTACAAGGCGTTTTTATTTCGGAATTCTAATTAATCGGAATTCGTATTTTAGATGTCTCGAATTTTCATTAATTCGGACTTTTTGTTATTCGATCTATTAAACTCGGTATTTTGAGAATAGTAATTATAAACGTTAGGAATATTGAAATTTCGGAATTATAAACATAGGCAACTACTTTAATTTTTTGGAGAAATTAAGGTCTCGTTCATACCAAACGTGTCAACGCTCGCTCACAATGGGCGACTGATAATCCAGTCGCCCATTGTGAGCCAGCGTTACCCAGTGTACTTACGGTTTTTCCATGCATATTCAAGTTTTCATTTACACTGAACTGAACCGATACGCTATTACGAGCTACTAAGTTATTAGTTAGCCTGCTCTCAATCGGCAGCTGACTGAAGCGTACGTTATTTCTACAGCAGCAAGTCTACGACGTAGCTACGTCGTAGGCTTGCTACGCCACGCGATGAAAAAATAAATTGATAGATTATACTAACTACTCTTACCTTCTTTAGCAAATGGTATGATTTTTTGCCCGTATTTAATTACATAAATAGATTGACCCCAAATAAATTGATATAAGGACAGGATAATGATGATTTAATTACATAAGTAGATGATGGAAGGATTGACTGGCTAGTAAGGAGGTGAGTACTGAGACGACACGGCTGTAGAAGAAGAAAAATAATTTGAGATAATAAAAAGATGATGATTTATTTATTTCAATGATTTTAACTTTTCATTGGCAGATATTCTTCCAGCTATTGGCTTGATTATCATAAATAATAATTTATTGCGGTAACTCGGTGGGAGTTGTTACTATCTCGGGTGTGACAAATACTCTCTATTTGTCTCCGGGTTGTGCAGTGCACCGGCTGCACTCGCTTTGCAACGCGTCACCTTACCGAAATAAAAAAGTTTTCAATAGCTGTTAAGTTTTGGCGTGCAATAGGAGTTTTGGCGTGCCTAGGTCCAGCAGTGGACTGCTGTAGGCTGATGATGATGAGTTTTGTACAATTTCGACGTAAGTAGCTTACTTGTAAATAACTGTTAAAGCCGCATTCATCACCAACAAAACTTTACTGCACATAAAACGGACATTCGGACGCACCTAGGCTCGTAGCTTCTGTTGAGCTACGCCGTAGCACTTGGCTACGCTTTCGTAGCACAATAATACATTCGCCGAAACAAGTTATTTCTTTACTAATTTTACTCACACTAGTTATATCGTACTTAACATCCTTATAATAATAATACTATCAAAAATTCTCGATACTCAGCTCCTGATCCTCGTCGGTGTCGACACAAAATAGGTATAGAAAGTCGGCTCCATACAACTAGCGAAATCGCAGATAGACACGCCTCTACGTACAGCGAGTGCAAGCGTACCCACGACTGGCATTTTGTTTATTTGTTTGACATATGCCCGTTTTTGTAGGAATTTCAACGCTCGGCTTAGCACCGAAAGTTGAAAATCCAACAGCTAGCTTTTATTTAGGTACATATTTAGGCATTCATTTAAATGTCGCTCAGTGTCAGTGTAAACGGGAACTATGTAGTTTGAGACCGCCGTATGTACGTAGTATGTGTGCGTGCGCCTGTCTCGCTCTTTATAAGGAGGTGATCTTCTGTGCTTATCTATTTTGTGGTCTCGACCTCCAAACTCCGAGGGTTTCGCTCGAGCCGACAATGGTCCTGCCATTAAGTAAGGCTTGAGAATTATAAGTCACCGGGATGTGAGCAGAATCGTTAAGGCGCTGCCCAAAGGTAGTCACCGTAAAATGCTCTGTTCTTTGTCGCACAGTTAGGCGTAGGTATTGGTGCATATTAACCCCTTGTATGTCGTAATTACAGACACAATTAAAAAGCCATTGTGTCTCGCGTAGATCTACGTTCCGGCGTACTAAGGGTTAAAAGCCAGAAAAAAAAATTGTATTGTGAAATGTTCATTTAAAGACTTTTTCAAAAATATTTCTAAAAATTAAATTATATCATGATAAAACAATCGTAAAACAGAGCTCAAAAAATATTGTTCGTCGCAGAATTCTCAAAATTTTGAGCGTAAACTATCATATTATATTGTAATGATAATAAAGGAAATTCAATTAACTAAAGAAATACCTAAAAATATTCCACTGAGCCGTGTATTTATTTTTTTAATTTAATTAAAACTGTAAAGGATGTCACCACAATCTGCCCAAACGAAGTACCGAGGTACACTTAGTGGCATAAAATACACTAGATTACACTGAATAATGTTGCATTTATATATTTTTCTTATGGTTACCCGCGGACGAGAATAAAATAACTGTTATCGTAATAAAAAGCTCCCCATTTTAGGCACAATTATACTACCTTGGTCCATTACCTTACCTAATAAAAGAAAAAGCTGTCAAGTTGACGTTTCAGTCTATCAAAAAGTACTACTATGTGAAGTTGACAGTTGTCTGCTGTCGGCTTCAGCTGCTGTTGTTTTTGTTTCATTTCAAATATTTTTATATTATAATTCAATCTAAATTAAATAATAACTCTCATTGTCTATTCGATTATCGTTAGGTAACGTTGTGTACCTACCTAATATAAGAAAGGATGCTTATACCCAAAAGTAGCTGAATACAAGCTGTGAATGTTGATGACCAATACATAATATTAGAAGCAGTGTTAGAAGTCTATCAGAGCGATTAACAAACTCGATAAATAAATGAGTTCCTTAGCGTCG
Organism: Mesoligia furuncula; assembly: GCA_916614155.1. Classification (NCBI taxonomy): domain Eukaryota; kingdom Metazoa; phylum Arthropoda; class Insecta; order Lepidoptera; family Noctuidae; genus Mesoligia; species Mesoligia furuncula. Next base: position 28,988,968 of record OU744803.1, read on the forward strand.
ACATACAAGGGTTTCAAGCAAGCTTAACATAAGCCAGATCATCAAGTTTCAGTGAATAGAAGTCGCATTTAAATAAAGCCTTTTATTGACTTCATCTTGATTTCTTGAAATAAGTAAAACATTAGGCCAAGAAACATCGAATACTTACATAAAACACCCTTTTTTATGCTTACTCTGCCTTTATTGTGATGTGCATAAGGGGTGGAAGTTGAATTTGAGATTCGATACTGAGTAGCCCACTTCATGGAATTCAAAAGCATTTCCTATTGTTATCGGGCCCAGGAGCCCGAGCGGCATTCGAATCAATTAAAGCCTGGAAGTCATCTTTCCAGTAATATCTACCAATAACATTGGAATAAATAGACTTATCTAGTTAGTTGTATGGAATAAAACAATAAATATTTTTGTATTTTTATTAGCGTTCTTCATTTTCAATTTCATCTCTCACTAAAATATTATCAAGGAAAGTGGCAGGCGCTGTTATATTTTCTTGATGCCGAGCCCAACCCATATACCAAATAATTGTCATAATGTGAGCACAGCAATCCACTGTCATTTGCCAACAATGCAACTACAGTAGTAGCTGCGTATGGATACCAGCAAGGGATTGTTGACATCATACACAATTTGATGTTTCATTTGATGGTTGGCTTTCAATCACAGCAATATGTTGGCTATCACTATCTTGGTGATGTGCCTTGCCGGTCTTGTTAGATATCATTACATGGGAGATATTGTAAGACTGTATGTTATCATCCTGTACTCCTTGACAAGAAACGCACCTCATGTTTGTAAGCACTAGCCTGAAAGCAATAGATTTGTTAAAATCTTAAGTATTTTATTCTCTTCATAATGATAAAACGTGAACAGGATACTTACGCGACGCTCAAACCAACAGCCTAAGTATCCAAATCGTAATGTCCATTATGAATACCGAATCCGTCAGGACAGGAACCAAATCGTGAGGTGACAAACGGAATACCAAAAAGAATAGCCAAGTTATTAAACAAAATACACAACACAGACGAGTATCCCGAAACGCAGAAACATTTATATATTAGTCTATGCAGAAACGAACGGAATAATGTGATGTCCACAGAACACGTATACCAAAGACTACAATATAATGACGTATACCTACTCTTAATGTCAGCTCGTACATGCAAAGTTGCCACATGATTAATTGATAATTGTGTTACAGGTTATTAAAACTTTAAATAATTTATTATGTAGTTTTAAATTATTTATGGATAAAAACACAATTATTTTCGAATTCCCCTATTTTTTCTCTACGATTTAGTGCACGTGTACCTCGAGGTACATGTTTGGGCAAAGTTGTATGGGCTTTTGCTGACCTCCTTTACTTTATTTTGGTTGTCATTCGATTCAACTAACATCAAAAGCATAGTTATTTTGAACCTTATTTGTTGCCGCGATACGCTATTGTCAATTATCTAAAAAAAAAATTCTTACTACGCCTTAGGGCTGATTTTTCCATCGCCAGATAACTTTAATTGGAGGAATAAAATTGACGTTTGACAGTTTTTGTATGAAATAACTGTCAAAATTTCAAAATTATTCCTCGAATAAAGGTATCAGGTGATTGAAAAATTAGCCCTTAAATCTCTAGACCTCTTGGATAAACTTAGGTAATTTTATGGTTTAAATATATTAGCTATGATTATGAAAAATATTGGGGAGGCGTGCTTACTTAGTACCAAATGGTTGGGCATATTAAGTAGTTTCAATTTCTATGTGCCGGTTGTTAGGCGATTTCGGACATTTGAAATCAACAACTTAGTAGTTATATTTAGTTATTAAGTAGACGATACGGTACTAAATAATGCTGTAATGAAACCTATAACATAAAGCTACATACGTTGGTTGGCATATTATTATTAGCGCGGCTCGCTCTTAGACCGTCGACGTACAAAAACAGAGTCCACAGAGAATGATTAACGATCCAAGTTACATAGTTGGCGCTAATTCAATTGTTTGGGTCCACTGTGCAACTTACTAGTGGAGGTTCAGAACTGGAGTACAGTTACAGTTTGTAGTATTTAATTACTAGTAGCTCCACGAAATATATAAGAACAGAAGGCCGGCGTCGTGCAACTAGCCAAAACGAGCGCACGCGCACATAGGCGCGTACGGTAGGCCACACGTCCTTGGTAACACAACCAGTATAAGCTGGCCTCTTTATAACCAGCCTATAATGTTCCCACTGCTGGGACACAAGCCTCCTCTCTTCGAGAGGGAGTGGGCTGGAATCTACCAAGCGGGCCCAATGCGGTTTGGTAGATGTCACATATCTTCGAGATTTTGGTTCTAGGACATGCCGGCTTCCTCACGATGTCTTCCTTCACCCTATTGAGAGCAGTTCTGATGCCTCTTCTTCCATTGAAACTCCTTACTACGCTTTGCCAGCGCAAGATGGAAGTGTTACGATCTGCGTGCGGTCGTACTGCGATCTCAGATTTTCTCAAACGCCCGGGTGTCACCATTGTCAGGATCGCCCAGTTGGGAGCCACGGGACGACTCCCGGCCACGGAGAGTAATGGATAGCTCACCGTCCGATCAGGACCAGGCCCGTGCCGGACGGCGCGTACGTGTTCCACGCGCGCCTCAAAGAGATGTCAGCATCAAACAAAGGGGCCCGTCAGGGCCGAAGCCTGGCGGGTCAGCGGGATTGTCCGAAAGAGTTAACGCTGGCCCGGAACATAAAGGGCTAAGGAAGGAACACGGGTGGGTTTTAGTCAGTAAGAGTTAGACACTCGCTTCCGCTCCGCCCAGAGCGGGAGGACATTCGATGATTTCCCACCAAAAAAAAAGACCCTCCTATCTATTTTGTGGCACTACTCTTAGGATCGTATCATACTGGCGATTTGCGAGCGTGTTTCCATCGACGATTGTACAACGCGCGCGCGTAGCGAGCGCACCACGTGCGCATGTCGTGTTCGCTGCGTTTGTGGAACGACAGCGATTGACGTGCGTGTATAAGAGAGCGAGACAAGCGAGTGTTAGTTAGTATTGTGAAAAAGCGAATATCACTTTGTCGAGCTAGCTCACTGAACATGCAGTGAACGTGGCCTCTGCACTGCAACCGACGACGCCGTGGAAGTGGCGAAGTTTTGGAACAACAAGATCTGGGATACAGTCGTGTCTGCGACACGAAAAATAAGAAGCTAGAGCTCGCTTGGCACCCGCCGAGAGAACGTTCACAAATCGCCTCGCTGGAAACACGCTAGCAAATCGCCAGGTCATTAACGCTCTTAAACGTAAAGTTTTATTTTGTAAGTACTTACCTTTATTTTGTAAGCAGGTACTTACCTACCTAGTTACACATATATACCTCTCGACATCCTCATCCATTTGGTATAAATTCGCTTGATCGGTACTTCACTTTCCGTTTGATATCTGACATTATTATCAGCGTATGATAACCACTAGTCAAATCTGCGTCATTGTGCCTGAGTGTAGAATGCAGTGCATTTTGAATAATACCCTGATTGTTTACTTATCTCTTCTGTTAAAAATATGTTTAAAAAATACGCATCGACTTGAACCTCTTCCTTATTTTATCGGTTAAGAAGTTGTCTTCTGTTCACTATTACAATACTAAACGCCCATTTTAATGAATTTCAGGTACTGTAATTTACCTGAATGAATAACAACGTATGTTTCTATTCAGCAGAATTTATAGTAGCACTCTCAAAAATTATTGCACATATTTAGGTACCTAATAAAATATGGTCAGCCATAATGAGAACCGCAAGTCACAACTGGTTCTGTAACTCATTAATTAAACAAAATAATAAACAACATAACAAACCAATAAAATTAAGCACTAATTAATTGATACAAACACTATGACGCTCCTACACCACTAATCAAAGCCACTAATCATTACATGAAAAACGAATTAAACGAATTAGACGAGTCCGATTGATGTTTTAAATACGTTTATTTAGTAATTTATGGCGTAAATATGTCTAAAACTAATACACAAAATTAAATAACAAAACAAATTCCACGCTTTGTGAAAATGATGCCTTCGCGAAGTAGCAAATAGTTTATGACACGATGATACTCTAGTTTTTATTGATCAAACCAGGTGGCTTTTTTAGCACAGAATAATTCTATGCTTTTAGTGCCCGAATTTTTGCATGACTAAAAGCAGTAACCCTTAACTCACTATTGCTTAAGGACTTAAACGCAAGTTTTAGAAACAATAAAAGTGTATGATCGACTACAGTAAATAAAATTAGAAAAATATATGATATTCTTCAGGATATATGCTAGGTAGAGTGTATTGAAAACATAATACAACTAATTTGATATGCTATAAAAAAATCATGAAGATACCTCTAAAAACTTTCTTTTTACAATAAAAACCATACTAATATACTCGTACATACAATCATTCTGTTTTTTTTGTCAGATTTTATTCTACAAGCAACATACTAAAATACTAGCGTTTTAGTTTTTTAGTCCAAGCAATAGATTTTTTGTAATTAAATAATTGCTTCATATTTTGCAATAAATTACCAGCGTTGTGTCATCGCGCTTCTCTTTCTTTTCTATGCAGTCCAACAGTGACCGCGCTTTAGGTCATGTAAGCCCCTTAATAGTATGTTCAGGATTACTGCTTTTAGTCATAAGCACGACATTCAGCAGCAGCACTTAGCACCAAACTTCTTCGTTAAATATTAAAATCTACGAAGACACATTTACGCTAATACAATGTAATGTTAGCGATTTTTCTTCTTATTTCAAGTTCATATTTTGTTGGTCATTTTCTCTCCTGAGTAAGAACATCTTCCCATGTTCTGCAAGTAGTAAATTGGGTTTATGAATAAAATAAGTAATTGGTCTGTTTGTAGCGCAAACAGACCTATTACTTATTTTTTTTCTCTATACTAATGACATAAAAAGAGAAAGGAAAAATGAAATATTTTGTTAATACGGCAATAACCGCATTAACAAAATACAATTTTCCTTAAATGTAAGGAAAATGGTTCGAGAAAATACTGTCAAGGACTTAGAGGTAGGAAGTTTTATTGATAAAAGTAAAATAGGTTAGGGGGGGGGGGAGTAGGGGGGGTAATAGGTAGGGGTTTTTTGTTGCGTCATCAAGACACTGTTCCAACTTAAAGTATTTTCCTAGCTACTTCAGTTTTAACTTTTATACAATAATTGTATTTTAATGTCGATAGATAGCATTTACAAATACATACACCGAAGTGGTGGCAAAATACCACAGTTTCAAGATCAAACAAATCTTTCCGCAAACCGCGTTAAGGAACTTCGTTACAAAAAATAATAAAGAATTGATTAATGTCACCGTTGCCGCTGGCATCCACTCCACGAATGAAGGTATCGCACATTAAAAAGATAGAATAAGTAATACCCACCAAAAACATTTTCATGTAAAATGTTGCAAGACGAGGCCACATATGGCTCGCACTGTCTAAAAGTTATCTAACTCTACAAGGCCTAACTTCACTAACTCTACACCTTAGTCAAAATATGAGGCTTGGCCGTTTCGTTACTACAAGAACTTATTGTATAAATAACAGAAAAGTAATGAACAGTGAATTATTTTTGTCACCTTACGCCCATGTGATGGTAGTTTAAGGGGGTGGGGTAAAAGTTCCAAGTTTTTTTGTTGTTTGTGTACTAATACTAGCATACATACCAAATTTCAGCTTTCTAGGACTTCAGGAAGTACTCTAAGAGTTTTAATGACGAAATCGGGGTTTTTTAGATATCAATAAAATCTATAGTATAAAAGCGCGATTAAAACTTTATATTTTTAATAAGTTCACTATCGACATCATATCCCGAGAATTTTGTTTATCTGGTATAATCCAAACCCAAGTTACGAGGGTTCAAAAAACGACTTAGCGCTTCGAGAAAGGTAGGTATTGCCCTTGCGCTTCGCTTGACTCGTCCATTAGATCTATTCCGCGTCACGATCACAAAGAGATCACCCTGTACCTGTCAAGCGTTAGCACAAGGTGTGATAAAGGTGACAGCACAGGCACACCGGTGCGGCGCGCTAACGATATGTCCTCATTAGTCGCCGCGCTCCACGGCGCACCGCTCTTGGACACACGTCCTTAGTCATAAGTCGTGTTAAGGTGAAGTTTATTAAATGTCGTTCGCTTTATTGGTTTTTAGTACTTAGACACTTACGATAAGTGTGACATCGATGCGCAACGTAGACATTTTTCAGCAACAACAGATTTTTTTAACAGTGGTGAATAATTTCAACGCTGCTGGATCTAGAATCATGAACTGAATTTATAGTAACAGTTTCTGCATGTCTTAGGATAATTGGACAATTCGAATCTTTGCGAAAATCCTATGTTATGCGGTTTATCGGAAACTGGGAACGATTCGGTTTGCAGCGAATTGTTATCCTAATGTGAAAATGAAAAATTTGCATGCAGTCCATAAGATTTCATTGATAACTCATTTAATCATTAAGATCGCATGGATTGTGTATAAACGTAGACATTGCCATGTTTCGAATTTCGCTTTTGGTTTAAAGATAGATCGTGAAGACCCTTAAGTTACATAATAATATATTCAATGTGACGTTTGCTTGTTACGACTTAAAACGTATCGTGACAAGATGTCACACGTCGGACGTCAACCGCATACTTGTGGATAATAAGAAATATTTTATTTCAGATCTCAAGAAAGTGTTAGTTAGTTTTTAAGTGTTGTTAGTAAAAGTCTTAACCTCTTAAATATTAGTAAAAACCACCCTCTATATTTAAAATTGAAACTACTGACACCTACGTGTCCAGCGAGCCAGCACGGGCCGTCTCACTTATCACACAATACCGTTAGCACTATTATTTATTCTGCAACAATACATTCATGATGCTGTGGGAGCTAGCACGTATTCTACCGAGAATAGAAGCGCACCTTTTCCGTATAATGGCGTGAAAACCATCAACCCTGGCCTCGGTGAACATCCCCGGAAGCGCTACAGAAGCGTGGTAGACCCAACAGAATCCTGAATACATTGTGATAATCCTTTAATATACACACACACACACACTTCGTGCGTTTGTTATTATTATTTGAAAAGAGAAGATGTAAAGACAGAATTGTATGAATGTTGACAGTTGACACTGTCTTTCGTAGTTATTTTTATTTATTTTTATTTATTTGGGACAAAAAACAGTTATACATTACAGCATTTACAAAAAAGTAGTTTTAGTACAGTGGAAAAAACGTATAACCCACACTATTGTCCACGGCGTGACATCTGAGTATGATAACGAACGCATGTTAAATGAGAGAACAAAAAAAAAAAACAAAAAGAGTACACAGGTATTTAGAAGAAAAATACTATATACTACGAATCGAAGGAAGCGGATGACAAGAACATCCGTCTTATGAGCGACTTGCAAGAAATTGTGAAACCATTCTTTTAAATTTAAATTGCGACAGCGCAAAAATATGAAAATCAATGAATTGTGAGTTATAGGTTTCTAAAAGTCGGCGGAGAGGGGCTCGCACCCCGGCCTTCGTTCTACATCGCACAGTGTAGAATAGTCGAATTGCGCGCACCTCCCGCCAAATAACAGTTCTAGGTACTACGTAACACAATCTATTCGAGAGCTCAGTACAATTAAATTTGTTATTACATATACCGTGCAGCATCACAACCATGATCAGTGAACGTCTGGAATCCAAGCTCAATAACTTATAATGCTTTAGCAAATCTGCGTAGGGAATCCTAGTACGGAAGCACTTGTAGTGCGTGGCACGGAGAAATTTTTTCTGAACCATTTCTATTGCTTGCTTATATTTATCATAATACGGGCACCAGATGGGTACCGCGTATTCCAACTGTGAACGGACTAGTGTTTTGTATAAGAAGAGAAAAGTGGAAGGCTTTTTAAAATCTTTACAAGACCGCATGACTAAACCATACATCAGAAAGGCTTTGTTAATTATGTTATCTATATGGGTGTCTAAATGCAATTTGTAATCAAGCAGTACGCCAAGATCACGCAAACATTCAGATTTTTTCAATAGTGTGTCGTTTAAGGTATAAGGGAAGTTCATAGTATTTTTGTTTTTAGTAAAAGATATGAAGTGACATTTTGGAAGACTAAGATGAAGTTTATTGACCAGACAGTATTGTGAAAGCCTGCATAAATCCTCTTGTAGTAGCAAACAATCCTGAGAGTTCGCACAAGCCTTATAGATTTTAATGTCATCGGCGTACATTAGGAATTTAGAGTTGACTATGCAGGATTTTATGTCGTTAATAAACAAGATAAAAAGCAATGGGCCTAAGACAGATCCTTGAGGCACACCTGATTCGACGACGACATAATCAGACTCGAATCCATTGATAACCACTTTTTGAGTCCTATGAAATATATAGGAAGCAAACCATCTAAGTAAGTTGCCCTTTATGCCATTGAAAGCGATCTTATCGAGAAGCAATTTGTGGTCCACCTTGTCGAAAGCCTTCCGAAAATCAGTGTACATAGCATCAACCTGCGAGCGCATGTCCATGTTTTCAAATAAAAATTGTGTAAAAATGATTAAGTTTGTGTTAGTGGATTTGGATTCAACATGTTGTTCGGGTATAATAAGGTGATTTAACTGTGGAAATAAGTGGCTATGCACTAAACCCTCAAAAAGCTTAGACAAGGTGGACAAGATAGATATGGGTCGATAATTCTCAACGTTTCCTTTGTCACCGCTTTTGTGAATGGGCGTGATGAAAGCCCTCTTCCAAACACAAGGAAAAATCCCTTCCCTGAGACATTTATTAAATAATATGTGTAACGGGACACAGATGGATTGCGCAGTGTTCTTAAAGAAAGAAGGGGGCAGGCCATCCGGGCCAGCATCTTTAGCTAAGTCTAATGAGGTAAGTGCCTTGAGTATGACACTCTTTTCGAGGTAAATATCCGGAATGCATACAGAATTCTCGTCAAGGGTTTCTGGGGGTGTCCAGGTGTTAGGATCAAAAGTTGAGGGCTCGTATACCGAGTTGAAGAAGGCAGAAAATAGTAAGCATATCTCGGCGGGGCAGTTAGATGATTTATTTTTGTATTGCATGTTAGCTGGGATTCCGGAACCTTTCTTTCGGTTAGAGATGTACGTCCAGAAGTGCTTGACATTAAGAGGTATGCTTTCTTCAACTGTTTGCATGTACTTATTGTAACATTGTTCACAAAGTAGTTTGTTATAATTAAGAAAACGCGACGCGGTGTGTCGGAGGCCGAAATTTCAAGCGGACGAAGTCGCGGGCAGACGCTAGCTATTAATATGTATACTTAGTTTTCAGATAGATATCTTGTTTTTGTATCTATTAGTATTATTGATAACTTGGTTTGTTTATTTTTCAATACAAGACGGTAAGCTGAACATGAATTTATAATAGAGAAAGTGTTTTAAAAAAGTCATAACCACAAGCAGCTAAGAGCTTTTATTAAAGTTTTCTTCTTCGATAAATAAGTAATTGTTTCCTCCTGTTTCCTTTGACGCCTCGTGTTTTCCTGATATGAATAGATTTTTCTAGAACAGTACATAGGCCTGTAAACAGATTCTAATTGAAAGACATACATCATGACATCTTCCGGTCCAAATTATATTCGCCTGGCGTCACGTCCGGCACAGGACATAATTTATTTATTTATTTAAGGACTTTGGAAGACTTACAGCTAAATACAATAGTGATAAATAACAGCATAATAATCTGACAGCCAATTACAGGTCTTCACGTCTAGAGCTTGTCTGGTATAAAAGTACTGTGGAACAAAATATACACACTGCAAATATTGCCAAAAAAAAGTATATAAAAATAAAAATTTGCAAGTAGATCATCACCTAAAATGTGTAAAAACTAATATAATATCTGCAGGTTATTTCCCATTAAACCAAGATATAGTAGTTTTTTTTTTTTTTTTATATAAAAAGATAACAAAGTCAGAAGATTTCAATCTTTAAAGAAATTCGTTGCTAAACACTTTTTTGCCGAAGTCACACTCGTTTTAAAAAGATCAAAGTCGAACTGTTTGCACACCTTATTAAAATACCTACTTACGCGCACAACGTACGAATTTTGTCTGTAGTTAGTAGTTGCAAATGGCACCCGTAAAGGTGGATTGAACCGTTTAGATTTGCTTGGAACGTTGAAGTAGAAAGTTGACAAAATATCAGAACAATTTATGTCTCCTCGAAACGTCTTTAACAAAAATATACAGTCAGAGATCTCACGTCGATTACTCAATGGTAAGATATGATATTTTTTACAGAGATTGAGATAGTTAGCCGACTGATACGGTACCCTCTGGTGAAAGCATAAAAATTTTATGAATCTTTTTTGTACGCGCTCAATACGGTCAATATATTTGTGATAGCATGGACTCCATATTTCAGATGCGTATTCCAAATGGCTTCGAACAAAATTGCAGTATAGGATTTTTAACGTTTTAGCTTGCGTGAAGCACTTGGATAATCGCATTATGAAACCAAGGGATTTTGAGGCTTTGGCGACGATGGTTTCAACATGCTTATCAAAAATAAGTTTGGAATCGTGATGAACCCCCAGATCACGAATAGTACTACACCTAGGTAATATATGGCCTCCAAGAGTATATGTTGTGGCTAGGACTGATCGTCCACGGGAATACGTTACAACTGAGCATTTTTTTGGGATTGAGATGAAGTTTACTTTTTTGGCAGTATGCTTCAAGACACTGTAAGTCAGTTTGAAATGCTGTCATGTCCGCTGTCGATGATATGGTAGCGTAGATTTTCATATCGTCGGCGAAGCACAATAATTTGGATGAGGTCAGACAGGAGTCGATGTCGTTTACATAGACGATAAATAATAACGGACCGAGCAACGAACCTTGGGGGACTCCGCTGGGGACTAAAACCTAGCTAGATATATAGTTATTCAATACCACAGCTTGTGACCTGTTTTCTATATAAGAGGAAAACCATCTGAGCAAGTCCCCGCGTATACCGATGCCCTCTAACTTCCGTAATAGGATGACGTGGTCGATTCGGTCGAAACACTTACTATAGTCTGTGTAGACAACGTCGACTTGTTTACCGTGGTCCATTGCGTCGGTAATGTAGTCATTAAGCAAAACAAGATTGGTGACAGTGGATCTACCTTTAAGAAAGCCGTGTTGGAAGGGACTAAACGACTGTTCCAGGGCAGAATAGACCTGGTTATAAATAATCCTTTCGAAAACCTTGGCAATGATACACAATTTGGATATCGGTCTATAATTAGCAATGTCTGTTTTGGGGCCTTTCTTATGTACAGGCGTTATAAAAGCTGATTTCCAAAGTTTAGGAACAACACAAGTATCTAAAGATTTTTTAAAGAGAATTGAAATAGGAAGTGCAATAGTCGCAGCGCAACGTACGAGAAGCTTGGATGAGATATTATCCGGGCCTGGCGCTTTCGATGTATCTAATTTTCGAAGCAAGTTGTCTATGTCTTTAATGTTCACCGTGATACGACTGATATCAGACGGCAGGTTTGAGGATTCAGTAAAGGAAGAAGAGGAACTTGAGCTACCTCCATGATTAAGGTTGGGATCTAAAAATGTGGAGTGAAAATAAGTTGAAAATGCCTCACATATTGATTCCCCGGTACGCAGCGTTTCATTGTTAAAATTGAACGTGCTCGGGATTGCATTTATATTATGACGGTTTTTAACAAAAGTCCAAAATTGTTTAGGGTTATTTTTAATAGATGCTTCGGTAAGTTTCAAATAATTTACGTAACACTGACTTTCTAATATTATTACCCTATCACGAAGAAGTTTAAATGTTAGTTCGTCAGCTTTATTGCCGTAGGTTTTATGTTTTTTAAAGTATTTATATTTCTCTTTTATTATTCTAATCAATGAGGAATTGTACCAGGTCGGATATGATTTGTTACGACAAAGCTTCGAGGGAATATATTTCGACTGAAGATTATAGATAACGTTATTGAAAAAACTTACGGAATCGTCAGCTGATCTTACTGAGAACTCACTTTCCCAGTCGGTATTACTAATGTCACGGTTAATGGATTCGTAATCACCCTTATCATATAAAAATTGTATACGTGGCGCACATTCAAGGAGAGGTGTTTCGACAAGATCCATTGTAATTAACAATGCTGGGTGATAATCATCGATTGGCACCAGTGGGCTTAAACTTTCAGTCACATTGACTGCCTGGTTCGAGAGGACTAAGTCAAGTATCTGTTAGGTACACCATTATATTGACCAAGGTCAAGAGTACATAACTCATCCCCAAGTAGCACTTCATCAATACTTTTAATATTCGATGGGACAAAAGATATATTATTGTCAGATGGGACCCAACTTATTCCGCTCATGTTGAAATCGCCTATAATAAGAAATCTATCAGAACCATTGCTAATCACAGATCGATTTAATGTCGAAAGAAAGTTCTTCAACTGTGAAGAAAAGGAAAGGCCCAGATTTTGTTTACATAAATAAATCCCACAGAGATGTAAGTTAAAATAACTACGCGTATTCGCATTTTTCGAGTGTATGCTTATCCAGAGATCTTCAGCTGAAGAATGAAAATTTTGTTGGCATGTTATTGATAATTCTCGACGAGCAGCTATTAGAACTCCCCCACCACGTGATTGTCCAGTCAGAGCGTAGTCCCGATCCCGACGCCACACAATATACCTTTCATTAAAAAATTCCGAGTTCAAAATGCCATCCAATAACCAAGTCTCAGTGAGAACAATAACATCAAATGAGCTGGCTACCATTTGACGATAGAAAGTATCGGTTTTGGTTCGTAGACCGCGAACGTTCTGATAAAATATGTTTAAACCAGGCAAATTAATATTAACGTTAGTAGCCATCACACAAAAAATCAACAACAGAATATGAATCAATGAAATAGACTACAATAACACATATCATAGAAATATTAACTAAATCAGGGTAGTAAAAGAATAAATCTGCTTGAAGTAACCAAACGACGACTATTAATAATGGAGTGCAAGAATTGTTCGACATTGAGCGGTAAACAACAGTGTGAGCAGGCAAGCAGTAATGTATAGTACGTGCAAGCGCGAGCGAGCCAGGCATATTATTTTGTACTATCACTTTAAAATGAACAGCGCGATTAGAAAAACAAAGGATTATTTTTACCGAACAAAGTAGAGGTGACGGGCTCATTAGTGCGGCAGAGGTGCTAAACAATTTGTAACAGCTTAGTAAAAGAACATGAAATATAATAAACCGATAAAACAGATAAGACTGTATACGGTATAGGTGGCGTATTAGGCGATTCTGTTTAAATCCGATTCCTTTCTCACTATGAGAACTTTGGAGTTGGTGTTTTTGAGTACGTGAATTTTTCCGTGTTTCACCCAAACGAACTCGTAGTTCTTATCCTTGGCGATGGTTTTAACTTTACTTAGCAGCTTCTTGTATTCTACACTAAGGTGGTCATTAACAAACACACGCTGGGAAGTGCCTTGGAACCCGATATCAGAGGTGGATAAATTCTTTTCTGCTCGCGCTGCCGCTATAAAATCTTCTTTGACGTATCTGTTCAAGAAACTCACTATAATAAGTTTATCGTTGGAGTTGAAAATGGGCACCCTCGAAATGTAGTTGATCAGTGTTTTGGGACAGCTATAGTTTACTTTACGACCAATGGCTTCAATAATCGTGAATAAATTCTCATCTTTTCTCACAGGAACTCCCTTGATTTCAACATTATTTAATCGAGAACGCTGATCATTTGATGAGAGTTCGAACTTCACTTTTGACAAGTCCGTCTGCAAGTCATTTATAGTCAACTGCATCTTCTCAAGTTCAGATACTTTGGTTTCAACTTCAGTAATCCTCGCATCAAATTCCTCGAGTTTGCCATTAGTACCTTGACATGTTGACTTCAGCTCAGATAGCTCATCCTTAATCACCTTAAAGTCATCACTTAGTGCCGGTAAATTAAGCAACTGACGCTGTCATAATGTCAAGCCTTTGACGCATTATTCAGCATTATGACGCTGTCATAATGCTGAATAATGTCAAGCCTTTTTTATGGGTGTAGGCTGAAACTACAAAACCTCACATACTCCTAGTGCTTCGTCACGTTCATTCATCTGGTCATATACCTGAGCTTTTTGAAGGACATCATCAATAAGGTCTATATCTCTATCGTCCTCTATATCTTTCTAAGACGTCCTCCATGGTCGAGGATACCTTCGTTTTGACTTCCATCCATCTTACACAAGGTCAAATTAAATAAACCAGCGAAACTCTACAAATGTGATTACTATCAAAATCTAAACTTGTTTTATTTTATTATTATTGATTCATCAACAATTGTTCACAACAATCACTTACAGGCAAACTCCGCATGCTTCATGGATATCGATATCTTAAAGAATTTGTACAAAAAAAAATATTATTAATCTAGTTGTAATTTACTCTAGTTTAGATTACTTACTTATCTAAAAGTGTAGACAATGAATATAACGATATATATGACGGCGCGAGCGTGGGCGGAGCGACATCAGGGCCAGGGATCATCATTCCTTGTTACGGGATCCACGAGGAAGGTGGGTTCTCGGGCAAACCAGTAAAACGTAGGTAATCAGTTAATCACAAATCACAGTCAAGTTTATTTCGTAATATACAATGACTTTAGGAGTAGTCTGAATCAAACGCTTGTACGGTGAACGTGACAGTTTCGATCGTATGCTCTGAACCAAAGACATCTTAAATCTCTTTGCTCTGAACTATAGACGTCAACTACCGCCAATCGAATGCCGCCTTTTTTGAAATCGACTCTGTCCACGTGTAGAAAATGGCGGGTATGGTTCACTGTACTAAAGTTACAATTTGACCAATATTATGAAATCAACAGGTAAGATTTGATAATGTTATCGTGTTGAAATTGCTTGCGACGACATTTATAGTGATACAATGTATAACGATACAAGGACATGCAACAATTTAGGATACTTATTATAATACGTTCATATCGATACTTGGTATGATTAGGATAACGGCAGGAGCATGATTATGGCAAAGAAAAATTATGGAAGCACGTATAGTATATATTGTATTATATTATTATTTACACGTGTATTATACGTCATTCGAATGAACACTATAACTAGAGTGTGTGGCAACCCTATACCGCAGCACACATCACTCACCATGGCACACAAGACATTCAATTAATCGCAACCGCTCGTGTTTTATAACCTTTATAAATAATAGAATTGCTTTCGTACTTGCACGGCTGCTGTCTTGTGAACGCACTAGGTAGAATAAACGCTGCCGGTTTTAGTAGGCATGTTATGATCGTAGATTTAACTGGTCGATGGAGAGCCCCGTCACTGATTCTTAGGTTCCCGTGGCGAAAATCATTTATTTGATAATTTTAAAAAGTTACATAAATCTTTAACCCAGTCCTTCGTTTGCACGCATAGATATCCATGGTTATCCCTAAGTATCTCAGGATTTTGCCGTTAAATTTGATTTTGTGTTAATACTTGATTAGTTTCGACGAAATGTTACAAATCACCTGACACAAATTCTTTCGATTGAATAACAGTTACAATAGTTATCACTTATCTATTTTACAATACCTATTATGCACACATTCAAGCAATCAGGCACACACACACAGTACACGCAAGCATACACTAAAATGGTACCTACTACTTATTTCTAAAGCTGCTAACAGACCTGCGAAAGGTGAAATGAAATGGAAAAGTATAAACGTGGCGTGAACTCAGTGCGTATTTGTTTGCGGTGTACACAAAGTATCTGTGTTAGTATGGCTGGTGGCTGCAAATCCTATTTCCTGCTATCGCGCCGACCTCAGAGGGGGGGAGCTTGAAATCGAAGCGCGGAACTACCTCTCACCAGCTCTCTGGCACCTGCCAACGGGACAAGTATTATGATACTGAAGAAAATATAATGAAAAATATAAATATTTTATATATTTCTGTCTTCTTCTTCGTTGCAAAATAAATACGACGGCTGAAAATTTTGATTTATTTTAGCCAATTTATCTTGAATTCTGTTTTGCTTGAATACATCTTATGTACCTATAAGGGTACACGTGCAGTACGATAGAACTTGATCATTGTTTGTATAATATATCTATCTGTCTAAAGAATTTGGCAGATAGAGCGCAGCAAACGCTTCGAAAGCATGCGACGAACGAATGCGGCGAATGCTCACAGTGAGCATCCACTCAGCTGGAGGAAAACCATTTTAAGAAATGTCTCTACTTTCTTTTTTAACCAAAGACATTGAATGTGGACAGTGGACAGATAGAACATGATTCGATTTCCTGTCTCGATATGCAGCCGCAAGGGATGTCAGCCTTTGTTGAGAGTTGAGATATGTAGCTTTTGATCTTAAGACAGCCTTTCAAGAAGAGAGCTTTTGTGAGCTTGTTTACCTTTAACATGAATTGAATTTATTCGTAGGGAAATAGTGTATCTTTTTTTTCTAAATATCTGATAAAAATCTATCTGACATAGATTCAAACTACGACAATGTTTCTGGAGATCGTTTGCTGAGAGAAAAAAATTTTGAATGGAGTATAGTGAAAACCCGTGAAATTAAATTTTACTTACGTTTTTTGCAGTTCAGTGTTAGGTAGTATAATGATCAAATTGTGATTCGCGACCGTAATTCAGAATTGGGCTCAAATGTTATGACTTTAAGAAATGGTCATTCAATGGAGCAATTTGAACTCGTGTTGATAATTTTAATTGTTATAATTCTGTAAATCAATATTTGTTGCGGTTGCAAATCATATTTTGATTAACATTCAACCTGAAAAACTTTGCTCTCAGCAAACGATCTCCTGATAAATCTGTGTTTATTTTCTAATCGGCCGACGAAAGATGCTCTATTCACACGCTGACAAGTTCATCAGAAGATTGAACTTGGGAACAAATCCAGTCAGTCATTAGAAAGTCGACAACCACAAGATTAAATACTTAATTTATTACAGACTAGCCCGGGGCTTCACCAAAAAAAAAATGTCAGAAAATATCCACGGGGACGTATTACCGACCAGCCCTGTAGGTACGCAATGTGTTGAACCAGGTTATATGGTGTGCCAAAATTCATCCAAATCCATTCAGCAGTTTGTACGCTAATTCGGAACATACATCCAGAATTGCAGACATACAAAAAATCTAAAATATTTTCGGCATCAGACTTGTTCCCACACCTCGTAGCATTTTCGTTAATACTATTTTATTATATGTACCTATAGATTGTGACTAAATCCTTTCTTACACGCGCAGTTTTCGTGATACAAAAGAATGTTCTAAACGCTGCAGAATTCATGCTCCGCAAAGTTTTTGGCTAAGTATGGGAGAAGACGACATGTTGCGGCGACCCCGAATAAAGTCGGATAAGGGCAAACATTAATGATGTTAAGTTTAATATCATCACAAAATGATTAATTGACTGAGTTTCTCTGTGCAGTTAGATCGTAAATTTGAAAAGTTTATTAAACTTCTATGTATGAAACGTCAACACTTTCAATAAATTTGTTATTCGTGGGCAATAAACCACCTTGGTAAAACTTGTGATTTATGAGTTTCGTCCGCAACAAGACACATAAGTCCCAAACTGTTTGCGACATGTTGAGTAAGTACAAAAACAACGACATAAACATTTCACGGGACATGCTCTTCAATAGTGTCCGCGTTTCGTCTCAGGGCTCAATCATGGACGTGCGGGGAAATTAATGAGTTGAATGAAATTAATGGGCGGTGGGACGTCGTCACGATAGATAGGTACCTACAGAACATATCTACAGAAGGTCGACCTCATACGACGATGGAATCCGCACGAATATTTAGACACGCATGTATAGTCGTGTAGCAAGTGCAAGTACACTCGCGACTGGCATTGATTTGACATACAGGCTGTCATGGATCTACAGTATTATAAGGATCTATTGACGCATGAATTACAGGGGGCGTTGTTGGTACACATTTGTGAAATTGTAGTGACAGAACAAGATGGCGGCGTCAGTTCCGGTTTAGGTCACGCGTCAAAAGTTCCTTGTTCGACTATAAGTTATTATTAACGTGGATGGCGGAGTTGCTTGTCAGGGAAGATGTCAAATCACTGACCTCTATAATACATACTTGTATTATAGAGGTCAGCGTCAGTGTGTCAAATCCAGTACATTTCATGTCACATTCATGACGTAAGTAGGTACCAGTAGGGCTTGTTCTGTGGAGCCTGCCTTCTGTACCATCTATTTAGTGTTGTTGCGAAGTAGAGCACGGTTCCACTTGTGTGCGTGTCGCATGTACCTTGTAGTATTGACAAGTTTGTTGGGATTTTGGGAGCCTTTTTTATGTTGTTTGTGACATTAATTTCGGTTTCCTGTTGTTTTCAGGAAGTTGACTAAGTAGGTACTTTAGATCCCTGGATCTCTCGATCTGAAATACATAAGTAGTCTCCACCACTTAAGGCGAAAGTGTCAGGGGCTCAGGTTAGCCCGCGAAATACATTTTTTTACAATTTGCAGGTCAGTATTAGGTTGTACGTTGATCTTCATATGATTCGCGGCCTTATCAAATATTTATTTATAGAATCTATACATATAATAAAATCGTAGGAAAGTCAAAACTGTACATTGAATATTTTTTTAAAAGAATACTTGGGGCGTGATCTACAATCGATACCGAAGCCAAAAATATAGTTTTTAGAATTTTTGTCTGTTTGTCTGTTTATCTGTTCGTCTGTATGTATGTCCGGGATAAACTCAAAAAGTACTGCATGGATTTACTTCAAATTTTGCATGAATATTACTAAGAGGTCGGGTCAACATATAGGCTACATATTATCACGCTATCACCTACGAGGGAGGAGCTGTGAATCTTTATTTTTCTTACGCATTCTGTGACAGCGTGTAATCTAACGACGCATATTTAAATGTTGTTTTTGAGTAAGCCATACTGTTATCTAGCTTTACACTATAAAAACTACGCCATTTAAGTAACTTGGACAGAGAAACATAGTTTAATGAATGTTAGTAGTATAAAGACAATTTTGAAGGAGCGCCATCTATGAGATTTCATAAAAATCAAATCAAGTTACATGTTAACACTTTTTGGAAATTAATAATTTAAATTTGATCATGCTGGCGAGGTTAGTAGTTAGTTATTCTTAAAATTCATAGATGGTAATGTGCATTTTCTTCATAAAAGTTTTATCGTATAGTTCGTTTTGACAAATTCAAGTTCCGACAAAACCCTCAAAATCTTGAGCAGAGTTGATGAAGACAAATGCGGTGTCAAGTATTACAAAAAGTTATGTTCAGTGATGATGATCACTTCTTCATCAATTTCATGTTGTTAGTACAAAATAAACATTGACTGTTAATACTTTTGTTCGGTATTTATCTGTGTGATTATTGCTTGATAATTAATATATTTTCATGCCGTATACCTAACTAGCTGCTGCCCGCGACGTCGTCTGCGTGAAGGCTCTACAGCACCAAAAATACCTAAGATGCCAGTGTCGCTATAGAATTATAATATGTTAACAACTTTTAAAATAGCATTATAGCACGTCACCTTCTCAACGGTGACCAAAATTGGAATGAAACCCTCGCGGAGGCGAGCGTCAGAGACAGTCCCAGCCCCATGCGTCATCTGTTTGCCGTCATCTTGGTGTATTGTGGAGTCGCGAAACCGGTAGCTTTGTGGGAGAAGTAACGCCATCGTCAAAAAACTTCGACGAGTGTTCATCAGTTACTTCGACTTCGTCTCCAGAGACGAAGTCGAAGTAACTGATGAACGCGTGATGAACACCTGTCTCAGTTCACTTCAAGATGATTTCTATCGGCGGCAATCCACTGATCGAATATGGATTACCAGCTCCTCAATCATCACCGCATCAAGACCGTGGAAATCGGGAGTATAACGCTAAGACAAATTACGATCCGGGCGAAATGACCACCATACGAAATGACCATGTCGCTTTGTTCTCTTCAGAGCAAAAACAAATTTATGACACCGTCCTTAAAAGCATTGGGCAAAACCAGGGTAATTTTTTTTTCTTGGATGCTCCTGGTGGAACAGGAAAAACATTTGTTACCACTAGCATGCTTGCAGAGGTCAGGAGGCAAGGCAAAATTGCTATTGCTGTAGCGTCGTCGGGAATCGCTGCCACACTGCTACCGGGTGGCAAGACAGCACATGCCATGTTTAAAATTCCTATTGATTTAGAGAGCGCCGAAACACCTGTTTGTGTTGTGTCACGTAACAGCGATAAGGGACACGTGTTCAAGGATTGCTCTCTGATCGTATGGGATGAGTGTACGATGGCCAATAGGAAGGCAGTTGAGGCCGTGGACAGAACCCTGCAGGACATCCGCAGGAACGACATTTGATGGGTGGTGTCACGGTTCTGTTCAGTGGCGATTTCCGGCAAACGCTTCCCGTGGTGACGCGGGGATCGAGGACTGACGAGGTGATAGCTTCGTTGAAACGATCTTCGTTGTGGTCATGAGTTCGCACGCTACGCTTGACCATTAATATGAGAGCTCGGCTCGGTCGCAATGCACGTGCTCAAGAATTCTCCGATGCCCTTCTAAGTCTTGGCGAAGGCACTCTACCAGAAGAGAGAGGTGGACAGGTGGGCAGGTAGGCTTCCAGAGTCTCTCGGTAGAGTGGTATCCAGCTTAGAAGAACTCATTCGCTGTGTGTACGGGGACATCAGTCGTATACCGCACCAGCAGAATTCTTGGGTGTGTGAGCGGGCTATTTTGACGCCCAAAAATGATCAGGCTGCAGCAATTAATGAATGCATTCTCTCGGAAATTGAGGGGAATGAAGTGGTCTACACCTCGATAAACACTGTTGTCGAGCAAGATGACACCACACATTATCCCGTGGAATTTCTGAACTCCCTGACAGCAAGTGGACTTCCAGCGCATACCATCAAGCTGAAGTCGGTGTCCCGATTATGCTTCATCGGAACCTATCTCCTCCGAAGTTGTGTAATGGGACCCGCCTTAAAGTCATCTCGCTCCACAGACACACCATTGAGGCGGAAATTCTTACGGGTTGTGTCGTCGGCGAGGCAGTATTTATACCACGTATTCCCCTCATATCTCATAACTTCCCGTTCCAGTTCAAGCGCGTACAGTTCCCCGTGAGTGTTTGCTTCGCGATGACCATCAATAAGTCGCAGGGACAGACACTGAGGGCAGCGGGTGTCGACCTCAGGACGAGTTGCTTCTCACACGGGCAACTGTACGTCGATTGCTCCCGCGTCACCAGTCCTGACTCTCTTTTACATTTTGGCTCCTGGCAGCATAATTACCAACGTAGTTTATAGGGAAGTGTTGTAAGGTATGATACCTTTGTACGTGTTTTTACTGTTTTGTGTCCTGGAATGTATTCCTGCATTATTTTCTCTATTTCCTTCAGTCACATCTTATGACTGAACTGAGCAGGATTCCCATATAACTCTCTTCACTTGCTTCGCTTGCAAAAAAAAAAAATTTTAATGCTATTTTAAAAGTTGTTAACTTATAATGCTATAGCGACACTGGCATCTTAGGTATTTTTGGTGCTGTAGAGCCTTCACGCAGACGACGTCGCGGGCAGCAGCTAGTTATAATCATAAAAATACACGATACAACCCTCAAATATATGAAATCATGATATTTGAGGCCAATTCTAACTTAAGGTGAATGCGCAGTGGTAGACCGCGAAATTCAACTTTTCTTACGTTTTTTGCAATTTTTAGGTCAGTGTCAGATTGTATCTTGATCAAAATACCTACGATTTGCGACTATAATATTACTAGCAGCGCCCCGCGGTTTCACCCGCATAAATGTCGATGCCACGGAAATATCGAGATAAAAACTATCTTATGTCCTTTCCCGGGACTCAAACTATCTCTATACCAAATTTCATCTAAATCGGTTCAGCAGTTTAAGCGTGAAGTGGTGACAGACAGACAGCCAGGCAGACAGACAGGCAGGCAGACAGACTGGCAGGCAGACAGACTTTCGCATTTATAATATTAGTATGGATTACAAGTAAATAGCACTATGAAAGTAGGTTCCACACACAAGCGGTTTATTAAATTTTGTAAACTGCACTTTATATAAATGGATTAATTTACAAATCCTATTTAAATATGTTAATCACAGCGCAAGGGACCATCCATAAATTACGTCACACGAATTTCTCGAAGTTGGTTAGATAATGTAAAGTAGGTACTTGAAAATTCTTAAAATCATCATGAATTAATTTCATTTCATGATTTTTAAGTAACGATTCTGGGTACGGCATTAACTATACAGGGTGTTTGGTGCATCGTTTGCCAAATGGAATTGGCCGAAAGGAGAGGTAATTTGCTATCTCTTAAGGCCCAGTAACTCATTCCTTGTTACACCGGTTTTTTTATTATGACTTTTTAATTTTTATTTAGAATAATACACGAACTCTGCATTTAAGCTTAAATTTAAAAAACAGTTATGAGTATAGGCTTCAAATTTTATTTTAATTCTTATGTTTACTCTTGTATGGTTCTATAAAATTCAAAATTACTGGCTAATAACATCTAGTTCCTTTTTAATAACTCACAAAGTTTTTGAAAAAAGGAAAAATACACTTAACATTCAACTTTAAATTGCTGTAAAAAAAGACTAAAAGCGATCGGGATCTTCGAATTCTTTTAAAAAGTTCTATAGTTTGTTCCCTTTCCAACGGTGTGCAATATACAAAAAAAAACTTTAAATAACTTCAGTAATTCGCTAAGCGTGTAATCGAGACTGATCAGGCTGATATTCGATGTTACGGTAAGAACACTAGTTTTCACATAAATAACATTATTTAAGTAGGTGGATAGTGTTATCTCATTCTTACGCAGTCTTTTATCTCTTTCTAGGGTTCTAACTTTCCTCGAACTTGAAATAAAAAGTAAACTTTTATTTACCTAATTATACATTTTGTTTAAATTGTCCTCCACTATTGCGTACACACGCGTGACATCTTCGTCTTATCTCGACTGTAGTGGTGTGTAAACGTATTTCTTCACACACGTGAACGTATTTCTACACTTATATTTAAATGTCTTTGGTACTGTTATAAGAGTACATAAGGTCTAATATAATATTATTTATCTATTTTTCTACAAATTTTGTTGTACTTAAAAATCATTACGTTTGTTGTGGATTTTTAAATCCGGATATTTTTTCGCATTTGATTTTGTGGGTATGTAGATAAATTTCGTAGTCTCCGTCTGCGAACCTTTTTCGACCGCCGCAAGCAGTAGCTCCAACGCTGTATTGTTGTGCAGCAACGTTCTGAATGGAGTGTATGACGTCAAAATGTGCTCTTGAAATATCAGAACCCTTTGACCGACGTTCTCATAGTCGCATCCGTTATCATGACAGTCAGAAATATTTAACGGCAGGCTGATCAGTCTGTCGTAATAAAAGTCTGAGGTGCTGTTATTAAACGGAGCGCCGTACATCCACGCCGCCGCTCGACCGCAGGGCAATTTATATAATAATATGATTTGAAGTGCAGTTGTTAGCCTGAAACAGTTTGTACATTATAATTTATGTTTTATTAGTAATAATAATAAATCGTTTATTTATAAAAAACCGGTCAGGAGCGAGTTGGACTCGGGCACCGAGGGTTCCGTACGCGTACCATGATGTTTTTAATTTTTCATCGACGAGGCCTTTATTCGTCAGAGGATTTAACACTGTGCACTGCGGTGTAAAATATTGCAGTTTAATGTTGCGCCATCTCTTGACCGATAGTGGAACTAATGTAACTTTGTTGATGATTTCTGAAAAAGTGTGCTATTTAGAAACTTCGTTTTATTTATCCTGTAATCCTTACAAACTTCTATCACATTGAATAATTTCAGATTTTTCTCTTTGCGAACTTCGGAGATAAGGGGGGGGGGGGGGGGGATTTTTTTACATTTTTCACCAAAGTCGAAAACTATGCAGCCTAAAAAAAATAAAGATGTTTGATAATGTGCAAACTGCGCTCTTTCATATGATACCCCACATGCCCTAGTAGCGCCACTTTGAATTTTTCAAACCCCTTTTCAGTCACTGTTGCAAAAAATATACATATATTTTTAATTCTTTCTTATTTGCAAAATAGTTGGGCAAACGTCATCTAAAATTGTTCTAAATATCGGGTAAGTAATATATGATGTAATTACAAAACCACTAATATTTACACTACCGGCGCTGCGGGGCTCCGGGCGGCGGTCACGCGAGCTTAAGTTACACTCTAGGGGTAGAGCAGACAAGACAACGTGGAGTCGGTTTTGCAGCGATTCGTTTCTGTCACTAACTTTTGTAGCACAATATATTGACTTTTTAAGACAATATTTTAATTCACCAAGCCACGAAGGCCTTCTAACCTAACCTATCCGAGTCGGAATTATATATTATACTTAATGGTTTTCGATTGAACGATATACTTAATGGTTTTCGATTGAATAAACGTTATATCTAATAACGTTTTATGAAATAAGTTTAAGAGTATATAAATGTTATATGTAAAGAAATTATATCAACAGTTGGTATATCTCAGGTTTATTGCATGCATTTATGCAGCAAGTGAGCAAATTTAAGTACTTGGGTCACTGGGTCAATGAGAACCTAAATGATGACATGGACATGGACAGGGAGCGCAGGGCATTGTCGGTAAGGGGTAATATGCTTTCTCGCAGGTGTGCACGATGCTCAAGTGACGTTAAAGTCACACTATTTAAAAGCTACTGCCAAATGTTATACACGTGCAACATGTGGAGCAATTACACTAGAAAGGCCTACAATGCCTTGCGCGTCCAGTATAACAACGCGTTCAGGAGTTTGTTGAAGCTTCCGTGGCGGTGCAGTGCCTCCGGCATGTTCGCCGACCACGGTACGGACGGCTTTCAAGCGGTGCTTCGCAAAAGATCGGCCTCCCTGTGGTTTAGGGTGAAGCGGAGCACCAACACGCTTTTGCACGTGGTGTCAGACGGAGTGGACGGCCAAATTCTGTGGCATTGGTCGTCCATTCATGTCCAAACTAATTATAATAATTTTAAATTCTACTAACATAGCTTTAAGTATATCTACTAACAACATAATTATGGACCTTATAAGTCTGAAATAAATATTTTCATTTCATTTCATTTATTATATCTTGTAAACGTTATTGAAATGAAAATTATACCAAATAACTTTATATGATATGGGACGCACCCCTAAAGATCAAGTTGATAGCGTTAGTAGTTCTTGAGATATTCAGCTGTGACAGACAGACAGACAGACTGAGTCTCACCATAAGGGTTTCATTTTACCATTTTGGTACGGAACCCTAAAAAGTAACTAGCTGCTGCCCGCGACTTCGTCCGCGTGGAATTTTTGGTTCCGTCGCATCTCGTCGCCTGCCCGCGCTATTACTTCGTTTTCGCTTAGCGTTCTTTCTGACTTTTTTTTCTTTCTGCTCGGCTCTGAAGAGTCGCGGCGTGATGTTAATTACCCTACTGTAAAGGGCAAATCTTATCCTTATGATGTCCTTGTGATCATAAAATAATTTATTTTGACAAGGAAAAAAGTTAGGAAAATTATATTTTCATCCAAACATAATTATGTCGAAAATATGGTATCGTGGACTTTTTTATAGAATTATTTAAGGTGGACCAGTCGTTACGGGTAGTCACAAGCCCGAAAGTCTGACAACCAGTCTTACCAAGGGGTTTCGTGTTACCCAGTAACTGGCTTGTGGAGGTCAGATAGGCAGTCGCTCCATGTAAAAAACTGGTATTCAGCTTCATCCGGTTAGACTGGAAGCCAACCCCAACATAGTTGGAAAAAGGCAGGCAGATGATGATGATTGAAGGCGGACCAGATTGCCATACAATGTTTTTAATTATATTCAACTGTTTCGGAAGTGCAAGTAAATCATATTGTTTTAAGTGGTATTTCTATCTCTTTTTCCTTTTATAAATACCGATCATATTTCTAACATGAGAAGCAGAAGAAGGAATATATGCCAACCTAAATCAGTAAAATCTAAATTAGCCCGACTTTTCTTTTCTTGGCCCATATCTATACAACAAACTAAATGATTTAGTCTCTGTTCATAACCTAAACAAAACAGCTTTTAAAAGGAAGTTAACTGACTGGCTTATTACATTAGATTATACATAAATTGAAGATCTTTTCAAAACTATATCTTGACATAAATTTCCCTTTGCAACGCACTTACAAGCACCCCAAACCACACACACACTCACTCCACAACACTCACACTCACTCCACAACACACACACTCACTTCACATTCATTCACATACCTACATCTTCCCCTGCATGTATTCTTATTAAATTATTTTATTTCACGATTTTTATAATTTTCAAGTTTATTGAGCTGTATTTGCAATATTGTAATGTGTGAGATATTAATTTTAATATGATATATGAACCTGATCGTCTCCAGTGCAACAAAATTAATGTGGAATTTTGATTAGGGGGCCTGGTGACCTGACATACAGGTTTTCTAAAAAACTTAGTTTAGGCACCAGACTTCCACAGATTAATTAAGAAATTGTGACTGCAGCCGGTCGATTCCGTAAAAATCTCACCGTGAAATCTTAGGTGAAGTGAGTTTGTTTTTGCTAGGAATTGACACTATTGACAGCTCACTCCACGCTCACTTCATCTAAGTTTTCACGGTGAGATTTTAACAGAATAGCACCGCTGACTATTATTCCTATCTCTGTAATTTGTGGTAAGAAATAAATTATTATTATTATTTCTTTCCAACTTGCTAGACAAACGTTGTAATAGCCTAGCTAAAATGCAGCATATAAATAGATAGAATGTATAGCACACAGAAATAATGTAACTTACTACCAGCGAAAAAACATTTTAGAATTGGTTCATTAGCTCCGGCGATTACCCCTACCCTATGTACCTATGTACAAACAAAAGAATTTTACCTCTTGATAATATTATTAGTAATAGTAATTAGTATTAGTAATAGTAATCAGTACCTATAGATAAAACTTCAGTAGTTACGTGATTCAGGATCTACCTGTGCCACCCTGTGTACTTACCACATAATGTTCTGTGGGAGAACAAGCAGAGCGCTCTAAGCCTTAATTCTTGTTGAATTTCTTCCGATGTTTGCCTGTAAACGCTAATAATAAACGCACTGCGATTGCTTTCTATTAATTCGATGATGACAACAACAACTGACTGATGTGACAGGCACAGTATCAAGCTGTGACAGTGCTGGCGACTAACGACTGCCTTTTATACTAAGATTTTTTTTTAAATATGCGTAAACACAAATAATTACAGGAAGTTGTATATTTTGGAAATCGAACACAAAAGTAAACTGTTCGTGTTTACAATAGATATATATTATTATACTATATTATATACACTATATATTATTTATATTTACACTAGTAACGCGTGGCGGTATGTGCTCGTCGTTGGCTGCGTTTGTATTTTATTTACTACTCGTATCATCCCGCGACTTCGTTTGACGTGGAAGGCGCAAGACAACAAAATTTACTAAACTAACAACCACATTTTTATAAAAAAAAAACGAAGTAAGTATTACTAGTTAAAAAAAAATTAAACTAAAATTACGTACTTTGTATTTATATACTAAAACTTACCTATAATTCAAGAAACGACATTTTAAGTATTATATTACACCGATGTCGATTCTCCAAATAACATTTTTATAATAAAATATTTAACAACAATATCATCATCATCATCTGCCTAGCCTTTTCCCAACTATGTTTGGGTCGGCTTCCAGTCTAATTGGTTGCAGCTGAATAGCAGTATTTTACAGGGAGCGACTGCCTATCTGACCTCCACAATCCAGTTACTGGGTAATAGTTAGTACGATACCCCTTGGTAAGACTGGTTTTGGACTTTCGGGCTTCTGACGACCCGTAACGACTGAAAATATTTAACAACAAAATATAATATTTGTAACCTATAACCGTACAAATGTCACAAAGAATAAGTCTTTAGTGTTAATGACCAAAAAGTATTAATAACTACGCGGAACACGATTAAATAATAAGAAATATAATAATAAGAAATTTTCTTTACATACATGTAAAGAAAAGTAGTTGACAGTTACTAGTAGCTTGATGTGCTGGCGCCGTCTGTACATATTATTAATTAATATAATTTTCAGTCTGTTAGCCCATGTATTATTTATTTATTTAATCTTTTCGCACACAAAAAGGGACTAAGGCGGACTTAATGCCTTAGGCTTTCTCTACCAGTCAACCAAGGGTGGTGAAGAGATTGGTTGGCAGGTGCTTTGGTTGAGAGGAACAATGATAAAAAAAACTATTAAAACCATTGAATTATAAATAAAAAGGTGCACAAATACATAAATAGGCTAAAAACCTATATATGTTATTATTTACTATATCAAAAAAAAAAAAAACAAATAATAACATTCAATGTTGGGATTCAAACTTAGGTTTGCAAAGCAGTCATCGAGCCTTTAAGCTATTTACTTTGTTGAAAGTTGACTTTAAAATAACCGTTCTTAAATTATGTCATGATTGACATAGCTGATTCTTTTTCCCAAAATAGGCCTTTGGTTACGTTAAGAGTCGTCCAACCGCTTGGCGATATCTTGAAACACCTAGTGGGCACGCAGTATTCTCAGGTGGGTAATCAAGAAGTCCAAATTCACTTACATTTACCCCGTCTTTCGTGCTAGGCCCACTTGACCATTTTCAAAAACGTAATAATTGTTTTCCCAGACACAATTAGCATAGTTTATCTATGATATGATACTTGGAAACTCTCTCTTTGGCCACTAGACAGGATGTTTTGTATGCAAATGAACTTAAACTATCTATTAACCCAAACTATCCAGAATAATGTTATATTCACAGGAAACCGAAACTAGCAGCATTAGATCGCACAGGCTCTGGTTGGCTGTGAGCCAGCGCAACTTACGTTAACACCGTGTGAACATGCTACTCGAGCAAGTTTCATTAACTGCACAGTTGCACTTAACTACGTGCAACTGAGAGAAAAACGCGCAATGAAAATTGTGCAACTATTTATAATTATCTTTGCATCCATCTTCTTCTACCTTATAAGAATCTCAAATTACTGATAGGCAGCACACAGTCTAAAGCGCTGGATCAAGCTTACAATTTGGACAAGATTCGCCTTCATTCCTTCGTTAAATAAGAAAATCTATCCACAAAGGAAGGATTTTTGAAAATTTGTGTTTTGAATTTGGGGATGAAAGTTTGTAATTTTTGCCGACCATCGGGCACACGGCTTGTTGTGAATACCATCGGGCACACGGCTTGTTGTGAATACCATCGGGCACACGGCTTGTTGTGAATACCATCGGGCACACGGCTTGTTGTGAATACAATCGGGCAAACGGCTTGTTGTGAATACCATCGGGCACACGGCTTGTTGTGAATACCATCGGGCACACGGCTTGTTGTGAATACCATCGGGCACACGGCTTGTTGTGAATACCATCGGGCACATGGCTTGTTGTGAATACCATCGGGCACACGGCTTGTTGTGAATACCATCGGGCACACGGCTTGTTGTGAATACCATCGGGCACACGGCTTGTTGTGAATACCATCGGGCACACGGCTTGTTGTGAATACAATCGGGCACACGGCTTGTTGTGAATACCATCGGGCACACGGCTTGTTGTGAATACCATCGGGCACACGGCTTGTTGTGAATACCATCGGGCACACGGCTTGTTGTGAATACAATCGGGCACACGGCTTGTTGTGAATACCATCGGGCACACGGCTTGTTGTGAATACCATCGGGCACACGGCTTGTTGTGAATAGCATCGGGCACACGGCTTATTGTGAATACCATCGGGCACACGGCTTGTTGTGAAAGAAAATTGTATATTAACAGGGATTTTGGGCACACGGTTCAGTACCCTTATTGTGTAACACACCATCAATCACAATCAGAATCATTTTGAATAAAATATCCTTCCTAGACAAAGAATAAATTGTCTGCTCAGCAACGTAATTAACGCAATGAATGTTGTAGAAATGTCAATGTCAAAATGAAAGCCATTACTACTGTTAGTGTGTTACGCCCCCGCAGTAGAATACCTCGTGCATATCCCGAGGCTGTTACGTATGTGAATATGTTAACGGAAAAGTGTGTAATCCGTCATTGTATACAATTCCTAGGAAATGTGTACAATTTCTAAAATAGATAGGAAATCTATGATATATTTTGTAATATGCACTTTTCCTAGGAAATCTATACATAATAGCAATCGGAAATGTATTACATTCTTGATGTTTGAATTACACGTAGATTTTTATGTGTGCTAGATGGGCCTTAAAAAGGAATAAATAGTTGATTTTTGAAGTTTAATTAGTAATAAGCCCTATGAATATTTTATATTTTACGACGTGATTGTTACAGCTGATTATGTCAACGAGAGCCTTAATAAAAATTCAAATTTCAGTTTACAAACGTGTTTTATTTCATTTAATCACAGAAAGCATTACTTTTAATATATTTCCTAGTATCATCATCTAGTAGTATCATCTAGGAATTGCATACAATTCATTTGTAGGAAAAACATACATTTCACAGGAAATGTATGTATTAAAGAATCTTTCAAACATTATTTTACAGATATCCCAAGAAAGCTCGGGATTGCATAGATTTCCTAGGAATTGTGTACAATTCCTAGGTTTCATACATTTCCGTAACATATACATAAATAACTTAATCATTACGAATTTATGAGTACCTTGGACACTCAACAAACAGAGGGGATACAAACCAATGTTCTCAGGCAGTCGATGGAACGATTCATAAGTCAAACAAATCGATACATTGATATATTGACTCTCATCTGTCGCATAATCTTTGTTTACTAGTTCTTTTGTGTTGTGCCCCTACTGTTTCCAATATTAAGGGCACAACACAAAAGAAGGATTTATAATATGTCCATTGGAAATCATGTTTCAATTCGACTATAATATAGACGAATTGAGAAATTTTTTGTAGTCGGTTATATTTTTTTTGTGTGTATGTTACGCGATATCTCCGGTAATTGTGGATCGATTTCGAAAATTATTTTTTTAATGGATAGGGTATGCCTCAGAAGCGTTCCCATATAAATTTTATTAACTTTGCTTAGTTCTTTTTTGAGTTATCTTCAATAATACTTATTTTTTCCACTAATGTATATTAATGATGTTATAATAATAACTTACTGTCACTGATATTTACATAGCAAGTACCTAGTGTTATACGAATTTGTGTGGGGTGGGTACAACTAAATATTAAAAAATAAAAACACTTTTAGAAAGAAAACAACCGCCTTCCAAAGAAATATCTACTGTAAAGTGAATTTCGGAAGTCGGTTCTGTTCGTTGTTTTTTTTTTTTGTAAAACAGTTTTTTTTTAATTATATCAT
This sequence comes from Mesoligia furuncula, assembly GCA_916614155.1. Lineage (NCBI taxonomy): Eukaryota > Metazoa > Arthropoda > Insecta > Lepidoptera > Noctuidae > Mesoligia > Mesoligia furuncula. Next base: position 29,020,493 of record OU744803.1, read on the forward strand.
ATTTTATGTCCATTGGTAACGGTAATTCATAAGGCAGAATTTTAGAACGCAAAGATGTTTTTACAGATAATGCACTAGCCATTGTTTCTCTTCACCACCATTGGTTGACTGGGAAAGAAGGCCTAAGGCTTTAAGCCTGCCCTTGTACTTGTATACAGTCCAAAAAATAATAAATAAATCTGTTTGATTCATGTTTTTTTTACACTTTAATTTGATGTGATTTTAAACCCTACAAAAGATAATATTTGTATCGTTTTAAACCGAACATGACATGAGTAACAAAATGTCGTTTCTGAAATCGCTTTTCTAACTAAACAACATGAGATGAACATTCACTTTGATGAGATTTCTGAGACGTTCATATTTTATAGCGAACAGCTTTTATATAAATAGCGTAGCGTAGGTGGAAAACAAACATAATTTATATATTTTGTTAACTCGAGATATAAGAAAATACTGAATAATGTTTCAAGAAACTGTAAAATGCAAATTTTTCTGTGAAATAGAGAAGTATGGAAGAAGAAGATTTCTTCTCCGACCCCAAATAATTTGGAGTAAGAGAATGGTGATGATGTTACACTTTTTGTCAGAGATAGTATGACATTCAGTGGTAGCCCGGTGGCAACGGCACCGACTTAAGAGTAATAAGGTCGTGGATTCGAACCCAGACAGGCGTTTTACTTTGTGAAAATAATTTCATCACAACTGGGGGTCTAAAAAGGCCACTTAGGAGAATAATCATCATCATCATCATCATTGGGATTGGATTTGGATTGGATTGATTGGTATTTTAGCACAGACAAAAAAAAAAATATTTGAAAAATGCTTCACCAATGGGATTTGACACGATTAACTTAACAGTTGTCCATTATGTTATCCTTTTATGATTCTGCCAAAGTGGCCTTTTTAGGCCCCCTGCTCTCAAAACGGTGAAGGATAACATCGAGAGGAAACCGGCATGTCCTAGAACCAAACATTCGAAGACATGTGACATCTACGAATCGCAAAACCGATTATGCTTGTATAGCCGTTTAGGTTTAATGAAGACTTGTCTAAGTAGCTGAAGCTTGTGGTTGCGTAGCAGTGTGTGCATATTTTAGGCCGTCAGATGAAGACATTAAATTCGCAAAGCATGATGTAGTTCTGCATTTTTGGTATGTTGTATGGGTATTTTAGGGTAGTGTGAATTCAAATTTGCAACTTCGAAAAACCTGTGGAAACTGAGAAAATCGAGAAAAACTTCGAAATTTCGGGACTTTTTTCACTATTTGCTCTCCAGGGCCAAAACTATGCATTTTTTGTGAACAATCTTTTCTACACTTATAAATTGTATCAAATTACCTACAATTTGAGCCTAATTGCAGCTCTATTAACCCTGTAGGAGCCAAGCTATGGCAATTCAAAGATGACCAATTTTTCTCGAAAATTGAAATTTTCAGGTTTTACTCATTATTTCGCAAAATATTGGCAAAACCACTTGTCCTACGAAGAAAGGTTACAGAAAATATTTTGTAGTACATTTATTTAGCTTTTATTAGAGCCCAAAACAAAGTCTGTGAGACTAGCAGTTCACTAACAATTTCAAAAAAAAACAAAAGAAGATAAAATGAGTTATAGAGACAAAAGACTAATATCCAGGGTTATTGGTAAAACATTAACAGCCTCTTAAGAGGTCATTGTACTCATCATTATGAACAACTTTTACTATGGGACCAAACCTAAAATCGCGAAAAAAAAATCAGCTGTTCCCTACATTTTGACGAGTCATACGAACATAAATGTAGGGAACAGCAGAACAGCTGATTTTTTTTGGGGAGGTCGTTTGCAATAATCTCGCTGACTAACCGTAAAAACGGCGATTGACTAAGAACTGTTCTTAGTCGTCGATCGTCGTTTTTTCTTTGGTTGGGATTCCCTTTTATCAGGATGGTTTTCATTTTGAGGAAGATGAAAAAGAACGCGCTCGTGTTCTTCTTCCTCTTTGTGTCCTTCTTCATCAATCTGAGGAAGAAGTCCTTCTTCATCTTCCTCTTCAATCATCGCTGTCTTCGTTAACAGAAATCAACGCGACGTTATTACACGGCTTTCCTCCTCAAATCAAACAAAGAGCCTAGCATTTCAACCGAGCTTTTAAACAACTACATGCCCCTCTACATCCCTTTTTGCATTAGCAGGCTATCATTTTTAGAATCTGTGCAGGAGCTGGCTCTTTGTTTGTTGTGATCGGGATTAAGCCGCGGGAGCTGATTTCCCAACCCCACTCGGTGGGATCCTTTTCTACCCCCAGCAACTTTTGCACTTGGTGGTAGGTGCGAAACACATGGAAAGAGGAAGCCTCAGTAGTAGGGGGCAAACGTGCCAGATTCACTTTTGCAGTTGCCGCTGTCTTCACAAGCAATTGGAACCTCAGGTCGTGCAGTGTCTGAGTACCTGCAATGCCTCCGTAAAGAGCCACCACACACTTCTCGCCAGCCACCGAAAGCAAATTTTAGCAACCTTTTTTATACCAATGCAATTTTTTTAGTACGCCCATTTTCATTTGGTAAAACTTTTACTTGGCAGAATATTATCAAGGATAATGTCATTTAGGCATTGAGTATTTAATCAAATGATTTATTACAGCAAACAATCTTTAGACAATAAACATTAAGTCAAATGATTTGTTATGAAAAAAAAAATATATAGACTAAAATATTTTTTTTTGGGGAATTATTGGTTTTACTTACATAATTACTTTTTTAATTTCACGGCTGCGGTCAATCGATAGGCGACGTAGGATGCAAGAGCGAGCGAAGGGCACCCCGAGGTTCGGTTTTGTTAGGTTACTTCAAACCCTTTTCACAGAAATACGAGCCCCGGGAAGCAGGGCTCCGTCGACATTGGATGCAAGAGCGAGCGAATGAGAATACAATTCATAAAGGAATAAACCTTTACCTCATATCGTATTAAACAGAAATTTGAAATCATAGGCAGGCAGAAATAGGGGCCCCGACGGTACTAAGTATTTAGCTTATTTTATTTTGCGTAAAATATGTTATACCAACAAAACTTTTTTACTACATTAAAATTGGTAAAAGTACTAGTTGGTAAGCAAGTTATTGTTTAAACGTTCACTTGCCAAACATTAGGTTTGCGTTACAATTTTTTGTGAAAACTTTATTTGCTAAGTAATGATTTGGCAAATGAAATTATGCGGAAAATTGTTTGGAAAGTGATAATTTGTCAATATCTTTTTGATGAAACAAGGGAGACCCGTTGCATTTGTTTGGAGGAAGATGATAGCCAGGTCTACTAGGTATTAGGTAAATGTTAACCATTAAAGTTAACTTCAATGGCACATTGGTGAATTTAACGCCATTAATCCACATCCACATACAATAAAGACAAAAAAAGAACTACGATCTACAAGCCTTTTTGCTATGGACGGAGAGGTTATATTACTTTTGGGGTCAATATTGTTGCAAATGACATCCCCCATCGCCCCTTATAAGATTTCGGTCTAATTTCCAATAACTTTGTATACATGAGTCTTTTGCCTCTATACCCCATTTTACCTTCTTTTCGTTTTTTCAAGATTGTGAGTAAACTGTCACAGACTTCGTTTTGAGCTCTAATAAAAGCTAAATAATTTACTACAAAATTTTTTCAGTAACCTTTCTTCGTAGGGCAAGTGGTTTTGCCAATATTTCGCGAAACAAGTGAGTAAAACCTGAAAATTTAAATTTTTCGTAAAAAATTGGCCATCTTCGAAGTACTATAGCTTGGGTCCTATGGGGTCAGTAGAGCAATTAAGCTCAAATTGTAGGTAATTTCATACAGTTTATAAGTGTCAAAAATACCATTCGCAAAAAATGCATAGTTTTGGCCCTGGAGAGCAAATAGTGAAAAAAGTCCCGAAATTTCTGAGTTTTTCTCGATTTTCTCAGTTTTCCGAAGTTGCAAATTTGAATTCACACTACCCTAACAGACCCATACAACATACCGAAAATGCAGAATTACATCACGCTTTGCGAATTTAGCCACTTTTTATGTCTTCATCCGACGGCCTATTTACCCATATGTGATTAAAAAAGAAAATTAACCATATCTGTTGACAGCGATGTGGACGAATTTTTTTTTGCCATATGTTTCTTTCCCGTCCTCATTTTTTATCTACATGAACATATTATTATTATTATTTAAAGTCTGTTAGCGTATTATCTTGTTTGGAAATGTATTTCATAGCTATAAGAGTAGGGGAAGACCAAAGAAACGATGGATGGAGTGGTGCTGTGTGAAGGTATGTATATTACTTGCCTTCTTCCATCACTACATACAGGTGGTTTATTTAGGTGCTGACAGACAAATATCTGGATCGATCAGAGTCACACGGAGAAACTAAAACAAACTCACTTTCACAGTCATGTTAGATATATCTAAACTTGGATTCTCCTAGGAAATCAGAATCAAATCAGACAGTCTGAAACTTGTCCTAGATGTGGCTGGCTGTTTAAATAATTCGAGGTACAGTTTTAGTCATAGAAATCTAATGGTTTTAGTAGACGTGGAGTTGCCGACACCAGCCTGTTTTAGAAAAGCATGCGCTTCGGAAATCATCGTCCATCTTCGGAAATACGGACCCCGATGATAGGAGCTAATACTTATAAAGCTGTTACAACCACGGAAGTACTATTTTGTATTACCATGTTTATAAAATTATAGATTTACAACCCTAAGCAATAAGCACACAACCGGTTGAAGTGAAGGTGCTTAGAGCTTGCCCTGAGCACCTCCACTTGTCCAGTAGTGGATATGCCTATGTCCAGTAGTGGACATCTTTCAGCTAAGATGATGATGATGAACCCTATGCAATCACACTAATATTAAAAAGGCGAAAGTTTGTGAGTGTGTGTGAGTGTGTGTGTGTTTGTTACTTCTTCATGCTCAAACGGCTGGACCAATTTTGATAAAATTTTGTATTGAGGTAGCTGACACCCTGGATTAACATATAGGCTACTTTTTATCCCGATATTCCCACGGGATCGACAATTACGCGGGTGAAACCGCGGGGCGCAGCTAGTTCCAAATAAAAAAATATTACTTTTGAGTGACACATGACGATCTGAGACCGGAGTAGAAAACCTGACAGAGATAAAACTTCACAGAAACGCGCAATAATAGGTGCTTACTACAAAGCGTGATACTTAGTACAAAACTTAGCAGCTTTGCCTCTGTGGGGGGTTGCTCTATGGCACAACGTTCGTGTTAATTCGGAAACACGAACATTACCGAAGCGCATCCTTTGGAAAGCTGTAGGTCTCGCCTGCAGTTGAGTCGATCATTTCATATTCCGGCGGCAATCGCAACCAATATGCTCAGGTACAATAAATCGATTCTAACATTCGCCTATTCCGAGACTAGGGCGACATGCAGAGCCGACGCTTTGTTAAAACTTCTTTTTATCAATCTTCTTTTTTTATAATTCTTCAACGGTCGATCATTTATTTTAGTAGTGTTGGATTCTGAACCCCTAATCCACAGATAAAATCCTCTATTTCGAAAAATTATTTCGTTTGTATCTTAGTAGAAATTCCTTAACTTTTACAGTGCCCTATAATTATAGCTTGATGCCATCACTGCTGTACCTTATGTTTGTAGGTCATGTTCTACACCCCTCATTTCACCAATATTGAGTCGTCTTCGGCAAATCATTTGCGATTTATCCCTAACATACACTCCAACTGCGATCCATCCATACTGCGATCGCCAACCCGCCTGCCAAGCATGGCGATTATGGCAACCCCCCCCCCCCTTTTGGGGGAGGCCTATGTCTAGCAGTGAACGTCTTTCGGCTGATGTGATACACTCCAACATTGTCAAGAAAGTGAATTATTTTGCATATAGTCTGTAGGCTGTGTCGGATAAAGTATATTCTTCCATTAGTTTGTTTAAAAAAACACTCCGTAAAAAAACCGCATTCGTTAAATATTCTGTGTCGCACAGTTCGCCAACTAATCTATGCGCAATGTATCACACATGATATTGCCGACTGTGCACTCTGCAGCCGAGCGTGGCGAGCGTATAGCCGTGTTCCGTGGGCCTAGCACAAACGCGCGGAATAAACGTTACGTAACTTTAACCGATTCTAAAATTGAAAATAGTCTTTTCGCACATATTATTAATATAGTTTGAAGACTTTATTCATATGGTGGGGAAAACCCAAAATGCTAAACACCGTGGCCACGAACTATACGCTTAAGTTACACTTGTGACAGGAAGTGCGGAGTCTCCACGACCGACGCCACTTGCGGAGCGACGGACGGAACAGCTGAACGGCGGCCGTGTTGCTTGATGCACGTCGCGTAGCAGGGCGCGTCACTCTATAGAATAATAAGTTGTCTTTTTGATAAAAAAAATCGTTCGAATTTATGTTACGTTTACGTCGCGCGTTCGTGCTAGGGCCCCCGGTTAGTCTGCCGGAACGGAACGGAACGGTACGTCCTGACAATTGATCTCGACGGTAAGATGTATATCTGTTTTCAGCGAGGCTTGCTTTTTTTTTAGTTGCGTGCGCTGTGTTTGAAGGCAAAGGGAATGGAAATAAAGTTTGATTTTGTTTTCTATTTGCTTTAGTAATCAGATGCAGAGAGAAGAGCGTGTGTGCTTGTTAGAACTCGTTAAGATTGAGTTTGAGTTAGGTTGGTTGTTTTGTATTTTATTTTACTTATTGGAAAAATAAACAAAAGTCCTACAAAAAAGTTAAATATATAAACCAACGACATTTTCCACACATTATTAAACCAAGTTAAGTATAAAAACTAATGCGATGTGCATATTCTGGTATTATTAATTTTATTAATATTATTCAAAGATTTACTTAAGTAACAAATAGGATACTAAAGAATTTCTAGAATTTGGTTATTTGTTCACTACACCACGTCACCTAATAATTAGTAGCCTACAACGTCACCTAGTACGCAGCCCACCACGTCACCTAGCACGCAGCCTACTATGTCGCCTAGCACGCAGCCAACCACGTCGCCTAGCACGCAGACTACCACATCACCTAGCACGCTGCTTACCACGTCGCCTTGCACGCTGCTTACCACGAAACTTAGCACGCAGCCTACCACGTCACTTAGCACGCAGCCTACCACGTCACCTAGCACGCAGCCTACCACGTCACCTAGCACGCAGCCTACCACGTCACCTAGTACGCTGCCTACCACGGTACGTCACCTAGCACGCAGCCTACCACATCACCTAGCACGCAGCCTACCACGTCACCTAGTTCGCTACCTACCACGTCACCTAGCACGCAGCCTACCACGTCACCTAGTACGCTGCCTACCACGGTACGTCACCTAGCACGCAGCCTACCACATCACCTAGCACGCAGCCTACCACGTCACCTAATTCGCTACCTACCATGTCACCTAGCACGCAGCCTACCACGTCACCTAGTACGCTGCCTACCACGGTACGTCACCTAGCACGCAGCCTACCACATCACCTAGCACGCAGCCTACCACGTCACCTAGTTCGCTACCTACCACGTCACCTAGCACGCAGCCTACCACGTCACCTAGTACGCTGCCTACCACGGTACGTCACCTAGCACGCAGCCTACCACATCACCTAGCACGCAGCCTACCACGTCACCTAATTCGCTACCTACCATGTCACCTAGCACGCAGCCTACCACATCACCTAGCACGCAGCCTACCACGTCACGTAGTTCGCTACCTACCACGTCACCTAGCACGCAGCCTACCACGTCGCCTAGCACGCAGACTACTACGTCACCTAGCACGAAGCCAACCACGTCACCTAGCATGCAGCCTACCACGTCACCTAGCACGCAGCCTATCACGTCACCTAGAACGCTGCCTACCACGGTACGACACCGAGCATGCAGCCTACTACGTCACCTAGCACGCAGCCTACCACATCACCTAGCACGCAGCTTACCACGTCACCTAGTACGCTGCTTACCACGCCACCTAGCACGCTGCCTACCACGGTACGTCACCTAGCACGCTGCTTACCACGTCACCTAGCACGCTGCCTACGACGTCACCTAGCAAGCTGCCTTCCACGGTACGTCACCTAGCACGCTGCTTACCACGTCACCTAGCACGCTGCCTACGACGTCACCTAGCACGCAGCCTACCACATCACCTAGCAAGCTGCCTTCAACGGTACGTCACCTAGCACGCAGTCAGCTATAGATACCTATCACATCGTCGGAGTTTCACTAGCTATCATCTGCCTGCCTTTTCCCAACTATGTTAGGGTCGGCTTCCAGTCTAACCGGGTGCATCTAAATACCAGTATTTTACATGGAGCGACTACTTATCTGACATCCACCACCCAGGTACCGGGTAATACGATACCCATTGGTAAGACTGGTTGTCAGACTTTCGGGCTTCTTACTGTGTAACGACCGTCAAAGATCCACGAATGACAGCCGGGACTAACGGCTTAACGTGCTTTCCAAGGTACGGAGGGGTCTCGGTATGTAAAGATAACCGAATCGATCGATCTGTGCGGCTGTTATTATTTAGCCACGGACCCCTTCTAGCTAATTTAATATAAACTAATTTAAGTTGAACTTGTATAGGCAAAGATCAAAAAACTAAAAACAAAGCAAGCAGTTAGATAGGTCGCCCTATTCTTCATCTACAGTCACAATCACACCCAGTCAGTAAGTCACAGCACAACTGCCTTCAACATTCCGTCATTGACAAACAATCTCTATGCAATAATATAAACTATGATTGAGTTGATCCGAGACACGCGACGAACAAATTTATTCATGGCTTTAGAACTTGGCAGTGTTGCCAACTGCAATGCAATAGTGCGAGCTGATAACAGTAACTCAGTGAAATATACTAGCATTGGAGCAGTGGTGGCCCAGTGGGAACGGTGATAGAAAACATCGTGAGGAAACCGGCAGGTCTAAAAACCAAAAATTCTAAGAAATGTGACTTCTACCAACCCGCACTAGGCCCGCGTGGATTACGGCCCACTCCGTCTTGAAAAGAGGAGGCCCGTGTCCTAGCAGTAGGAAAATTATGCTTATGTAGGTAAGTGTGCGTATGTAGGTAGGTGGTAGGTGTATTATCATTATAGCATTATGATAACACACCTACCGAGCTAGTAAAATATTAAACTCAAGAGCATAAAGCGAAGTAGGTAGTTCGCACGACTCGAAACTAATCCTCATGATTCAAAAGCCTGCTCAGTACCTCTCATAAATATAAAGAGAGCCCTTCACAGATATGCGGTACAGTTGCCCACTCTTCCCCCAGCACTGGACTACTAATAAAAGCTCTTAAGGTCCACTATCCCCCATAAAACTAGTGTCAAGGTGAATGAGGAATGCCATAAATTCATATTCCATTTGGCTAGCACAATACAATAGAGATGCTATTTATCGATCATTTGATTTATCGATATCCGATATATTAAAGTATTATCGTCGATAGCAAGGGAGAGAACGAGAGGCTTTAAATCTAAACCTGTTTTGCAGAATTGTGAATCTACTAGTATTACCAGATTTTTGGTTGTTAAAGTGTTATTAAGGCATAAACAGGTAAATAAAATTATCGGTTACGGTTATTTACGTCACGCTAATGAATATTGAATGAACTTCTTACTTTAGTTAACTACCTAACATACATAAGTTATAGAAATTAATCAAAACCTTAGACACAAACAAGTTTTATCTATTACTAGCAGCGCCCCGCGGTTTCACCCGCATAAGTGTAGATCCCGTGGGAATATCGGGATAAAAAGTAGCCTATACGTTAATCCAAAGTGTCAGCTATCTTCATACAAAATGTTATCAAAATTGACCCCGCCGTTTGAGCGTGAAGAAGTAACAAACATAAACACACACACACACTCACAAACTTTCGCCTTTGTAATATTAGTGTGATAAATTGATATGACAAGTGTTTTGTTTGTTGCATTATTAAAAATATGTTTAGCTAATAAATAAAGTACAGTTGAGTTCACTAATATATTGGCAGTGACAATGTTTCAAAATATTGTAAGCGTTAAAATGATCATATAGTTCTATACAAACTTAGACATCAATAAAATGTTAACATATAAACTGTTCATAAGTATGTTACGGTAGTGCCGCCAAAAAATATCTATGTTCTTCGGAACATAAATATCTAAAAATACTCTAGATTTCAATATATTTGGTGCAACCTAGGATTCGTAAATATTTATAGGTACAGCTTTGAATATTCAACTAAATGGCCTTTACCATTACATTTATTTTCGCTTGCCGGAGCAGAAGTACGAGTATTAATGCAATGTTGCCGTTGAAGGATGTCATAACTGACAACTTCAAATAGAATTTGTTTAAAAAAAAGGATCACAATGAATTAATTATTAATTTAAAAAAATACTTGAACAATCTCTTTACAGAAGTTTTTCTTTACTTCTGTAAAGAGATTGTTCAAATAATTTAGGACAACAATTCGAGACGTGAAATTCTTAAGACATTTTTTTATAGAAAAATTGCTTAAATATTTGTGAATCTTTTGCGCTAAATGATATAAATAAGGGATTGCGCACAATTTTTAGAGTCTTTGTCTGTAGCAATATTATTATTCACATAATTATGTATGATGTCACAGATTGCTTACAAAAAGCTGTTTAGTTTTATGAAACTAGCCTATATATTTTTGATTCATGAACATGCTCAGATATTAAAGAACTCGACTTTACATGTTAAAAATAGTGTTATGATTCTACTCTCGATTTCAATAACCTACATATCAGCTACATACTTACTTACATGATACTCAAATAATGCTTTCTATAGGTCTCATCAGCTAAGTGCCGTGATTCTGCATTCGGTCCTCACAACCAAAGCCCATCGCAGCGCGCAGGGACAAAAGTAAAAACTAAAAAATACACGCTAGCATTGATTGAAAAAGTTGGATAGCAGATAGTTCCAGTAGATAGAATATTTGAATACTATTGGCGAGGAAGTTGGAAGTGAGTGCAGAGCCATTTATCGAGAAGTTTGCAGATTGCAATAGTATGCAAACAATGTTGGAATACTTTCATTAGGCGAGCAGGTCATGCATGGTTCCAATCTAAACTGTTTGTAAATGTTTTGTTTGTACTTACTAACTAAATACACAAAGTAAACAGTAAGTAGTTGTAAACATAGCAGTTAATACCACATTATACTGTTAAAAAACTGTAAGTGCTATTTTTACAGTATAACGCAGTAAGGGCTAGGAAGGAGCGCTGTCCTTTCATGTTATTGTTGTTTCTTTGTTGTTGTTTTATGTAATGAGTAATTTCTTACCATGCTAATCATAAATGCCGCTTAGTAAAAATTCATTATTATTTCCGCCTGTGTCGACCTGCAATTCCTATAAAGCTTTCGTAAAGGTTAGTCAGAACGGATGATGCCCGTTCATGACTAGGTAGAAGTATTAAGATGAATTATGTCGGTCAGAACGGATGATGCCGGTTCATGACTAGAAGTAATGTATACTGCATTTCAAGCAGTAGGTAGTTATAACAAATAACACAAACATCCCGAAAACCATTCAATTTAATATTATGTGTGTGTATTAAATAATTCATTCGGGGAATTACTTAGTGTTGTGGTTATTCGAGGACTGAGGCCGGTGAAAATAATTGTAAACTTTTTGGTGATAATAACTGGTGTAATATATTGATAAATTACAGCTTTTGGTTTTTTAACATGAGCACGTTCTAGTTTTTCTTCCAATGTCCATATTGTAATACGTCACTTCCTCGTGTCCACTCACAGACCACAAACAAGCATTTTCTTCTGATTGGTCGTCTAGCCGTCGCGTGATCGCAGACTGGCCAATCGCAGCGGTCGATTAGTGATTGTTCTTTTAGTTGACCGTAGACACCGTAGCGAGTAGTGAAGAGAAATTAGTTAGAAATAAAAGCTTGTAAAGAGTAATGCGGCAACATGCTCCCGGCTTTGGAAGCGTTAGGTTCCAAGAAGTATGAATGCCCGGCAGCTACCGCTTGTTTAGTTAATCAGTCAGAGGCAGCGGGCAGATTTTTGAAAACGCCCGTCTAGTTACGCCGTCTGGTTTTCTTATGTCAGCCACACGTGATACGCCATCCTTTCCAGGGTAAGTTTTCAGGATTCTTCCCAAGCTCCATCTTAATGGCGGCATATTGTCATCTTTGATCAAAACTAGCGTGTTTTCCTTGAGGTCATCCTTATGCTTATGCCACTTGCTCCTGGTCTGCAGTTCTGACACGTACTCCTTAGACCAGCGCCTCCAGAAGTGCTGGCGTATCTGCTCAACCCGCTGGTATCGCGAAAGGCGGTGCTCAGGAACATCGTGAATGTCAGCAGGTACAGGTGCAGTTAGTGGACGACCAACCAAAAAATGAGCTGGAGTAAGGGGAAGGAAGTCAAATGGATCAGTGGACATAGGAGTCAAGGGCCGGGAGTTGAGGACTGCTTCAACTTGCACTAAAACCGTAGTGTACTCTTCGAAAGTGAGATGAGCATTGCCTACTACTCGCCGGAGGTGATGCTTACAGCTCTTTACCCCAGCTTCCCACAAACCCCCAAAATGGCTCGCATAAAATGGAATCATCTTAAATTTAATGTTTTGTGAAGTTGCATATTCTTTAATATCATCAGAGCAATCCTTCAAAAGTTTTGAGAATTCATTCATCACACCAACAAAGTTCTTTCCATTATCAGAGAATATCTCACTCGGTTTACCGCGTCGCGAAATAAAACGTTTGAGAGCTAACAAATAAGATTCTGATGACAGGTCGCTTACAAGTTCCAAATGGACAGCGCGAGTGACAAAACATACGAATAAGCAAATGTATGATTTCTGTAATTTCGCTCCCCTACCTTTACGAGTCAATGTGACCACTGGTCCTGCATAGTCCACGCCACATCGTAAAAAAGGAAAGCCTGGATCCAGGCGCTCTTGCGGCAGATTGCCCATTATTGGATTAACCGTGGTTGCGCGCAGTCGTGCGCACCTAACGCAGTTATGCACTACCCTTCTTGCGAGGTTCCGACCACCGACCGGCCACCAAGCCTCTCTTAACGTAAATAGAAGCAGCTGTGGTGCAGCATGCATTGTACGGTGGTGCTCGTGGCGAAATAGCAAATGTGAGAACCAATGTTTAGCTGATATTAAAATTGGATGCTTCTTATTGTAGCAAAAATTTTGAGAATTTTGTATGCGCCCACCGACTCGTATTAAATTATTAGCATCAATAAATAAATTCAATTTAAGTAAATGAGCGTTCTTTATACCCTTTTGTTTTCTAAGTGAATCATACACATCACCAAATGATTCTTGCTGACTCAATCTTGCTAATGTTGATTCCGCATATTCAAGCTCCTCTACGGTCAATGAACCCATCCGCCGATTAATTTTATTGCGCGTATTGTATATGAATCGAAGTACATAAGCGGCGGCACGCTTCAATCTTGAATACTGAGAAAACTTCGAAAATGGAAACAAATTAATATCATTCAAATGGGTTAATACATTACAAAGAACCTTTGTTTTCAACTCTGGCAAATCATTTTGTTTTACATTATTATTATTCTCTAAATTTGAGACTTCAAAATTAGCGGTATGTAAAAATTGCGGGCCTTCCCACCATAAAGATGAAGATCCAAGTGCGTCTAAACCTTGACCTCGCGACACTAAATCCGCTGGATTATCTTTGCCAGAAACATGACGCCATGGATATCCCTTAGTTAGGTCATGAATTTCTGCAGTTCTATTCTGAACGTAAGTTTTAAGTAAGTTAGGTGGCATACCTAGCCAGCCTAAAACAATAGTAGAATCAGTCCAGAACACGACCTTATTTACTGTAGAACGCAGAGATTCAATAACCTTTGTGTATAGTCGCGCTCCTAATACAGCGCCGCACAACTCTAATCTAGGTATAGTTGTGGGTTTTGTAGGTGCGACCTTGCCCTTGGAACATAACAAGCGCATCGTAACAGCTGATTCCCTATTAATCGTGCGGATATATGCGCAAGCGCCATACGCTGTTTGCGACGCATCGGTAAATATGTGTAATTCAATATAAGTAGGATCATAACACATAACATAGCGCGGTATTCGTAAATTACCAAGTGAGGATAGACTACTAACAAATCGGTTCCAGACTTGCGCGACGTCTGTAGGAACCGGTTCGTCCCACTCTAATTTTAATAACCAACATTTTTGCAACAATGTTTTAGCTATTGTTATTACTGGACTAATTAATCCCAATGGATCGAAAATCTGAGAAGCGTTCGATAAAATAATACGTTTAGAAATTACACTCGTTTCAGTTTTAATTTGCGAATAATAGTTTAATTCATCCGACTTATTGTTCCATCCTATACCTAATGTTTTGTTTTGAATATTATCGCCCAATGCGAGTTGTTTTGTAACATTAATCGTGTCGTTAGGGTTCGCGCGGTCAAAGTTAAAAACCCATTTACGTAAAACTAGGCATGCGGAATTTAAAACCTGACTAGTACCTTCGCAGATTGTATTTAACTCCGATATAGTATTTGCACCACAGATTAAATCGTCGACGTAAAAATTTTCTTTAATGGTCTCCTTTACATACGGAACCTCACATTCGTTAGCTAATTGTTTTAAACATCGGCAACTAAGAAACGGTGCAGAAGCCGTCCCATACGTTACAGTATTTAGCTGATATACCTTTAGTGAATCGGACGGGTTGTCGCGCCACAAGATTAGCTGTAGGTCGCGTTGATCTTTATCTATTAATACTTGGCGATACATCTTTTCTATGTCCGCACAAGCTACGTATCTGTTTTCACGAAATTTAAGTAATATTGCAATCAAATCACCTTGAATGGCCGGACCTACCATCTGTAGGTCATTCAACGAAACACCTGAACTGGAAGTCATTCCAGCATCAAAAACGACACGCAATTTAGTAGTTGTGGCGTGTTCGCGAAACACTCCGTGGTGCGGTAGGAAATAATGCGGTGTACTGTAAGTGTGAATAAGACTCATATGACCAAGCTGAATATATTCGTGAATGAAATCGCTATACATTTGTTTATAGTTAGGATTACGTTGTAGCTTTTTCTCTAAAGCATAAAATCGACGTTCTGCTTGGTTACGACTGTCACCTAACTTATTTGGTAAAAGCTTCAACGGGATTCGAACGCTGAACCGCCCGTCGGCAAGCCGCTTTGTTGTCTTATTGAAATGCTCTTCGCACGCGAGCTCCTCGTCGCTGCCGAGCTTATTATTATTACACACGGGTAACTCTTCGATCTCCCAAAATTTGCGTAACAGTTGATCGAGTGAATAGGTATCACCTTCAATTGCAGATTGTGTAAAATTGCACGTAACATGTTTTATTGGGCTTTGCCTAAAATATTGAATTGAACCTGACACAATCCAACCTAACTTCGTGTTTTGAAGGTAAGGGCCATTTTTAAGACGCATCTTACCCTCACTAATTAAATCCCAAAACAAATCCGCACCTATTAACATATCTATTTGTTGACTATTATTAAAACTCGGATCAGCGAGACTAATATTGTTGGGTATACAAAAACAACTGGTACTCAAAGTTGTCGTAGGTAACTTTGACGATATTTGAGGCAGAATTAAGCACTGAACACGTGCAGTGAAGCTACCGTTACGCGATCTTAACTCAATATTACAGGATTGCGAACACTGTGTTATTGAGTTTCCTACACCGTGAATTTGTTGAGTGGACTGTATAATTTGCGTATTTAATTTTTCACTAAATGATTGCGTAATAAACGAACGTTCACTGCCGCTGTCGAGGATCACGCGCGCTTTATGATCTACACCCGACTGGCTACGTATATCTACAATGGCGGTCGACAACAACACAATATTTTGTGCCGAAGATGTATTATTATTTTTGTTATGATTGTTTACATGTACATTATGTACCTGTAATGAATTACTATGAGTAGTTATAGAAGGTGTACTGTTACCACTGTCAATCCCAGTACTAGGAACAGCTGATTTCTCGCTAGTTGTGAGTGTAACAACACCTAAATTGTTATCCTTAATTTTATTTATTACTTCACAAATTAACGAATTGTGTTTTTTATCACATTTCCGGCATGGACCAAAAACACAGGTACCCACTGAGTGACCAGAACGCATACAATTGATGCACAAATCTTTATCTTTGACTATCTTGAATCTGTCCTCAGCGCTTAAGTCTAGGAATGTTTGACAAGAATACAAAGGATGTTTTTCATTACACATAAGACAAGCTTTGTACATCCGTAAGGCTTTATTTTGTGATTTACTATTAGAGGACTTATTATTAGTAACTACATTACAATGAACTTTAGACGATGAAACATTGTTGGTCTGTTTCTTATTTTCACTCCCACTGTAAATATTTGATTTACTATGTGATACTATAAGGGTCTCCAAAATATCTGCCTTATTCCTAAGAAACTGCATTAAATCATCTAATTTAATTACTGATTTTAATTTACTACCAGCATTAAAAAATGTTCCTCGATGCTGTTCCCAATCACGTTCTGTAACAGGGTCTAATTTTGAAACAACAATATAAATTATCAATGTATCCCAGTATTCTGTTGGTTCCCCTAGTAATTTTAATGCACGTAGATTTTTAAGAATATTATCAATAAGCTTGCGCAACAATCCCGGAGATTCCTTAGTTAATGCTTGAGTTGTAAACATGGACTTCACATGGTTGTGAACCAATAACTTGGTATTGTCAAACCGATTAGTTAACAACTCCCATGCTACATCATAATTGTCTGCGGAGAATTCAAGAGAATCTATGACTGACTTTGCATTACCTTTCAATGATGACTTTAAGTAATGGAACTTTTGAATCTGTGTTATTGTTTTACAATTGTGCACTAATGACATAAAAGTGTCACGGAACTCCAACCAGTGTTCATACGACCCTTCAAAGTTGGGAATGGTAATTATTGGTAATTTAATTGAATTTGAACTAGTTGTTGGAAAATCAGAGATACTTGTCGACCTCTCATCAGTACTAGTCATACATTCAACAAGTGCAAGAACATTATAGTAATCCTGCTCAAATTCTTCGCGTGATTCGAGCTGATTTTCAATCTCTAACTCAGTGCTGATATCCTCTATTTTACTTTGCACCTGATTGAAATCATTCATTAATAGTTGAGATCCTACCACACGCAATTTTAACTCTGCTTGCTGTTGTGAAGATAAATCAACATCTTTGAAAGAAGTTACGTACTTTTTAAAATTGGTTAGTCGACATTTAATCGACCCACGCTTTCTTTTCAAATCTTTCATTAACAATTCAGTTTTAGCATCACGTTGAGATGATTCCATTTTAAATAAATTGAAATGTAATACTCACGGTTTTTTGTAATCAGCGTACTTTATAGCATAAAAGCGAACCTTTGCAAAATCTGTAGCGTGGCGAGCTAAAGCGTATGCATCACCCCTCGACGTGCAAGTCGACATGCGAATTCGAAATTGCAAAGCACTGAAATAACCATGGGTTAGTATTAGATAGGTGACGAAATAAGGGTTTGGAGGTTTTAGCTGGCACGCCTCACCAAAAGCACTGTATTCCACCGTTATTCATAAGTTTGGTTATGCACCGTGATGCGTCTCTCAATCCCTCGGTTCCGGTTTTTCTTAATGCGTAGAATTTCGGTTCGAAGGTCCAAATTATGTTGTGGTTATTCGAGGACTGAGGCCGGTGAAAATAATTGTAAACTTTTTGGTGATAATAACTGGTGTAATATATTGATAAATTACAGCTTTTGGTTTTTTAACATGAGCACGTTCTAGTTTTTCTTCCAATGTCCATATTGTAATACGTCACTTCCTCGTGTCCACTCACAGACCACAAACAAGCATTTTCTTCTGATTGGTCGTCTAGCCGTCGCGTGATCGCAGACTGGCCAATCGCAGCGGTCGATTAGTGATTGTTCTTTTAGTTGACCGTAGACACCGTAGCGAGTAGTGAAGAGAAATTAGTTAGAAATAAAAGCTTGTAAAGAGTAATGCGGCAACACTTAGTTTACCTATCATTTGTTCCGGTAAAAGCACGCATTTCAGCTTCACAACTGGGATGGCAACGCTTCTGCTATGCCAGATGTGACCACAATCCAAACACATAAACAAAAGACAATCTAATTTTAAATATCGATAAATGTTAAATAGTTGATCGTCACAACTCTAGCTGTCCACTCGTAAAGATGACCGCACACGGAGACGTTTTACGACACATTAAAATTAAAGTTTGCGCGAACAGCGAAACGTACTCTTAGCTTTATGTAGGTAGGTACGTCATAACTCATGTATTATGTACATGATATAACATCTCAAGTATTTTTATTAGGTGCTTCATTGATCGTGTGTGAGAAAAATAAAGAAACAAAACCTGTTATTTTTTTTGAGGAGTCCTGATTTATTTTACTTATAAAACAAAAAAAAAAGAATTATCGAAATCGGACTATTCTGTAAAAAGTTATGCGTGGTCATACATAAAAAATATTTAAGCGTCGACTTGAGAACCTCCTTCGTTTTTTCGTCGGTTAAAACGTAGTGATCATAAGCCCTATTGCCTTATTGCCCTATTGCGCACAAAACAATCAGAAACTAGAATAAAAAAAAAACATAATATTAAGGAGAGTAGTGGTGGGCCAGTCGTATCGGCCCCGACTTACGAGTTGTACCTACTTATTACAGTTTACTTTGTGTATTTAATTTCTTCACCACTGCTCTCAAAACTGTGAAGGAAAACATCGTGAAGAAACCGGTATGTCCTAGAACCAAAAAATTCGAAGACATGTGACTTCCCCCAACCCACACTGGACCTGCGTTGTGGATTTTTGCCCACTCCCTCTCAACGAGAGGAGGCCTGTGTCCCAGCAGTGGGACCATTATACTTAGGCTGATTATGCTTATGCATAATATCGAGGGCTTTATAACAAATGAGCGTACCGCAGCTGTAGGTACACGCTAAAATTGCATTTTTCGATTTTTGCTGCAATAGATAGAAGAGAACGAGGCCCATAACATAGTTATAAGTTTGGTGCCCGGTAAAACTCTAATGAGTTTATGTTGGCACCAACTTAAATGTATAAAATGTATGTGTACCTACTAGTGAATAAATAAATAAATATAAAAGTACTCTTATATTTTATTGGTTTTTTTTTAATATTTATAGGTCATTCAAATAAATGGCTTAAAAAAAAGGTAAAACGGTTGTAACACTTATTTAGGCTTAAACTACGCGTACGCCATGAGTGTATCTTTATTTTGAAGAAACTTACCAAAAGGCTAAGTCAAAAATTACATAGAAACAAAGGCGTTCAGGTCCGTCTTAAGTCGTAATTTCCATGCATACGCCCATCTATACATATAATAAATCTGTAGAAGGGTCAATTCTGTACATTGAAAATATTGAAAAAATAAATAGCGGGGGGTGTTGCTGGATCGATACCAAACCCAAATATGTGATTAAAAAAAATTTTGTCTGTCTGTCTGTCTGTCTGTCTGTCTGTCTGTCTGTCTGTCTGTCTGTCTGTATATGCAGGCATCACGTGAAAACTAACGGTTCGATTTCGATGAAACTTGGTATAATTATACCTTATTGTCCTGGGCATAAAATAGGATACTTTTTATCCTGGAAAAATACGTAGAAAAAAAAATCTTATTTTTCGGTTTTATTCATAGACGTTGTTCTGTAGAACCGCGAACACACGTTGCATTACCCGTAGTGGATAATTTTCCATTTCAATTTAAGAGAATACAGTTTCCTGTAGCTTTGTGTTACGCCATGACAATAAATAAGGCTCAAGGTCAGACCCTAGGCGTTGCTGGCGTAGATCTTACCGCGAGTTGTTTTTCACACGGGCAACTTTACGTAGCTCTTTCCCATGTGAGCAGTCCAAGAAATCTTCATGTTCATATTCCAGACGAGCTCACTAACAATGTTGTGTATGCTGAAGCTCTCAATTAACTTTCTGTCGCATTGTCACGATCACTTTTTTATTATTGCAAACTTTTCGTCATTGTCAGTAATTTACTGCTACATGCTACTTATCAAGGTCGGAATTACTATGAAAAAAATACTTACTACAGAACGCGAGCTCAACAGCAGTAGCTCAATAGAGGGATCTCCTTAATTATTATAGGCTTAGCCGTATTTGGGTCCAATAGATATTTATAAGATGTCATTGTCAGAGTTACTCAAAATGGAGAAATAAACCGTCCACGCGAAGACCGACATCCGCGCGGACGGAGTCGCGGGCGGAAGCTAGTGTATGTAATAATTCTTGAAGGCGCATGCGCGTACGCCAGGTTCATACGCCTGTCATTTTGAAAACAGAAGATATTTAGGTAGTGGTAACAAAAGGGCTTACGTATTCTATTTTTTTATTTATTTAATTAATTAATTATAGTTCCTATGCCATGCCAGTGCGTTTGTTACGACATTATGAAATTTATATTGTTATTTAAATAAGAAGTAACTGAAGTAACGGTCTTCCCAAGTAAAGAAAAAAATGTTTTTGTACGCCCCAAATTTGTAGGTACTTACATTTGCGTACATTTACGTTTTTTTTTTTCAGTTATGATCTAAAGTTTAGATTTGTTTAGATTCTAAACAAAGAGGCGAAATTACCATATTTCAAAAACTACGTGTGCGGAAACTTGAAAAGTCCAACTAGCATACGTATTTCACCTAGAAATATACTTATCCCAAATACCAGCCTGATATATGAACTAGTTTTAATTCTATTCACATTTTTGTCCCTCCTGTGAAATTGTACTTTTATCTATAATCCGATTTGTTATGAAGCCTTCGATAATATGTCTCTCATCTCTTAAAGTGTCAATCTTTATAAAAGTGTTCGTCAAAGGTACGGTACACCAACATTATTAATAAAAACTACACACGACAGTAACACAATTACAGTCCTTCTTACTGGATTACGAACTGGGTCATGTGCGGCCCATAACATGATTACGGCAGCTGTCCGGCCCGGACGGACGCTTTGACGGCGAGTAACAAGATTATAAAACGTATTATAATTTTCAGGTAAAAGCGCCAGTGATTAAACGTTACACGTGCAGCCTGTGGGCTCGCTACACACAGGCGTGCTAAAGCGCCCTCCGCGTCCAGTGTAACAACGTGCAGCCTGTGGGCTCGCTACACACAAGCTTGCTATAGCGCCCTCCGCGTCCAGTATAACAACGTGCAGCCTGAGGGCTCGCTACACACAAGTTTGCTATAGCGCCCTCCGCGTCCAGTATAACAACGTGCAGCCTGTGGGCTCACCACACACAAGCGTGCTCAGCGCCCTCCGCGTCCAGTATAACAACGTGCAGCCTGTGGGCTCGCTACACACAAACTTGCTACAGCGCCCTCCGCGTCCAGTATAACAACGTGCAGCCTGTGTGCGCGCTACACACAGGCGTGCTACAGCGCCCTCCGCGTCCAGTATAACAACATGCAGCCTGTGCGCTCACTACACACAGGCGTACTACAGCGCCCTCCGGGTCCAGTATAACAACGTGCAGCCTGTGTGCTCGCTACACACAGGCGTGCTACAGCGCCCTCCGCGTCCAGTATAACAACGTGCAGCCTGTGTGCTCGCTACACACTGGCGTGCTACAGCGCCCTCCGCGTCCAGTATAACAACGTGCAGCCTGTGTGCTCGCTACACACTGGCGTGCTACAGCGCCCTCCGCGTTCAGTATAACAACGTGCAGCCTGTGTGCTCGCTACACACAGGCGTGCCACAGCGCCCTCCGCGTCCAGTACAACAACGGCGCCTCGGGCATGTTTGTGGAAGCGCGCATCGACTGTTTTCACGCTACCATGCGCAAGCGGTGCGCGTCCTTAGTGCGCAGGATGCGGGCCAGCTCCTATACTGTCGTGGTAATTATCGCTGAGCGATTTGACTGCCCCTACCCCGACGTACGACAAGAATGCTGTAACAGACATAAATATATAGCTAGGGCTGGCTAGGGCACTTAGTCTGATAACTTGTTTGTATTGTATTGTTTTTATAATTGTTTTTTTTATTTAATTTTAATTAAAATAAAATTCCAAATTATAAGGGTCACACCTTATATTTTGACATTTTATTTTAATGAGGGATTTTCTTTTTCTTTTTTTTTTTTAACGCTTCCCTAGTCGCTGGATAGATGGCGCTGAACTTGGTAAGTTACTGCAAGGAACGGAAGTCCCATAATTTTTTTATTAATTCACTTGGATGTAATTTTGAGATAGTAAAACGAAAGCAAACGAAACTGTCACTCAACGAGCGTATATGACGTGACGCAATGTTTTTTTTTCCAAGCGTTTTGACTTTGGCATCTAGTAACGTAGTCAGTTCAACGCCATCTTCAGGGTTCTTGGGAACTATTTTTTTTTTAATACTGAAAGGAAAAACCTCTCATTTCCATTCTGTGACTTTTATATGATTTGTACCTACTCAGTCGTGTACTTTAATTGCATTGACATTTTAATTAATATAATTATTCTGATCTATTCTGTTGCAATATTGTGAAATTTTATTTTATGTAAGTAATATGAGTTTTGCCTGAATTCAATTGATTTTACTTATTTATTTTATTAAAGAGAGAAAGAAAATGTATTTATTGGGAATCATACAGGAAGATCACAAACTAACTAAAATAAACACACTCATAGTAACTTATAAAACAATAAAAGTAAAATAAAAAGTCCTGTACGATGCCAACAGTTACAGGCTTCTATCTCAGCATGATGATGCTGCGACATTAAAAAATAAGTGACGCAGCGCTGATTGGTCATCGCACGTCCGAAAGCCTCCAATTGTTGGTCGGACCGGCAAAATGGTAGGTAATTGATTCTCCGTAAAATGGTGGAAGTGACACACACACACACATGTGAGGTTTTTAATTGTATTTTGGCTGACACGTGGTGCTATGTAATCAATCACATTAATATACACATCAAAAGTGTCTAGGGATCAACATATATTTTTGCAATAACTTTTCTCCTGATTGATATTAATTAAAATTTTCTTTAAGGATTCATCAAATAAAGTGTTTTCGTTTGTCACAGTAACGATAAACCAAGTCACCTTTGCATTAATAAAGAAATTTGCTATTTTCCTAATAAAGGGATTTTTGACATTTGAACCACTAACACAAAAGTTCGAAAAAAAGACTGAAATAACAGTTTTTTTTTAAATTTTAAAAAACACAAGAACATCGGTTTGGCATACTCAAAATGAGTTCATCCAAATCACGCTGTGGAATGGCCGCCCATGTTCGTTGCAACAACAAAAAAAGGTCTTCTTGCGACTGGATACCCTCCATATTCGGCAGAGCTCTTCTCTGTAGCATATCCCATGCATGCTCAATCGGGTTCAAGTCTGGCGACTGAGCAGGCCAGGGTAGGACATTGATGTTAGCTGCGGCGAGAGTCTGTCTTACAACTCTTGCGGTGTGCGGTCGTGCATTATCATGCATTAACTGAAATAAGGGACCGATTTGCACTTGTAGAGGAACGATGACGTCTGATACAATCGTCTCAGCATAAATTTGAGCGTTGAGGTTGCCTCTGATCCAAATCAACTCAGTTCTTCCGCCGATCCAAATACCCGCCCATACCATGATGGTTCCACCACTATAAGGATGGACTTCCTGGCAGGATTTTAATCGCTGTTGGCGTCCAGGGGTTCTCCAGTGTCGTATACGTCTTGTATCCGGTCTCATACCAAAACGAGACTCATCAGAAAAGCACACGAAACGCCA
The DNA here is from genome assembly GCA_916614155.1 of Mesoligia furuncula. Taxonomy (NCBI): domain Eukaryota; kingdom Metazoa; phylum Arthropoda; class Insecta; order Lepidoptera; family Noctuidae; genus Mesoligia; species Mesoligia furuncula. The sequence continues at coordinate 29,044,303 of OU744803.1, forward strand.
TTGTTCTTCTGCCCAATTTCTGTGTTCAAGAGCCCATTGATATCGAATCCTACGATTGTGCATTGCTATAGGTGGTACCCGTAGCGGTCTTCGGGAATGAAGGTTCACTTCATGCAAGCGGTTTCTGACTGTTTGGTCGCTAATTAAGTTCCCTGAAGAGTGATGAAGCCTCACGGCTAACATCATGGCGGTTATTGTTGGAGCTCTTCGAGTTAAGATTTGAATGTATCGGTCTTGTCTCCGTGTGGTGCAGCGATACCGTCCTCCATGGCGCTCAGCCACGGTACCAGTGCTTCGGTAACGTGTCCAAAGTCGACTGATAACACTCTGACTTGTATTCAGAGCTAAAGCCACAGTACGTTGCCGGGAACCAGCTTCTATCATTCCCACGGCTCTGAGCATTTCTTCCCTGCTTAAATGACATCGCCGCTCCATAATAACGTTGGTTTTAATCAGTAGTAGGGAAACAGTAGCACTAATAATGTCTTCAATGCGTTGTATGTTTTTATAGGGAAAATATTGACAGCTGATTTTCATCTTTTACTCGAATTTGATTCACAGTTCCTGATTCAAATTATGAAATGCACCAAAAAGGATCCATATAAATTTATAAAATCATAAATTTATTACAAAGCCACATCTCAATCTCAAGAAATCCGCATAAAAATGCTTGATCCCTAGACACTTTTGATGTGTGTATATGCTTTTGTTTTCTCTGGATTGAAAGTTCAGCACTTTACATTGTGTTGCGAGAGTAATTTTACTCTCGCAACACAATGTAAAGTCAGGAAAACGAATTGTTAAGCAAATTGACTACCAACTTAAATTGTCCGTAGGTGCCCGTAAATCACACCTGTCAGTATATTGGCGTCGGATATCCATTTTCTTTACAATTAATTCCTCTGACTGTGCTTAGATTTCAAACCTACCCATCCACCGGCCAGAAGCAGTTGGACTGACACCGTATGGTTTCAGTCAATAAGAGCTTCACAGACCCTCCGCACATCCTGGAGCGAAAGACATCATTATTATGAAGATTTCCAATAAGATTTTTTTTTTATTCGTATTAACGAGTATACTCAAGTTACTAACACCGTGCAAAAGCACCTGTATTAATGTCAGCAGCCTTCAGATCGCCATAATCTGTAGGGTCATATTTTATAGGCAATTCCGGTCCGTAATCGTCGCCATTATGCTCGGGTATCTTCGGCGATAAGCAGACGGGTCGGGACTCGGGAGCACTGGTTTTGTAACGCGATCATATTGCACGTGTTAGTGTCACTCGTGGTTGGGAATAGAAGAGCTAAGGTATACCTTTTTTGTGAGAATATCTTCATGGATAACCGCCGTGTCTGGGCAAAATGGAGGGTTAGGTATGTCAGGCACATACCAACTAAAGCACCGTGGTTCCTTGAGTCAGGAGTGCAGGGCATAGTCATCATATGTCTAGCCTTTGCCCAACTATGTTGAGGTAGACTTCCAGCCTACATTAGAGGGTTGTGGAAGAATCGTACGTTCCCGAGACCCCCGGCGTAGGTGCGAGATGGAACACCGGGGTGGTTTTTAGTCAGTAAGAGTCTGAGAGACCCTGCCGCTCGCCCCAGGGAGCAAAAACAAAAAAAAAGGCTTCCAGCCTAACCGATTGCAGCTTATTACACGGGGTGACTGCCTATCTGACCTCCACAACCCAGTTACTGAGTAATACGATAGGGTATACGAAAATCGTATATTCCCAAAAGGTATTCACCTGATAAACCTGCGTATTTTAATTTTCAATTCTTGCTTGGATTAATAGTAATTAAACTCTGTTTTTTTTTTTAATTTGCTAAACTAAAATGACAGCTGCGATCGACCTTTTTTTTCAACACGACGTTATTTAGTATAGGATGTACATCTGCTGTCATTTTGGTCTTGCAAATAAAAAATGAGTTTACATTAAATGTAGGTTATGCGGTCACAAAATTGTGACTTTTCTTCTGGTTATGAAGTCGACGCCTTATTTAAGCCGATAAAAAAAATGCAGGAGTTAATTTTGAATCGCGGATTATCAAGTGTTTCGAAACGGTTGGTCTACTTAAATAGTGCATAGAAGACAATGTATTGTCAATAAACCTATGATAGGTAACATTACACCAGTTTATAGCCTATGCATATCATATTATGAGCTAGTTTACTCGGTTAAATTTAACAACTTGCGTATAACAAGCAGTTTTACGACGTAAAGTGTACTTGATGTTATAACATTCTCTCAACATCACCTTTCTAATAACGTCTTCTTTATACCATCCGATTTCAATTGCAGACGATTTATTGGCGGTTCACTAATGTTTCACCAAAACTCCATTGACAAATTTTTAATTCACAACCAACGTTTCGTATACTATTTATTTCACAAACAACTCATTCCGCAAATGTTTTATTTTATAAACACTCGCTTTACAAACATTTTATTTAGCAAATGCTTCTCTTTACAAATGTTTCCAATGACATTTATTCTTTTGGAAAAAATCAGGTTTATACACAATATCATTTTAAAATACATTTTCTAAACCAGTCACAAAGTCGTCATGACGGTATTTTCGCTCTTACATCCTATGACGACGGAGCGCCGCTTCGCGGGGCCCCTATTTCTATGTAAAGGGCCTAAAGGGTTTAAAGTAACCTAAGCTCGGGGTGCCCTTCGCTCGCTCTTGCATTCTACAGTTCGTCGACAGTTAAAGAAACCTAACCATATTTTTTTTTTTTTTGTTAAGTGGAGAAGTGCTCACATGCATTCTGCACTACCACGGGAAGATAGTGCAGTTATGTGGGACTGTAACCCACTAAAACCCCACGGTGTCACGGGCATGCACTCATCCGTGAACCCGCCGCGGCTGTCCGTCAGCGGACCCTCCTCTGGGGAGTACTCCCCATCACCGGCGCACCAGAACACATAGCACGCCGTGACCACCCCAGGGATAAACCAGCACATGGGCGCCAGACGACCCCGTGTCTGGGCACCCTTGGTCCCCCTGCGACGGGTCAGGTCATTGGCCCCGCCGCCTGCCAATTTTCGGCCGCAGAGGATAGGGAGAGCGGCCAACGTCATACCGACACTCCTCCCCTGCGGCCCCACCGCGTCCGCAATTGGACGGTGGCGACCCCGTCAAGGCCGCGGAAGGTAGGGAGAGCGGCGCCGCGGGCTCCAACCCTCAGCCGCGATGCCTCCCATACGACATCGCGGCCCGCCTCAGTTGCGACGTCGCCCAAGCGGCACCGCAACCTACTTGTTGGCCGCTACGTCGTCGGCTTATCGGCAAAAGCCCTGATGAGCGGCTCCTCCTCGGGTTCCTCTTCGCTTCACTGTGGGTGGCCAAACCACGGCTACTGAGCCCCCTGCCCCGACAATGCGGGAACCCACCGGGGGGAAAGTAACCTAACCTTGGGGTGCCCTTCGATCGCTCTTGTGTCCTACGTCGCCTATTGCGTTCGTTGAGTTCGGGTGCGGTAACGGTAACGTAAGTATATAGCGAAAGAAGAAAAGATAATTCGGAGTACCTATTGAAAATCGGAATGTCGTTCTTCGTTTTTAGGAAATTGTGTAATAATAAGTCAATATGTAAAACTTTTATATTCCAAACGTTATTTTAAGAAATTAAATGAATAAAAAATGAATTGTTTGTCAAATAACAAGTTATTAAACAAAAGTTTACTTGGTAAATATTTTGTAAAGTGAATTATTTGGCAACCTTGTTGTTGTATAATAATGAAATGACAAATCATGTATTTGCCAATCGTTGCTTCATCATCATCATCATTTCAGCCGAAAGACGTCCACTGCTGGACATAGGCCTCCCCCCAAAGGGGGGTGTTTGCCATAATCGCCACGCTTGGCAGGCGGGTTGGCGATCGCAGTATGGTATGGTGGTGGAATGCATAGAGAACGTTGCTGCCCATTCTCCGGTACGCCCCGTAGTCGCCTTTTACGACACCCACGGGAAGTATGGGGTGGTGCTATTTTTTTAAGTCCAGCACCACACAGACAAATCGTTGCCAATCAAGTGAAAATTTGTAAATTAATTTTTGGTGAAGTGACAGCGACCTTTATTGGCCGATGATACCTAAATGATATGTTTATTTGCTAAACACTTTTCAATATAAGTCAATGCGTTTCAGCCTTATTTATATATGTCTCTTAAAGTCAATAGGTAAGCAACTGATTAACACAATTCTTATTTTTAAACGCTATTTAGCGCTAAGAGGTCGCTGAGCAATTGATTAGTAGCTGTCAAAATGAATCTCACTCACTCCCTCACTCTGTCAGTTTTCTCAGTAGTTCTTATGTTGGATCAAGGGAATGGATTGTCCCCGAAAAAATCCAATCGCAGTTTCTCCAATTTAGCGACCGTCTGTTGCAGTGAGTGGTCGTAGTAGTGTTGTCCTGAAGCAGCAGTCATCATTTTCATCATTTCAGCCGAAAGACGTCCACTGCTGGACATAGGCCTCCCCCAAAAGGGGCGGGGGGTTTGCCATAATCGCCACGCTTGGCAGGCGGGTTGGCGATCGCAGTATGGTATGGTGGTGGAATGCATAGAGAACGCTGCTGCCCATTCTCCGGTACGACCCTTAGTAGCCTTTTACGACACGCACGGGAAGTATGGGGTGGTGCACACAGACACAGAAGCAGCAGTGGCCAAGAGCAATTGGCCAGTCTCGGTGGCTTAACTGATAGCTTTTCCATCATGGTTTGCTATGTTTGACAATACAGGTTTGCCGTAATCGTCTGGCCAGACTTTAGGAAGCTGTTGTTGATGATATCGGCGCTGGTACACCAAGCACTTATTCCTGCACCTTTTCCAAGTCAACTTTTGCTTGGGGCAGCATTTGGACGGTTCTCCTGGGTTTAACCGTTGTGATGAGCTTTTACGATTGTCGTACAGGATCCATTTTTCATCACAAGTAACGATACGATTCAAAACCCCCTCGTTATTGTGACGGTTGAGTAATGTAAACGCAGCACTCAACTGGGTCTCCGGCCGTCCACGGGGTTTGTTCTGTAGGTCCAAATTACCAGAACTAAAACGTTGGACCCAAAAACGTACCTTGGTTTCTTTTAGAGTAGCTTCCCGATACATATCATTAATCATTCGAGCTATTACTCGTAACTCGAATTCGTAAATACGCGATAGTTTTTTAATTTTTTTGTGAACAGAACGATGTCAAAGAAAAGTCAAATGGCGCGAAATCAAATGAATCCTAAATTCGAAACACAAATACACAAAACTCAATTAGAAATTAATTTGAATTTGGAATTCCTAACCAACGCCAGATATTTGAGATCAAAGTGGCCAGTTCGACAAAACGCCAATTTCATATTTATGGAATAATTATATAATAATAATAATATACTTAGTATTAGAAAATAATAAATTTAATAAAGCGTTTCTTTTTATCTTAACTGTCCAGAAAGACTTCAGAAAAGGTCACACGAAACAATTATAAGGTAATAATCTTTTATTAGGAAAAACTCTATAATTTTACGTCTGAATGAGGAGCAGGATCCCTTCGAGGGTCCGGAGGTTTCCGAAGAGGATTATGTAAAGCCGACGATGATTTGGCTGAAGCCTACCTTATTTATCGAAAATTATGTCAAGAAATTTTTCGAGAGGACACGGAATTTGTTGTGGATTTGCGTTTAAATTTCGGTTGTTACTAGACCAGGATCTTGATCGGTAACTACACACATCAAAAGTGTCTAGGGATCAACATATATTTTTGCAATAACTTTTCTCCTGATTGATATTAATTAAAATTTTCTTTAACGATTCATCAAATAAAGTGTTTTCGTTTGTCAAAGTAACGATAAACCAAGTCACCTTTGCATTAATAAAGAAATTTGCCATTTTCCTAATAAAGGGATTTTTGACATTTGAACCACTAACACAAAAGTTCGAAAAAAAGACTGAAATAACAGTTTTCTTTAAAATTTTATTGGGTAACTTAAACAATTAATAATCCGTGTTTCTACCGCGAACACTAACAACACAAGAACATCGGTTTGGCATACTCAAAATGAGTTCATCCAAATCACGCTGTGGAATGGCCGCCCATGTTCGTTGCAACAACAAAAAAAGGTCTTCTTGCGACTGGATACCCTCCATATTCGGCAGAGCTCTTCTCTGTAGCATATCCCATGCATGCTCAATCGGGTTCAAGTCTGGCGACTGAGCAGGCCAGGGCAGGACATTGATGTTAGCTGCGGCGAGAGTCTGTCTTACAACTCTTGCGGTGTGCGGTCGTGCATTATCATGCATTAACTGAAATAAGGGACCGATTTGCACTTGTAGAGGAACGATGACGTCTGATACAATCGTCTCAGCATAAATTTGAGCGTTGAGGTTGCCTCTGATCCAAATCAACTCAGTTCTTCCGCCGATCCAAATACCCGCCCATACCATGATGGTTCCACCACTATAAGGATGGACTTCCTGGCAGGATTTTAATCGCTGTTGGCGTCCAGGGGTTCTCCAGTGTCGTATACGTCTTGTATCCGGTCTCATACCAAAACGAGACTCATCAGAAAAGCACACGAAACGCCATTGTTCTTCTGCCCAATTTCTGTGTTCAAGAGCCCATTGATATCGAATCCTACGATTGTGCATTGCTATAGGTGGTACCCGTAGCGGTCTTCGGGAATGAAGGTTCACTTCATGCAAGCGGTTTCTGACTGTTTGGTCGCTAATTAAGTTCCCTGAAGAGTGATGAAGCCTCACGGCTAACATCATGGCGGTTATTGTTGGAGCTCTTCGAGTTAAGATTTAAATGTATCGGTCTTGTCTCCGTGTGGTGCAGCGATACCGTCCTCCATGGCGCTCAGCCACGGTACCAGTGCTTCGGTAACGTGTCCAAAGTCGACTGATAACACTCTGACTTGTATTCAGAGCTAAAGCCACAGTACGTTGCCGGGAACCAGCTTCTATCATTCCCACGGCTCTGAGCATTTCTTCCCTGCTTAAATGACGTCGCCGCTCCATAATAACGTTGGTTTTAATCAGTAGTAGGGAAACAGTAGCACTAATAATGTCTTCAATGCGTTGTATGTTTTTATAGGGAAAATATTGACAGCTGATTTTCATCTTTTACTCGAATTTGATTCACAGTTCCTGATTCAAATTATGAAATGCACCAAAAAGGATCCATATAAATTTATAAAATCATAAATTTATTACAAAGCCACATCTCAATCTCAAGAAATCCGCATAAAAATGCTTGATCCCTAGACACTTTTGATGTGTGAATTTCAAGGACGGATCTACCATGGCGACGATTTCGAAGATTCTTTTTTGCTATTATAAATATGGTGGTGTCGGAAGTAGCTGCAATTAATATTATTGCAATTTTTCATTAATATTTTAGTGCACCATAATTCATAAATTTAGTCATATTGATAAATAAATCAAAACAGCAAAATTTTGCTTCTATTTGCGACGTTGTCACTTTCTGAATGCTCCCCTTGAGTAAATTCTTATTGCTTTCGCAAGAAGAGAATTGACAGACAGTCAAGACAATCTGCAATCACGATAGTTATGGATTGAACCCTGCAAACAAATGTTATTAAAAGATAGCCTCAGCACATTGGGGCCAAGAGTCATAATCATTTTGCAAGGCAGGTGTGATGTGCAGAGCACACAAATGGTGCAAGATCGGCATGAAACTGTGACACTTTACGTTTAGTCTTGATAATTGACCAGTATACATACAGTACACAGTAGGTACCATAGATGGTAGGTACCGTCCCTAGCGCTAAACCAATTTAAAACGAAACAAACGTCTATCGGCTGAAACGAACGAACGATCGTTCGTTTCAGCCGATAGACGTCCACTGCTGGACATAGGCCTCCCCCAATTTCGGGAGGGTTTGCCATAATCGCCACGCTTGGCAGGCGGGTTGGCGATCGCAGTGTGGTATGATGGTGGAATACACAGAGAACGCTGCTGCCCATTCTCCGGTACGATCCTTAGTCGCCTTTTACGACACCCACGGGAAGTAAGGGGTGGTGGTATTCTTTAAGTCCGGCACCACACAGACTAATTCAAAATTTAAAACATAGTTCTAACTAATTCCGTTAATCGTTTGAAGATAACAGAGATAGAATGATGTTATAAATACGTTTCGAGTGAAATGCATTCATACACTAGGGTGTATGAATGACGGCACCTACTGTGTCAAAGCCTAAAGCCAAAGTATTATAACCCAAACTACTGTTAACAAGTACCAAATAGATACTCGACGGTTATGACGTACTAGTTGCTTAATTATTCCTAAATTACTTTCAAATATTCTGATTCATATCTAAATAATATTCTTTGTATTTATTTTCTCATAATAAGTCATTTAGTTGATTTTTATAACAATAATTCAATATTTATAACATCTTTAGTAATTATCTGACATTTGATTTGGTATGGTAGTTAAGTGTATAAAAAGGGAGGCAAATCATTTTTAACGGTCATTATATTGTGAACTAGTGATAAGGACGTTGCTCTGCCTAAATACAGATTGAGTGTAATTTACAGTTCGTGTTTAATTGTGTAAACCCTGCTACTGAATAATACTACCCTAAAATTAGATCATTCCCTTCGTAACGTTGCGAGTTCACCTGGATGTGGTACCTACCAACAATATGTGACACGCTGTTATCTCCCGTTTCCGCGTGATCGGGCGCCGCCCGCGCGGAAGCACTCGTTCTGCTCACCTCGCCTCCCGCACACAATGTCGTGAATGTATTGACGGGAACCTCAAAATGAGGTTCGATGCGATGAGTAGATGGGCTCATCATGCTTTACAAAATTACAATTTAGTTGCCGCTGCGAACATTATTTTAAGTAGGTATAGGTACTTACATACGTAATACACGTATGCTATACACATGGGTAACTATTTGTTTAGTTATATGGACATATTGTACCAGATCGGTATATTATTATGTACAGACGCCAGCACATCAAGCTATTACTTAATACATTTAATACATTTTACATAATTGATGTGCACCTTCTCCTTATTTTTTAATAAAATCAAAACAATACTTACTAGTTTTTTAGGGTTCCGTAGTTCCTACTAGGAACCCTTATAGTTTCGTCATATCCGTCTGTCTGTCTGTCTGTCCGAGGTTTTGCTAAGAGACCGTTAGTGCTAGAAAGCTGTAATTTTGTAGGAGTGTGTACGTAAATTACGCCAACAAAGTGGTAAAATAAAATTTTGGAAAATATTTTTTTTTAGGGTTGCTCCCCTACATGTGAAGTGGGGATGAATATTTTTTTCGTGATCTAACCCATCGTGTGGGGTATCGTTGAATAGGTCTTCTAAAATGACTTGGGGTTGCTAAAATAAATTATTTTTCGATTTAATGCTCCATTTACGAAATATTAAACTTTAAAGTGCAAATTTTTGTTCCAGTTGGGCGTCCCCCCCCCTCTAAAAGCTAAACTGCGGGTTTAAAAAAATCTGGAAAAATTCACGATGATAGTGCAATTCATGAACTTTAAAGGAAAAGTATAGCGGTTAAGATTACTTTTTTAGTTTAGTAGTAATAGTCGTTGAACTTGGGTGTTGGATAATTTTGTATCAAATACAAAATCCTTAGCATTAATCCTTTAAAGTGACTAAGATGAAGTAGTTGCTTGTATAAAACGGGTAAAGACTTGCATTGAAAAACGTTTTTTTTTTGTGTTTAGAATAAAGGACAACAAAATCGTACTACATTGTGATAACGGGCTACTACGAACCCTACACTGTGCGTGGCCCGACACGCACTTGGCCGGTTTTTTAACAATAACTCTGGTGTCACATTACTTTGAGATTAGTGCACATACACAAGTGACACGCGTCAACGGCAGTGGCGAGCACACTAAACACCGCACTCAAAATACACGAGCGGCGCGTTGTCGACGACAGCCGCCGACGCGTCGACGGCGGCCGGCGACGCGTGTGGACTGCTGCAGTTGCCTCTGCCGTCGACACCCGCCCCTCGTGTGTATCAGCAATTAAGAGCTCGACGACAGCGGCAGCCGTCGACGCGTCAGCAGCAGCCGTCGACGCGTCAGTGGCAGCCGTCGACCTATAGTGACACTTGACATACACGACGGCTGCCACTGATCTTCGAAGTTGAAATGTCGACGGCTGCCGTCGACGCGTCGACGGTTGCCGCCGACGCGCGTCGACGGCTGCAGTTACCTCTGCCGTTGGGAACATGCCGCTCGTGTGTAAGAGCTCTTAGCTAGATATGTTAGGTAGGTATGCCAGAAATCAAGAAGCTTAGTCTACCTTAAATTCTCGTTTAATTAGCATAATAATTATATGGAGATGCAAAGTAGCTAAGTAGGTACTGAACTTAATAAACATCTCCTATTCTGACTCATGATATTGCCTTAATTAGTTCAAATCTAATTAACACAGCGCAGTAGTGGTGTATAAGCTAGCTGTAATATTAGCGGGGTAGTCAGTAGTGCAGGCACGTACTGTACCGACTGGAGTACCTAGAGTGAGTCGGTTAACACCTGGGCGGGACATTTGCACAGTACGTTTTGTAAGTGAATAGTGTACGTGTTTATTTAAATACGTTTTTATTTTTAATTAAAATAAACCCTTAGGGTAGGCTAAATAGTTTACGGTACTTTTTTCTAAATAGTTGATCAGCTCGCACTTTTCAGTGACAGCCGGCGTTGACTTGATGACGTCGACCGGAGCAGCATTTATATAGTACCTATATTAAAAAAAAAACAGTTTCCGTTGCTCCGCCACCAACACAAGCGTATATAATAAAGTTATGTTTACTGTTGATAGCGATGCGGACGAATTTTTGATGCCCTGTGATTCTCGCCGCCTGTCTTTTTAGATACTTTGTTGAAGCTACTTCGTTTTCGTTTAGCGTTCTTTCTGACTTTCTTTCTTATTGCTCGGATCTTTAGGGTCTAAATCTAAAATCTCAAATCGTTTATTGCAATCCATAATGTACAATAAAATTACAGGTAGTAAATAAAAAAATAATATAAACAATTATGGACCCTGTCTAGGACCCTAATCTGAGATCTAGAGTAGCCTATAACCGCTCAAGGAAATGGTTATAAAGCTCCAAAATGTTTATGCCAACATATATTTTTGCAATTCTTTGTTCCTTCCTGCAAACTTCGACAAGGACATTTTATATGAAGTTTGTTGAGGTTCAAAGACAGATCTCCTCTCGAACTTCCATCGTCATATTTGCCTACTGCCTTTACCCAGCTATGTTGGGATCGGATAAACGTTTTCAAGAATTGGGCTAACAAATGCAAAAATATTTCTCAAATCCGACGGGTAGTTTCAGAGATTAGCACGTACAAACAAACAAACAAACTCTTCAGCTTTCTATTAGTATATATGGGCCTGTTTTGTAGTACTAGTAGTTGAGTTATGAATGTACGACGTGGTCGTATATTCTATCTACTTAAAGTATATAGGTACTATCACCATAGCCGTTCCAGCCACTAAATATATTGTTAACTATATAATTATATATTGTTAATTTGTATCCACCGAAAGTTTCTGAAGTATTTTTCATAAGTCTCTGTCTCTTATGGAAATTACAACTTCCCTACATCCCGTTATCCTTTATCCCTTTTCTCGTAATGTCGATAAATACCTTCCAACTTCTTAGTCGGTTTAAGTTAATTGTTAAGAGTATAAAGTTTCATTAAAATCGGTTCATATATTTCGAAAAATAAGGGCTTGAAAGTTTGTATGAAACGCCGTACGCCTTGGGAAAAGCGTTCTAAGGTGACAATTTTTGCATTTTTTATTACTCGCGACTGTAACAAATATGTATTTACAGAATTATAATCAGTAATACAACTTGTTAAGTTAGTCATCATCATCTGCCTAGCCTTTTCCCAACTATGTTGGGGTCGGCTTCCAGTCTAACCGGATGCAGCTGAATACCAGTATTTTACATGGAGCGACTGCCTATCTGACCTCCACAACCCAGTTACTGGGTAATACGATACTCCTTGGTAAGACTGGTTAAGTTAGTATAATCCTAAATGTCAAGATTTCATGAAATAGTCACTCAATAGGATACTTGATCTTAGAGTATTTAATGATTATAATTCTGTGAATATATATTTGTTACGGCCGCGAATCATATTTTAATCAACGTACAACTGAATACTGACCAGAAAATTGTAAAAAACGTAAGATTTCGCGGGTTGAATTCTGCGCTTTCGCCGGAAAAGCAATTAAGTGGGTACGTAAATATTTAGGTACTGAACGAATTGGTTCAGTCGTTAACACGCAATGTTTGGGCGAAGTCTCGATGATAGCGGGTAGCGGGTAGCGGGGCGATTGCGGTGCCAAGCGGTGACGTGTGAGATCACATAAGAATTATTTTCTGGCATTGTTCATAGAGGTTTACACAAAGAAGACGAGCATAAAGGGTACAATGTTCTCATAATTAATTATAGTTGCTAAACAAGCGTCTTGTAGTAAACACCTTTACCTTTACCTTCAGTTTTTCAACGAATAAAATAATTGTACGGTCGGGACGGTCCACAGACTGTCTTTCTTGTTTGCCTACTTGGTGCGTATGTGTTAAAATTATATCTGAACATTGAGCATTCTCTTGCTTTGCGATAAACCAAAAGGTTGCATGCAGTAAACTATTCGTTCGTATTGCATACGAGCACCAAAGAGACATACATAGTATTTTCACAACGCCTAACGGTAAGAGTAGCTTCTTACCGTTAGGAGTTACTCGTCCCGATACCCGCCCCGTTTACCCGTCCCTTCATTCACCTCGCGATCTACCCCGCTAGCCCGCTACCTACTGCGCTACCCGCCCCGCTATCCGCTGTTATCTAGACCTACGCCTTCGAAGTGATCGCTAAGTTAAAGGGATGGTAATTTGGGTTGTTGATATCTATTTGTTTATCTCTTTGATGTTAATCACATTGTATCGGTAAATTATGTTTTTGTTACTATGTTTCAAATTTTCGATTTGTAGGTACCTAGCTGTTTTTGGCTGAAATTCACCAGAGAAACAATGTATGGAAGAGAAAAACCAGGTTTCGTTTTAAAGAGCTACAAGGATCTTTTGGTTCTTGACTAACATTGACAGGAGAGCGCTGTAAGTGCATTATATTGTTTTGAAAAAGCAAGATGGCGTCGTTAGTTCCGACTTTGGCCACGCGTCAAAAGATCCTTCAGATATTATAGATTCAACTACGAATATATACTTCGTTGGTTCAACCAACGTTTGTATCAATATCATCTGTATCGTGACCGACTCACTCAGTTCACGTCAGTATCATGTCACCGCACTCTATCGTATCGTATCGACGAGCTAGTTTCACGCGCCGGTGCCACCAGGAGTTAGTACGTATGTGTTGCTGTCTGTACAGGAATCGATAATTGAATAAAATACATAACATTATATCACGCCTGTATTCCTGAAGTTACATATACAGACTCCGGACTACTACTGAGGAATTCTAGATGGAAAAACCCAATAACACATTGCCCGACCTGGAACTGAACCTAGGACCTCATACTTGGCAGTAGCGCTTGCGACCACTCATAGAAAGTTAAAAAAAGTCACGAATGCACGTCAATGATTGCTGTTGAAGCCTTGTCGATGGCATAAAAGTACATAACACAGTACAGTAAGTAGAGGCACTGTTTCATCTATACATAGAAATAAATAAAATTGAAGTGTCTATATTATTATGAAATGTTTAAAAAAACAGCTTTTTACTAAATACATATGAAAGTATAATATACGGTACTTATAACAAAAAAACAATTTTTACGATTTTTGTCTGTCTGGCTGTTTGTGCCGGCTAATCTCCGAAACGGCTTTACCGATTTTGATGGGACTTTCACTGGAATGGCTGCATAGCTGATGTTATAAGGCGTAATTTAGGCTACTTTTATTCTAGAAAAAAATTAGGGTACCGCGCAAAAATAATAAGTCCCATGAAATTCAATTTGTTTTCCGAGATGCACGCGAACGATGTCGCGGGCTCAGCTAGTCTTAAGATAAAATAACACTACTTCGCAAGTAAGACTTGAATAAGATGTTTTTCTTTTATAACAATGATTGTTCTCATTATTGAAGGAAAGATACATTGGACTGTTCTCTTGACCCCTGTTTAGGTAATTGTACCATTAATAATTAGTTAGGTCCGGGTTTGTGTTTCTCAATAAACCGACACACCTGTGTTTACGAAAGTTTTCCACGTTAAGTTGTCCCACAAGTCCCGTCTCAGGAACATTCAGACTATCTGTACAAGCGTAAGTACGGTTAGAGCCGTCATTTGTATGCATAATCAGCCTGTGTCCCCACTGCTATACACAGGGCTTCTCTCTGAGAGAGGGAGTGGGCCGTAATCCACCACACGGGCCTGTGCGGGGTGGCAGGTGTGGTGGCTAGGCAGGTTGATTGACAAGGATATGTTTTATGAAATTCAGGATCGAACGCTTTTTAAAAAAAAAACGACGGGTTGCACTCCGGGAGTGCCGGCAAACTTGAATATTAACGCTGTTTACTGTAACTGTAACCGTAACTGTAACTGTCTGTCTCTGTCTGTCTGTCTGTCTGTAATTTGATCCTGTGTTTTCAATTTTTGATATTTTGGAATCTTACGAATTTTCGATCAGGGTCACGTGTCATCTTACGATCAGGGTCACGTCTATAGATGGGCAATCCGACCGGGTTTACACCCGGTTCTTTGATAAACACCCGATTTCGTGGGTGTTTATTGGTGTTTATCGGGTGTTTATCAAAGCACCGGGTTTAAGCCCGGGTGGATTGCCCATCTATAGACGTGACCCTGATCGTAAGATGACATGTGACCCTGATCGAAAATTCGTAAGATTGCCCATCTATTGCACGTGTCATCTTACAAATCTTACGATCAGGGTCACGTGTCCTGACGCGAGTTTAACATTTTTTTACCCATTACAAAAAAAGTATACAACGCCGCTAAAGAAGTTTTCACTTCAAAAATATAGAGGCATACATAATGTTTTACTAACCACATGTTATCACAAAACCACATAAGGCTTGATACATTGTTAAGCGGCTATAAACAGCACAATCTTGAGGTTCCGACACTATATTATTGAAACTACATTGCTGCTATCTCAAGCAGTAAAACATATGAAAACATAAATGTTGTATCTCACACGAGAGCGAATCATTTTCACAATACAGTGCCATAATATGATATACTGTTCTTGCCTGTTTTGCGGGTAAACATAAAACTAATGTATGATGTTGGTTTGTTACACGTCCTTCGCGTTTTTTATGTTATATAGGGGTTTATTTATAAACGTTAGCGACTGTTTAATCATACATTGTTTGACGTATCTTATCTTGAAGTCATCATCATCTGCCTAGCCTTTTCCCAACTATGTTGTCGGGTCGGCTTCTAGTCTAACCGGATGCAGCTGTATACCAGTATTTTACATGGAGCGACTGCCTATCTGACCTCCACAACCCAGCTACTGGGTAATATGATACCCCTTGGTAAGACTGGTTGTCAGACTTTCGGGCTTCTGACTACCCGTAACGACTGTCAAAGATCCAAGAATGACAGCCGGGACCAACGGCTTAGCGTGCTTTCCGAGGCACGGAGGGGTCTCGCTATGGAAAGATGGTCACCCATCCACAGGCCAACCGCGGTCAGCGTAGCTTAACCTGTATCTTATCTTGAAGTAACGTTTACAAATAATGGCTAGTAGCCATCAAGACGTCAACGTGATGTTACGTGGACGTCTGCAATATCAGAGGCATCACAAATGCAAAGATCAAGCTGAACTGTATCATGTGCCCGTAATTACACTGATACCTTTCAAACAGGAACACAGCAACAGTTCTTGCAAGGAGACAATCATTATTTGTGAGGTCCTCGTCACGAATCATGTATGGAGGTAAATACTTCCACGGGTGAGCACCTTTACAAAGAGCTTTAGGTAATATACTAGGTACACCTACTAAGAGTGCGGTCATAAATGGCACTGTGCAGTGAACTATCAATATAGGATGGCTATTATCACCATTTGTGTATGTATCGGTTGATTACATCATTCCGCTGGAGTTAGAGGAAGCAATGTGATATTGTGAATGACTCTGATACTGATGATGTAAGGTTTGTTGGATAGTTGTTCGAGTGGTCTTAGCAGGAAATGTCATGGCAACTGATAAATAAGGGTCGGCACTCAGACCAGGAACATAAATAAAAATTGCATCAATTAAATCACAAAACTTGTTGTCATAATCCCATAATCAAGGGATTACAGCTATGGAGCTGATGATAATGTTGAAGATGGTGGAGATCTGTCCTAGTATTACTGAAAATACAATTATTTTTAATACATAATAATATAATTATGCTATCAAATACTTAATTCTAAAAATTATGAAGACGCATGCTTATTATATCTTTCTACAAATACATTTTTCATACTTGATGCTTACACACTATACCTACCAGGACTAAGTTTATAATTTAATAGGTAAACTAACAATATAGGAAGATTGCTCGCACGTGAACCCGAAGGCAATAGTTAGCAGAATATAAAACACAGTTATCGATTCCCGAAGCAGTTATTATAGGAGCAATAAAAAACACCATATTTTTATGGTGATAAAGTTAATGGCGGAATAAAAAGAGTTTACAGTTTAATGTTCAAACATTTCATGGCTCCATGATATTTATTTTTAAATTATATTCTATACTCGTTTTTATTACTGCATTGTTTTATCGTTTTCCTTGAATGTGAAGGCTGTGATTTTAAGTACCAATTTTTTCTTTTATTTGTGCTTAATTAATGAAATTGGCAGATTGAAAATACGATAAAAAATTCTACGAAAAAAAATCTAATAAAAATGTAAGGTACCTCCTACTACTCGAAATGAAAGTGACATCGTATGACTTTGGGAGACGGTAGAAAAAGAAAATACAAAATTGGACGTTGACATTGATTGAACGTGACTACCAAAAATTCCGCTCAAATTGGGTTTAGATAACAAAACAAAAGATACGATATTCGAGTAAAGAAATACCGGCATTGGGTTTATGAGCGCGACGGTGTGAGTTACAGCTTGCGTGTCGACTTACGTCTCCCACGACACGACTTTATCACTCTCCATGTCGTTTCCAATCACTTAAAATATTCCCTAAAGTTTTAGCCAAAAAATATTCGTGAGACGAAAACGTTGTTGAAAGTAAAATGGGCCAGTAAATAAAGTCACCACCATAAAACCGGCTGTAAATGATGTAACAATGGTGCCATCAGCGGTAATCTAGCGACGCGGCGTCCATTGCTGGGTGCGGCCGCAACCAAAGTTATTGATGTCTGTGTTGCCTGGCGATGTATTATATAACGCGTTGTCATGGTTTTTCACACTGACTGTGTTGTGCGCTATTTTCAATCAGGCAAACCATAGCATAAATGCATAAAGAAAAATTGATATTTTTTTTTATGCATTCATGCTGGATAGATAAGTTACAAAATAAGTTATGACATTGATAGCTAAGCTTAGCTATAGCGTTGGTACGAGTCCCAGTTGGGCGCCAACAGAATTTTGCTTTGTAAGATCCCCAGCTTAGTTAATTCGTTTTTGTACGCATTTATCTCTTAATTCATTAAGTAATAAAGACGTAAAATTTACTTTACCGTCGCTACTACGGGTACACTTACCTAAAATTTTGGGCAAGACCGGAAGACCTTTTGTAAAATATATAATCTGTTTAAAAGAAGCTTAACGTAATTTATTAATTAATCAATCAAAGTGACTCCGTAAATTAACGAACTTATAAATATACATTTTATACAGAAGGCTCTATATTTATTCGAACCTTTTTAATAAGCCAATGAACCGATACGCGTCATAATAGGCTTATGACTCGAGTCAATAGGCCGCTCATTGTAAAAATACTCTGCCTTTGATAACAAGTGTATTAGGAATTATGTGGAAAAACAAACTCAGAAATAACAAAACAGAAATATCTGAAAACGTATAGAGGTATCTTATTTGGGTACTGAAATTACGCGCGTAGGTACCTACTGACATAGTCGTAGGTATAAAAATAGAAACCTATGTACTTTTAGATTGGTAGGTATTGTGAGGATTCTGTTTGCGGTACCTACTTCAACAGCTCTTTGTATAGTGACCCGTATTGCACTGCGAAATTCGCACTTACTGCCATGACATAAAAGAAGGTGTTGTTAGTGTCAAATTGCTACCACTGATGTGCAGTGTGTACAGTCAACCGACTGTACCAAGCACCAAGTGAGTTTTTAAATTACAAAGTAAAATGTACTAGATCAAAGACAAGAGAAAACCTGAACAATAACAATTAAATATCTCGTTATTATTTTGTTCACAAGGTCCACAATGGGATTTATTAGTCGCCGACTGATAAATAGACATTGGCTCTGGGGCAATGACAATTAGGCAGCTTGTTCCGTGAGTTAACACAGACATAATGCGTCTTATGTAATTAATTATAATAAAATAATGTAAAACAAAACCTAGGTACATGTATTACTACGAGGTACACATATACCTCGCAGCAATATATGTAGTTTCTATAATTACTCGGTAGGTAACAAAGATAATTATAATGATTAATTAGTCCATGAATACAGTAGGTACCTTACGCAGCCGTATTTGGTACATCGAGTTTTAGAAAAAGTTTAGCTTTATATTAGAGCGTCGTTATCGGCATCGATGTGTCATTTTAACGCCCGGGACCTGTAGGTAGTCGTATAGCGCTACAAGGATACTTTGGCGCGTGGCCAGAATCGGAACTAACGCCGCCATCTTGGTTTTTGAATTCATTTCACAAAACAAATGCACACATGTTTGGCTTATTGGGTGATTCTGACACTATTAAATTTTTTTTCTGTATGCGATTCGCTTGAATTTAATTTATTTGTGGGCGAATCAAAAACTTCAGAAATACGTATTAGGCATTAACATTACCAACAGCGTCCCCTGACAACGACAGTCGAGCGCCAAAATATCCTAGTAGTAGTCTAGGTAAGTATTATTAGTTAAGTTGAAAGTAGTAAATCACACTAATATTATAAAGGCGAAAGTTTGTGAGTGTGTGTGTGTGTTTATATGTTTGTTACTTCTTCAAGCTCAAACGGCTGGACCAATTTTTATAAAATTTCGTATGGAGATAGCTGACACATAGGTTACTTTTTATCCCGATATTCCCACGGGATCGACATTTACGCGGGTGCAACCGCGGGGCGCAGCTAGTACTTACATAAATGTCATACGTACACGCCGTGTTTGTGTGGAGTCACCTTAACAGTGCGTTTCGCTTTGTATTTCAAAATTAGCTGTGATCCCTTGTGATAGGCGCACTGTGTTCATCACGCGATATTCTGTTTATTTACATTTATAGTAGCTTCAGGTAACAAGGGATGACGATGGCAGTATACAACGTTACATTAAATTAGTTATCGATATCGAATGACGATAAAACAAAAAAAAGAAATACATGTACCTACCTAAATCTAAACTCTTAATTTCACGTAACTACAGGTAACTACTGGGCTATGCCCGCTGGAAGTGCACTTGCTTGAATTAAGATTTTAGGAATAAGTTGTTAATATATACGTTACATTTCTGTTACCATATTAATAGAATCCTTAGCAGGAAAAAATAAACATAAAAAAGTTCAGAAACCTTTTTTTTTGTCTTATCGTCAGTAGATATCGGTAGCCATCCATCACTTCTGCGAGGTTCCGCTAGCATTAATTGGAGGTGTATACTGTATATATGTTACTGTAAAAGCCCGAACTGCGGTAAATCTCCGAAACACTGCTCTGGATCTTCTTACTTCATACTTGAGTAAAAGGATTCAGAGCGTTGACGTTAATGGAAAAAGATCACCCGGATCTATAGTAACAATGGGAGTCCCACAGGGCTCAATTCTTGGTCCTTTCTTGTTTCTTATTTATATTAATGACTTGCCGTACCTCATAAAGGATAATCATGATATAGTGTTGTTTGCAGATGACACTTCTCTTTTGTTTAAACTTAAACGTCAGCAGTTGGTTACTGACGATGTAAATAGCGCGATCTCGAAAGTAGTCCACTGGTTCAATGTTAATAATTTGCTTTTAAACGAGAAAAAAACCAAATGCATTAAGTTTACGCTACCCCACGTTAGGCAGGTGAAAACTAATGTGTTGATAAAGGGCGAGGAATTGAATCCTGAAGACAACACAGTATTCTTGGGCATAACTTTGGATGCTAAGCTTCAGTGGGGTCCACATATAGATAAATTGTCAAAAAAACTAAGTTCCGCAGCATATGCTGTTAGAAAAATTCGTAATTTAACTGATATAGAGACTGCCCGTTTAGTGTACTTTAGCTATTTTCATAGTGTAATGTCGTACGGTATTCTATTGTGGGGAAATGCCGCCGATATTCAGACTATCTTTGTTTTACAGAAGCGAGCTGTTCGATCAATTTATAAATTAAGTCCGAGACACTCTCTCAGAGACAAATTTAAAGAGATTAATGTAATGACTGTGCCTTCTCAGTATATTTATGAAAATCTTTTATATGCCCATAAAAACATAAAATTGTTTAAAAAATACAGTGATATCCATAATATAAATACTAGAAATAAACACAAATTTGTTGTACCTACAACAAGGCTCAAAAAAATAGGTGGCTCGTTCAGATGCCAATGTATACGCTTTTATAATAAGCTACCAAGCCACGTTCAAGATCTAAGCCTCAATAAATTCAAATCATTCATTAAACGTTAGTTGTGCCAGAAAGCCTTTTATACCGTTAAAGATTATATTGAGGACAAAAAGGCTTGGGATTGAGCTGCTTCAAATTTCTGCATTTTGAATGACTTTTTTTTTTTTTTTATATACACATTGACATTAATGATTTTTTTTTATAAACAATGACATTTACTTACTTTGTAAAGTATTATATATATATTTTTTTTTTTACATTGTGATTTGTGAATGTGAAGACGATGTGGGTCATTTTATTAATTTTTTATGTTTTATTTTTCTCTCTGTTCTATTACTTGTTTTTTTTTTTTTTTTCTCTCATGGTCTGGCAGTTTGAGTAATTTATGTGGCCTACCCAAATGTCCTTTCTTTGGTATTGTTCGTCGAATCGTTGAGCTCCTTAAGTCTTGAGTTGAGCTGCACGATTTCTGACAAATGCGTGCACTGACTGGACAGGTCCTCTCAATCTGTGTGGTTCTTTCCTCAAAAGACCATCTCAGACATCGATCTACATGGTCTTCATATAACCTGACCAAGATTATGTCTGGACTTTAAAAGAGACTGTGACCTCTGAGTTTGTTTCGGCCTTTCTTCTCAGAGTAGTCAGATAGGAAACGCCGACCTCATCTAGTTTAAAAAAAACATGATTGACGTGTAAAAGTGTTTGTACAAACCTACTTACAAAAATAAAATCATTTATCATTTATCATTTATCTTAGGATTTACCGGTAAATCCTAAGATTTAGCAAGTCTCACCGGTAAAAGTCCGAATTGTTCTATAATAATCATCAATTTCTGCATTCAGTAGGTAAATCTTAGGTTTTACCACAGATTCCGGTAAATGTTAGTTTTCAGAGTAAAACAATGCAGTTAATAAATCAGAAACTATTTATTCAACAATACTATTACTATCATCATATTGACTAATAAGTCAAGTCTTAAAACATGTTAAACATGCCTTAAAAAAATAAAATGCAGATAACACAAATCCGAAACAAAACAATCTTTTGATAATCATTTCGTTATTCGGTACACTCATTATTATTATTATTAGTCAAGTCCTAAAACATGACTTACAAAAAAAAATGCAAAAAAGAATTACTTTTCACTAATAATACCTACTTTACGCTAGGTACGAGTAAGCTAAGCGTTCTTAATAGTATCCGTTAAAAAAAGGATTTTACTTATTGCAAAATGGTGAACTATTATGGCATTTAGAATTACAAAGTAATCCTGATGACTCGCAAGCGCACTTCTTCGTCGAGCTTTTTATAAGGCAGTTGCACTTTTTGAATCCTTGCCCTCCGGTTA
Organism: Mesoligia furuncula; assembly: GCA_916614155.1. Lineage (NCBI taxonomy): Eukaryota > Metazoa > Arthropoda > Insecta > Lepidoptera > Noctuidae > Mesoligia > Mesoligia furuncula. Next base: position 29,066,411 of record OU744803.1, read on the forward strand.
AAGTGAATTTTCTGACAACTTCTCGAAGACTCACTTCTTTTCTTTGTCAACTTCAACTTCACTTGATTTAGCTAGTACTCTCAGTTTCCTAGACTTTCAGGTATCTTTATGTGACCTTAATTCATTGCTCTCGAGTGTACCTATTTCATTCTTTGATTTCGGACATTTACCGGTGTCTGCGGTAAAACCTAGGATTTACCAACTGAACGCCGGTAGAAGTTTGAAATTAAAGATTATTATAGAACAATTCGGACTTTTACCGGTGAGACTTAGTAAATCTTAGGGTTTACCGGTAAATCCTAAGATTTACCGCAGTTCGGGCTTTTACAGTAACATATATATTATACATATATACATATATTATACCTATATTATACATATATTATATACTTATTATACATATATTATATACACTTTGTCAGCAAATCTTTAAGAGCAGCACAACAAAATGTACAAAAAACACGATGAGCAAGCATTTCCCGGCTCCTTCAACGAGAAGCAGCAAATATTTTTACGCAAAAAAAGGTCTGACATGGTGAAATTCCCCCAATCTGTTCAGTGCACAGTGACATCATGCCAATAAAGCGATCAATCAAATTCCGCCATAATCTAGTCATACTTCCATATGACGGAGATCGAACGCATCTGCGACCGAAAATAATGGCGGCCACACATCTACGCGTTTTATAGTCACAATCACGTTTATCGCCCCCATGATTGCTAAACGCGTTAACTCGCAGTTCGCATGCTTCGCGAGTAAAAGAGAAAGCAATAAGTATATAATCTAATGGGAATTTGTGCATTGATAGAGATCTGACGTTGTTAAGTCTCTTTACTGTTGTTTGCTAGATAAGCTGGTCGGGTTAGGAGGGGATGCTTACTTATTTCGGTCATATCGTGATGCGTACGCGCGCGTTTTGCTTATTTACTGTGTTGCAAAGGATAAGAAACAAAAGATTTGTAGTAAGACTATTGACGGAATGCAGGTTAACTCATCGAATGCCGTAATTAGAGACACAATAGAAAGACAATTGCTTATGTCGAACTGTGTAACTTAAGATATTCAAAAGGTTAAAGAGCAAGCAGAACGGAATGCTTCATGACATTTGTAGTTTATAATTTCCTGTTCTCTATCTTTATGAGTGAGTGAAGTAGATACTCATAGATAATACCTATTACGGTAGCAATTTGCATTCAAATGACTAGCTACAAAGTTCAAGCTTTTAAAGCTACGTTTAGGAGTTTCAATTAAAATAGAAATATAAAATATTTATTTTCCAGGTAATATAGTAAGCAGGTTCACTGGTTAACAGCAAGTTAAGACGACATGAGTAGCTTAAAATATTAGGTACCTACAGCTAGGTTACAATATAGTATTTAGTGAGCCCCAAACTAGACAGTTAGTCTGTATCTTGGGGCTCGCAGTACGAATTCCAGAGTGGAGAGAGATTTGACTTCAGGTATGGTACGGTACGTGTGTATGTGATGTCTGTGTGCTGTGTGTGTGTGTCTGTATAAGTAAATATAAGCTTCATCTTAGTTTTGTAATTATTACAAAACTATACTCATATAAATATAATATACGAATAAAGTTTTAATTTATTATTCAGACCAACCAAGACAAATGTAAGCGAAAACCAAAAAATACCATTAATTACACATCACATAGCTTGCGACACATCCACGTCTAATGTGCGCGTCAAATTATATGCACGACGACTCCAATTGTAAATAAACTGCACAGTATTGGTCGCTCGTTTGACTTCTGCGTTTTCCAACAACGAGTTTTATTGAAACTGTGTTCCTCAAAAGGGGTGACACTGATTCATTATTGTCGACGCGGTGTTGAAAATTCAGTGGTGTGTGTTTGCGAGGTTTAAATAATGTGTCGTATGCACGGTGTCCTAATTTGGTCGTTGCCAATAAAGGCAATTTGATGACAAATCGAACAGATCTGTGGTCGTTATACTAGTACTTACGTTTGCAAAGGTTTTGTGATATCGAGTTGTTTATGATGTGTGTGTATTTTTATTGTGACGCCTGCTGCGATCACCAATTACTTATAACAAGCTTGGTGATTTGCTGTAGCGATCATGGGGAGGCCCAGGATCAACAGTGGTTTGACGGATGTATCTTTGAATGAGGACAAACTTTAACCACTGACTGACATTGTAGGTTAGGTAATTTTATCTACATTGCTGGCAGCTATGTAATTTACCTAAGTAATAATTATAAACACTAAGATCTATTAATGACGTCTGACATCTTTAGTATCAGATTAATCCTTCCATAATTAACTCTGCGTTCATCAAATTTGCCACTTTATACTCGTATATAAATAACTGTCTCAGAGGTTGCTATTTTGACTACCTAGCCTGCATCAATGCTACATTCGATTCCCAGGTGCAGACAGGTGGTCGAGTTGTCTAAATTCTAAGTTCCATAAAAATATATATGTATCTGATAAAAATGTAAACACACCCTTTACGCAATCCCTCACGAATCACGACAATCACGAAACTTTAATAAAAAATTAAAAATACCGATAGACACAAATACACCTACCTGCCTTCTCCCCTTTTATTAAACGCAGTCTATTTATTTAATTACATCTCTGCAAGCAACGCTCTCTAATAAACATACTATTCATAAATCCAGGCAATAACCGTGAGCAACCCATATTAACCTGTACGTGGTTAGTTTGCTCATACGCGGCGCTGCAGGGTTAAACGGGTACATATAGTGCAATATGCAGCTGTACGAAGTTAACGGGTGCATGCTGTTGTGATATTGCTGCAATATGCATGGGGACTGTACGGGAGCTGTGCTCGGGGCTTGTCTGATGGTAGATACGGTTTATTTTCTCGTAGAACACAATGTTCTCAGTACTGAACTGCTTAATTTTGAAAAGAAGGTAGAACTATCTTTAGGTTGCATGTGGATAAGATCGCATTCACCTTCACCGCATAATTTCATAGTGACAAACGTCAGGACAACGTTTTACCAATTAACTGACAGTTTTCGTAAGAGGAATAACATCATTTCAAATAGGTATAGCTATCCAGAAAGCGTTAGAGAGTAAGGTAGACAGAGGTTAGAGATTAGAGGAACTGGGGATTTAGTTTGGACGCTATTAATCTAAATAACATAAATAAGTTTATGTTAAATAATTAGTTGCTCAATAACCTCAATAACCATTCGTTTTTCAATAACCTTGAACAACTAATGGTTACCGGCAAGGTGGATGGTAAACGTCCTTTGAGGTCGCAGCCCTTTGCGATGGTCCGCCCTGGCCAAGGATAGACAGAGATGGCGAAAACATCGTCAGGGAAAAGATGTTTTCAAGGGATCCTCCCTTGACCTCCCATGACCCTCAGAAATGAGGAGTACGACTTGAGGAGGAGGAGGATGTTAAATAATTTATCTAATTGATGAGACCAACTAGCATGAGATTTCACGGTCGATTAACCGGTCAGAAACTTGACCAACATCTCCAAAAACCTGTTGTTATTCGTGCAGCTCCCGCTCCAACTTCTGTGGCTGTGTATTTCCACGTGAACGGTGTCAGGCAAGACGTCACATCGCAGTGACGTGACTATTACCCTACTTGTCGATGCATCACGGCGTGAATGTATTAGCACAGATACACCGCATTGTAGGGTTATGTCGAAGCAATGTATTTCCACAGATATACCCCACGTACAGGGTTAACATGTGGAACAATGTTGGGTAATCTACACTTATAGAGCAAATTGAGCGGTTGGAATAGTGTTGATGGTAATGTTGTAATGGTTGTGTTTCGCAGTTTAAAGTTTAACTCTCGCCATTGCACGTTTCTTATGTAAATGGTGATGGTACCTCACCAGTAACAATTGAACTACTGACAAAAAATGTCCTTCAAAGTTAAATTTACAATGGACGTACATTTGTATGAACTAACAACCAACAGGGGTGATTTCCGTATTTAAAAAAAATGTTCGTATTGTAATCTCAGTTTATAACAAGGCCGATGTGAGTGGAAACGCTGGAAGGGGATACCCTAGGAGGACATATAGTGACCTTAGTGATATTCTTCAGAAAGGTCAGGTGTGTAGTACTCGCAACGGACGTCCGTGTATGGCCAGATGTATGACCGAACACGAAGCAACGGAGTATTTAAAGATCGTAGCAGGTGGCGATCTGTAGTTTCTGCCTACCCCCATGGGAGGAAGGCGTGAGTGTATATATGTATGATGTGTAATCTCAGTCTCAATCTGTCAAAAATAACTCTTATTTACCAACATTATTGACTTCGACTATTGTCACTGAGATAAGATTAGACTAGATTTTTAACGTTTTTAATTATGATTTGGCTTGTGAGTAGGTTTTATATTTTATCATCCAGACACGAATTGAACCTACAATAGACAGGTAGGTATGTAGATGTACTCTATTTTGAGCCGTTTAACTTCATGTGTCAGAATGAGTTCTAGGTAAATAAACAAATTAAAAAATCATCGCATAATCTAAAGTTTCAAACCAATATACTGCTAGGATTTTACTTATAGAGAAATATTAATATCCATATTTTTCTCAATCTTAGACGGTTAAAACCATAAAGTTAAACGCTTATATCGCATACAATTCCGTAATAGGTACTTAAAATCATTTCATGAATATATTAGATTTCTTGATAATAGTTTTCCATATTTCTTGAAAGTTATGTGTGCAATCTAATGCACCGTGCTCAGCATTGCATTTTTGATCAATAAATAATGCATAGTTTGGTTAGGTTATCCTGAGGATAAAGATAGTTTTTTATGGGTCAGAAAACTGAATTTGCATCCCGTATTTTGAATCCAGAAATCTTTCTTGAAAATGTAAGAATTATGTAACTTAAAATATATTAAAATTGATAATGCTGAGCTCAAAATGGTTATATTTAACACAAGTTACGATAAAGTTTGTAGGGTTAGTATAGAAACATAAAACGATGCAACTCCAATAACCCCATCCGACAATGCCAATTTAGAGCGAACCGACGCGCGACGTTGAAGCCGAGTGGTCTTTTTTCCTCTCTACTCGTGTAGATATGTGTCGCGTCGAAAACGCTTCAACATCGGTATTTCCATCGCAAAGAGATGAACAATTCTATAGAAAGTCAATACCAATCCGCTGATTGCCAAAAAGAACAAAAATATAGCATTTTCAAGGAACTACAGACTAACAAGCTCTTTTGAATGATTTTGTATTGTAACTTACAACTTTGACGGTAATTTTGACTGAAACTCCTAGAACCTGTTACCAGAGAAGATTTTGCATAGTTGCTAAGAATAAACAAATTAAGTAGAAGCTAAATCGCGATCGGCCGTTCTTTATGGAGTCATGAATTTCAAAAGTGTCACACCTACAAACAATCGGGTTTGAAGCCCCGATAAAAGTTTATGGAGTGGCAGCTTGCAGGTTACCAAATTAAACGAAAGAAGGAAAAAAGATAATTATATTATTTTTATAAGGAAAGAAGATAATTTGCTTTTTCTAATATAAGTCACGTCTTGGGAGGGTTTCATAAGGGATGTAGACAAACGTGCATTTCTATTTATTTGCAAAATTAATTGACTTGCACATTTACAAGCAGTTTAAGATAAAACGAAAGTCTAATGAAGGTTAAAGCCTTTTTCCAAATAATGACTTTTTTAAAATGTTTTATTCAAACGAGTTCGTTTGCTAAGACTCCACTGTCCCTCTGTCCATCTGTCACCAGGCAGTATCTCATGAACCGTGATATCTAGACAGTTGAGATTTTCACAGATTATGTATTTATGTTGCCGCTATAACAATAAATACTAAAAACAGAATAAAATAAATATTTAAGGGGGCTTCCATACAACAAACGTGTTTTTTTTCGGCGTTTTTGCCTTGTGGTACGGAACCCTTCGTGTGCGAGTTCGACTCGCACTTGGCGAGTTTTTGACACGACAGCAAGTCATATTAAATTTGATGGATTAGGAATTTTTTCTTTGATTTAATTGCTTGATAATTTATTGTTGAACTGGTTTGACCTGATATATTTTGAAGATTCCTGGAAATCTGTTCACAAACTCAACCATGCACTGATTCCTGCCAGCGTGCAATGGTTAAAGTCTTGATGTCGAGCTCTGCATCATAAGCTGACCACAAAATAAGGTGCAACGTGTTCTCCAAACATGGAATGTATTTTCTTCTGCTAATTTCCGGCCGGCGGTTCTCTCTCAGTGAACCTTTCTCCTTGTTTTCTGGTCTGACACCTTATTTTATTTGTCCTAGGTGTAGAGCCATTGAGGAAGGGCGATTTCCTCTTTTTCCCGGATACCGAATCGTCTAATGCTTTGCGAGTCACATGTTATTGCATCCTTGAACCTAGCTGCAGAGTATTCCTGCACTTCGAGTCCCACGCGGCGTTGGCTGCTGAACTTCGTGACCAGGAAACTACGATCGAACTTCTTTTTAACACTTAACCTCCTAGCCTTCTTTATCTCAGGACAAATTAGCTAATGTATTTTATAATTATTTTTTTAATTCTGTTCTAACGAACCTAAAACCCGATTGCAATCACGTTAGAATTCGCGATATTCGTTTTTAAATTTTATCATGAAAAATATCCTGAATTTGATAAACTCTCCTAATTCCTCTTTTTTTTCTAATATTTTCAAAATTTTTTAAACAATTGTCAAGTAACAAACCTCCTTTTTATTAGATTTCATTTTATATCCAAATTGGTTGGTGGGTTTTTACATTTTCGCTACAGTGTGTTCTAATTACCTCCTCTTAGGCGTGCGTTGAAAGTCTAATTAATTAATACGATCTCTGTGCAAGCATGTCACGGCACTGACAATATTCACTTGATTATAATTAGGAGTTTGAGCCGTCTCAAACTCCAGAAGCAGACGCCACATTTGCTTCGCTTGCAAGTACTTGCAGGATGAGAACCAAGCTGTTTATGTACACTATGCCTTAGAAATTCACTTGACTATGTAATACGTTCAGACGCCTATGTGATCGTGCCTTTACAGCGGAAATTAAACCCTAATAAACACACAATATTACTTAAGATAACATAATATTATCGTCTGACTCGGTTAAGTTGCCAAAAGCGACACAGATACGTCGTATACTATAATTTTCCACTGTGTTTGGTTTAGGAATCGTTTCCATGCTCGTTTCTTCCAAATATTGAATTCACTACACCTCTATGGCTTTAGTAACAGAATTGAAATTCCCATATCAGAAAAATATACGAAATCTTTATTAGACTTTCCGCTTGCGCTGTTGTTTTCAAGTGTTATTGCAAATCCTGTTTCATTGCTGTGTATTTCAATTTCAAAAGCTCTATTTTAAAAACAAATATAAGGAAACGAAATAGGAAACCACTTTAAAAGTTTTATTTGAACACAAATAATATCAGTGTATCCGGTATCTTTGCCTTCATTTAAATATTTAATCCTGTCCTCCTCTCCTTATTCTCTCTTCTGGTACTCTCTGTGCACAGTTGTTTCCGAAATTAAAGTTAGCTAGTCCCCTCTAATCCAGATTGAAAATTATACACTACGAAATCACTTAGAATACACCTTTTATTTTACACGTAAACATAAATCCCATTGTGAATGTTAAAAATGAACTGAATGTCTTTGTAGTCTATCACAAAACTGCGGTTTCAAAATTTAATTACAAGAAGTGTTAACTTAAATTAATGTTGAAAAACCCTACTTTTTTGTCCACTTAAATCCCACTGTGCACATAATATTGTACTTAGGTAGGTACTTTAATAAACATGACTTACTTCAGAACAATGAACTTTTAATTTACAAACATTAAATAGGAGTACAAAGAAGCACTCCTCCTAATTGGTAGTTTAATTTTCTTTTCAAATGTAGGTTATAATGTAATTATGTTCACTTATCTACAAGAACAATTAGACCTCCTACTTATATTACAATTTTATTGTATTTCTTTATTTTAGCAAGCCATTATTATAGTGTGTTCCAAAAGTATCTGGTGAAAATGTAAACACATGAATGGATCAAAAACGTACCTGTGCGTGCAACTTCCAAATTGAGTGCTTTGATTTTTTTTTTGAACTTAAGCCCGAAGTTCTAATTTAGAATCACGTTAAAGATCTGTTACATTTGAAAATAATTGAAGTAAATTTTAAAACCCCAATTTTTGTCAGTGATGTGTCTGTGTGGTGCCGGACTTAAAGAATTGCACCATCCCTTACTTCCCGTGGGTGTCGTAAAAGGCGACTAAGGGTCTTACCGGAGAATGGACAGCAGCGTTCCCTATTTATTCCACCATCATACCATACTGCGATCGCCAACCCGCCTGCCAAGCGTGGCGATTATGGCAAACCCCCCAAAATTGGGGGAGGCCTATGTCCAGCAGTGGACGTCGATCGGCTGAAACGACGATGTTTCAATGATGAAATAATTGAGAGATATAAAGTTGAAACTTTCTAAATACAAATGATTGTGTTACTAATTTCATTTAGTGAGTGATTGCGTAAGAATTTAAGGCGGACCTGGTTTGACTTTCATTCACTTTCACACTTTTGGAAACGACTATGGTAATTTTGTTTGCGTGTTGAGACTTTTCTTACTTGAGTACCTAAATGATTTAAAATTGGGGAAAAGGCTTCCCTCGCGACCAGTTCATTGTGACGGACTCTAATTCAGCCCCCAAACATGTTGGACAGGCATTCCACCTACACAAAATATAACACAAAACAGTTTTGTTTTGTGTTTTTTGTGACACAAAATACCTACTATAAACATTTTGCTGCGCAGTGTACGAATAAAAGCTCCGATATACCTTCTCTATCAATCGTACGCATGCACTACGTAATTGGTGAGCCGGGAGCGGCCAGCGGGCTGTGAAATGACAGTTAAGGTGTGTCTACACGGCCTGAGTTGCTCAAATCTGGGCGATGTTGGTAAAATAATATGACGGCGCGATTGCATCAAGCATTTTTTGCGATGCCAATATTTAGCAATTGATTCTGAAGATAAGATCAAACTGATTGCTAGTTTAATGACATAAACTGACATTCTGTTATTACCTGAACTCAGACATTGCGTGTTGGTAAAAAGTTAGGAAAAATCATGTACGGTTACAATACTTGTAATTATGTGAACACCAAAAATGAAGCAACGATGCTGATTAAATGTTGGTAGATATATAAATCTATCAACATAATTTATGTATCTATCTGTCATTGCTTAATTTTTGATACTTGTACCTATTTTAGTATATTAGTTTTATTTAGGGTATGTCGTTTTCATATGTAATTATATAATTACTGCATACTAAATATTGTAACGTATTTTAAAAGAGTAACTACGGAATTTCTTACCCATTCTTTTCCTTACGAAACTTTATTTTGTTAGGGCCAACTACAATCATTTCTATTTCCTTATAAATGCTGACTCTACCTTGCCGAACAAACTAGCCCGTCTAAGTGCAGCTTTACAGTTAGACCAGCTCCAAACTGACTCACATCTCGTTTTACACTTCACTGATCACAATTATTGTAATATTTTGTGATTCTGATAATATCGATATTTATATGCTCTGCTAGTTTATACGAAGACAGAATTATATCTTGAGTGATTCGAATGGACATTTTGTTTCATATGCACGATATGGGAGGTGTTAAATAGTCTTAAAACTAACCAAAATAACCTTAACTTAGTAACAAAAACCAGTCTTAAAAAAAAGTAATTAAACAAATAAAAAACCCGCCTGCGGTAAAAAATTTAAGTTAAACAAACTGAAAAGTTATAAACAAGCTCATTTTAAATTAACCTTTTCACCGCCAAGCACTTCTATAGAAGTTCGGGATTTTCGTGCCACCAGCACCACAACTTCTATAGAAGTTGTTCATTTTAACTATCTTATTAAAATAAATTTACTGTGATTAAAAGCTTTGTTTCATTTTATTATATAAGATAGCACTGTCTACTACCCTGTTTTTTTATTTTTCTACACAAAATAAGCCCTAGTTTGTCCTAAAATCGGCAAAAACAGAAACTCCGAATTTTGTTACTTTCCTCAGAACGCCAATCACTTCATATCAAGTTGGCCAGTGATGTGCCGTGAAAGGTTGATTTCACCATTGAAATATTTATAAATACAGAAAGTTACGAATATCGAAAACAATTTGAGGTCAATAAAATATTAACTTAGTTATCTACTTCATTACAAAGGATAGTAGATGAATTTTGACCTTCATCGTAGATGCCGATACGTAATTATAAAGTTGTTACCAATTCTTGTCGATAGTTATTTTCCCATCTCTACAAAACAATTGGTCGTCTATGCCCCTGTGCGCCACCGAGTGCCACGAACTACTATAGAAGTTGGTCAGTGACGTCATAGGTGTGCGGCTGTCAAGGTCACTTTGGCATAGTGCAGCACAAAATCGGATTCGCGCGCACGCATCTTTCTTTCTTTCACTTGATAACAAATAGAAAAATGAGTGAAGAACTTGATTCGGACGAACTTCATAAAATTTTGCAAGGTGTGGAATCGGACTCGGGAGTATTTTGTGGAGAACATTGAACCAGAATATAATTCTGAGGTACATATGTCTAACTGGATGATAATAATAATGTTTATTCATCAAAGAGTAGGAATTCAATAAGTGTGTAAAATGTTCGGTGAGCCCTGTATCTCCAGATGCACTGTAATTACAGTAGATTTAGGTACTGTTTTTGTAAATACAGTGTATGAAAGCACTGTAATTTTAACTTTTTTAGAAATTCTTTTCAAAGAAAAAAAAGGAAACCTAATTGCAATTCGTATAAAAATCATCTAAAAACAATTAAAAATTCTGCCACTTAGATACCTACGGTAAAAAACGTTGACTGAAGTTATTAAAAAAACACAAGAATAAACAAAAATAGAAGAAAGAAAGACCATAGACCCCATCCCTGATCAGAATCGAATTCAACGTGCCCTCAGTGCCAATAACTTGATATGAAGTTAAAGAGTGAGATCATGAAACAAATAGAGATGTACCCCATTCCTTATAGTTCTAATTGAGTTATGTATTAGTTTCTTTGATACTCATAATTTATACTGTTTTTTCTTATTAAGGATACTGTGAAATAAAACAAATCTGGAAATATTTCATCAGTTTTTATTTATATTCGTAAAATCAACTTTAAATCTTAACTTTACGCGTACAAATCTTATTCATCGATATGACGATATCCCCATCACTACTGTTTACTGTATATTTAGTTATACATTTATAGCTTGGCGCTCGGCGAGGCATTGCGTTTTGTGTACGTTGGCGGCGAAAAGGTTAAATAAAAGTTGGAAGCGGGCGGGGGGACCCATTTGAATTTGAAAAGATAATAAAAATTGTATGGGTCCCGCCTGCTTCCAAGTTTTATTTAATAAATTTTTATAGCTATACAGTTTTTTTTAAATTAATTTTTTACCGCAGTCGGGTTTTTATTTTTTTTTAATTACTTTTTTTATTTCCAGCTTTTTAGTTTACAAATGTGAAAGATTTCGCAGACGATTTAGATCTTGGTACTTACGTGTTTTTTTACGAGTTGTCACTTCGAATCTAAGCGCACGGCAGTGCGCAGGCCCAGTTCCAGCATGAGATTACTTTTAACCATATAAGTTTTATATATTTTTGTTATCACCTTTTAAAACCCTCTATTTTGATGGGGACTCGATAGCTTTTGAAAAAAAACATTTTTTTTGAAGACAACGTGGCCTCAAAAATCGGCCGTTTTAATTTATTTTTCATTTTTGATATACCCAGTGTCACTCTCACAATTAAGACGAATTTAACGGCACCTCTCGAGCTGCAATCGATCAAGCTGTTTAGGCTACAGAGCGTGCCAAAGAAATATACATACATACATACCTACATACATACATTTGCTGCTGCGCTGCGTGTCCCGGGTTCGATTCCCGCATGGAACAATTGCTTGTATGACCTACAAGTAGTTGTTCCGGGTCTGGCTGTTTGTGTATACATGTGAGTTTAAATGTTTGTAAACGCACCCACAATACAGGAGAAATTCCTAGTGTGGGGCAATGTTTTTACCCGACTACGTCAGAAGGAGGGTTATGTTTTTTAAAAACATACACTCGAAAAACATAACCCTCCTTCTGGTAAAAAGACAAATTTACAACCTTCTGGGAAAAATAAAAAATGAATATGATAGAAAAGAACTGCAGAAAGCAGGCAAAAATGGTAAACTTTTTTGGGAATTTATATAAACAAATACATTTAGAACAAAACAACCTGATCCTCCACTTGACTTATTGAAAATACTGAACAACCCAATCGAATCAACGAATAAAGTTAATTTCTATTTTTCTAACGTGGGCAAAGCTTTAGCAGAAAAGACCATACAATCTAGAAGTTCTTTCCCTCAAAACCAACCTAAAACTTTCCCCACACTCAAATCGTTTGTCTTACTAGATACGGATGTCGATGAAGTACTGACAATTATTTCTGGATTAAAGGAAGTCTGCGTGGTTGGATGGGACGACATATCAAGCAACATACTGAAAGATTTCAAATACCTACTTGCTCCGCCGCTAACTCATATTTTTCAGTTATGCTTAACTAACGGTATATTCCCTAAACCGCTTAAAAAAGCAGTGGTTACAGTGTTAATAACTACAGACCCATTTCAGTTTTAACAAGGCTCTACAAAATCCTAGAGAAAATCATTAATATTAGATTAGTGAAATAAATAAATTGCTTTCAGATAGACAATTTGGCTTTAGGCCCAAAAAATCAACTAATCAAGCAGTACATCAAATGACGGATTATATAACAACGGATAAGGGCTTGCACTCCATTGGGATCTTCCTAGACCTCGCCAAGGCCTTTGACACAATTTCCTGTCCTATATTATTGGACAAGCTTGAAACACTCGGAATAAGAGGAACAAAGCTCTCACTACTTTTTGATTATCTTATTGACCGCAAACAATGTGTCAAAATTGGTCAGTACGTCAGTTCTGAGCTTCCAAATAGTAATTACGAAACACCACAAGGTAGTATTCAAATTCAAATTCAAAGCATTTATTTCAATTAGACCTTGTACAGGCACTTTTGAATTGTCAAAATTAAAATTAAATAGTCTGTCAGTTAGTCCGAAAGTTGAAGCTAGTTGCCCATTCCAAAACGTAGATCTCTATGGAGAAGAACGGGCAAGAAACTCCATGGACACTCTTTTAAATCAAGATATTACAAAATCCTGGATTGACCTGATATTTTGTGTCCTACTTGATTCCTAGTATATATAAATGACCTGTGCAGCTTAACACTCCAAATGGTGTCATAATGTCTTATGCAGATGACACAGCTCTATTGTTTTCAGACAAATCTCGAGATGAGGTGTATAAACAAGCCCAGAATGGTTTTAATATAGTGTCTAATTGGCTATATGAAAATCTCCTAACACTCTAATTCAGAGAAAACGAAACACATTATATTTACTATGAGAAATACTAACCTGCCAACTACTAACATAAACATTTATTCGCATAAGTGCGGCACGTATGCTGACAATGCATGTAATTGTCCTACTTTTGCAAAAACCGATCATATGAAATATCTTGGTGCAACGATTGACACAAATCTGAATTTCCTCAAAATTTATTAATGTAACGTCAATTTTTATTTAAAAATATAATTATTTTATGTCAATGCTAGCTCTATGTTCAGTAACACAATAGTCCACTAAATCACTCAGCGTTGTTAAGTGATGGCCTGAAACACAGGTTTGAATAAACCTACATCAGGCAGGTCGCTATTGTATTCATTAGGCCTTTAACCAATATACAAGTAAGTAGTAAGTAGTTTATATAAGTTATACACTAGATTTATTTCAGGCATAGTTTAATATTTTCTTCAAAATATTAATATGTAGATAACTTTGTATTGATGTAACTTCTATGTAATTTATATGTGAACTTTTGAATAAAAGATATTCTATTCTATAAACAAATACATACATTCAAAAACATAACCCTCCTTCTGGCGCAGTCGGGTAAAAATGGAAGTGAGTAGGTAATTTGAAATATAATATAATATCATGAATCTTTTATTCATAGACCGAAAGTTAAAATATTGTCTACAAAATTATCCTATGAATCATAATTCATAAGATACCCGTCATAAGAGACAGCCGGTACATACTCAATTTTTTTCCATTATTTCTACATCAGCATTTCAAATTTGTAGCTTCAAAAGTAACTGCTCGCATAAAAATCCTTATAGACTCGATATTAGAGTCATCTCTTAAATTACAAACTCCAAGACTACAAAGGTGGATTCTACGAAATTATGATCTCTTAAGACTTTATAATCTACTTTAAGTATGTAAATGGTACACCACAGACTACCTACAGTATTTGTCTATCCTTTCCCTTTTTAATCCATCCAAAGGTTGTCTTTAAAAGATCGCTTTTAGCGATAAGACCGCCCATTGTGTCACCCTTTGTACAGTTTCTAGATATACGAGTCTGTCTGTAGTCTATGAATGTCTGTAATTTATATGGTGTACATAATAAAGAGTATTCTCTTCTATTCTACTCTATTCTATTCTAATCCTGCGTAAGCTGCTCTGGTACGCAAAATTATCAAGCGGGTATCATACAGCAAACTTTATTATTTCTAAGTGTATCTACATAGATATAGTCTTTTTTACAGATTTACGTATGTACAAAACTTCATACATAGTAAGATAATTATCTTTGTTTATGATGATCATGATGATGATCATGTTTCATATCTAGGTCGGGAAAAGTGTTATTGCGTTTTTGCGGTTCATCATCATCATCATCATTTCAGCCGAAAGACGTCCACTGCTGGACATAGGCCTCCCCCAAGCACCTCCACTTCGACCGGTCCTGTGCTTCCCGCATTCAACAGGTTCCTGCGGCCTTCACAAGGTTATCGGTTCACCTTGTGGGAGGCCTTCCAACGCTACGTCCTCCGGTATGCAACTGTAAATAAACTTTTGCGGTTACTGTAAATAAACTCGCTCAGATGCAATGACGTAATATAAATAGACGCGTCATGCATGAACATCACGGCACTCGAAAACAGCGTAAATACTATCGGTAGCTAAATAGCTACTTATACGCACGAAGAAAGGGAAAGAAAATTAAATGTCTCTGTGTGTTGTTAGAGAGATATAAATATATTTCTTTAATTACGTTGTCAATCTGTGGTGCATGCCGTGTATGGTCATTGTCCGAGCGAGTACAAAAGGAGGCATGTGGGGAAAAATGGACATTCGATTTATTTTCTCGTGTTGCTAAATAGATAGTAGGTTTACGGTTAAAATAATCAATTATTTTCGATCCTTAAAAATATGAATGTAGCAAGAGTAATTATTGTTAATTAATTAATAAGACAAAATCTTCTATATATATAAAATTCAAAGTCCTGACTGATTGACTGACTGACTGATATATCAACGCACAGCCCAAACCGCTGGACCTAGAGACTTGAAACTTAGAAGGTGTATTCTTTGGGAGGAGTAAATATCCACTAAGAAAGGATTTTTGAGAATTCAACCCCTAAAGGGTTAAAGTAGGGGATGGAAGTTTATATGAAAGTCCGACAGTTTTGAAGTTAGGATCTTCTAATTTTGTATTTAGGCTGACAATTGAAAATTAATTTATACGTGTCTCAGCGTTTTTGATAATTCTGCCCCCGAAGGGTTAAAAAGGGGGATAAAGCTGTGTATAGAAAGTCATTAATTTTCGACGTAAAAATCACTAAATTTATTATCAAGGCTTATGATTGGAAGCTAACACAACGGTGTTGTTAGAATTTCATCCATTAAGGGGGTGAAAAGGGGGATGAAATTTTGTCCTGACTGACTGATATATCAACGCACAGCCTAAAACGCTGGTCGGTATAACCATGAATAACCATGAAACTTGGCACGAATACTTATCTAAATAAATTATGAAGTTTGGCTTTTTTTTCTAAACTACCCCCAGGGGGATTGGGAGGTGTCAAAGTTTGTATGGAAGAATTTTAACGCGTGGTCCGATTAACTCGAAACTCAGTATTTATACTTAAGACCGAAAATAAAGAATAACGTGTATCATCGTTTTTCGAAAATTTACCCCTGACGGGGTGAAAAGTTAATTTTATAGGGGAAGACTTTACTGCGTGGCTTGATTAACTCGAAAATTGGTATAAACAATCTTTGAGTCAAGTAATGAACATATCCCAAACAATTTTACGAAATTCCACCCTTGTGGGGGTGAAAAACGGGGATACAGTTTATAAGAAAAATCTTATTCATTTGGTTAATAAACTTGGCAAGAATACTTGCCTAAGCAAGTAATAAAGTTTATCATTATTCGTTTATCAAAACACCCCAACACTCCTTGTGTTGGGGTGTTAAAGTGTGTGTGGAAGAATTTTAACTCGCAGTCCGATTTACTCGAAACTCAGTATTAATACTTTTGACAGAAAATAATCAATAATAACAGCCGCACAGATCGATCGATCAGGTTACGCAGGCTACGCTTGCCGCGGTTGGTCTGTGGATAGGTGTCCATCTTTACATACCGTGACCTCTCCGTGCCTCGGAAAGCACGCTAAGCCGTTGGTCCCGGCTGTCATTCGTGGATCTTTGACAGTCGCTAGGGGTGGTCAGAAGCCCGAAAGTTTGACAAACAGTCTTATCAAGGGGTATCGTATTTGGGTTGTGGAGGTCAGATAGGCAGTCGCTCCATGTAAAATACTGGTACTCAGCTGCATCCCGTTGGACTGGAAGCCGACCCCAACATAGTTTGGAAAAGGCTAGGCAGATGAAGAATCAATAGTAAGTGTATGGGGTTTTCGAAAATGATTGACCCCTGACGGGACAAAAAGTGGTAATTCGATTTATAAGGGGATTTTAATGAGTGCCTTGATAAACTCAAAAAAAAATGGTACAATTTAATTTGGACTTGAAACTTGGCACAAATAATTATAAAGTTCGATTTTTTTTGGAATCCTAAACTAACCCAAAGGGGAGATTGGGGGTGTCAAATTTAGTATGGAAAATTTTTAATGCGCGGTCCAATTAACTCGAAACTCAGTACCTATCTAAGACCAAAATAAATAATAAAGTGGTTCAGGGTTTTTCGAAAATCTACCGCTAATGGGGTGAAGAGGGGTAGTCAATTTCACAGGGCAAAATTTTATTACGAGGCTTGATTAACTGGAAAATTGGTATAAATAATCTAGATTATGTTTCGAAATTCCACCCCCTATGGGGATAGAAAGAGGGGATACAGTTTATATGAAAAATCTTATTCATTTGGTTAATAAATTAGAAACTTGGCAATATTTGGGTCAGTAAATAATAAAGTTTGTCACTTTTAGTTTAAAAAATCTCTCACAGAGGATTTGGTGACAAAGTTGATGGATTAGAAAAATATTTAACCCGCTGTCGGATTAACTCGAAACTCGGTACTACTAAAACAAAAAATACTTAATAAAAGTGATTTAGGGTTTTTCAAAAATTTACTCCTACGAAAGTGGAAAATTCTACTGCTTGCTTCCATTAACTCGAAAATGGGTATATGGGTCTTTGAGTCAAGTCATGAACACATCCCAAACGATTTTTCAAAATTACTCTCCTGGGGGGTAAATAGTTGGGATACAGTTTATTTGAAAAATCTGATCCCTTTGAGCTATAAACTGAAAAATTGGCCCGAATACTTATTTATATCTAAATAAATGATAAAAATCATAAACATAAATTTTCGAAATTATAGGTAGAAAGTACGAATTTCACGCGGACGAAGTCGCGGGCAGAAGCTAGTGTAATAATATAAACATAAAAATTATTCTTTGTTATGTATAATGTCGCTGGCTAGAAAATGTTCCGAGTAGACCCGAGGCTATAGTATTTTGTGGGTAGCCGATCGTGTTCACGCCGTTGAACCCTTATAACGCTTAACAAACAAATATTCACTCATAAGCCCATCTTTAGGTAATCTAATTATTATATTGATCATTATTTCATCACATAATTATATTCAAACAATATAATTCATCAAAATAAAAACAATGTAGGTTTTATAAATACTGATGCAAAGTACCCCGTCTTCCCCTAACGGCACGTGACTTACCTACCTCATGCGCCAGCCGCCATTAGAAGACTTCGAAAAAAATAAAATAACATACATTTTTCTTGATACTTACGCATGAAATTATACTTTTTATCTTTCACAGTAGCAGATAATTTTTGCATTTCCTAAAAACTCAGGACGGCTTTTTTTTGTATTTGAAGAAGTAATTCACACAATTAGTTATTTTATTGTCACGTACAGCCGCGGCACTGGTTGGTACGCGACTAAATGGTCGTGCGGTAAGTACCTTGCATTCATGTTGCCACTACAGAGCGCGGGAATTATTATACAAACTATAGATACGTTGGTATCTATAGTTAATATATCATTGCTCAGATGTACGATCAAGGAGCGATAATGTTAAGCAAATTCGCAAACAAATTCCATCTCACATGTAATAGCGGGCGCATGCCACCTTTCGAACTGTCACTTTCATTTAAATTATTGCCAATGACGAAGTCGGACAATCAACAAGGTGCAAGTAAAAAAATACCTTAGGGTGCTCAACATTATATATATTCCTTGACTGGTATCTACTGTACCCTCTGCTTAAACCTTCAGACAGTAATTATGAAGACTACTAAGACATATGTATGTCGTCTGAACACAACCACGCAATGCGCATGCGTGCAGATCTCAACTCGATTCTCCTCTGACTGGAGAGAGGCCTTCACCCTGCTGTGAAATATCACACATAATAATATTATATTCACTAATTCTGATAATATTATGTAAAAGCGTTAACTACACACGTGCTCTGATTAATTACTAAAATAACCACGTTATTAGTGTTTGCTTGAGGTATTCGCAAGGCTATACGTTACATAGAGATGAGGTTAGCTTGATCTTGAAAATGTGTTCTGTAATGAGTGTTCACTATGTTTGAAATTAACTTAATCTTACCTCACTGATGAAAATATGGTATTATTTTGATAGACAGTCTTAATTATGTATCTAAAGATAAAAGTAGGCTCTTGACAAACGAAACAATTAGTAAAATTAACGTGAGCAGACAAGAGGACGCCGCCCATTTTTTGACACACACCTTTTCCACTGCAAATTTAAAAATCCATATCTATATATCATACTTCTTAATAATATAAATGCGAAAGTATCTCTGTCTACCACTGAACCAACGTTAAGAAATTTGAAAGATAGGTAGCCTACTGGGACCTCGAGAAGGATACAGGCTATTTTTCATCCTGCATCGCAGTCGAAGTCGAGGGCAAAGCAAGTAGTAAATAACGCGTCACTTATTAAGTTAATGAGAACTTCTTGACCGACTGACGCAGAGCGGAGGTTGTATCTCGTTAAGGCACGTCGCTGTAAATTTAATCAGCGCTTACGCAACCCCGAACGTATAAAAAGGCAACAATAGTGGCAGCCGTCAGTGCTGTGGTACTTCAAGTGCCTCTGTCACACCGATGTGACATTATATGGTGTTAACTAGAACATGGTGGGACTGAGCTGCGTCTTATTATGTACGTAGAAACTGATGATTGCTTTATGTATTTTTTATATACCTAAGGAAAGCTATTAATTTTGTTCAAAAACGAGCTTACGAATTCTCTAAAAGCTTTTCTCTATTATATTTTAGCATTATACTCAGAAATCTAATCTCCGAAAATAATTTAGTTTAAGTACTCTTCTTAGCAAAGTTATTCGGGGTAAAGTTGTTTAGACAGCACAGCTTTACCCCGAATGGGATAATTAACTACAATTTACGTGGTCGGCCATATTACTAAAACATAATGGCATCACTTAAGACCGTCTTCAAACATCCCATTTGTGAAAACAACACAATCCCCTATATAAAAACTAATTTATGTTATTATCAACATGCATTTAATTAAAGAAAACAATGAATTAAACGAGCGTCGCCAACTCAATTTTGTTAGCGAATAAAGTTACGCGACGATGTGACAGGCGGTCAAAAACCCCTGAAAGAAAACTTAATTAAAACTTACAACTTCATGGTATATGTCTTTAGGGTCGCAAGTCCCTTGGCAACAGTATATAACATTTGTGAGCCAAGACGTCTCAGTTCCGGGTTGGCTAGTTTTCATATTGGACAGTTTTTATGGTCCTTGTGCTGAGCGACGATTTTACTTTCAAATGAACTTCCGAAATTCTGTGTTGAAACAAAGTTGTTTTATGAAATCTTCACAATTTAAGTTAAATAAGAAACGAGCAAGATTTCTAGAAGATGCTATACGAGTACCTACTGTTAGTAATTGGTCTTGTTTCGAAAATTCTTATTAGACTAGACTGAAATTCTAATAAATCTAAATAGTAATAGATTAATTAAGCTTGACCTAGACGAATCGTTATTCTCAACATCATCAATATAACAAAAAATATTCTTCACGCAAAAACATTCCAATCTTAACAAGACAGGCAAAATATGAAGCCTGATAAAAGTAGGGCCTATTTAGACACACAGTCCACGTCAGGCCACTACATCTGGCCTAGATCTTGATAAACAAACACTCCATTAACATGGGGATGGGTCAGCCAAATGAACTGTACTGTATCTGTATAAATTTACATACAAATGTCAAGTAAATAATTACGTTTGACATGAAGTCATAACAATAAAGACGAGGCTGGGTTAAGCCAATATCAGATTATGTTTTGTGCGCATTTATTTATTTTATACTAGCTGACCCGCGCCCACTTCGTTGGGCGGTAAACATTTTAACTTGTGATGAAATTATGAGTGTGGTTCGGTTAGTACTGAGTGCTATGATTTATTTCCTGACTGCCAAAAGGAGGGTTTTGTTTTTATTGCATATATATGTATGTATGTATTTGCATGCCACTTTGGCTATATTACCGGGTTTCAAATGAGTAAATGAAATGATTATGATTGAATAAATTATGTTTAATTTAATTATTCAAAACTTCTCTGTATATAGTAATATTAGATGTAATGCTATTATTTGGTACCAAAATATATTGTCTTTCAGGAGTTCCAACCCGAGATACGCCAACATATAACTGCCCATGGGAAAAACACTGCTTTCTCAGGTCAATGCCCACCACGCGTAGCATGAACACTTCTATCTCTACGAAGAGTAGACACAATGCTTTCTATACAAAGTGACATTTCTTTTCTTCATTTTTGACATACCGCCTAAAAATCATTCTACAATCTGTCATTTTGTCTTTCGTTTCAAACAAACTTTGTCTAGGTCCTTTACTATTTCAGAAGAAAGTTTTCTATCCCAAATGTCAAAATCACACTGACAACTGTCAGTGGTCTAAGAGATTTCATAATCGCTAAAGACAGTAGAAAAATTTGTACTCAGAAGAAAGTTTTCTATCCCAAATGTCAAAATCACACTGACAACTGTCAGTTGTCTAAGAGATTTCATAATCGCTAAAGACAGTAGAAAAATTTGTACTCGACGGCCACAAAGTATATATGGTTATCTACAAAATCCTACGAAAAAAATAAACAAAATTCCACTGTCAAAGATACACGAATGACAGCCGGGACCAATTTAACGTGCTTTCCGAGGCACGGAGGGGTCTCGGTATGTACCTAAAGATGGTCACCCATCCACGGACCATCCGCAGCAAGCGTAGCTTAACGTGATCGATCAACTTGTGTGGCTGTTATTATTTAGCCACGGACCCCTCTTTATTATGTGACTTAATATCAGTAAAAATTAAGAATCAAAAAGAAAAAGAAATCGTATGATAAAACAAAGAATTCTGAGCCGAAATTAAGTAAAAGAGTGAATTTCGTAAAAAGTGCAGTTGACTCTTTCTACTTTGCTGCCGTCATAATGTCTACGCGGAACGTCATCTTTGTCTACTCTTCCGTCGACAAACCGGTGCTCATGCTACGCGTGTTTTGGACTTATGGATGTTTTCGCGCTTTGGCTAGCGAGCCGCTGCGAGCGCTCAGCGCTAGACTCCCTATACCTTGTTGCTTAGACATGCTGCCTTCAATCAAAAAGACGCTGCGCACGTTCAGCGCTAGATTCCCGAGCACGGACCTGCGATGTTCTCCAGCTTTGGTTAGCAAGCCGCTGTGAACGCTCGGAGCTAGATTCCCCAACGCGTGCTTGCGAAATATTTTCTCTATTCCTCGAGAGGCGCTGATGATTTTCAAGAGCAGACTCTTCCGTACGGCGTACTCGAGCTGCTCTTGTCTGGGATGTCTGACGGGAAAGGTGTGATTTCCTTTTAGGCATGACAAACAATCGCTGAAACTGTCCGATATCCCAAAAACAGAAATACCACAGCTGGCACAGCTTCGAACTCGAAGAATGAGAACGAAGTAGTGTTTGTGTTTTAAGAAACCGAGCAACCAAAACAATTTTAAGACCAACAACCAAAACAATTTTAAAGACCAACGACATCCAACCAACCGCGTACAACACACCTACCTAACGACGAAAGTTAAACAACGCCATCTATGGGTAAATGGATAAAACGTCCGTACAAAGCTTGTTCTAATGCGTTTCGTGAATGGACGGCGGCATTTTGTGATTTAGTAATTTTATATTATCTTCGAAACTATTTAACCAATTGGCATACTGTTTTGGGCAAATCGTATCTCTATGATTGATCAAAATAATATTTTTTTCGATAAGCTTTAATATTTTGTTGTTTAAAAAATCGTCCAAAAGTAAGTACGTCGAAAACTACTTTTTTTAACACATAAAAGCTACTATATCTGCTAAAATATAAAAGATAGAAATATGGTGTCGCAGACTTTTTTGTAGAACTATTCAAAGCGGACCAGGTTGCCATACATTGTTTTCAATTATATACAACTGTTATGGCAGCGCATGCAAATAACTCTGTTGTAAGAGCTATTTTTTTCCGCCTGGCTAGACAAAAATTGAGATAGTTCGGCTAATATGCATGATATCTTTATAATTTATAGCCTATAGCACTCACGAATAATGTAGCTTTCTACCAGTGAAATAATTTTTAAAATTGGTTCATTACTTCCGGAGATTACCCCCTACATACAAACTTACAAACTTACAAACAATGTTACCTCTTTATAATATTATAGTATAGAAATATTAGTATAGATTAAACCTAAAATATATAATATATAGCATAATCAGCCTGACACAAGCCTCCACTCTTTGAGAGGAAATGGGCTGTAATCTACCACGCTGGATGACCACCGGTTTGTCGACAGAAGAGTAGACAAAGATGACGTTCCGTGTAGACAGTATGACGGCAACAAAATAGAAAGAGTCAACTGCACTTTTTACGAAAATCACTCTTTTATTTACTTCGACTCAGAATTCTTTGTTTTGTCATACGATTTTTTTTCTTTTTGATTCTTGTTTTTTACTGATATTAAGTCACATTATAAGGAGGGGTCCGTGGCCAAATAATAACAAACGCACAAGTTTGGTTCTAGAACGACGTCATTACGACGTTTTCCTTCACCGTTTTGAGAGAAATTGTGATGAACTATTTACACAAAGTAAGCGCATGTCTGGGTTTGAACCCACAACCAACAGCTCGTAAGTCAGGGCCGATACCACTGCTATATACCTATGCATAGGTTTTCGTGAAATTAAAATCATAAATCACTTGTAAACTGAAACAAATTCTAAATTTTTCGACTACGTATTGCCATTGCCAATACTACGAATATAAAATCTTGACATGTGCCTGCGATACGGCAAAGGAATGTATTTGAGAATTGCTTAACCTTGTCGTTCCGCTTGTGTACAATAGGTACGTATTACTTGTATACTAGATTGGCATGATAGCAACGGTTCCACGCTGGGAATGGAAACATTGCGGTATTTGAACTGCAATATCAAGAGCAACATGTCTGTGTGTAGACAGAAAGTGCCTAAACAATAATCAAGTAATAAAAACTTTGTAGACAAAAATGTCACTGGCCCTAAAATTATATAAATTTTTACATAAATCCAGCTTTTAAAATCATCTTTATTCAAAAGCGCACAAAGGATGAGTATCAAGATATTCAAATTAGACTTATCAGCGAAGCAATTAAAAAAAAATCGACGAAAAATCGAAGTATTGAACGAAAAATGTAATTTGTTCGAGTTAAACGTGGCAAAGCAAGTGCAGTAGATCTGATATCTGTAGCAGACATCGATGCCCCCTCTTTACACTGGCGGACAAATTAAACCGACACCCTTTATTGCTAATGAAATTAAATTTAATTAAACCCCACGAATTTATCTTTACGAGAGTAGGTGTGGTGGAAATTTCGTTTGGGTGATTAAGTTTAAGAGGTTTGAAGTACCTTTTTCTATTATGTTTTATGATCAGATTAAGTACATTTGTTTTAATTATTTGAGTATGTATTAAATGGAATGATTAAAATATTATATTTAAGCTTTAACAACATAATCATAATACTGCGATGGTAACATTTTTAATGCTAACTAACAGCAACGATTAAAACATTTTATAAATTCTAGGACGCTCTGAATAAACTGTACACGTGGATGACAGATTGGCAACTTCCTGTGAATGCACGGCTTTATTTTAATGGAAGCTATTTTTGCCACCTGTTAATTTATAATTCCTCGCTAATTAAGTTTAATTATATGTCAAAGGCATACCTGAAGGGACATGGGACACAAATGTAGATACTGTTACGAGCTTGGGGTTCGTGACAATAAAAAACTGCCGATTTAATAACCAAAAAAAACTACACTTTAATCAACATTAATTACAACTCAAACACACTAATTATGAAACACAATTGCACTACTGATCGCTTTAAGTCGCACTTGAAGATCGCTTCGGATGTGTTCGCTCGTATAGCTGTATCCAAACTGTGTCGCTCGCGGCCCATGCCTTATATAGTGCCAAAGATAGTTCTAGAACCTTCCATTGTAGAAACATCTAGAATGTTCGAGTACATACCGACCCCGACTGACCAGATGACGATAGTTCGAGAAAGTTCTAGAAAGTTCTCGCATCGAAATTTTTAGAAGGGTCTTGACTACTAGTTCCGCTACTCGATACTAGATGGCGCTAGTGGTAACTAATGTCAGCATGTACTAGGAATCAATTTTGGCGCGCAACAACACTATAGAGAAAAATATATTTTATTATATTTAATAGTTCATCGGAATAATAACAGCAAGACATAATATTTATAACTCAAATACCCAAAACTTACTATTCGACATGTTGTCTAGTTATCTAGCTTACTTGTCTTGTTGTCCTACAGAATTAAGATGAAAATTAATAACCTTCAGGTAACGTTTCATAAAAACTCCAATAAAGGGACGTATGTAGGTAATAAAAGCCAAACAAAATGACCTGTCTGTCTGGACCTCTACCCGGCGACTCATCAAATCTGAGGGATGTGGAACGAGCGACGTCGAACGAGCATGTTTATTGTGCGCCCAAACTTTTGTCCCCCAGTGTATAGAATGCAGATTGCTGCAATATTATTACAAGTTGAGGGGAGTGCTAACAAACTTCGTGCAATGAATGCCAACACAGCACCTGTTTATTATGTATAGTCTTGTCTCAGACATAGCCTTAGGCTACCCAAGTTGACTGGAACAAATGATATCTTATACAGGGATGCTCATGTACCTAAATTGGTTTAGGTACTTGGTATTCTCTAGAAAGTGGCTGATGTTTAAGAAGTTTATTATTTCTCTGGGGATTAACGTCTAGTCTAGTTATTATTTACTTCTGGTCTGCTGTTCGTGGTATGTAATTACAGTTCGGATAAGTAAAACAATTGGATATTCAGTTACAAAAGTTTTAACAAACTTGACATTGTTATCGTAAGGCGGTGGTTTAAGATCGTTGTAGGTAGCAAAGAGTGCGAAACTTTTGGTGAACAGCACGTAGTCATTATAGTTATTTTTTTTCTGTAACAATAAATAATTAAATAAATAATTCTAGCATACTTTGTTTATGTAAAACACAGTATGCTAGAATTATTTATTTTGAATAGCACTTATTTCCTATAGTGTAACCATTATATATCTGAAAGCCAAGCTTGCAAGCACAGTGAGTGAGGCTTCTAATTCTAACTTCCCTCATTACCGACTCAATAATCCGTCGCCACAGCGGATACACGCCGTGGTTCCATAATGTCAGCCTTTCGAGGAAATTGTCGCATGTTCCTATGTAATATTAGTTACAACATGCCATAACATCAAGCCTTTAATCGCCGAAGGGTAAGGCAGAGGTGCGCCCACATGTCACCAGTTGTGTTTATATAATAATGTAACATTAATTAGTACTTAGCTAAAGGCACTTCCAAGTTGTTAGTTATTAAGACTATTAGTTGAGAACTTGAACTTGTCTTTGTCTTGTCTGACAACCAAGGGGTCTACTAAGGGTCGTATTACCCAGTAACTGGGTTGTGGAGTTCAGATAGGCAGTCGCTCCATGGAAATACTGGTATTCAGCTGCATCCGGTTAGGCTGGAATCCGACCCCAACATAGTTTGGAAAAGGCTAGGCAGATGATGAGTTGAGAATTTGTCATAAACCTGTCCTAAATTTTCAGGGAAAGTAGTTTTTAATAATCCGCGTAAAACCAGCAGTCTAGGCAATTTCGGATTTTAGTTTCAGAAACTGCCATCTGAGCTCAGTCTGAAAGTAGGCTTCGTTTTTACGATTAAAATATAACTGGCCAAAAGTCGGTGTGCTTTTTATATACTGCCTAACTCTACCGGAAATATACGGCGATGTTACGTGAACACAATTCTTTAACGAGTCAAATAATTCATTTAGATCTCAAAACAGAGAAAGGCGAAAATTCCATAATATATGTATTATTAATACAGGGTATGAAGCGATTATCCGTAATCGTGTAAGCCAGGGACCCAGGGTCTAAATAAGGCAGTTTGTGGTCACCGCTGTGGCACCCTTTGTTATATGGTTATACGTATCTTGTATACTGTGGTATCTGTGGATACATTTTGAAGATACAGTTTGATGTAATATATGAAGAGCTTTGTGCCATAATCATACAGATTAGAACCTCAGCCTTTTAAGACGAGGTGATTTAAAAAAATATATGAAAAAGATATGATCGATATCATTGATACCGGTTAGCTAGGTTAGGTTAAGACAAGGTCTGGCGGTCTGGTCTGGTGTAAGGAATTGATTTTTTATTTTTGCATGATATAACAGATTAGGGTTTTTTATTAACTCAGTTTTATTTTTGTTTTAAACCATGCCTACCTGGCGAAATTTTATTTAGGTTTAAAATCTCACTTGGTAGTTTGTAAATAATGTATTAACAACAGAATTTACCCCTTACTTAGGTATGTCTTTCGTAATTGGCTTTTAAAAGATAAAGGTATTCATGAAATATTGAACCAAAATTATTTCTTCATGCTATAATAATTTCTGCAAACTGAAATCGTTTTTTTCCATTTTTAGTGAATTTCCAATTATCTTCAAACAACATTGTATTTTTACAAACATATCATAACATCGCGCCTTTATTCCCCGCAGGGTAAGGCAGAGGCCAGGCGAGGCAAGGGCCTACATAAACAGGAAGCAAACAACAAACATGGGCAACAACACAGGTGAGATAACAACAACAAACAAACAACATCAACACCACAAACTGCATCAATAACAACAACATAGGTGAGTATATATTCCATTTGTATATCTTTTTAGCCGTCGTTACGGTTAGTCAGCAGTCCGAAAGTCAGGAATCTGGATTCCTGACCCTTGATTCTTCTTGATTCTTGATTCTAACCAAGGGCTCTATGTTAAATATTGTATTTAACTGCTTAGGTTTGACTGGAAGCTGACAAAAACAAAATTGGGAAAGGCACATAATGTAAGATAATGAGGTGAGTATGTAGGTATCATGACTGCACCTTTAGTAAACACAATTAAACACAATGTCAGTTAACACTAAACCCGTTATATCACAAAAGCACTTGACTTGAACTCAAGCAGCTTGTTTATGAGTGCAGCTACTTAACACTAACTAAGCACGAGTACAAGCTAATCAATGCGAGTTAATCTACTCTTCATTATTCCAACGAACAGCACTTATGCTGTGGGGTTCACATACAGTGATAGGAGGAGCGATTTAATACGCGACGGTCATCATACATATTATAAAATTAAAGTCGCTTTTTGGGTCTGTGTTGTTCTTCTCAACAAACATGTCGTTTTTAGCGCAGGGGCGTAACTATTAATAAGAAGTCATAGCCAAATTATTTATTTTAAATGGGCACATAGGGCACTTTTGAACGTCAAAAATTACAATAAAATTGAATTGATTCTAGTCCTTCCAAATGATAGTTTTCGTATGGAGAAGAATGGAAAAGAAACTCCACCGTTAGTCTTTTAAAATGTTTTACAAGGTTTTGTATACATTCATAGTATAGATATATGTGAAGACGATGCACCTAGAATAAAATTAGTATACCACAAAAGGTAAAAAGAATTAAAAATAAAACAGTGACAGGTAAATCAATTATGTGACAGACACAAGGTGCTCACTTATTTATAAATCTTGTAAAAGTAGTTGATTTTCCTAGAATTTTTACTATTGTGTGAGAGTTACTGTAGTCACAGAATGTAAATTTATAAACAAAAAAAAATATTTAAGTTAACAACCAGTTTGATTTTGTCTAGAAGAAGAATTATAAAATCTTCCTACGAAAAGGGATGTGTTTTGTATTTTGTTAGCCTAGCCTGTTTTATGTCTTCGATAAAAAACTTTGAAGAAACTAATGTCAAAAATATTAAATAAATTTCAACATTAGATTAATGTTCAACAGCTGGTGAAAGATTGGATTTATTCGGGTTAAGTTTTTTTTTTTGCTTCACGAATTATAATCGCTTTCCATTACCTAGAATTTGTGACCTCTACCTTAAATTTAACAGGTATTTACACAACGACCCCTACAAAGTAATATTATACAGATCTTACTTAGAATAGAAGCCCTCTGCTCAGGATTAATACCTCAGATAGAATACATCTGAAGGCCAATTTCCGGAATTAAAATCTAGTCGCAATCTCATCTTAGCAACATCAATGTCAAAAATGTACGGAAATTAGAGGTATTTTTGACAAATTGAGACTGAGATCAGACTGTGAACGTGCTTAAAATTACGAGAATTGCCTCTCTGCAGGTACGGGTGACCATAGCCACGCTACGCCGTAGACAAATGCTACACCGTAGACAAGTGCTACGCCGTAGACAAGTGCTACGCCGCAAAGTAGAAGGCTACGCGGTTTTCTGTTAAAAGTGATTTTGCTAATCGCATTTTCTTTTGTTTTAGGGTTTTCAGAAAAATGTAAATGTTTTGTTTTAGGACCTTAAATACATTTATTTTATTTACTTTTCTAGATTAGGGGTCATAAAGATAACAATTTAGTCAAATGTTACTGAGAAACTTGTTTTACTTTTAAAATAAAAGTGTGTTTTTTTGTAAAGTTTCTCTTTATCTCATGTGATGAAGCTTATCTCGTGTTTCTTTGTGAACTAGGTTTTGTATTAAACTAAGACCTTTACTAGGTAAAATAGGATTAGATTTTGGATATTCAGAATTACTTAATATGGGCGGGAACGTGAATCTACGCGAGACACAATGGTTTCAACCGGTTAATAATTGCTGGCATGAAAACTGAAGTGGATAATAAAAAAGGTACTCATTTAAATAAGCTCGAAATTAAGTTGATTTTCTTTTCAGTAAGTTTCAAGGAAATTATCTTTTAAAATGATTAATTAAATATCAATTTTTAAATAAAGCAAGAAACATTGCCAAATGAATGTTTGCCAAAATGTCCTTCCTGAAGTATAATATTTATATCTTTATGTTGTGTGTAAGATGTAAGTAAGTGCACGAATAATTTCATTTTAACTTTATAGTTTTCTTGGCACCGTCGCAGTTAACTTTCAAGTTACGGGAAGTTTATTTTATTAACTTGAAGAATGTTTTAAACTAACTTACCGCTTGTAAGTAAGTGTTTCTTTGAATAATCATGAAAGCTTCGTTCTTTCAATTATCATAAAAACTTGAAATTATTTATTGCGATTTTTTATTTTTATTTAAAACTTCTATTTTACGTCCCAACTACCTTTGTATTTGTAACGAGCACAACAATGAACATTCAAACAAAAAGCAGTGGATACAACTGCAGTGTACGTGGAAGCAATTATACAGAGCGACAATTGCTGCTCCGAGCAAATGAGAGTGGACCACAATTGGGACGAGCGAGCGGCTGCTGGTTCTCGATATGGTATAGATGTGACATACTTATCATCTGCTTAGATTTTCTGCTTCCAGTCTAATCAGAGGCAGTGGATTACCAGTGTTTTACATGGAACGACTGCCTATCTGACCAACACAACCAGTTACTGGGTAATACGATTCCCCTCGGAAAGACTGGTAGTTACTTTCGGCCTTCTGGGTACCCGCATCGACTGTCAAAGATCTACAAAATGATAGCCGAGACTTACCACTTAGCGTGCTTTCCGAGGCGTTGAGTTGTCTCAGTATCTAGTGGATGGTCAACGGGCCGACCTCGCCAAGCATTGCTTAACCTTAAAAATCGTATCGTGCGGCTAATATTGTTTTAGCTACGACCACCTCATAGAAGTAACGTCTAACAATTAATTAATTCTATCAGGAAACAAACTCCGGTAGGAAATTGTAAGCTCAAGAATACCAAATCCTTTTAAATAGTTAATGGGCTTCACGTCAAGCCATGCTTTCATATCAGTGTTGCAGTAACCTTACAATACGTTACAATTTATTGTACATGAAAATGTAATTAATTTACATAATTGCTTGAAAAGGAGTTAAGCTTTGAATGACAGTCAGTAGTGGTATATAATTAAACAAGGTTCAGTGTAGAGGTTACCTTTACGTGCGCAATGCTTGAGGAGAGACTTTAATTTTGAGGTTTTATCAAATTATTTTTCTTGAACATAGAATGTAAATGTTTATCTACTAAAATTTAAGATACATAAAATGTAGGTACTTAAGTATTGCAACAATTTACTAAAAATACTTTTTAAATGTAAGTACTTAAAAAATACTACTCTGCTTCAGATCTATGACAGCGACTACAAAATTTAAAAAAAGTGTAACACTTTATAGTTAGTTTTTCCGGTAGCAGTTACTTTAATACCGCGTCGCGCTGAACCAACATTACTAACGAGCTCTGAAACCTGCACATAAATAAAAGCTTTCACTGAAATTTTCAACAAAAAATTGTACTCCATTGAAAATAAAAAAGTTCGCCATCATGATTTATAGTTTCTGTAAAAATTCACTGCTGTGTAACGTTATAGTTTTAAGTTTCAAACTTAAAGCTGTGTTTGCACGGGACGATAAATTGTGAAGAACTTTGCCTGCTTCTCAGCTAAGTAGTATCTACCTGTAGGATTGTTTCATTGCAGGTCGGAGACGACGTTTGAGAAGATGAACATAGATCAGCCCTTCTGTTTTTCTTCGATTTTTACAAATATTATGGAAGATGTCTGACTGGCATAGTATTTTGCTGAAATAATAATTTAAATTGTTACCAGCAGAAATTGTTTATTTGATTTTATAAACTGTAATTCTCTCAGTGTTTCCTGTGAATGAAGTTGTTATCTGTTGCCGACTGAACGTTAAATAAATTAATTGTTTTAAAGTGCAACTCTGTTATGTTGTAGTATTACAAAATGTTGGAAAACGTTGTCAAATACATTTATGTGATGTACCTACCACAATATGTGGCGTGTGGACGTTTAAGTAGCCGGTGTGTTACTAGCTTTTACTTATATTGCAGGCTGGAGTTGAATTTGAAGCAGAGTTTAGCATTTTTATGCTAAAATTACGTGCAAAACTAAATTCTCTTAGAGCAGAGTGCTATGTCATGGACATAGATCCTAAGCTCAGATTTATAGCAATCGCTCCGCTATTAATTTCAGAAATTGTCTTCTGGAAGGATTATTTGAAATTGAATTGCTGATATCGTAAGGTGTTGGTGGCGGTAACTTAGTGAATGTATGAATATTATCATCGTTTGCTTTTAAGCGTTAGTTTTAAGCGGTTAGGAAAGAGATGAGATGCCTTGCTATATGATTATAGTTTTACTTTGTCATTTGTGGAAGTTAAGTAAAGGTATTTCTTTAGTTTGGAATTTTTTTTCAGACAGCCAGTCTTACCAAGGGGTATCGTTTTACCCAGTAACTGGGTTGTGGAGGTGCTCCATGTAAAATACTGGTATGCTACTGCATCCGGTTTGACAAGAAGCCGACCCCAAGAGAGTTGGGACAGCTATGCATGATGATGGTTCCTTTATTTTTTTAATTTCAATTCAAAATAAAAAAAATTAAAGTTTGGTGACATAGTCACAAACGCTTTAAAATATATACCTATTAAAACATTCGGAATATTTGATACCGCTCAGTCCGCTCATCAAAATAGTAGATCTCTGTCTAAAAATAAGCAAAGCTCTTATTTGTTTATTAAATTGGATATTATTTTCGTTTATGTTTTTAATTTTTTGTCGGTAATTCATTATAACGCTGCTTGATTAGAATAATAGTCGGACACAGATCGCTGGAGATTAATTTGTTTGTCGGAACCATTATTATTTCCCAAAGCTCATCCTCGTTTAAAAAGTTAGGGAGGGCCAACTATGTAAAAATAAAAACGGAAATAAATCACACTCCAGATAAAAACTCTAATTAAAAAAGTCAATCGGCGAGAAAATCGGATTCGGAATTAAAGCAATTTGTTCTATCTCTAGAAACGAATGCGGAATGTTTACACTACCTACGTTTTTTATACAGACATTATTTGACCGGGATTATAAGCAATAGTAAAAAGACTCTCATACTGTTCCTGATATTTAAACATTGGTTGATGAACAACAACAGCTAGTTTAACCAATGGCTATAAGATTTGACAACGCATTCAATAGAATAGACATTCAAATACTGGGCCAAGTAATAAAATAAGTGAAAATTAATGACAGTAGGTACAGAGCGTATACATACATATAGGCATTTCTTAAGTGGCTCCTCAAAAGTCACAACTCATTCCATTTCAAACCCGCTGCCTTTCATTAAAGTTCGGAACTTTTAATTAATAATTAATTTTTAAACTTTGCTTACTTTCTCGGCAATTTCATTATAAACATAGTTACCGTATAAACTGAGGGGTTATTAAAATGCATGGCCCGTCGCCTCGGTCGGTGTTAAGTGCAATACTAAAAATTGTAAATGGCGAAGTTTTTACAGCTCAAGTTAGGTCGCCCTCGCGGCTATTGACTGCACAAACGTTGGTAAAGTTAATAGTTATTAGTATTATATGGTTATTATGTTGTTATTATATATTATGAGGTTCATGTCGATAGGGCAAAAAAATGAAGTAAATCTTTTATTCACTGAAACTTAGAATTTAGTGGAAATAACGATATGCGATCGCTAAAACAGAGAGAACAAAGCATTCACAATCTAACCCAAAGTAGTTTTCATTTTCAAAACTTCAGCCGCTTTTGATAAAACGTAACGGTGCCAAACAACGTCGTCACGACTTTCATTAAAGTTCAATTACGTAGAACTATGTGTGTTTTGAAATCGCTTAAATATAGCAGAGAGAACAAAGCATTCGGTTCAGAATATTATTAAATTTAATCTACTGACTAAATTATAATTATGATTATGTTACTAAATAATTACAATACTAACAGTGAAGCTTACAAAGACGCGATTTCTCTGTTCAATTTCCTTACGACTGCGAATTGAATTAGCGCTCAAGGGTTTAAAGTTCACACAAAATCTATAATTTCCAATACCTACTTTTGAATAAATAGTGTAAGCCCAAACTAACTTGACATTTGCTTGAATGGATAACCTTTTAACATTCACACACTCACAGTGTAATAGGTGGCTCTATATGAAAGGTACCTTTATTAACATTAACATTTACTGACATTTTAATGGTATTAAACAAACATTGTCTTTCGAGCAAATTAAAGCTTCAGTGCTTTAATTTGCGACATTTAAAATTATTTTAATGCAATTTGTGTGTGAGATTCGGTTTGTTTTGGTTTGGTTTAGGGTTTGGAGGGTTAAGTGTATTCTTACTATAATAACATATTCTTTCGACTCTATTTAGTAAGTATTATATGACTAGAACACTCAAAAAGGGACAGTAATAATCGTGCTTTTACCAAAATGTTTTGGGAGAAAATTGTACTAAATACACAAACTTGTCACATCAATAACAAAAATGCATAGGCACCGCCTATTTTGGGGATCACTGTTTATCTAATTATGTTAAAATACGACTGGTTACCGGTATGATTATGTAAATGTCTGACACAATAGTTTAACAAAATTCTTTATTATTTCATTCTTAATTCGAATTTTCATCGTGCAAATAAACAATTTCGTATCTAGTCACACTAAACTTTGTCTTATCTTAAGTGTACTTACCTGAGAAGTGAAGACAGTGTGCCTGGGAACGAGCCAAGACCACCTGCGAGCTAGAGGTACCAGCATTTCACTACATTACTCTTGTTAAAAGTAATTTGTCACCCTCTAGCTCTTACTAACACAATTTATAGGCAATTCCTGCTTGCTTGTGTCATTATGAAGTATATTCACAGTTAATCTAGATGACTATCCATTAAATATATTGTACGCTGCCGGCGGCGGCACGAGGCGACATGTAGGTATGTATTACTAACTGCGCCCCGCGGTTTCACCCGCATAAGTTTCGATCCAGTGGGAACATCGGGATAAAAAGTAACCTATATATTAATCCAGGGTGTCAGCTACCTCTATACCTAATTTTATCAAAATTGGTCCAGCGGTTTTAGCGTGAAGATGTAACAAACACATAAACACACTCACAAACTTTCGCCTTTATAACATTACTAGCTGCGCCCCGCGGTTTCACCCGCGTAAATGTCGATCCCGTGGGAATATCGGGATAAAAAGTAGCCTATATGTTAATCCAGGTTGTCAGCTACCTCCATACCAAATTTTATCCAAATTGGTCCAGCCGTTTGAGCGTGAAGAAGTAACAAACATATAAACACACACACACACTCACACACACACTCACATACACACTCACAAACTTTCGCCTTTATAATATTAGTATGATTAGTATGATGATGATGATGATACTATGATGTACTAGCTTTTGCACGCAGCTTCGCTTACGTTGAGGTCAGAAGTTATCCCACGAGAACATACTACTGAGATGAAGATTATCCTATGTCCTAACCACGGGCTATGGTCCTAACTCAGGTCGTAGTCCACATGTGTGACAAATTTTGTTTAGGTGTGAGAAGGTAACAGACATACATATAGAGTTACTTTCACATTTAATTTTATAATATTCCTTAATACCTATTGTTATGGATTACGCGACAGTGCGACAATACCGTTGTGTTGCGGTCAGCTGCAGTAACAGTTGCTACACAACAATGGCACTGTCTTCCTTACGGTGTAAAGACGAGTGGTATGTCAGTGACGTATGTGGGCACGTCTGCCTGTTGCAGACTGGTCAGGACGCTCTTGTACACGATATTGTCGCGGCTTGGCAAGCTTGAGCAATGTGATTGTGTGTCAGGTACTCAACTGTGGATGTGATAAGACAATAGCTTTGTGTGGTGCTTTGATAGCTATTACTTAGTAACTCTGTTAAAATGCACTACAGTAAATACCTAGCTGTAAGTTTTCCTCTAAAATATCAAATAAAATAAATTCATCCTAATATTATAAATGCTAAAGTATAACTTTGTCTGTCTATCTGGCTGTTACCTTTTCACGCTTAAACGGCTGAACGGATTTCGATGAAATTTGGTATACAGGTAAACCATGACCTGCGGGTTAGTTGCGTAATACGAATAAAATGGCAATCGATTGCAATGGCTTTCATTTTGACATACATTTGTTAATAATTTTGAAATATTCGTTCGCTCAGCAACGTACTTTATTAACGCAATGATGTGGCTGAACTGTCAAAATGCCTTTCACGTTACGATCGATTACCATTATATGTGTGCAACGCTTTTACGCACTGGGTTAGGACATAGGACATATACTTTATTTAGTATCCCGTGTACGTTCCCGTGGGATAATTCCGACCTCCACACGGGCGAAGCCGCGTGAAAAAGCTAGTATAGTATAAGTCAGTCTTTAACCCATTGGAGGATACTGAACGAGGTACAATAGAAGTTTTATTGTTATTACGTCGAGGGGCGTTTAATGTCTCTCCAAGTGTTAAACTTTCTCATCTCGTTTTTATCTGTAAATTGATGATTAAGACTATTGATAATAACACTGAAGAAGAGATTAAATAGCCACTAAGAAGGACCTGTAGCTCCTAATAACAACACCTAAGTAACAATGCTATCTGTACCATATAACTACTAATGATGTTGGCTGAAACCATGCATCACAAATCAGCAGGATCGTAAAAACATGCCTACTGATTGGGTTTGTGTTCACATTTTACGAGAATAAGGGCACTAGGGCATGACAAATGGTTGTTGTGATCAATAGCAGTAGGAAACTGTGACAAATTGATCCCCCGCAGTTTACAAATACCAAGCAGTATTTATTGCTGGCAATAAAAAATATCATTTAGAGATTAGTAATAGTTTGGCAATACACACATACTCGTAGTACAGTCAGCCTCAATTAGTTAAATAAGTACTTCCATTTTTTACAATCTCCGTTTCATATTAATGTATCAATGTGTAGCTACAAAACATTTACGTGTTGGGTACTTAGTTGTAGCTACACATTGGATACAGTATTATGGAACACAAATTGTAGACAATCAAATGAATTCTTGTCGATGTATATGTCACCGCATATATCGTTAATTTATAATCTATCCCGCGAGATTATAAACTATCCAAAAATAGTAACCTGCAACAAACCATATTTTTATTATAATCTGTCCATGGCAAACCGATAAATTGTTAAAAACTTGCATGTGACGAATCGCACCTTGTGCTAACACCAAATAGCCAAGTAACTGCGCTCACCTTGCCGGCCGCTGCTGCGGCACCGCTCGCTTCACTCGCTCGGCTCGCGTGCGGTTGCTCACAGCTCTAACCTCGGCAGTGGGTAGGGCACATTGCTCGCAGAACAGATGGCCGATGGGGCCGAAAGGTTCTGGAGTGGCGACCGCGTAACGGAAGACATAGCGTTGGAAGGCCTCCCACAAGGTGGTCCGACGACCTTGTTAAGGCAGCAGGAACCCGTTGGATGCGAGACGCACAGAACCGGTCGAAGTGGAGGTGCTTGGGGGAGGCATATGTCCAGCAGTGGACGTCTTTCGGCTGAAATGATGATGATGATGATGACATAGTAGATAGTACATACATTCGTCTTTGCATATAAAAAAATGTATGTGTATCATAAAATGTGCATTAGCTTAGGCATTCGTATTTCACATGAAACAAATATAACTATTCCAAAGTATTGTAAATTATTGTAAAGGGAACGTAGCCCCAACGAGTTAAATATTAATAGTTTGTCGCATCTGGCAATACCTACCGAAATCCGAAACTATCTTTCAATAAGAAATAGAGCCCTACCGGAATAGCAAACATATTGCTATAATAAAATAGCACTAGGCGCCAACTAACTCGATAGCCTCAATCTTGCTTCCTGACTTACTTCGCAATACTGAAGGAGTTTCGGAAAACACTAGATTTTTACGAGGCTTTTCCTGTTGCTTTGAAACTTATTTATTTACTGTGAATTTACTACCAGTGTGTATTTATTGAAAATCAAGCAGTTTATCTGTCAGAACCTAATCCGGTGAAATACTTTTGGGTTTCAGATTCCACATAATCAGCCAATTTATAATTTCGTCACTACTGGGACTCAGACAATGTAATAATAATCTACCCCGCGGTGACCTTTATCAAAAATTAAACCGGACTGGGCGTGACTAATCACGCCCAGTCCGGTTTGTTTTTTGTTAAAGGTTGTCTGGATTGCCATGAATAATTCGTTTATTTTTTTTGTTGATAAAATAAGGAGTTGGAGTAATTTATTTAAACCTTGGGCTTTTATTAAGTAATGTTCATTTGACCTTGCTCCTTGTGTTATTTTAAAACGAATTGGTATGTCTGTACAAAATATAATGATAAATTATTTTGTAAATTCCGATACTAGTTTTTGAACAATGTTTCGGTTTCGTTCTTATTTTGATTCTGAATATTGCCATGACTCTAGATAATAATATATTCGGAATATATACATTTGGTATTGAAATAAATAAATTCTCAATTCTAAAGTCGTCCGTTTGAAACCGGGTATACACATCACTGCGTCTATACCAAATAAAACCAACAAAAAGGTTTAAAAACCGCTGAACCATAAACACCTATGTCTAGATAATTGGATAGGTACGTCACATGTTCGGCCATTTTGTAGTCACCGGGAGCGAGTGCACTGACTCACTATACGGTGAAGGTCAAAGTACACGTATCAAATCGGAAATGGATCGGCACCGTATCGCCTTTCGCCTCGCCGTCAAACAGGCATCAACCTAACGTAAGCACGTAACCAAAGCGGATCAGAAGCTCCGATAAGTCGACTCGGCTGCGCCTAGGCGACTCCGCGTTACGGCTCGCCAACCGCTGGTTGATGGTGCAGCTGGCAGGCTGGAGGGGTGAGAGAGGCAAGGGTGGACGAAGAAACGTAAGCTCGGGTACGGAGAGACGTAAGCGCGGGGACGACGAGGCGTAACGCGGTTCGTGATCGTGAGCTTGTCCCGAAGCGAAGCGATTCCGATTAGTGTTCGTTGCAGTAGGGAGTTTCATACAAAGAATACTAAACGGCTCGAGGTGACACGGTGCCGATCCCTTTCCGGTTTGATACGTGAGCTATGACCTTAAAAGGGTCAGAAGGCCAATTCTACTAATTTAAAACGTTCAAAATCTAGTCTCAGTCTCATGTCGGCGCAAACAAATGTCAAAAACTTGTCAAAATATAGGGAATTTAAAGGTAATTTTGACAGATTGAGACTGAGATCAGACTGTTAACGCTCTTAAAATTACGTGAATTGCCCCTCAGATGTTTTTGTTTAATACAATGGGGTGCTAAGCTAAGCTATGGAGAGTTTTGCAGCTCTGAAGTGCGCTACTCGTTGCGCAGTACCTCAC
Source organism: Mesoligia furuncula (assembly GCA_916614155.1). Lineage (NCBI taxonomy): Eukaryota > Metazoa > Arthropoda > Insecta > Lepidoptera > Noctuidae > Mesoligia > Mesoligia furuncula. The sequence continues at coordinate 29,105,680 of OU744803.1, forward strand.
CCCCGCTGACACGTGAGTTTTTTATTGCGCAGTACCTCACCCGTCACCCCCGCTGACACATGAGTTTGTTACTGCGCAGTACCTCACCCGTCACCCCCGCTGACACGTGAGTTTGTTACTGCGCAGTACCTCACCCGTCACCTCCGCTGATACGTGAGTTTGTTACTGCGCAGTACCTCACCCGTCACCCCCGCTGACACGTGAGTTTTTTATTGCGCAGTACCTCACCCGTCACCCCCGCTGACACGTGAGTTTGTTACTGCGCAGTACCTCACCCGTCGCCCCCGTTGACACGTGAGTTTGTTACTGCGCAGTACCTCACCCGTCACCCCCGCTGACACGTGAGTTTTTTATTGCGCAGTACCTCACCCGTCACCCCCGCTGACACGTGAGTTTGTTACTGCGCAGTACCTCACCCGTCGCCCCCGCTGACACGTGAGTTTGTTACTGCGCAGTACCTCACCCGTCACCCCCGCTGACACGTGAGTTTGTTACTGCGCAGTACCTCACCCGTCACCCCCGCTGACACGTGAGTTTGTTACTGCGCAGTACCTCACCCGTCACCCCCGCTGACACGTGAGTTTGTTACTGCGCAGTACCTCACCCGTCACCCCCGCTGTCACGTGAGTTTGTTACTGCGCAGTACCTCACCCGTCACCCCCGCTGTCACGTGAGTTTGTTACTGCGCAGTACCTCACCCGTCACCCCCGCTGACACGTGAGCTTGTTACTGCGCAGCACTCATGTTTCCAGCCGCCATATTGTTTGAATCGGGCTGTCTACCAGTCAGTATTTCAGTATTATTTAGTATTTCAGTCAGTATTTGGTTGTCTACTAGTCTCCGCTGCCGATAATGTGACAATTGAGTTATCTTTTACGACAAATAAGGCCCATCGTACACGCGACTTACTAACTAGTTTGTGATTAGTTGCGTCGTGTAGGTACGGAGCGGTGATTTGAGTATGCAACACGTTTATTTTAGTGCTCATACACACGAGCGGCACGCTTCAACGGCAGAGGCAAGTGTTGCCGTCGACGTGTGCCGGCCGGCGGCAGCAGTTGACGCGTACACTTAAGTAGCGTTGTGGATGATGGATGCATTCCCGCTTGCTGTTTGTTTCGCAACTCTACTTTGGCACACACACACGTTCGGCACCAAAGTTCCTTCACCTATCTTTTTCAATTTATTTTTACTACCGAACATTATTACTTTGATAAACAGCTGATGCACACATCTCTCATTTCTTAAAACTTAAAAAAAACGTCGTCCTAAAATGAATTGCATTATGAGATCGTAAAGAGAAGCGATGACAGGCTCGCTTCGAGCTCGTAAACCGACGAATGGGGCTCGGCAGACACACAGCATGCACTTCTGTCGGCCCGAGACTCAACTAATAATGTACTACCAACATAATATACGAGACGTGACGACACAATGTACAGAAGGCTCAATCATATAGGTAATACGGGTAGTACAGAATCAGCGCCTCGAAAGTCGATCATCCACTGTCAAAGGAACCACCTGTGAAAGGAAGTGCACGGAGAGGTTCGCCAAGTTAGCTGTGCGGATTATTTGTTTTCCATCCGTGTATAGTGTGTTCATGGGTCACAGTGGACGATCCAGCCAACATTTTCATACAAAGCGAAGCACACGTGCGTAGCTTAGACGTGGGCTGCTGTGAAGCGGCACCTTTACGTTTTGGTCTCGCAATCATGGTTTCCTTGTAGGGTGATGATATTGACTTGATAGAAAGAAAATAAATCAAACTAACGTTATAGATCCTAAGGGCTAACAGTCTCTTACATTTGCAGTCAAAGAGTTTACAGTAATTACTTTATATCATTGTATCATGTAGTGAACCTTCTTTACCTATCTGCTCTATGTGGTAACGTACGTCTACCATATGAGACGAGCATCTGCACTGTTGTAAATAAAACTTTGTGTTGTCTGCGACTTTACCGCCTGAGTAGGTTCTGCCAGTCGGTAAAGTTACAATCTGTCTGACGATATGCTAAAATAATATGATTACACTAGCAGGAACTGAACTGCATCAATGTTTGCATGCCGAAATGGTAGAATGTACAAGGATTCTCTAATATTATTGTAACCACCATATTGTAAATACCTACATTCTGAGCAAATAAATGAATATTCTATTCTATTCAGGTACCTATATGGACACATATTATTATACGCCACAGAAAGTTGAATGACCATTTTCATGAAATTGTTGGGAAGGTTTATTATTGGGTAATAATTTTTACAACCGCTCTTAAACATTAGGGACGTTATTATGATTACCTAGTTATAAAATTACGGGCAGTAATTTATTATTTTAGAGGTGGCGGTAAATTTGTGTGACAGTAAAACATAAACAGTAATAAAAAGAAAATTGGTCTGTTATTTCATCCTACAACGTTAGTACAAAAAATACTCAAGTAGTGTAACAAATTAATGACTTTGATGTTGGCTGATGAATGCACCATAACGATCCCTTGTGAAAACCAAATGACATTAATAATTCTCTTGACTCTATAATTAAATGGCTAGATAAAAATAATTTGATTATCAATTTAAGTAAAACAAAGGTAATGCACTTTAGACAACAAACCCGGTGTGCCGATCCTCCACATACATTATAAAAATGACGATATTGACAAAGTAGGTGATACCAAATTTTTAGGACTTCAAATAGGTTACAGCTTAAATTGGAAAGCACACATAGTTTTACTGTGTAAAAAATTAAGTTCATTTGCCTATGTTTTATATAGATTATTATCCATAGTAGACACATGCACACTCCTTACGGCATATCACGGTATAGTTGAGTCTCACTTGCGCTACGGTGTAATTTTTTGGGCGAACTCAACTGACAAAGGCACAGCATTTAAAGCTCAAAAAATATGTCTACGAGCAATGTTTAAACTTAAGACTACCGACAGTTGCGTGCCATATTTTAAGCAGTTACAATATCCTGACACTCCCTTATATTTATATTTTGGAAGTAGCTATGTTCGTAAAGCACAATCCGAGTCGTTTCGAACGTATGGCTGATGTAGCTCTAAGAAATAGGCGTGACAACAGTAGATTATGTCAATTGAGGTGTCAAACCGCTTTGATGCGCGGGAGTGTCTATTGCATGGGCCCCGTTATTTATAATAAATTACCGAGAGATTGGAAAGATTTAAATGCTTTGCTGTTTAAAAAAAAACTACGTAAATTTTTGATAGACAAAACGTACTGTTGCGCGCCACAATTAATGCCTAGTACATGGCGACAGTAGTTACCACTAGCGCCATCTAGTATCGAGTAGCGGAACTAGTAGTGAAGACCCTTCTAGAAATTTCGATGCAAGAACTTTCTAGAACATTCCCGAACTTTCGACATCTGGTCGATCGGGGCCTGTATGTACTCGAACATTCTAGATGTTTCTACAATGGAAGGTTCTAGAACTCTCTTTGGCGCTATATAAGGCCGAGACGCGCCACGACCGACACAGTTTGGATAAAGCGATCGAAGTGAAAGCATCGAAGCGATATTCAAGTGCGACTTAAGGCGATCAGTAGTGCAATTGTGTTTTGTAATTAGTGTGTTTGAGTTGTAATTAGTGTTGATTATTAAAGTGTCATTTTTTTGGTTATTAAATCGGCAGTTTTTATTGTCACGAACCCGAAGCTCGTAACAATTGGTGTCAGAAAAGGGGATTAAAAATCATGCCGGTTTTACCCAAAGACGACACGGAGGGTATCCGTACCCGGAGTCAACGCCAGCAGGAGACGGACCAGAGGCGATTTGGTGGAGCTACGCCACAGAGGTCGGAGGGCCAGCTACCGACCATGGAGGCCGGCCCGTCCGCAGCAGCTCCAGCATCAGCAGCACCAGATTTGGCTGCTCTGATGTTGATGCTGCAGGAGCAGGCTCGCCGGTTGGAGGAACAGCTCCAGCGGGACAAGGAGGAACAGGCTCGCCGACAGGAGGAACAGGCTCGTCGGTTGGAGGAACAGCTCCAGCGGGACAAGGAGGAACAGGCCCGTCGACAGGAGGAACAGGCCCACCGACAGGAGGAACAGGCTCGTCGGTTGGAAGAACAGCTCAAACAGGATAAGGAGGAGCAGGCGCGCCGTCAGGAAGAGCAGATTTTCCTCATAAAGGACCTTCACGCAACCCTCGGGAAGGACATGAAGGAGGTGAAAGAGAAGGTTACCCAGCATGACAACCGTCTGTCAGAAGCTGAAATTCAGATCAGTAAGTTTAATGACGTCATTGCTGATGTGAAGCAGGAGTTGGGTAACCTTAAACTTGAGGATAGAATCGCAGCTCCCGTAGCTACAACACCTTCGCTACGTGGATTCAAAGTGCCACCGTTCGACGGAACTTCTTCCTGGTCGGCCTACAAAATCCAATTTGAGGCTGTCATGAAGGCTAACGGGTGGAATAAAAGCCAGGCCATGACTGCTCTCACCCTAGGCCTGCGCGACCAGGCCTTAACTGTCCTGGAAGCTCTCGGTAAGGAAGTGACTTACGAGCAGCTCCTCGAGGCATTGGAAGCTCGGTATGGCGACGCTCACCTGGAACACGTGTTTCGTGCGCAGCTCAAGGATCGCGTGCAACGCAGTAACGAAAACCTGCAGCAGTGGGCCCTTGAAGTGGAGAGGCTGGTTCGTAAAGCTTACCAGTCCGTACCTGCGCTTATTCATGGAAACCTGGTGCAGGCATTCATCGACGGCATCCGCGACCTTGAAGTGAGAGCAGCTGTGAGGCTCGGGCACCACGGGACGCTTAAGGACGCCTTGGCCCATGCACTGGAGGTGGAAACTGTGCGACAGGATCATCGTTCCCATCGCGTCAGGGAGGTTGCAGCGGCTACAGTTCGCGACCGCAATAAAGGATACAGCCCTAGGTGCTACGGCTGTGGGGAAAAGGGCCACCTTCGATCCAGTTGCCCTAAGCGAACTGCAGAAAGAGAAGTCGACCGATCTCCAGAGGGCAGTGCGGCTACAGTTCGCGACCGCAATAGAAGATACTGCCCTAAGTGCTACGGCTGTGGGGAAAGGGGCCACCTTCGATCCAGTTGCCCTAAGCGAACTGCAGAAAGGGAAGATGGCTGGTCTCCAAAGGGTAGTGCGGCTAACAGCACCGCCCAGCAGCAGCAGCAATACGACTTTGTGGTCAAACATCGCAGCGGGAAATCTCATGGCAACACAGATGCATTGTCAAGAAGACCTTGTCCTGAAGACTGCAAGCATCAAGAGAATAAGGAAGTGGTACCTGTGAGGATGCTCAGGACAGACCTCAGCAATGAGTGGAAGGAAAGCGTACAACGTGCACAGCAGGAAGATTCGGACATCAAGCCGATTCTGGAGTGGATGAAGGCCAGAGCTCCTAAGCCCAGGTGGAGTGACGTCTCAGCAATGAGTTCGATCACAAAAAGCTATTGGGCCCAATGGGACAGCTTGGTGATGCAGGATGGAGTCCTGTGCCGCAAATGGGAAAATGCTCGGGGAGACAGCTGTCATTTGCAAATGATTGTTCCTAAAGCTCAAGTACCGGATGTTCTACAGCTGTACCATAATGGTTGTTCAGGAGGTCATCTGGGAGTAAAACGGACTCTACTGAAGATACGAGAACGGTTTTACTGGGTCCACTGTCGGGCCGATGTCGAGGACTGGTGTCGCAAATGTACAAGTTGTGCAGCTGTAAAGGGACCTCAGACTCGTAGTAGAGGTGCATTGAAATTGTACAATGTTGGTGCACCATGGGAGAGGATAGCCCTTGACGTTGCGGGGCCGTTTCCGGTAAGTGAAAGTGGTAACAAGTATTTCATGGTTGTGATGGATTACTTCACTAAGTGGCCGGAAGTCTTCGCCATTCCAAACCAAGAAGCTTCAACAGTTGCAGATAAACTGGTTCATGAAGTCTTCTGCCGTTTTGGAGTACCCTTGGAGATTCACAGCGATCAGGGAAGGAATTTTGAGTCCCAAATATTCCAGGAAACTTGTCGAGTTATGGGTACACATAAAACAAGAACAACTTCTTACCACCCACAATCGGATGGAATGGTGGAACGATTTAATCAGACACTGGAGAGGTACCTAGCCAAAGTTGTGGAAAATCGGCAACGAGATTGGGACAAGCACATACAACCGTTTTTGTTGTCATATCGAAGCGCTGTTCACGAAAGTACATCGGTGACACCAGCTTTCGCAAACTTTGGAAGAGAATTACGGCTGCCTGCAGACCTGATCACCGGAATACCACCTGATGCCCCACGCAGTATAACCGAGTATGCAAATGACTTGCGGAACAAAATGAATGACATTTGTGAGCACGTCAGACAATCGGGCCAGCAAATGTCTGAAAAGATGAAAACCCGTTATGACCGTAAAATGAACAATAAAGGGTTCGACGAAGGTTCACTAGTGTGGTTGCACAATCCAGTCCGCAGCAAAGGGAAATCGCCTAAGCTTCAAGCTAAATGGGACGGACCGTACCGGATTGTGACAAAGATCAATGACGTAACCTACCGGATACAGAAAGGTGCAAGAGGTACTCCTAAGATCGTCCACGTGGATCGACTGGCGCGTTATTATGGGGCCGATAATGCTCGGGACGAGCATGTCTTAGGAGGGGGCAGTGTTGCGCGCCACAATTAATGCCTAGTACATGGCGACAGTAGTTACCACTAGCGCCATCTAGTATCGAGTAGCGGAACTAGTAGTGAAGACCCTTCTAGAAATTTCGATGCAAGAACTTTCTAGAACATTCCCGAACTTTCGACATCTGGTCGATCGGGGCCTGTATGTACTCGAACATTCTAGATGTTTCTACAATGGAAGGTTCTAGAACTCTCTTTGGCGCTATATAAGGCCGAGACGCGCCACGACCGACACAGTTTGGATAAAGCGATCGAAGTGAAAGCATCGAAGCGATATTCAAGTGCGACTTAAGGCGATCAGTAGTGCAATTGTGTTTTGTAATTAGTGTGTTTGAGTTGTAATTAGTGTTGATTATTAAAGTGTCATTTTTTTGGTTATTAAATCGGCAGTTTTTATTGTCACGAACCCGAAGCTCGTAACAGTACTACAGTGTGATTGAGTTCCTATCTGAGAAAAATATTAGTTGACTTTACTAGTATTCGTTACATATATGGAACTCTAATTTAATAATGATTAATTTAATGGTATATAATTTAGTAATAAATAATTTGAAATAATATATGATAATAATTTAATGAAAATAATATATGAAATGATAATAAACAATAATAATAATTTGATGTAAATATTTGCATGTCGAATGGCAAAATATGGATGATCTTTGTAATGTACTAACACCTATTGATGTATCATCTACCCATATTAAAATTATTCTATTCTATTCTATTAATGGTCATTATGTTGGAATGGGCAGTTAGGTAAATAGTTCGACAGTTCATAGGTTACGTTGGAGTTGTGACCGACCATGCGTGAGCTGAATTGGTCGCAGTATCTAAAGCCAAGGCGGTGTGCCTTGGATTAGTTAATGCGACCAAATATTTTAAGTTAGGCTAAAACTGTGACCAACCGCGCGCGACCCGAGCGAGCGCTACTTTCAAGTTATATTTTTAGCGACTAATTCCGATTTGTAAACTGCCCAAACGAAACTGCCCATTCAGTCATTTTACTGCTCAATTTATTATTTAATTACCCATTTAAATATTCGTTATAACTCATTTTTATTTAGTTTACTGCTCAGATTTTACGGCCGAACTTGTTTCCTGCGGAACAAAACTACTATAAATAACTACCGCTGCATTTATTATTCACACAAATAAAAGTCTAATACAGACAAAAGTATATTAAAATCCTTTTGAATGGATTCAAGGATTGAATGAAATCTACAACTGTATTTTAGTATTACATCTAGGTCTCCGGAAAAATAAAACGAATTGAAGAAAAATAACAAAAGCATGCGAAGAGCTGATGGGTAATAGAATTGGAGTGAAAGTCTCACACATGTGGGAACTGTGGCCTGATAGCAGCGCGTTGGAAACTGTGGCCTGATAGCAGCGCATTGAGAATGAGACGCTTTGTTGACGTGTATCTTTGGAAAAACGGATAGGTCATTGAAACGATGTGGTTTGAAATTACTTCACTAAAAAACTTTTAATAAATCGAGAGAATCATTGTTTCGGCCAAAATCTGAGTGGAATACCTAAATCAACGTCACGTCGTACGTCTATGTCTAAGTAGTCCAAGAGTGCTATTCATACGGATATCACATCAGCTATTTTACGACTTTCAAACTACCCTGAATTACATACAATGAAACATCATTGTTGCTTAGATCGCTGAGCTGGCTATACTTCATAACACAAAGGCACATGGGTATACATATATTTAAAGTATAAATCTTTTCCAACTTTGTAGTATATGATAAAAATTAGACTTCGAGGTATGACCGGAGACTATAAAAGTTTATATAAGGTATTCTACAATGTACTGCCCGATAAGACGTTTTTATGTACTACCTATAAGTATTTTGTTGAGCCGTATATCACACGTCAAATTGACCATTTTTCAAGAAAGAAATTCTATATTATTAATACAATATAGATAGTCTAGTAGGTACTTGGAAAGCTGAACCCAAAAAATCCGATTTTCCTTATTACTCGACACAGTCATGTATGACGTAAGAATCTGAAAAGGCACAATTTCCCAATATTGTAGATATCCTAAGTGAATCCTGCCATGCTCAGTCTTTCATATCTAAACGATAAGCTTGAACATTTTAACCAGTCTCACTATCATTCTGACCTTCTATTTTCTATCTGTCAACTTCGGCATAAATATATTTTGCCGTCATTCGGTTAAATTTTGTTCTTTATCGGAAATCATATCGCAGAAACGAATCTAGATATCTGCTTGCTTTATTCTTTCTAGACAGAACAGAAAATATATTCCTAACTGATGTCCTATTTTGATCGTATCAAAAGGAATCAATCTCAGAGCGAGCGATTCTATAGTTTTCCTATTCTTAAATCAAACAAAATTTTGCGATTTAAATGTATGGAACAGCAGAATGCGTGGAGTAGTATTATGTTAAAACATTTCTAATTTTATGGTGGGATCAGTCAGTATGGTTGAGTATTGATTGAGCATAATAAAATAGGGTTGAATCGAATATAGTAGCGTTCATTACTTCGATAATTGGAAACCTAAATTAAAACAAAACCTAAATTATGGTTTAGAATAGAATAGAATATTGTTAGAATATACTCCTTCTTTGATAGTCGGATTTCCGGAATCGATTAATCATTTTTAGGGTTCCGTATAAAAACGGAACCCTATTACTAAGACTTCGCTGTCTGTCCGTCTGTCCGTCTGTCCATCTGTCCGTCTGTCCGTCTGTCCGTCTGTCCGTCTGTCCGTCTGTCTGTCTGTCTGTCACCAGGCTGTATCTCAAGAACCGCGATAGCTAGACAGTTGAAATTTTCACAAATTATGTATTTCTGTTGCCGCTATAACAACAAATACTAAAAACAAAATAAATTAAATATTTAAGGGGGGCTCCCATACAACAAACGCGATTTTTTTGCCCTTTTTTGCTCGATATCAAAAATGGCAACAGGTAGGCACTTGAAATATTCACAAAATATTCAGTTGTATTTTAACTTTAATAATAAATAATAAAATTAAAATAAAATAAATATTTAAGGGGGGCTCCCATACAACAAACATGTTTTTTCGGCGTTTTTACCTTGCGGTACGGAACCCTTCGTGTGCGAGTCCGACTCGCACTTGGCCAGTTTTTTAGATATTTAATTTGATCAATCATAGACGACATTATGTTTAAATTATTATCGGTATTTAAATTTAATAACAATATTTATATTCTGTTTACATTAACAATAAAATTAAGTGTTATCGCACGCACTACTTCCGGTTGTACCACCACGTTTCTTTATAAATGTGAACCTAGGCTGTTTCCGGTAAAAATATAACACGTGGTGGGAAGTAGTGCGCACGATCGTTGGGCAGTCGATGTCAAACAGTTGAAGTGTGAAGTGTAAAGTGATTTTGTAGAAAACTTAATAAAATTGTGAGTGATATCCTGACAAATTGTTTTAATTTCCTGTACTTTTATAATAAACTCTTTGTGTGTGTACACCGTAAATAAATATTGTATCTTATTAAGCCTAGACAGGAAAAACAATAATTGTGATGAGGCATTACTGACGTCTTAACCAAAAGCAAATATCGCGCGAAAAGGAAAACAATTACGCATCCGCTTATCTGAATAATGACGAACACGAACTGATTGATCGCACGATTCTGTCATATTCACATAAACGAGCTCCACGATCGCATACTCGCGCCACAATCACTGTCAGTTAGGGCGCGGTCTTATGGGCTGTTAATTTAATACGTAAGAATGATATGAGGGGGGGGGGGGGGGGGATGGCCGAAAAGGTCTTATTTTTTCTTAAATGGGGCTCTAGATTATTCTTATGTTAGATCACAAAAGTAAGCAAAAATTGGCAGTTTAAAAATTCTTAGCTACTTGTTCTTTGCAATTTTGGTAGATACTGTTCTTACGTTAGATTCAAAGGGGGAGGGGGTTCATTCAAGTCTTATTTTATCCTACGTGAAGAGAAGGAGGGGGGGGGTCAGAAATTGGTTAAAGTTGTTTTACGTAATAGATGAATAGCCCCTTAGAGAAATATTAAGCGAACGAAATATTAAAAAAAAAACTTTCTTCAGAATTAATTTTATATTAAATTATCAATAGCGTTAAAACACAGGAAAAGAATGATTAACATCCAGTCGAATGCCTCTGAAATGTTTTCATAAAAATTTAATCGGGAAAACTTTGTTGGTAATTTATAACGAGGATAATAATTTAATTAGCGAAGTTTTTAACAAATTCCGTGTAAGTATTTAGCTTGTTCTACTGATCGTTATTATGAGGAAGCTAAGTTACTTACTAACATGAAATGTCCGGGAAAAACAATTAAAAAGAAGAAAATTAACATGCTTTTCTTAAATTGGGCCATGTTGAGTATTTAAATTCAAAAATTAGTATGTAAAATAAAAAGTACAAAATTAAAATGGTTTTATTTTCCAGGGCAAAGTAAATGAGTCTGGCAGCTCTCGGCTTATTGCCCCGAAAATGGATTAAGAGCCTGAACCAACGAGATCGACTTAGCTGTACTTTTCAGTCTTTTAAAAAAAATTATAACGTTTTTTACCAAAAAAACTATGCTAGTCAAGTAATGATGTAAACCTTCAAAATAAAATTTATATTGAATTCTTAATTTTACTTAATTATTTTAACATATTTAATTTTATTATATTTTATTCACAACTTATAATCTACGAACTCAAGTACCTACCTACACTATAAAAGCATTAACCTATTACATGATTTATTATAATTAGTATTCACACCTCCATTGTTAGTAGCTATTACAGTAAATACTCCATAGGTATGCAAATACAAAAACCACATAGGAGTCACGATAAACATGTCAGCTTCCAGAATGCTGGTATCTAAGAGGGGCGTTCAATGTATTCTCGGTATCAGGGTGATTTACTAATGATGTGGTTAACGTGACTGATTAATTAATTATTGACATTATCTAAGGGTATAAAGGTAAAATTTCAAGTTTTGATCATTAGTTTGCTAGTTATCAGTAGTCACCAACAAAGTGGAATGGCTAACGTGACAATGTTGAAGAAAATCGAGTACCGCGCTTATACTGGAGAATGCCCGAATGAAGACCAAAATAATAGCAGAGATGGGTATCCACCAAAAAAGATGGGGTAAACTAACCACAGGTGTAGAAGCTAGCTTCTTCACCACAACGCCCCGGTCCAGAATGCGAGTGTTTCCAAGGCTGCTGTGCGAGATTATGGTTTCGAAGAAATGAACCACCCACCCTATAGCCCGGACCTAGCCCCGAGTGGTTTTTATTTGTTCCCTAATTTGAAAAAAGATCTTCGTGGGAAACGATTTTCCAACGATGAAGAGCTCAAGGCGGCAATAAATACGCATTTTTCAGAGAAAGAGCAAAGTTATTTTTCGCAGGGTATTGTAAAGTTTATTTCGAGATGTAATAAATGCATGGTAATAGGGTATCACATTAAAAAATAAAAATTATTTTAATTGAATTTAAGTCCTTTACTATACATTAAACGCCGCTCGTAGGTTTCATTTGCTATTCTTTTTCTTAAGGTGGAACTAGTCGAGAGCTCGAACTCGCAGGTGGGCAGGGCCAAAAAGCGCGCTATCTCACCCGACATCGTGTCCGACAGAGATAGTATCAGTAATGAGCAGTTAGACGCTAATTTACACGCACAACGTTTAGTTCGCACGCACACAAACACCGTTCCGAACTAAAACGCGCGTAAAAAATACGAAAAGTCCTAAGGAAAATTTAGTTTTATGAAAAAAAGCACTGCATAAATCAATAAAAAATAAAGTTTATTGAATACGATAACAATACCTTTGTCGGTACCGACTTTGTTTTAAAGATTTTACACTTCTTTTATTATTTATTGACACCCAAAATTACTTTAAAATTGGCAACAAAAACGAATCTTTGTTGACTCATAACTTTTTAATGGCTTTTTATTTTATAAATGATAAATGATAAATGATTTATTTTCTGTAAGTAGGTTTTTACAAACACTTTTACACGTCATCATATTTTTTAAACTAGATGTGGTCGGCGTTTCCTATCTGACTACTCTGAGAAGAAAGGCCGAAACAAACTCAGAGGTCACAGTCTCTTTTAAAGTCCAGACAAAATCTTGGTCAGATCGTGTGAAGACCATGTAGATTTATGTCTGAAATGGTCTTTTGAGGAAAGAACCACACAGATTGAGCGGACCTGTCCAATCAGTGCACGCATTTGTCAAAAATCGTGCAACTCGACTCAGAAATGAGGAGCTCAACGATTCGACGAACAATACCAAAGAAAGGACATTTGGGTAGGCCGCGTAAATTACTCAAACTGCCAGATCATGATTAAAACTAAGAAGGAAAACAGAAAAAAAAAAAAAAATGACCCACATAGTCCTCACATTCACAATAATTAAATGAAAAGAAAAATAAAATAAAAAATACTTTACAAAGTAAATATTCATGTCATTGTCTAAATAAAATTCATCAATGTCAATGTGTATATAAAAATCCGGACATAATCTTTGAGGACCATGTAGATTAGTGTCTGAAAAGATCTTTTGAGGAAAGAACCACACAGATTGAGTGGACCTGTCCAGTCAGTGCACGCATTTGTCAGTAACCGTGCAGCTCAACTCAGAACTTCAGGAGCTCAACGATTCGACGAACAATACCAAAAACAGGACATTTGGGTAGGCCGCATAAACTACTCAAACTGCCAGACCACGATTAAAAAAACTATTCTGTTTCCGTACAGACACAATTAATAATAAGGAAAAACTATATCATGTTTAACTTTGGATGTAAAATGTCAAACAGTGAAGTAATACCGTCCCCAAATTTGTATGGAAAACATATCGACTAGTGCCACCTTATCGCAAAAAACACAAGAAAAGTCCAGTTCGTGCTGTGCGTACTGTGGACCTGACATAAACAAAACACACGTCCACATGAGTTGCGGTCGCCATTTTTGTCACGTCAGCCACGCGGGCATAATCCCCGCGTCACGGCAGCCGGCACGCTTCATCACGCTCCGTCACGCTCCGTCACGGCGCGCCGCGGGCACGCTCGTTGCACGACAACCATTCATCTTGTTTCGCATTCGGTGCGTATTTCCGAATAATATCAATGTTATTATTGAAAAAGAGGAATGTGACGTGAACTGATTGTGATGTGTTGTGATCTGTGACCGGCGAACGTATTGAAAACGTGTCTGTACGTAACGCGTGATTTCGTGTTTAATGGATTGAAATTATTTGCTTCTTCCTGGTAGAGGAAATGGTATTGCGTCACGTTCTGCTGAAAAATAATATTTCAGTCGTATTAAAACATAATCATAACATTTCCATCAGGCGTGATTGGAGTATTCGGAAAAAATAATAATGTGAAGTATCTTCGAAGTTATTTAAATGCATATAGCATGTAAAAAAGGCCCAAAAAACATATCTCCGATCACATTTATAAGTACAGACGCTGTTGCAAGCCTTATTTTAAGCAGTACCTACAATATCTTGGCACTTCCTTGTATAAATTATATTTTCGAAGTAGCTATTTTTTTAAGCAAAATTCGAGTTGTTTTGAACGTCTAGTAGCTGATGTATTTCCAAGAACTAAGCGTGACAGTAATAAATTAGGTCAAAAAACGCGTCAAACTACTTTGGTGCGCAGAAGTGTTTACTCTATGGCCCCAATTATCCTAACTAATATTATTAATGCGAAAGTAAGTTTGTTCGTTTGTTTGTTTGTTACCTTTTCACGCCTAAACCACTGAATCGATCGTCCTGAAATTTTGCTTAAACGTTGTCAGGTGTACAGACACGGACATAGGGTTACCTTTCATCCCGAAAAAAAGTGCTGTTCCCGAGGAAAACAACAACAATGTGATTATGTTAATAGATGCCGCCACGTGTCTTTCGAACGGGATCGACACTTATGCGGGTGAAACCGCAGGGCGATGCTAGTTTACAATAAATTACCAAGTGGTTGGACAGACTTGCCTACTGTGCTGTTTAAGAGTAGACTACGTAAATGTTTAATAGATATAACGAATTACAGTGTGACTGAGTTTTTATCACAGAAAAGAATTGCTTGAATTGCTCTGGATTCATGAATCTGGCTTACTTAAGTGGATATGGCTGAGCTGTAACGTATTACACCTATTATGTATTTCTCATATTTGCAAAATAAATGTCTGTTATATTCTATTCTTTCATAATTATGTATAGTTTAGAGCAGTTTATATAAACAAACAAACATACGCAAAAGCTATTCAATAAGTCATGCAAAATAACTGCTCGGGAATGAACCCGGCCTGTAGTACAGTATCAATTGATCAGCCACTGCCCCTTCTATAGAAACACAACAACACATCATCGTCCTGCCCTTATCCCATGTTACTTGGGGTCGGCGCAACACTTATACGGTGGAGGTCTGCCCAAGTGCCCGACGATCTCTCGCGTCCGGCCCTAGTCCAGGCCATGGTACGGAGCGAGAGTGCATGGAAGGCCGTCGCCTCCTTCTGCGAAGCAGTAATGCTCGCGAAGGAGGAGGCGGAGTGCGTCAGGGAGAGGCAATCTTTGCGCCCTCACGCCCCTAGTCGCCGCAGGAGACGCCCTGGGCGTCGGGAATCGATAGCCGATTCCCGGCCACCGTAGGCGCGGGCTTGCGGACGGCGAGCAATGCGCAGTTCGGTAAGGACCAGGCCCGGGTCGACAGCGCGTTGTGTTCCACGCACGCCTCAAAGAGATGTCAGCACTAACTGACGGGCTCCCCTAGGACCGATGCCTGCCAGCGTCGCGGGTTATTCGAAAGAGATACCGTGGCCCCTGGCACAGGCAACTGAAGAAACGCGGGTGGGTTTCTCCCGCTCCGCCCAGAGCGGGAGAAGTTATTTGATAATTTCACACCCAAAAAAAAGGGTCGGTACAACACGTTTTTTCTATCCTTTCATTCATCCATCCATCTTTTCTTCCATCTCCATCTATCTACATTTATATTCATTCCTCTTTTAGTTACACGAGTTTCATCCCTCCTCATCACATGCCCATATCAAGGCAAACGATTCCCTTTCAACTATAACTGGCGCCACGTTCAGAGACAATACATACTAACAACACGTATGAGTCCCTACTGTCTACCCTACATATATAGTCCACTACAATTCCCATAGTTTCCTATGTCATTACTAGCCAATAGGCCAGTCGATCAGGGACAATGCGGTGCACCGTCGCGCGACGTCACTAACTCGCCGGCGATGGGACACTAATCACATATTGTCTCCAGATGCGACACTCCGACACTGTGTCAGACATTTGCTATTACGATTTGAGACAAGGGAATGTGTAGGGGTGCAGTGGTAGCGAGTATTGATAGGATGTAATGCATTTTGAGGAAGTTATGGAGATAATAATATGGTTACTAACACTAATAAAATTATTTTTTATCCCATAGTCAGCATAGCATTTATAATTGCATACAATAAGTTGGCACGTTTTCTCATAACATAGTGGTATATGGTATGAGAAAACGTGCTAACTTAACGTATTGTATGCAATTTTATCAGATAGATACCAACCCATAAGTAGATTGCTTTCAAATGGAAACTCATTATGGTGCTTGATGAACTCTTTATCCTAGGCCACAGGGGCGAGACTATATCTATTGTTTCTCTATACAGTCATATCTAAAGTGAAACAATAAAAATAATATATACTAGCTGCGCCCCGCGGTTTCACCCACATAAGTCTTGATTCCTTAAGAATATCGCGATAAGAAGTAGCCCATGTCCTAATCTAGGTCACCGCCAATTTTAATAAAAAAAAAACAATTTTTTTCTTTGTATAATATAGTTTAGATGTAAGGTGTTCCATAATGATTCATGATATTAGATACCCATCGGCACAGGACAACTATTTGTCTATTTCTAATAAACTAAACTGATAAAGTAACCCTGAATACATTCAGGGTTACTTTATGAGTTTTTTGGTCACACTGACAGCTCCAAGTATGGTTAGTTACAACTAACCATACTTAGAACTGTCAGTGTGACCATATTAAGTAGTAAGTATACAATAAAGGTACCTAATTATGTCGGGTGAGTGCGCCGTAGCGGTAGCACCGCTTGCCGGACGGACGGCGACTGCGCCGGACAGCGCCTGACAGCCGGCGATCAGGACCGAGTCTATTGTTAGATGTTGCATTCTTTTCCTGTTTTATTTGTGAATGGCACTTGGTTGAGGACGTTTTTCTTTGGGTTGCTAAAAATACGATGGTTTCCTGGAAATAAATATAAGCACCTAATTGAACGTTGGATGAAAACAAAATAAACATTTCAGTAGAATCTATACTTATAATAAAATGGTAGGAAAGTCAAAACTGTACCTAAATTGAATATTTTTTTTAAAGAATACTTGGGGTGTTACAATCCGTTGTCGCTGGCATAAGCAACAGGATCCGCGTACGAAGTCGCGGGCAGAAGCTAGTACTGAATATTGCCGTTATTGATGCATTTCTACTTCAATTTGAGTGAAGAACATTATCTGATCATCTTTTGCAAAGCTGTAGTTAAAATCGCAAATATAATCGTCAATAGACTTGTAAACAACAAAAGAAAGGTAGTCTTTTAATAAAATACAGAAAGCAACATAACAGAAAAGAATAAATTCTCTTCCAACCTCAGTACTTTATGTGACATAACACGTTGAGCGCCCCGGAACAATGAAGTGGTATTTGAAAAGAAAATCTTCCTAACTGCACACCCTTAGAAAATACTTTGTGCTCGGAAAATGTAGCTGCCATTAAAATGTCTATGAAGACGGGCTTAGGATGGGGCGATACGAGTTAGATGTAGCATCGGTCTAACGCGATTAGTTGTGGAGGTGCCTTTATCATTTAAAGGGGTTGCGCAAGGGTTGTCCGCGAAATGAGAGGTTTTTCTTTTGACTATTAAAAAAAAAACATATTTTCCAAGAACCCTGAAGATGGCGTTAAACTGACTACGTTACTAGGTGCCAAAGTCTAAACGCTTCGAAAAAAAAACATTGCGTCACGTCATATACGCTCGTTGAGTGACAGTTTCGTTTGCTTTCGTTTTACGATCTCAAAATTACATCCAAGAGAATTAATAAAAAAATTATGTGACGTTCCGTTCCTTGTAGTAACTTACCAAGTTCAGCGCCATCTATCCAGCGACTCATTAACATTATATTAGATTTTTTTTCTAGATTTTTATGGTAATTCTGTAAATATGATTGGCGACCGTGACGAAATGTATTATTATGTCACAGCAGCATATCATATTTTGTTCACAGCGGGATTCCTACTGACCTGCGAATTGCAAAAACCCAAGAAAATTTGAATTTGGCGGCCTACCCTGGCGCTTTCACACAGATGGTGGCAAAGAAAATGCTTTTTGCTATATTTTTGTGAAGTATTTGGAATTCATATGATGAACCTCTTTTTGAGGTAAGTATTGCATTTTAGCACCAAGTCTGCTTTGAGATCAACTCAAGGCAGATAAGGTGCTAAGGCAGCTTGGTCACTGTAACAGTATTTAATATTTCTAAAAGGTAGTATTTTTCTAATTCAAAATATTTTTTGTGTGCTTTCAATATCTTATGAGACATTTTCTCATAACCATTAGGCGGTGATTTGTTTAAACCTTTCCCTCTTTCAACATCAGTATAGTTAGATTGTGCGTCTACTTTTACCTGGAACGCTTTATTCCTGGTAAATTCGTAACATAAAATGTCAAGGAAATATAATAGGAAATCAAACAATAGCTCGAACCGTGAGGTTTGCGCACCTGTCGCAAACGACAAAACGCCGTAAAAATACTCCGATGAATAGCTCGACCGCTACAGAGCAGTTACTGCCGAGACGAATGCTCTGGGCCATAAGCTGTCGCGGGAATAAGGAGATTATTTTCTACACATTTTATGCAACTACTCAAGTTCTTTGGCTTCATTCTGCAACTAACTCTGCTTGCTTACCTACGTGGTATTGTACAATGCCTTTCGCGCGTCAGCCATAGATGGGACAACTTTTTGTCTCCACATCCATTCTTCGAAGTCATACTTAATATTAATGCCTCTCTCTCTTTCTAACTCTGTCTGTCTGTCCCTTTTCACGTCTTAAGGACTGAATGGATTTCGATGAAGTTAGGCACACAGGTAGGTTGAGAACTGGGTTAGAACATAGGGGACTTTTTGTCCTGGTAGTGCGATCATGTGGGATAATTCACGTCCTCTACGTGGGCGGAACCGTGGATAAAAGCTAGTAATTTATAAATAATGGATTATGGGCTCGAACTTGAGGTAATTAATGTAAAGCAAACAGTTGGGAATTATTATCAAACCTAACAAGAACAACATTTAAAACCGTTAGTCCTGCATCTTCTCTTCCGCTGTTGTCTTTCACCACACGCTGTCAACGGCACGAAGCCAGCATCTGGTTACAAAAGAAAACGATATAATGCAAATAACTGAAGCTTAATATAACAAGTATGACGGAATTCTTACGCAAATATTTAAAGTATGTTTTATTAACTCAATATATAAAGTATGACGGAATTCTCACGTAAACATATATAGTATGTTTTATTAATTCAATATTACCTACCAATCTTCCAAAATAGATATAATATTGGTAAATAGTTATGATAATAATCAACAACATTAAATGTTTTATCACTCCCTAATTATGTACATAATTATTGTTCACTCTTTCAATTAATTGCCATAATGACCACAAAGTAACAATTTAATAAGGCTGTGAATCAAATACAACGATAATATTTTAGGCACATCGCATTTTGCTTAATACCTTATCAATCAATTCAGCCTATCGCAGTCCACTGCTGGACATAGGCCGCTCCCAGGCTGCGCCACCACAGCCTGTCCTCCAAATACCTACTACAGCGTTTAATTTATAGGTAGTTTCACCTTGTTTTTGTTTAAAATAAAATGGCTGCAGGTGCCGTGCAGTATAGAAAATGCTGTGTATTGGGAATGTACTTAATTGGCTTTAAAAATGTCTGGTACCAATCAACGGGTGACCAAAATAATTGCACGCTGCGCTCCGCAGGTGCCTATTTTTGTTGAACCATTCGTTTTCATGGCGCTCTTTCATTGCCGCCAGTTTTTGCGGAAAAGCGGAAAACTAGCGTCGATAAAGCACTGAATTGCTATGCTAATGGCATTTAATTGCCTGTTAATAATCCGCTATTGTTATTCAAAAGGTGAACGATTGCTTACGGGTGAGCTCTTTGTTTCGTGAAATTGTTGATTGTTTCAATTGTTACGTGTTGATGATACGAAGCGGAGCTAATAGAGCAGTGGTGGCCTTGTGGTAACGGCCGCGACTTACAAGTTGTAGGTCGTAAGTTCGAACCCAGACAGGCGCTTTTCTTTATGTAAATTATTTAATTACCAGTGCTTTCAAAACGGTGAAGGAAAACTTCGTGAGGAAACCGGCATGTTGTAAACCCATAAATTTGAAGACGTGGTATCTACCAACCCGCACTGGGCCCACGTGGTGGATTACGGCCCACTCCCTCGAACAGAGAGAAGGTGTGTGTCCCAGCAAGGGGAACGTTCTAGGCTGATTATACTGCGAATTAAAAGAATTGATAGAATTGAAATTATAGAATTGAATTGAATGCTATGTTTGTTAGTATTCAATTCAATCCTATCTATTTATTTAATAACAATTATTTATGTTGCGTTCGGATATAATCCAACACGAAACATAAGTAGTAGATGTACAAATATATACATTGGCTTTTGTGTATGAAAAAAATATTGTTCTCATTGAATCTACTGTTAAGTAGTTCCTATCATTTAGGTAATACTTATACACAAACATAACAAATAAAATCCAAGGTGACCTGATCAAAATTAAAGTTTTACTGAAAATTGGGCAAACTCCCAGCAAGATTCAACAGAATATTACTAAACATTGCCTACTTCTTTATTCTCAGACAATTTCCCGCACACGTTACCACATAAAATCACAACAGCTGAAAAGAGCCCGAAAACAATAAATATGGTCCAATTGTTGCCCGTAATGCGCGCCTCTTCCCCTTACACCGAAGTAGCTGACTGTATATTCTTAGCAATAGCTAGTTTTGTTGAGTTACTGGGACCCCTGGGTAGGGCTGAGTATCAATACTGTTTAACCTTTGACAGTATTCCTCACGTGTGCTGGGATATAGGCTGTTTTTTCTTTTGCGTATGGAAATGGCAGGAAAATGGATTAGCGAGCATTATAGACAGCAAAACTGATGAAATTGCGGTAGTTTTGTCAAAACAAATGCCTTTTTTGTCACTGTGAACACGAAGATTCAATTGTCTTTGGATCTTTGAATATGTAGTTAGCTCAGTTCATTTAGTAGGTACCCCACGGCTATTTAGATTTCCGTGAACTCATAAACAATTTTCAAGTAGGTATTTTGCTTAAATATAGAAAAACCATTTGTTCACGTTAATGAAAACACTTGCTCAGCTTTCAAGACAATAGGATAGTCTTCAGAATATTCCTGTAGTCTTCACACCCATTGTGTACAAATTCTATTATTTTCAGCGCTTTATTAAAGCAATCAGATACAAAAGAATTGCTTCAATAAAAACAGGGTTAATACCGAAGTGAAAGGAAAACAGTAAAATGGTGCTTATTTATCTTGAAAAATCATGTACCGATTTGTAAATATCGGAGTACAATGGATTTCATAATATTCATCGCTCACAATGTTTATGTTCCACGGCTTTGTTGGCGAACAATTATTATGCGATTCTTTTCGGTCACAAAGAACGCGAAATACAAAAGATTTCCCTTGAAAAGGCTCCTGCGGGCTCTTGATATGTAGGATCGGAATATTGTGGGTTATGTTTAGAAGATAGCTGAATAGATAGTTGAGCTAGCATTGTTTGAATGTGAAGATAATATTCGAGTGCCTGATGGGGAAGACGAATAGTTGAACAAAACTACCTAAAGTCAGCGTCGTGGTGTTTTGTTCACGCAAGGGAAGCATTCTATTCACAGTCTCCTCATCCATAGATGTTGTGATAATTGACCCCTTGTGTGTCGTAATTACAGACACAATTAAAAAGAAGCCATTGCGTCTCGCGTAGATTTACGTTCCGGCATACTAAGGGTTAAGGAAAGTTTATTTAACTAATCCAGCCCAGCGCGGGCCGATATCGGCCCATTCCAATAGAAAATATATTGTGTCTCATTAAAATGCGTAAGGGTGTAAACCTTTCGCGGACCTTTTGGAAGCCCCTGAACCGTCTCCGGACACAAGTGGGAAGATGTAAGTCAAACCTGGTAAAGCGGAGCTACCTTGATGGAACGGCAGCAGAGTGTGGATGTGGATCTATGTCGCAAACTATGCCCACCTTCTATCCTGCCCTCGGTGTCCCAAAACGTGCAGTCAAAGTGACCTCTGTGCTGCCACCGACAACACCGTGGAAGTGGTAAAGTAATGTGCCAACAAGACTTGAGAAAAGTCGTGCTAGCGACACTGACAAAACTGATCTAGGCGCGATATATTCTAGGACAGACAGCACACAGCCAAGCGTCAGCTACACATACTTACAATTACACTACAATTTACTATTTATTTAAAAGAGAAAAAAAAAACTTTGTGATCTCTGACAAACTAAGTCATTATCATTAACTATTCAAAGTCATTATCTGGCTACAAGTAATATTAACAACTTGGCATTATATTAAATTAAATATGTATCGAATATTAAACCCTATAGTACCAGTCCGCGAAGCTTGTTTGTGAAGTAGTTAAACACTGTATGTTATGATATAAACATGTAAAACTGTATTAAAAGGTATTCAGACTTAATATCGATCGAGATGTTTGTAGTAAGTTAGAACATGAAAGAAAGAACGAAAGAAAAAAGAAACAATGTTTATTCAGCACAAACAAGACGCTCATTACTAAAAAAAACTGGGCAAGAGAGAGTCGGACTCGCGCGCCGAGGGTTCCGTAACATCCGGGTTTATGCATAAGGTTTATGTTAATGAAATTAAATGTGTTTTTATTATTTTTATATTTGAGTTGATTGAATGAAAGGTAAATTGCGGGTTAACGATTTATGACTTAAATTTGGTCAAATATGATTTTAATATTTCATATATCTGTGCGCATCGAGGAGGGGCTCTAAGGGCCGAAGCCTGCCGGGTCAGCAGGATTGTCCGAAAGGGTTACCGCTGGCCCGGAACATAAAGGGCTAAGGAAGGAACACGAGTGGGTTTTAGTCAGTAAGAGTCTGACACTCCCTTCCGCTCCACCCAGAAAAAAAAAAAAGTCCTAATATTAAAAAAAAAACTACTTACTAGATCTCGTTCAAACCAATTTTCCGTGGAAGTTTACATGGTAATACATCATATTTTTTTTTTTTAGTTTTATGATTCTCTTATTTTAGAAGTTACAGGGGGGGGGACACACATTTTACCACTTTGGAAGTGTCTCTCGCGCAAACTATTCAGTTTAGAAAAAAAAATATATTAAATTAATGAAAAAAAAATTTTGAGTTTCAGTTCTAAGTAGGTATGCCCCCAAAATTTACTGTTTTTTTTCTATTTTTGTGTGAAAATCTTAATGCGGTTCACAGAATACATTCTACTTTCCAAGTTTCAACAATATAGTTCTTATTGTTTCGGAAAAAAGTGGCTGTGACATACGGACGGACAGACAGACATGACGAATCTATAAGGGTTCCGTTTTTTGCCATTTGGCAACGAAACCCTAAAAAAAAAGACGGATTATTATTTGATATTTTCTTAATTTATTAGAGAGTGATAAGTAAATGAAATACGTTTGCCTTCAGTAACCGTTGTTCTTTCCTTACAACCGGACGCCTCCGGTCCAAAAAAAAATACGCAAAACATATTCTTATAATATCATAGTGGTTACTAACAAGTAACTGAAAAGCTAAAAATGAGGCCATTTTAAATTAAATAAAAGTTGGAAGCAGGCGGGACCCATTTGGGTTTGAAAATGTAATAAAAATATGGTAAGTATGGGTCCCGCCTGCTTCCAACTTTTATTTAATTTAAAATGGCCTTATTTTTAGCTTTTCAGTTTTTTTTAATTTAAATTTTTTACCGCAGTCGGGTTTTTTAGTTTTTTTAATTACTTGTTTTTTATTTTCAGCTTTTTAGTTTACAAATTTGAAAGATTTCGCAGACAATTTAGCTCTTGGTACGTGTTTTTTACGATTTGTCACTTCGAATTACTTTTAACCATATAAGTTGTATATATTTTTGTAATCACGTTTAAAAAAAAACCTTTATTTTGATACCCCACTCAATAAGTTTCGAGAAAAATAATTTTTTTTGAAGACATAATATTGCGCCAAAAATCAGCCATTTTATATTTTTTAGAACATTAGAACAAAGAAACGGACATACATACATACATACATACATACATACATACGTACATACAGGTCAAGCACATAACCCTCCTTTTGTGCTTCGCCGCAGTCGGGTAAAAAACCAATGAACTCGCGACACTGTTACTGTACACCGCACTACATTCGGATGTGTTCGGCTGTCCTCGGGATGTACTCAATTTTAATGTATATCCGATATGTCAGTGAGTGATGGCAAAGTATTCTGTTTGTGTATTGTTTTTCACTTTTGTCGGCACTCCTGGAGTGTCACTGTTTTTTTTTTTATAAACTGATGAAATTTCTGATAGGATATCTGGAAGTATTCATCTAGTTCCGTACCGCGGTTTTTATGGAATATCAAGCACAGGAATCGTGCACTTTTACGGGAAGTTTATTGCTGCTCATAGATTGCCGCTAGACCGCTTTTGAAGGAAATTAATGTCGTTATAAAGATAAGATAGAAAATACCAGACCTTAAGGGGCTTACAGGACCTAAACGCAAAAAGCGCAAGTTTTAGAAACAATAAAAGTACCTATGTGATCGACTACAGTAAACAAAATCAGAAAAATATATGATATTCTTCAGGATATAGGTATGCTAGATAAATAGTGTTTTGAAAACATAATACAACTAATTTGATAGGATAGAAAAAAATCATGAAGATACCTTTAAAAACTTTCTTTTTACAATAAAATTCATACTAATATACATACAATCATTCTGATTATTTGTCAGATTATTCTACAAGCAACAAACTAAAATACTATTGTTTTAATTTTTTAGTCCAAACAATAAATTTTTTGTAATTAAATAATTGCTTCATATTTTGCAATAAATTACCAGCGTAGTGTCATCGCGCGTCTCTTTCTCTTTTCTATGCAGTCCGACAGTGACCGCGCTTTAGGTCATGTAAGCCCCTTAAAGCTAAGCGCACATTGCAGCGGTAGCGGGGCGCAGCGCATCGCATTGTAATACAAACAAGTGCGGTGCGATGGTTCATACAAAATGTATGAAAGTCATTTAGGAAGCTTTTTGCAATGCGTTGTGTTTAGTCCACTAACCATCGACCCCCAATAAATAATGTGTCTACTGGACCCCTAACCCTTCGTATCGAACGTGGACCCTCGCGAGACAAATGGCTTTTCAATTATTCCTATAATTATGGCATTCAACCGGATGTTGATGGCTGTATGAGAAAGTTCGATATCCCCGCAGACGAAGTCGCGGGCGAAGTGCTAGTAAAAGTTTTTACCGAAGTTTGATTCCATATAAATGACAGCGGTTTTCCCTTAATGAAGAAGTAATGGTGTATAAATCACACGAGTGAGCGATGGCGCACTGAGCGAGGCGAGAAGGTGATCGTTAGGACTGCGCCGTGGCTGATTAATGCTTTCATGGTCTGGGGAGCAGACGGACGGCACACGAGTCGAATGAAATAAATGTGGAAGCGAGTCAATTGTTTGCACCGCAAAGGCCTCGCTGGTCGTATGCCGGTCGGTGCCTGCCTGTAGTACTTAGGTATAACGTAACCTAATCCAATCATGTGCGTGTGGTGCGAGGGCCACTTTGTTAAAACTCTTTGAAAATGTGCTTAGGATTTAGTGAACATTCCCAAAGAATTGTGAAAGTTGGTATCAGATTTTGTGAAAGTCTAATAACCGAGTTATAGACTGTAAAGTTGGGCCCTCAGTTCTCACATAGATGATTGAGGGCCCACCTGAAACTGATAAACTATGGACACTACAGAAAAAGTCTTTATGCCAAAATCTAAGCTAATGCCAAACAAAATTTGTGAAAACAAGATATTATCGCAAAACATTGTCCTACTTTGTATATCTTCGTACAAAATGGGCCCTCAATTCTCATACACGTGAAAGTTTATTACGCAATTATAATGAAATCATTAACTTACAGCTACTGTTTGAAATCCTATAAGCTACTAAATAAATTGTGAAAATTTATAAAAGCAAGAACAGGTCACCACTTTTTGTTGTTTGAAAGTTATCCCTCAGTCCTCCATTTCTTTTGTTTTCGATTTATTACGCTTATCGTATGAAAGATAAGACAAATACAAAATTGTCTTTTTTTTGTGTCAAAATTGTGCAACAAATTAGATACCAGAAAGAAATTAAAAGACCCTTTATTATATAAGAAAATCGACTTTTATTTTTATTATCTGAATTTGCAAATAGGGTGACCACAATTTCTTTTAGATTGCAGTAAAGATTAGTAAATGTAGAGTATAAGTTTTAATAAACTTTCTTCGATTTTTCGCTTATTATCGTCATAACATTTGTACTCAAGTTTCGTGATAAAAAAAAAATAATTTCGGAATTCGAATGATCACGAAAAAAAATACTGTTACCCAAATCATTTTTGCTTGAAATATCGTTCGTTCTGAAATAACTAATGTCAATAATCAAATAATTTATTTATTATTTTTATAAAGGTTTTTGCCCAGCCATGGGACAATATAGGCTAAATATAATCCTAACTAATATTATAAATAAAACTAATAACTAGCTAATATTATAATAAAAATATTATTACATGTATTATATAATTATTGTTTACATAAATATGCACAATAGTTGTAATATTTAGTGTAGTTACTAAACAATAGTTTATGATAGTGCAGCGGAAGTTGTAGGTAATAAAGCATTAAAGCGAGTTTTATGAAACAGTTGTAGTGAAGATTAAAAATGAAAATAATTTTTTAATACGCAAACACATCTTCGGTCAAGACACTCGATCATCTTCGGTCAAGATATCAAACATTCAAGGTAAGTTTGTTTTGATACATGGGTACTCATAATTTTATAAGTTCGTAATATTTTACTAAATAGTACTTAGATAGTCACTCTAAGAATTGTTTAATTCAATTTCACCTATTTATAAATTGGAAAGTTTTTAAAGTAAAATATAATTATTTCATACTCCAGAAAACATCTTTTGTTATTGTGCAAGTACCTACCTAGGAATAAAAAAAACATCCAGGAACGCACTGCTTTATTAGGTACTAGCTTCTGCCTGCGACTTCGTCCGCATGAAATTCGAAAGTCACATGGCTCCATCTATTATCATAATAACGTCATTGTTGTTTTCCTCGGGAACAGCACTTTTTTCGGGATGAAAGGTTCAGTGGTTTAGGCGTAAAAAGCTTACAAACAAACTTACTTTCGCATTAATAATATTAGTTAGCATTATATTTAGCCTACATTGTCCCATTGCTGGGCAAAAGCCTTTATAAAAATAATAAATAAATTATTTGAGTATTGTCATTAGTTTTTCGGAACGAACGATTTTTCAAGCAAAAATGATTTGGATAACAGTATTTTTCTATGTGATCGTTCAATTTCCGAAATATTTTTTTTTTATCACGAAACTTGAGTACAAATGCTATGACGGTAATAAGCGAAAAATCGAAGAAAGTTTATTAAAACCTATAACTCTACATTAACTAATCTTTACTGCAATCTAAAAGAAATTGTGGTCACCCTATTTGCAAATTCAGATAATAAAAATAAAACTCAATTTACTAATACATTAAAGGGTCTTTTAATTTCTTTCTGGTATCGCATTTGTTGCACAATTTTTTTCACAAAAAGAGACAATTTTGTATTTGTCTTATCTTTCATACGATAAGCGTAATAAATCGAAAACAAAATAAAATGGAGGACTGAGGGCCCGAATTTTATCAAGGTCATAACTTTTAAACAACAAAAAGTGGTGACCTGTTCTTGCTTTCATAAATTTTCACAATTTATTTAGTAGCATATAGGATTTCAAACAGTAGCTGTAAGTTAATGATTTCATTATAATTGCGTAATAAACTTTTACGTGTGTGAGAATTGAGGGCCCATTTTGTACGAAGATATACAAAGTAGGACAGTGTTTTGCGATAATATCTTGTTTTCACAAATTTTGTTTGGCATTAGCTTAGATTTTGGCATAAAGACTTTTTCTGTAGTGTCCATAGTTTATCAGTTTCAGGTGGGCCCTCAATCCTCTATGTGAGAACTGAGGGCCCAACTTTACAGTCTATAACTCGGTTATTAGACTTTCACAAAATCTGATACCAACTTTCACAATTCTTTGGGAATGTTCACTAAATCCTAAGCACATTTTCAAAGAGTTCTAACAAAGTGGCCCTCACACCACACGCACATATCCAATCTGCGTATCCAATTCCATTACGCTTTCAGGGTATTGTTACGTTAAGTACAAACATATGGTATCTGTTACTAACACTACGGACCTCATTGTAGTCTGAATAAGTAAAGTTTATTATTTAGTTTATCACGCCTGTATCCCCCGAAAGGTTAGTCAGAGGTGCACCATAGTACACCCTCATTTCGCCTGTGATGTCTCAATGCAACAGGGGCGAACCTATTGCCCCGGGCTGTTACTGAGAAATTCCAGATGGAACTCAGTAACACCGCTCGACCCGGGAATCAAACCCTGGACCATGCTCAGCAGTAGCACTTGCGTGAAGTGTATCAGTATCTGCTACTAACGTATGTAGGAACTGCACCCTAATTGCGTAACACACAATTAATCACAATCTGAATCATTTATCCGAGTGGGTCCAGTTGACCAAAGACTCCTAATCTATTGCTTTATATGTTCGAAAAAATTGTCTGCTTAACAACGTAAATACTTAACGTAAATAATTTACAACGTAAATAACGCGTTGTTGAACCGCTAAAATGAAGTCCATTACAATCCATTGCAATGTTAATGAGTTACGCAACTACCTCGCTGCTCATTATGTATGCTTACATCTAAAAACCCTTAAGGTTTTAAACATTTTTACATTTTGTAACATCTAGTGAAGCGGAATGCAATTTTAACAGTGAGTATTTCATGGAATGAAAGTATATATACATTTTGATGATGTTATAGTAATCAAGGAGGCCTGTGTCCCAGGAGTTGGAACATTATACTGCTACAGCAATTAAGGCTCCTTCAAACAGGCGCGACACGCGATAAAATCGCGCGCGACACAGTAGGTTTGTAGGAGCCTTTATACGGCGGATTTTGTTTAAAATAATCGACTTAGGCGCTTTATTCTCACAATATAATAACTTGCAGGCTGCAAATCTACGTCAATGAAATGTTTGCAGAATTTGAAGTTGTTCATAATTATTATTCTTTACAACAGAAATTATTTAAAAAAATAAAAAAACCCGACTGCGGTAAAAAACTTAAGTTAAAAAAAAACTGAAAAGCTAAAAACAAGCCCATTTTAAATTAAATAAAAGTTGGAAGCAGGCGGGACCCATTTGAAATTGAAAATATAATAAAAATGGTATGGGGGGCCCGCCTTCCTTCTCGCCGCTTTTCGGGTTTTTTATTTTTTTAAATAACTTTTTTTATTTCCAGCTTTTTAGTTTACAAATGTGAAAGATTTCGCAGACGATTTAGTTCTTAGTAGATGTTTTTTACAATTTGTCACTTCGAATTGCTTTTAAGTATATATGTTGTTTATATTTTTGTAATCACCTTTTAAAACCCTTTATTTTGATACCCCACTCGATAGGTTTTGAAAAAAAAATTTTTTTTAAATACCTATTTAATATGGCGTCCAGTAGTCGCCATATTGAATTTTCACTAACGTCACGTCTTTAGTGACACTCGCTGGACTAAGAGGAATCGATTAACGTGTGAATCATAAAAATCGGCCCAGGCGTTTGGTCTGTATAGTGCTTCAAAGGAACATAAAAACATACATACATACATACATACGTAGGCTGATGAACACATTACCACTCCTTTGCGTCGCGCAGTCGGGTAAAAATAGTGCATTCACCTCTCGACGTTATTTTCTTGCCTTGCGCCATTAAACTCCAATAAGACGTTGAAGTCATAACTATGTGAAATTGTGGTCCCTGCGCCTCAGGAGATAGTAACTTCTATAACTCGTCTCAAAACAATCAAGTACCTACTGTGTGTGTTTTACTTTTGCATGCCGCAAGGTAGAGTGTGTTGGAACCGCTTTTACAAAGTTTACTATTTGCTTACTTGTTTACTTATTCATTGCAAAATAAATGATTTCTGTGAGTGATATCACACACTAACATTTGTAGAGTTAAACCTGATTTATTTTGGAGTATTTTACTTTATTTAAGAGCTGGACCTAAAGGCGGTGAAGAAGTTCTAATAGTCTTCCAGGCCAAATGTGCCCATGACGGCCATATCTCAGCAGAGACTATAGCCATCAAATTCCTAACGGAAAAACCAAACGGAAAAAAAAACAAAACAAAACTATTAGCTACCTACTGGACTACCTACCGTACCTTAGTTATGTATGTATTCGCTAAGTGAACAATGTATGTTCTTTTTAGAATAAATAAAGAATCTTTAAACCCAAATAACACTTTGCTCGACCTGGGAATCGAACTCAGGACCCCACGCTGAGCAGTCGCACTTGTGACCTCGAGACCAAAGGGGCAGTCAAAAAAACAAAAAAGACGACTGAAACGTCTTTAACTCAATAATTTATCGACTAAATAGAGTGCCCACACATATCCCATAAGGTAAGTTAAAACGATTCATATGCGCACGGTTCTGATTAAAAGAATGTTCCAAAAGCTATGGTGCGGACTAACTAGCTGTCATAAGGTTGATTCCTAATGCGTAGGGGTGCCGGCCGGTAAAATCGAATGCATATTTAGCCACCCGGCTGAGCAGTATCATGCCGATTCGGCTCAGCCGGGAGGGTTTAGGTTACGGTGTCCGACGCGCTACATACATATGCAGCACGCCGGTCACCATATAACATAAACCCTCCTCTATCATACAGGCATCAACTTTTATCTAATACATCGAATCCAACTACCCTTATCACACGTGCCATCAATGATCGATGGAGATACAGCGTGTTTTATTTATTCATTCACAGGGTGGTCGACACATGAACACATCGTCATCAACACTTTGATATATGACGTTACGAGGAGCCTTCATAAATCAAATAGCACTTCTTTTTTACTCGCGGTTTTTCTAAGCTTAGGGTAGAGGTACTTAATGCTATTATTTACTCCGTGGTAGGATTGGTCTTTACAATAGTGCTGTTATAAATAGAGCACTTTACTTGAAGGCTTTTTAGAGGTTTTTTTATTGAAGACTTTTTTAGGTATTAGTACGGATTTAGAGCGCGTATTTTTGGTTCAACTTAGAATAGAGTCCGCTACACCTACGTTTTTTTTTTGAAGATGTAAATGTTTTTTTTTCATTTGAAGCTCTCATAATAGGTAATACCTTGCTTTCTGCATTTTTTCATTTTTTAGGGTTCCGTAGCCAAATGGCAAAAACGGAACCCTTATAGATTCGTCATGTCTGTCTGTCTGTCCGTCTGTCTGTCTGTCTGTCTGTCCGTCCGTATGTCACAGCCACTTTTCTCCGAAACTATAAGAACTATACTGTTGAAACTTGGTAAGTAGATGTATTCTGTGAACCGCATTAAGATTTTCACACAAAAATAGAAAAAAAACAATAAATTTTAGGGTTCCCCATACTTAGAACCGAAATTCAAAAATTTTTTTTTCATCAAACCCGTCCGTGTAGGGTATCTATGGGTAGGTCTTCAAAAATGATATTGAGGTTTCTAATATCATTTTTTTCTAAACTGAATAGTTTGCGCGAGAGACACTTCCAAAGTGGTAAAATGTGTGTCCCCCCCCCTGTAACTTCTAAAATAAGAGAATGATAAAACTAAAAAAAATATATGATGTACATTACCATGTTAACTACCACCGAAAATTGGTTTGAACGAGATCTAGTAAGTAGTTTTTTTTTAATGCGTCATAAATCATAAACCACAGTTTACCATTCATTCAATCAACTCAAAAATAAAAAAAAAACATTTAATTTCATAAACATAAACCTTATGCATAGACCCGGATGTTACGGAACCCTCGGTGCGCGAGTCCGACTCGCTCTTGCCCGGTTTTTGTTTACTAAGGCACGTGCCTATTAGAATAGAATAGAATAGAATACTCTTTATTATGTACACCATATTAATTACAGACATAAGGTGTAGAAACTGTACAAAGGGTGACACAATGGGCGGTCTTATCGCTAAAAGCGATCTTTTATAGACAACCTTTGGATGGATTAAAAAGGGGAAGGACAGACAAATACTGCAGGTAGTCTGTGGTGTACCATTTACATAATACAATAAATACATACGTAAAGTATATTATATTAATCTAAATAAATATATACATATAACAATAAACATGAAACAAGAGCAAAGAAAAATATAATGATGATGTTTAAGGAGAGAGGAAGTGCTTTTTTATCATAATTTTAAAAGCGGACAAAGATTGTGCACGCCTTACCGACACGGTCAAGTCATTCCATAACCGTACTGCTTGAACAGTAAAAGATTTTTCATAGAAACTGGTGGAATGCATCGGCATCTCAAGTCTCAGGTTTTCCGATGACCTCAGATATCTATTATGTGTGTCATGAAGGAACTTGAAACGTTCTTTAAGATAAGTACACACTATTATTACATCTAGCTTATTAAAATACGTACCTTTTAAAACTTTTGCTTTATCAACCTTTCATTCACAGTGATACAAACTAAATTACAGTGACTTCGAGTCACTGTACCTATGCTCAACCAATAACTCTGCTTATCCCGTGACACAACAGTCATTCTTGATCTACGTAACTTCAATAAAAGTTCACAGGCACAAGGGATGAAAGGCCGAATAAGGGGTAGGAAACAGCATCGCTTACACTACCGAACACACGGCACTCCGGGCGGCGACGCTTGTATACAAACTCATCATCATCTGCCTAGCCTTTTCCCAACTATGTTGGTGTCGGCTTCCAGTCTAACCGGATGCAGCTGAATACCAGTATTATACATGGAGCGACTGCCTATCAGACCTCCACAACCCAATTACTGGGTAATACGAAACCCCTTGATAAGACTGGCTGTCAGACTTTCGGGCTTCTGTAACGACTGTCAAAGATCCACGAATGACAGCCGGGACCAACGGCTTAACGTGCTTTCCGAGGCACGGAGGTGTCACGGTATGTAAAGATGGTCGCCCATCCACAGACCGACCGCGGCAAGCGTAGCTTAACCTGATCGATCGACCTGTGCGGCTGTTATTATTTTGCCACGGGCTCCTCCGCGCTTGGCTTGTATACAAACTATTATGAATTATAAGCATGAATAGTTCTTTATTATTTGATATTGGATATTGATATATTATGGAGATTGTCCTCGTTGACGTGAATGATAAATCATGTAAGTTGGTCTTTTCATGCTGTGTTGTCAATTATAATTGGCGGAACTTAGAAAGTCGGAACTTCTCGGTGCAGACACCGAGAAGTCAGGATCACAATACAGATATTGTGATCCTGAGTTGACCTGATTGTAACAAAGACAGCAGATCAATCTACCATCTAGATATCTATATCGCTATAGATTACTTACCTATACATATCTAGTTTTTACTGTCGCCTAGATCACTCTGTCTAGGATAAATATAATTTTATCTGAGGATAAATAATCTTTGTGTTTTGTTCACTTTTGTATAGGTAGGTACTTACTATGGAAATATATTGAAATGTGCTCAACGTAAAGGCAATGAAACCGAGAAAACTTACAAGTCCACGTGACGGGAATCGACGGAAAGGGGATTAATTGAACAATCACCTACTTCAGCCCTCAATTTAGTCTAACTCAAATTTTCATCATTTAGAAATAATTACTTCACCAAAAACATATTGGGGTATGAAGTATCTACTTAAACATTAAATGACTGTTTATTTTTATGTGCATTTCTACTTATCCCTAAGTAGTCCTTCACGACACCCATGGGAGTTTTATAACTCCATCAAAACAAAACCACTCAGCCAATTAGGTACCATTGTGTAATAATAGAAAAACATGAAAATACGTTAACGTAACAACATTATCCGAGCATGACGAGCAGCTCAAACATCACTTATCCTGGATTAGCATGAGAACCCAATTCCTTTGATGAATACGAGCCAGGTGCCTATAAAAGTGTATGAGAATGATTATAAATCATCTTACTAAATTAAATTTCAAATTCACGGACCAGCAAAAACTGTACAAAGAAGCATTATCCGTATAAATCAAGTCATGTTTCTGTTATTTATCAAAGGCGATTTTCAGGGAATTTTCTGACAGTGTAAACCAACAAAAATGATGTACGATTAAGTGCTTTCTTTAAAACTTAATCTGGACCGGACTTACAATAATGAAGTACATGTCTGTTTATTTAGTAATAAAAACTTGTTGAGTAAACTAACGTATAAATACAGGGCATTTACCTATGACATACAGTGACGTCATTATTTCAAAAAACCTATAGAAACCTTCGAGAGAATCGTTAAATTAGCAAGATGATCTCTGGCTATAATTTTAGCTATCAAATATTCATAAGAGTGATTTTAAATAAATCACAGTACTATTATAAAGGTGAAAGCTTGTGAGTGTGTGAGTGGGGGTATGTGTGTGTGTGTGTTTCTATGTTTGTTATTTCTTCACGCTCAAACGGCTGGACTAATTTTGATAAAATTTGGTATGGAGGTACCAGACATCCTGGACTAACATATAGGCTAATTTTTATCCCGATATTCCCACGGGATCGAAACTTATGCGGGTGAAACCGCGGGGCGCAGCTAATAAATAATAATTATTATGTAGGTACTTCATGTACAAACCGTGGTACATTTCTGTTAGCCAACCTACTTGTCTATCTAACTAGTTCTACATGTTTGAGTAATCAAACAAAGCTTGACACCATAATATAACTTCATAATGTAACCTATAACCTAGGAAAGTCTAATAAAAACCAACTCTGTTGTATAGTTTGAACTCCCGTGAGTCTCAAGTCCATAACTCATCTGGTCTTTTATTGTGGACACAAGTGGGTCAGCGGCCGGTGATAACACATTACCTCTCCTCTGCGACGTCGGCTAAGTGAGGATCTTACTGCACACTTCAGTATAGTGCCGATACTGTTACGTCGACGAAGCACTTTGAGGAATGGAGGAGAATTGTGTTTGATGGCAATGCTTTTTATTTTTTGATTATTCGAGTGTTTTAGAAGTAAAGTGCATTTACAGCTGCACTTTATTGGATGTTTTCTAGGAAACCAGATAACGGTTATTTCACTCAGCGCAGTTAAAACATAAAAAAGCAATCACATACATTATGGCTAAATAAAATCTCACTTAGGTAGTAATTAACTAACCTCATTAAGAGAAACTATTTTAAACATATTATCAGATAAGTAATTAGTTTAATTCAATATATTTTATCAACATGAACTGACAGTATTGTACCTATCAATCGTTTAAAACAACTTACCTCTTACATTAAAAAACATTTTTACAAAAAAAAAACAACCGACTTCCAAAATTTTTTTTTTTCACTTTTTAGTGGGTCACTTTGTAATTTATCTAAGTTACAATAGCCTAATGCCAACTGTTCATCACCTTTTACAAATATTGCTTTTCCCGATCCTGGGACGTTAATTGTTGAGGAGTTCTCCCGGTAAGAACCAGGAGAACTCCTCAACAATCACTCATCATACGCATTGTGACGAGCATAAATTGCTTAGCAACCATATTAAAGTAATCGAATCGCAACCCGTGAAATATTTGTCATTGAGTTGTTCCGATGGCCATCTGTGGTCTTCATTATCAACTCCACTTTACCAAATGATGATTTCCGAGAGCAAATGCTCAAGTTACTTTAAAAAATACCCAAATCGCTATAGATTTGCCTATAAAATTTGAGGGTTTCCCTCGATTTCCATGGGATCCTCTCATGAGGTTCCAACTTGATGATGATGAGACCACCTCGAGAGTATACCCTTTCAAATAAAAAAAGAACTTTTGGAATCGGTCCAGCCGTCTTCGAGTAATCGGTGAACATACACAAGGTAGCTACTGTAAACTGTTGAGTAGTTCCCTTAACTGTCCTTCGTCTTCATCATCAGACCCTTAATGACAGTCACAACCTATCTAGGTGTAAAGTTCACATCAATACAAATTAATCAAGCCCAAACACAAGGTAACTGCTGTAAATCGTTGAGGAGTCCCCTCGACTGTCTTTCGGCTCCATCATCAGATCGACTCCAGACCTACATTAAATTGTAGTGCTTTAAAATACTTAATGAAAAAAATAACAAACGCACTAGTCGCTCCTACGATTTTCGAATGTTCCCCTCGATTTCACTGGGATGCCATCATCAGATCCTGGTTTCCTTATCATGGGATCACCCTTGGCATATCTCCTTTCCAACAAAAAAAGAATAATCAAAATCGGTTCATCGAATTGAGAAACCTCCTCCTTTTTTTGAAGTCGGTTAAAAATAGCAATATAAAATTAATCAAAATCAATCTGCCTGGCACTTTCCCAACTATGTAGATATGTTGGGGTCGGCTTCCAGTCTAACCGGATGCAGCTGAATACCAGTATTTCACATAGAGCGACCGCCTATCTGACCCCCACAACTCAGTACTGGGTAACACAATACTCCTTGGTAAGACTGGTTGTCAGACTTTTGGGCTTCTGACTACCGTAACGACTGTTAAAGATCTACGAATGACAGCCGGGACTAAATCCGATCCCGGAGGGGTTTCGATATGTAATAGATGGTCACCCATCTAAGAAGCGACCGCGGCCAGCCCAGCTAGATCGACCAGTGCGGGTGTTATCATTAAATATTACAAAATCATTTATGTGTTTTTTAATGTTTAGTGTGTACAAATATATTGTAATCACAAGAGTCGAATTAAGTATTTCTATATTGGTTCCACGCTTTATAAATGTACAGATAGCATTACATAACCCAGTATTCATAAAAATTCATGTCGACGACGTCACAAATAATTCGTAATCTATTCATCATCAGGCATCGACACTGGCACAACACAAATCAAGTTTGAATAATATGCTATCTGTGCGCACAGATCTCTGTCATAGAACAGAGACTTTTGACATTAATTTATAACATAATAAAGATCTTGTCAGTGTTACGCAAATTAAGCAATGAATTGTTTAGAGTCGTTGTTATCTTTGTTTGTGAGTTTTGTGTTAGAAGGTGTAGATGACAAACTCGGAGACATGTGTGTGTGTGTGTGTGTCTAATCTTTAACAGGTCAAAATAAATGTAAGTTTTATCATTATTTACCTACTCGTGACATGCTTTTATTTCCACCTGCATCACCTTTTATTTGCACCCATCAAACTGGAACACAGCTGCTGCATATCGTGTGGAGTAGTATCTACTTTACCAGGACGAATAAGTGTAAAGCAGGTTTATGTGAGTAATGAATGTAAAGTTAGACGAACAAGCCGGAAAATTGACCTAATTTTTTATGAAACTTTACATAAATTTACATTTGAGGTTAACACATTTTATTTCTGTCTTTTGTGTACTTCCATTTTTCAGTAGCAACATTAATTTTATAATTAGAAGAAAACAAAATAACAACCTTAATAAAATCCTTTGTCAGTAAAAATATAAAACAAGCTATTTTAATTCACAGTCGATTGCTCGTTTTCATCTGAATCATCAACGAATTTTATCGAAACTCGTTGGAAAAGCGCAATGAATAGTGATTGCTTCATATTTATGAATGTCCTCAACTTTATGTTGTTTATTTACTGACGTTTGACTTTGATGTGGAAACTTATCTCATTCGAATCAAATCAGTCTGGAATACTAGTCAAAGGGAGCTAAGGGCGTCTACATACCTACAGATATTAGTTAGATACACTAGTGTTATAATTTACTTCAACTAAGGTCGTGACTGGAGTTTTTATTAATTATTTGATCAGAAGAGTACTTCGTTTTGGACTTCAGCACTTTATTGCAAAAAATTTCTTTTCTCTGTACTTACGAGAATTCTTCACGTCTTTCTGTCGAATAAAATACCCAGTCAGCTTGCGTTATTACCATGCCTGCATACAATCCTAGAAGTACATACATATGTGTAGCTCGAAAAGAGCGTGAATTTTTTCAACATATTTTTAAATTCACTTTGAGCAACTGACTTTGTGCGCTAGTTTAGCGTAAAAAAATGGCTGCGATAGAATCGTGCTCTATCAACTACACTTCTGTTTTTACTTCA
Organism: Mesoligia furuncula; assembly: GCA_916614155.1. Classification (NCBI taxonomy): domain Eukaryota; kingdom Metazoa; phylum Arthropoda; class Insecta; order Lepidoptera; family Noctuidae; genus Mesoligia; species Mesoligia furuncula. Next base: position 29,143,900 of record OU744803.1, read on the forward strand.
AACTCATGCTATTATTTTATCGCCATGTCAGGCACTTCAGTACAGCTATGAATAATGAACGTAGTACCCACTAAACCATTTTTTAGCGAATAGTCCAGGTCCATTAACCGCTGTATGGCTTTTACTGATCCAACCGTAAACACGTTTCACTGACATGTTTTTCTACTCGCTGGTGTAAACGCGCCTATACAGCCCCTCATAAATTTATAAAAGTGGCCAATAAAGCTATTGTATGCTTGGCAGGAGCCCTAAATTTAAATAATTCTAATATACGAATTGATAAGTTAAAGGTTCCATACGAATTCTCGTAAACACGATTTTATTTCAAGATAAAAAACCGTTTAAAGAGTATTCGCTTCTTTAGGTTCCGTACAAAATAGTATAAAATATGGAAGAATACGGTATCGCCGTCGGCAGTGTTCGGAAAGCCGAAGTTAGCCGAAGTGTGCGTGACTTTCGTAGCGCTCGGGGGATACGGGAGTAAAGTTCTAAAGTTAAACGATTTCGCGAATGCTTAGATTCAAGCAGCGCGGCAGATAACTTGACTTTTTTTTTGTTTTATATCTAAAACTACAATCTAAAATCATCTCGCTGTCAGTTACTTGACCTGAAGAGGGTGAAGCCGTCAGAACGAATCGCTTTTGTTAAACGACTTTTTAAGTTTCGAGGGATTTTTCCGAGGTGCCGACGCAGTTCCGGTGAAAACTTTATTGATTGATTTACAAAAACGATATCTGGAAACGTGAACAGTGCCAAAACGCAATATTAAGAATATGCTTGGGTACGAACCAAATTGTTTGACCTTAACTACACAGATATAAATTAATGAGGTCTGAATCCTAACTAATGGCAATTTTTGATACGACCTACATAATTCATATTACCCATAAATGTAATAAATAATATTCCAATAAGAAGCCAGACTATAAATAAAATACGCACTCCTGACAATAACGATTTCTGAAGAATTTACGGCCTTCTAATAAAAAGCGAATCATCTCATTGTATAGTTTACGACAGTTTTATAACTATATTTATTTTGCATGTAGATCTGTTTGGCAGACAGCTGTGAGTCTGATCACTAGTGATCGGATCTTATTGCTGGTCGTAAAAATGTAATATCAACGGTCGAAAAGCAATTTAGTGTTGTTATTCGCTAACTGATTGTTGAGACTGGAACACAGTGATCCATTTTAGGGAAGCGAAGATCTTCTCAATGTTTCAATGTCGTGCATTAGGTAGGTTCTTGTGGCGGCATCTACACCGCCACTTGCGAACTTCGCATCACACTGACGTCACGCAAACTCCTGCATCGCGCAAACGAAGTTTACCGCGCGACTAGCATATTTACAACGTCCCGACATCAATCGTCGGGCAATTGCCCACCAGACACGAGACCCGCCTGGTTGGAGAATCCTCCCTTTTCTATGGATAATGAGAGAACTTTAAACCCTGTTCCTCATACCTCTATAAAGTCGTATTGTTAAAACCAGGAGCATCTCACAGGATTCTGAATAAAACAACAGCTTCTGAAAGTGATCCAGTCACAAACACAATCGTTCGAAAAAAACTAACGACAAAAACTTTAAACATAAAATAAATAGGCGTCGTTTGATCCTGCCTGATCTAAACAATGCCGACCGAGCATAACAAAGACGTCACGGTCATGCGACCTTCAGCTGGAGTGCAAATAGGGATATAAGCTTGAACTCATGGAACTAACTCGCGAAATTAACTAAAGTTAGGGTTGACAGTGAAACTGAAACTACCTAATATTGTGTTATGCATGAGCAAGGTTGGGCTGTACAAAGACTTCAAACTATATATACGAACCTAACTATAGTGATTTCTACTGAAATATATAATATATTGTTTAAACTGAATATTAATTAAAACTCTTTGTATACCTACCGTTTAAAATATATGTGTGGCAAAAGAAAGATCGGAAGAAGGTTTATGGAAAATTTTAACTCAATATACACACATCAAAAGTGTCTAGGGTATAAGTATCAAGCATTTTTATGCGGATTTCTTGAGATTGAGATGTGGCTTTGTAATAAATTTATGATTTTATAAATTTATATGGATCCTTTTTGGTGCATTTCATAATTTGAATCAGGAACTGTGAATCAAATTCGAGTAAAAGATGAAAATCAGCTGTCAATATTTTCCCTATAAAAACATACAACGCATTGAAGACATTATTAGTGCTACTGTTTCCCTACTACTGATTAAAACCAACGTTATTATGGAGCGGCGACGTCATTTAAGCAGGGAAGAAATGCTCAGAGCCGTGGGAATGATAGAAGCTGGTTCCCGGCAACGTACTGTGGCTTTAGCTCTGAATACAAGTCAGAGTGTTATCAGTCGACTTTGGACACGTTACCGAAGCACTGGTACCGTGGCTGAGCGCTATGGAGGACGGTATCGCTGCACCACACGGAGACAAGACCGACACATTCAAATCTTAACTCGAAGAGCTCCAACAATAACCGCCATGATGTTAGCCGTGAGGCTTCATCACTCTTCAGGGAACTTAATTAGCGACCAAACAGTCAGAAACCGCTTGCATAAAGTGAACCTTCATTCCCGAAGACCGCTACGGGTACCACCTATAGCAATGCACAATCGTAGGATTCGATATCAATGGGCTCTTGAACACAGAAATTGGGCAGAAGAACAATGGCGTTTCGTGTGCTTTTCTGATGAGTCTCGTTTTGGTATGAGACCGGATACAAGACGTATACGACACTGGAGAACCCCTGGACGCCAACAGCGATTAAAATCCTGCCAGGAAGTCCATCCTTATAGTGGTGGAACCATCATGGTATGGGCGGGTATTTGGATCGGCGGAAGGACTGAGTTGATTTGGATCAGAGGCAACCTCAACGCTCAAATTTATGCTGAGACGATTGTATCAGACGTCATCGTTCCTCTACAAGTGCAAATCGGTCCCTTATTTCAGTTAATGCATGATAATGCACGACCGCACACCGCAAGAGTTGTAAGACAGACTCTCGCCGCAGCTAACATCAATGTCCTGCCCTGGCCTGCTCAGTCGCCAGACTTGAACCCTATTGAGCATGCATGGGATATGCTACAGAGAAGAGCTCTGCCGAATATGGAGGGTATCCAGTCGCAAGAAGACCTTTTTTTGTTGTTGCAACGAACATGGGCGGCCATTCCACAGCGTGATTTGGATGAACTCATTTTGAGTATGCCAAACCGATGTTCTTGTGTTGTTAGTGTTCGCGGTAGAAACACGGATTATTAATTGTTTAAGTTACCCAATAAAATTTTAAAGAAAACTGTTATTTCAGTCTTTTTTTCGAACTTTTGTGTTAGTGGTTCAAATGTCAAAAATCCCTTTATTAGGAAAATGGCAAATTTCTTTATTAATGCAAAGTTGACTTGGTTTATCGTTACTGTGACAAACGAAAACACTTTATTTGATGAATCCTTAAAGAAATTTTTAATTAATATCAATCAGGAGAAAAGTTATTGCAAAAATATATGTTGATCCCTAGACACTTTTGATGTGTGTATTTTGAAATGACGTTTTCACAATCATCTACGGGCCTGAAAAGACCACTGTAAAACTCATGAAAGAAAAACCGGTTGATGAAAATTAAGGTTTGTGGTTATTAAAAAAATTAAGTTCAGTCCGTGCATAAACTAAGTTGGTATTTAATTCAGTAGTTTCCTTTAACAATTTATTTTATTTACAGATGCACGATGAATTTTCAGTGTATATTTGAGTTTACCTGAAATAAACTATTAGCGTCCTGTACAATTTATGATATTATGCTTCTAGATTTTTGTGGTCCGAATTCCTTCCCTCGTCTCGTGCCGTGTAAATGAATATTTGAGGACAGTGTGAGCAAATATGAATGGGAGGAGAATTTCATAATTTATATTATGCGACAACATCAGGGACCTAATTTCTTCCTGATTTATGCAGCATAGCTCAGATAGCAAATTTGGTGCAATATTTTCAAGCTTTTGTTAGCTTTTAGATACTTTGCATAGAATGAACTTTATACAATGATGTTAAAGTTTGCTCTCAAAACGTAGTCTAATTTTTGTTTTTAACAGACTATAAAATAAGGAGGAGGTTATTAATTCGTCGCGTATATATATATTTTTTGTGTATATACACCGATTAGGTACTCCGTCAATTGTGGACCGATTTTGAAAATTAATTTTTTGTTTGGAAGGGTATACTCTCGAGGAGGTTCCATTGTCATCAAGTTGGAATCTGATGAGAGGATTCCAAATCGAGGGAAACCCTCAAATTTTAAGCAAACCTAAAGCGATTTGGGTATATATAGTTACTCGTGCATTTGCCCTCGGAAAGCACCATTTGGTGAAGTGGAACTGATGATGAAGACCACAGATGGTCACCGGAACTACTCAATAATAAGTATTTCACGAGTTGCGATTCGATTACTTTAATATTGTTGCTTAGCAATTTATGCTCATCACAATGCGAATGGTGAAATGGAGCTAATGGTGAAACACCAGGAGAACTTCTCAACAATTAAGATCCCTGAATCGGGAAGCAATATTTTGTAAAAGGCGATGAGCAAGTTGACACTATCCTATTGTTACTTAGATAAATTATAAGCAGACCCCCTAAAAAGCGAGAAATAAAAACTTTTTGACAAAAAAAAAAACGTATTAAAAAAAACTACAATGTGAAAAATAACTTTAATTTCGGAAGTCGGTGGCAAGAAACTAAAATACAGATAAGGTTATTTTTCACATTGAAGTTTTTTTTAAGTCGGTTTTTTTGTTAAAAGTTTATATTCAGGTATCAATGCAAATGAAGGGAAATTACTTTTAATCAACTTGTCCCTTGATGAGGCAGACACGTTAACATCACCATAATTAAGGAGGCAGACATTAACAGCACCATGATGTGAATTTCCGTAGCTCCGTAAGTGAGATGGTTTGTCACGAAATACAAATGTTTCTCCCGATGAGGAAATAGACACATTACCTTGAACGCTGAACACAGTATAATTCACAAGTGAAAATGTTATTTACCAGAGTCTGATGCTTGGATGATGTCAATAGGCTCGCCTCATTGGTCTTGATTATGAAGCGATAGCAGTGGTGGCCAAGTGGTAACGGCCGCGACTTACGAGTTGTAGGTCGTAGGTTCGAACCCTGACAGGCGCTTTACTTTGTGTAAATTATTTCATCACCACTGCTCTCAAAACGGTGAAGGAAAACATCGTGAGGAAACCGGCATGTCCTAGAACCAAAAAATTCGAAGACATGTGACATCTGCCAACACGCACTGGGCCCGCGTGGTGGATTACGGCCCACTCCCTCTCACCGAGAGGAGGCCTGTGTCCCAGCAGTGGGAACATTATAGGCTGGTTATGTATGTATGAAGCGATATGTGGGAGTACTATAGGTACTTACACCTTTGCCTGTACCTTCGGGAAATAGAGGCGTGATTTATGTGTAGTACAGTACCCATTCTATTATCTTTTACTAACTATCTGGGTACACTTCATGTTAAACAATCTATTCTACCAACGTTTCCTCATAATCCGACCCAAATTTTAGAGGCAATCAAACCAGATTTGCCAAGTCCGCAGAAAATCTAGGTCTCGAGTACGAAATATCGATAGCCATTAGGATAATACGGCGGCCGGAGATCGTCCAAATTTAATAAAAGTTTCTCTTGTACGGCGCATAAATCTGGCGGGGTTGGTATTCAGCGCACAACGCACTGACGAATACCCTGGCATCCATATGATGGAGTGCCGATCTGGAGCGTGGAATCAATTATTTTAATAGTTGTGTAGTATTATATTATAACCCACACACATGTAGTAAATAATAATAATAATAATAATAATAATTTATTTATTTGACAGACAACAAAAAAGGTCCACACTGACAAAGACAAAAATACATAAAAGATGTTAGTAACAATATATCCTATGTTAGTACTTATATACTAGAATGTTAGTAACAATGTGGCTTATAATCTATGTTAATACTCATACACTACGACAGACAGTGTTGTTTTGATGAGATGTCCCATTATGGGGCTCTCATCATGCCTGTCAGCTATCACTTTCAGGAGGCTGTTGCCACTGCCACGCAATCTGGCGAGCAGAGACGCACTTTTCTTACGTACGATAGCTGAGAAGCTGTCGACTCGGGCTTTTGCGAACATCTCTGACGCACTGCAGTAACGTGGCAGCCGCATCAGCGCCCTGAAGGCGTTATTGTATTGGACGCGCATCGCATTGACGGCACGTTTGGTACAGTTGATCCATAGGGCGCTCGAGTACAGAGATGTGCAGTATGCTTTAAATAGCGTATGTTTGACCGCTTCTGTACATCGAGCGAACCTACGTGCCAACATGTTCGCCCGTACCGCCAATGCCCTGCGTTCCCGTTCAACATCAGCATCATCTTTAAGGTTGTCAGCAATCAAGTGTCCCAAGTATTTAAACTGATGTACCCGACGAATCGGGACATCGTTAATTTTTATTGGTGGCACATTTACTGGACATTTCTTGCCGACAGCCTCAAAGACCATGAGTTCGGACTTCTTCACATTATACAGCAACCCATGGCTGGCAGCATAGTTCTCACAGATTTTTACAAGTTTTCTGAGTGCACTGACCGAGGGAGCCAACAGCACCATATCATCTGCGTAGCTGATGTTATTAAAACACAACCCGTCCACAAAACAGCCGACATGCGCACTGCTGAGTCCCCCGATCAATGCATTCAGATACAAGTTAAAAAGATTAGGGGAGGTTAAGCCCCCCTGCCTCACACCACACTCCAACTTGTACGGCAGAGAACATCCATTTCCCCACCTTACAACGTTAGTTTGGCTGTCGTACCAGTACCTAAAAACGCTCAGGAGCTCATTGGGTATCCCTGTTTCCTTTAATTTATCCCAAAGAATCTCATATGAGACCAGGTCGAAGGCCTTGGAGAGATCTAGGAACGCCGCATAAACTGGTGTACTCCTGTCAGCGTAGTACCTGACAGTGTGCTTGAGGCACGCGATTGCACTTTCGGTGGATAAGCCAGGTCGAAAACCAAATTGCGCATCGTGCAAAGATATATATTTCTCCAGCTGTACGTTAAGCACACTGTCAAGCACCTTAGCGACAATCGTTGCCAGAGAAATAGGCCTATAATTCGACCGATCTGATGAGTCTCCTGTTCTGTTCTTAATCACTGGCACGACCACCGTCCTCATCATACTGTCAGGCAAGTAGGAGTGTGCGATACAAAAATTAAATAGTAGTGCCAAAACTCTGGGCAAGTGGCAACCCGCATGCTGCAAGTGCTCGATACTGAGTCCGTCGTGACCTGGGGATTTCCCTCTTTTCATATTTTTAAGAGCTATCTGAACATCTTTAGCTGTGATAAGAGTGGAAAATAGTATACATGTCTCCGCCAATTGACATAATTAGCCATTCAGTTAACTGCCTAGCCTTTTAATTAAACTGCGCCGTTCAACTAGGGGCCTGAATGATATTCAGCAAATGCGTCTATACAATGCACTGATGCTTAGGTCATTTATATAATAAATGATTTACTTTCTGTAAGTAGGATTTTACAAACACTTTTACATGTCAATCATATTTTTTAAACTAGATGAGGTCGGCGTTTCCTATTTGACTACTCTGAGAAGAAAGGCCAAAACAAACTCAGAGGTCACAGTCTCTTTTAAAGTCCAGACAAAATCTTGGTCAGATCGTGTGAAGACCATGTAGATTGGTGTCTGAAATGGTCTTTTGAGGAAAGAACCACACAGATTGAGCGGACCTGTCCAATCAGTGCACGCATTTGTCAAAAATTGTGCAGCTCAACTCAGAAGTTGAGGAGCTCAACGATTCGACGAACAATACCAAAGAAAGGACATTTGGGTAGGCCGCGTAAATTACTCAAACTGCCAGATCATGATTAAAACTAAGAAGGAAAACAGAAAAAAAAATGACCCACATAGTCCTCACGTTCACAATAATGAAATGAAAAAAAAAAAACTTTATAAAGTAAATATTCATGTCATTGTCTAAATAAAAATCATCAATGTCAATGTGTATATAAAAAATCCGGACATAATCTTTGAGGACCTATTAGTGTCTGAAATGATCTTTTGAGGAAAGAACCACACAGATTGAGTGGACCTGTCCAGTCAGTGCACGCATTTGTCTGTAACCAATAATAAAAATAGGGTCCTAATCATTTTAACAACAGAACTGTTAACTGTTGTTTTAACATTAGAAAGGTTATTATGATCAGTTCAAAAAAATAACGAGCCGTCATTTTATTTTTTGGTGGCTGTTGTATTAAAACTTGAACAGTACAATAAAAAAAAAACTGGGCAAGAGCGAGTCGGACTCGCGCACCGAGGGTTCCGTAACATCCGGGTTTATGCATTAGGTTTATGTTTATGAAATTAATTGTTTTTTTTTAATTTTTGAGTTGATTGAATGAATGGTAAATTGCGGTTTACGATTTATGACGTATTAAAAAAAAACTACTTACTAGATCTCGTTCAAACCAATTTTAGGTGGTAGTTTACATGGTAATGTACATCATATATTTTTTTTAGTTTTATCATTCTCTTATTTTAGAAGTTACAGGGGGGGGGACACACATTTTACCACTTTGGAAGTGTCTCTCGCGCAAACTATTCAGTTTAGAAAAAAATTATATTAGAAACCTCAATATCATTTTTGAAGACCTACCCATAGATACCCCACACGTATGGGTTTGATGAAAAAAAAATTTTGAGTTTCGGTTCTAAGTGTGGGGAACCCTAAAATTTATTGTTTTTTTTTTCTATTTTTATGTGAAAATCCTAATGCGGTTCACAGAATACATCTACTTACCAAGTTTCAACAGTATAGTTCTTATAGTTTCGGAGAAAAGTGGCTGTGACATACGGACGGACAGACAGACAGACAGACATGACGAATCTATAAGGGTTCCGTTTTTGCCATTTGGCTACGGAACCCTAAAAACGCTTAAAAGGAAAATTGGTTGGTTATTTAATTCTACAATGTGAGTATGCTAAATTCTCAAGTAGTGTAATAAATTAATGGACAGTAAAAATTTGGAATTAGGTAAATAGTTCGGCAGTTATTTTCAAGTTACATTTCTTACCGACTATTTCCGATTTGTTAATTGCCCACACGTAACTGCCCGTAAGTCATTTTAATGCTGAATATTATTTACTTACGCATTTAAATATTTGTTATGACTCATTTTTACTTAGTTAACAACTCAGTTTTTACTGAACCTGCCGCTTTGAGTCAATCACCAGTCTATCAATCTCTAATTTAAATGTATGGACTAGGCAAGTAATTAACCGTTAGCGATCCAAGTCATTTGCCTAGCTGTTTGATTGAATGGCTGAATATCATTCCGGCCGCTAGTTAGTTGAACGCCATTTAGTTAATAGGCTAGGCAGTTAACTAGTTGGCTGCGAAATACACATGTTATTATAACCCGTGCCATCAAAGAAACGAATGAATAATGCCGGTGCTAATAGTTCAATTAAATTGCCCTATTGAATAATATTCAATGAAATCATGACATTTGAGGCCAATTCTTATTTAGAAAGTTGTATTGATGATTCTAATGGTTATAATTCTGAAAATTTAAGTATACTTATTTGTTACGGTCGCAAATCATATTTTGATCTATCTACATCTATCTACACACAATCTGACACTGACCTGTAATATCGCAAAATACGCATTACGTCGCCCCCTCAAAAAAGTTTATTTGCATGACGCTAACGTGTATTCTGATTTACTGGGGTAGGCCCCCAGTAAATCAGAAAAGGCCACTTTGGAGAATCATAAAAGGTTAACATTATGAATCGTAATATGGTGAAAACAGTCCGTGTTTTTCTTTTTTCGCTGCACTACGTAGGTATAATCAAAGAGATTGGGATCGGATTGATTGGTATTTTAGCACAGACAAAAAAATATAACTGAAAAATGCTTCACCAATGGGATTTGATACGATTAACTTAACGGTTAACTGTCCATTATGTTATCCTTTTATGATTCTGCCAAAGTGGCCTTTTTAGGCCCTCTGTGCTTTTCTGAACTCTTGTACTTTTGCTTTCGGCTTCTATTCTCGTGAACTTTATAGACTACAAACTTACCAATCTGTGTTCTTCAATCCTTCTTACTTCCTCAACTTATCTTTATATTATTGTTTTAGAACGATTTCTAAGTTAGCAATAATTACGTTATCGACGATTGACTTAAATTGCGCCTGTTTTAGACTGTTTTTAGTAACTCGTCTCCTGTTGCGGATATGATAGTGCGCTTTGTAATTATGCTTTATTTGTGTGTATCGTTCGTCGTTAGCACTCACTCACTAGTCGTAATATGTATTGCTTCAATTCTTCAGGTCTGGGCTACCGCTAAAGAGACTGATAGTACGAGTAGGTTGTCCCTATTACACGACACTAGTATGCCAAAAAACCTGGCAAGAGCGAGTCGGACTCGCGCACCGAGGGTTCCGTAACATCCGGGTTTGTGAATAAGGTTTATGTTTATGAAATTAAATGTTTTTTTTTATTATTTTTATATTTGAGTTGATTGAATAAAATGTAAATTGCGGTTTACGATTTATGACGTATTAAAAAAAAACTACTTAGTAGATCTCGTTCAAACCAATTTTCGGTGGAAGTTTACATGGTATTGTACATCATATATTTTTTTTAATTTTATCATTCTCTTATTTTAGAAGTTACGAGGGGGACACACATTTTACCACTTTGGAAGTGTCTCTCGCTCAAACTATTCAGTTTAGAAAAAAAATGATATTAGAAACCTCAATATCATTTTTGAAGACCTATCCCTATACTCCATACGTATGGGTTTGACGAAAAAATTTTTTTTTAGTTTCAGTTCTAAGTACGGGGAACCCCAAAATGTATTGTTTTTTTTTCAATTTTTGTGTGAAAATCTTAATGCGGTTCACAGAATACATCTACTTACCAAGTTTCAACAGTATAGTCCTTATTGTTTCGGAGAAAAGTGGCTGTGACATACGGACGGACAGACAGACAGACGGACAGACAGACAGACAGACAGACATGATGAATCTATAAGGGTTCCGTTTTTGCCATTTGGCTACGGAACCCTAAAAATTAAGGGTATGGTTAAGGAGGTGGATGTGGACCGCGGTAACAACTACTCGCCCGAAATTTCTAAAATTGCGTTGTCCACACATAATAGATATCTGAGGTCATCGGAAAATCTGAGACTAGAGATGCCGATGCATTCCACCAGTTTCTACGACAAATCTTTTACAGTTCAAGCAGTACGGTTATGGAATGACTTGCCCGTGTCGGTAAGGCGTGCTCAATCTTTCTCCACTTTTAAAATTATGGTTAAAAGCACTTCCTCTCTCCTTAAACATCATCATTGAATTTTCTTTGCTCATGTTTCATGTTTATTATTATATGTAATGTATATATTTATATATATTAGTATAATATACTTTATGTATGTAAATGGTACACCTCAGACTACCTACAGTATTTGTCTGTCCTTTCCCTTTTTAATCCATCCAAAGGTTGTCTTCAAAAGATCGCTTTTAGCGATAAGACCGCCCATTGTGTCACCCTTTGTACAGTTTCTAGATTTATATGGTGTACATAATAATAATAATAATAATAATAATAATCTACGCAGTAAATGGCAACACCAACGCAGCAACGTCAACAAATCAATTCGTTCTGATAATTTACAGTTTAATTAAATTTTAGAAGCAGTTTTATTGTGAAATCCTACAACCAATACCCAAATACCATTTCAATACAATTTAAATTAATATCAATAGGAAAAATACCATGAACAATATTTAAATGTTTCGTCAAAAACTGCCGAACCGGAGGTGACATCTGTCATGTCACCTCCGGTAAAATCAAACAAATAAAACGAAAATATGTTGACAAGGTCAGCCTTACGTAAAGCACGCCTACCACCTCCGGACTCTTCGCTCAGCTCCGCCTCGCCGCCGCCGGTACCCAGTCTCACTGTGAGCGCTGTGACGACACCGGCCGTGGCAGTTGCGTCGAGCTCGAGCGACGAGTATTTCTCTCCGCCCACGACGCCACCACCTGCTCGTCGACGGGGAGGACGCCGGCCGCCGGACGGTTTAGGACCTCGAGGCCCACCGGCCTCTGATAGGGTCCCAGCTCCCGGCGGAAGTGTGCAGCGCATGAGATGGACACGATCCATCAATGAAAATGTCATGCGCTCATACTATGGGGCTACAGAGGGGGGAAACAATCTGACCGCGTACCGTGTTCGGATGCTCTCTCTTTTTCAGGTGCTTGAGCCAGCTGTCAACGTTTCGGCACAACGTCTATCGGATCAGGTGCGTGTCATCCAGCGTAATCATATGTTGGATGACACTGTACTTGATCGCCTGCGAAGTGAAATGCAGAGTAGCCATGTCATCGCCCCCCAGCCGCAGACTGCTGTACTACTACCGCAGTGTAATACCATTCATGCTGACGAGGGGAGTAATGACAGGGCTACAAACGTAAGTACCCAATGTAATGAGGAATTGAGGAGTGCTTTGGAGGATGCGATTCGGGAATATCGCTTCATGTCGCCCGAACATAGGCCACGCTTACCTCGTTTACCCATGCATAACAAAAATAGGGCGCTGGTGGCGGCTCTGGATTCGCAGTTGTCAAACTATTTTGATGACTGCGAAGACCTCACCGATACTCATTCGATTCTGTACTGCGCGGCTGTAGCGGCATGTCGTGTAGCTCACGTCAAATTTGCCAATGACTCTAGAGCTACACGACCGAAACCAGCCATACCAGCTTGGCAGTGCAGAATTGAACGCCGTATTGGTGGGGCCAGAGCGCTCATTGGCAAACTAATCTGCTTCAGGGAGGGCAATACTCGCCCTAGAGTGATGCGCTTTGTGAGACGGGCATTCTTGGGGACTGATATCAGTCCTCGAGACTATATGTCTTGTGTCACGGAGCGCATCGACTTCCTGAAGCAGAAAGTGTATGCATGGGCGAACCGTATTCGTCGGTATAAGCGGCGAGTAGAGCGATACACTCAGAATCGCACCTTCCAGAGTGATGAAAGATGGGTTTATAGGGGCTGGGAGCGACCGGATCAAAGTGTGGCTGACACGTGTCTGCCAGATGATGAAGCCATGTGTTCCTTCTGGCGCAGTATCTGGTCGGTACCTGTCAGTCACACCGAAGGTGATTGGGCTCGGGAAGTCGAGCGAGCCTGCGACCCAATACCAGAAATGGGGGCTATCACCATCTGCCCCCAAGATGTAGCTCGTGCAGTCCGTCCGTTACCTAACTGGAAGTCTCCAGGGCCGGACGGGCTGCATAACTTTTGGATAAAATGGTTTTTAAGGTCGCACGCTCGCTTGGCATCTCAGTTCCAGACTGCTTTGGAGTCTGGTTCGCTACCCCAGTTCCTAACGACAGGAATTACCCATCTGCTCCATAAATCAGGTAGCACCGCGGAACCCAAAAATTATAGACCGATCACGTGTTTACCGACGGTCTATAAAGTTCTTACATCCATTTTGAGAGCTAAAATTGACAAACATATAAACACTAACTCCATCATGTCTGTCTCTCAAAATGGATGTAAGAACGGATCCCGTGGTACTAAGGAGCTACTCCTCATTGATATGGCCATTAGCCAACAGGTTCGTCGTTCCCGAAAGGATCTGTCGACATGTTGGATAGATTATAAGAAGGCCTATGACTCGGTGCCACATACATGGCTCATGAGGGTGTTGGAGTTGTACAAAGTTGATGCAACTCTGCGCACCTTCCTGATGTCGTGTATGGGGCAATGGAGGACTGTCCTTCGCTATCCAGGATGTCGAAATATTCAGAGGAATAGCGAACCGATAAGGATCGAGCGAGGCATATTTCAGGGTGATAGTTTGAGTCCGCTTTGGTTCTGCTTAGCCTTGAATCCTCTAAGCACACTGCTGGAGGATTCAGGTCTAGGCTATCGGCTGAGGAGAGGTGGTCAGGTTATATCGCACCTCCTCTACATGGATGACCTAAAACTCTTTGCCCCCAACAATTTGCAACTGATGGAGCTACTGAAAGTAACTCAAACTTTTAGTAGCGCCATCAGGATGGAATTTGGTGTGGACAAATGTGCGGTCATGCATGTAAAGCGAGGGGAGATTGTTGAATCCGTGGGAACCCAACTCTCGGATTCCACAAACCTTAGAGCCCTCTCCGCATCCGAAACCTATAAGTATTTGGGTATGTCGGAAGCGTTAGGCATCAATGTTACTGACATGAAGCAATCGTTGAAGGAGCGCTTCTTTGGCCGCCTGAAAAAAGTACTTAATAGTCTTCTATCAGGCGGAAACAAGGTGCGCGCCTTCAACGGTTGGGTCATGCCGGTTTTGATGTACTCTTTCGGCATACTCAAATGGACTCAAACCGAACTCGACGCCCTGGATAGGAGGGTCCGTACGCTGCTGACTGCAAATCGAATGCATCACCCACGGTCATCGGTAATGAGGCTGTATATCCCGCGAAAGTGTGGAGGTCGAGGGTTTTTAAACGCTAAGACCCTCCACAATCGCGAGATATGCAGTCTCAGGGAATATTTCCTAGAAACCGACGTGGGGATGCATCGAGATGTAGTCGCCGTGGACAAGGGCCTCACCCCGCTCTCCTTGGCTAAAGAGAACTGGCGCAAGCCAGTAGTGCTTGACACTAATGATCGCATGGAGGTATGGCAGAGTAAGGAGCTTCACGGACGCTTTTTCCGGGCCCTACATGGACCCGATGTCGATTTACTAGCGTCCGTAGCCTGGCTGCGTTTCGGTGACCTCTTTGGAGAAACCGAAGGTTTTGTCTGTGCAATTATGGACGAAGTGATGATGACGAACAATTACCGGAGATTTATTGTGAAAGACGGCACGGTTGACATCTGTCGGGCATGCCACCGGCCGGGAGAATCAATCAGGCATATTATCTCCGGGTGTTCTCGTCTAGCTAACGGAGAGTACTTGCATAGACACAACCTTGTAGCCAGGATAATCCATCAGCAACTTGCTCTGAAATACAGCCTTGTGGAATCGGAGGTGCCATACTACAGGTATGTGCCCGACCCAGTTCTCGAAAATGGTAATATCTCATTATATTGGGATCGATCCATCATCACTGACAGGACTATTGTTGCCAATAAGCCTGATATAGTGGTGGTGGATCGATCAGAGCGGCGCGCAATGATTGTTGACATAACCGTCCCGCATGATGAGAACCTCGTGAAAGCCGAGAAAGATAAACAAATCAAGTATCTTGACTTGGCTCGCGAGGTTGTCGACATGTGGGATGTGGACTCAGCAATCATTGTGCCGATAGTCGTGACAGCCAATGGGCTAATAGCCAAGAGCCTCGACCAACACCTGAGGAGGCTCTCGTTGGGCAGCTGGATCAAGGGCTTGATCCAGAGAGCGGTACTTCTGGACACGGCCCGCATTGTTAGGAGGTTTCTTTCTCTGGAGCCCTGACCGCCGGTAGCTTGGACCCTGTTCCCGATACCGGTGGGCTACTATTTTTTATATTTTTAAATGTTTTTATGTTTTTATATTCTAATATTTAAAAATATAATTTATATGTACATACGATGAAATAAAGGAAATAATAATAATAATAATAATAATAATAATAACACAAATGACACAACATAGATATCACCATCCCAAATCAGCAATAGAAAGAGTTATAATGTCCAGAAAAGAAGGTGGCAGGGGACTAGTCGAAATATCACATCTTCATAAAAGACAAGTCATAAATTTAAAACAATTTTTCTTGCGGAAGAAAAACAACAGTCAATTACACAAAACAATTATAGAGATAGACAAACAATATACACCATTGAACCTTAGCGATGATAGCAGTATTGAGACAGTAGATAAAGCGAGACATATAGAAGAGATACACAGGAAATGGAGGCAAAAGGAACTACACGGAAGACATCCCAACGATTTATACCAAACATACATAGATAAAGAGGCATCTAACAAATGGCTTGAGTTAAGTGAACTGTTCCCAGAAACAGAAGGGTTTATGTTAGCCATTCAAGATCAAGTCATTAATACGAAAAATTATAGAAAATACATAATAAAAGATAGTACAGTAAGAAATGATTTATGCAGAAAATGTCACAGCAAACCTGAAACAATACAACATATCACAGGAGCTTGTATTACTCTAACCCAAAACGACTATACGCATAGACATAATCAACTTGTTAATATCATACACCAAAAACTCGCAACTAAACTTAAACTCATGCAGGATCCATACACACCATATTACAAGTACACGCCTAGAGCTGTATTAGAAAACCAATTCTACAAAATATACTATGACCGCACTATAATTACAGACCACACCATATATAACAACAGACCTGATATAACACTAGTTGATAAAGTAAGCAAACACACATTTATAATAGATATAGCAGTCCCTAATACTAACAACATTCAAAAAACTATCACAGAAAAAATCAGAAAGTATACAGAATAACAAGAGGAAATTACTAAAGTTTGGAAAATGAATAGAGTCACTATAGTCCCAATAGTAATATCAACAACAGGTGTTATCCCAAAACAAATATTCAATAGTTTTAATGCACTAAATCTATCTAAATACACATACATAACACTTCAAAAAGCTGCCATATTAAACACTTGCCGCATTGTAAGAAAATTTTTACAACTAGACTTGGACAACAATTTCACTGCAGTACAGAGCAATTTACCTTCTTAAAATAATAACTAGAATCTCACCTTGGTTCACACCCGTGAGATTCTGAAAATACCAGGTACTAACCTGAGAAAATTTAATTTGAAAACCAAAATAATAATAATATATTCGACAACTATCACACAACGCCGTCTAGTCCCAAGCTAAGCAGAGCTTGTGTTATGGGTACTAGACAACTGATAAACATACTTATATATTTCTAAATACATACATATTATAGATAAATTACACCCAGACACAGAACAAATGATCATGCTCATCACACAAACATTTGTCCTGGGTGGGAATCGAACCCACGACCTCCGGCATAGCAGTCAGGGCCACTAACCACTAGACCAACGGGCCAGTCAAAAATAAAGAAAAAAAAATAAAGAGTATTCTATTCTATTCTATTCTAGTCCAATCCTACACTTATTTTGGAGCGTTAATCTCAAACGGGATGCCTAGGTGAAATTAGGAATCACATGGCGATAACTAAATCATCGATAGACAAACTATTTTGTTTATAACCTATTTATGTACCTAGTTTTAATAGTTTTTTTTTTTATCATTGTTCCTCTCAACCTAAGCACTGCCATCTATTCTCTTCACCACCCTTGTATGAGTGGTAGAGAATGCCTAAGGCATTACGTCCGCCATTGAACCTATTTTGTGTGCGAAAAGTTTAAATAAATAAACTGATAAAAGTCTGGAGACACAGAGATCTTACAAAAGTCACCAAGATCCGGCTTATTTATCACTGGTTTTCCCTGTTCCTGTACGCTGCTGAGACGTGGCGAGGCATCGAAAAGACGGTAGACGTTCTGGAAATGTGCTGCTGGAGAAGAATGTTTAGGGTACCTATCTTGGATTGAGTTTCGCACCAACACCTCTATACGCCAAGAACTCGACATCAAAAAGCGTCTATCTGTTCTGGTCTAAACGCGCATCCTCCAATATTTCGGATATGTCTCGTGTTGTGAGGGTGACTGTATTGAGCGCCTTGTCGTGCAGGGTAGTGAAGGACACTAGACCACGCGGACGCGCACCCATGAGATGGACTGACCAAGTTAAATCCGCAGTGGGTGATCCCTTGTTTGAGTGCACAAAAACTATCAGAAATCGGAGAAGGTGGCGAGAAATCGTGAGGCGAATCACATCAACAACCCTTAGACAACTACATGACCGGTCTGACAAGAGTGCTACGAAGAAGAAGAAGTACGTCAGATCGCTAATAATAATGCTAAACTCCTAGCGTACATATATTCGTAACTTCCAAGATTTGCAAACGTGCTAGTTCTCTGCGTCAATGTTTGTAGAACATTCTTCCCGTAGAAAGTTTTCGCATTAGACCCGAATCGAGCAGCTTGACCAAACATACAATAGATAGCCTTTGTACATAAAAGTAACATTAAATTACCGGATTTCTATCGGTTACCATGAAAGGATTTAGTTTGCCGTGAACTCACGTAATTTGTCAAAGTCACAGAGAAGAATAGGGTTAGGTATGGGTTCATTTGGGTTGGTTCTTAAACAAATTCAACTATTCCTCGAAGTCTCTTAGAAAAAACAGAATTTCTTCTACTGATCGGCGTGGCCGCCTACTGGGCCCAACTCTCATAGATAGTATGTTTTTTTTTTAACTTTAGCCATCGACTTGAAAAGAAGAAACTCTCTGTGCTACCTATGTCTTAAAATCTGTACGAAATCTGTCACTATGCGAAACGAGGGTTCACACCTATGTCCGAAATTGTGTGGTAGATGTTTTGTCAATTATCCTTCAGTCCCGACGAGTTTTGTATAATAAATGTAGGTAAGTGTAATAAATCGAAGATATTATCCCAAACGGCCGAGTGTTATGTTCTGAAGTATTGTTACGAAAACAGTGAGATCATTATTACGAAACCATTTTTATTTTCTAGCAGTGTCAGCAATATGAGCTCTATTGTTACCGAGGCTACTTAGACTTACCTACCTACCTACAGATAAACTAATAAGTAAGAAAATACACAAATAAGAGAAAGACATGAAGAAAACAGTTTTTTGTGCTCATAAATAGTGAGGTATACGTTCGTGTCAATAGCGGCATCACAATGAAGCTACTTTACGGTATCAGAATATTTTTCACAACCCAGAAAAATACTTCCATATATTAGGTATAGGAGATTTACGGAAGTCCGAAAATTCGTCATATTTACATATCAAAAGTCACGGCTATTCAAATCCCGAACCTAAATCACGGCCTTAAAGCCCACCAAGGATAGCCCAGAATAGCTCCACTACAAAAGACTGCTACACAGTATCGGATGTGGGCCATTAGACCCTTTTATTGCTCTGACAATGCAGGTCCTTGACCGCGCTAGAGGTCACCGCGATGTATTGTGACAAGTGGGGTTATGCGATTATGACGCCTATCGATAGAGACATAAACTGCCTGGAGGTGAGGGTCGGTATATTTAATTGGGGTTGGTAAATATTTGGTTAGTGTGTGATCCCATTTTCGGGATATGTCGAATAAATCGTAGTATATTATGGGTTTAAAAGGTTTTTTAATAAATGAAGCTTGCTAGAGTGGCTTCTACTAAAAAGCTTCTTCTTAAACTTTTGCCGTAATTATACGACTTCACAGTTTACGACCAAATCATAATAATAAGTGATGCTATATATACGAAACTCAGTTCATGAAAGATACCATTAATACCGAGGGTTAAAATAGAATTCAAAAATCAATATTCAAAAGACAACTTTGAAAGAAAAGCATTAAAATATTGTTTTAACACAAACTAATCAAAAATCACTTTCATCTTAGCGAAGTTTTCCGCGACAACCGGTTACACAACCCCGTCGAAATATGAACAAAGTCACCCCTAACGCGGGGGGCGAATCTCGCAAAAAGTAAACAGAAATCGCTTTAGTCGATAAACTCGCCCCCGAGCCAATTACTTGACAAAATTGGTGTTTATAAGTTCAATTTGGAAACATGCGGGTTAACGCAATCATATGCATGTTTGGAAGAGGAGCGAAAATAAATAGATTTATTTATTTACACAGGAGATAATATCTAAAAAAAGTAAGTAATTTAAAAAAATTAAACCGACTTCAAAAAGAAATGAACTCAAAATTTTATTATCAAATGACTTTAATTTCGGAAGTCAATGTCTTGGGATCTGTATTTTAGTTTTATGCCACCGACTTCCGAAATTAAAGTTATTTCAAAATTTTGAGTTCATTTCTTTTTGAAGTCGGTTTAACATTTCTTTTTATTTCGTAATTTTTAGTTTGAAGTAAAAACTGGAATATTGTTTGTAATAAGTAGGTAATAGTTTTGTTGTAAATATTGCACTAGAATTTGACCAAGGTTTTGAGATGTTTTCCCTTTGACACTACACCCGTAGCTCGTATCAATAAGCCAGGCCGTCACACTTACACGTATTAGACCATATCTTGAAAATTACTGAATTGATTATGATAAAACTTGCACTGTTCCATAAGTTGAAGTAAATGTAAGCCAATAAAAAAATGGTCACGATCCGATTAATAGTTGCGGAAAAATGCGTGGACAAAAATACATACATACATACATCTATAAAATGTTGTATATTTGTTTAGAAGCCCTAATAGATTGTCATATGTGAATATAATGCAATTTCAATGGTATTACATACATACGTGTCCAATTAATAACCTCCTTTTTTTGCAGTCGGTAAAAATAGACCTTTAATGTTATGTAACAGCTACCATTTGGCATGAGATCCCGGTAAAGTCTGATAAGCTTCGTGGTTAATCAATTAATGTTTGAAACGTGTCATATAGTTTCCTCTTCTATCAATATGTTAAGAGCATAAAATGAAAATACTTAGGTTCACACATTGGTGATGTTCTTCAGAAAAGTCAAGTGGGTAGTACTCGCGTCCGATCAGATCAGAGGGGCAATTCTCGTAATTTTAAGAACGCTTACAGTCTGATCTCAGTCTAAATCTGTCAAAAATACTTTTAGTTTCCCCACATTTTTGAGAAGTTTTGGCATTTGTTTGTCGCCGTAATGAGACTGCGACTAGATTTTGAACGTTTTATATTACTGAAATTGAGAATTGACCTTCTGATGTATGAACGCAAACGAAGCAAAATGAGTATGTAATGATTCTAGTAAGTGGCATTCTGAAACGTGGTCGCTCACTATGGGCCTTAAAAGAAGGCTAAAAGTCGCCTAAAGGGCAATGGAGAGGGCTATGCTTGGAGTTTCCCAGCGTGATCGAATCGGGAATGAGGAGAACCAATGTAACCGACATAGCCCGAAGAATTGCCAAACTTAAGTGGCAGTGGGCAGGGCACATTGCTCGCAGAACAGATGGCCGATGGGGCCGAAAGGTTCTCGAGTGGCGACCGCGTACCGGAAGACGTAGCGTTGGAAGGCCTACAAAGTGGACCGACGACCTTGTGAAGGCACTGGACCGGTCGAAGTGGAGGTGCTTGGGGGAGGCCTATGTCTAGCAGTGGACGTCTTTCGGCTGAAATGATGAAGTGGCATTCTGTAGTGGCTGCCAACCCCTATGATAAATAGCAGATTGGGCGAGGGCACAATATTAACACGAGTGCATTAATTAGGTCACTTTAGCAAGGTGCGTAATCTACTTTTCTTTCAACTACCAATCTACAGGCCTACCGTGATAAAATATATACCTACTCAAAATAAAAACTTAAGTTAATGACAACAAAGTTTAATTCATCTTCTCCTCAAACATTTAAAATTTACAATTATTAAATGTGCAGTTATTAAAAGTGAAATTTGCACATTTACTTGGAATATTTATTCTAGTATTGGTTTGGTTTATTTGTAAATAATCATTAATGTTATCAGAATCAGCCATACAAGTAGACGCGGCTCAATTTCAAATCATTTCCATGAGAAGTAGACGGACGTGGTGATGTTGATCGGTGCATACGAATTGATTCAGTTATGTTTTGAGTGATTTCACTTTTATTTTGTACCGATTCCTATATGTAACATTCTGCTACTTGGTCCGATTTCCATCTACCATGACGCTTGTGCGTAGTCACCGGGATCAGCTAGCGTTGCTGACGTTCGGCGGAAACAGTGCCCAGTGGAGGCTTCCGATAACTGGCAATTTCATAAGGCAATTTTCCAAATTTGTTTCTGCCGATGGCTAGTTTTGTGCATTTTCCATTCTGATAATTTAAGAAAAAACACACACACATAACACATAATCAGCCTATAATGTTCCCACTGCTGGGACACAGGCCTCCTCTCTATGAGAGGGAGTGGGCCGTAATTTTTTGGTTCTAGGACATGCCGGTTTCCTCACGATGTTTTCCTTCACCGTTTTGAGAGCAGTGGTGAAGAAAAAACGCTTTGTGTTTATAGAACTTGGACGCAGCGCCATGTATTTCTGTACTACATTTAAAAATTCGTCACGTATTACAAATTGACGGTCTTTCTTTGTTTTCGTGTTCATAAGTTTATTATTTTTTTTATTTTTTATTAAAACTTTATGCACAAGTAAAAACTGTACAAAGGCGGACTTAATGCCATGGGCATTTTCTACCAGTCTGCCTTAGGGTGATGCAGAAACAATACACAGTAGGTGCAATAGCAGAAAACAAATAGAAAATATTTATAAGTAAAATATAAGAATAAATACATACAAACAATATATAAACCAAAACAAAAGAAAAAGTTATGAGAGAGAAACAAGAAAACCTACAAAAACTTAATTCTGAGACGAATCTGCCTGACGAGTTTAATTAGCAGCTTCTGGTTATGTGTTTCGATGTTGTCAATTGTGATATTCATTAATTCAGAGCTTCTGTAAGCGACTCCGTTTATCTCCGTTTATCTCTGTTTTTCTCCGTTTATACCGAAAATGAGAGCAACCTGTAAAAAAGATTAAAATTCGACGTTACACACAAATTAACACATAATTTATAGGCATTAAATTATATTAATGGCTGGTATATACATTGTTTTGGGCAAGTATTTAGTGGAAATACATTGCCGGGTAATTAGAATAACTTCAAACATGTCGCAAGTAGTTATTCTACTTAGCCGGCAATGTACTTCTATTAAACACTTGCACTGAACAGTGTTTATACCGGTCATAATGTGTCACCGCTTAGATTATATAATTAAAACTTGCCTTTGTTGCTAAATATTTATTGTTAGATGCTTCATTCAAAAATGTTTCTATATCCTGATCTGTGAGCACTTTCGACTTTTCACTCGTATACTCATCTGATAGTCGCTTTGGAAGCGATGTTAATTTAGAGTATTCTTTTATATCCACGTTGTGCTTGGTATTAACTGTGCTTAACCACAATGAAGTTGGTCTCATTTTTTGGACTTCTCGTTGAAATACGTTAAAAACACACTTTCGGACAGTGATTTTAGACGTCTTTCGTTTCTCCACTTAATAAAATTTTCATAAGCTTTTTTCCCGCGAAAAGTTTATTTACAGTTACATTTGTAGCTGTTTTTATATTTTTTGGAGTTGAATTCATATCGCTATCGCTGCCTATTTCCATTTTTTTAAACTTTTGTTGCTAAATATGAAGTATGAAAGTTTTACAATGGTACAAAATGCACGCCATTTTATTTTCACCAGGTCTGTTTTATTTAGCCAATTTTTGTTTTCAGCCAGCATCTTTTTGATCTCATGCATATTATATTTTATGTGAAACGTAATGGGAGACATTAAACCTTTGCGGTAAATATATATCTATCAAAATAAAAATAAAACTGGCCAAGTGCGAGTCGGACTCGCACACAAAGGGTTCCGTACCACAAGGCAAAAACGCCGAAAAAAACATGTTTGTTGTATGGGAGCCCCCCGGGGAGGGTCTGTATTTATGCTTTTGCGGTTGCACAACGACATGCTTTGCTTTGCTTGGTAGTATAGATGCAGGCCTACCCTGTCACCTCCTTCTGAGGTGGTAGGGTGGCGGGGTCTTGAGGGAGAGCGCTACAGTCGTGTAGATCCTCAAGGCAAGTCTGGCGGATGTACCTTCTCGAGGTTGCCACCCCGTTTCTTGGTCTGATTCCTTAAGAAACAGACGCAACAAAAACCACCAGGCGCCAGTGCATCCCTAGCCTAGTTCCCTTTTAACCCATTCATTCCCGTCTTTCAGCTTCCTGCCCCGGATTTCACACTCCTTCCCCACTCCATCCCACCCTCATCCCCATTCCTTCCACCTCCACCATTCCAATTTCCACTCCTAACCGCGACCCCCCGTGACTGGGTGGCAGCGGGCCCGCCTATCACTAAAATCAGCTGATGGCGAGTAGGAGTAAGCAGTCACCTGCGCTAGGACCTGCGCAGTTGAGCGCCGTAAGCGGGGATGAAGGAGTCCTGGGGGGTTGAGCTGAAAGGCAACACGCCCCCTTTGGTCTGGATTTCAAGCGAAACGGTGGCCCTACCCAATAGCCGGGGGTAGGGAAATGGTCACGGTGTCCCGTCAGAGGGTCACAGGCGAGGTGCGTGAGGTCCGCGGAGGTCGTTCTTGAGCGGCCAAAGCGGTAGGTAAAGGTCATGCTGACGGTGTAAGTGAGGGTTGATCAGTTCGTAGGGGGTTTGGCCCTTTGAACCTTCTACGCCAACCCGATCGAGCACCCGATGTCGCACTGTAAGCCAGCCTTGCGCACCTATATCTCTCTGGTAGTCCTAACGTTCGAGCTAGTTTGTAGTGAGACGTTCCCAGGTGCGGGCTCCATGGAGGGTGGGAAACCAGAGAGATGAAATTTTCATAAACTTTAACATGGATAATTTAAGGCCAGTTAACAATCAACCAACCGGAGTGGAGGCGAAAGCCAATGAGACTCCCAAGGGAGGTGCTTGCACTTCCCTCGCCCCTAGTGTCCTTGCAGTTAACGCTGCAGGTACTAGCGCGGGTGCTGGTCCAGCTGTGGCGAGAACCGCAGCCAAGACCAAACGCAAAAAGTCCCAAAACAAACAAAGAACGTCGGCGCTGATTGGGACCAGTACCGACCCTTCTAAAACTCAGGGAAAGACCAAGGCGACGATTAATACCACTGCCGGTCTGACCCTCTCCATACAGACACCGGAGTCGGGTAACACCGGCGCCGGGCGCCCTCACAAACACCCTCCTTCTCCGCTATCCCCTCATCCCAACTCACATCAGGCGGCCGTCACCGGTCAGACGGAGACGATCGTTTGCACTGAGGACGCGTTCTCACGTGCCTGGCAAGTGCAGAAACGCAAGGGCAAGGGTAAAGATAACACTCCACAAGCCCGATGCCCCCACACTGACCCCTCAGGTCCACCAGCTTCCTCTTCTCAGAGCAAGCAGAGGGAGAGATTGACGAGGAAGGAGAGACGACAACAACGCAGGCTGCTAGGTAAGGGCAGTCGTCCGAAACAGGCCACTGCCGCTAGGCCGGTCAATCCGACTAGCGGCCAGCTGAACTTCGCCGCCGGAAAGCGGTCGCAGGTAGGGGCCGGCACTAGCCGACCTGTGCCCGGGCAGCCGCCAACCGGTGTTCCGAAGGATCAGGCAGGTAACTCCAGCACACAGCGACCCGATTGGAAGGATCAGGCTGCGGCCAAGCGAGCTCTCAACGAGACTTCAACACCTCGGGGAGAGCATAAGCGGCCGCGTCTTGATCAATCCAGACGGGTCCCTCAAAGAAGCTACGCCCAAGCTGCCAGCGCAACCCTGGACGTCGCGATTACCTGCGAACGCACAGGGATCCTCAGCGGGGAGGTATCGGACCAGGTACTCGCTGCCATCCAGAGGCAGATTACCCTTGAGGCCTGCTCCCCCAAACCAGACACTCCGGGACCGACGTTCAACGCCAAGCCGCTGGTCGCCGGGGGCGTCGTGAAACTGTGGTGCGGTAACGACCACACTTTAGCCTGGCTGAAGAAAACAGTCTCCGACCTTTCTCTCCGTATCAACATCCCGTTGGTAGTCAAGAGCCAGTCGGAGATCGAAAAGCGTATAAGATGTGGCATCCTGATCCCAGACGAGCAGGGAGTATATGGAGAGTCGACCAATATTGGCCGCGCTCTCAGCTACCAAAATCCCTGGGTAGACATTAAGAGGTGGGTGCTGCTCTTTGCCGACAAGCAGGCTGAGCAATGGTTCGTGGTGGTCGGCGTCCCTGTGGACCAAATCCCGACCCTGATGGAGGCCGGACGCCGACTCTCAATAGGACTGGGAGCGGTACGTGAAGTTCCAGGGTCGGAACACGGTAGGTTCACCGACACCCCTCAGGGATGGGACCCCGCCACGGGTACCCTTGGTGAGGTGCCAGACCAGCCGCAGACACCAGTGGGGGAGTCATCTCCCACTACAAACAACCCGGAGGCATCCGCGACTGAACCTGCTCCGGCAGGGTCGGCCGCCCCCGCTGCCGCCACCGTGGGCGCCGTCCCCTTATCTGGTACGGAGCTGGACGACATGATCCTGTCCCCGGCTTCGACCCAGGGGGGGACGGCTTCGACGAGGGCGACCTGTTCGCCGGGCTCAGATTGGAGGGGGACGAGGAGGGGTTGGCCAGTGATGGCGTCCCTTTCGTCGGCCTGTAAAATCCTCCAGGCAAACCTCCACCACAGTCAGACCGCGACGGCTCAGCTTCGCAAGTGGCTGGAGGTTCAACACACGGCCATTGCCTTGATCCAGAAGCCGTGGATACGGGCAGGCCGCATACAAGGACTCTCCAATCTTGGCGGTAAGCTCCTGGTCACCACAGAGCACGACCATCCCAGATCGTGCATTTATATCACAGGTAACCTTAAAACACAGCTATTAACCGATTTTTGTTGCAGAGATGTCTCTGCAGCAAAGCTGCTAATACAGCGTGAAAACGCCATGGAGATGGTGATCGTCCTCGCCTCGGTATACATGCCCGAGGCAGAGGCGCCGCCCCCGCACGATTTCGCCCGCCTTGTGAGCCACTGCGAGAGGAGCGGGCATGACGTCGTCGTTGGGGCCGATGCCAACGCTCACCATCAACTGTGGGGTATGGACACGCAAAATGAAAGGGGTAAGGCCTTGGTAGATTATCTATTCTCCACTAACCTAACCCTACTAAACATGGGATCCGAACCAACGTTCGTAACAAGGCGTAGCCGGACAATCATTGACCTAACTCTGGCTACAGAGGGAGCGTCGGAAGTCATCACTGGGTGGCATGTCTCCAAAGAGGCGTCCTGCTCTGATCACAGGTGGATCCGCTTCGACATCCAGGTCTGCATCCCACCTACACAACCACGGCGCAATCCGCGCAACACGGATAGGGCCACCTACGCACGCAGCCTTGAATCAAAGCTGGCGACAGCAGACGATCCGACAACATTTGCGGATCCGACACAGATTGAAACACAAGTAAGTCATCTTACTGAATCAATGATAGACAGCTACCATACTGCATGCCCAGAGACCACACCGCGCAGCACACCGGGCAAACAACCCTGGTGGGGCGCCGAGCTGGAGCGCAGGCGCGGTAAGGTAAGGAAAGCTCTGAATAGAGCTATGAACACAAGTGCGGATGAGGACTGGGATGACTATTACGCAGCCAAATCCAGCTACAAAAAATGCATCAGGTTCAGAAGTACCACGAGATGGCGCAAATTCTGTGGTGGTATTGAATCTTGCCAGCAGGCGAACAGGGTGAGGAAAGTACTAGCGCAACAGCACACACCTGGGCCTGCTACCCTTCGGAAACCTGACAATACATTAACATCCTCACCAGAAGAAACGAGACGCATCCTAATTGAAACTCACTTCCCGGATGCATCTTCGCACAGGTAATCGACTGGCAGGATGCAACACAGACACCATCAGATAATGATTGGCTCTACGCAAGCAAGGTGATCACGTTGGAGAAACTCCAATGGGCCATTCGGAGCTTCCATCCTTTTAAGGCAGCCGGTCCGGATGGAGTGTTCCCCGCCTTACTGCAGTGGGGAGGCATCTCTGTCGCTTTGAAACTGCTGCCTTTATTGAGGGCGTGCCTGGCCTTTAGATACATTCCTAAGGGATGGAGGGAAGTGAAAGTCATATTCATCCCTAAGCCAGGTAAGGGTGACTACACAAACGCCAAATCCCACCGACCAATAAGCCTGACCTCTTTTCTACTAAAGACTCTGGAAAGGCTGTGTGATAGGGAACTGAGAGATGGCGCCTTGAAGACTATACCGCTACACGGCAACCAACATGCATACAGCTCAGGTAAGTCGACTGAATCCGCCCTTCACCTGGTAGTCAGCCAGATAGAGGAAGCGATTCACCAGAAAGGCACCTGTCTGGGCACTTTTATAGACATCGAAGGAGCCTTCGACAAAACTAACTTCTCCAGTATCAACAGCGCCCTCTCCAGACATGGGGTAGAACAGGTACTAGCGGACTGGATCACTAACATGCTAAGTAAACGAGTGGTTCGCCTTGAAGGTGAGCAGCAGCTGGCCATGATAGCCAGAGGCTGCCCCCAGGGAGGGGTGCTGTCCCCCCTTCTATGGAATCTGGTGATCAATGACCTCATCGCCAAACTCAACGCCAACCGCTTTTACACAGTAGGTTATGCCGATGACCTCGCAATCCTAGTTTCGGGGAAGGTGACGGGCACGATATGCAACCTCACTCAGCAAGCGCTACGAATCGTAGAAAAATGGTGCAGGGATTTTGACCTATCGGTGAACCCTACTAAGACCGAGCTGGTCATGTTTACCCACAAACGAGCTATGGGCCCTTTCCGCCTACCAAAACTGTTCGATACTGAACTCCAGTTGGCCAACGAGGTAAAGTACCTTGGTGTCACACTAGACAGTAAATTAAACAGGAGCAGTCACCTGGACAATAAACTGAACAGGGCTTGCATAACCTTTTGGCAGTGCAGGAGAATGATAGGTAAGAAGTGGGGCCTATCCCCTAAAATTACACTTTGACT
The DNA here is from genome assembly GCA_916614155.1 of Mesoligia furuncula. Lineage (NCBI taxonomy): Eukaryota > Metazoa > Arthropoda > Insecta > Lepidoptera > Noctuidae > Mesoligia > Mesoligia furuncula. Next base: position 29,172,633 of record OU744803.1, read on the forward strand.
GTACACTGCAGTGATCCGCCCCATGATCACCTACGGGGCTGTGGTCTGGTGGCCCCGCACCAAGCTAGTTACAGCCGCCAACAAACTACAACGCATGCAAAGACTAGCCTGCATGGCGACTACAGGTTGCATGAGGACTACTCCGACGGCAGCAGTTGAAGCCATCCTGGGAATCCCACCGCTCCATCTGTTCATACAACAGGCAGCGACGATGGCGGCAGTACGTCTTGATACACTAAATCTCTGGGGTAAGAGTATCACACCACACACCATGCTGCTTGAGGGACTACACAAGGAGTTCCCCATTACGAAAGCCATTAAAGACAAGGTACCCAAACAATTTATCTTTGATAAAAAATACAAGATCCAACTTCACGAGGATCGTCGATGCGAGGGGCTACGACCTACGGAGCTGCGCATCTTCACGGATGGATCTAAAACAGGTAGTGGCACAGGTGCTGGAATCTTTTCGGAAGATCTCAACATACATATTGCCACACCATTGGGGGCCCATAACACAGTGTTCCAGGCCGAATGCATGGGTATTTCTCTGGCAGCTTCAGCCATTATGGCTAGGGAAGTAAAAGACCACTCAATCCGCATACTCTCAGACAGTATGGCTGTTCTGCAAGCGCTGAACAGTTATACAGTTGACTCTGGGCTAATATACGAGTGTCACCAGTGCCTCAACCAGGTGGGTAACCTCAATAAAATAACCATTCAATGGATCAAAGGACACAGCGGTTCGCTGGGAAACGATGCAGCCGACGAGCTTGCCAGGAGAGGTTCGAGCATGGCACCAGTGGGACCTGAGCCCATCGCGCCACTTACCTTCGGGTTTTTACGCACTCTGGTAAGGAAACGCACCAGAGACCAACACGACAAACTTTGGATGGATCAAGGCGATTGCAGGCAGGCTAGGGAAGCACTTCCCACTTTGGATCCCCGCCTCACGAAACAGGTTCTCCGTCTAACTAAACAAAAGCTGCGTATAGTTATGGCAGCTTTAACTGGCCACGGGTCATTTAATAAACACCTCTATGTCATAGGAGTAACAGACAGTCCGCTGTGCAGGGCCTGCATGGTGGATGACGAGACAGCGGCACATGTGCTTCTAAACTGCCCGGTGATCACCACGTACAGGGCAAAGTACTTCGGTAACCCAGGTACCCTACGCGAGACGGTCAGCAACATTAAGGCGTTGCTGGCCTTTCTTGAGGAGCTGGGGTGGATCGAATAATCGATTTTCCCACCCGTACGCAAAATACGCGCATTGACGTGGAGTTGCGGAAACCAGCCAATAATACCAATTACCAATTACCAATGGGAGCCCCCCTTAAATATTTATTTTATTTTAATTTTATTATTTATTATTAAAGTTAAAATACAACTGACTATTTTGTGCATATTTCAAGTGCCTACCTGTTGCCATTTTTGATATCGAGCAAAAATGGCCAAAAAAATCGCGTTTGTTGTATGGGAGCCCCCCTTAAATATTTATTTTATTTTGTTTTTAGTATTTTTTGTTATAGCGGCAACAGAAATACATAATTTGTGAAAATTTCAACTGTCTAGCTATCGCGGTTCTTGAGATACAGCTTGGTGACAGACAGACAGACAGCGAAGTCTTAGTAATAGGGTTCCGTTTTTACCCTGTGGGTACGGAACCCTAAAAACAGTACATTAATGAACTGTTTTGGTTCTAAGCAAAAAATACGTTCTTTGTGATCGGTTTTGTAATGATAACGATAACATTACTACGTAGTTAAAAGAAAAGGAGTTTTATGTACATTTATGTGTTGTATAATAAATTGATGAGCACTAAAAGTATTCTAATATTAATTATAGCATAACAAAAATTCCCTTTTATGCGACCAGCTTCCTCTCTGGTACACTTTGGAAGCCTATAGTAATATTTAATGGCGCACTTAGCCTTTTGAGGTCACTCTTAAAGAATTTATTAATTAATATTCATCAGGCTCTCAATACTTGGCCTTTTAGACCCAAATTGTAAGACTTCAAACATTAGCGTTGAATCTTAGTGCATGAGCGGAACGACTTCATGATTTTATTGACACAGGGTGTGAGTTTTTCAAAGCTTTTTAACACAGTCCTTGTGTTACAATTTAAAATTTGTGGCCTCTTACGGCAATCTAACATAAGGCCAGATGCCAGGTGATGGGGTATCGAAATATAAGGAAACAACAAATTGTCTCAAACATCGTATACACACATCAAAAGTGTCTAGGGATCAACATATATTTTTGCAATAACTTTTCTCCTGATTGATATTAATTAAAATTTTCTTTAAGGATTCATCAAATAAAGTGTTTTCGTTTGTCACAGTAACGATAAACCAAGTCACCTTTGCATTAATAAAGAAATTTGCCATTTTCCTAATAAAGGGATTTTTGACATTTGAACCACTAACACAAAAAAAAGTTCGAAAAAAAGACTGAAATAACAGTTTTCTTTAAAATTTTATTGGGTAACTTAAACAATTAATAATCCGTGTTTCTACCGCGAACACTAACAACACAAGAACATCGGTTTGGCATACTCAAAATGAGTTCATCCAAATCACGCTGTGGAATGGCCGCCCATGTTCGTTGCAACAACAAAAAAAGGTCTTCTTGCGACTGGATACCCTCCATATTCGGCAGAGCTCTTCTCTGTAGCATATCCCATGCATGCTCAATCGGGTTCAAGTCTGGCGACTGAGCAGGCCAGGGCAGGACATTGATGTTAGCTGCGGCGAGAGTCTGTCTTACAACTCTTGCGGTGTGCGGTCGTGCATTATCATGCATTAACTGAAATAAGGGACCGATTTGCACTTGTAGAGGAACGATGACGTCTGATACAATCGTCTCAGCATAAATTTGAGCGTTGAGGTTGCCTCTGATCCAAATCAACTCATTTCTTCCGCCGATCCAAATACCCGCCCATACCATGATGGTTCCACCACTATAAGGATGGACTTCCTGGCAGGATGTTAATCGCTGTTGGCGTCCAGGGGTTCTCCAGTGTCGTGTACGTCTTGTATCCGGTCTCATACCAAAACGAGACTCATCAGAAAAGCACACGAAACGCCATTGTTCTTCTGCCCAATTTCTGTGTTCAAGAGCCCATTGATATCGAATCCTACGATTGTGCATTGCTATAGGTGGTACCCGTAGCGATCTTCGGGAATGAAGGTTCACTTCATGCAAGCGGTTTCTGACTGTTTGGTCGCTAATTAAGTTCCCTGAAGAGTGATGAAGCCTCACGGCTAACATCATGGCGGTTATTGTTGGAGCTCTTCGAGTTAAGATTTGAATGTATCGGTCTTGTCTCCGTGTGGTGCAGCGATACCGTCCTCCATGGCGCTCAGCCACGGTACCAGTGCTTCGATAACGTGTCCAAAGTCGACTGATAACACTCTGACTTGTATTCAGAGCTAAAGCCACAGTACGTTGCCGGGAACCAGCTTCTATCATTCCCACGGCTCTGAGAATTTCTTCCCTGCTTAAATGACGTCGCCGCTCCATAATAACGTTGGTTTTAACCAGTAGTAGGGAAACAGTAGCACTAATAATGTCTTCAATGCGTTGTATGTTTTTATAGGGAAAATATTGACAGCTGATTTTCATCTTTTACTCGAATTTGATTCACAGTTCCTGATTCAAATTATGAAATACACCAAAAAGGATCCATATAAATTTATAAAATCATAAATTTATTACAAAGCCACATCTCAATCTCAAGAAATCCGCATAAAAATGCTTGATCCCTAGACACTTTTGATGTGTGTATTTATAAAAATAAATCTGCTCAACATACCCCCACCCGGTAGCCGATACGGGGGTCTACCGCATTAAAAGGTGAACCTTAAGAACTAATTTACTTTATTACTTACAAATTAGGTAGGTGACTATAGTTATAACTTATTGTTGCCAGCCAGCTAAAATTTCAGCAGAAAGAGCTATGGTCGTGGGGAGTTGGAGATAAACCACTGGGTTTATCTCTATTTAATTTAAACTTTTAAACGGAACACTACTGAGTGTTCCGTTTAAAAGTTTAAATTAAATATTATAAATTTCAAATTTATTTAAGGTCAGTTGTTATTAATCTTATTAATTAACAAATGGGCGCCAGGGACTTTGAGAGTCCCGTATCCCGAAGCCGACGAAGGTGTCCAATTTACTTCTGGATGTACGTAGAATGTCGAACCCAAGATCCTCAATTCAAAATTACGTTGAAGGTTATACCTTAAATTTGAAATATATAATATTTAAATTAAACTTTTAAACGGAACAGTACTGGGTTTATCTCCAACTCCCCACGACCATAGCTCTTTCTGCTGAAATTTTGCATGCAGCCATGAATTAATATTAAGGAGGCTGCAAATGCCTTTCCGATCCAAGAAATAATGTTGAGTAGTGGTAAGAGCCCCAAGAAACAATGTCGTGCATATATTCAATAGCACAATGTTTATTGAGGATAGATAAAATATGAATTCTTCCACTGCGACTGAATTGTGGCTCCCACCAGCACTATTCTGGTTTACAAAGACTTTTGATTGAAACTTTATGATATTTTTGCAATAAGTATGCCACTTGACGAGTGTCAGACAGAGTACAGTCCAGACTACACGCGAACATGATTGGATTGAAATCCCGTTAGAGTGGCAGTCTTATCTTATAAGAATGGGAAGTAAGATCTTGAATACCGATTAAATACTGCTTGTATTTGTTCCAATCAATTAAGTTGATTATAATGTACTTACAATACGACAACACAATTGTATCATTTTACCTTTTCTCGGGCCCGTTACCCTACGAACGTATCACAACAATGCTCATCAGTGCACCGCTTTAAATATATATGTCGGAAATACGTAATACGTTTGACTATTCGGAACGTCAGCACCATCTGGTGGCGCTGGACAGAGTCTAGCCTGAGTCCGTCTGGGGTCGAGAAGAGTGAGCTTCGAGGTGAAGCGCGGGACTTGATCATTGGACATCGTTCGGACAACATGTGCTCAGAAACTGTCGCGCGTTCCGTATCGTTGAGTGTGTACCTACCTATAGTGTGTGATTCGCTAGTGTAATTAAACTGTTCGTGAAATTATATATAATCTGATTTGAACTGCAAACTGTTTTTCTATTGCGCAATAACTAGCACTACCCATAGTTCGCCCACAATAATTAAACTATGCCTGATCCTTAACGAGACGCACTATACCTTCTCCGACATATATTATAATAACATAATATATTATATAAGGTGTAAAAAAATTAACCTTACAAACTTTAAGAGGTGATGGTCTAAAACCATTGGACTGAACAACTTTCACTATGGGACCAACTCTGAAATCGCGAAAAAAAAATCAGCTGTTTCCTACATTTATGTTCGTATAACTCGTCAAAATGTAGGGACCAGCTGATTTTTTTTTCGCGATTAATTTTTTTTTCGCATAAATTGCTTAGCAACCATATTAAAGTAATCGAATCGCAACCCGTGAAATATTTGTCATTGAGTAGTTCCGGTGGCCATCTGTGGTCTTCATCATCAGCTCCACTTTACCAAATGATGATTTCCGAGAGCAAATGCTCAAGTTACTTTAAAAAAATACCCAAATCGCTATAGGTTTGCCTATAAAATTTGAGGGTTTCCCTCAATTTCCATGGGATCGTCTCATCAGATTCCAACTTGATGATAATGGGACCACCTCGAAGGTATACCTACCCTTTCAAATAAAAACAGAACTTTTGGAATGATCCAGCCGTCTTCGAGTGATCGGTGAACATACACAAGGTAGCTACTGTAAACTGTTGAAGAGTTTCCTTAACTGTCCTTCGTCTTCATCATCAGACCCCTAATAACAGTCACAGCTCATCTAGGTGTAAAGTTCACATCAATATAAATTAATCAAGCCCAAACACAAGGTAACTGCTGTACATCGTTGAGGAGTCCCCTCGACTGTCTTTCGGCTCCATCATCAGATCGACTCCAGGCCTTCATTAAATTGTAGTGCTTTAAAATACTTAATGAAAAAATTAACAAACGCACTAGTCGCTCTTACGATTTTTGAATGTTCCCCTCGATTTCACTGGGATGCCATCATCAGATCCTGGTTTCTGGTGGAAATATATCCTTTCGAACAAAAAAAGAATTTTGAAAATCGGTCCACAATTGACGGAGTAATCGCCTTATTAAATCAGTGACATAGCTTGCAGAGTAAGCAAACTGCAGTGGCAGTGAGCTGGCCATATTTGTCGAAGATCCGATGCCCGGTGGAGCAGACGAGTCCTTGAGTGGAGACCGCGTATCGGCAAGCGTAATGTGGGACGCCCACCACCTAGATGGACGGACTACCTACAGGAAGTGGCTGGGACGGACTGGATGCGGAAGGCGGAGGACAGGGTGTTGTGGGGCAGCCTGGGAGAGGTCTATGTTCAGCAGTAGACTGCAAAAGTCTGAGTTGATTGAAATGATCCAACACACGCCACCGTCAGCGAGACAAAAAAGTGAGCAAGCATGACATACTATTAGCCGCCAGGGCACATTCAAGTCAATGAAACACATATTACCCGGTAAATGGTAGCTCTATAGTACATAGAACTCACATCTGTGCTATGCAATTATAAAATACAAAGGAAATTGAGTTTACACAATGCAAAGATAGTCTTACAATCTTGAGCAGCTCCAACAGTATTTTCAAGTGTTTATCAATTAGTTGTGGTTGTGGAGCAGGACCAGCATTGAGCCAGCCATTTTTATCAGCGATGTAATCCCCTAACTTATAATATGCCTTCCTACATAATGTGCGTTTTATACAATGTCTCATTCAGTTGAAGAATGTGGGGAGGTATTTTATTATAACATTTTAAACAGTATCCCATAAAAGATGAGTCTACTTTAGCCAGTCTGAAACCTGGTTGAACTAGTAGGTCCCTGTTTCTAGTACTATAATTATGTCTTTTTTTTTTTTTTTTTTTTTTTTTATTGTCTTTATTTATTTATAAAAACTTTATGCACAAGTCTAAGAAATACTGTACAAAGGAGGACTTAATGCCTGAGGCATTTGACTTGCAGTAGGGCGTTATTTACTTGGTCAAAATTTGTAGCACGTCTATATACCTTAAACATTAAGGAAGTGTCATCAGCAAATAACACCATTTGTGGTTGACTTTTTAATAAATGAAGTAGATCATTCATATACACTAAAAAGAGGAAAGGACCCAATATCGAGCCTTGTGGCATACCCACCAAGTGAATTCACACCATTTATTTGAACTTACTGTTGTCTACTATTTAAATAAGAACTAACTAAACTGAACGCAAGTTTTCCAAGTCCATAATGCTCAAGTTTCAAAAACAAGGTATCGTGAACGACGCAATCAAATGCCTTGGAGAGATCACAAAAGATTCCCAATAGGCCTTAGGCCTCTTCCGACGTGTTAAAAATGTGTTTTAATAAGGACCGGATACCGGCGTCGGTCGTACAACGTCCTTTGGTGAAACCATAGATCGTGAAGGATTTTATTCGTGTTCAAATGATAGAGCATTTGATTAAGCACTATCTTTTCAAACACCTTGCTGAAAACCGGTAACGCGGATAGGGGTCTATAATTATTGGTGTCTTTACTGTCCCTGGATTTGTGAAGTGATATTACCTTACTGTATTTCATTAAATTGGGGAAGACTCCTTGATCCACACACAAATTAAATAATAAGGCTAAGTAAGGCGAAATAGTTTCAATTATGGAGGTACAGACTTTAATGGACATTTCCCAAAGATCTTCGGTCAATTTGATCTTAATTTGCTTAAAAGCTTTTATTAGTGTTATGGGGTTAATATGCCTGAAGTTAAATTCAATCGGACAGGCTGAAACGTTCGCCCTTACTAAATCAAAAGCAAGCGAGGGCGAAGAATTTAAGGTTTCTGTTGTTTGTTGCACAATAAACAATACTTTAATTAATATTTTTCTTAAAAAAGTAAGTATTATTTATCTAGCCTTGTACAAATTCTCATCTTACCGATTGTAAAGTCTACGTCTGTTGGTCTTATTGATAATGTTTGTGCCGACTATTTGTTAGTATTTGTAGGCAAACAGAAGATAATCGAATCTTTGAGAGGTCTGTGACATTTGCATGTTTGTACCAATTCTATTCAATTATAGCAACAGTTTATTCAATTCACTCGATAATCAATCAAAACAACATCAATTCAAACAAAAATTCATCAATTCATTTCATCAAATCTTTCGAATTTTCTCGATTTTGTTGTTTTTTTTTTATTTCTCTGTCCTTACGGGTTGTCAGTAGCCCGAAAGTTTGAAAACCAGTTTTTCCAAGGGGTATCGTATTACCCAGTAACTGGGTTGTGGTGGTCAGATAGGTCAGATAGGCAGTCGCTCCATGTAAAATACTGATATTCAGCTGCATCCAGTTTGACTGAAAAGTCAAACTGGATGCAGCTGAAAAGTCGAACCCAACATATTTGGGAAAAAGACATTTTATTTATCTACTAGGTAGATGTTAGAGGAAAACAGATAAGATAAGATGTTAGAGGAAAACAGATTTTAAGGTGAAATGGAAAGAAATGTCAGAAATTATTTTTTCTGCAAGCAAACATACACTGCATGTACTGTTTTTTTAAAAATAATTATTACCAAATTATTTGGCTTGGACAGCATCTTTACTGCCTTTTACATGTTGATGATTAAGGAGCACAATGTTAAATAATATGGAATAGATAATCCAATTGTTATGAACAAAATATAAGAAGCTCAAAATAAATAAACAAATAGCACCATGGTCTGGGCCAGAATAAGAAAATATATTTTCTTTCGCCAGGCGGCAAAAAAAGTACAGATTAAAAACACGATCTTATAATATTTTTATTCATAATCTTTTGAAAACATTTTCTTAACTTCAGCATGAATAAGAACTTTCTTTTCACTATATTCTTCGCATGAGTGAATGTAAATGTGGGTAGTTTCATAGTTTCACGCAGTTCTTAGTTTAATAGCAGTAGGTAATGTGTTAGAAACATTGCAGGTGTTAACTGCAGTAACAGATGACGCCATGTTTCATAACCTAAATGTACCGCGAACACATTGTTTTCGTGAACGATTTTGTACCGAGTATCTATTCTTTTATGATGGACTTAGATATTTTGAGTTGTTTTCGGCGAAGCGTACTGTGTGATCTCTGAGGGTGAATGGCGGGGAATAATTACAAAAATATCTTTGATGATTATTTGCGCTTTAAAAATATCGAATTATTTTCTTTTTAATCATTCGATATTTTTATTATTCCCTTGTATCACATGGCATCGTCGAGAATTTAAGTAAGTATGAGGCTCCTTCTTTGCGTTAAAATAATCTTAAATATAAGAGAGAGAGAGAGATAAACTCCTCTCTTTGGGAATATGAAAAACGGAAACAAATAAATTTTCAATAAAATAATCTACAAAACTTGCAAACAAGTACACCATATTCCAATATTCCGTTAAAACAACGTTACTTTCAGTTCTATCTAATAAAATAAAGCCACTTACGTCGAGGGCCACGTAACATCAAACGCAATAGTCGTCATATTTGCTCGCAGGTTTATTCCACACGAATTGCTAAAGATTGGAGAGGAAGTAAAGCTGTCGGTGTGTGTACTGCAACAGTTTTGTTACTCTCTCATTTTGTTTTATTCGGTCGGTTTGGAAAATGAAAATACAGTTTGGAAAATGTTTTGATTGGTTTGTGGAACTTTGGAACGTTTGAAAGAGTTTTTCTGCACAAATCTTTTAGTAAAAAAGGTACTTTGGATTAGTGAAGAGTTTAAAGTTATTTAGAAAAGTAGAAAACTGTTTCCTTAGTGCGTAAAAAGTTTAAAATAGGTCCACCTGCACGTTAATTGATAAACCAAACTTTCACATTTATAGCATTAATGAATGATGGATAATCCAGTATTTAATTTAAAACTGTGCAGTCAGTTGGTTGTTCTGACCGCATCCTGGTAACTAACGAGAGCACAGCCTACTTGTTACACAATAATCACATTTATTTGGATGTTAACTTTCCAAATAACGAGGATCTACTATGAGGTATATTTTATTACAGTTGAAATAAAGCGTATTTGTATTGCAATAGTGTTATTTAAACAATAGCAGTACACACGATTTATTAAAACGCACTTGGTGCTGCCATTTTAAACTGCACTTTTACAAAGTAGCATTTCTCATGCATGACTAAATTTTTTACCATTTATCATGAAATATGTTTCATTATCGTATGGCACAGAAGTGGCAACCGCAATGCGATGTCATTAGAACATAGCTGCGAAGAAAATAATTTTTAATTTCAATTAGTTTGCCTCGAGGGCGTGCTGTGGCTCGTGTAATCATTTATTTACAACTTTATAATTCGTTTTTCCTGGAGAAAATAGCGAGAAAATTATGGGTGATTATGCAGTGCTATCGTTTGTTGTTTTTCTGTTTTAAATTGGATTAATACAGTCACGGACGAAGTCTGAATATTTTACTGTGGTATCGCTACAATAACTATTAATTTTGCCGATCAAAGCAGCTACCATCTAAGGATTCTATGAATTCTAAATTTTGGTATGAAATCTGAAACTATCAGTAATATGACAATTCGCATTTCCTACGTATCAATTAATTTAATATCAATCTACCCGCTCTGTGAAATGCACAGTGGGCAGATTAAAATTGGATATGCAAGCAGTCGTGTTTCCTATTGTATTGTAGAGGCGCGCGCCGTGTGCATGTGTGCTGACGCCCCGCTTAATAATGTTCCATGACACTGCAGCGCCTGGCTTATGGCTCTTACTATTGTAGAATTTGTCACATCTATCGAGTTCTACCTATAATTGATGAATATTAATTTATTGACTTTGTAGTATATCACGACCAAGCAAGCTATATATGTGCTCAAAAATATATCACCGTTTCGCGCTGCAATTCTGCCGCTACATTCACAACTATTCCTTTCTTCCCAATTGACTATAATTGTTTTAGTTTTACTAGCCATCAGAATAGAATCAAAACTTATCGTAAATATTTTTTTTTGTATTCAGACACCTGACTCCTTAACAGTTCTAATTTTTGCATAGTGCCTGTACAAAAAAGAGGCCTATTCAGAATTTCGTAATTGCTTCGTAAACAAAGATTGTACCGCTTTTCATGTCTATGAGGGTGTGAACACCTTGGGACTTATTAAGTGTTCCTTTAGTAATCTTTGAGCTTTGACTTGCTCTCCATAGATGTTGTTGTTTAGGTGTTTTATTACCTACGTGTCCAAAAGATAAGTAGATATCGTAGGTAGGACTTTGTCATCAACGGACGTCGTGTAACTATAGAATTTATCACTTGTTTTGTTTTAAAGAAATTAAATCGCTCTCGAAAGATGGGTTCTGAAATGAAATAATGATGGTAAGTGGTACCGAAACTCCGACGAAAAGTACTTACGACCCATTGTTTACGTGCTTACACCCCGATGAAAATTCTGGTGGAACAACTTGCATGAAGTTTTCATAGAAATTTTTCTACTAGAGTTATGTCGCGCTGTTGCACCGTGCCTTCCGCGGGAGCCTTAACTGTAAATAACAGTTTTATCTCTTTATTAGTATTTAGATTGACACAGCTACTCTAGAAATAATCTAACATTTCATAATATGATAACAAAACTCATAGTAGGAGCAGAGCGAAGCCGACGAACAAGGATTCTTGATAAATTCCATAACGCTCTCCTGAGGAGTTTAGATTGCGTTTTTATCCTACGCTTTAGAACACAATCGCCTTTACCATTTTCTGTATGGTTTTAAAATGTTTTGCTAAATACATTCACGATGTCCCAATGTTATTATGCTGGGGTACCGAAATCAATAACCAATTTATACTTAAGTGCTGAGTCGAGGATAAAGTTGCATTTAGTTAATAAACTAATCAATTACAATGATGAATGGTTAATAAACCGACAAAACCTGAGTCGACAAGCTGAATATATTTAGTCTGTTCGTTTTACTTGAGGAGTATTTTCTGTAGATAAGTTACTTATTCCAGCATTTTAGTTCTAAACAGAATGATTGGACTCCACTTAATAGCACCGTGTAATACTGGGGACACTATTAATATTTAGTATACGACTGATTACAGAATGATATTCATGAAACGTCATGGTTGGTTTTGGATTATACTACAAATAAATGAGAAAAAAAAAACTAAACATGTTAACTGCCGCATATAAATCCTATAAACAGTTTTCTTTCATAAAGAAGAAAAAAAAGGCAGTTCTTTACAAACTAATAATATTAATATAAAAACCTGTCTCGCCGAGTAGGGGAGCTAGGGGAGTGCATCTCCAAGTTTCGCACTAACTCGCTAAATTATGACGGCTGTAAAACGTATGGCAGTCATTCGAAGCCATTCAATTCGATCTCGCACAGAACTAGAGAAGCTCGCTACGTATACAGTTATTACGAGCTGGACGTGACATGCCTGAACAAGTTTAATCTTGATTAATAAGCCTGTTTACGTGACTACAGACCGGATTATATATGCAAAAACACATATTTCACGGTGATACATGTTTTGGCTTTAGGTATTTATTTAGTTTGCCTAGTCAAGTCCAGTAATTTTACCGACTTCAAAAAAAAGAGGGTTATCAATTTGACACGTATGTATGTAATATTATTGGAACTGCATTATATTCACATATGACAATCTATAAGGGCTTCCAAACAAATATACAAAATTTTATAAATGTATGTATGTATGTTTGTCCACGCATTTCTACGCAACTATTAATCGGATCGTGACCATTTTTTGAAGTGAAAACTTCTTTAGCGGCGTTGTACACTTTTTTTGTAATGGGTAAAAAATGTTAAACTCGCGTCAGGACACGTGACCCTGATCGTAAGATTCGTAAGATGACACGTGACCCTGATCGTAAGATGACACGTGAGCCTGATCAAAAATTCGTAAGATTCCAAAATATCAAAAATTGAAAACAAGTATACAGGATCAAATTACAGACAGACAGACAGACAGACAGGCACAGACAGGCACAGACAGGCACAGACAGGCACAGACAGGCACAGACAGGCAGACAGACAGACAGATGTGAAAGACGGCACGGTTGACATCTGTCATCTTTCAACACGTTAAAATAAAAAAATTAAAGGAGATTGACCCAAAGTCGTACCAAAAAGTCTCATGCATCAAGATCAAAATATTGTAGTACCTAATTATTTTCATATTTTTTACGACATTACGCGTCGGGGATTTAATTTTTGAAGTGAAAACTTCTTTAGCGGCGTTGTACACTTTTTTTTTAATGGCTTTCATTTACTTCAACTTAGGGAACAGTGCAAGCAAGTTCATCAAAATTGTTCCAGTAATTTTCAAGTTGGACTAATACGTGTAAGTGTGACGGCCTGGTTTATTGATACGAGCTACGGGTGTAGTATCAAAGGGAAAACATCTCAAAACCTTGGTCAAATTCTAGTGCAATATTAACAACAAAATTATTACCTACTTATTACAAAAAATATTCAAGTTTTTACTTTAACGAAAAAAAAAATTAAATCGACTTCAAAAAGAAATTAACTCAAAGTTATGAAATAATTTTAATTCCGGAAATCGGTGGCAAAAAGTAAAACTAAAATACAGATTTCAAGACACCGACTTCCGAAACTAAAGTTATTTCATAATTTTAAGTTAATATCTTTTTGAAGTCGATTTTTTTTTATTACCTACTTTTTTTCTAAACAATCTCAACACCTTGAAGTGTGAAGTTAGTAGGTAATCGTATACTTACGTAATGCATAATCAACCTATAATGTTCCCATTACCCCAATAATGGGAACGAGGAAGAGGAGAAAGGATTACGGTCCACACCGTAATCCACCTCGAGGTCACAGTGCGGGTTGGTACATAAGGACCTCCAAGCAATTGAACAATTATTTTTATAATTACTAATTGAGCATGTAGCATTTCGTTGCGTTCGATATTACTGAAGAATAAAACAATGCCAAAAATATAATAATATTTGAATAATGTTCGCATCAAACTGATCGGTTCCAGAAAAAGGGTCAAGAAAAATGCAACTTCGATCATATTGTGCGGCGACTACTTTCTTGATTTAATTTCGTTGGAGTGACTTCTTTATGAGAGTTTAGTGACAACATTTGGTTATATAAAATGAATATGATTCAACGTTTTGATCACGACTATGCGTTATCAGCAGTGCTCAAACAACATTCCAAACGTTATGTCCATCTGTGACTACCAGATGACGACTTATAGAAAAGTATGGAAGAAAATGACATGTTACGTTACGCCGACCCAAAATAAATTAGGATACGGACAGGAGAATGATGTCCATCAGTAAGCTAATTCACGTAATATGAATTGCGGGGAAGTTGAGTGTAACATCGTATTCTTGCAATCTTTAAACTGCCGGGCGTAGAGAATTCGAAAAGCGTTGTTTTGGACGAAACATAACTGGAACACAAACCATTTATTTCAATTAAAATAAATTACAGGTACTTTTGAGATGGTTAGTCAGAAAGACAGTAGGTTCCTATGAAGAAGAACGGGCAAGAAACTCCATGAACACACTTTTCAATGAAAATATTTTTACATAAGAGTCTTTGGTCAACTGGACCCACTCGAACTGGACCCGCGGGTCCAGTTGACTGTCCACTGCGACTGAACTACTTTAGTTGCGCGAACAATAATTAACTCTCTGATGTATCCTAGACAGCATCGATTTATGTGGTCGTGTAATAAAAAAATCTATAGTCATTCATTCAAATTAGGATGACAATCAGCACTTCACGAACGTCAAAAAATCATGTTCGACTTTTGAGTCTGTAGTCTGTAAAGTGTCTGTATATGGGAAACTGATCAGAATTAAAAGTAAGTATTTCCTTTCTAAACGTAGTTTTGTTTGTGTTCTAGTTTGTTAGTTTAACTGCTTACGTCTCACAGTTATTTGTAAAACAACAAAAGTCGTACTTGATGACTTTCTTACCGCCCAGGTTATATACCACTGATTGTAAGGCAACTTGTTTATAAGTAGGCGTGGTTACTTGACCAACATAAACTTTAGATTACTTACTTTCAGTATTTCTTACACCGACCTTCCCCTAAGTTATCATTAATTTAAAGGATTAATTGTTTGTTGAATTGTTCAAAGTTTAACTTGAACACAATAGAAGAATACTAACTCTTCGAGGAGTTCAACTTTGTATACTTTACATTTATTTATTTCTGGGGAAATACTCAAAGATAATACTTATCTACTCCCGGTTTCTGAATTGAGAATTTGAAGTTAAGAACTTGTCAAATTTTCTTTCGACCTAAGGCGAAACATGCGAAATTCAAAATTTCTTTGCAAAAAACATCATCTGCCTAGCCTTTTCCCAACTATGTTGGGGTCGGCTTCCAGTCTTACCGGATGCAGCTGAATACCAGTATTTTACATGGAGCGACTGCCTATCTGACCTCCACAACCCCAGTTACTGGGTAATACGATACCCCTTGCTAAGACTGGTTGTCAGACTTTCGGGCTTCTGACTACCCGTAACGACTGCCAAAGATCCATGAATGACAGCCGGGACCAACGGCTAGCGTGCTTTCCGAGGCTCGGAGGGGTCTCGGTATGTAAAGATGGTCACCCGTCCACAGACCAACCGCGGCTAGCGCAGCTTAACCTGATCGATCGATCTGTGCGGCTGTTATTATTTAGCCACGGGTCCCTCCCCTCCTTTCTTTGCAAAAAACGTAGGTAATAATTTTTGAATTTTGCGGGCTACATTAAAAGGAATCACCTCGAGTAAAGCTAAAGTAGAGTTTGACACGTTCTCAACTTCAAATTCTCAAGTCATAAACAATGATCACACATAAAATGACAATCGATCGCCATGTTTTTTATTTTGACAGTTCAGCCACGTGCACAGTGTTCTTCTGCTTAGCGCGTCGATGGCAAAATAACACGAATAAATACATAGTTTTTTTGTTTGGCCCAAAATTCAGCAACGTGAATTCGCTGACGCAGCTCACCGTCCGTTCAGGAGCAGGCCCGTGCCGGACGGCGCGTACGTGTACCACGCGCGCCTCAAAGAGATGTCAGCATCAGAGAAGGGGCCCGTTAGGGACGAAGCCTGCCGGGTCAGCGGGATTGTCCGAAAGGGTTACCGCTGGCCCGGAACATAAAGGGAGGAACACGGGTGGCTTTAAGTCAGTAAGATTCTGACACTCCCTTCCGCTCCACCCAGAGCGAGAGGGGTTATTTCATCAAATAACCCCCGCTCCCGCTCCCGCTCTGTGTGGAGCGGAAGGGAGTGTCAGAATAAAAAAATGGCTTTTTTTTGCGGATGGGCAATCATCAAATGATAATATTTAATAATACGTATGTATTTACATTGTTGAGCACACGTGTTTTTTAACCTATGAAGCAATGGATTAGGAATTACCTTCAAAACCCTTGGATTGTGTTTTTAAATGTGTGTTTGTAATTTTTTTTATTTTATTGAATGTGTGTTACGCAAGTTATGTTGCTGGTGTTTGTCCTACATACCAATTGCTTTCTTCTACAATAGTATAACAAAACAAATCAGTAACGTCACCATTTGTCCGTCAGTTTACACTCCATGTAAGGTTTAACCAGAATACGACCACCCCACAGCCCACTAGTACCTAATTAGTCAGTTGGACGCTCAGCGCGCGGCGGGGTGACGCGTCAGTTTCAAGACGGCTTGTTTGCCCCCTGAACCCATTCAAACTGTCCACACTATCTGAAACGGCCTCTAGTTGGTTATAGTAGCCTATACCATTCACAACAAGTAACCGTTTTTAAATATTATACAAAAAAACCACTTTTCGTGCCTGTCTGAACTAAGCTGCACAATCAATGGACTTTTAGAGGTTTACACCACCATTTAGAGAATTTATTCAGGAAGGTTTACTTGTTAACGTTAGTCAACATTAACGTTTTAGATATACAGGGTGTTTGGCAAACGATGGTTTGCCAAATGGAATTGGCCGAAAAGAGATGACATTTTCTATCTCTTAAGGTCCAGTAACTCATTCCTTGTTACACCGGTTTTTTATTATGACTTTTTAATTTTTATTTAGAAAAATACAAGAACTCTGCATTTAAGCTTAATTTTTTTTTTATGTGTGTAGCCTTCAAATTTTATTTTAATTCTTATGTTTTCTCTTGTATGGTTCCATGAAATTCAAAATTACTAGCTAATAACATCTAGTTCCTTTTTAATAACTCACAAAGTTTTTGAAAAAAAGGAAAAATACACTTAACACTCAACTTTAAATTGCTGTAAAAAAAAAAAAAAAAATTCAAGCGATCGGGATCTTCAAATTCTTTCAAAAAGTTCTCTAGTTTGTCCCCTTTCCAACGGTGTGTATAAATATATTTTGACAATTTGAACAAAGGAGATGTTTCAAAACGGGCCCAGTACATGTACAGTACCTCGAAAAATCGATAAAAATCCCTGGAATTCGGGTAAAATACAGATAAATTGCATAAATGCATATTTTTCTTGTAATCATTTGATGTTTTATCGACTTTTAATATGGCGTCTCGCCAATTTAGCTTCTCTGTGGTTAAAAAACAGTGACTGTATACCATAAATCGACCATTGATCATATACCGTGAGCTGTCTACTGTCACTTTAGTCGCTTTCGGTGTTTGTTTACATTAGTAATAAAAACATATCTGTGTATTTGATAGCCGAATCAAACTAACGCTACATTGTTTTTGTCTGAGTTAATATTTCGACGGTAGAATGTTTGTATTCTGTACATATAAATGTAAAAATCTTAAATAATTTTTTTATGGAAACTCGCAGGTCAACCTATGAGGTTGTCGTCTGCTTAACTGGACTATACTTTACGTACAAACTAAAACTAGATCTAAAATAATATTATAAAATATTAAAAGTACGGTAACGTAGTGATTCTCTTTGACAATGTAATATGACAGAAATAAACATGTCAAACGTCAATAATCAATCAACATGACAGCTTACAGCCATGACGGGTTTTTGTTGTGTGTTGCAATTTCAAGTGTACATTATTGTGCTTTACTACCAAACAAAGCCAATTTATAGTAATTGGACGATTGAAAACGGTTTTAATTATGTTTCCCCATTTTTTAGTATGCTGGCCGGGGCTCCATACATTTTGAAACATCTCCTTTATAATTAGGCACTTATTAAATAAAAGTTTACTTTTTATTTCAAGTTCGAGGAAAGTTAGAACCCTAGAAAGAGATAAAAGACTGCGTAAGAGTGAGATAACACTATCCACCTACTTAAAGAATGGTATTCATGTGAAAACTAGTGTTCTTACCGTAATATCGAATATCAGCCTGATGTGTCTCGATTACACGTTTAGCGAATTACTGAAGTTATTTAAAGTTTTTTTTTTGTATATTGCACACCGTTGGAAAGGGGACAAACTAGAGAACTTTTTAAAAGAATTCGAAGATCCCGATCGCTTTTTTTTTTTTACAGCAATTTAAAGTTGAATGTTAAGTGTATTTTTCCTTTTTTCAAAAACAGTGTGAGTTATTAAAAAGGAACTAGATGTTATTAGCTAGTAATTTTGAATTTCATAGAACCATACAAGAGTAAACATAAGAATTAAAATAAAATTTGAAGCCTATACTCAGAACTTTTTTTTTTAATTTAAGCTTAAATGCAGAGTTCGTGTATTATTCTAAATAAAAATTAAAAAGTCATAATGAAAAAACCGATGTAACAAGGAATGAGTTACTGGGCCTTAAGAGATAGCAAATGACATCTCCTTTCGGCCAATTCCATTTGGCAAACATGCACCAAACACCCTGTAGAACAGAAATTTCAATGTTCTGATATGTCGCCACATTAGTAGACTGCACCGCAGCGAAGCAAGCCCGAGCACTGGGAAATCATAAACAAACATCACATAACATGAAGCCTGTAGGCATTAGGTCAGTTGGATATGGTGAGATCCCATGAGAAGACCATTTCAGACACCAATCTACATGGTCTTTACATGATCTAACCAAGGTTATGTCTGGACTTTAAAAGAGACTGTGACCTTTGACTTTGTTTCGGCCTTTCTTCTCAGAGTAGTCAGATAGAAAACGCCGCCGACCTCATCTAGTTTAAAAGAAATATGATTGACGTGTAAAAGTGTTTGTACAAACCTAACTTAGGGCTGATTTCTCAATAGTCAGTTATCATTTGTCTGAGGTTTAACTGCTTTTGTTAAGCGAATATGTCAAACTGCTAGATTTATTCTTCAGTTATAAATTATCAGCCTGTTGAAAAATCAGCCCTTAAAAAAAATGTTATCATGTATCCCGTAGGGAGCGAGCCTATTGTTATTTACTGAGAAGAAATACAGACGGCATCTATCAAAAAATCCTGATAGAAAAACCTAACACCAACCTGCCCAACCTGGGGTTTGAACCGCACCGTCGTTCTTGCGGTCACTACCAACTAGGCAGTAACGTATACGCGTTTATATCTCATACATTATGTACGTGTATTGTTCTGTGATTCCATGCAGCATGCAATCAATTCCAAATTGTATAAACAGCTTATAGAGAATAGGCAGTAGAGCCACTTAAGCTAACCACTAATGCCTGTCAGATTATCCTGCCTGTAGTATACTAGTTATATCATAGTTGTAGTATGCTAGTTATATCATCGCGGCTCCTCCACGCAACGCCGCCCGAGCCCCTCGCCCCGTCCTGCTGCCAGTGTCTGCAGCCCTGGCGAAGCCCCAAAAAATGGAATCCGCTAGCGTCACAGCGAGTGCCCCAGGAGCTCCAAGTAGGAAGCCCATGCCACAAAAGGCACCGAAAAGGACTGATGATGAGGGTTTCGTGACGGTGCAAAGGAGGAAGCGCCGGTCACGAACGAACACGTCACTAAATGACAGTGATGCTATTTTAAATCTTAAAGACACAATTAATAGCCTATCCATGGAGTTAAAAAGTGCCCATCTAGAAATCGAAAACTTAAATAGCGAAAATTTTCGCCTTAAAATGGATATTGGACAATATCAGAAACTTATAGAAACTTATAAGAAAGTAAACATATTAGACGCAAAAAGATTCTCGCCGAGGTCCGCAAGTAAAATAAATAAACAACGAGCGAGCAGTTTTTCTACACCGACCAAATTGAACCTCTCTCCTTTGGTGACTCAACTACCAGACACTCTCTTACAAATGCAAACACCAGACGATATTAGGGACGAATCTTTCAATTCAGCCTTATCAATCGGCACCTCAGAGGCAACATTAGTCACCAAGTTGCCGCTGGAAAGAGAACAAGAATTTAGCTCAGAGAAAGGTACAATTAATCATGACGTACAAAATAAAGGGGAGTTCATATTTGTCTCAGACACTACGTTGGCAAGTGAAGAACCAGTCACCAATCTAACGGACGTCTCTAATGGTGAAAAGGTTGCTCGCCAGAATGCTACGCAATTTCCTCAGCAATGCAGCACCGACAAGCACAAACTATGTATCTTAAGTGCTAATAGAAACAATAGGATACTATCAATTGCAGAAGACTCATTTCCCAATTATGAAATTTGCCATTACTTAACACCCAACTGTGGGATAAAGCAACTTATTAACAATATTGAACAAAAATTAAAACACTATACGATATACGACTACTGCTTGATTTTGATTGGCGAAGAAGATTTTCGACGAACTAAGAACTACGTTGACTTAACAATCTACATACGTGAAACCCTTTTAAAAATAAAGCACACAAATATTATACTTTGTGCACCTACATTTAAATTAAACGATTATTCTAAGATGTATAACGGAAGAATAGAGACTTTTAACAGCCTTTTATACCTAGATTCATGTACTTATAATTTTGCATGTTTGTTCGATTCAAATTATTATCTAACATATGATTCTAAAACTTTTTGGGAAAATAGTGGTTGTGTTAATAATCACGGAATGTCAAAGATATTCGTTAATCTTCGTCTAATGATAGACGAATTCGCTTGTTGTGATAATGAAAATAATCCATTAAATGTAAGTAGTAGTGATGTACAGCACCATCAACATGGTAGTATGTTTTTTCGTGAATAATAAGAATGAGTATGAACCCACCTTATTGCATCAGAACATAGCTGGTCTGCTAAATAAAATTGATCTCATAGAAGTAAGTTTGAACGAATTGTATAAATGTAACATTAATGTACAGGTTATGTGTTTCTCGGAGACCTTTGTGAAGTCGGGTGATGAGTTCAATATTAATTTAAAAAAATTCAAACTTGTTAGTTTCTTTTCAAGGAAAAAAGAAAAACGCGGGGGTGTATGCATTCTAGTCCGTAAACCAACAGAGTGCAAAAATATTGAATTTCTCAAAGAACTTTGTATTGAAAAAGTATTAGAGTGTTGTGGTGTAGAGATTCCTAGTATGAAATGTATTGTTATTTGTGTTTACCGAGTACCAAACTCAAATATTAACCTCTTTTTTGAAAAATTGGAATTATTGTTGTACAAATTACTGTTAAAACATAAAAAAAGAATCATCATTGCAGGAGATATGAACATAGATACGCTAAAAAGTACTACAAATTCAATGAAATTTAAGGATATTCTCTCTAATTATGGTTTTTACCTACACATAGAGACACCTACGCGCCAAAACTCTTGCATAGACCACATTTTTAGCAATTTAAAAAGATGTGTAGGAAGTACTTATGAACTTTTCTTGTCAGATCATAACACATGTCAATTACTGAAAATGCCAGCTCAAAAAATGAAACTGGGCCCGAAGTATTGGTACATGAATGTAAGAGATTATTCTGTTGATAATATCAGGAAATTTAATGAAATCATTGCTAGTTTATCGTGGTATGACATTTATAATGACGATGACGCTAATAGAACATTTAATAATTTTCAGGATCTTTTCATTTTATTTTATAATTTGTGTTTCCCTATATACAAAACCAAAATTCATGGTAATAATACTTCACCTAAATGGATAACAAAGGGTATAAAAATTTGTTGCAAAAATAAAAGAAAATTTAAGAAATCCTGTTTTCAAAAACAGAATAAGGATATAAAGAGGACATACATTAAATACAATAAAATATTAAAACGTTGTATTACCCTATCCAAAAAGTCAACAAATGATAGATACATCCAAAATTCAAAGAACAAAAGCAAAGCTACCTGGAACATAATTAATAATAAAGCTGACACAATCAAAACTTATCCGCAAATAGATGCACTAAAATATAACGATAAATTAATATCTGATCCTGTTCAAATTGCAAATGCGTTCAATGACACATTTATTTCAGTTTCGGATAAAAATAAAAATAACTTAAAACAAAAATATGCTGAACAAAACGTTTCTCAGATAGATATTAATCCTAATAGTATTTTCTTGCGTCCTTGCACTGAGTCTGAAATCGTGAGAATAATTAAATCGCTAAATAATAAGAAATCAGTTGGTAATGATGGGATCTCTACAATTGTGATAAAATCTTGTGCGGAAGCACTATCACCTATTCTTTGCCATTTAATAAATATATCGTTAATAAATGGTGTCTTCCCTGATAGATTAAAAATTTCTATAATCAAGCCACTACATAAGAAAGACTGCACACTGGATATTAATAATTATAGACCCATTGCTCTCATACCGATATTTTCTAAAATTTATGAAATAGTCATGCATCATAGACTACGTGAGTTCTTAAATAAAAATAAAATAATCAAAGAAGAACAAAACGGTTTTCAAAAAGGCAAATCAACAACACTTGCAGCTTTCTCTCTTGTTAAGTCTATTACAGAAAATATTGATAAAAAAAAACCAGTGACTGTTGTTTTCCTTGATATGAGTAAGGCGTTTGATTTAGTAAATTACGACAAGCTGTTAGATAAATGCGAGCGCTGTGGTATCCGCGGTACGGCCCTAAATTGGCTTCGTAGCTATCTCTGCGGACGGACACAGTGCGTAGAAGTGACTCGCTTAAATAAAGACCTCATATCAACGACTTACAGATCTCGCCTTGAGGGCAATCGGTCGGGTGTGCCACAGGGCACTATTTTAGGACCTCCTCTATTCCTCCTGTACGTCAACGATTTACCGGATGCCACAAATCATAAATGCGTGCTGTTTGCTGACGATATTTCAGTAATTATACCTAGCAATAATAACATTGAAAACCACGAAAAAGAAGTACACGAGACACTGGATGATGTAGTTGGCTGGTTAGCACTGAATGACCTTAAGGTAAATCTCTCTAAAACAAAATATGTACATTTTAGCAATTATAATCAAATTGAAAACCATAATTTGAACATAACATTCGATGACGAAAAAATAATTAGAGATGACAATATTAAATTTCTTGGTATTACCTTAGATGAACACTGCAATTGGAAATTACACATAGAAGCAGTATGCAAGAAACTTAACAGATTTGTTTACGCTCTGAGACAATTAAGAAAAACAGTTGGTGAGACAGCAGCTCTTACTGCTTATCACGGTCATGTTAGCTCCATCTTAAGGTATGGTTTATTGTTGTGGGGCAACTCGACACACATTAGTAGAGCTTTCATTATACAGAAAAAATGTGTCCGAGCAATAAGTAATGTCGGGCCTTTTGAAACTTGCAGGCCACTTTTCAAAAAATTAGGAATTCTTACTGTTGTATCTATGTACATAATGGAAATAGCGTCGTTTGTTAGAAACCAATTACAGTTATTTGTGGACAGAAATGAAAACTATAAATATAAATCAAGAGACCCCACTAAATTGAGAAATCATACTTCTTGTAGAAGCGCCTTGCATCAGAGAAATAGCTATAGGATGTCCATCAAAGTCTATAATCATATTCCACGTCGGCTGAGAGAACTTCCCTTATATAAATTCAAAAAGCAAATCAGATTATGGTTAATAGAAAACTGTTTCTATACCTTAAGTGAATTTTTTGACTATAAAACTTAAAATGCTGTAACTGCTCAGTAAAATTATAATGAGATTTAATTGTGATGTAATTTTAACAATTATATGGTTATTTTGACATTTATATGGTAATTTTGATATTTTATTGTATTTTTGACATTTATATTGTAAGTTTGACATTTGTATTGTAATTTTGACGTTTTTATTGCAACATACTTATCCATTATTTTGACATCTTGTGATATTGACATCCATATTGTAAATTTGATAATTATATTTTGACTTAATAGTTTGTAATTTTGATATAAATCCTCTAATTTTGACATATATATTTTATAGCTTTGACATTGTTATTATTGTTTTAAATTACTGTTTTTAATTAATTTTGAATGTTGACATGATAGGGGTTTCTAAGTAATAAATTTAATGTAATTGGAATTTTAGGTAAATACTTTGTGAATTTTTATCATAATATTTTTTTTAGTTTCTAATGTTATAAATATTTGTACGCCGACACTTACGGCTAAACATGACTGGTCTCAGACATTAATTTCAATCTTGCATGCTATTGTATGTATACCATGTTTACACAAATAAAGAATATTATTATTCCGTTCATTTATTTAGCTACCTTACTTTATTACATTTTTAAATATTTCTTAAAATATAAAAAATAGGTATAAAAAACATTTAAAAATATAAAAAAATAGTTGTCCGCCGGTGTCGGGAGCAGGGTCCAAGCTACCGGTGGTTAGGGCTCCAGAGACAGGAACCTCCTCACAATGCGAGCCGTATCAAGGAGTACTGCCTTCTGAATCAGGCCCTTGATCCAACCGCCTAACGAGAGCCTCGATAGATGTTGATCGAGGCTTTCGGCCATCAGCCCATTGGCTGATACGACAATCGGCACAATGATAGCCGAGCTCACATTCCACATGTCAACAACCTCGTGTGCTAAGTCGAGATATTTGATTTGCTTCTCTTTCTCAGCTTTCACGAGGTTCCCGTCATGTGGAATGGTAACATCGACAATCATTGTGCGGCGCGCTAATCGATCTATCACCACTATATCAGGCTTATTGGCAACAATAGTCCTGTCAGTAATGATAGACCGATCCCAGTACAATGTGACATGGTCATTTTCAAGAACTGGGTCGGGCACATACTTGTAATACGGTACCTCAGAATCTACAAGTTTATATTTCAAAGCAAGTTGCTGGTGAATAATCCTAGCTACTTGGTTATGCCTGTGCAAGTACTCGCCGTTAGCTAGACGAGAACAACCAGAGATAATATGTCTGATAGACTCACCCGGACGGTGGCATGCCCGACACACGTCAACCGTCCCGTCCCTCATAATATGTCTCCGGTAGTTATTCGTTAAGATAACTTCGTCCATAATTGCACAGACAAAACCTTCAGTTTCCCCGAAAAGGTCACCAAAACGTAGCCAGGATATGGACGCTAAGAAGTCTACACCGGGCTCATGAAGAGCCCGATAGAAGCGCCCGTGAAGCTCCTTGCTTTGCCATACCTTCTTGCGGTCATCAGTAGAAAGTACTACAGGTTTGCGCCAGTTCTCTTTAGCCATGGAGAGCGGGGTGAGCCCCTTGTCCACTGCGACCACATCACGGTGCATACCCACTTCGGCTTTTAAAAAATATTCCCTGAGACTGCACACCTCGCGGTTGTGGAGGGTCTTCGCATTTAAAAAGCCTCGACCCCCGCTCTTCCGCGGGATATACAGTCTCATCACCGATGATCGTGGGTGATGCATCCGGTTTGCAGTCAGTAGTGTACGGACTCTTCTATCCAGGGCGTCGAGTTCAGTCTGAGTCCATTTAAGTATGCCGAAAGAGTACATCAAAACCGGCATGACCCAACCGTTGAAGGCGCGCACCTTATTTCCGCCCGAAAGAAGACTAATTAATACCTTCTTCAGGCGACAAAAGAAGCGCTCCTTCAACGATTGCTTCATGTCAGCATCGTTGATGCCTAACGCTTCCGACATACCCAAATACTTATAGCTTTCGGATGAGGAGAGAGATCTGAGGCTTATGGAATCCGAGAGTTGAATTCCCTCGGATTCCATAATCTCCCCTCGCTTTACATGCATGACTGCACATTTGTCGACACCAAATTCCATCCTGATGGCGCTACTGAAAGTTTCTGTTACCTTCAGTAGCTCCATCAGACGCAATTTGTTGGGGGCAAAGAGTTTCAAATCATCCATGTAAAGGAGGTGAGATATGACCTGACCATCTCTCCTCAACCGATAGCCTAGACCTGAATCCTCCAGTAGTGTACTTAGAGGATTCAGGGCTAAGCAGAACCAAAGTGGACTCAAACTGTCGCCCTGAAATATTCCCCGTTTAATCCATACAGGCTCATCATTTCCCTGGATCTGTCGACATCCTGGATAACGAAGGACTGTCTTCCATTGCCTCATACACGACTCAAGGAAGGTGCGTAGAGTTGCATCTATCTTGTACAACTCCAGCACCTTCATGAGCCATGTATGTGGCACCGAGTCGTAGGCCTTCTTGTAATCTATCCAACATGTCGACAGATCCTTGCGGGATCGACGAACCTGTTGGCTAATGGCCATGTCTATGAGGAGTAGCTCCTTAGTACCGCGGGACCCATTCCTACATCCATTTTGAGAGGCAGACATAATCGAATTACTCTCAATGTGCGTATTAATTTTCGCTCTCAAAATGGATGTAAGAAGTTTATAAACCGTCGATAAACACGTAATCGGTCTATAATTCTTGGGTTCCGCGGGACTACCTGATTTATGGAGCAGGTGGGTAACGCCTGTTGTTAGAAACTGCGGTAGCGACCCAGACTCTAAGGATGACTGGAATTGAGATGCCAGGCAAGTGTGTGAACTAATTAGCCATTTCAGCCAAAAGTTGTGCAGTCCGTCCGGTCCCGGTGATTTCCAATTCGGTAACGGACGGACCGCTTTGGCAACGTCTGATGGCGTAATCAGCACTGTTTCCATTTCTGGTACAGATTCACACACTCGCTCGACATCCCGCATCCAGCCAGCCTCAGTGTGACAGACGGGGATCGACCAGATGCTGCACCAGAATGCACTTGTGGTGGCATCATCCGGGCGGTATACATCTGTCACATTTTGTTCAGGTCGCTCCCAAGCTCTATACACCCACCTTTCATCGCTCTGGAACATGCGATTCTGCGTGTATCGATCCACCCGCCGTTTATACCGTCGAATTCGGCTCGCCCATGCACAAACTTTCTGCTTCAGGAAGTCGATGCGCTCTGTGACACGGGATATGTATTCTCGAGGGCTGATTCCAGTCCCCGAGAATGCCCGCCTTACAAAGCGCATCACTCGTGGTCGTGTATTGCCCTCCCTGAAGCAGTATAGTTTGCCGATGAGTACCCTGGTCCCATCGATACGACGCTCGATCCTGCGCTGCCAGGCTGGTACGGCTGGTTTTGGTCGAGTAGCTCCGTCACAACTTGGAAATTTTACGTTAGCTAAACGACATGCCGCCACAGCCGCACAGTACAGGATCGAGTGTGTATCAACGAGATCCTCGCTGCTCTCGAAGAAATTCTTGAGCTGCGAGTCCAAGGCACACACCAGCGCCCTATTTTTTTTGTGCATGGGTAATCGTGGTAAACGTGGCCTGAGTTCGGTAGGAGTGGACCTATACTCGCATAATGCATCTTCCAGTGCGCTCCTCAGTCGGACGTTGCACTGGCTACTTACTGTGTCAACCCTATCATCCTCTTCTTCAACATGATTGGACCGCGGCAGGATGGCATCAACAGTTGACGCTTGTGCCGCAGTTTGTGCCGAAGTCGAGACGATATGGTTGCTCAGCACCTCTGAGCGCAGCCTATCAAGTGCGATATCGTCCAACCTATGATTGCGTTGGATGACCCGCACCTGATCCGACAGTCGTTGGGCCGAAACGTTGACGGTTGGTTCCAGTTCCTGAAACAGAGACAGCATCCTATCGCGGTACGCAGTGAGGTTAATTCCCCCCTCTGTAGACCTGTAATATGCGCGCATGACATTCTCGTTCATAGACTGAGTCCATCTCATGCGCTGCACACAACCACCGGTAGCGGGGACCCGACTCGGGGCCGGATGGCCCCTAAGTCCCAAGCTGTTCGGTGGCCGGCCTCTCCCCTGCCGGCGTACGGGTGTTGGCGACGTCGGCGGGGAAAAATATTCGTCGCTCGAGCTCGACGCAACTGCCACGGCCGGTGTCACAGCACTCACGATGGGGCTGGATTCCGGAGGTGGCGGGGCGGAGCTGAGCGACGAGTCCGGAGGTGGTAGGCGTGCACGGCGAGCTGCTAATCTCGTCAACATTTTTTCATAAAATTATCGTCTTTTTCATGTTTTTCTATAGTTATCGGGGGTGACATGCTTGACAGATGTCACCTCCGATTCGGCAGTTTTTGATGTCGGTTTATGTTTCTATTCATTGTATTTTTTAAATTATATTTTGATTTTTTCGATTTTTGATTCACATTGAATACAAAAATTATAAATATGACTGTGGTAGGAGCTTCTAAAAATTAAAAATATGAAAAATATAGAGATGACAATATATTACGTGTTGACGTTGTTGGTGTTGCTAGCATATATATATTATTATTATTATTATTATTATTATTAAAAAAAACAAGAACCGCTGCGGCAAAGCTCCTACGGAGCCCGAAGTCAGCTTGCGTGCCGCAAAGCCGAACACACCGGTGTACATCTCCCGCCTACACTACACCACTACGGCGGAGAACATCGTGGAGTACGTGCGCCAGAAGACGAGGTACACACCGAGGGTGCAGTTACTGGAGTCGCACCGCAACGTCAACTTCAAGGCGTTCGTGGTGCGCATACCAACATGCTACCTGCACCTGGTGATGGAAGAAAGCTTTTGGCCGCAGGATGTGGTATTCAGCCGCTTTCGCGGACAAGTGCCACCAGAACGCACAAAGACTTAGTGCAACTAAGTGATACTAACATAGTTATTAAGTTTTATTTACTAACAAAATTGTTACTATATTATTATTTATACTTAGGTTAAGGTATGTATCTATGGGTCTTTGTTACCTGATAATAAATGGTTTATTATCATTATTATTATTATTATATCATAATTATTCTAAGCACATCATGATGTGCTTAGCATATATTCCAGGAATATAATATTACTGGTGGGAAGCAATTCCCTTCGGCCTGCCACCGGCAACTATGATATAACTACACACATCAAAAGTGTCTAGGGATCAAGCATTTTTATGCGGATTTCTTGAGATTGAGATGTGGCTTTGTAATAAATTTATGATTTTATAAATTTATATGGATCCTTTTTGGTGCATTTCATAATTTGAATCAGGAACTGTGAATCAAATTCGAGTAAAAGATGAAAATCAGCTGTCAATATTTTCCCTATAAAAAGATACAACGCATTGAAGACATTATTAGTGCTACTGTTTCCCTACTACTGATTAAAACCAACGTTATTATGGAGCGGCGACGTCATTTAAGCAGGGAAGAAATGCTCAGAGCCGTGGGAATGATAGAAGCTGGTTCCCGGCAACGTACTGTGGCTTTAGCTCTGAATACAAGTCAGAGTGTTATCAGTCGACTTTGGACACGTTACCGAAGCACTGGTACCGTGGCTGAGCGCCATGGAGGACGGTATCGCTGCACCACACGGAGACAAGACCGATACCTTCAAATCTTAACTCGAAGAGCTCCAACAATAACCGCCATGATGTTAGCCGTGAGGCTTCATCACTCTTCAGGGAACTTAATTAGCGACCAAACAGTCAGAAACCGCTTGCATGAAGTGAACCTTCATTCCCGAAGACCGCTACGGGTACCACCTATAGCAATGCACAATCGTAGGATTCGATATCAATGGGCTCTTGAACACAGAAATTGGGCAGAAGAACAATGGCGTTTCGTGTGCTTTTCTGATGATCTCGTTTTGGTATGAGACCGGATACAAGACGTATACGACACTGGAGAACCCCTGGACGCCAACAGCGATTAAAATCCTGCCAGGAAGTCCATCCTTATAGTGGTGGAACCATCATGGTATGGGCGGGTATTTGGATCGGCGGAAGAACTGAGTTGATTTGGATCAGAGGCAACCTCAAATCATGCTCAAATTTATGCTGAGACGATTGTATCAGACGTCATCGTTCCTCTACAAGTGCAAATCGGTCCCTTATTTCAGTTAATGCATGATAATGCACGACCGCACACCGCAAGAGTTGTAAGACAGACTCTCGCCGCAGCTAACATCAATGTCCTGCCCTGGCCTGCTCAGTCGCCAGACTTGAACCCGATTGAGCATGCATGGGATATGCTACAGAGAAGAGCTCTGCCGAATATGGAGGGTATCCAGTCGCAAGAAGACCTTTTTTTGTTGTTGCAACGAACATGGGCGGCCATTCCACAGCGTGATTTGGATGAACTCATTTTGAGTATGCCAAACCGATGTTCTTGTGTTGTTAGTGTTCGCGGTATAAACACGGATTATTAATTGTTTAAGTTACCCAATAAAATTTTAAAGAAAACTGTTATTTCAGTCTTTTTTTCGAACTTTTGTGTTAGTGGTTCAAATGTCAAAAATCCCTTTATTAGGAAAATGGCAAATTTCTTTATTAATGCAAAGGTGACTTGGTTTATCGTTACTGTGACAAACGAAAACACTTTATTTGATGAATCCTTAAAGAAAATTTTAATTAATATCAATCAGGAGAAAAGTTATTGCAAAAATATATGTTGATCCCTAGACACTTTTGATGTGTGTAGTTAGATTGCTAAATTAAGTAGGGCCTTGTGGTTATGTTGGCCGCTTATCGAATCTTCTACTGGCACTCAAGTTGAGCAGACATGTGTACCTATATGCAATATTATTTTTCATATGTCGTTAAACTATTTCCGAGTGATCTGTGACCTAGAAAACGAATCGCGCATTTTCCTGCTAAGTTAGTCATTTACATTAGTGAATAAGAATTCATTAATAGAAATATTTAAGAATTACCTAAGTATGTCAATTAGTGAAAAGAGCCCTCGAAGTATCCCACCTCCAGGCAGCCCTGCCAGCAAATTGTAATTACCTGACCATGCGGCTGAAGTAAACATTCAGGGAACTGGTTGATCTCAAATGAAGTTTGTACCGTTGCTCAGGAAGGAAAGCTGAACTCCGAGCAAAACCTGAGGATCAATAATTATCGCGAAGGATTGGACATGGCGTTTCACAAATGGCAGTTTACTACCAGGACTTGAAGCTAAAGGCCCATGAAATATAGATCTCTAAACTAGTGTTGAGAGAAAAAGGTGACCTCACAGATTGCCTCGTAAATATCAAAGAAACCATTCAAACTAGAATTCAAGAAAACTGCGCTAAACCGACGATGGCAGAAAAAACGTTCGCTGACATGGTACAAACCAATAAAAATTATTACTTGCGCTCCAATAACTCAGTTCTATTGCAATTTACCCAACGGATAAATTAAAATCTAGTGACGACACTAAATATCTTGTTCAATGAATTATATGGCTTGAAAAATGAAATTGCACTTTAGAGGACTGCGCAAAACAAAAAACGGAGACGTTATAATCAGCACGGAGACGAAAGACGACATAGAAAGACCTAGGAAATCATTTCAGCTAAGTACTTCTGGCCTGAAAGTGGAAGAGCCCCGTGGTAATTGGTAATTGGTATTACGGGCTGGTTTCCGCAACTCCACGTCAATGCGCGTATTTTGCGTACGGGTGGGAAAATCGATTATTCGATCCACCCCAGCTCCTCAAGGAAGGCCAGCAACGCCTTGATGTTGCTGACCGTCTCGCGTAGGGTACCTGGGTTACCGAAGTACTTTGCCCTGTACGTGGTGATCACCGGGCAGTTTAGAAGCACATGTGCCGCTGTCTCGTCGTCCTCCATGCAGGCCCTGCACAGCGGACTGTCTGTTACTCCTATGACATAGAGGTGTTTATTAAATGACCCGTGGCCAGTTAAAGCTGCCGTAACTATACGCAGCTTTTGTTTAGTTAGACGGAGAACCTGTTTCGTGAGGCGGGGATCCAAAGTGGGAAGTGCTTCCCTAGCCTGCCTGCAATCGCCTTGATCCGTCCAAAGTTTGTCGTGTTGGTCTCTGGTGCGTTTCCTTACCAGAGTGCGTAAAAACCCGAAGGGAAGTGGCGCGATGGGCTCAGGTCCCACTGGTGCCATGCTCGAACCTCTCCTGGCAAGCTCGTCGGCTGCATCGTTGCCCAGCGAACCGCTGTGTCCTTTGATCCATTGAATGGTTATTTTATTGAGGTTACCCACCTGGTTGAGGCGCTGGTGACACTCGTATATTAGCCCAGAGTCAACTGTATAACTGTTCAGCGCTTGCAGAACAGCCATACTGTCTGAGAGTATGCGGATTGAGTGGTCTTTTACTTCCCTAGCCATGATGGCTGAAGCTGCCAGAGAAATACCCATGCATTCGGCCTAGAACACTGTGTTGTGGGCCCCCAATGGTGTGGCAATATGTATGTTGAGATCCTCCGAAAAGATTCCAGCACCTGTGCCACTACCTGTTTTAGATCCATCCGTGAAGATGCGCAGCTCCGTAGGTCGTAGCCCCTCGCATCGTCGATCCTCGTGAAGTTGGATCTTGTATTTTTTATCAAAGATAAATTGTTTGGGTACCTTGTCTTTAATGGCTTTCGTAATGGGGAACTCCTTGTGTAGTCCCTCAAGCAGCATGGTGTGTGGTGTGATACTCTTACCCCAGAGATTTAGTGTATCAAGACGTACTGCCGCCATCGTCGCTTCCTGTTGTATGAACAGATGGAGCGGTGGGATTCCCAGGATGGCTTCAACTGCTGCCGTCGGAGTAGTCCTCATGCAACCTGTAGTCGCCATGCAGGCTAGTCTTTGCATGCGTTGTAGTTTGTTGGCGGCTGTAACTAGCTTGGTGCGGGGCCACCAGACCACAGCCCCGTAGGTGATCATGGGGCGGATCACTGCAGTGTACAGCCAAAGTGTAATTTTAGGGGATAGGCCCCACTTCTTACCTAACATTCTCCTGCACTGCCAAAAGGTTATGCAGGCCCTGTTCAGTTTATTGTCCAGGTGACTGCTCCAGTTTAACTTACTGTCTAGTGTGACACCAAGGTACTTTACCTCGTTGGCCAACTGGAGTTCAGTATCGAACAGTTTTGGTAGGCGGAAAGGGCCCATAGCTCGTTTGTGGGTAAACATGACCAGCTCGGTCTTAGTAGGGTTCACTAATAGGTCATAATCCCTGCACCATTTTTCTACGATTCGTAGCGCTTGCTGAGTGAGGTTGCATATCGTGCCCGTCACCTTCCCCGAAACTAGGATTGCGAGGTCATCGGCATAACCTACTGTGTAAAAGCGGTTGGCGTTGAGTTTGGCGATGAGGTCATTGATCACCAGATTCCATAGAAGGGGGGACAGCACCCCTCCCTGGGGGCAGCCTCTGGCTATCATGGCCAGCTGCTGCTCACCTTCAAGGCGAACCACTCGTTTACTTAGCATGTTAGTGATCCAGTCCGCTAGTACCTGTTCTACCCCATGTCTGGAGAGGGCGCTGTTGATACTGGAGAAGTTAGTTTTGTCGAAGGCTCCTTCGATGTCTATAAAAGTGCCCAGACAGGTGCCTTTCTGGTGAATCGCTTCCTCTATCTGGCTGACTACCAGGTGAAGGGCGGATTCAGTCGACTTACCTGAGCTGTATGCATGTTGGTTGCCGTGTAGCGGTATAGTCTTCAAGGCGCCATCTCTCAGTTCCCTATCACACAGCCTTTCCAGAGTCTTTAGTAGAAAAGAGGTCAGGCTTATTGGTCGGTGGGATTTGGCGTTTGTGTAGTCACCCTTACCTGGCTTAGGGATGAATATAACTTTCACTTCCCTCCATCCCTTAGGAACGTATCTGAAGGCCAGGCACGCTCTCAATAAAGGCAGCAGTTTTAAAGCGACAGAGGTGCCTCCCCACTGCAGTAAAGCGGGGAACACTCCATCCGGACCGGCTGCCTTAAAAGGATGGAAGCTCTGAATGGCCCATTGGAGTTTCTCCAACGTGATCACCTTGCTTGCGTAGAGCCAATCATTATCTGATGGTGTCTGTGTTGCATCCTGCCTGTCGATTACCTGTGCGAAGATGCATCCGGGGAAGTGAGTTTCAATTAGGATGCGTCTCGTTTCTTCTGGTGAGGATGTTAATGAATTGTCAGGTTTCCGAAGGGTAGCAGGCCCAGGTGTGTGCTGTTGCGCTAGTACTTTCCTCACCCTGTTCGCTTGCTGGCAAGATTCAATACCTCCACAGAATTTGCGCCATCCCGTGGTACTTCTGAACCTGATGCATTTTTTATAGCTGGATTTGGCTGCGTAATAGTCATCCCAGTCCTCATCCGCACTTGTGTTCATAGCTCTATTCAGGGCTTTCCTTACCTTACCGCGCCTGCGCTCCAGCTCGGCGCCCCACCAGGGTTGTTTGCCCGGTGTGCTGCGCGGGGTGGTCTCTGGGCAGGCAGTATGGTAGCTGTCTATCATTGATTTAGTAAGGTGACTTACTTGTGTTTCAATCTGTGTCGGATCCGCAAATGTTGTCGGATCGTCTGCTGTCGCCAGCTTTGATTCAAGGCTGCGTGCGTAGGTGGCCCTATCCGTGTTGCGCGGGTTGCGCCGTGGTTGTGTGGGTGGGATGCAGACCTGGATGTCGAAGCGGATCCACCTGTGATCAGAGCAGGACGCCTCTTTGGAGACATGCCACCCAGTGATGACTTCCGACGCTCCCTCTGTAGCCAGAGTTAGGTCAATGATTATCCGGCTACGCCTTGTTACGAACGTTGGTTCGGATCCCATGTTTAGTAGGGTTAGGTTAGTGGAGAAAAGATAGTCTACCAAGGCCTTACCCCTTTCATTTTGCGTGTCCATACCCCACAGCTGATGGTGAGCGTTGGCATCGGCCCCAACCACGACGTCAAGCCCGCTCCTCTCGCAGTGGCTCACAAGGCGGGCGAAATCGTGCGGGGGCGGCGCCTCTGCCTCAGGCATATATACCGAGGCGAGGACGATCACCATCTCCATGGCGTTTTCACGCTGTATTAGCAGCTTTGCTGCAGAGACATCTCTGCAACAAAAATCGGTTAATAGCTGTGTTTTAAGGTTACCTGTGATATAAATGCACGATCTGGGATGGTCGTGCTCTGTGGTGACCAGGAGCTTACCGCCAAGATTGGAGAGTCCTTGTATGCGGCCTGCCCTTATCCACGGCTCCTGGATCAAGGCAATGGCCGTGTGTTGAACCTCCAGCCACTTGCGAAGCTGAGCCGTCGCGGTCTGACTGTGGTGGAGGTTTGCCTGGAGGATTTTACAGGGACGCCATCGCTGGCCAACCCCTCCTCGTCCCCCTCCAGTCTGAGCCCGGCGAACAGGTCTCCCTCGTCGAAGCCGTCCCCCCCCTGGGTCGAAGCCGGGGACAGGATCATGTCGTCCAGCTCCGTACCAGATAAGGGGACGGCGCCCACGGTAGCGGCAGCGGGGGCGGCCGACCCTGCCGGGGCAGGTTCAGTCGCGGATGCCTCCGGGTTGCTTGTAGTGGGAGATGACTCCCCCACTGGTGTCTGCGGCTGGTCTGGCACCTCACCAAGGGTACCCGTGGCGGGGTCCCATCCCTGAGGGGTGTCGGTGAACCTTCCGTTCCGACCCTGGAACTTCACGTACACCGCTCCCAGTCCGATGTGTACGTTACCCCAGCAAGAAAGTATCTCCTAGAGTTATATGAGTAGAACGTATAGTTGGTGCCTTATCTGCTGTAAATGTGCCCCCACATAAAAAATGTGTGCCCCCTGTCGTTTTGCAAAAAAATCGAAAAAACGATTCTTGCTGGGGTAACGTTTTTCTAGCAGGAAAATTCTAAACGAATGATCGGAGAGAGAAAAACTGTGCATGGCCAGAGAGCTTATATGTGCGCCAAAATGTGCCCCCAAAAAAAAAATCTGTGCCCCTTCAGATTTTCGAGATATTGCATTTCCTGCTGGGGTAACGTTTTGATGAATCGTATATCTCGAAAACCATTGCATGTGCCCCTGTAGAATAAACATACACGAGTAGCTCTTACTGTGCCCCTTAGTGCCCCAATTAGATTTAAGAAAATATTTATAGTTTTCAAGTTATGGCGGTTTTATGAAAATCCGAAAAAACATCGCAGCGCCTAAATGAGACAAGGCACAAGTTCGCTGAAAACTGTATTCGGTCCTTCTTGACGCTAATAATAACCATACAAAGTTTCAAAACTGTTCATGCATGCGTTTTTGAATAATCTTGCTAAAAGTCAAAACGATGGTGTCATAACTTTGACGGCAAAATACAAGGAACTGGCTCAATCCCAGATGTGTAGGTGTAAACCAAAATCTTGTGCCTTTAGTCAAAAATATATGGTGAAAATATTGAGCTTGGAATGTTTCGCATTAAGTAAATATAAACAAAAAACCAAAATATGTAAACAACGGCTGGTTATCCGACCAAATCTGAATGACTACTAAGAAGCGAGCGATTCATACATATCGATGACCTTCTTTATTGGACGTATTATACCTAAGCTGTTGTCCGTACAGTCGTGTTCAAAAGTTTTGGGGGCTAATTAAAAAATATATTAAATGCACCTTGTGACTATATTAATGAAACAGGTTGTTGATGTGGAAATTATTATTTTTATTCCCTTAATTTTAATTCTTAAAGTTATTATTGCATCAAATCACAGATCAAACCTGCCTATAAATATTAGAAATTATTTGCACGTTGTGTAGTCATTATTATTTAAATCACAGATCAGTTTTTCATTTAAGTCTGACATATAATTAGTAAATTCGCATCACAAAAAATCACAAAATAAGTATAATATTTTGTAAAAAAAATATTAAATTTGAAATCACAGATAAATAATTTTCTTACGAGTAATTTGCTTATACATAGATTCAGATAAAGTGTGTTAGTATAGTAAACCGCATAAAGATATAACTGTAAACATCGAATGTGCATAAATTATCTGATGGTACCTATTTGGCTATATAAATAAACATATTTATCCCATATACGTAACAACATTATCACCTGACTGTGGAATGACACTTATATATCCAAAACGCCATCATTTAGGTATGTACGTAATACGACATACAAAATGGAAACACGTTGTTGCAACACAGATCATTGTGCGGTTGACTATAGGTATACACTAAATACAACTCTCAAAACTGTAGGTACCAAAATTTATTTGGTTAAGGTGAATGCTCCAACCAACCCGCGAAATTCAAATTTTCTTACGTTTTTTGCAATTTGCAGGCCAGTGCTAGGATGTAAGTTCATCATTCATCATTTTCAGCCGAAAGACGTCCACTGCTGGACATAGGCCTCCCCCAAGCACCTCCACTTCGACCGGTCCTGTGCTTCCCGCATCCAACGGGTTCCTGCGGCCTTCACAAGGTCATCGGTCCACCTTGTGGGAGGCCTTCCAACGCTACGTCTTCCGGTACGCGGTCGACACTTCAGAACCTTTCGGCCCCATCGGCCATCTGTTCTGCGAGCAATGTGCCCTGCCCACTGCCACTTAAGTTTGGCAATTCTTCGGGCTATGTCGGTTACCTTGGTTCTCCTGCGGATCTCCTCATTCCTGATTCGATCACGCAGGGAAACTCCAAGCATAGCCCTCTCCATTGCCCTTTGGGTGACTTTTAGCCTTCTTATAAGGCCCATTGTGAGCGACCACGTTTCCGTTCCATAAGTCATCACTGGCAACACACACTGGTCAAAGACTTTCGTCTTGAGACACTGCGGTATGTGGGACGAGAAGATATTGCG
This sequence comes from Mesoligia furuncula, assembly GCA_916614155.1. Taxonomy (NCBI): domain Eukaryota; kingdom Metazoa; phylum Arthropoda; class Insecta; order Lepidoptera; family Noctuidae; genus Mesoligia; species Mesoligia furuncula. The sequence goes on from OU744803.1 coordinate 29,210,492, forward strand.
TAGCTTCCCGAACGCTGCCCAGCCGAGTCGGATTCGTCGATTTACCTCTTTCTCGAAGTTAGACCTACCTAACTGGACGGTTTGTCCTAGGTAAACGTACTCGTCCACGACTTCGAGTGTAGCGTCTCCGATTTTTATGAGAGTGGGTGTTACATGGGCATTTGACATGACCTTCGTTTTGTCCATGTTCATTTTAAGACCCACTCTTTCGGAGGCTCTACTGAGGTCATCGAGCATTGTACTGAGGTCCTCCATAGTCTCAGCCATGACTACGATGTCGTCGGCAAACCGAAGGTGAGTTATGTACTCGCCATTGATGTTGATGCCAGCCCCTTTCCAGTCCAGAACCTTGAAGACATCCTCCAGTGCAGCGGTGAACAGTTTCGGAGAGATAACGTCTCCCTGTCTCACACCTCGCTGCAGAAGGATAGGTTTCGAGGCCTGATCCTGGAGTCTGACTGACATAGTGGCGTTTTCGTACAGACACTTCAGCACTTCGATGTACCGATAGTCGATCTGGCACCGTTGAAGAGACTGCAGCACAGCCCATGTCTCGATCGAATCAAAGGCTTTCTCGTAGTCCACAAACGCTAAGCAGAGAGGCAGGTTATACTCTTCGGTCTTCTGTATAACCTGTCGCAGCGTATGTATGTGGTCTACGGTGCTAAAGCCTTTACGGAATCCGGCTTGTTCGGGAGGCTGGAAGTCGTCAAACCTGCGCGCGAGACGGTTCGTGATGACTCTCGAAAACGGGAACACCCAAATATTCCGAAATATTTTATTCCGAATTTCGATGTTCCGATTTTCAAAAGTCCGAATTTCATAATACCTAAGAATTATAATCTCTATTATTAGAAATCACGAAATTTATGTTTCCGAAAGTCATAAATGCGATTTGCTTGTTTTCCGATTTTCATATGTTCGAAGAATCAAATGCTCGATGGGTTCTCGGTCCGAAAAACGTCATTCCGATTTTCAATTTTCCGAATAACCTGTTAAAATTGGTACTCCCTTTCTTCTCCTAAAATTGTTTGTCCGAAAGTCATTCTCCATAACACGTTTACTATAAACTTCAGTAACCATAATGTTCAAAAATTCTAAATTTTGTTTTACATCTTTACTTCTAAATCTATTCTGTCATAATATCGAGTACTATAATAATTTAATCTCCTAATTTTGCATGAAATAAAGTCATATGTCTATGTATTGTATTATATAATGTGTATTATTCCGAATGTTCATTTATAATAAAATTGTTAGCTCTAAAACATTTGCTAAAAATTAGGTTTTAGTGACAGAAACGAATCGCTGTAAATCCGACTCCACGCAGTCTTGTCTGCCCTACCCCTAGAGTGTAATTTAAAATCGCGTAGGCGCGTAGGGGCGAGGCGGCCCGCGGGCTGAGGAGCAGGAGGCTGTGAGCGAGCCGCCGCGGCTGAGGTTGGCCGGCGAAGCCGGCCAGCAAACCGAAGCCGTGGTGGTGAGCGAAAGCCGTCTGCGACGATTAGCACGCGTGGGGCCGCCGGAGAACCGCAGCGCCGGAGCCATGACAGAAACCATGCCTGCTGCATGTTGCATGCTTGCTTGCATGCTGCATGCTTGTTGCATGCTTGCTTGCATGCTGCGTGTTTGCTTCCATGCTGCATGCTTGCTGCATGCTGCGTGTTTGCTTCCATGCTGCATGCTGCATGCTTGCTACATGCTTGCTTGCATGCTGCATGCTGCGTGTTTGCTTCCATGCTGCATGCTTGCTGCATGCATGTTACTTTAAACCCTTTACACAGAAATAGGGGCCCCGCGAAGCGGGGCTCCGTCGATACTAGGATGCAAGAGCGAGCGAATGACAATAAAAATACCTTTACCGTGCATCGAAGTCTAGTAGTGTCGCAGTGAAGATCTATCGCGGTACCGTGCATGGAAGTGTAGTGGCGTCGCAGAAACGGGTCTTTCGCAGTTACGTGCATCGCAAATTATTGTAGCATCGTATTAGCATTTATCGATATTTTGTGCTTCGATATTCCGTATTCTACTCGTATTATTTGTCTTGCTATTCAGTTTTACAAGGCGTTTTTATTTCGGAATTATAATTAATTCGGAATTCTAATTAATCGGAATTCGTATTTTTGATGTTTCGAATTTTCATTAATTCGGACTTTTTGTTATTCGATCTATTGGAACTCGGTATTTTGAGAATAGTACTTATAAACGTTAGGAATATTGAAATTTCGGAATTATGAAAATAGGATGAATGATAAATCGGAGTTGTTATATTAGGAATTTTGAACCATTCGGAATTATGAAAATCGGTATTTTAAAATTTGTATTTGTGACTGTCGGAATAAAGTTTTTCGTATTTATGTAGTGTACCCCTCGAAAACAGCTTGTAGGCATGGCTCAGGAGTGAGATGGGCCTATAATTCTTAAGGAGGGCATTATCGCCCTTCTTAAAGAAAAGTATCACCACACCCCTGTTCCATGCCTGTGGTGTTTTGCCCTCGAGTATGACGGAACCAAACAGCTTCTGAAGGGCCTTCAGGACGGGTTTTCCGCCAGCCTTCAGCAACTCGGCCGTAATTCCGTCATCACCCGGTGCCTTGTTGTTTTTGAGCTGCTTCAGAGCCATCCTAATCTCGTACAGGCTGACGTCCGGGATGTCTTCGGTATAGTGCCGGGTCAATCTAGCTCTTGGGTCGTTTGCCAGATTCATAGCGGGGTTATTTGTTGACGTGTATAACTGTCCATAGAACCTCTCGATCTCTCTCAACAGCTCAGGTTTGTCGGATACAATCCTGCCATCATCGGTCTTCAGTCTCGTAAGCTGGCTCTGCCCAATAGACAGATCTCTAGCAAAGACCTTGGAGCCTTTATTTCGCTCTATCGCGTCCTTAATACGATCTGTATTAAAACGGCGAAGATCGCTTTTCAAGGCCTTAGAGATCCGTCTATTGAGTTGCCGGTAATTTAGCGCATCATCCGTAGACTGCAGGATCATATCGCGCCTCTCCTTCTTGAGCCGCAAAGTAGAATCAGAGAGATTCTTTTTTGAATTCGTACGGTGGGTCTTGAAGATCTTAGACCCGACCGTATGGACAGTTTCCACGAACCCATCGTTATAATCGTCCACGGAGCTCCCTAGGCATTCGAAACGATTCTGGAGTTCGAGCTGAAAGCTCTCGGGGTTTTGGATCTGGATCGGTGCTGGACGGAGCGTAGACTTCATCAGTCGAGATCTTTCCAGCTTGATATTTAAGTTCAATGTGCCTCTTACCATACGGTGATCACTTCCGGTTTTCACCGCGTTGATCACAGAGACATCATTGAATAGGATGGATGTTTTTGGATGTAAGTTGATTAAAATATTATTCGCGGCTGTAAGACATATGTAGTTACAGCATTATAATCATCAAAATCATCAATACAACGCTCTAAGTTCATAAAGCTGTAGGAATGACTTTTTGTGTTTTTTTTTGTTCCTACGCCTTAATGAAGTTGGAGGGTTGTATTGGTGATTTCGATGATTATAATTCTGTAACTACATACGTCTTACAGCCGCGAATAATATTTTAATCAACATACAACCTAGCACTGGCCCGCAAATTGCAAAAAACGCAAGAAATGTTGAATTTCGCGGGCTGGTTGGAGCATTCCCCTTAATGATGAAAAACTTACTGTTAATTTATCTAACCTACGGCTTATCAATAAATATATATATTATTAGCAGAGTGAGCAAGTTTTATTTAAAAAAAAAGATAACGACCACAAAATAAAGCTTATAATTCTTTCAAACAAGTAATTAATAAAAATTGATCTTAATTAAACACAAGTAACCTAACACACGCCTAGCTAAAACCCGTCCTAGCTCTTCAAGCGCCCAAAATGAAATGACCGAGGCAATGAGCTCGCCGCTGCAGCCATCCGTCTGCCCCTCTCTCGCGCCTTGTGACGTCATTCAGCAGCCACGCCCTCAATGTCAGGATTCTCCGCTAACAATATATATAAAGACAAATACGGGCTTTTTATTTATATACAAAAAAGAGCTACCTCTTTTTAGTAGTAGGTATTCATCACACATTCATGAACCATATTTTTTTTTAAACATCGGGACCAGTCACATTTGGGTCAAAGACCTGGCCAGTGGATGTATTTCTTTCGTTCACACATAAATTACTGGATGTATTTTAATGAAATTTAGAATGGAGAAGATAGCTTACCTTGGAATAGCACTTACGCTACTATTTATAATGTACTTAATCATGTGTAAGGTCATAGAAACTGCTAGTAGAATATAATCCAATAACAACTTTATTTTATTACTTTTCTACTTCAGTGTACTCAGGCACAACTAGTGTGAACCGGTTAGTGAGAAAAGTAAAGAAGGTCATTGATTTGTATGAATCCGTCGCTTTTTAGTAGTCATTCAGATTTGGTCGGATAACCAGCCGTTGTTTTCATATTTTGGTTTTTTGTTTATATTTACTTAATGCGAAACATTCCAAGCTCAATATTTTCACCATATATTTTTGACTAAAGGCACAAGATTTTGGTTTACACCTACACATCTGGGATTGAGCCAGTTCCTTGTATTTTGCCGTCAAAGTTATGACACCATCGTTTTGACTTTTAGCAAGATTATTCATAAACGCATGCATGAACAGTTTTGAAACTTTGTATGGTTATTATTAGCGTCAAGAAGGACCGAATACAGTTTTCAACGAACTTGTGCCTTGTCTCATTTAGGCGCTGCGATGTTTTTTCGGGTTTTCATAAAACCGCCATAACTTGAAAACTATAAATATTTTCTTAAATCTAATTGGGGCACTAAGGGGCACACAGTAAGAGCTACTCGCGTATGTTTATTCTACAGGGGCACATGCAATGGTTTTCGAGATATACGATTCATCAAAACGTTACTCCAGCAGGAAATGCAATATCTCGAAAATCTGAAGGGGCACAGATTTTTTTTTTGGGGGCACATTTTGGCACACATATAAGCTCTCTGGCCATGCACAGTTTTTCTCTCTCCGATCATTCGTTTAGAATTTTCCTGCTAGAAAAACGTTACCCCAGCAAGAATCGTTTTTTCGATTTTTTTCGAAAACGACAGGGGGCACACATTTTTTATGTGGGGGCACATTTACAGCAGATAAGGCACAAACTATACGTTCTACTCATATAACTCTAGGAGATACTTTCTTGCTGGGGTAACGTACACCAGTCCGATTGAGAGTCGGCGTCCGGCCTCCATCAGGGTCGGGATTTGGTCCACAGGGACGCCGACCACCACGAACCATTGCTCAGCCTGCTTATCGGCAAAGAGCAGCACCCACCTCTTTATATCTACCCAGGGATTTTGGTAGCTGAGAGCGCGGCCAATATTGGTCGACTCTCCATATACCCTCTGCTCGTCTGGGATTAGGATGCCACATCTTATTCGCTTTTCTATCTCCGACTGGCTCTTGACTACCAACGGGATGTTGATACGGAGAGAGAGGTCGGAGACTGTTTTCTTCAGCCAGGCTAAAGTGTGGTCGTTACCGCACCACAGTTTCACGACGCCCCCGGCGACCAGCGGCTTGGCGTTGAACGTCGGTCCCGGAGTGTCTGGTTTGGGGGAGCAGGCCTCAAGGATAATCTGCCTCTGGATGGCAGCGAGTACCTGGTCCGATACCTCCCCGCTGAGGATCCCTGTGCGTTCGCAGGTAATCGCGACGTCCAGGGTTGCGCTGGCAGCTTGGGCGTAGCTTCTATGAGGGACCCGTCTGGATTGATCAAGACGCGGCCGCTTATGCTCTCCCCGAGGTGTTGAAGTCTCGTTGAGAGCTCGCTTGGCCGCAGCCTGATCCTTCCAATCGGGTCGCTGTGTGCTGGAGTTACCTACCTGATCCTTCGGAACACCGGTTGGCGGCTGACCGGGCGCAGGTCGACTAGTGCCGGCCCCTACCTGCGACCGCTTTCCGGCGGCGAAGTTCAGCTGGCCGCTAGTCGGATTGACCGGCTTAGCGGCAGTGGCCTGTTTCTGACGACTGCCCTTACCTAGCAGCCTGCGTTGTTGTCGTCTCTCCTTCCTCGTCAATCTCTCCCTCTGCTTGCTCTGAGAAGAGGAAGCTGGTGGACCTGAGGGGTCAGTGCGGGGGCATCGGGCTTGTGGAGTGTTGTTTTTACCCTTGCCCTTGCGTTTCTGCACTTGCCAGGCACGTGAGAACGCGTCCTCAGAGCAACCGATCGTCACCGTCTGACCGGTGACGGCCGCCTGATGTGAGGTGGGTTGAGGGGATAGCGGAGAAGGAGGGTGTTTGTGAGGGCGCCCGGCGCCGGTGTTACCCGACTCCGGGGTCTGTATGGAGAGGGTCAGACCGGCAGTGGTATTAGTCGTCGCCTTGGTCTTTCCCTGGGTTTTAGAAGGGTCGGTACTGGTCCCAGTCAGCGCCGACGTCCTTTGTTTGTTTTGGGACTTTTTGCGTTTGGTCTTGGCTGCGGTTCTCGCCACAGCTGGACCAGCACCCGCGCTAGTACCTGCAGCGTTAACTGCAAGGACACTAGGGGCGAGGGAAGTGCAAGCACCTCCCTTGGGAGTCTCATTGGCTTTCGCCTCCACTCCGGTTGGTTGGTTGTTAACTGGCCTTAAATTATCCATGTTAAAGTTTAAACAAATTTCATCTCTCTGGCTTCCCACCCTCCATGGAGCCCGCACCTGGGAACGTCTCACTACAAACTAGCTCGAACGTTAGGACTACCAGAGAGATATAGGTGCGCAAGGCTGGCTTACAGTGCGACATCGGGTGCTCGATCGGGTTGGCATAGAAGGTTCAAAGGGCCAAACCCCCTACGAACTGATCAACCCTCACTTACACCGTCAGCATGACCTTTACCTACCGCTTTGGCCGCTCAAGAACGACCTCCACGGACCTCACGCACCTCGCCTGTGACCCTCTGACGGGACACGTGACCATTTCCCTACCCCCGGCTATTGGGTAGGGCCACCGTTTCGCTTGAAATCCAGACCAAAGGGGGCGTGTTGCCTTTCAGCTCAACCCCCCAGGACTCCTTCATCCCCGCTTACGGCGCTCAACTGCGCAGGTCCTAGCGCAGGTGACTGCTTACTCCTACTCGCCATCAGCTGATTTTAGTGATAGGCGGGCCCGCTGCCACCCAGTCACGGGGGGTCGCGGTTAGGAGTGGACATTGGAATGGTGGAGGTGGAAGGAATGGGGATGAGGGTGGGATGGAGTGAGGAAGGAGTGTGAAATCCGGGGCAGGAGGCTGAAAGACGGGAATAAATGGGTTAAAAGGGAACTAGGCTAGGGATGCACTGGCGCCTGGTGGTTTTTGTTGCGTCTGTTTCTTAAGGAATCAGACCAAGAAACGGGGTGGCAACCTCGAGAAGGTACATCCGCCAGACTTGCCTTGAGGATCTACACGACTGTAGCGCTCTCCCTCAAGACCCCGCCACCCTACCACCTCAGAAGGAGGTGGCAGGGTAGGCCTGCATCTATACTACCAAGCAAAGCAAAGCAAAGCATGTCGTTGTGCAACCGCAAAAGCATAAATACAGACCCTCCCCAAAGAGAAGACCCGATGAGTGCACCAGACATACTGTACCGTAAAATACTGGTATTCAGCTGCATCCAGTTAGACTGGAAGCCAACCCCAACACAGTTGCGAAAAGGCTAGGCAGATGATGATGATGACATGCTGAACCGTCACATTGTGCAACATGCTTGTGATTTAAAAACCAAGCAACCACAATACAGGAGACCAAGAATGCCCTGCAAATAAGATAGCTGAGAAGAGATATATACATTCTATAGATTAATACTTTGTGCTGCATGTCTACAGGGTCCATAATTGTACCTTAGCTTTAAGCAATTGTAACACCTCTGAAATGCAAATAATTGTATGAATATGAATATAATGTCGTCGGTTAAGGCCACCAATGTTTATCTGTAAGACTTTTTTACTTTATGTTCTATAATTTTATTATTCTTTTATTGTCTTTAACTAGTTGAAATACGTAAAATAATTTTAGTTTTTACAATTCTTATTAAACAAAGTCACATGCAATCTTAATATTTTGTTGACACGGTAACTTTTTCAAGTATGACAAAGTAAAGGCGACGTAACTATTTAGTAATCTGGGACGCGACCTTATTATAATGTAACATTGCAAAAATCAAAATAGAACATGGTAGCAAGAATGTCTTACGATGGTGCAAAGATATAGCGTTTTTTCTGTCAGTTAGATTATAATCGTAATGTATATTATAGTAGATAAATTATTTACTATTTGTTTAAGGAATTTTAGATAATACTTATGTACAAGAGAATTATTCCGTTCTGATCTCCTGAACCCCCCTCCACCCCCCCGCCTCGATCCCCTCCTAGATCGTCTTCTGTTTTAATCTCTGTCTTATCCACTATAAACTTTCTCATACCGGTTTGAACCGCTTTTTCTTTTGTTTTTGATCCTGAAGGATCGTCAGCAACAAAAATAAGTACAGGGTTTATTGAAGATACAGGTTTATTCCTAGTTCAGGTAGAATCCAATTATTTTAACCTACATCTAGTATAAGGCCCTATTTTGTAAATATGTATGTAAATCAATTATTTCAATATACAATTTCAATTTCAAAATTTCAATTACAATTATGTTGGGTACGTATTAAACATTCTTGGAAGGGAAAATTTTCGGGGAGTTACAACGAACATGAGTGTTACAAATTGCTTACGCTGAATTATAATCAAAGTATTACTTGTATCAATGAGCAAGGCCGTACGTACGCTAATTTGTTCACCGGCCACACCAAACTTCCTACGCCTCGAACATAGTTGGGAACATTCTTTCGTGGTTTCTCAGTTCCGCAACAACGAGATCAATAGCCGGCACATACCACAATAGTTTGTTCACTAGCAACTAGTAAACTAGTGGAATCTCATCTAAACTTCTTTATAGCCACATTGAGCTGAACGTATTCTGAAAAAGAGTAATGAATCTTGTACAATGGTTCGATAAAGTTAGGTCCAGTGATGGATCAGTTACAAGTTGATCGCACTTCTTGTTTATAAAGATGGTGGTGGACGTTCATGTATGGTAGAATAATAGTATACCATATAACGTAATTTAAGATCCTCGTTGGTCTAGTTAAGCGGTCGCAAGTGCTACTATTTAGCATGAGGTCCTGGGTTCGAGTGTTATTGAATTTTCGCACCAGGAATTTTTCAGTAGCAGCTCGGAGTCTAGATTTTTGACCGGATGCTGGCAATAGCCTGGCCTCCAATGAAGCCGGGTACTCATTAGCGAGCCGTTACCGTAACCGTTGCATTTGTACGTGGTTCGCGAGCCTGCTACGAGCGCTACATGAGCGACTCGCAGCGAGCTGACGATTGTCGGTTTTTGCCGCGAATCAAAGGGAGCCCGCAGTGCCGTCGTGGACGTCAAGAGGGGAGGTTGTTGCAAGCCACTGCGAACCATCAAATATTTACGAGTGTTTATTCGTAATGAGTGAATAGTCAGAGGATAAATGTCTTTTTTTTTTCTTTGTTCTAAGTATCTCGGGACCGACTAAATTCATTAGATATTCAAAATCAATTGCACTCAATCTCGTGAAATTTTTGTAATGATCACTAATTTCTTGATTTTATAAGATGCAAAGTAGATCACTTCGTTCCCGATACATTTTATGAATTCACCATCTTCGTGGCCGTTTATGATCATCGAGTAAAGCATCTATAAATATGTATGCTGCACAAGTGAACACTTCGTCTGACATGATCTGACTTGTCATTACGGTTACAAATGTGGCCTTCTCGTACACACTAGAACCTCGTTCCTGTATCACGTAAGTTACAGATACAGCTCGCTAATGAGTACCGCCTTTACCGGCTTTACATGAGACTTAAACATAACGTGCGAAATGTGGGTGTACTATAGGTATACCTCTGGTTAACCCTACGGCGAATATAGGCGTTATGTTATGTTATATTGTGCAAAATAATTTTTCACTGGAAACGAATGTTTATGTTTTTTTATCACGGGTAGCTATCCAATGGTGCTTGGTCGGAGCACAGATCAAGCTACGTCGTAGCTTGTTGCTACGCGGGTGCTACGAGAATGCTACGTGTGTTATCAAAACTTGGTTACTCAGTAGGTATTAAGTAGCAAAACTGATAGATTGTAACACAGGTATGGCCAGCAAATTAATCCATTGTACCAAAAAACTCAAAGTAATCACCAATTTATAGTTAGATGACTGAAAATTATAGCTTTCTTTGTCTTTCTTTTTTCTTTGTTGGTAGTAATAGCAAAACCAGAGATGTTCACAATTTGTACACGTACCATTTGGGAAATCAACGCAGCGTAAACTTTGTGTGTTTCACTCAAACATCGTTATAATTTGTATTGTGGTTAAAGAATCTTTATTTACTCAAAAGAAATTTACTACAAATTTTACTTAATAAGAAATATTTTAACTATATATACTAATTTTAACTATATAATAATGAATCATATCAGCCTATAATGTTCCCACTGCTGGGACACAGGCCTCCTCTCGGTGAGAGGTAGAGGGCCGTAATCCACCACGCAGGCCCAGTGCGGGTTGGCAGCTGATGTCTTCGAATTTTTGGTCCTAGAACATGCCGGTTTCCTCACGATGTTTTCCTTCACCGTTTTGGGAGCAGACGCAGAGCTATGGTATAATAATGATGACATTCATGAGCAGAGCTAGAGAGCAGAGCCTACCCCATCATGTTGGCAAAAGGCTAGGCTATCTATGGGCTAGGCAGATTGATTGATTCATGAGCAGAGCTAGTATGACACACACAAATATAAAAAGAAGACAACAATAATTAACGTACATAACAAGACATTGAAGTTAGCAGCAAAAGATTCTTACACGAAAAGTATATTAGTTTGTACTTTTGTTGTTTCACGAGTCTAGGCATTCTTGCAAGCTATCTGAAGGTCAATTCTACTAATTAACGTGCAATGTGAAAAACATGACACCGGAATGCGATGATATTGTGAATAGATCAAAAAACGGTATTCTACTAATCTTAAAATTCGGTTTGTTCACATTCAAGTCGCAATATCATCGCAGTATAGTCTCATAGTGGTCAACTTTGTTCTCGTTTACGAAATTAAACATATTTTAATGTTGGTTCAATGTACGCAGACTATATTGTGATACTTTAATTTTTATCAACCTTATTTTCTGATTTGTTTAATGTCTTTATTAGTTTGCTTGATTATGTGTATGCTCATAGTATTTTCATTTCCCGTTTGTTATTAAAATCATTAAAATAAAAAATCGGCTAGAAACCTAACATGGAACGTATTCGTAATCGCCAGGCCGCATTCCGAATTAAGCGCTTTATACACTATTCAATTTGTAGGAAATCGAAAGATGTAATTGAAGTTAGAGCAGTTAGATTCCGGTTTAGTGCGATTGGAAGGTCCCGACCGCACTAATACCCAAATTGTTTACGATTTAGGTGAGTGTAATCGCATCCCTACGATTTATAGCGACTAGTTAGTCTTTAGTTTTTAAGCACACTCAAATCGATTACATCCCAACTCGGAACGCACCACATTGTCAACATCAAACTGAGTCAAACAATAACTTAACAAAACAATATCGTGTGTAGTTTATAACAAGTATTTCGTGCGAGAAAGATCGTTTTAATACAAAGTAAGTGTATAATTGTTAGACTTAAATCATTATTTAATTATCATGCTGTGCAAATGTATTCAAATGTACGTAATATTTTGTAGGAATGGAAAGACGTGCAGCTAGTGCCTGAGATACAATGGAACAAACTGCTCAACTTTCTACAGTCAAAGTGGAAGCGCTGTCGGTGTTGAGCGATCACTGAGCCGATCGATTTTCGAGATCACTGCAGCCCCATGTTCTGTCCAGACTCGTGCGTCAGCACCAAACCCTAGCCCTGCCGATGCTACAACAGTGCTCGAACTCTGCAAGCGAGATACCGCAGTGAGTGGATTTTTCTAACCCTACAGCTATTCATATTGCGGTTAAGACTTATGATGACTATTGATAACGATTAAGTATGGTATTTTTATTACGTTTTTTAGGTCGCCCTCTGGCTGTACTAGATGAGGCTCGGAGAGTTTTACCTCAGGTGGAGATGCAACATGTCACAGCTGATACAGCAAATTAATAGTGCAGAACCTTGGGAGGCTTGCTGATGCTGTCGAAAGACTATTTATTGGTGTCCCATAGAGGTAAAGTATGAATTTTTTGTACATGCAATAAAAAAATCAAGTCATTCATATAATATAAATATAAAGAAATACAAAGGAAAACATATTATATTATAACATTTAAATAACACAAAAACTTTGCATAAAGGGAAAAAGGTATCGGGATCTGTGTCCACTTGTGGTATCTTCAATGTTGATTTTTTAAGGGATAGCCTGCGCTACCTGAAACAATTATTTTATTATTATAATAGTACTCAAATTAAACAATGACGGGGTAGCCAGAAGCCTGAAAGTCTGACAACCAGTCTTACCAAGGGGTTTATTACCCAGTAACTAACTGGGTTGTGGAGGTCAGATAGGCAGTAGCTCCATGTAAAATACTGGTATTCAGCTGCATCCGGTTAGACTGGAAGCGAACCCCAACATAGTACATATTTGGGAAAAGGCTAGACAGATGATGATGATGATTTGACTTACTAAAAACCACAAATTTTCCTTTTCAGCCTGGTGGAGTTGTTCCAAGTGGGTCTTAAGTGGATGGTGATTCTATAAAACAGGAGACATGGTTTGCCCCTCCGCAGCTACCATCAACACTATAGTCGCAAACCTAAATGAATGAATGAAAAAAAGCCTAATTAACTGTTATGTTTATATTCGTGTTTTAATAATTTAAGATGAGAATTGTTAATTTATTAAAGTATTTTTCATACCACTATTGTTTTATTTTAGTAAAATGTATACTAAGGTATCCTCTTCTAGGATCCTCTTATATTTTATTATATAGGTAAGTACTACTTAATACAATTGAAGTAAATATCACACCTTTAAATCCCTGAAGGGTTAGGCAGAGGTGTACCTATTGAAAACCTAAAATGTGAATAGAAGATTGTATGTATTTCACCGAGGGCAGGGGTATAGAGTACCCAAAACCTCTATAGTAGTAGATGACAGTGTCTATCTGACGATGCTAGAACCAGAGTGATCTAAGTGACATTTTTGGCAAAAATGGTTTTTTTACACAATTGCATGGAAAAATCATAATTCTTTCATGCCATACTGATCTAAGTGCTTCCCAGTATTATTTTCCTTGAGAAATCACAACATCTCACTATAGAATCGGTGCGATCTAAGTGATTTTTTTTTTGTAAAACTAAGAATGTTAGTTTTAATAAATAACTCATACTGATAAAAATTGTTATTTTATTATTTAAAACTTACATGAAGTACATATAACTAAAAAATAATAATAAAAAGCTCATAGATTTCAAATAATAACGCGTAACGCATTTCCTTCATTTTCTCAGAAACATACTATTGTGCCCTAGATCATTCTGGTTCCAGCGTCGTCATCTAGAACCAATAAGTTAAAAGTGTTACAACACTACTTTTACAAGAAAGTAAGTAAGTAATTATTTATTTACCAAAAGACTTAGCCTAGGTAACATCAGTGTTAATTCAATAGGGGTTGGGAATGGCTATTACATTTGAGAAGACCCCTGCCCTTCAAACTAGGAGAATCCTGTATCTTGAAGGGCAGTGTAAAACAATCCTTTTACTTGCCTTGGGTTTAGTACTTATGCCATCGCGGCGGGTACAAATTAATGTACGGCTCGTGGATGAGGTCGCGACACACACTTTTATTTAGCCTGTCTATACCAACAAATTCGAGATCCGGCATTTCGAACGCTATGTCCATTTTCCGAAGAGCTGCATTTTGTCGGCGATATAAAAGGGTCGTCGTAACCCGCGCGTGCTCCAGAAATTTTTCATAAATGGCTAAATCTGCCATTATAACAATATTTCTTCACAAAGCCTCCAATCCGATTTGTGAAATGTTGCTTTTGACTAAATTCTTGTAATTCCGTTATTTGACATTATAGCAATTCGTATTCTGTGGAGTTTATATCGAATCTTACTGAAATCGATACAAAAAGGCGGGAAATGTAAATTTTATACGCTTTTAACTATGCAGAAGCTAAAATTATTTGTCACAGTCCGGTGTACAAATAATCTCATGCTTACGTCAGTTTTGACATTTTTATTTTTAGTGGAATACCAATAATATTTTAAATGTCATGTCGAAACTTTAGCAGAATACCGTTTTGGTACATTTTTTGTTTTCGGTCTAGTCGCAATATCATTGCAGTAAACGTTACGTTTGACATACTTTTTTGGTTTAGTAGAATACCTTTTGTGACATTTTGGAACTTTTGAGGCACTGCGACTTGAATGTGAACGTTTTTTTTTTACGAGAATTGGCCTTCTGATATTGCCTATCATTTATCATTATGTACGTTGTACAAGTAGTCCTACTTTTGAAAAAAATATGTTTAAGTTTGACAGACAAACGAAAACTTAACTTAGAGTATTTTTATGGGAACAATACATTTTAAACTCGCGTCTGCCCTAGACAAATTTTTTGATGGAATCTCTACTACTACAAACAGTATACTACTAATACTGAAAGCTACCTAAGTTTAACAAAGGTTAATGAACTCGTGCAACCAGTAAGCAAGAACTAATAAGTTCAGATAACAACTTGGTTAACTTACGTGGCTCGGCGTAAATTGCGCACTCGCGGTGTGGTTGAATTGCAACTGTTTGGAACGCAACAAGAAAGACGTACTTCACAAAGAAGTACTGCGGTATGGAAGAAGTTAGCGGCGGTACACTTTGGATTACTATTTGGTCCCTCGCGTCTAGTTTCCTAGTACCGACTTTCAAAAGTTCTTGTGACTTTATGAATCAAAAACTTTTACTCTCATCATGGTTCTGGAGAGCAGAACCTATCGTCAAAGTAAATTAATATCAAAACGCCTGTAATAATCGAAAGGGTAGGCAGACGTGTACCTAATATTACGCCCACAATTAAGCATAAGAGGAAGTTTTCCATACAGAAAGTAAAGTTTTGATTTCCTAGTAATTCAAAGATCTGATAGATCCTAAGTGTTCTTGCTACTCGCTATTATTATAAAAGTCAGTTATGGATTGAAAATGAGTAAGCATGCATATTGCAGATTGCTGTACACAAAAAACTACGATATCCAATAAACGTGTCGTTTAAAAAAAAAACAGCTAAAAGTTCCTCTAATACCATCAAATGAACGAGGTCAACTATAGTTCGTTCATTCTCTCATAGCTCCGCTATAAAAGAAAGAACTCGAAAAAGTCCAAATCTCTAGTATGAGGGATGTAGTCCGGCAGAGACAGGCAATTTTTTACATTCAAATTCTTTTTGATTTGTGGCGAAGCACTATTTATGGCTAGCTGGCACTCTGCCACTAATGAAATGGAAAAACTGCGCTTTTATTGGTATATTTCTCTTTATTATCTCTTATACATAAAATACTAGAATAATAGAAGTTTAAATATTGGTCAAATATTGTGGGCAAACAGTTTTGAGTTTAAGTAGTTTGGGTGCCACCCTGTCTCTGGACTTTTATTAATGATCTAGAATCAAAAGGTGGGTCTCTGTCAGCTTTGTTGGTGACAGAATAAGGGAGGTGCGCCTGACTGCCTACCTAGGCCGTTCATAGGTGGTGTAAGTTCGTTTCAGTCTTAACATCACACTTCACACTAATATTATAAAGGCGAAAGTTTGTGAGTGTTTGTGTGTGTTTATATGTTTGTTACTTCTTCATGCACAAACGGCTAAACGGATTTAGATGAAATTTGGCACACAGATAGTTTATAACTAGGATTAACACATAGGGTACTTTTTATCCCGATATTCTTACGGGATCGAGACTTATGCGAGTGAAACCGCGGGGCGCAGCTAGTAATTTATATATCCGATTTATTAGAGTTTATGTACAATGTTAGTTTCATTCTGTTATTTATTAGTTTCTTCATTTTCTGTTCCCACAAAGTTATTGTTTACCTTTACCCAAAAACAAGCCTAAACAAAAACTCTCGTATCAACTCTGAGTAAATTAATGACATCAGCTGTAAAGGTGGCTTGTTCCCGATAGATACAAATGATGATGTACCAGCTATACGTCACTCTACGGGGTGCGGGATAGGCAGGGAGTGAAGTGACGAAAACTCACCGCTCATTGTTATTAATTGCTTAGAGGACAGTTTGGTGGTAAGCTCGTTTGTCACTCCGAGATCTTAGCGGGAGTAGAACTGGCAATAAATTGTGAACGTAGGACAATTTGCGAAAATACCTTTATTTTAAAGGTTATTTTTTACTTTAAATTTTTTATCTATGTTCTAATTTAGTTTTTACGTTATACTGATTGTTAATTTATTACATTAAGTACTTATATGCACTTTCTAGCCTGAAGCACAGGTTTAACCTAGTTCAGGCAAATCAGCAACTGTGCGCTATTTTATTTTAATTGTTAAGCTATTCATTGTAAATGTATCCTCTTTTTATAAATAAACGATTATTATTATTTTCAGCCTTCTTTTCTTGTAACCTTCGCGGATTTTGACGGGAATTGGATGGGAATATATTACGCGTGAGCTTTTGAACGGTAAGTAAATAATGTATACGTACTACGGCACACGTGGTAGCATAGCAGTAGGTACATATTATTATGTAGGTACCTATGGATAAATAACAAAGTGTGAGTGGGAATTCAATTCAATTCATTTATTTCTGAACATAGGTTACAATAGGTGTTACAGTCCTGAGTGGCAATAGGTACCAATAGGCATGTGAAATTAAATAGTTACGTGTGGCACTCATTTTTTAAAGGTCAAAGGAAGCAAGAAGACAAAGGGTCACAATCCCGTGACGACTTATCCAAAATATAATATCGACGTCCCTTCGATATCCCAAACTACGCAAACAAATAAAGCGACGCAAACATAACCACGTATCTTGCTCATGAGATTTTATGCGCAAACAATAATCAAGGCGAGGCGATCACGACACGATCTCGACGCGATTACCGCACGATCACTGAACGAATGTCAACATCATTAAGTGTAATGATGGGGCGAGATGAAGCTGGGGGGACTAGCTAGTGTTTGAATAGGTGATTTTGTTACTAGAGCGAAAGGTTGCGCGGTCGTTGAACTTTGTTCTGAGTAAATCTAATTTTTTGGGTACGAATAACAATAGGCTGAGCCTAGGGCTGAGTTTTGAATGTTTGACAATTTCACTGTAGATTAAGTAAGTAGACAAAAAAAAAAATTGTTTATAAAAATAGTATAATGGCAAACACTAGCAAGTTTGTTAGTGTTTGCAATGATTTTCGGTAGGATTGTGAATGTATGTTTAGTTTACCGAAAGTTTCGACTTTCCTTAAGCCAGCAAGTTGGAGGTTCTGGTTGGACAAGAATTTAACCATCATTTAATCAGCCCTCGATTCATCACTCTTCATTCTTCGTGTGTGTTGAATTCGGCGATAGACAGTCCCTTCGTTGTTGTGGTAAGGCTAGTTCTGAGGGGAGCAGTGACGGCCCAGTGACCCCGACTTGCGAGGTGTGGGTCGTGGGTTCGAACCTCGGATGTCTATGGTTCGAACCCAGTCAGGTGCTTTACTTTGTGGAAATAATATCATCACCACTGCACTAAAAACGGTGATGAAAAACATGGTGAGGAAACCGGCATGTCTTGGAACCAAAAAATCGAACACATGTGATATCTACTAACCGGCATTGGGCCCGCGTGATGGTTGTATAGTCCACTCCCTCACATAGAGCGGAGACTTGTGTCCCAGCAGTGGACACATTATAGACTGACAATGATGAGTTCTCGGGTCACCAAAAAACTCAGACTATCTACCGCAAATCTAAATAAAAAAAAAGGTAAATCTCTATTGTGTAGCCTAGCTACAAACTTTGATACTTTGATCAATTGAATCAATAGAGTCTGTAAAAAAATAATCTGAGATAACGTTAGAACCAGAATGAAAATAGAAAGTTAATAAAAACAAACACGAACACATCATCGAAAACACCACTACTTCATATTACTCAAATACGTGTGATGTATATTTATTATACATACAGTAGGTTCTCTCTCTTAGTAATTACTGAAAGCGATTACTTAGATTGACTGCTCAATTTGTTATAATATTATCGATAATAAAGCAGTCGTTCCGATTATCGGGTACTAGTCGAGTACACTTCGGCTGCTCTACAACATTTTGACTAAGGCCTTGAGTTGAGCGAAAGCCAAAACATTCTTCTAGGGTTGTCGCTGATTTTGGGACAGACTGTTAATTAAGTCGGGCGGCAGGTTGGAGATACTAATTTTCCACATCGCTTGTTCTAATTGTACATGTCTTCTAGTCAGAGGCACTGTAACGCTTTTTCGGTGATGTTTTTTAGAAGGTCGCGTTTGAGGGGAATGCGTTCGCGGGCACCTTACTTAGGTGCCCGCGAAATTATCTATTTTCTTTTTTTGCTCTTTACAGGTCAGGTTGTATATTGATTAAAACATCATCCGCGACCGCAACAAATATGGCTCTACAGAGTTATACTCATTAGAATCAGCAATACAACTCCTTCAGTTAGAATTGGTCTCAAATGTCATGATTTCATAAAATAGTTATTCAATAGGGCAATGTGAACAGATATATTGATGATTTTTATGATTAGAATTCTCTAGACAAATATTTTTTACGGCCGCGAATCATACTTAGATCAACATACAACCTGATACTGACCTGCAAATTGCAAAAAAAGTAACGATATTTGAATTTCTCAGGCTACTCGACGCTTTTGCCTCGCAACGACAAAGTAAGGCATTTTCTCGTCTTAATCTTGATTTCACATGAATACAAATACAAAAAGGGAAGCAATTTCTATACCACTTCTATATATTAGCTTCTAAAAATAGATGTCTTCGGGGAGCCCTAAATCCATAAGTGCCTTTGTACCCAAACTTATTTCAACATGTAATTTATCTTTGGCAAGAAAAGTAACAGTGAACCCTATATTTACGTAAAAAAGAAGAACGATCGCTTAAAAGTCTACTTACGTTAGACGAACCTACCAAGTTACAACCTTCAGAGTGTGCCAACCTTTCTCACCAGCGCCACTTAGCAGATGATCTATCGCCTGTACTATCACAATGGAGTTGTTTCCCATAACATTGAATGGTTCCCATACATCAGCACCTTCGTTAATGGCCACATAAATGTTCTTGACGGGAAAAAGTGTTTGAAGGTTTGAGAGGGTTAGGAAAATAAACGAGCTGTTGATTTGGAGCGGCGCGAGTGTATCTTGTTTTTTGAGATGTGTTTTTTGTCACGTGATTAGGACAACCCTTAGCGTCCGTCGTCGTGAGGTTACCGCGAGGAGGTAGAAGGTGTGATAATGTGACAATTACGTGTACTTTTCCGTGCGACGAAACAATTTAACTTAGTATTTGTCGTGTAAAATATTTTTTATCAATATTAATAAAACGGGTTATAAAAATGATTTTTTCAATATAATAAATACACGTGATGCTGGGAAGGAGGAGGAGGAGGTAGCCTAAAACCCCACGACGTATCACAAAATGGAAGCCGGGCCTATAAATGTGGCCTCAAAAGCTCACGTGATTAAAGAATGGCCCTTTAAAAGTAAGGTTAGTTTTGTAGATGGATAAAACGATGACTATGATGGCAAGGTAATTGAAAAGACTCAGTGAAGCCACCAGGAGACAGATTCGCAGCGAAGTTGCGATTCGAAATACATGTTTGGGAATACCATTATTATGTGAACGCGCGTTTAATTGTACCTATATCAAAGGTTGGCTTGTCTAAATATTTAGACTCCTTGGTTTTAGAAACAAATAGTAGAAATAACACAAATATGTCAAAAAACACGAAACGAGATTAAACATAAGTCAAACTCGACGACTATAAAATTTAGAGTTCCACAGGGCAGTGTCCTAGGCCCTTTACTGTTCCTGATATATATCAATGATATTCCTAAACATATAAATCAACCAATGGTACTATTTTCAGACGACAGCACAGTAATAATAAAAAACTGGCCAAGTGCGAGTCGGACTCGCACACGAAGGGTTCCGTACCACAAGGCAAAAACGCCGAAAAAAACATGTTTGTTGTATGGGAGCCCCTCTTAAATATTTATTTTATTTTATTATTTATTATTAAAGTTAAAATACATCTGAGTATTTTGTGAATATTTCAAGTGCCTACCTGTTGCCATTTTTGATATCGAGCAAAAAAAGGCAAAAAAATCGTGTTTGTTGTATGGGAGCCCCCCTTAAATATTTATTTTATTTTGTTTTTAGTATTTGTTGTTATAGCGGCAACAGAAATACATACTTTGTGAAAATTTCAACTGTCTAGCTATCGCGGTTCTTGAGATACAGCCTGGTGACAGACAGACGGACAGACGGACAGACGGACAGACGGACAGACGGACAGACAGCGAAGTCTTAGTAATAGGGTCCCGTTTTTACCCTTTGGGTACGGAACCCTAAAAACGAGATAGAAAATGATTACGAGCACGAAATCAATCAAACCTTAAATACAATAATACAATGGTTAACTGAAAATAATCTAGAAATAAATGTGGACAAGACGAAAATTATACACTTTCACCAGAGAACTCAATTGACAAATATAAGCGTTAGTTACCAAGGCGAAATAGTGCAGCCTGTGACAGATACAAAGTTTCTAGGAATTAAGGCTTTGACTGCCAACGCGGTCACCGGTGACCGCGAACAATAGATTTTCTATTGTGTCTGCTGTTTGGCGTTCAACGTGTTAATATTGACAATAAACTGACATGGAAAGCATATTTAGAATATCTCTGCAAAAGAATGACTAACTCCTCATTTGCTCTATACAAGCTCTCAAAAATTGTTACTAAAGAAGCCGTATTAGCTGCTTATCACAGACTTGTTGCACCTGTCCTAAGATATGATATTGTATTTTGGGGCAACTCAGTCGATAAGGAATCTGTATTTATAGCTCAAAAGAAATGCATTAGAGCAATGTGTAATGTAGACAACACAACCAGCTGTCAACCCTTTTTTAAAAGCTTAAAAATTCTGACACTGCCTTCGTTATACATATGTGAACTTAATGTTTTTGTGAAATTGAATCCTAATTATTATAAGACTGCTGTTAAAAGCTACTATAGACAATTACGTGACAAAAAAGATTAGAAATTGATATACCGTACGGAAAAACAACTAGTTAGTAAAAGTATTCTTTGTATGGCATCATTGATTTACAACAAGTTGCCTGATGATGTCAAAAAGTTACCTGTTCATCAACTCAAGTCGAAGCTGCAAACATTCCTAATAAATAAATGTTATTATAGTGTCAAGGAGTGCTTACAGGATAAGAATATAGATATACACATATAGTAAGAGTAATTTATTGACGTTGAATAATATGACAATAAAAATGGGGTGACATGCTATAATAATTGAACCTGGCACCTGTATAATTTTATTTTAATTTGGACCAAAATCTCAATTTAATTTATTTGACTGCTAAGTTTATGACATGTATTATATTATATAATTCATCTGACAATTTTTATTTTTAAACCTTTGACATTTGTAGTATTCTGAAATTTTTTAAATTTTGTTTTTATTATAATAATTTTGTAACGTCATTTTAATAAAATTAATAATAATATAAATATTTGCACACCTTGTTAGGTAATGATACAGTGTACTTTATATTTATTTGTAACACCTGTATTAAGCAAATAATTGATTTGATTTGATTTGATTAAGTTCAATATAAAATGTATGCATTAGATCAAAAAAAATACTGGCTGAAAATAAAAAACCGGCTGAATAAAAAACATTTTTACAAAAAAACAACAACCGCCTTCCAAAAAACACTATAAAGTGAAAAATAACTTTAATTTCGGAAGTCGGTGTCTTTGGATTTGTATTTTAGTTTTTTGCCACCGACTTCAGAAATTAAAGTTATTTTTCACTTTATAGTGTTTTTTGGAAGGCGGTTGTTGTTTTTTTGTAAAAATGTTTTTATTTTTCACTTTTTAGTGGGTCAGTTTGTAATTTATCTAAGTTACAATAGCCTAATGTCAACTGCCCATCACCTTTTACAAAATATTGCTTTACCCGATGCAGGGACGTTAATTGTTGAGGAGTTCCCCTAATAAGAACTGGAGAACTGGAGTTGATTGAGAAGTCACCATCAGCTCCATTTCACCATACGCATTGTAACGAGCATAAATTGCTTAGCAACCATATTAAAGTAATCGATTCGCAACCCGTGAAATATTTGTCATTAAGTAGTTCCGATGGCCATCTGTGGTCTTTATCATCAGCTCCACTTTACCAAATGATGATTTCCGAGAGCAAATGCTTATGTTACTTTAAAAAAAGAATTTATCAAATCGGTTCGTAAATGACGGAGTTATGAACAAAAAACGCAATGCAGAGTAAACGAAAAGATCGTTAATGTAGACAATGAAGAAATTTTTTAGATTTTTCAAAAACAGCTTGTCGGATTTCGATAAAATTTTCATGGGACCATTTGGGAAGTATACCCTTTCCAACAAAAAAAGGATTTTTCAAATCGGTTGGCAAGCGACGGAGTTATGCGCGAACAAACGTAAAAAAAAAAAATACAAACATCCGAATTGAGAACCTCCTCCTTTTTTAGAAGTCGGTTAAAAAACCGACTTGGTAAAAAAAAAACAAATGGCGCGCAATTTGTACCATTGTAAAACTTTGATACTTCATATTTAGCAAGAAAAGATTTAAGAAATGGAAATAGCGATAGCGATATGAATGCAACTCCAGAAAGTATAAAAACAGCTGCAAATGAAATTGTTAAATAAACTTTTGCCGCAATAGTCGCGGGATAAATATTTAAAAGATTAGGAAAACTTTGTTTTCATTAACTTGAGTTTTTATTTTGAGTAGGTATATTTTATCACGGTAAGTAGATTGGTTGTTGTTGTTGTTGTTCAGCCGATAGACGTCCACTGCTGGACATAGGCCTCCCCCAATTTTGGGGGGGGTTTGCCATAATCGCCACGCTTGGCAGGCGAGTAGATTGGTAGTTGAAAGAAAAGTAGATTAATCACCTTGCTAAAGTGAGTACCTAATTAATTCACTCGTGTTAATTTAGTGCCAACACAACTCTCGTGCATTAATAACTCACTTTGCGCTCGATGCAACAACCTACTATTAATTTACATACCTACCTACTTAGCTGCCACATCAAATTAATTTAGGAATTACAAAATAGTTGGGATTTATGCACACGTTGATAATTGTTAAGTACCCTTTTTACAGACTGTAGGTGAATACTTGTAGACAGTTGTGCTCCAGCAACTCGTGAAACGCCATTTACTAAACGCTCGTTTGCTGTTCGGCCCGCCGTCAGGTGGCGAACTTGACGTCAACGCCTTTTCCAATAAAATACAACGCTTCGATAACAAGAACCACTTCTACAGCAATGAGAATTTAAATCGTGTGCTCAACGGCTAAGGGCGAATATCAACAATGAAACTAAACGCGATCAGTTCGTCTAAGCTGCGTTCAAGAGCCGTCAGTGTCACATTGTTGTAAAATATTGGCGTAATTCACCCTTATGGTTTGTTCTGTTAGAAAACCGATAGCAACTTAGAGATAAATAAATAAAGTCCTCCAGACCGAATTTCGGCCATGGCAACCAATCACAGCTAAGACCAGGCATCGGCGCGGGAGATATTATATTGCACAAGTGTGTGCGCAGACACAGGTGCACTCACTCTCATAGTCCGATGGGACGGCAATACGACTCGACCAGAGAGAGATCAGGCGCGGGGTCACCGGCTTAACGTGATTTCCGAGGCACGGGAGTATCACACCGTTAAGTTTCAATCTCTGGGATGTTACTCAGAAATTCTCAATGAAAAAACCCAATAACACTGCCCAACCCGTGAATCGAACCTAGGACCCCACGTACAACAGTCGCGCTAGCGACCATGACACCAACGGGGCCAATAGAGATAACTACACAACCCTTATACAGGACCCTTTAGTGCTATCAAGTTACATTAATCAACCAAGCCGTGTATTCCCGCCTGCACACGAGGCCGCGGAGGTGACTGCTGCAATGAGGTCTGTTATTGAGTTTCCGCAAATAGACGCCGCGTGGGTCGCGCACACTCCTCTACACACATGTCATATATTGAAATCAGAAATAGTTCGGGAGACAGTGCTAAATAGTTCACAGTGATGAGAAAGCGCTTCATGAACTTCCTAGTAGCAAAGCAACAAAGAGTCAGGATATGTACTGTAATGCATTAAGCCCGCCCCATATATTGGATTTAAACATAGTCGGCAATAGCAGCTTTTGTCTGCCTCAGCCTGCCCCTTTGGGGAAAAACTAGTCGTGATGTTAGGGAAAACATCGGCGAGAGCGATTAGCGACAGCGATCTGTTCACTCATCTATCGTTGTATTAACTTCAGACTGTTTAACTTGTTTTAGGTATCAATAAAAGCTGTGGGACTGAACAACAACGCTGCATTTCTCACTACCTCCCAGACTTTTATAAACCCAACGTCACTGAACACACAAGAAAATGAGTATAGCTATTTTGTTTTTAATTACTTACGCCTCATTACCCCCTTCATTTGTGACGTCACATGCTCTAACAGTTCACTGAAGTATTTGTATGGAGAAGCGATTAACTACGGCTTTGCAGCTGACGGATTAATGGTCGTCAATTAATCTAAAATAGTTGGCGTAAACAATGTTGTAGAGTGAACAACCTTTGTACGTGTGGTCTGTATGAAAGTGAGTGAGTATCGTGAACTCGGGACTAAGGGCAGAGGGTATCAGCACTATGTTTAAATTAAAAACTTGTTGAAGAAGATGAAAACAAAGCTTTGGAATGGGAAACTACGTACCTGTTACATAGATTCCCATCAATATCGGACTGACTGATTCCTGGACAATTCATTACTACCGAAATATCTTAAACCCTTTAAAATAAATAATTATGGTATCGCATTATGATTTTTGTTTGTGAGCAGACAAAAAAAAATTAAGTGCAACTGAAAAGGAATAGTCCCTGCCAATAATATATTGAGAAGTTCCATACTTTGGACAATACAGCATCAATGATCAAATAACTCGCAACATTGCCGGGGGGCATCAATTGTCCTCAAAAAGGTCTGTCTGTCTTGCCAATTAGGTATTTTTGCCACATGAACGCCGGGAGAAATTCACAATACGATAAAAAGTAACAATTTGCTTGACATTCGTATTAGAAAAAAATGTCTTCTCTCCGTATTGCGTGTCTAAAGCTACACATATTGACATATTATCATAAATTTTATTGGAAGCGGTGGTGTTACGAGAATTTCAATAAACGAAATGTATGTAAATTCTATAAAAAATAAGAAACCTCTAGACAGCTTGATACTCGTGAGTACGTATGTGGATACCTACTTTTGTATACATATTATGTATTTACATTACAGCACATTTCTAATCATACGAAAAATGTCGCGATTTTTTGTTAGCGTTTAGAAAAATTTCGTCCTCTATATTTAAACACTTTATGGTTTGGTTATTTAGCTCCAGACAATAGAAAAATTGGTTAAAGTTTTTATGAAATAGAATTTGTAACTTTTGGTAAAACGAACTGTAAAATCTAAACCACTAGGTACCTCCTAAGCACGTGCCGGTTGTTAATTTCTTGTTTGATATTTAAATCATGTGCAACATTACCATCTAAACCTGGAAACTTCATAAGACTGTTGCCCTCACATCTGTGGTTGCTTTGCTCTCTCCAACAAATCTGCATAGTTGTCGCGCCACGAGGCTGTCTCTGTATTAACAGTAATGTGCACTTACTTCGACGTAGTTCTAGCAACTAAGTGCACTATTGTCACCTGCACATTTTACCCACTGTAAGATTCGTGTTAAATATAAGTACTACGTGTTTTTTTCCTTTTTCCTTTCAATGCCTAGGTACGCACGTTGTACCGATAACAGTTTTGTTTTCTGTTCTTTGTACTGGAAATTATTACTGTAACCAAGTAAACATAGTACAAACAACACACAACTGCATTTGTTTCCCGCTAGCGGCTAGAAGGTTTGTCAAAGCTTTGAAGCACCTACCTGCTGAATTTGCTCCAATAATGCAAAATTATGTCATTTGCAGGCGATAGCAATCAGGGTCCACTGAAAACAAAATTGTTCGTGCTGCAGCAATTCAAACCTAGTGGAACTTTAGCACCATAGATAGAACCCACTGTGCACGTAATGAGTTTGGCATAATATTGGGTCGGGTGCCGATACTACGAACATTATGATTATTGCACTATAATTCAAACCGTTCTGATGCCGTAGCTGTAATTTATTTATTTGATAATTGGATTTGCGTGAAGGACTGCCATGATTTCATCATTCAGTAAAATAATTGGTAACTGACTAGATAGTCAGTTACCAATTATTTTACTGAATTAATTATACACAACAAATATAATTACGAATGTTCATTAGTATGTTTTCATTTATTTTGCGTTTAATTAAAATATTATTTTAACTCGTTAATTTACTGAAGCTGAGTGGTGATTACTGCGTCTGTTACAGATTGGATAGCATTTTTGTCTGTTATTGACACAATGAAGTACCTACCTATGCAACTGCCTACCTTCTTCACATAAACCCTGATTACCAACCCTCACTTTTCACGCGGACGTAACACGCACATGACGTTATATCATAATAAATTATGTACGTGCATATTTATAATGATAGGGTATCAGGATTGTCAAAAGCGAATGGGTAAATAACTTTTGTAAATCGAAACTTTGGAGTCGACGGAGACGATCGAAAAACTGTAGACCTTGTCATATATTTTGAACTTAACATCTATATTCCTCGAAAGTGCAGCCAAATATCGTTATTAATGTATAAGTTCAGACTTCAGGCAGTCAGGTTTCTACTGAGAAATTCCTAGATGATTGCATTCCATATCTATTGGCTGCACGAACCCCTGCACAAACTAACTTGTTCTGTTCTGGAACACTTCCAAGGACTGAGGTCAAATGGAGCTCTGGATTCTAGTGTCCGAGCTCGCCAACATCGATTAGCTACGTAGCGTACAATTAGATTGGAATCGAAGGGCCGTAAATTATCCTCAGAGTTGGCCGGTGTACTATCTGGGTGAAGCCAGTATAGTGGAAAATTTAACACCTGTCAATATTTGGGACTGGGGCATGCCAAGCGGTTTTATAATATTACTAGCTGCGCCCCGCGGTTTCACCCGCGTAAATGTCGATCCCGTGGGAATATCGGGATAAAAAGTAGCCTATATGTTAATCCAGGTTGTCAGCTACCTCCATACCAAATTTTATCCAAATTGGTCCAGCCGTTTGAGCGTGAAGAAGTAACAAACATATAAACACACACACACACTCACACACACACTCACATACACACTCACAAACTTTCGCCTTTATAATATTAGTGTGATTTCTGGTAACTTTAATTATAATGATTCACATCGAAAGTTAGATTAAACTGAATAAAATAATTATTCAGTGCAAGAAAAGACCAGAAAAGAAAGAAGAACTATTTTTTTAAATTTATATTTACATATTTTAAAAGCTAGCAGTCTTACTAATATGTACATGTTTATGAAAAGGAGGGAAAATAATCAAAGGGCATCAAAATATTCGTCCGCATCGCTGTCAATGGGAAAAGTGCACGGTCACGTCGTCTGACAATTCTGATATTTGGCCTAAAAATACGCCAACCCAGTGATCACGTGTAAAACTAAAAAGTAAGTGGGCACTTGGACCCCATGCCCTAGTGTGTCAACCCCAAACGGCTCGAACAAGTCCCAAAAAGGTTTGAATATTTGCGCCGTCTGAGGTTTCCCGCACCTGCAGCTGCCACCCCAGCACAGCCCGACGTGCTTGGAAGATGGGATGGCGCAAGGGTGTCTACACACTTGCATCCCACCCCAAAGGCCTTCCAAGGCATTATGGTCATTCCGTCAGGTCTCTTCTCATAGTCGCGTGCCAAGCCATTGGGTTCTAAAACATTAATTAATTAGCATGATTATAAAAAGTTGTTTCTTTGAGGAAGAACCCAGGTAAAATTGAACTAATATCCGGCGACGTGAAACCAGCGGTTTGTTTAATAATTTAAAAATACATATTTCTTTATCTTTGTGGCAGGAATCTATTTATAACATTATTAATACATACCTTATAATAACCCTAAAAATCTTTCCACGCTCCTTTGGAATCGTCCCACATCCATCAAGTTAGATCTTAACCCATAAACGCACGTGTTCACACTGTAACACTTGCAGGGTCGAGCTGACCCCAGCGCCCGTGTGCTGACAGCATAGTACAATAGATAGGTACAGAAGGTCGGCTCTGTAGAACGGGTTTTTCACCAACTCGACACGAGAGACTGGACACACGTGTGTTCAGTTGGTGAAACTCAAAATTAGTATCACTTATTATTTCGTCATCTAGACACGCCAAGATTTTTACGCGTGTCCACATAGTGAAACTTAAGTTAAATCACTTTTAACTTAAGTTTCACTATGTGAACACACCCAGTTTTTTTTTGCAAAAAAAGGGTACAGTTAGGTTAATAATTGCCAAAATCGCCTAGTTTGATTTTTCTGTGATACTCGAAGTGATGATATTAAATTATATTAGGTACATTTAGAATATATTGAATATTTTCACTCTATTGTAATAAAAGTACCTATAGGTAATCAAAAAAGTAACATTAGCTAAGTATTCTTCTTCTTCTCTTAAGTCTTCTAATAATAAATCATCATATTATTTAATTGTTATTATTTGTATTATTTAAAAATTTGTTTTAAATAGAAGCTAAGTAATAACTAACAAGGTTTTTCAAGCAAAAACGTGAGGCAGCTTTTTCATAAAATCGCCTCGTTCATTGAACGAGGCGATTATTAACCTGACTGTACAATTTTTGCAAAAAAAAAAAAACTGGATGTGTCCATTTGGCGAAAACATAAAAGTGATTTAATTTAAGTTTCAACATGTGGACACGCGTAAAAATCTACACTAATTTTGAGTTTCACCAACTGGACACACGTGTGTCCATTCTCATGTGTCGAGTTAGTGAAAAACCCCGTAGAACGAGCGAACCTCGCACGCACACTGGGTTACCATTTCGAAATTTCAAAAGTCCCGACGAAAAGCCGCACATTTGTAAAAAGACCAGATATTTTACTATCTAATTTTTCTTTTTTCTGGGTCTATTTAGACTTTTCTATTTAAAAAAAACCCTTAAAATGCAAAATTGGATGAAGTCCGACCAGGGGGCAAAAACCGGACACATCCGGAGAAATCCGGACGTATGGTAACCCTACGCACAAATAAACAGTATAGAAATGCGTCTACGTAACAGGTGTGCGTGTGGCTGTTTCGCTTCTTGTGAGGAGCTTACCTTCTGCACCTACCCATGTTGTGCCACGGCCCTGTGTATTAACACCAATAGATTTCGTGAGCGAATCCCAACCCTTCTCTAATCTCCGCCAAAAGGTTCCGTTGGGCAGTGTGAAAGGCTGTGAGGCTTTTTGAAAGGTAGGGTAAGGCTGGTGGAAAATATTGAGTGGGTAAGCTGTTTGTCATTGAAAGTATACTGGATACATTTTTATGTTAATAATGCTTACGATTGACGCCTACTGCACGTCATTATATGCCGATTATATCCATCATCACTATGAAGTTTCGTCAATCAATTAAAAAAGTCGTATTGTATACCTAAAGCTGTATGTTCACTTGGTTAAGTTAGAACAAAACACAAGTCTATAAAGGGTTATTGGTAAAATATTAACAACCTCTTAAGAGGTTGATACAAGAGAAGGTGAGACAAATAGAAAAAGCATTAGAGATATATGGTTTTATTGCATAAAAAATTGCAGATGGTAGGTATGTCAGCTGTGACAAAGGTCAAGGAGTAATTTTTTTTTTTTTAATAACGATAGACAATAAATAGCAAAGAGTATTTACACCACATTCACCCCCGCGTCAGAGAACATAGTCCTGAAGACGGGCCGGAGCTCTCTTCTCTCTTGTGGAGCGCCGAGTTGCTGTAGTCTCGTGCTGCTGAGAGTTCTGAGAACTGTTGTTAATTCTTGAACCAGGGGTATCTCCGTTTCACCCTCGGCATCCTCATAATGATCTTCAAATTCGGATTCACTCTCTAGCCACGGCAGCGGAAGAGGTGCTAATTGTCTATTTGTTATGGTAGTTTCTCGGCCGTCCAGTAACCTTACGTGAGAATAAGATGGATTAGCTTCAACAAGCTCCACTTCGGAATCGTATTTTGACGTTTAATGATTTTTACACATCAATACAGGTCCTGGCTCTAAAAGCCATGTTGGCATCGATTCCCCATTTGCAGATCGTCGTGTATGTCTAAAAAACTTTTCATGGGGTGTGGCATTAGTGGCCGTGCACAGCAATGAACGGATTGAATGGAGAGCGTATGGTAAGACTTGCTCCCAGCTGGCTGTTTCAAGATTTTTGGTTCATGAACACAGCTTTATTGTTTTCCATAAGGTACCGTTTAGACGCTCCACTTGACCATTGTGGATTATATGGCGTGGTTCGACTACATGCAATTCCATTTGTTACCAAATAGTTCCGTAATTCGTTAGACATAAAGGCTGCTCCACGATCTGAATGGATATATTGTGGAACACCATAAGTGCAGAATAAGTCCTTCAAGCATTTAATAACGCTGCTTGCAGACACATCTTTGATTGGGTAGGCAAATGGGAATCTTGAGTATTCATCTAAAATTGTCAAGATGTGGCGATTTTGAGTGTTGATAGGTAGAGGTCCTTTAAAGTTGATGCCATCAAAACAAACTTGTAAAAAAAACCAAGTCTCGCAACTCAGTTCTTCTACCGTAAAAAGTTGTGAGATCCATGTTATACCAAGTCGGTTAATTTCTTCAGTCCCTACTTAAGGGACCTTCTGTCTTAAGTTATTACGTAATTAGCTAACCTAACAACATTTTGTAGTGACCATATCAATATTAAAAATCTTTTATGTTTAAAATACATAGATTGACTTGGCCATCGCATGAAAATACGTATCTCACAGTGCGATTGCCAAGTCAATCTATGTATTTTAAACATAATATTTTTAATATTGATATGGTCACTACAAGATGTTGTTAGGTTAGCTAATTACGTAATAACTTAAGACAGAAGGTCCCTAAGTAGGGACTGAATAAATTAACCGACTTGGTATACCAAGTCGGTTAATTTATTCAGTCCCTACTTAGGGACCTTCTGTCTTAAGTTGTGAGATCCATGTTATAACATGGATCTCACAACTTTTTACGGTAGAAGAACTGAGTTGCGAGACTTGGTTTTTTTTACAAGTTTGTTTTGATGGCATCTCACTTCTTTTTGTAGATTGTCCTAGTTTTTTTCCTTTCCGGTACCCTTTTAACTTTTTTTTTAACCTAATCCGTTGACCATTTTACAAGTTACCTTTGAACATCTAGGTACATTCAATTATACACTAGCTTCCGCTCGCTGCTTCGCCCGCGAGGTATGTCTATAAAAACTATCCCAAGTCCTTTCCCGGGATGCAATCTATCTCTCTGCCAAATTTTATCGAAATCCGTTCAATGGTTTAGGCGTGAAAAGGTAACATACAGACAGTCAGACAGAGTTACTTTCGAATTTATAATATTAGTATGGATAATTGTTATTTTCCTCGCTAGAGAGCTCCGATAAACGCGTGCGATCGCTGTTAATCATAAAGTGCTATAGACATTTACACTCCAAGGCCGAGTCGTCTATGAATTTCCACCTGAACAGGTTTTCCTTGCTTCGGCCAACCTGGGTGCGGAGTCTGTTTAAAGACTTCCAGGTTACCCAAAGGAAACTCATGTCCAGGTGGGAGGTCAGCGGGTGGGACGAACGGTTTGGGTAAGAAAGGACTGTCTCGCCACAACTTCAGTCTCTCTTGTGATGGTTCGCCAGTGAGTGGAACGACACACTTTAAAAAATTGTTTCGACTTTTCAGCCTTTGTGGCACAAGGATGTTGTCGTGCAAAGGGTTTTGTGTGTCGGAGACCATTTTGGCTCTTTCGCTGGAGCTTGCCACCGCTCTGCGAGGCACTGGTGGCGCTATTCCTGCTAGTGGATACAGCATTTGTACCGGGGTTGGTTTTAGCCAGCCAGTGATGATCCGGCACGTTTCATTCAAAGCTGTATCCACCAGCTTTGCATGAGCAGAACGGCTCCACATGGGGCACGCGAATTCTCCCGCAGAAAAAGATAGCGCCAGTCCAGTAGTCCGCTTGATATTCTTGCAGTTTTTGCTAATTATGTTAAAGACCTGTCCAGGGTAACACCAAGATATTTAGGGGAGTTGCTGTTCTCGATGGACACCCCACCCCAAAACGATGAGAGGTCGTGACTACTTAACCGGACTATCCTGTGGTTGCCTTAAGTAAACTCACCAGCGCTACCGCTATGTCCCTACATTTGAAATCTGTAATATCTTCGAAAATATTCATTTAAATTACATGCTGTAAGGGCCAAATTGATCTATATTAAATGCATAATGTGTTTAAGGTACTTGATTGGATAAGGATTAATGCTGTATTGCTTACTTAAAATCGCTTCGTAAATAAGCCATTATTTCTCGTAAAAAGTAAAGGATAAAAAATGGTTATTGTGGGTTATCCCTAAGAGATAGACATATACCATCGTGGACTTTTTTGTAGACCTTTTTAAGGTGTACAATACTGTAGTACATTATTTTGATCTATCTCGTAGGGTTCACCTAGCTTTTGCAATATAAGCGCAAAAAATGTGTTTATGTACGACATCACATTAGAAACCTCTAAAATTATTATCTGTGTTTCGCTACTATATTATGCATGTATTATACATATAAAATCGTATCAAAATCCGTTGCGCAGTTTTAAACTACACACGTTTACACTGGTTAATTAACTGCAAATGTAACTTTGTAATACTATATATTTATATGGGATTACAAAGTTATTTATGCAGTTGGTGTATCTAGAAAACTGGAACGAAATTTCAAAATATTTTAGTTTTGCCTTGCTATATACACTAAACACTAATTGTATTCAAAATTTGAAGCTTCTATGTCTGCTAGAAGTGCCTTAGAGTTTTGATGATCGGTCAGTCAGTCAGTCAGTCAGTCAGTGAGTGACAAAATTAAGAAACTTTGACTAGTTATAATTCTTAAACTACTGGTTCAAATTGAATTAAATTTGAAATATACCATGTTTATACAATGCCTGCTTGATTACTGAAAATTCAGGTTTCCAGTTTTATCCACAACGAAGTTATAGGGTGTCGAAAATGGCCTGAACTGCTTCGAGAAAAGGATGGTACGGCCGTGCCCCTTTTTGCTCGACTTGGTGGGGGCACTTCCGTGCCCCCAGATGTTGAGTCTTTCGAATGGAGTGGTTGCTTTTATGAGCGTTCCCTGCTTTTTAACAAACCTAGGTTTGATTTCTGCGCAAATACGACACTCAGATGTCATCTTCTTGATGACGTCTACAAAGTAAGGCAGATTTTTAGACCGTATCCAGTGAAACATTCGCACGATACCGGGATGTCCCAAGATAGTATGTAACTCGTTCAGTCTGTTCGTGGTCATGCTTGAGCACATACGGGAGAGGGCATCAGCCGTATCTTTACCTGAACGGTAGATTATGTCAGATTTATAATTTGATAGCTCAAGACGCCACCTCTCTATCTTCTCATTTTTGATTTTGCTGTTATGGGATTGGTTGAACATGAAAGAAACAGATCGTTGGTCAGTTATTAATTATTTATTATTATTATTATTCACTTATTTCAGAATAAAAAATATTCCATACAATGTTAGTAAATCATACTTATAACTATGTTAGTATATTATTATTGAATGTCAAAATTATTAATTTATACATTATTACACTATTTTACATTAAAAAGGACCCCTCCAGATCCATGAACGGTATTCCAGTGCCTCACAACCAGACAATCAACCCTTTCCAATATGGTATTCAGAAGGCTGTTGGTGCTGCCCCGCACGCGGCGCATCAGGGTGGCCACTCTTTTCCTTACTATAGCCCTAAAGCAGTCAGTGCTAGCCTTAGCAAACATACCTGATGCACTGCAAAAGCGAGGCAACCCCAACAGCATCCTAAAACCATTATTACGTACGTATAGTGGACCCACAGGCTGCAGGTATAAAATGTCTGGCAGTATGCTTTAAAAAGCGCAATTTTAACATCTTTTGTGCACCGTGCAAACCTGCGCGCCAGCATATTGCATCTCACTGCCAACGCCCTACGTTCCCGCTCAATATCTAAATCATCTGAGAGGTCCTCGGTGACCCAGTGCCCCAGGTACTTAAATTTGGTGACCCTACTTAACGATATTCCTCCAAGCCTGACCGGTGGAACGGTTTTCGGACTCTTACTACCCGCCTTGAAAATAAGTAGCACTCTTCTTACAGTTATACCTGAGGCCATGTGACCCCGCGTACCTCTCACAGATCCCTATGAGGTAGTTAAGGGCTGTGACAGACGGGCTCAGCAGCACCATGTCGTCGGCATAACTAATCTTGTTCATACATACACCATCCACTGAACAGCCGACACCGGCCCCGCTGAGCTCACCTATTACTCCATTGACGTACAGGTTGAAGAGTCTTGGTGAAGTCAGGCCTCCCTGTCTCACTCCACACTCATGAACTCATGAACCCGCCCACCTAACATTATTGGTCTGGATATCGAACCAATATCTCAATATATTTATTACCTCTCTGGGTGTGCTGGTTTCCCCCTGAAGCTTATCCCACAGCACGTCATAAGACACCAGGTCAAATGCCTTCGACAGGTCCAAAAAACAACCGTAAACAGGCGTCTTCCTCGTCACATAGTACTGGACAGTATGCTTGAGTCGCAGTACCGCAGTTTCAGTCGATTGCCCAGCCCTGAAACCATACTGAGCTTCGTGGAGATCTATATGCTCACTTAGCCGATTATCAAGCAAACCATCCAGCACCTTGGCGATCACTGTAGCCAATGAGATAGGTCTGTAGTTGTCCCTGTCGGAGGCATCACCCGTCTTGTTTTTAAGTATAGGTATAACAGTGGTCTTCATAAGCTCCCTGGGTAAATATGAATGGCCTATATACAAATTGAAAAATTATTAATTAATAAAAAATGTCTACCAATGAGGTAGTACCGCCATTTTCTTACAGATTCAACAACAGCGCTTGCTTCTTTTTCTATTGATGAATGTCGGCGTTCGGAAATGTTGAGTGAACGTGAAAAAAATGCTACTGGGCGGCCGTTCTGAGATAGGGAAGCTGCAATAGAGTGTTCCGGAGCATCAGTTTCAACAGTGAATATTTCGTTCTGATTTATGACGGTTAAGGTTGATGACATTATGTCTGTTTTTAGTTTTTGAAAAGAGTCAACGGCGTCCTTTTCGAGGGGAAATTCAAAAACTTTGGTCAAGGGGCTGATCTTTTTAGAAAAATTTCGAATCCATTTCGAGTAATGGGCGAACATGCCTAGTGTTCTTCTTAGTGCTCGCGAGTCAGTTGGAATGGGCAAGTTCAATAGAGGACTAAGGCGGTGATCATCTGGTCGAATAGTATTCTTTTCAATTTTGTAACCCGACAATTTTATAGACTCTTGCTTGTATGCACATTTTTCCTCAATAAACGTGAGATTGTATTTTGCCGCAACCTCCATGAAACGAGACAAATTCAGATCATGTTCTGTTGCTGTTTTGCCACAAATTGTGACGTCATCCAAATATGAATAAGTACCCGACAGTTTATCTTTGTTAATGATATAATGAAGTGTTCTTTGGAATGCAGCGACCCCGTTTGTGACTCCAAATGGTATACGTGTAAATTGGAACAACTTACCGCAAGTTAATACTTTGTAATTGCATTTTTCGATTTTTAGTATTGTTAATTCTTTTTATTGTTATGGTAATATTTGTACGCTATACTTACGGCTAAAAATTAAATTTTGACATTATAACATAAAAAATAATTTCTAATTTGTAAAGTTTTAAAACTTTGTAGTTGCATTTTTCTATTTTTAACCCCCGACGCAAAAACGACGGGGTGTTATAAGTTTGACGTGTCTGTGTGTGTGTGTGTGTGTGTGTGTGTGTGTCTGTCTGTGGCATCGTAGCTCCCGAACGGATGAACCGATTTTGATTTTGTTTTTTTTGTTAGAAAGGTGAATTAGTCGGGAGTGTTCTTAGCTATGTTTGATGAAAATCGGTCCAAGATGGCCGCCGCCACAAAATGGCGGACTACATATTTTTTCACAACTCCCTTAATATGGGTATCAAATGAAAGGGCTTGAATAGTAGAATACTATACACTATGAAAAATTTCAAATCCAAGATGGCCGCCGCCACAAAATGGCGGACTACATATTTTTTCACAACTCCCTTAATATGGGTATCAAATGAAAGGGACTTGAATAGTAGAATACTATACACTATGAAAAATTTCAAATCCAAGATGGCCGCCACCACAAAGTGGTGAATTACATTTTTTTGTCACAACTACCTCAATATGGGTATCAAATGAAAGGGCTTGACTAGTAGAATACTATACGCTATTACAAATTTCAAATCCAAGATGGCCGCCACCACAAAATGGCGAATTATATTTTTTTTCACTACTCCTTCAATATAGGTACCTATCAAATGCAAGGGCTTGACAAGTAGAATAATGTACACTATATTGAAAGGAAATGAGGAATATTAACTAACGAAATGAAAACTAAAAACTTGAAAATATTTTTTTGTCTGATCAGTGCTCTAGAATGATGAGGAAAGTAGAGTGATGACTGGTACCTACGACCACTGAGTTTGACTATTTTTATTATGAATGGAATTATCCTACTTAAAAAGCGTAGGTATTTCTACATCAGATAGTGTCGCAGTCGCAGTCCCATTTTATATTATAAATTAGATCTGAAATACCTAAGATATCTAATAGCTATGAAATACTTCTACGAAAGTTGAATAACTAAAAGAAGAACAAGAAAAAGGATATAATAAAACAAAAAATCTGTTTAGTCTTAAAAATTATTCTTCAACTATACATTAATAATTATTTTTTGACGGATAAAAAACCTGATTAAACACCAAGTTGCGTTATAAGATTCAGGTGAATCTTAAAACGCAAGAAAACAAAAGAAATGAAATACAAAAATTAAGGAGTCCCTACAAAAAGCATGAAATAAAAAATTAAATTAAAAATTTAAAAAACCCCCGACACAAAAAAAAAAAATAATAATAATTTTAAAACCCCCAACTTAAAGAATCTAGGTAACGAGACTAAAACAGATAAATTCATATGGAAGTCGGGGGACCGTTCTGTGGAACACCTTCGATGCTAAGAGGTCCCCCGACTCCATATGAATTTATCTGTTTTAGTCTCGTTACCTAGATTCTTTAAGTTGGGGGTTTTAAAATTATTATTATTATTTTTTTTTTGTGTCGGGGGTTTTTTTAGTATTGTTAATTCTATTCATTGTTATGGAAATATATGTACGCCGATACTTACGGCTAAACATAATTGGACTGAAACTATGTAATATCTTGCATGCTCTTGCATGTATACAATGTTTAACAAATAAAGAAATCTTATCTTATCTTAAATCTTATCTTATCTTATCAAGCTTCAAATTAAAGCTGTATACTTTTTCTCAGTCGGCAAGACAGGCACTTGATGATATGCACTTCTTAAATCAATTTGACTGAAGAAATTGTATTGTGCTACCTTCGATACGATCGATTCTATGTTTGGCAAAGGGTATGCATCCAGTTCAGTAAATTTGTTGATTGTTAATGAGTAATCAATGACTACCCGTTTGCGATGCGTTCTGCCTCCAGTGACCAAGAGTTGAGCTTGCCATGGCGAGTTACTAGGTTCAATAACTCGGTCTTTTAAGAGTTTATTGATTTCGTCTCTTATGAATTGATTATCAGCTTCAGAATGTTTTTTTGACTTTATAGCGATGGGTTTAATATTGTTTGAAAGATTACTGAAAAGTGATACAGGAGGCACCGTAGCTTCCATAACGTTACATATCTTAAGGGGTTCTGTCGTTCC
The DNA here is from genome assembly GCA_916614155.1 of Mesoligia furuncula. NCBI lineage: Eukaryota > Metazoa > Arthropoda > Insecta > Lepidoptera > Noctuidae > Mesoligia > Mesoligia furuncula. The sequence continues at coordinate 29,248,778 of OU744803.1, forward strand.
TCCGAATTTGATTTCTACTGATGAATGGTCACTTAGAATATTATGACCAATTATCACGTCTGCACAAAGATCTTCCAAGGCGTAAAGAGGCTTCTCCTTGTAAATGTACTCGCATAGCTTGATTGTTGCGTAGTAAAATCCATCTATGAGTAAAGTTCGTTTATTTGAGGCTAGTGTTACCGTTTCTTTCCATGGATGGCGTTTCAAGTTTAGCAATAAAGCGAAATTCTTATCAATAAAGCTTGTAGAACTTCCACTATCAATCAAGGCATCAGCTTAATTTATTTTATTTATTTAGGCAAATAAACAGTTACACACTACAGTAATATACTAGTGTGTAGCTTTATGGTTATTGATAGTTATTGAAACTATAGTCTTCTGTAAAGTAGCTGGAGATGCTGCTAAAATAGCTGATGCTTCTGGCTCCTTTGGTTGCGCTACAGCGTTGCTAACTGGCTTATCTACAGCGTTTCCGCTTCTGCATACTTTGGCAAAATGGCCTTTCTTTCCACAGTTTTGACAAGTTTGATGAAAAGCCGGACATTTTTTCTCTGATGAACATTTCCCCCGCAGAAGAAGCAGCGTTTACGTGATGTGATTACAGATTGGAAATATTTCCCGTTTCATCTGTGTTTTCGATTTGGTAGAGTTTCTTTGCAGTTTGGAACTCATTAGAATTCTTTTCAGCCATTTCGAGAGACATGGCCTGATTGCACGCTTCTTCTTGGCTTATTTCTAAATTTTCAAGTAGCCTTTGACGAATTTTTTGAGAAATTAAGCCCGCAATTATTATTATTTTCCCTATCATCGATTATGGTGATGTGTGCTACTATGACCTGAATGCAGATCTCCTCAACAAACTTGACCGCCTCCTCAATAACTGCATTCGATTCGTTTTCAATCTGCGTAAATATGATCATGTATCTGCGCATCGGTCGCTTCTAAAGTGGTTACCCATACGCCAGCGCAGAGAGCTTAGGGCGCTGACCACCTTGTTCTCATTTCTTGATTCTCCGTCTTCCCCTAGTTATCTAGCCCCCCATTTTCAGTACATTTGCGCCAACCACAATAGAAATCTACGTTCATCACACAATCGTCTTCTCCAATGTCCCACTCACCGCACAGACTTCATTCACTCTTCCTTCTTCGTTCAGTCTATCTCTCTGTGGAATACGCTCCCCCAGGAAATCAGGATGGCAACCAACCGATTATCCTTTAAAGTTAAGGCTCGTGAGCACATTCGCAAGAAGCTGGCAGTATCATATCACAAAGGTAATATTTTCTCATTGTTTGTCTTATTTCTTTTTAGTAAGTATATTCATGTATTTATGTATATTTATTTGTGCTTATATTTATATGTAATTAGGTATATATTATATTCATAGTTTTAATAGGTATATGCGTATCTTTATATTTAAAATATTTATTCCTCAATGTTCTTGATTGCACCTACCACTGTTTGTCTCTGCATCACCCAAAGGTTGACTGGTAGAAAATTCCTATGGCATTAAGTCCGCCTCTGTACATTTATGTGCTTGAAGTATTAAATAAATAAATAAATAAATGAAGGCGTCACAGACATATTCGTTTCGATATTGTTCAGCAGAAACAGATTTGAAAGAGCACTCAAACGCTAGTTGTTGTAACGTGCGTATATAGTCAGCCACTGTCTCTTCAGGCTTTTGTTTGGTTGAAGACAGTACATACCGAGCGTGAATTTCATTCTTCGATTTCAGATAAATTTTATCTAAGAGGCGTAAAGCATTCTCATATTCTTTTGTCTCTCTGATAAACGAGTAAACATTAAGAGACACATTATTGAAAAAAATTTTTAGCTTAGTTCCATCCGGAATCTTGACTTCCTCCGTTTCTTCTGAAAGGTAGTTTAAAAATGTTTCTTTCCAGTGCCGATATTTTAGCTCAGCAGTTGGAGTCCCCGGATCCACGTCGAACTTTTCAAGCCTGAGCAGTCGCGCAATAGAAGCCATTGCCTTTCTTCACTGCGTTTTTATTTATGCAATAAATTGATACAAGAGAAGGTGAGACAAATAGAAAAAAACCATTAGAGATATATGGTTTTATTGTATAAAGAATTGCAGATAGTAGGTATGTCAGCTGTGACAAAGGTCAAGGAGTAATTTATCTATTTTTTTAGTAACGATAGACAATAAATAGCAAAGAGTGTTTACACCACAGAGGTCATTGTACTCATCATTATAAATAACTTTTACTGTGGAGTAAAACCTGAAATCGCGAAAAAAAAATCTTATTACGTTCGAATAAGGGCTGATTTTTCAACCACTTGATAACTTTATTCGAAGAATAATTTTGAAATTTTGACAGTTATTTCATACAAAAAATGTCAAACGTCAATTTTATTCCTCGAACAAAAGTTATCTGGCGATGGAAAAATCAGCCCTAAGTCGTCAAAATGTAGGGAACAGCTGATTTTTTTTCGCGATTTCATGTTTGGTCCTAATTATTTTTATCTTGAAAAGTTAAGGACAATAAAAATAAAATAGGTTGGTTAGGTTAGGTTTAGGTGGGTTGAAGGGCCTGTGGCTAAATAATAACAGCCGCACAGGTCGATCGATCAAGTTAAGCTACGCTTACCGCGGTTGGTCTGTGGATGGGTGACCATCTTTACATACCGTGACCCCTCCGTGCCTCGGAAAGCACGTTAAGCCGTTGGTCCCGGCTGTAGTCAGAAGCCCGAAAGTCTGACAACCAGTCTTACCAAGGGGTGTCGTATTACCCAGTAACTGGATTGTAGAGGTCAGATAAGGTAAAATAGTGGTATTTAGCTGCATCCGGTTAGACTGGAAGCCGACCCCAACCTAGTTGGGAAAAGCCTAGGCAGATGATGAGGTCACAATAAAAATAATTTTAAGTCCACCATTTTAATTATTTAGGTTCAGTTTAGTAACGCATAACGTGTGTTGTGAATTGCGATTGTAATTATGTCGTAATGAGTGAAAGATCGGAACGTGCGGCAAACAAAACAAACAAACCGACGATTCATTCGCTTTTGTTTATCAGCCTTCGATCTGTAGGTGCCGTACGATCAACCACGCTTTAGTAGTAACACTTGCACATCGAAAACCACCTTTATTGCTACTAAATAAAGTCCCTATTAATGTCGAACTGTAACCGTGGGCTTGCAGTTGACTGTAGGTACGTTCCGAACAGAAACGGAATTTCTGGTGATTTTCGCAGCTTGCGTATTTAGCAATGTTGTAACGCACCTACAATAGTATAAGAAATAAACAATATCTAGTACTGTTTTGTTTCTCGTGGATGCGTAAATCAGTAACGTGGGTGTGTTTAATTTGATAAAGGTGCGTGTTGCTTGGGTTTATCTAAATTACATACAGATTCTCCAATTTGTGTGGTAGGTTTTCCGCAGGTAATTTGGTCGAAGGATTCATATTGAAGGTGTTGTGGTTTGAGAGTTGTTACACAACAACCAGGTGCTATCTACATATATTAATAATTTTGTAATTGCAAAAGTAACTCTATCTGTTACCTTTTCACAAGTTAATGACTGAACGGATTTCGATAAAAGGCACACAACACAAGTAGACCGTGAACTGCACATAGCATATTTTAGATCACGAGATAATCTTGAAGCCGCGGACAAAAGCTAGTTGAGAATACAAACAACAACCTAACACACCTATAGACGAAACTTGTATGAAGCAATTACATATTTGTATTGAAACCATAATACTGTAACGACCGCTATAAAAGTAAAACGGAACAATATTCGCGCTCAATATCCGCGAGATTACAGCTCAACTTGCTTCGTAAACAAATTTTAATGCTACACACAGGTACTTGAACGAACAAGGACTACTTACTTGTTCAGTGTTCGTTATTCAGCTCAGTTCCCAACTCGAGATCCGAGGCGGTAAATAATCTGGATCGATCCAACTTCCAGCCATTACACGGTTCTCAAAGGAACATCTGGCGAACTACTTGGACGCACAAACATAACAGTAAGTATCGATATACCCGCCACCCGCTCCTAACCGGTTCCAACCGGATTTACTCAGTTTGAACTGGCTGAAGGTGGAATTATCCGGTTATTTCCCGGCTAATGCGGAGGCGAGATTTTGCGCAGGTAAAATAAAGGCACTTTTAGTACAAAGCGTACCTATGTAGGTAATAATGTAACGGAATGTGAGAGAAATTCTCGGACACAGTAGTTTTCTTTTTTACAATTTAAACACGAATTTTCTCACCTAAGTACAATTTAGCTTACGCTTTGTGAGCTAAAATTTTATTTTTTTGAATTTAGTTTTATCAGGTTCACTGATCCTAAGCGATCAATCACGGCATCATTTCACAATCCACGGTACGTTGATGGAGAGGGTATTTAGCAGATCAGATGACTGAACCAAATAATAATAAATGCATTTTATAATACCTACATTTTGTTTGAAAATATACCTGTCATTTATAAGTAAATACTATGGCCACGGGCTTAGGGGATCCATGTAAAAAGTTATTCGTGGTCATAAAATAAAAATATATTTAGGTTGCAGATGGATTGTAGAATCCGCTGTTTTACAAAACCGCTAGTTGTTTTACAAAACAGCTCCGTTATATAAAACAACTGAACAACGTTCAGCTGGATTGTCATTGCGCTATGTTTTACAAAACTGCTACCCACGCCACGTTTAGACGTATTGCAGAATGGCTTATCTGCACTTACAATAAGCGTTTGGTCATGATGAAATAAAAAAAAAAAGTGAATAATTACTGTTACAAACAAATATATTGAACTATTAATAAAGGTAAATCATCGTTACAATATTACAAAGAAAATAAGTGAATGATTATTAGCACTGACTTTCATAAAACTCTGATAACTTTCTATTAGAATTGTCCTTAAAATCACTATTCACTTGAGTTAGAGTTATTTTCACTCATATTACTCGTTTTATTCATTTACTTTGATGAACGACTTTCTGTATCGGACGCCATTATTTTGAACTAAAATCTATAATCTGGCGTTTCATTTCACGCTGTTTTACAAGATCGTTGACCCGCTGCATTGATAAATGCAAAACTTTAATAAGCAATCCTAAACGCTAAACGTCGTTCAGTTGTTTTACTTGAGCTGTTTTGTAAAACGACTTGCGGTTTTGTAAAACAGCGGATTCTTCAATCCCTTTGTGACACACACACGCGCTGACTTGAGAATGTCCTCCTTTTTTTTGTCGTCGGTTAAAAAAATACATCCAATCACAAAAATAAAATCTTTAAGGCAGGTGCCGTTCGAGAAATTGCAATAATATGAATAAACTGTTCCACCGAACCGCATTAATAAAAATGTATCAATAAGAAGACATACAAAAAATAATAAAGAGTAAAAAAAAATTGCGCTAAAAGTTCTTATTGTCCTTTGTCATTTTATTCTCGTTTCGTCCAAGCAACGATGAATATTGCAACATTGTCATTCTACGGTAAATTACGGGTCAAGAAGCAAAAAGGGTTCGTTACTTAATATTTTACTCATATAAATTTTGGTAATAGAAACTTGGTACCCCTATTCTTGTTTTAAACGACTTTTTCAGTGTTACAGAGAAACATAGCTAGGTACACCTTTCACCACTCGACGTTAAGTCAAATGTTTTCCATGCATGCATGCAATATATTGGACGAGTATAAGAATCTTTTTATGAGAATAACGTGACAATATCCACAGTAGCTACCTATTATTTCGGAAACTCACGCAAATACGAGAACAAACATTGCTATGGTTTTTGTGATTAATTGATGAGTGACGCAAATATTTGATCAACATTTTCTAACAATGTTAAAATAAAGATAATGTTAAAGATCATGTATATAATGTAAATAATAATGTAAAGATAAAATAATGTAAAGATAATATAATGTAAAGATAATGTATGATAATGTTAAAATGCTCTTAGGCAGTTATCATACTGCACCGGATACCACTCCGGGGTGCGGTGCTGCGATTTTTAACTTTGACTGTAGATCTTTGATTCGTATACAAAAACTGCAGGGTATAACTAATACCCTTACCACACCTCTGTCCGGTCGATGGTCTTTTAACTCTCAAGCTTTACATATCTAGAGATTTAATACTAGTTAAAATTCGTTAAAACTTTATTAGGCCGTCACAGGGTCGACGTAGGGTCTGTCACTCTTAAAATGTGACAGCCTTGTCTTAAAACCTTTTTCTTTCTTTCTCTGCTTTCTTTAAACCTCGACGTGCCATAAAACGTACGGGTTATAACGTACTCATGTTTGTACAAATATTTCATTTGTTCTGATCAGTGATCGGACGGTCCCGTGAGTGTCATTTCATTTATGCAAATAATATTTATTTGCATGTGCCGATTCGGATATGGTTTTGGTACGTTGTAAATGTTGTAATATGTGAACATCTAGAAACTTCCCAGCGATGCACGTATAAGCGTACACGTGTAAACGTAAGTATTTATGCTACATCATACTTCTGACACTTTACAGGGTCAGAAGTTAGAACACCCATGTTTGAAATGAGGGAAACGAGTGAGGGGAGATCCGAAAAGTAAATGCCATCAAAAACAAACCTTGTAAAAAAAACCAAGTCTCGCAACTCAGTTCTTCTACCATAAAAAGTTGTGAGATCCATGTAATACCAAGTCGGTTAATTTATTCAGTCCCTACTTAAGGGACCTTCTGACTTAAGTTATTACGTAATTAGCTAACCTAACAACATCTTGTAGTGACCATATCAATCTATCTATCTATACATATAATAAAATTGTAGAAAAGTGGTGTCTGTACAATGGAAATATATTAAAAAAAAGTAGCAGGGGTTGTTATTATATCGATGCCGAACCCGAAATTGTAATTAATTTTTTTTTGTCTGTTTGTCTGTTTGTCTGCTGTGTTTGTGCACGCTAATATCAGAAACGGCTTATTCGATTTAGATGCGGTTTTCACTAATATAGTGTAGTAAGCTTCACTTAACATTTAGTGTTTATTTCATGTCAATCGGTTCATAAATAAAAAAGTTATGTCAATTTAAAGAATCACGGCGAACATTTGTTAAGGTATTCTATCAGAGAGTACGTAAACGCCTCGCGCCTGCGCGTCCGCGCCTCGCGCCTGCGCGTCCGTGGCTATATATACAAGGTGTAACGGAAAGGGGGTATCAACCCTGAAGGAGGTGAATGAAGATGAAAAAAAAATTTGGACCTCCCATAGTAATAGCACATCAATGATTTACTATTACTATGGGAGGTCCAAAATTTTTTTCATATTTCGACCTATGTTCTTTGGGGAAATTTGTTCAGTTTCATGAGCACATTCACCTCCTTCAGGGTTGATACCCCCTTTCCGTTACACCTTGTATAAAGCGCGCTGAGAGCCGCGCCGCTGCCATAATTCCGATCCAGCCTGTCCCTTGCTGCCCTCTCCCAGCGACGCCCTAAGCCGAGGTCCGTACCCCACAGGGGGTGCCCTTAGCGTGTAATCGCTTAGTTTTTAAGTTTATATTGTGTAGTCAAGTTGTGTTATGCCCTGGCTGGAGGCCTTAATTTATTGAGGCATCCACAGGAAAGCCAGGTTAAGCAGTCGACAACCCCTCAGGTTGAACTGCGAGATGACCATTTCAAAAGAAAACGCGCCGCTGCCATAAGGATTCAGTTATTCGTAGCGAACGCACGTATCCTGGAGAGTATAGGCGAATAGTTGGATTCGATTATTGCGATTCGCTTGAATACTGACTGTTTGCATATTTCATTTATTTATATTTTAGGATTTGTAGGTTAGGTTCTTTTTCTTAATTTTCTTTAAAATTTTGTAAGTATTTGGTTTAGGTTAGGCGGTTCTTTCCTTGATTTTTGGGTATTTACTTATCTTAATTTTTATTTAGGGTTTTGTAAATAAATATTGTAAGCATTTATTATTGGTTGGGCATTTCTTTCCCAGATTTTCGGTATATATACTTATCTTAATTTGTATTTAGGGTTTGTATATAAATATTATAAGTATTTGGTATAGGTTAGGCATTTCTTTCCTTGATTTTCTTTATTAAGTATAAGTTCATTAGCTTAGGTTAGTAATTATTTTTTCTAGCAATTCTTTTGTTTTATAAAGTTAGTACGTTTGTCTGTGTAGAAGAATAGCACCACCCCTTACTTCCCGTGGGTGTCGTAAAAGGCGACTAAGGGTCTCACCGGAGAATGGGCAGCAGCGTTTTCTATGCATTCCACCACCATACCATACTGCGATCGCCAACCCGCCTGCGAAGCGTGGCGATTATGGCAAACCCCCCCAAAATTGGGGGAGGCCTATGTCCAGCAGTGGACGTCTATCGGCTGAAATGATGATGATAATGACGTTTGGTTTACACGTCTTAACACTTATTACTTAAACTGTGATAATTTTAGACTGTATAATAATCTGTAAGTATTTATAATTTAATTGTTTACGATAGTACGTGTTTACTAAATAACTGTGTGTTAAGTAGTAAGTACTATTTTATTGTAAGAATGCCTCGAAGAAGATCCAACCTCTCCCAATGTAGCAGAAATGCTAAAAGGATGAGATTAGTTCGATCACAGGAATCTGAGGAAGGTCGTGAGGCAAAAGGCTCTCTGCACCAGGCTAGGTTTCGTGCTGCAGAAACTTCGACTCAGCGAGAATCTCGACTGAGTTCAAATCGTTCTCGAATGATGACAACTCGAAATAGGGAAAACGGGGAACAACGAAAGGCACGTTTATCTGTCGATCGTGAAGCTCACGCGCTATCGCGTGAGTCTGAGACTTTTGCTGTCACGGAAACCCGCCTGAGCTCCCAGAGAGTACGGACAACAAATGCTCGATCCCAGGAGACTCAGGACGAACGGGAAATACGTCTCACTGCCGATCGTGAAGCTCATACACTATCGCGTGAGTCTGAGACTTTCACTGATAGGGTAATTCGTCTGAGTTCTCAGAGGGTTCGGACAGCAAATGTTCGGTCTCAGGAAACACAGGAAGAACGAGAAATACGTCTCACTGCCGATCGTGAAGCTCAAGCACTAGAGTCTGAGACTTTCACTGAAATTCGCCTGAGTTCTCAGAGGGTTCGGACAGCAAATGCCCGGTCTGTAGACGGTATATGTAATTCAAAATATGCTGCCCGAAAAGTCACTATTCCACGCGGACGAAGTCGCGGGCACAGCTAGTATTAAAAATATTGTATGTTTAAAATACATAGATTGACTTGGCAATCGCACTGTGGGATACATTGTGTTTTCATGCGATGGCCAAGTAAATCTATTTATTTTAAACATAAAATATTTTAGATTTTTTTTTAAAGATCTAAGCATACATGCGGACAGACAGACAGCGGGAAGCTACTTTGTTTTATACTATGCAGAGATAAACAGGTACACCGATTCATTAACTGCAAATGTAACTTTGTAATACTCTATATTTATATAGGATTACAAAGTTATTTATGCAGTTGGTGTATCTAGAAAAGTGGAACGAAATTGCAAAATATTTTAGTTTTTCCTTGATTTATACACTAAACACTAATAGTATTCTAGAAGCTTCTATGTCTGCTAGAAGTGCCTTAGAGTTTTGATGATCGGTCAGTCAGTCAGTCAGTGAGTGACAAAATTAAGAAACTTTGACTATGTGCGTGTGGTGTGAGGGCCACTTTGTTAAAACTCTTTGAAAATGTGCTTAGGATTTAGTGAACATTCCCAAAGAATTGTGAAAGTTGGTTTCAGATTTTGTGAAAGTCTAATAACCGAGTTATAGACTGTAAAGTTGGGCCCTCAGTTCTCACATAGAGGATTGAGGGCTCACCTAAAACTGATAAACTATGGACACTACAGAAAAAGTCTTAATGCCAAAATCTGAGCAAATGCCAAACAAAATTTGTGAAAACAAGATATTATCGCAAAACACTGTCCTACTTTGTATATCTTCGTACAAAATGGGCCCTCAATTCTCATACACCTAAAAGTTTATTACGCAATTATAATGAAATCATTAACTTACAGCTACTGTTTGAAATCCTATATGCTACTAAATAAATTGTGAAAATTTATAAAAGCAAGAACAGGTCACCACTTTTTGTTGTTTGAAAGTTATCCCTCAGTCCTCCATTTCTTTTGTTTTCGATTTATTACGTTTATCGTATGAAAGATAAGACAAATACAAAATTGTCTCCTTTTGTGAAATAAATTGTGCAACAAATTCGATACCAGAAATAAATTAAAAGACCCTTTATTATATAAGAAAATCGAGTTTTATTTTTATTATCTGAATTTGCAAATAGGGTGACCACAGTTTCTTTTAGATTGCAGTAAAGATTAGTAAATGTAGAGTATAAGTTTTAATAAACTTCTTCGATTTTTCGCTTATTATCGTCATAGCATTTGTACTCAATTTCGTGATAAAAAAAATTATTTCGGAATTCGAATGATCACAAAAAAAAATACTGTTACCCAAATCATTTTTGCTTGAAATATCGTTCGTTCTGATGACGATAATCAAATAATTTATTTATTATTTTTATAAAGGCTTTTGTCCAGCCATGGGACAATGTAGGCTAAATATAATCCTAACTAATAGCTGTAATATTTAGTGTAGTTACTAAACAATAGTTTATGATAGTGCAGCGGAAGTTGTAGGTAATAAAGCATTAAGGCGAGTTTTATGAAACAGTTGTAGTGAAGAATAAAAATAATAATAATTTTTTAATACGCAAACACATCTTCGGTCAAGACACTCAATCATCTTCGGTCAGATATCAAACATTCAAGGTAAGTTTGTTTTGATACCTAGGTACTCATAATTTTATAAGTTCTTAATATTTTACTAAATAGTACTTAGATAGTCACTCTAAGAATTGTTTAGGTAATTCAATTTCACCTATTTATAAATTGTATTTTTTTTAAAATAAAATATAATTATTTCATACTCCAGAAAACATATTTGTTATTGTGCAAGTACCTACCTAGGAATAAAAAAAACATCCAGGAACGCACTGCTTTATTAGGTACTAGCTTCTGCCCGCGACATCGTCCGCGTGAAATTCGAAAGTCATATGGCTCCATCTATTATCATAATAACGTTATTATTATTTTCCTCGGGAACAGCACTTTTTTCGGGATGAAAGGTACAGTGGTTTAGGCGTGAAAAGCTAACAAACAAAGTTACTTTCGCATTTATAATATTACTTAGTTAGGATTATATTTAGCCTACATTGTCCCATTGCTGGGCAAAAGCCTTTATATAAATAATAAATAAATTATTTGATTATTGTCATTAATTCCATTGCTGGGCAAAAGCCTTTATAAAAATAATAAATAAATTATTTGATTATTGTCATTAATTTTTTCGTAACGAACGATTTTTCAAGCAAAAAACATTTGGGGAACAGTATTTTTCTATGTGATCGTTCAATTTCCGAAATTTATTTTTTTTATCACGAAACTTGAGTACAAATGCTATGACGATAATAAGCGAAAAATCGAAGAAAGTTTATTAAAACCTATGACTCTACATTTACTAATCTTTACTGCAATCTAAAAGAAATTGTGGTCACCCTATTTCCTAATACAGAGAATAAAAATAAAACTCGATTTACTTATACAATAAAGGGTCTTTTAATTTCTTTCTGGTATCGCATTTGTTGCACAATTTTTTTCACAAAAAGACACAATTTTGTATTTGTCTTTACTTTCATACGATAAGCGTAATAAATCGAAAACAAAATAAAATGGAGGACTGAGGGCCCGAATTTTATTAAGGTCATAACTTTTAAACAACTAAAGGTGGTGACCTGTTCTTGCTTTCATAAATTTTCACAGTTTATTTAGTAGCATATAGGATTTCAAACAGTAGCTGTAAGTTAATGATTTCATTATAATTGCGTAATAAACTTTTACGTATATGAGAATTAAGGGCCCATTTTGTACGAAGATATACAAAGTAGGACAGTGTTTTGCGATAATATCTTGTTTTCACAAATTTTGTTTGGCATTAGCTTAGATTTTGGCATTAAGACTTTTTCTGTAGTGTCCATAGTTTATCAGTTTTAGGTGGGCCCTCAATCCTCTATGTGAGAACTGAGGGCCCAACTTTACAGTCTATAACTCGGTTATTAGACTTTCACAAAATCTGAAACCAACTTTCACAATTCTTTGGGAATGTTCACTAAATCCTAAGCACATTTTCAAAGAGTTTTAACAAAGTGGCCCTCACACCACACGCACATACTTTGACTAGTTATAATTCTTAAACTACTGGTTCAAATTGAATGAGATTTGAAATATAGCGTGTTTATACAATGCCTGCTTGATTAATGAAAATTCAGGTCTCTAGTTTGATCAACAACGAACTTATAGGGTATCGAAAATGGCCTGAACTGCTTCGAGAAAAGGATGGTACGGCCGTGCCCCTTTTTGCTCGACTTGGTGGGGGCACTTCCGTGCCCCCAGATTGTAGTTAGATTGTACTTTGGTCAGTACTGTACCATCCTTAATACCTACTAATAAGACGTACTTGTATGTTACAAGTACGTCTTATTAGTAGGCATTAAGGTTCAACTTTGGTACCATAACATATTAGTATCCTATTGGTACTAATATTTATGTACAGCAAGCAACCGAAGAAGTCAATCAATCAATTTAGTAAGTAGTCTCTGTTCTTAACTCATGAGTGCCTACCTAAAGAATACAAGTTGAGGTACATTGCAATAAAACATCTCTGATTCATCAACTGCCGATTAGAGTGACCCCCTGTCCTCCATACGTTTTGACCCGTTCACACACTAGCTAAAAACGGACTCAATCAGTCAATATAAACGGCGAAAAGTGTACCAACATCTATCTACAGGTTGTTGTTATTCTGCCAACATCCCAAACGGTTAAGCAAACAGGAGTTTCAGCTTTCGGCACAATGATATTGCGTCGAATTCAATCTGGGAGTGTGTTTGAACTCGTCCATCAACGTGTCGCTTTGATGGATGGCGCCGCGAGCGTACGGTCTGCGACTACAGTCGCGCTAGGGTTGGGCAATTTTTATATATATTGTTCGAGTTACAGGGCGCTTAAATTACAATAATGGAGATGATTTTTCCAAAGTCTACTAATTGGAATAGCAGTTTAATTTAATTAAAAAGCCAATTCCAATAGCCGCAACAATTCTCTACGATATTAAATAAGTCTGGCACAACTCATTTAACTCCGCTTTTGACCTTGTAGTCTGGCAACTCTTGTCACTACGAGGCACAAACTGTTCTAGTAAAAGTAGCTCGTTCAGGCAGGATAGAATTACATTTTCATTTCTATTGTTGTAAACACTAAGGCACAGTTAACCACACATCAGTGGTACCACTTGCACTATGAACATCGCACTTATTGCTACTACAATAAAGCGCTGCCACTATCAAATCGCACTTATTGGTACTACAATAAAGCGCTGCCACTATCAAATCGCACTTATTGCTACTATAATAAAGCGCTGCTACTATCAAATAGCACTTATTGCTACTACAATAAAGCCCTGCCACTATCAAATAGCACTTATTGCTACTACAATAAAGCCCTGCCACTATCAAATAGCACTTATTGCTACTACAATAAAGCCCTGCCACTATCAAATAGCACTTATTGCTACTACAATAAAGCGCTGCCACTATCAAATCGCACTTATTGCTACTATAATAAAGCGCTGCTACTATCAAATAGCACTTATTGCTACTACAATAAAGCCCTGCCACTATCAAATAGCACTTATTGCTACTACCATAAAGCCCTGCCACTATCAAATAGCACTTATTGCTACTACAATAAAGTGCTGCCACTATCAAATCGCACTTATTGCTACTATAATAAAGCGCTGCCACTATCAAATTGTCGCCACTGCTGTGTGGTTTGTTGACTGTAATTACATAATTTCTTCGTTGTCTTGAGTCTATTAAAAAAAAAATATTAACACATAGTTTTAGTGGTTGCCAAAACTATTGCCCGTGTCAGCCCTACTTCGAATCAGTTCTGTAATGGTTTGTTGTCAACAGTTGCGACCTCACGTTGTCATATCGGCTTACGATGACGTACGCGTCACTCTCATACGCGCTACACCCTGTATCATATAGCGATAGAAAATGTCGAACGATGGATCGACACGGTGACACATTCCAGCAGCTTCATTTTATATCACGGCAGCCCAGTTTGAGCCGATAGTGATTCTAAAATTTCTGTAAAAAATTCTAGTTTAATGATGCATTATTTTATTTTAAATTCCCTTTTAAACGTAGGTAGTATTTTCAAACTGATGCTGATTGACAGCATTAAGTTACAGAATTGAAATGATTTTTTTTCAATTTGTATAAAAAAATTCTTCCGGATTCGACTTCATATTTTGCACGAGAAAAGGGAAAATATTATTTTATGTTGCAAATAATGAAACTTAATGCTTCATCAGGTTCACGCACATCGTTAGGTAGCAATCGTTGAAACGAACCTTTATGAAAACAGCATATTTTTATATAAAAATAACATGCTATTGGATTTTTTTAAATTGGATACTGAAATAAAATTCTCATTGTACAAAATGTCGAAAACTTTAACAATCTGATATTTTGCAAGCTATATTTTTTGTTTTGTTCAGTGGTAGCGTGGAAATACTCCAAATAATTGAGAATTTTAATTCCGCACCAGTACGTAATAGGTAACGACGTATGGCTGGAGTACTTACTTTTGCTTACAGGAAATTCCAGGATCTACCAACTCCTATTTACTTACCTGGAACATTATTATTATGTAAAACCACAGAAAATCCACGACTTATTGTTGAATCTTGAACTGTGACGTCACTTTGCTTTATTCCTGACGTTGCCTACCGGTCTTAACTCTTACATTATGAACGATTATGCAAAATTAAAAGATTATTAAACGTCATGTATTAATATTCAAGCACATCACTAACCACAACAAAGAGGTAATAAAGTACTTAGGACAGAGACACCGGCTCTAAACATTTTCCTATGCAAATCCCGGGAATGCCGGGACTCGTGCATAATCCCGGACAGCGGGACAGTCATTCACCGGGATTTATTGCTCGGTTGAGACAGGTGGGGATTTTTAGTGAAATGTAAAAACACGTTTTGTTATAAATCGTCGGATTGTAGTACAATGCTCCGAAATCGTGATAATGCTTTCAGATAGAATAACGGCATGAGAACGCCTTATTGGGTTTTATACTGCTGTTACGTTCAATAAACCGACCTTTTTACATGAATATGCATGATCATTTGTTTTTTCAAACGAATATAAATGCAAATGTTTATTCAAGTTGTTTGTTGTTATTTTTCGTTTGCTTCATTTAATTAAATTGAATGTAGGTACCTACTATTTGAACTTATTTGATTAATTTCATGTTGGGATACCTACGTGTTGTTAGAGTGAAACCTAACAAATGTGATGAGTAAACAACGTATTAAAATATATAATTAATTAAACATAAATATTTGTAATTAAACATGTTATAATTTCTCTCTTAACATAATCCTCGCAAACATAAGGTAAGCCCTCCATCAGCGCTTGGAGAGCCACTCAGGGGAAAGCGGAGGATTATCGCGTGCAATGCCTTTATGCTGTTACGAACAGATTTGCTAAATAATGAGATTATAATTTAAGATTATAACTTAGTGTGATGCCGGCCTAATTTATTTAGATACTTGTTTGATGTTAGGGTAGATCATTAAAATTTACTTACATGTAATAGTATCATTACACACATTACATCTCCACGGTTAGGTTTTAAAATACACTAGAAATGATGGTTCAAAATCAGTCTTTATTTACCCAAAGGTAGATAAGTCTAGGTATTTACTTTATTGAGAACAATGAGATACCTACACAAGGCAAATGCGTGGGTGGCCCTTAAAGTAACTTCAAAGAGCCGTAACTAAGTATAACAGGTTGATGACTAAAGGCCGCAATCACTCAAGGAAATAATTTTAGTATTTAAACCTCTTGAGAAGACATTTGATAGGCTGTTGATACTTCAGATTACCAATCAGTGACGATAACACATTCTGACAGGAGATTAATGAGATCTTTTTTATTTCTCTTTATTATGTGCACGGATAAATTACAGATTCGGCAAGCGCAGTGTGGGGACCCCCCCCAGGTGCGGACGGCGGAGGCCAGGGTGATGTGGCGCAGCATGGGAGAGGCCTATGTCCAGCAGTGGACTGCGATAGGCTGAGTTGATTGAAATTACAGATATATAAATGTAGAAATTTTACAAGGGGTAACACAATGGGTGGTCTATGAATACTTCATGAAATTTTG
This sequence comes from Mesoligia furuncula, assembly GCA_916614155.1. NCBI lineage: Eukaryota > Metazoa > Arthropoda > Insecta > Lepidoptera > Noctuidae > Mesoligia > Mesoligia furuncula. The sequence goes on from OU744803.1 coordinate 29,265,109, forward strand.
TTCAGGCTTTCAAAAAATCTGATGTAAAAATAAGCTGTTTAATTTTGGGACCTGTGTGATTTTTATGATTGACTGGATAATCAAGTAAATATTAATTTTCAAACAACATGTTTACATAATTTATAATCCAAATCTTAAAATAATTATAGGTACATACATATAAAAAAGAGGGAAAGTAATCATAGGGCATAAATAAATCGTCTTTTTAGTTAGCAGACACACAATACAACTTCGATAGCTTTTCATTAGAAACATCACAAAAGTAAACAATCCCACATCCAAGCTTAGTAAACAAATATTCCCATCTCTCACCCACGCTCTGCAAGCTCTGCAACTACCTGTTGTAAGGTGAAGGAACTAATACGTCTGGGAGGCGCGCGCATTAGTCCGCGTCGGCTGAATGTTGGCAACCACTGACTCGGGTGTCTACGGCGGATGTCATTACGAAAGGATCGCTGCGATTTATTTAGATATAGGAGTATTAAAGTATGTACTTTTATAGACCGAAAAGTATTAAATGTGGCTGCAGTTAAAGATTATTTACCTAAGTATTTATTTGCGAGTACCACCCATCTACTGTCAGGTCATACACTGTTATGTTTTACAGCACTTGTGCTTAACAATCAATCACATAAAATTGAGAAAATCATCATAAACAGAGTGGCAATTAGGTTTCACATTAAACAGTACAGCGGTTATTACAAGTTGTTATCAGTCTGGTAAAATAATACAATAAACAATTTTATAATTTCATATAAATGTACATATTATTATTATCTATACATATAATAAATCTGTAGAAGGGTCAATTCTGTACATTGAAAATATTGAAAAAATAAATAGCGGGGGGTGTTGCTGGATCGATACCAAACCCAAATATGTGATTAAAAAAAATTTTGTCTGTCTGTCTGTCTGTCTGTCTGTCTGTCTGTATATGCAGGCATCACGTGAAAACTAACGGTTCGATTTCGATGAAACTTGGTATAATTATACCTTATTATCCTGGGCATAAAATAGGATACTTTTTATCCTGGAAAAATACGTAGAAAAAAAATCTTATTTTTCGGTTTTATTCATAGACGTTGTTCTGTAGAACCGCGAACACACGTTGCATTACCCGTAGTGGATAATTTTCCATTTCAATTTATGAGAATACAGTTTCCTGTAGCTTTGTGTTACGCCATGACAATAAATAAGGCTCAAGGTCAGACCCTAGGAGTTGCTGGCGTAGATCTTACCGCGAGTTGTTTTTCACACGGGCAACTTTACGTAGCTCTTTCCCATGTGAGCAGTCCAAGAAATCTTCATGTTCATATTCCGGACGAGCTCACTAACAATGTTGTGTATGCTGAAGCTCTCAATTAACTTTCTGTCGCATTGTCACGATCACTTTTTTATTATTGCAAACTTTTCGTCATTGTCAGTAATTTACTGCTACATGCTACTTATCAAGGTCGGAATTACTATGAAAAAAATACTTACTACAGAACGCGAGCTCAACAGCAGTAGCTCAATAGAGGGATCTCCTTAATTATTATAGGCTTAGCCGTATTTGGGTCCAATAGATATTGATAAGATGTCATTGTCAGAGTTACTCAAAATGGAGAAATAAACCATCCACGCGAAGACCGACATCCGCGCGGACGGAGTCGCGGGCGGAAGCTAGTTTTAAATATTAGCATAGATTATGTAAATAAATACTGCCTACTACGATAAAGGTAGATAAGTTGTTTGATATTATACTACATTGATAAACAATTTTACTAAACATAGAAAACAAATTAGACCATCCTTGAGAATAAGGCACCAGACACGCGGGGCGATGGTATCAACAATTCAACACAAACTTATTGTTACCAAATAATAACAAACTATTCAATACTTAGGTAAGTATACATATAATACTTAATTATCGAACTAAAAAAAGGTCCCACGGCTAGAAGTTTAATTTTTATTAATTATTTTAATTGTGTATGTTTATAATACCTACGTGTTTTCATTTAATGTGATAACATAATCGCCACACTGAATGGTATTGATTTCATACAATGTTATTGAGAATACGTGACACTTATCTCACCATAGCTGAGAGAAAAAAATAACATCTCTTATGCACAAACAAACCCACCATATTTGCGACATCAAAGTAGATTGTGTTCAAAACTATGTGCTGCCATACGTCTGATAAGCGCACCGTACGTCTGAACAACGCAGTCTAGACGGGCGCGGTATGACCGAACATATACAGTATGTTAACTAACAGAGGGCGTTCCCGTTAACCCGCAATAGTATAGCATCTATACATGCTAAAAAAAATATTACCATTCGCAAACAAAATGTTTTATTTTTTTTTATATCAAAATATTCACTAAAAATGTTAAATTGATACTTTAAAGAAACACTCTGTACACGCGTACTTGAAGGACAGCAATGTCGCAATTTATTTATGAATGACGGGCCGCGTGTGCGGCGATCTAATTGATGCGCGTAGCCCCGCCCCCTGCCCCCGAATGTCCACCTAATTTTATTCGGAACTAATCTCACGCGCTGACCGGACGTGCATTATTTTCGCATTGCAACATCTAGCGTCATTCTTGTGTGAAAAATGCCGCATTATCTGTTCAGTGCTCAGGAGTATGTGAACATGGTGCTCATTTATGCTGAGTGTAATTATGTTGGTGCACGTGCTCTGACGATGTATGCTGAGAGGTACCCCAATGCACATCAACCGCGGAATTCTCGTGTTATTGTGAGTGCCGCGTCGTTCTGGTGGCCCCCGACCCGTGATCTCTGTGCGGCAGGAAGAGAACGTGCTAAGGCATTTTGAGGAGGAGCCCGGTTCAAGCATTTTAAGAGCCGATCGCCTGTTAAACATGAGTCACGTCGCAGCCTTTAAAATGATAAAGAAAAACTTGCCAGGCAGTGGGCACTTCAGTGATGCGTGTTATTGAAACGTGGCTTAGATAGGTAGGTAGATGAATTTATGTTTTTTTTATTTACTATGTTTGTCAATAGGTCCTTCCAAGCCCAAGGTTGTCAGCCGGGCATTTGAGACGGGTTGTTAAATGTTATTGCTAAAACTAAACATACTTACATAAATGTCTTTGTAATTCAATACGCCGCTTTTATCAAAAATGCCGCTCGCCATTCAGCGAGGTGCGCGGCGCGGGCGGCGGGCGGTCGGCTCGCTCGAGTTCGTGAACTCTCGGAGACGCTCGGTCGGCTTCGTGCTACGATAGCGTACTACAAGTACTATTCCGCGCTACTATTTTGATTTTAAACAGGAGGTTTCGAATTTATTGTCAATTAATTATTTTTTTGAATTCGGATTATTTTATGCTTATTTTTCTATGCTGACATTTTTATTTTATTCTATTAATGATATAGATTAACGAGTTTAAGGGAACGCCCTCTGTTATTTAACATACTGTATATACATAACTATATTAACATGTTTACTCAGATACACATCATATACACAACACTCGCAAGCAGCAGATTTATTATTGTTTACAAACTAAGACTTTATTTATTTTTTAGAGGACGAACTTTTACATGGAGATGTTTTTCTTCTTTTTGAAGATAGACAACGTTCTAATTGGACGATACGATATATTATGTAACTATATAGCTTACATGATATCTTTAGTTAATTATGAAGACTTTTGCTTGTAAGAACTTATGTTAACGTTAGGATAAGTTCAAGAATAGAACGCAAAAAGTTGCTACCAATTACAATGGGTATTGTTTCTTCAAATATTTAATGTTTGTTTGTTATCACATATTAAAAATAAATATACGAGAACCGTCTGTAAATGAGCCTAAACAAACAAAACAAACTCGTAAGAAAACGTACAATAATACGCGAAATTAGGAAAACATTCCGTAGTGACCTCGTCGGAAAAATTTGGTGAAAATTTCGCGAGATTAATAATCTTCGTTCTAAATTGAGTTGAAGATAAAAGCCGATAAACCGGATCCGTGCCGTGACGTGCCGCTCCGTGGGAGGGCCGGTGAGCGATCGAATCGAAGTTTTTAAACGATTAATTGTACGTACATTATGAATTTGAGCTCTCGATCATAAAACATCGAAAATATTTGAATCAGTGATTTTTGTTGTTTTTATTTTTGATAGCTTGGTTTGGTTTTGATAAATAAATAGCTGAAGTTGTAAACTAAAATATCTTTGTTTTTGTAAGCTTGCTGAACTCACTTAAAGTATCAGTTAAGAATTCAGTGGGGGCCTACTTTACAAACATGTTCGATTCTAACTATACATTGAAAATATTTCGTCTGTACCTTATCAAATCTTAAATTCAAAATACCAATTATAGTCCAAAGTGAAAAACAATAATAATCGGCGATCCATCAGTGTTGAAAACCAGTATTAATCAATAAGTTTATTTAAATAAAATTATTTATTATTTCTATCTGTCCAATTATAATAAAAAAATATTTAGTTATGTACTAGATATTATTAAAAAAAGTCTCCCCGCCGCGTCTGTCTGTCTGAACGTGATAAACTCAAAACTACCGAGCGGATTTTCATACGTTTTTTACCAATAGACCAAGTGATTCATGGGTATAGTTTAAGTGTATAATTCATTTATGTTTTGTGCTGACGATGACTGTTGAAGATGTCGGAAAAATCATGCCGACTTCAGCTTTGCTGGCGTGCGGTACGTAAACCAATACAGTTATACGAGTATATGAAAACAATGTATTACCGAATTAGATACTTTTTATCCCCGTAGACCTTATCCCATCTGAAAATTTCCAACCTCCCCGTGGGCAAACCTAGTTCAATATAAAGTGTGCCCTCACTAAAAAACAAGTCACCTCTTGATAAAATTCGCTTTGCTCCTTCAAACAGGCGCGACATGCGATAAAATCGCGCGCGACACAATGGCACCGGAAGTCGCGCAACGAGTACGAGCGGTGGCTTTGTGTCGCGCGCCATTATATCGCGTGTCGCGTCTGTTTGTACCTTTGTGTCGCGCGCCATTATATCGCGTGTCGCGTCTGTTTGTACCATTGTGTCGCGCGCCATTATATCGCGTGTCGCGCCTGTTTGTACTATTGTGTCGCGCCATTATATCGCGTGTCGCGCCTGTTTGTACCATTGTGTCGCGCCATTATATCGCGTGTTGCGTTTGTTTGTACCTTTGTGTCGCGCGCCATTATATCGTGTGTCGCGTCTGTTTGTACCTTTGTGTCGCGCGCCATTATATCGCGTGACACGTCTGTTTGTACCTTTGTGTCGCGCGCCATTATATCGCGTGTCGCGCCTGTTTGTACCATTGTGTCGCGCCATTATATCGCGTGTCGCGTCTGTTTGTACCTTTGTGTCGCGCGCCATTATATCGCGTGTCGCGCCTGTTTGTACCATTGTGTCGCGCCATTATATCGCGTGTCGCGCCTGTTTGTACCATTGTGTCGCGCCATTATATCGCGTGTTGCGTTTGTTTGTACCTTTGTGTCGCGCGCCATTATATCGCGTGTCGCGTCTGTTTGTACCTTTGTGTCGCGCGCCATTATATCGCGTAACGCGTCTGTTTGTACCTTTGTGTCGCGCGGCATTATATCGCGTGTCGCGCCTGTTTGTACCATTGTGTCGCGCCATTAAAGCGTGTCGCGTCTGTTTGTACCTTTGTGTCGCGCGCCATTATATCGCGTGTCGCGTCTGTTTGTAACTTTGTGTTGCGCGCCATTATATCGCGTGTCGCGTCTGTTTGTACCTTTGTGTCGCGCGCCATTATATCGCGTATCGCGCCTGTTTGTACCATTGTGTCGTGCCATTATATCGCGTGTCGCGCCTGTTTGTACCTTTGTGTCACGCGCCATTATATCGCGTGTCGCGCTTGTTTGTACTTAGGAGCCTTTACTCGTTCTATTCCTAATTAATAACATTTGGCATAATCAGTTTATAATGTTCCCACTACTGGGACACAGGCCTGCTCTCTGTGATAGGGAGTGTAATCAACCAGGCGGGCCCAGAGGGGTCGGTAGATGTATATCATATAACTAATCCTATATTTCAACGTCAATAAATTATACTACGCAGAACGCGAACAGCCTACTTCCCAAACTAAAAGTGAGGTGTAGGCGAAAACAGTTCAGTTAATTACTTAGTGATAGGGGGCCATATTTCACTACTTAGACTGTGGCCCATTTTAGCTAAATTGATCGTATGTTAAATAACTGCTTTTAGGTTAAATGCGCGTGTTTATTGCTTCATATCAAAACAAGCTCAATTACTAACGGAAAGGTTTTGTTGCAGTTTAGGTTTCATCTGAGATAAGGTTCGTTCTTTTTTTTTCTTTTTTCTTTTCTGTTTTAATTGTGTATTTTTTTTTAAACTTATTCGGTAATTGATTACCCCCGACTCCGTAAGGTCTAGATGAAGTTAATTGAAAATAAAAGGTAATACAACAGACAAAACAAAAATACTAGAGACAAACTAACGTCTCTAGTATTTTTGTTTTGTCCTTTTATTACCAAACCACTTCACAAAAATAAGACTAATTGGAACACAGATAAAAATAGCCTATACCCCTAAAACGAAGACAAATGATGCTCGTATTAATGAGCAGATGAGCCTACCTACTGCCGACACGCTCCGTAATTGTGAAGTGGGCAATCATTTGAAGCAGCGCACTTCAGAGATGAAACCGACGGTAAGACCTTCGCGTATCCGAGGGACATACTTACCGCAAGGTCGGATGGCGAGTTTTTTTATTCAAATTATCTTCAAACTAGGTACCTACTGTCATGAGCATAAATACATAAATACCTTTTTTTTTCGTTAGCCTATGTTGTGTCCCACTGCTGGGCAAAGTCTTCCCCTTCTTCCTTCATTTTCCCTTCTTCTTCCTTCCTCACGTCTTGAGCGATCTCTGGCCATGTTGGCCCTGCAAACCTCGTCACACCACCTTTACCGTGGTGTACCTCGACGGCGATGTCCTCCTTCAGGCCAGTGAGTGACGAACTTTGCCCATCTCTCCGGGAGCACTCGCTCGACGTGTCTGGCCCACTCCCACTTCAGCCTGGCTTTTTTTCTCCAAGATCCGCTACTTGAGTTATTTGTTAAAATACTTTACACTTTCTCAAAATTCAAAAGTGATCTTCTGGTGAAAAAATATCGTTTGCAACTTTGAGAAAAGACGTATTTTTTATAATAGCTGTCATTAATAAATAGTTGTCATTAATCGTTCCCTTGCCTTTATACCAATTTACCCCAAACGAGTGTTAAATGTACCTAATCATCCTGCCTTTTCCCAACCATGTTGAGGTCAGCTTCCAGTCTAACCGGATGCGGTTGAATACCAGTATTTTACGTAGAACGACTGTAAAGTACCTACGATTTTGATAATAATTACCATTTTCATAATATTGAAAATCAGTACTTTAGGAAAAATATTTACGCTCGTGACTGTACCCACTTTTACTTTTACAAATATAATATAGAAGTGTATGGTGTGAATGGTACAGATGCATCCATAGCAATTTGCATCGATTGACTGAGAGGCGTTCATTTTTCATGCGGCCTCCTTAAACATTAGCAATCAACTGCTGGATACATAAAACTAGAATTTTGAGAGGGAATGTAGATACTGTTAGTCTAAAAGTAATAGCATTAATGCTTGTCCCAGTTTATTGCTAATTTTATATTTTTATCAAAACGAACACAAATGTATTAAATAGCTATTCTGTGTGGGAATGTTAGTACGTACTACACAAAATACTACACGTTACTACTTACACTTCGGTGGAGGTATTGCGTAACTGTGCTGTTACTTACCAACTTGGACTCCATTCTAATAAGAATTACCTTAAGGAATACCTTATCCACCTATCAGAGCTTTAAAATTTAAGTAATAATCCAGTAGGTGGCCACAAACAAAAAAAAAATTAAATATCGAAGAAGAGTACCATCGAAACGGAAAGAAGAAGAAGTAGGTACCTGTTGTTATTAATGTTGCTGGTAAAATTGTGGCTTCACAACACTATTCAGTCGATTAATTAGAAAGGGTTATTAGGTTTGGGTCAGGATAACCTAACCCACAACAGGCAATAAAAATAATTGTATTGCCTGTTGTTATCCTTGCACACCGTATGTCAGGAAGTGAGTAAGTATCTCATCTAATAAACTCGACAGCGGTCGGTAATTAAACCGCACAGTAGGATCACTCACGCTAATAAAACAAATCATACGTAGATAAAAAAATACTCGTAGTTTACAATCATCAAAGTTTTCACAGTTGACTGAAAGTTTTAAAGGCGCACCTTCGCCGCGAAACAGGTACCTTCAGGTACCTTCCCCAGTAGTCTTAAAAAAGTAATTATAAACCGCTCCATAAAAAAATTGCAAAGAAGACATGGCTATTAGGCCAGTGGCCTTAATTCCAGTGTTTTCCAAAGTTTATGAAAAAATTATATACGAGATAGTTTATGTGTTCTTAACTAAAAATAAAATCTTATGTGACGAACAAAAGGGGTTCAGAAAACATAAAAACATTAATATGGCAATATACGATCTACTGAATAGTGTAATGCAAGTGTGGGCCATAAAAGACCTGTATGCGCCATATATACTGATATGACGAAAGCATTCGATTACGTAAACCATGACGCTCTTATAAATAAACTTTACACGTACGGTATTAGAGGAAGTCTTAAATCTAATAAAGTCATACCTAACTAATCGCGAGCAATATACAGAAATATCTTATTATTTTTATTTTCAATTTCATTATGTACCTTGTTTCCTATATTTAATTAAATAAATATATTAGTATATTTTTAAATATTAATATAAAATAAAAACATTTGAAAATATGAAAAATAGTTGCCCACCGGTATCGAGATCATGGTCTAAGCTGCCGGCGGTCAGGGCTCCAGAGAGAGGAACCTCCTGACAATGCGAGCCGTGTCCAGAAGTACTGCTTTCTAAATCAAGCCCTTGATACAGCTGCCCAACGAGAGCCTCTTCAGGTGTTGGTCGAGGCTCTTGGCTATTACTCCATTGGCTGTCACGACTATCGGCACAATGATTGCTGAGTCCACATCCCACATGTCGACAACCTCGCGAGCTAAGTCAAGATACTTAATTTATTTATCTTTCTCGGCTTTCACGAGGTTCTCATCATGCGGGACGGTTATCTCAACAATCATTGCGCACCGCTCTGATCGATCCACCACCACTATATCAGGCTTATTGGCAACAATAGTCCTGTCAGTCATGATGGATCGATCCCAGTACAATGTGATATTTCCATTTTCGAGAACTGGGTCGGGCACATACCTGTAGTACGGTATCTCCGATTCAACAAGACTGTATTTCAGTGCAAGTTGCTGATGGATTATCCTGGCTACAAGGTTGTGTCTATGCAAATACTCTCCGTTAGCTAGACGGGATCACCCGGAGATAATATGCCTGATTGATTCCCATACCTTGTTCGATGTCGATCTACTAGTAAAGTAAAGTCATACCTAACTAATCGAAAGCAATATGCAGAAATATCTTATTATTTTTATTTTAAATTTCATTATATACTTTGTTTATTGTTATTATTGTTGTTAATGAAAGAAAATAAAATCAATTTAATCAATCATTTGTAAAATATAGAATTAAGATTGTTGTTTTTTTGATGTTTAGTTTATGTGGGAAGGCTGTAGATCCACATTGCTATCCTTTTTTTTCTTTTTGTTTATATGGTTGTATATTTGAGGAAATATAAATACTATTCTTTTTACTTTTGCATGCCGTAAGGTAGAGTGCGTTGGAATCGTTTTTAGAATGTTTACATCTTATTTTGTACCCACATTCATTGCAAAATAAATGATTTCTTTCTTTCTTTCTGAAAATAGTGATGCGAATCCGCAAAAAAATTCAGCTGCGAAACATTATATCGCAATTTGAGTAGCGGAACATCATGGGAGTCAGTTACATTCTAGCAAGCGGAGCAAAATCTCGTCACTTTCGGTGTCAGAGGAAGAAGAAGTATTATTGTGGTCATTAACTTTGAAAAGGCAGTTGTTGGCCGTCAGTCGTGCTTAACGTATGTATAAAAACTCATACTTGGTTTATCACTACTATTTAGATTGTTTGGAAAAATCATTTTTTAAACTTCGATGTTTAGATATTTGACAGTTCCAAAATATTCGTGTTGTAGTTTATAATTTGTTTATATATTTTTCTTATATTTTAATGCCCACTTTGTAACAAAGTAATACAGTAGCACATTAACCACTTAACTCATAAGTCGTGGCCGCACCAGTCCAGTCGAGTCCAGTCCAGGCCGGCCTCAGACAGTCCAGTCTCAGACACATTGTCTCAATCCCGGCCACATTTATATGCTAATGTCTCATACATATGTAGATGTGGCCTGCTTACCCGTTATCATCATATACGGTGCAAGTTTTGATTTTACATGTGTTATGTTACGAAATTGTGCTGTTTATGAATAATAAAGGATGCATTTCCCTCCGGGCTGAACTTTATCGTTTGTTAAGCTGTTGCGGCTAAACATGCCAACTTTTGTGTTCTAAAGTAGTTTTAACTCGGGGTCTTATTTTATGTTTACGAGGGGAGGCAGGGAGCGCGCGCTACCGGTAAAAAGGCTGCTTTATTTTTATTTATTTATCCATTTATTTCAGGTATCAAGGCTCATATAAATACCATAAAATACAATATTAATAACTTAAAAATACTATAAATACATACAACATTATAATTCAGTACACTAAAAAACTAACAAGCACGAAGTATCTGCGTCGTGTTTCGCTGACTGGTGTCATGTATCCGGCTACGAAACCGGCGGTACACAACACCCTTTGGCCAGAGATCTTCCTTGAGGAACTTCTCGAGATGATGATGATCGGAACACGCACCATGAACGACTTGAAGTTCGTGTTGTGACGCGGCTCCAACTTCTCGACCTTCAAAGTCCAGTTGGTCTTCACACGCATATACTCCTCGATCTCCTCAACCTTCGTGAAGTGGTGCAGTCTGGACACGTACAGCAGCGTCGTCGGGATTGGTGGACGCAGCTGCAAGTTGGGTCCTACCAACGCGGTGCCGCACTGGTTCCGACAAGGAGGCTTCTTCTTCTTCTCCGCCTTGATGAAACCATCCTTGTCGCACGTGTCCTTCTCTGGATCCTGTCTTTTCAAAACCTTGTTGGGTTTCGACCGGCTCCCTTTATCCCCTTTTGGTTTTTCCGCTAGTTTATCCTGCGATTTTTGCGAGTCAGCAGGCTTGTTAGCGGCTATTATTGCTGCGTAGGCTCGTTTGGGGTTCAACGAACCTACACGCGTCATTGCCTCCACCTGTGTCAAGGCAGGGACGGCCACGGCACGCGTTGCAATGCATGCATTCTCGGCAATTAGTGACTCATTCGGGCAGCAGCTATAGCCGGTCAATTCGCGAATACAATATTCTTACTGTGCAGCGCAAACGCGACCATACTCGACCGCGCATCGCATCATTACATCGAAACTTTATGCATAGTCAAAGACAAGTTACCATAGCCATTGTATTAAGGACAAGAGAGAGTGCTTATCAAAAGTTGGTGTTTCTTACTCGAAAGATAAAAATCGCTGCTTGCTTGCATTGATCTTGAAAAAAAATCTTAGTCAAGTTAGGTCTCAAGATATGGGTATTGATGGAGATCAATACCCATATATTGAGACCTTAGAGGACAACACTAACCAACCGCTATTCACGCTAAACAAATCCAACCTTAAGATTAAAAGGCTATGTTTAGTTAGTTATGAAGCGGAAATTCCAAGGATTCGTTCTCTAGTAAAGGATTTAAAACTACATGCACCTGCATGTAAATCCAGCGCTGATTAAAGGTTAAAAATTATGTTCCAACAACATTATGTGGGTATTGCTGAAGAGAGTAATAACAGAACTAGACAGTGATAACACGGCTGTGATTTGAATTATTATGAAACGATAATATAATAGAAGGACTCATATCATTTACCAGCAGCGCCCCGCGGTTTCACCCGCGTAAGTTTCAATCCCGTGAAAATATCGGGATAAAAATTATCTATATATATAAAATTCAATGACCTGACTGAGATATCAACGCACAGCCTAAACCACGGTCCTAGAGACAAGAATATTGGAGGGTGTGTTCTTTGTGAAGAGTAGGTATCGACTTAGAAAGGGTTTTTGGAAATTCAACCTTTACCCTTAAAGGTTGAATTTCCAAAAACCCTCTTAGTTTTCTTAGTTTTCTTAGTTTTTGGTTTCTTAGTCGATACCTACTCTTTCACTCCCTAGTGAAAAGGGGGATTTTGTTTGTATAAAAAATCTTATCCATTGAGTTAATAACCTTGAAACTTGGCACGAATACTTACCTAAGTAAATTATGAAGTTTGGCATTTTTTTGTTTTATAAGTTAGACAGCCACTGGTGTGGAGCCTCACCCAGAGGACTAAGTCTCTCCTAGCTATTAGGTACGAACATACTTTTTAAGTTCATACTAACAATATAAATGTGATGTAATGGATCATTGATTGTCTGAATAAATAAATTAATATGTTATTATAATTATTTTGCCCAATGTAAAATACTGGTATTCAGCTGCATCCGGTTAGACTGGAAGCCGACCCCAACATAGTTGGGAAAAGGCTAGGCAGATGATGATTATAATTATTTTGCTGAATTCAATTTCATTAAATGTTATTACAAATATCTTTGTAACAAAGCCTTTTTAAGTACTACTTCCCTGTTAGATTTAATTTGTAAAAGCTATAGAAGCGTTTGACAAAGTTTATCCAACGTGAAGAACACAATGATCCGGTGCCGGTGGCGGTGGGTGTCGGGAGCTCAAAAAAAAACTTTAAACAAACTGTCAGAGCTATCTAAAAAAAATGAATTGATAGCCCTGATAGTTTTTTTTTGTTTTTTTTTTTATCATTATGCGATGTGATTGAAAAAAACAAAAATTGGTCATAACTTTTGAACCGTAAAAAAATTCACCGACATCCTCAAATTTAAAAAGTTTGGAAATGACCTTGCCCACGCCCCTATTCAATTTGATCCATACTCCCAGGGACATCCCGTATATATAGTAGGATAGGATATTATTAGTTTGCAAAGGTCTAAAAAGTTATTTAAAAACATTTTCGAAATGGCTTATTTAAAAAAAGATAACTGGAAATCTGTTTCTATGAAAAATTTGAAATCGGTCCCATTTGTCTGTAACACTATTTTTCGAGAATGTTCTTAAGTAAATTTTTAGTCCTTTGTATCCTGCTTATGCGTATGAAGTTTAATTAAAATCGGTTTATTCATTTCGAAAAACAAGTACTTCTTTGTATGAAATGCCGTACGGCGTCGTAAACACTCCTTACAAATTCTATCCATCGCGAAGCTTCCTCTTTTCTAGGCAGACTTGCTATGGTCCATGGATTTTGCCCAAGTATTCTACACACAATATTAGTCTGTGGTTCTACAGAAAGTTGGTCAAAGCACGACCTAGCAATAAACTATGGACAGTTTCATAAATTAAAGACTTTTCTCATAGCTCTGATTTCGATAAACTTACAATGTTCTGATGCATTCTGCGGCTGCACTGTAACGCCACGTACAGCGGCTACGCGGGTGTTCTCGTTTCGAATACAATCTAATTGGGTCAGTTCAGCTGCAAAGTAAAACTAATTCCAACTAGTACGTATCGGATAAAACCATACAAAATAATAATTAAATGTAAGACTCTATCGCTCTCTCTACAGTCTACACAGACAGACAAAATCATATTTATAAGATACCCACACAACTTCGACTTATGTATAAGTAGATCGAAGAAACTTATTTTATTCTGTCAGAATTTTGGTGCTCGAAATTCAACCACTTTATCTCGCGATCGCATGCCGCTAATCTTCACAAAACAAAATCTTAAAACTTTTAGAAACATAACTCTCAATCACTTAAAAGATATAACATATAAATTGTATGTACTTCAAGCGATTCTCTTAAATTCAAAATGGCGGCGCTATCTGAGTCGAGACGTGAAAGTTGGGCGTTAATCCGTTTGCTCATAATATATAGTTCATTTGAATATGCATGCTGCTTGCAAACTGGAGCCTACGTTTTAAATGCTTCGCTATTTTGTATAATAGGTAAGTAGCTAATCACTTTTGTTTAAGAAAATTCAAAATTTTGTCATTATCGTAGTTGTTAAGAAATATTGTTACTAACATATTTGAGTCCTTTGTTACTTTTTATTAATACGGAATTCGTATCTACTGGCGAAACATTAAGTTATTTTGCTTAAATTACTTTGTTTAGCAATGTAACGAAATTAACGATTAATCTGCTCGCATTCCACCAAACCAGACTCGCGTCTAAAGATTCTTCGCTGGGAAATTAATTGTTTCAGTGTTTAGACATTCACATAGCTAGCCGCCATTAGTTTAAACTATTGACATTTTTGTTACGTTTATATTTTCCATCATATAACACCTTACTGCCAACATTCTGGACTGATTTGAGAAACAGATACATTCCTAGGAATTTTTGCCACCTCCAATTTGTATTAGTTATTTTGTAATGGTCGGAGACGGTTTACCAAGGGGTATCGTATTACCCAGTAACTGGGTTGTGGAGGTCAGATAGGCAGTCGCTCCATGTAAAATACTGGTATTCAGCTGCATCCGGACTGGAAGCTGACCCCAACATACTTGGGAAAAAGCTAGGCAGATGATGATGTTGGTCGGAGTCCGGTATAGTTGTTACTCGTAAACTAATAAAAACAATCAACAATCAACATGCGTCTCCAATTTGTCAGATATGCTTTCCAATATACTGGTAAATCTGCTTTGTATATTGACTGCCCCGTTGGTCTGGTGGTCGCAAGCGCGACTGCTGTGCGTGGGGTCCTGGGTTCGATTCCCTGATCGGGCATAGTGTTATTGGGTTTTTCTATCAGGAATTTTTCAGTAGCAGCCCGGAGTTTGGAAGTTGGTGGTGTGACATCCCGTAAAGCTGTTGGTCCCACGCCTGATCTCTCCCCGGTCGTGTCGGATTGCCGTCGTCGCATCGGACTATGTGAGTGAAGGAATAGAGAGGCTCCTGTGTTTGCGCGCACACACACTTATGCACTGTAATATCTCCTGCTTAGGTACCTGGCTAATATCCGTTGAGATTGGCCACCGTGACCGAAATCCGTCTCCCAGGCTATTATTAATTCCCCATTTTATTGTGACGCATAGCTATTTAATAACTTTACTAAAATATGTATTTCGGACCCTGTCTGCTCACTCAAACTAGCCGATAAATCTCAATGTTGATAAATTACTTGCTAAAGTCATAAGCTACACCCCTACAAAAAGCCGAGGTGAAGATATTTATAAATAAAACTGCCTTCCCATACAAAATCATGTTACACGTCGTCGGGTGCGAGGCGACAATTTCGCATTTTTGCATATTCATGGAACGTCATCGACGCAACGTCCGGCCACCGCGCAACGCCAGCACCGCCGCCGGCGCTTGTCAGGCGGTGATTGATCACCATACTTTGTAGCGTCGTAGGATGGCCCTTGTACGCAGGTTGCGAGGGAAAGTGCGTGAGTGTTAGTTTTGCAAGAATTTTGATGGATATGTTAAAGTTCACTGGCCTTGGATAAGTTAAGGATGTTTGATATCAAAATATTATAAACTAGCTTCCGCCCGCGACTCCGTCCGCGCGGATGTCGGTCTTCGCGTGGATGGTTTATTTCTCCATTTTGAGTAACTCTGACAATGACATCTTATAAATATCTATTGGACCCAAATACGGCTAAGCCTATAATAATATAATTAAGGATATCCCTATATTGAGCTACTGCTGTTGAGCTCGCGTTCTGTAGTAAGTATTTTTTTCATAGTAATTCCGACCTTGATAAGTAGCATGTAGCAGTAAATTACTGACAGTGACGAAAAGTTTGCAATAATAAAAAAGTGATCGTGACAATGCGACATAAAGTTAATTGAGAGCTTCAGCATACACAACATTGTTAGTGAGCTCGTCCGGAATATGAACATGAAGATTTCTTGGACTGCTCACACGGGAAAGAGCTACGTAAAGTTGCCCGTGTGAAAAACAACTCGCGGTAAGATCTACGCCAGCAACTCCTAGGGTCTGACCTTGAGCCTTATTTATTGTCATGGCGTAACACAAAGCTACAGGAAACTGTATTCTCTTAAATTGAAATGGAAAATTATCCACTGCGGGTAATGCAACGTGTGTTCGCGGTTCTACAGAACAACGTCTATGAATAAAACTGAAAAATAAGTTTTTTTTGTTCTACGTATTTTTCCAGGATAAAAAGTATCCCATTTTATGCCCAGGATAATAAGGTATAATTATACCAAGTTTCATCGAAATCGAACCGTTAGTTTTCACGTGATGCCTGCAAATACAGACAGACAGACAGACAGACAGACAAAAATTTTTTTAATCACATATTTGGGTTTGGTATCGATCCAGCAACACCCCCCGCTATTTATTTTTTCAATATTTTTAATGTACAGAATTGACCCTTCTACAGATTTATTATATGTATAGACTAGCTGAGCCCCCCGGTTTCACCCGCATAAGTTTCGACCCCGTGGGAATATCGGTATAAAAAGTAGCCTATATGTTAATCCAGGGTGTCAGCTACCTCCATACCAAATTATATCAAAATTGGTCCAGCCGTTTGAGCGTGAAGAAGTAACAAACATATAAACACACACACACACGGCGAAAGTTTGTGTTTCGCCTTTATAATATTAGTGTGATTTGTTAATAGTAAACTAGCTGTTTATTTAATAAAAATATCGAGGATGATAAATGACCTATTTCCTTCTCCAGGTTCTCAGGCTTTCAACCCAAAATTTTCCAGTTTGTGATGCCATTTTTCAAATCTGCTCCGGATTTCAGGAAGGGCCGGATCAGCCATGTATCAGTTGCAGCAAAAACTACGTGCCGCACTTCGGAGGGCCCGTGCTTTGACGTACAAGAAAACAAGCCATGGTACCTATACTACCGGTAGGTCCAATATTATGTATAAATGATCAAAAGAAGTTTACTTTCACATTTATAATTAGTGTGTATATTGGGTACGTAGATAGATATATAATAAAAGCAATAGATACAAAGTCGCGCACACACTTGCATTTCATAAATCAGAACGTACTAAACAATCAATTATAAACTCATCAAACACAGCGTGCATTTACCATGCACCGTACAACTTACTCACATAAAAACATCTATCGCTATCGTTGTGCTGTGCAAAAGCCATTTATTTTACATATACTCTAGTGAGTGACTAAATAGGAATGTTATCGATTCTTCCATTAATTATTGGATTTAAAAAAAATTGGGTTATGAAAATAGAATAAATAAAAAACGATATGTCAAGAACATATTATATTATAAATCAATAAAATGTAGCTGAAGTAAATAAAAAAAATAACATTATTTTACATCTTCTCAAGGGTCTACCAACCGGATTTAAACGTCATCTTTTCAGATCTTCTATAAACCGGGTTAAAACGGTTGACAATTTGAAAAATTAACTATAATAGCAATATATTCGTTGGGCAATCGACATTGTTGTCGATAGAATACGTTAGTGGATCTTCACAATTTCATCACTATCTCGCCGCAAGACACAGCGGCTGTACCACGCGACGCTCCGCAAAAATAAAGCATCGTTTTGGAATTTTGTAATTTTTACATTGCTTGTCCAGTCACTTAGCGACATACTTAGGTAGTGGATAAGGAGCAATGTCTTTCGATATTTGAAAACAAAAATAACGTAGTAAAAGCATGAAATATTTTACCATTTGTTGTTTTTCATGATTTTAAAGACAAATACAGTAAAATACTTTTAATTAAATATGGTAAGCGATTCCATTAGATATGAAGTATTTATTTTGACTTCGCTTTTTACAAGAAACCACTGACCAACTCGGCATTTTCATATTTTATCACGATCACGGTCGAAATCGCAGTAACTCGCGGTGACGGCCATTTTTTCAATAGTTGACCGGAACGCTCAGCATCAGGTGGTCTCCGACACGCCCCCTTGCCACTTCTCTCTTTTTAATATTTCTGTGGGTACATATTTGAAATTCGAACATTAAAATACCTACGGGTAAAATATCAACGTTCAAAACATCGAAAATTAAAAATTTCGATTGTATCGTAATATCGAAAATTGTTATACCTAAGCTTAAAATGTCTAACATTGAAATGCCGAGTGATAAAAATATCTAATGCTTAAAAATATCGCTAGTCATTATACCTAAAATCAAAATGTTTACGTTAAAAATACCTACTAGTTAAAATATCGAACAAATTTTGATATAGGAAAAAATGTGCAATCATGCAACATGCAGCAGGCATAGTTTCTGCTACGGCTCCGGCGCTGCGGGGCTCCGGCGGTCCCACGCGAGCTTATCGTCGTCGATGGTTTTAACGCTCACCACCGCAGCTTCGGCCTCAGCTGCGGTGGCCACCTTCTCCTCAGCTCGCCTGCCGCCTCACCTCTCCGCGCTGACGCGGGCTTAAATTACACTCTATGGGTAGGGCAGACAAGACCACGTGAAGTCGGTTTTGCAGCGATTTGTTTCTGAACTTTTGTAGCACAACATATAAATAAATATCGATGTTACGGCTAATAGCCGAAGTGCGGCTACACTTAGTTTTAGCCGGGTACAACTAGGTGCAGCCGGCCACATGCGGTTCGTGTGTAGGTACTTCGGGAGGCGAGGTAGGATGCAAGAGCGAGCGAAGAGCACACCGAGGTTAGGTTTGGTTAGGTTACTTTAAACCCCTTACACAGAAATAGGAGCCCCGCGAAGCGGGGCTCCGTCGATGTAGGATGCAAGAGCGAGCGAAGGGCACCCCGATGTTGGGTTTGGTTAAAACTAGGTGTAGCCGTGCTTCGGCTATTAGACGTAACATCGATATTTAGGACATTCGACATTCTGTACTTCGATATTTAAGCCTTTCGATGTCACGTTTATCGATAGTTAGATTTTAGATATATTGGACGTAGAATATCTAACCATTCGGTTTTATAGTCGTTCGATATTTAAATTTTCGATGTTTTGAACATTGACATTTTAAAAGTACATATTTTACTTTTCGATTTTCAAATATTACCGGTGGATATTATAATAATTTTAGTATCACCTGGAGAACTAATGGATATAAACCACATATCTACTGAGACACTTATTTCTTTTGTAGAGGACAGCTCACTTCTTCGCCTCTCCACCTTTTCAGACGCATGACAGATCTCCAAGAGAGATAAATAAACTAAGATGGTAACTTCAAACGACCAATTTACCATGGTAGAAATATTAGAAAATATTGCCACTGACTTCAAAAACACCCGAGGAAAGTAGGACGTGTCCATAAAATATAAAACGTGTGTTCACGCTAACCCCATTCCAATATATTGATGGGGTATTTCAGTACTTCCTATATGATGGGAAGCCATGGCGGTCTTTATAGCGCGGGTATGTTGTAAAATACCATAATGTTGACGATCAAACGCTTACACGCATGAAACCTCAATGTCATAAAATTAAAAGAGATTTAGAACTCTCAAAAAAGCTTTCTGATTTAGAAAATATCTTGCGATTTAGATTTAAATACACTTGGATTACTTCTTATTATCTTTGTTCGTAAGTAGTAAAATATGTAAACTACATTCACTTACTGCACAAGTTTCTGAAAACCCTCCTATGATATAATCTACGTACATTTATTTTCTTTATCATGCAAAGAAAAGGGCTTTTAAGGGCTCTATTTAGCAAAACTGTGCGAGTATACAGGCGGTCCAATGATGTTATTAACATAAAAGATAAGTATCACTTTGCTTATACAGGGTGTGTTTTAGGCCCGGACAAGCGTAATAGGTGATTCTGAATCTGATCTTGCGCTCAAGTGAATACATACATCTTTGTTATCTTACTGTAACAGACCAGCTTATTGACTTTAATGTTGCAATAAAATCAGCCTGTATACCCGTCTTCTGGCGCTTGGCTTGGTTTGTCTTAAGTTAGTTTTGCTACATTTCCCTATATTTTACAAGTTAGTCTTGCAGTCAAGTCTTTAAACCAAGTTTTCACCATCAAGCTGGGCAGCAATTTACGCTAGGCTCTCATAGCTTATTATGTTTAAATTAACTTACTGGTTTTGAATATCTACTTACTTATGAACAGGTTCTTACTTGATATGATTAATTAAAGTAAAATTTCTCTGACTGAAGCACAGTACCTCACAATGCAACCCTCTAATCCATTCATCAAACTTCATGTCAAACAAAGATGTCTCCCAACACTCCGTTTTATCTAATTCGGTTCCAAAATCAAATATTCCAACCGCCTCTTTCGGCTTAAATATGCACCCTGTTTATTACCATAGACCCACATATTCTGTACCCCTATTATTTATGGTCTGGCCGAAGATTTATGTCATCGGGCGAGTGGGTTCCTAACGAATGGAATTTGAGTGGGATTCCTGAGATAGGCGCTGCATGCCGGCACGGTGGTACACTCGTCCTATGGTTACCTAAATATTGTATAGTTTGATGTGTAGTATATATTGTAGACAATGTTTTAATTTTTTTTAATTTATCCATTTATTTCAGGCATCAAGGCGCATATAAAACACATACAATACAATATTATTAACTTAAAGATACTATAAATACATACAACATTATAATTAAGTACACTAAAAAACTAACGAACACGAAGTGTCTGCGCCGTGTTTCGCTGTCATGTATCCGGCCACGAAACCGGCGGTACACAACACCCTTCGGCCAGAACTCTTCCTTGAGGAACTTCTCGAGTTGATGTGTCAGAACACGCACCATGAACGACTTGAAGTTAGTGTTGTGACGCGACTCCAACTTCTCGACCCTCAAAGTCCAGCTGGTCTTCACACGCATGTACTCCACGATCTCCTCAATCTTCGTAGAGTGGTGCAGTCTGGACACGTACAGTTGCGTCGTCGGGATTGCTGGACGCAGCAGCATATTGGGTCCTGCCAGCGCGGTGCCGCACTGGTTCCGACAAGTAGGCTTCTGCTTCTGCTCCACCTTGATGAAACCATCCTTGTCGCACGTGTCTTTGTCTAGATCCTGTCTTCTCAAAACCTTGTTGGGTTTCGACCGGCTCCGTTTACCCCCTTTTGGTTTTTCCGCTAGTTTTACCTGTGATTTTTGCGACTCAGCAGGCTTGTTAGCGGCTACTATCGCAGCGTAGGCTCGTTTAGGCTTCGACGAACCTACACACGTCGTTGTCTCCACCTGTGTCGAGGCAGGGACGGCTACGGCACGCGTTGCAACGCATGCATTCTCGGCAGTTGGTGACGCATTCGAGTCCGCCGACTCGAAACTGCAGATGGAGGCATTTTGTGCCCCGCAACGCGTGCTCACATTTGCAGCGTCGGTAGGTGACCTACTTGCAAAAATTGTGTTACGCAAGAGCACTACTTCTACCCGTAGATCACCGATGGTGTTGTTGGACACCTCCAGCTTTTGCTGCATCTCGGCCAGGCTTGGCTTCAGGAATGTAATGTCCTTCAGCAGCCTGGTGACATCTACGTGGTCAAACGTGACGGGAGGCAGCTTTTGCAGATCCTTCGCCACGAATTCAGGCACGTCATCCTGATCGGTCTCCTTCATCTGCGTAACGATGTCCTGGAGACTCTTCACTGTACTGTCCCTTCGACGAGACGGGGCTGACTTTGCCAAGCGTCGTGAACGGCAGCAACTTGGCACTGCTAATCTCTTCCTCCTTGTACGATGACTTGCAGATCTGCAAGATGCTGTTCTCGTCCATGTAGTCGATGCCATGTTTAATGAATGCCAATACTTCGTTGGCTATGAGAGTTTGGGAACTCATAGCGGAAAACGGGCAGCGGCTATAGCCGCACAATTCGCGAATATGATATTCGTACTGTGCAGCGCAAACGCGACCGTACTCGACCGCGCATCGCACGGCACTGACAAGACAATGATTTTCCTATTCTTACCATATCATATACACCACTATTTTTTAATTAGTACAAAAAAAAAATCGGCTCTATCCGTACCCGTTACTAATCATATTTGTGAAGTCAAAAGTAAAAAAAATGAAATCCCAAAATTGTCCACGAAAATTGGTCATAATTGGTAAATTCATAACAGAATCAATCATTCATAATAATTGCTACTAGAAAATACTTCGCGCGGTGTTTTTCCATTCATCCCATTCATAGTCCCGACAAACTCGCGTCGAGGCTCAAGCCACGCCCCTTTTTGCGCCAGCGATCCTTTATCGAGCGAGCAACAAAGACACAGACATGAGAGTTGAGACAGTGCTAATTTGTTAGCGGAAGTGTGCACATGCTTCTTTTAACTAAATTATTTGTTTACGTTTTTACTGTCGCGATGGCATAATAGTTCTCACCTCGGGAGTATACGGCTATGTTCCGTGAGTACTTGCTGCCTGGTGACAACGCAGCTGTACGTATAGAGATGAGTACCCAAATGCTCGCCAGCCGAACGTTCGGACTGTGGGGAACGCTTAGTTGCTTACCAGCGTTTACTCGACCATGGATCATCATTCCACGCACCGGCCAATAGCCAAGGACGTGGAACCTATTGGACTTTATTCTGTGGAGTGAAGTTAAGCGACAAGTGTACGTTAGTGAGCCAACAAGTGTATAACAATTAAAACAGCGCATATTGGACGCATCTGACGAAGTGAATCGTTAAAAAACCATTTAAATAAACGTGCCCGTCTTTGTACTGATAATGGTGGTGGACATTCGAAGGACAGTTAAAATACCTGTAAGTTTTTTAAGTTTTGTAAACACCTACGTAAATTATTGATAGGTATCAGCTGATTCAAACTTTTTAAATAGGTACGCCAAAATTACCTTTTTGACAAGTTTTGAAGCTTTAATTTAATTTGATTTCTTTTTACTTTAGTTACCTAATTGTTTTCTTAATAATTAATTGTAAAAAAGTTGATAATTTTGATGGTCCTAAGCCCAATTAAAGTACGAGTACGAAGGAAAAGTTTGAATTGAATCAAACTCTCAAACTCAAACTCAAAGCATTTATTTCAATTAAACCAATTACAGGCACTTTTGAATTGTCAAGGGGTCGGTCAGTCAGAAAGATGAAGCTAGTTGCCCATTCCAAAGCGTAGGTACCTATGGAGAAGAACGGGCAAGAAACTCCATGGACACTCTTTTAAATCAAAATAATATGGTTACAAAGTCTTGTTTACATCATTCATGTTAAAAATTATACATGTGAGAACGATGCAGAACGTTAAAAGCGTCCGTAACGAAAAGACGAATTAAAAACATTTCAAAATAGGTATTAAATTAAAATAAGCCATGGCAGCAAAGAGATGCCCAGTCCCTACTGACGGCGCCCGTTCACGAACATGACGCATGTATTAGCACCATTTAGCTCAACCATTTTGAAGGGAGCTAAATAATCCAACACACGCGCCACAATCAGCGAGACATTTGAGTGAGCGTGACATACTCTCAGCCGCCAGGGCACATTCAAGTCAATAAAAGGCGTACCCAGTAAATGGAAGCTTTATAGTATGTACATAGTACTCACACATGTGCTATGCATTATACAATACTAGGTGATTGAATTTATATAATGCAAAAATAGTATTTTAAAATCTTCAGCAGCTCCAACAGTGTTTTTCAATGCTAATCAATTTATTTGTGCGTTCTTATGGAGCAGGACCAGCGTTTAGCCAAGCATTTTTGCCAGTGATGTAATCCCTTAATTTATAATATACCTGGCTGCATAGTGTGCGTCTTATACAAGATTTAAATTTTGTTTCATTCAGTTCAAGTATGTGGGTAGGTATTTTATTGTAACATTTTAAACAGTAGCCCATGAAAGACGAGTCTACTTTAGCTAGCCTGAAACCTGGTTGAACTAATTGGTCCCTATTTCTAGTGATATAATTGTGTCTTTCACCTCTTTTACTAAAACTTATTGAGAAGGTAATTTATGATACAATATATACTTATTTTGAAAAATTCAAACTTTTATGCAATGAACAAAAAGGCTTCAGAAAAAATACAAATATTAATATGGCTTTATTTGACCTGCTATCTAGTGTAATGACATCTGTAGATAAAGGTAATCCTGTGTGTGCTATACTAACAGACATGACAAAAGCGTTCGATTTCGTGGATCATAAGATTTTGCTGCAAAAATTACATGCGTATGGCATAAGAGGAAACGTCTTGGAACTCCTAAAATCATATTTGAGCGACCGAACTCAATGTACTGAAGTCACTAGAATTTGTCCTATTACTAAATTGGAGATAAAATACGTATCTAAACCAAGGTATATAAAATATGGTGTACCTCAAGGTAGCGTACTGGGGCCACCACTTTTCTTAATATATATTAATGATCTCCCAAAAACTATAAACCATAAAATGGTACTATTTGCGGATGACAGCACGGCTATTGTGGAATATACTAATCCTAATAATTATTAATTGACATAAATAATTCTCTGAGTGACATTATAAATTGGCTTGACAAAAATAATCTTGTAATTAATTTAAATAAAACTAAAGTTATTCATTTTCACCAGCGCCGTAAGGATCCACCAGTTCACATTGCCTATAATAACTGTATAGTAGAAGAAGTTACAAATGCAAAATTCTTAGGTATAACTATAGATAGTAAACTAACCTGGAAGCCTCACGTAGAGGAAATCTGCAAGCGTCTGAGTAAATCTGCATATCTATTATTCCAATTATCCAAGAAAGTGAATATTGACACACTACTAACAGCCTATCATGGATTGGTCGCTTCTATTTTAAGATATGGTGTTGTTTTTTGGGGACAGTCTGAATAGAGAACTCATATTCAGGAAGCAAAAAAGATGTATACGATCAATGTGTGGTCTAAGAACAACGGATAGCTGCGTTCCTTACTTTAAAAAATTAAAAATACTAACTTGTCCATCTTTGTATGTATTGGAAACTGCATTATTTGTTAAAACGAATCAACAATTATTCCAAAAATTTTCAGCAGTTAAGAGAACCCCAGTTCGTGCCCAATATGAGAATTTATTATGTCAAAACAAGTGTAAAACTGCGTTATTGAAAAAGAGTTTCTTTGGTATTGCTCCAAATATTTATAATAAAATACCAGATATTGTTAAATCTATGCCTCTAAATAAATTTAAAAAGTCCCTTCAGGGATTATTACTGGACAAGTGCTATTACAGCGTAGATGAATTTTTAAATGATATTTTGCTAGTGTAGAATTCTGATTGTGCGTATTCATGTTATTTTTTTTAATTTAAATTTTGACATTGTATTTTGATTTAAATTTTGACGTTGTCATTTCAATTTAATTTTGTCATTGTAATTTTCTTCTTTTTTTTCCCTTTTTTGTTTTTTTTTGTCTTGTGCAACAAATTTTGTATGCCATAAATGGCAAAACATGTAGCCACCTTAAAATAATTATAAGACCTTCATACTGTACTCATGTTTTACAAAATAAACATTATCTTATCTTATCTTAAAAAGATGTAGATTTTTCCTTACGTACATGATATTTTCATAGATATATTGACAAGGTACCCTCATGATGTTAATATCTTTAAACAGTTCCCTTAGAGAGTCACGCCTGCGGAGGCTGTATATGGCTCTGATGACCCTTTTCTGCAGAATAAAAATAGACTCGATGTCTGCAGCCCGTCCCCATAGTAAAATACCGTACGACATGATACTATGAAAGTAACTAAAATAGACCAGTCTCGCGGTATCAACATCAGTAAATTGACGGATTTTTCTCACAGCATATGCTGCTGAACTTAGCCGTCCTGCAAGGGATGTTAAATGAGGACCCCATTGAAGCCTTGAGTCGAGCGTGATCCCCAGGAAAACAGTATTATAGACGAATTCTAGTTTCTCTTGATTCAATACTATCTCACAATTACTACTTTTGACATTTGGTAAAGAAAATCTTATGCACTTCGTTTTTTCCCATTTAATACTAAATTATTAGCAGTGAACCAATTTTGGATCTGCGGTAGGGCGTTATTTACGTCGTCAAGATTTGATGCACGTCTATTAATTTTAAAAATCAAGGAAGTATCGTCAGCAAATAACACCATTCGTGGTTGAGTTTTTAACAAATGGGGTAGATCATTAATATATACTAAAAAGAGGAAAGGACCTAATATCGAGCCCTGTGGTACACCCATTTTTACTTTTAAGCCAGGTGAATTGACACCATTTATTTGAACGTGCTTTTGTCTATCATTTAAATAAGATTTTACTAAACTGAGCGCAAGTTTTCCCAGTCCGTAATGCTCAAGTTTTAAGAGTAAGCTTTCGTGTTCGACGCAATCAAAAGCCTTGGAGAGGTCACAAAAAATTCTTATGGCGTCTTGGGACTCTTCCCAGGCCGCAAATATGTGTTTTAATAAGGTGACACCGGCATCAGTCGTACAACGTCCCTTGGTAAAACCGTGTTGTTGGTCGTGTAATATTTTATTGGTGTTAAAATGATTGAGCATTTGGTTCAGCATCACCTTTTCAAACACCTTGCTGAAAACCGGTAACACGGATACGGGTCTATAATTATTATTGGTATCTTTACTGTCCCCCGATTTGAAAAGTGGTATTACCTTACTGTATTTCATTAAATCGGGGAACAGTCCTTTATTCCGGTTAGTTTCGTCATTAATAATTTTCCAAACCGTCTTTATTTTATTATCGGCTGATTTAATCTTGTTGCTAATAAACAAGGATTTAGCTACCTTACAAGTATTTTTAAACGTTTTGGAGTAGGTACCAACGTATTTATTAAAAGTTTCAGAGTTAATATAAGGCTTAAGGCTATGGCCTTAAGCCATAGCCTTATGAGAAAAAAAGAAATATTGAGAAAAATAGAGAAATGAGAAAAATTGTTTGAGCTGTATGCAGCTCAAACAATTTTTCTCTACTTTTCCTAGTACCCTTAGTTGCCCAGTCACTGAACAAAAAATTTGGACAAAATCAAAATGTTTTATTTTACATAAACCTACATGGGCACTTATGAAACGTCAGAAGCTAGGTGCACGGTTCCAATTGGTCGTTTCCTATGGAGAAGAACCAGCAAGAAACTCCATGGTTACTCTTTTTAAAAAAATAATTGGCTTTTACAATGTTTCCAGATTACAGTAAGTAGGTATGGAAGGACAGCGCAGGCCAGTCAACAAGAAAATGGTCTACAGATCTAAAGTCTATAAGGCCTACAAAGTCCTCACATTTACAAAATAAGAATCTATCAATAGGATAGATAATAAAAAAAGAAAAATAATAATAAAAACCTACTAAAACCAAGTGTTATGATTCTCAATAAAACCATTAATAAAGAGGTGAAAAATTTCAAGTGTCTGTATACAATGTCAATTAATAAAGAAATTATGTCAAAAAGTATATAATGTCAAATAATAAAGAAATTATGTCAAAAAGTATGTAAAAAATAATAATAATAATTAAATAAAAATTAAACATCGTAATTTGAGAGAGTTAATAGACATTTATATAGTTATGCCGTTAATGAGAAGCCAGGGAAGCCACATGTGCAGAAGGAATTATTGCCAGACTAGCTTGTCTTCAACGTAGTCTTTAATCTTATAATATGCTATATATAGTATCTTATAATATGCTATCTTTAATCTTATAATATAATATGACAAATAGTTTTAGTTTTCTTCTTCAAAGTGTTATTGAACTCGGTGCGCACTATCGAAAAGAACTCCTCATATAATTCATTTACATTGTTTTTAATTTGGCCTGGTACACTTAATTTACTAATTAAGTTATTATTAAATCAATTTAGATTGCTTGGTGTTATTTGTCTAGTTTGTATCTGAATTTTTTGTAATGGTGTATTCGACTTGAACACAACGGTTTGACCACTGTGATCAGAAGGGAGATAGTTTACAATGGCTTTATCTAAGTAGTCGCAGCAACAAAAAAGATTATCAATACATGTAGCAGAATTTATAGTTATGCGGGTTGGTTCTGTAAACACATTTGACAAATTAAATGATTGAAAGAGACTTATTAATCGACTGCTATTTGAACTATTCTCTAAGATGTTAATATTGAAGTCAACACAGATAATTAGCGATTTTTTACCAGTTCCAAGTTTTGCTAGAACATCTTCCATTACTGACTCAAATATGGATAGTTTTGATAATTTGGGGGTCTGTAAACGCACACTATAATATGCTTATCTAGCTCAACACAGGACAGTTCAATGTTATGTTCAACCGACAGATCAACTATATCTTTACGAGTCTTAGATTTAATATAATTTTTAACTAAGATTAATGAACCCCCACGCAGCATAGATTTTCGGTTAAAACAACTGCCCACACTATAATTTTCATAATAAATTAGCATTTCATAATCTTTCAACCAATGTTCAGTTAAACAAATAATTTCAAACATGGTTTTTTCTAAAAATAATTCAATTTCTAATTGTTTGGATGAAAAACCTTGAATATTTTGATGAAATAATGTCAAGGAATTCTGCTTAGACCCTTTTTTACACTTAACTATTTGAGAGCAAGAAGGCACCTTGTTGTTGGTAGGTATAACAATATTGTTATTGGTATCTTCTGTTGTCTTACTATCTAGTTTAAATCAACATCCAGAGTGAGCCCCAAGACTCCCATGCCATCACCAGGCAATGATAACCCAATCCCACTACTTGTAGACCCCACATTAGAATGAGAATTTGCCAAAGTGACACATGGATCCTCCTTCGTACATTTATTGTAAATAGTTATAGCATTAGTACTACAGTTATTTCGGGTGACCACCTGTACATTAGAGTTATTACTAATACTTGCGGTGTTAATTATAGTACATGACTTCGACATACTACTTATGTCTGACTTTATATAAGCTAATAGCCTCGCTATTTTATGTCTAAACCTAATGGGCAGATACACTGTATTCCTTGTCGATTTCAAGTTATCAACAAAACTGTTGGTGTCAAAAAATATAAGTTTGCCTTTATTACTTTTTCTTAGTTTTCCATCGTAAAGCATAAAGATGCGTTTTATTTACCTACAATTACGATAACAGCTGTTGGAGGCGGGGCAAGTTCGAGCGAAATCACGCGAACGCGAGACCGAGAGAATACGATTAATGAATACTACTATGAATGGCCTGTACAATTATTCCATAAATTGAGTGACATTTTGGGATTTAAACAAACGCTAATAACTTTGCTGTTTATGAATATTATTTATTGAGACTTTACATATATAATAATAAGACATTTTCTAATAAGCCCTTTAAGTATTTGTACTAATTAAAAATTAGTGGTGTATAGGATACAAAAACAACCACTATCAATAAAAAAGTTATTTAAAAAAATAAAAAAACCCGACTGCGGTAAAAAACTTAAGTTAAAAGAAACAGAAAAGCTAAAAACAAGCCCATTTTAAATTAAATAAAAGTTGGAAGCAGGCGGGACACATACCATTTTTTTTTATTATATTTTCAAATTCAAATGGGTCCCGCCTGCTTCCAACTTTTATTTAATTTAAAATGGGCTTGTTTTTAGCTTTTCAGTTTCTTTTAACTTAAGTTTTTTACCCCAGTCGGGTTTTTTATTTTTTTAAATAACTTTTTTTATTGCCAGCTATTTAGTTTACAAATGTGAAAGATTTCGCAGACGATTTAGTTCTTGGTAGGTGTTTTTTACAATTTGTCACTTCGAATTGCTTTTAAGTATATATGTTGTTTATATTTTTGTAATCACCTTTTAAAACCCTATATTTTGATACCCCACTCGATAGGTTTTGAAAAAAAAAATAAAAAAAAAAAATTTAATATGGCGTCCAGTAGTCGCCATATTGAATTTTCACTAACGTCATGTCTTTAGTGACACTCGCCGGACTAAGAGGAATCGATTAACGTGTGAATCATAAAAATCGGCCCAGGCGTTTGGTCTGTATAGTGCTTCAAAGGAACATACAAACATACATACATACATAGGCTGATGAAGACATTACCACTCCTTTGCGTCGCGCAGTCGGGTAAAAATTATAGTGGGTATGTTTGTGTAGCCTATTTGTGTGGTTCCAGGCATAGAGCCTGCTCTATGACCCATGGTCTCAGCGATACTGGCTTGTCGTAGTACCTAAGTACTGTTTCTGAGGCTGTTATGAGTTTTTTGTTTAGTTATGACTAGAATAGGAAAGTCATTGTCTACAATAAATACTTTGTTGGTCAAAATATTGAGTTTTCGTTTTCAGTAGGATGTTTCGTGTTTTGTTTGCTGATTCGAAGTTAAAAATATATTGGAAAGGTTTAAGAAAATATTTTAATTTACTGGACAATGATTTACATGTTTCTTTTATTGAAGAGGCTTGAAGGGTTCCAATTTCAGAACAATGAAAAATTTACTATGTATAACTAGGACCCTTTAATAAACTATGGTCTAAAGCTAAGCTTTTCTAGAAGGGCGGTGACACATAGGGTCCGCAATATACCGGTGAATGACGTCACTGAAACGTTGTTTATGAAAGTAAGTTGGCGTATTTTCCTAGAGAGCGTATAAGACACCGTAGAGTCAAACTCCCAAAGATTCAAATCGCTAGATTTGCCCTCACCGTACTTAGTCACGCG
The DNA here is from genome assembly GCA_916614155.1 of Mesoligia furuncula. NCBI lineage: Eukaryota > Metazoa > Arthropoda > Insecta > Lepidoptera > Noctuidae > Mesoligia > Mesoligia furuncula. The sequence goes on from OU744803.1 coordinate 29,295,810, forward strand.
AAAAAGTGTCCACACTGAGAAGAATGAGCTCTCACTTAAAGCGTTTCCATGACAAGTCAAGTCACTGCGTCATTGTGAGCCAAAACGAAACAAAAACGCGACTATCTTTCCCGCTGTCATAACTTTCATGACAGCAGCTGCGGCGGTTATGTGTGGTTATCGCCTTTCAAGGAAATCGTAGCTTCAAGTTTAATTCAAGTTTAACGAATTCAGAAAATCAACACTTTTCTTCAAGCAACAATTCTTTCCTCAAGTTTAAACACTCATCAATTACCTACAGCACTTTTGTGAATACTAATGAACTCCAGACAAACTTTGTGAACTCACTCCGACAATTAACTCCGTGATTATTTTAACTTTCCGTTTTAACTGAGGTTTAAAAGATAATATTATGGTCTAGTAAAGTATGAGCAGGAGGTAGTGTCAGTAATAAACTTTGTTTCTACCGTAAAATGAGGTGAATAGGGACGAAACTTTAAAAGGGATTTTAACATTGAAATTATAAAGTGTGCTCTGATGTGTTTACTGTATTATAATTAACAATTAAGGCTGAGTTGCATCATCTGACTTTAACCTTAACTTTAACCATAACCGGTGATTTTTGTATGCAGTTTGACAGACTTCAGACTTTTGACGTTTGTTAAAGTTAAAGTAAGATGATGCAACCCAGGCTAAGTGTCCTTTTTGGCAACAAACTATATTATTTCAACGTTAAAATCCATTTTAAAGTTTCGTCCCGATTCACTCCTGCATACTTATACCCCGTTACTTGGAACTTACTTTAGTTGTGGTACATGTCATTTGTAAAAAATGCACTAGTGTTAATGCAAAAATGTTATAAGCTGTTGTTTTATTAACCTTATAATTTCCCTTGATATGTAGGCGCTATACCCCAATATATAATTAATTTTCCACTTTGTTAAATATTAACCTCTTCACAATAAAATTAACTAAAAATGTTTTATAATATTACTTTTCTTGCCAAATGAACTTCAAATAACAAATACAATCCTTTGGAAAAATAATACATACTAATAATTACTTGGGCAAAATCTCTCCGGATATTCTTTGTAGCCGAAATGAGGTCGTAACCCGAAAGGATGAGACACATCACAGCAAGATACAGAAGTATCACTCCTAACATCCTCGACGAACTTATTCAGTTCTTACAGTGGTTCTACAAACATCACAAGAAATATTAAATATAACAGTGCATGATTTCATTTTCTTCAGTTTCTAAGAGATACAATACCAATTTTCTAAAACATTTGCTCACCTTCAGCTTCAACGACTACCACCCGTCCAACCTAAAATGAACTTTGGGTACCAGATAGTAGTGTACCTAGTATCTCCTTGAAAGGCTGGTTTAGCGATAAACTAATCCATTTACTCTGTGTCGCCATGATGGTAAGCAAGCGATTTATTATTGTTCCTGTATGTTGGTGGACTTACTGTGACTATCTTGTGTGATGTGTTTCCCACACAATACATCCACAAACTCACTCGGAAAGCGTTATTCTTGCCCTCTTGTGTGTGTTGGCCAAGTTTCCCAACGGCTCGACGTGAACGCCGGAGCCAGAAATAATAACGTGTATTTTTGTATGTGTTAGTTTTTAACATCTGATTTATGTTAGCGTTAAGAGCTGCCCAGATCTGATCAACAGTCATTTGTAAATGTTCGTGGAGTATACTTTAACTGCGGAAAGATCATTTTGAGACTTCCCTGGATGATTATTGAAATGGATATAATTTTTCGCCCATGTGCTTTTCGTAAAGCGATCATGGTAGGTTATAGTAGTAGAGTATTGATTGATTTAAAAGAATAATTGCACCTTTCAATAGCAGCCCCATATCTTCCTCTGTCTTTGCGATTTCATACTGTAGTCACACATCTGTTTGTCCAGATGTGTGACCGTAGCATATGTCACTTGAGTATGACGATATAACTATTAATTCAGAGTTTATTTTATAATTTATTACGATCAGTTCATCTCCAGTCAATTTGGTTTAACCCAGCGACTGACCGAAACGTTTTCAGATGAAGTTGAGTGAGTGAGATGTTGATATTGTTAATAGTACAGAATTGTTCGTCAGTAGGCAGTAAACCTAGATTACCAGCCTCGTATAGTGTTCTATCTATATTCAAGTCGTTCAAACTAAACGAGCTGTTTGAAACTGAGCCATAAACAGTGTTCACAACGACCTCGAAATGTGAGACCATTTCCCAAATAGTAGTCGTTTATTCATATCAACTGCTTGGCTTTACAAAGGGGCTGGAGCCAAGCAGTTGGCCTTATGCCTCGCTTAATAAGAGAGGCATAAGGTTGAGAATGGGTATAAAATAAACTAACACATTTTCACGAACGTAATTTTATTACAACTGTGACATTATGACAATTTACGAATATTTACACGATATGTACAAGTTTTTACATCTTAATTACACAGTATACAAACAGTAACCTTACATTCGCTATGCGATAAAAAATTACATTTTAGTAAATTCATCGTTACAACCCTAGGCCGAATCGATTCCATGCAATTTTAACTTTATACAGAAACTGAACAAGTTCATCACATATCGGTCCACACAGCACACCTTACACGTAATATTAAACACTTGAACCGTACAGAACTGGACTCTAGGCAGGTCGGCGGCCGAGAGACAGGGCTCGGGTCTCTGCGGCCGCCGGCGAAGGTCCCACAGTCTCTAGTCTAGTCGATGGACACGATCAGCGTCTCCTCCTCCAGCATAGTGCTGGAGGGCTCGCGGCACCGGCGCGAGGCCCGCACTCAGAGCTTCGTGTGCGACAGTCCGTTGGGAGCTATAAGCGGCGCCAGCGTAGCTGGCCGCGCCTCCAGCGGCAGCGCCTCGCTGGCCGCCACTGACTTTGACGTCAGCGCCGTGGACGCATCGGAGCGCGACGCCCCCACACCTCCTCCCACTGACAGACCTCCTCTCGACTCCGCCGCTCGCAGCTGCGCTCGCGCTGCTCCACCTCCTCTCTTCCGTGGTATCACACTATTCTCCACATGCAGAGTCGCATTCACGTCCTTCCCGGCCGCGCAAGTGCACGCCTTTAGAAAACTCTTCTTGAAATTGTCAGAGAGGAAAGCATAGAGGATTGGATTCATGGCTGAGTTACTGTAGCTGAAGCATGCTGCGACCAGGAACACCGTGATAGTAATGCGGCTGGCGCACTCGTTCGGTGGAGAGTATATGAGTGCCACTTGGAACGCCCAATATGGCAGCCAACACAACACGTATACCGCAATCACAGTCAGAACTAATTTTGTCACTTTTCTGTGCGATCGTTTCTTCTCCTTAGACTTGTTCTTGGGGCCAACCGTCTTCAGCTTACGGATGACGAGGCAGTAGAATACGAAGATAAGAGTGAGAGGGGCGGCAAAGCCGAGAGCGAAGGAGTACAGTGTGAAGGACGTCTGACCTTTGTTGAACTCTCGCTCAGGCCACACGATGTTGCACGAAAGACCATTGTCCGTCGGTATCAGCGTCGTATACATGAAGATGGGCGTCATCACCAGCGCTGACGCCGTCCACGCCGCAGCAGACACGACGCGTGAGACGAATGGCGTCCGAAGTCTTGGCGCGGCTATTGGATGACACACAGCTATGTACCGATCCGCACTCATGATGCACAAGAATATAGAGCTGGTGAACTGGTTGATCCCGGTGGATATCATGTACGCTTTGCACATGAAGCGTCCAAACGGCCAGGATCGCAGTGACATGGTGGTGATCAGGAACGGTATGCCGATGAGAAAGCATTCGTCTGCGATGGCCAGGTTTACGATGTACATGTTGGTAACTGTCTGCATCTTGGAGTAGCGGAGGACGACGTAGATGACCAAGGTGTTGCCCAGCAGTCCGACCACGCAGACAAGGGCATACAGGACCTGCGTCACGACGTACACCACTGGCAGGTTGATGTTGGGGCAGTTCTCAAATGTTCCATTGTATGTGCCGTTTTCGTCGTAAGAGTAGTTACCATCTCGGAACATTTCCACGTCTTCCAACTCCATTGTGATGGGTTTAGAAGTAGCTTCTCGTAGAGGATATTTACCTGGAAATAACAAATATTAATAGGTTAGATCACTGGATATGTCAGCACGAGTGGCAGTCGACTGATGTTTGGATTTATATTTGTGATTCAGTAATTACTATTAATGTAATCAGTAAGAGTCTGTTATGTTCTCGGGTTACTAGAAGTGTGGTGGAGATAAATATTTCACGGAATAGGTACTAAGTATGAATAAACAGATAACAAAGTAACGTGATCCATTTATATTGTGAAACTCACTACATGAATCCCATGACCGAGAAAATATGAACGTGTGCGGTCGGGGGACCCCCGCCAGGATCGAAGTTCCTTACGCGATACTCGCACGCATTCACACTTGTATAAGAATGAGACAATGAGATAGAGAAAGAGCGAATTTAATACGCGATTTTAACACAGAGCCATCTAGTATAAGTTTTTAGAAGGTCTTATAAAGTTATTACCGTCTTGGACTTGGCTTCAGCACCCTCAACAGATATGAAAACGACATCCATGACGAAACATTTGAAAATTTCCGCAGCCGCCATCTTTGATTTATTATTTTGACCTAACTATTGGCTCCAGCACCCTTAGAAACTATGAGAACGACACCCATGAAAAAAAACTTGAAAATTTTCGATGCCGACATTTTGGATTTTCATTTTGATATTGTAACCGGCATAAGCACCCTCGAAAACCACGAAAACTATCCATCTCTCTCTTTCTTATTATGCTAGCCAGATACAAAGCCTAAAACCGCCTAGCTTACATAAAAAGCTGCACGGAGGCGGCATAACGCTGATAACGCTTTTTCGTTACGTGACGATTTCTACCAGTTTACTCCTACCGCAAGCCACGTTAATGAACTTCGTTAAAAAAAATTGTTAAGACTTTTTTCAAATACTACAAGCGAATGAAATTATTGAACCTTGCAAAGAATTTCCAATATGACATTCTCATCATGAAATGTCCACATTCATCCCGAGTTCAATATCGAAAGTCCACATGAACGGTACACAGCTACTCTCATTATTTTCACGTCGCTATGATTAATCGGTGTTTGCAGACAGTAGTTATTTCACGTACTGCCTGGTTATTGTTGGGATTGAAAGCAGGTTGATAAATGATTGACGTGAACTCGTTATTATTATTACGTTCTGCTGGAATATGTTCGTAATGGAGCAAGCTGATAGTATGAGCGTGGGATACACCTACGTCATGATCGGACGGATGTTCAACTTATATTATTGTGGATTATCTTTGAGCAAGGTTGGACATCTATTCAGATTCGATTAGGTAAGTGGAAAATGGACGCCAGCACGTCAAGCTACTACAATCTTTCAAATTTATTTAATAGATTTTCAATAATCCGCGGGCTAGTTGACTAATTGCGTAACACACTAACAGTAGCAATGGCTTACATTTTAAGAGTTCAACAATCAACATTGCGTTATTTACGTGTTGATCAGACAAATTTTTCGAACATATGAAGCAACGGATTAGCAATATCCTTCAAAATCATTAAGATTGAGATTGATAATGTGTTACGCAATAAGGGTTCTGGTCGTAGGCCACGACTAAAAGGTAAACTAATAAATAATAATTTTAGTTTTGATACTCACATTTTGTGTCAGCAAACAATTATTTGGAGAGCTGTCGACGTGGCACCGGGGTAGATCTGTAACAATAAGATACATTTTGTTAGCTTTTTAGTTCATGTAGAAGGAACAGACAGAGATTTGTCAAAATTCCTTTATAGTACCTACGATATTCGTAAATATTGAGAGTAAGGCTTTAGTTTCTAGTAATATACAGGATGGAATTTTGTAATGCCACCTGAAGGAAAAGTACTCTTAATACTGTAGATAGAAAATGTTACTCAAAGAAAACATTTCTTTATTTTCCACACCCGCTTGCCACACCCGGGAATCGAACCGACTAAATTCTGTAAAAAATACACCCTGTACTTTTATTGCATTGATCGTTAGGATCAATTTTATTATAGGGATGTAATCTCTCTAACAAATTTGATAAATTAAATGATAGGAAAAACATGAAATCTTAAATTATTTTAATTATTTACAAAAAATGGTAAACTAACTAATTAGTTGCTCGAAATGGGCTCCATTTTCTTGGATACACAAATATATTCTTCTAACGAATTCATTTCTAGTAACCTTTAACGTGTTGTAACGTGTTGTGGTGAATATTATAAATCGTATTTTGAACTTCAACTCTCAACTCGTTTACATTAGCTTAAGATTTAATGTAAATTTGATTTTTCACATATCCCCACAAAAAGTCTAAAGGGGTAAGATCTGGTGATCTCGCAGGCCATCTGATTGTGACGTTTGTACCAATCCAGGTATTAAAAACTTTTTTACAAAAAAAAAACAACCGACTTCCAAAAAACACTACAAAGTGAAAAATAACTTTAATTTCGGAAGTCGGTGTCTATGGATCTGTAATTTAGTTTTTTGCCACCGACTTCCGAAATTAAAGTTATTTTTCACTTTGTAGTGTTTTTGGAAGTCGGTTGTTTTTTTTGTAAAGAAGTTTTTATTTTTCGTTTTTTAGTGGGTCGGTTTGTAATTAATCTAAGTTACAATAGCCTAATGTCAACTACTCATCACCTTTTACAAAATATTGCTTTTCCCGATGCAGGGACGTCAATTGTTGAGGAGCTCTCCTAGTAAGAACCAGGAGAACTGGAGCTGATTGAGAAGTCACCATCAGCTCCACTTCAAAATACGCATTGTAACGAGCATAAATGCTTAGTAACCACATTAAAGTACCTAATCGAATCGCAACCCGTGAAATACTTATTATTGTGTAGTTCCGATGGCTATCAGTAGTCTTCATCATCAGTTCCACTTCACCAAAATGGTGCTTTCCGAGAGCAAATGCACGAGTTACTATAAAAAAATACTCAAATCGCTATAGGTGTGCCTATAAAATTTGAGGGTTTCCCTCGATTTCCATGGGATTCCCTCATCAGATTCCAACTTGGTGACAATGGGACCACCTCGAGACCATATCCTTTAAAACAAAAAAAAGATTTTTTGGAATCGGTCCAGCCATCTTCGAGTAATCGGGGAACATACATAAAAAAAAGTTTCCGACGAATTGAGAACGTCCTCGTTTTTGAAGTCGGTTAAAAATGGTTATTAATGTAGGCAGTAGTGATTCTGCTGTTATGGGCTGGAGCACCATCTTGCTGTAGAATTATTTGATTTCGCTCTTGCTCGGGGAAACCATTTAACTGATTTCTTAAGAGATCCAGTATTTCAAGATACTTGACAGAGTTTAAATTACCTTCGTACCCGTGGACTAACACAACCATAATTATTTTCATAATTCCTCACCAAACGTTGAAAGAAAATCTTACTTGATCGTTAGTTTCATGAACACGAACAGGATTCACTCGAGACCAATAGTGGTTATTGCGGCGAGACCATACAATGTTACTCAAAAAATTAGGGTTACGGTCAATTTCTCTCAACATGTTTTGACAAAATCGTCTCTCACAATCCCCAGGATGCAATTTTTGCACCAACCGACGAGTTCACGATAACATTTATATTTATACTTTTTCAGCACTTTAAGTACCTACGCGAGTGTGGGTTGTGCCTAATTCTTCGGTAGCATCTCTGCTTGAAGCCTTCGGAAATTATTCAAAGTATGTTAAATTAGATCATAATCGAAATAGTTCTGCTGAAGACTTTGCCGTCGCTTTTTGAAACTACCCGTATACTATAAATTTTCTATCATTCTTTTCAATACGAACCGAGTTGGTGCCTGTCGGTCTCGATATCTCTCTCCATACTACCGCAGAGCTAGATTCACGTTTTTGTTATTTAAATAATAAGCTTCCGTTAAATCAAATTGTTCTTTATAAGCCATTTTTACCGTGAGAAAATTTAATGATTTGTAAAAACAATCAAATGTGAATAACAAATATGACAATCTATTTCCAAATGTAACATTCCATATTTAAACTACCTCTAAGAAAGGAAGGCATTAGAAACACTTGCAAATTGCAATCGTTTTATCTAAATAGTAATTTGTCATTTTAATGGATAAATGACGTCAATGATAATTATTAATTACTAAACAGATGGATCTTTGAGTTAAAGAGCTTGAATTTATAGGTCCAGACTTCATGGTTTTCCTTTCATTTCATTTATCAAGTTTCTTAGAGATATTTCAACCTTATAATTGATCCTAACGATCGATGCAACAAAAGTACAGGTTGTAATTTTTACAGATTTTAGTCGGTTCGATTCCCGGGTGTGGCAAGCGAATTTTTGAAAATCTTTGAATGCAGTTTTCTTTCTATTCGAAAATAAAGGAATTTTTTCTTTGAGTAAAATTTTCTATCTACAGTATTAAAAGTACTTTCAATTTAGGTGGCATTACAAAATTCCACCCTGTATAAGTTAATGAGTTCCTACATTTCATATCTTGAACGAATTCTAATTTGATATACCTACATAAGACGTGTAGATCTATGAGAACACTGCTCTCAAAACACCGAAGGAAAACATCGTGAGGAAACCGGCATGTCCTAGAACCAAAAATTTCGAAAACGTGACATTTATCAACCCGCATGGGGCTAGCGTGGTGGATTACGGCCCACTCCCTCTCACTGAGAGGAGGCCTGTGTCCCGCAGTAGGAACGTTATAGACTGATTATACTGTGTATAGGCTTACCAGAATCTCATGCATAAAAAAAATGATATGGCAATGTTAGTCCATACGAAATACAATTTTTTTTATGCCTTTAGATTCTGGTGACATGAGATAGATGTACATCAAGAAGGCTGGTTTGTTTGCACGAAAAAAGAGTCTGGAAGGATATGGGGAGGCCTTTGCCCAGCAGTGGGATACAATAGGCTAAATATTAATAAATAAATAAATATAGATTCTGGTAGACCTATAGGGACGTTGTCATTTTCCTCAGTATTGCCTCAGGAAAAAATACTTAATTTTACATAACATTTTCATCAACCAAATTAATAATTTAAATATGAAACTAGTGTTTCTATTATTTCCTCCATAATTGTCTGAGTATAATTTTATTATTAAAAAAAAAAATCAATGCATAGAAAATTCTGTAGGTAAGAACAAACTCATTACAGAACAATGTTTGTTCCGTAAAGAAAACATCCTCGCCAGAATAATGATGTGTTAAAAGTCCATAAATATCCGAGCCATAACATCGGTTTGAAATGTCTACGACATACTGGTACAGTAAACCCGCAGAAAAACCTCTCTTAACGCAGAAAAATCTTGGCTGCCACCTGTATAGTATAGGAGACATCTCTCATCATCATCATCATTTCAGCCGATAGACGTCCACTGCTGGACATAGGCCTCCCCCAATTTTGGGGGGTTTGCCATAATCGCCACGCTTGGCAGGCGGGTTGGCGATCGCAGTATGGTATGATGGTGGAATGCATAGAGAACGCTGCTGCCCATTCTCCGGTAAGACCCTTAGTCGCCTTTTACGACACCCACGGGAAGTATGGGTTGACGCTATTCTTTAAGTCCGGCACCACACAGACAAGAGACATCTCTAAATTAACCCATAGAAATAAAACCCCACTCTAGGATATCTTAAAGATATCAGTGCCAACAAACGAATCTACGTCAGTTCATTAAGACCGGCACGCGGCACCCTAATTGCGTAAAACCATTTCTAAAATGAAAGCCATTTCTATTGTTATTGTCTTACGCAGTTACCCCGCCGGATTCGTGCCACACAAAAAGATGAGGCTGTTTTAAGTTTTAACGATTAAAGGCTGTCGTACGCAATCGATATTAAGGCCTAACAGTCAGCACGGTACGAATTTTATTCAGATCAGGATAGAATAGCAAAGTCTGCGTGTACCTTCTGCACGATAATGTGAACCTTCATAACATTAAACGGAGAATATTCCTGTTGGTTTCAGTTTCAGCCGCAGCCTGTCTGCTGTGAGCTCGGCAACGTGTCAAACGCATGTGTTTACTCAAACGTGATTAATGCGGAGAAAATATCTAGTTTAGAATTAGATCCAGCTGCGTGGCGTCTGCGGGACGGGTGCGTGGCGGCTGCGGTGCGGCTCGGATCATGCGGGGCTGCTTGTTTAGCAAACTTAAAGCATGTAGGTTATATTTTTGGTGATGAATTGAAGGTAGACGCTTAGATATTATATTGAAGGTAGACGCTTAGATATTATATTGAAGGTAGACGCTTAGATATTATATTGAAGGTAAACGCTTAGATATTATATTGAAGGTAGACGCTTAGATATCAAGCGGTAGACATTAAGCTTTTTAAAAACAATTTGACATAATCAGCCTATAACGTTCCCACTACTGGGACACTCACACAGGCCTCCTCTCGGTGAGAGGGAGTGGGCCGTGATACACCACGCGGGCCCAGTGCGGGTTGGTAGATGTCACATGTCATCGAATTTTGGATTCTGGGACATGAATGACATGCGACTGCATAGTACAAATCAAAAGTTGCCACATTCTGTGTCAGAGTTTGAACGTTAAAACTTATCTTGTCATATCTAATTTTATTGATCAGGGAAGTTGTCTAATCGCCAATTCCTTATCTCCCGATTGGAAATATCTACAAAACAAAATAATTAAGTTACAATACAAGTGAACAAACAGAAAACAAAAAGGGATGAATCTGAAACTTATCATGGACGGCCATTGATTGAGACAAACTGTTTAATGTCTCACATCCCTCCTAATAAAATATAATAATATATTTTTAGCTTATGTCGTACCTTGTATAGATCCTCTGCTTCATAGAACGTGGGGAGGTTAGGTTGTTATGTTTGGGCGAGGTCTTATTATAAGCGAATTATAAGTAGCAGAGCGATAAACCTTGTTTCGACAGGACTTGATGAAATGCGTTTTTCGACATATTAGATGACTTTTTAGTAATAGAATGTATATAAATAATGGACAAAACACCTAATTCCAGTTCTAAAGTTTACTTAAAACTGTTTGTTTTGTTGTTTCACTGTTATTTTACTTCTGGGAAAATGTCGATGATATTTTCTCTAATTTCTTTAGTTATGGAATGTTTCTCTATAAAATAATTGCCTAGTCCATGAATTAAATATGTTGCTTTACTACAACAAGCTATAACGAGTTTTTTACTTTAAATAAAACCTGCACGACAATCGCTCCCGCTCCTCTGTGTCAGCTTACTGTGAAACATAGACCTTTGATAATAGTTAAAGCCGCCCGCCCTATATACGCTGAACGATAGTAAAGCACTGATTATATTATCTACTACATTTTATAGATATTAACTTACTACATTTAAGTTTACGACTTTCGGTCCATTCCAAGTTTTATGGCTTCCGGGATGTTAGTATAAAATATGTTATTGAAGATTAGACACAGGGTCACATTGGAAATGGATATAAAACAAAAGAAAGAACAGCCGACCTGCCGATTTATTGAGTTAAAGGCCTAATACATTACACGATTTCTCGGGCCCTGCATGCAGGGGCAGAGTAGTGTAATAAGAAACAGTGAGTCAGGGTCCCTAAACAGGGCGACCGAGGGGTTCCGACCTCCCTGCTTCCCTGCCGCGCTGTCGATCGTGTAGTGTAATAAGAGACGGGGAGGCAGGGAGCTCAGTTGCGTGGACGCAAGCGCAGAATCCATACGTCTGTTTATTTAAAGTTCTGGTACGTCGATCTACTCTCGTAACATGTCATGCGCTAAAGAAAAATAAGTCCTTCTCAATGTCATCGACATTCACAGACATGTGCCTTATATTTGGAGGAAAGAGCACAAGGACTAGAAATATTTCTGTATGATTTTGTTTTTTTTTTATAATTCTGGTATGATTTTGGAAAGAAGAGGGTGAGATATTAAGGAACTAAATCTCAAATCTTGATAGGAGTTTCCAGTGGCTAAAAATCGTAAAGTGACAACCAATCTTTGTTTTGTACTCACGCTGTCTCTTAAAAAAGTATCAGTAAAAAGTATCATAGTAGTTCTATTATATGAGTTACTAATCATAATAACTCGTCGAATTAGTTTGCTGCTACTCTTAAATAGTTTCGTAGGTTTGTTGGGTCCAAAACTCTGAGTATTTACATATTTGATAGTTTTTCTCTTAGGAGCAAATATTTTTTTTCCCACATTTTCCTTTTCTTCCTTTTTGTAGCTTGCACGGTACTGACGGTACTGACTACGTTGGGATTCGTACTAATAAGATTTAGTACGTTATCAAACTTTGCGAACAATTGACGATAAAAATATGGAAATATAAGTTCTTACAATAAATATTTTTTTTTAATTTGAAGGCAGACTAATATACAACATCGTCAAAGAAAGAATTCTAAAGAATGGCGACTAAGACATTAAAAACAGCTTTGTTATTTCAATGTTGTTCGAAAAGATAAAAGAACACGACGTTATCTCTTAACCATCGAGGAAAAGAAAATGGATCAACGCATTAAATTTTTTAACAAAAGCCTTTACTTGAAGGTTCAGTCATCTTTTACATTATTTATTGTAAAATAAAAAATAAAAAAAAGTTATCCTCAAACACAGTATAACTGCAGTAAGTTATCACTGAATCATCTCTGCTGATTAGACTGATTGCAATCTTCTTATACCTAAAGATTGACCCAGTCCCTCAACCATTGCGACACCATGAATATAGCGGTACACTGGCATGATTAGGTATATCATCGGCACAGTTCAACCGAGTGGACGAGATTTAGACGCGTGACGCGAACGTGACACGGACATCTATACATAATAATATAATAAATCTGTAGAAGGGTCAATTCTGTACATTGAAAATATTGAAAAAATAAATAGCGGGGGGTGTTGCTGGATCGATACCAAACCCAAATATGTGATTAAAAAAATTTTTGTCTGTCTGTCTGTCTGTCTGTATATGCAGGCATCACGTGAAAACTAACGGTTCGATTTCGATGAAACTTGGTATAATTATACCTTATTATCCTGGGCATAAAATAGGATACTTTTTATCCTGGAAAAATACGTAGAAAAAAAAAATCTTATTTTTCGGTTTTATTCATAGACGTTGTTCTGTAGAACCGCGAACACACGTTGCATTACCCGTAGTGGATAATTTTCCATTTCAATTTAAGAGAATACAGTTTCCTGTAGCTTTGTGTTACGCCATGACAATAAATAAGGCTCAAGGTCAGACCCTAGGAGTTGCTGGCGTAGATCTTACCGCGAGTTGTTTTTCACACGGGCAACTTTACGTAGCTCTTTCCCATGTGAGCAGTCCAAGAAATCTTCATGTTCATATTCCGGACGAGCTCACTAACAATGTTGTGTATGCTGAAGCTCTCAATTAACTTTCTGTCGCATTGTCACGATCACTTTTTTATTATTGCAAACTTTTCGTCATTGTCAGTAATTTACTGCTACATGCTACTTATCAAGGTCGGAATTAGTACTATGAAAAAAATACTTACTACAGAACGCGAGCTCAACAGCAGTAGCTCAATAGAGGGATCTCATTAATTATTATAGGCTTAGCCGTATTTGGGTCCAATAGATATTTATAAGATGTCATTGTCAGAGTTACTCAAAATGGAGAAATAAACCATCCACGCGAAGACCGACATCCGCGCGGACGGAGTCGCGGGCTGAAGCTAGTAACAAATAAATCTATTGTTAAGTAGGTCTGTTCCGAGTGTGTCTCGTCGCGCCGCTTGTTGCGCAATGACAGGAAATGTGTCAATGTTTGCGGTGTTTACGAGATCACGATAACTATAACATGCAATGGATCAACGTCTACTCATCACGCGTAACCTGCCTGGGGGTCTACCACCACCTCTTTTATTTTATCTTAATTCAGCGTAAGAAAGAAATGGAGAGAAGTTTTTTTTTTTTTATTTGAAATGGGTTTGCTCTTGAGTCTAGTCTAGGTCAGAGGTGACAGAGACAAAGTCGACGATGGAGTGAGCTTACCCAGAAGAAGCCTGTTCACTCTTACTTTGAAGAGATTCGGGTTGTATCCGCTCGGAAACACAGACGCAGGTAAAGAGTTCCACTCTTTTGCTGTGCGCATTATAAAAGACATTTGAAAACGCTTAGTGCGAATTGGTGGAATAGCAACCAGGCAGGGATGGTAGCTTGCAGTGCGTCTGGATGACCGAAGGTAGAAGGGGGCTTGTGGAATGAGGTCGTGCAGTTCTTGGGCACACTCACCGTATACAGTATAAAAAACACATTTTTTTTTTCAACGGAACAGTATGTACTGGCGCTGACTCTTCAAAGTACAGCTCCTTATCCTTTGCAAGATCGTCTCCTGAAGAATATCAGAAATTTTCTTCTGTTTAGCTTATTCCTTCTCAGTACAATAATAGTATTTTGTCCTACAATGTAACCATTACAAGCTTGTACAAGCAATCGTCAATAATACAAACCAAATTGTAACAATCCCTCGATCTGTGTATACATTCTAACTCGTCATTCAGACACGCCGTGTTTCAACACCACTATCGCTAACGGTCTGCGCATGCGATGCCAAATCGCTATCATTCACAATACACATGTGTTCCTTACTGCTCTCTGCTCATCGGCCTGTCCAGTACTCAGCAATATTTTCATACAACACAATACAGCTGTGAGATTCCAATAGATCAAAGAATAGGACTGGAAAAAAACAATTTGAACATGCTTTTTTAAAACGAATAACTTTAAACGCTAGGTTAGCTCACAATAAAATAAACTCGTAAATTAAACAAACAACGGCCGGTGGGATTTGCTCAAAATAAAAAAGAATTTTCTTAGAAATGTAGTAAAGGTAACTATGTAAACATTTGCTGTTTCATGGGACACGGTTTAATCGTTTAGAAAACCATAATCGAATATCAATCATACATAACCTCGCAATATTTCTGTACAAAAGCGCAAACATGCGTTGCGCTCGCGTAAAATGCGGCGATTTGCGCAGCTGAGCTGCCTATAAACGTGATTTGTGCGCAAATTCGCTTTGAATATCAATATTATGATTTAAGATCTATAAAAGTTCTGCATCCGTGGGTAGGCTGGAATGTTTTGTTTCATATTATTTAACCACAGAATGTAGGTAACTACCGCTTCAAAAGTTTGTTTAGTGTACGTAAAACTAGATAACAAACCTCTGTACCTACATTCCTCAAATTGAACAATATTAAAAATAGAACACAAAGATCCCCAAAAGGGTTACAATTGTCCCACAAACGGAGTTTATTTGTCCCCCAAAATGCACATGATCCGAGCTTCACCCGGCTTCAGACACCTCGTTATACAGCGGGTTCTTTTTGCTGTTCTTTTGTTTCAGCCCTCTGTTGTTATTATTTGTGTCCGTTGTGTTCGTTGCATTTTGTAATGTTCATTTGGTGGATCTCTGTCACGTTCACTGTGGACTGGGGGTTGGGGGTTGGTTTGCGGCGAGAAGATTACTTTTTGTGCAGGTAGTTTAGTATGTTGACCTTTTTTAATTTAGTTGTTCGGCCTTCATAGACTGGTCTTGTTTCCTCAATAAGTTCTGTACCTTACAACTATCATTATATGAGAGGAGAGTTCATTTTATTAAAAAATTCGGCTCCTTATTTTCACTTATCTAGGTATCTTAACCCTCAACTGTGTTATTTGCACTTTCATTAGGTCGTGGGATAAGTTTTCATGATGAAAAAGCAAGCTCCATCGCCAGCAACGTGTAAAACCCATAGATCTTAGTTCTTTCAGCTAGTAAGAAATCATGCTAATCAAAATCAAGCATTTGTTTCTTAAGTCTATGTCAAATCTAGTTAGAACACACCTTAAACAAACTTTAGAGAAACTGATAATAACATCAACAAAACAGATAATGAAAATATGAACGTGCTTGGAATACCAAACTGACGATATCATTACATTTATAATAAGATATTATCATTCTTTAGCATATTGACTTCTCCTCGTATCTGTGATGGGGATGAAATATTAAATATTTGGTCGAGTTTTTGCTTCTCGTTTATTGCCAAAACAATATGACTTCCACATATAAGATACTCTTTTAGGGATCGTTGAGACGTCCCAAGACCCAAAAAATGTTATTTGTCACTAGAATATTTTTGACATTAAAATATGACAGACACAAAAACAAAACAAGCAACAATAGAAGCAATAGTGCTGCTAATCTGCATCACTTAACCATAGAACTAACTAATTGTTACTTTCTTTTACTAATCGACCAAATCCTTACTACTATTAGCGAAAGTAAGTTTGTTTGTTACAGTTTCACATCTTAACTACTCAACTGATCATCACGCGGGCAAAAGCAGGTAATAAAATATATAACAAAAAATCTACGAGTCGTTTTCAAACCGTTATGCGTTTTTTTAATCTTCGTTAAAATTTGAATAAATCTTTCCTTCACCGTCGTAAACCGTACGAAGTTGGTTTTGTTTGTACAACATTAATGTGGAGCGCACAACAGTACCACAGCAGTTCTAATACAACATAACAAACATCTAATATTAGACGAAATGTTTCCAAACAATGTCGATTCGACTTCGTTCAAATAATCCCTCCACTGTTAAATGTACAGTGCAGCATAGCATTATTAGCCTACAGTGTTCCCACTGCTGGGACACGGGCCTCCTCTCTGTGAGAGGGAGTGGGCCGAAATTCACCACGCGGGCCTAGAGCCAAGATGTCTCTGGTCATGTGTCATAAATTCTTAGAATGTTTGGTTCTAGGACATACCAGTTTTCTGTCTCACGATGTTTTCCTTTATTGTTTTGAGAGCAGTGGTGATGAGATAGTTTACATAAAATATATCGCCTGTCTGGGTTCGAACCTACGACCTACAACTAGTAAGTCGCGGCTGTTGTTACCACTTGGGCTCCACTGATCTCTGGCATGCAGCATCGGGATTAAAATCCTTCACGAATGTCAATATTTAAGTAAGTCCACGTGCTACATTTTCAGAAACGAAGTTATCCGGAAAAGAACCGGAATTACCGACATAGCTTGCAGAGTAAGCAAGCTGAAGTGGCAGCGGGCTGGCCGATGGCCGGTGGAGCAGACGAGTCCTGGAGTGGAGACCGCGTATCGGCAAGCGTAGTGTAGGACACCACCCAGCTAGATAGACAGACGACCTCGAAATGGTGACTGGGACAGACTGGATGTGGAAGGCAGAGGACAGGGTGCTGTGGCGCAGCATGGGAGAGGCCTATGTCCAGCAGTGGACTGCGATAGGCTGAGTTGATTGATTGAGTTGAGATCCTGGATTTTCAGCCCTGATGCAAACCTTACCAATACGTTATTCTTTTGATAAGCTACGCGAGTAAAAATGGTCATGAAATTCAGACAGATCAATGTTCGTACCGACATCCGCACCATACTTAGTTTATGTTCTTATTAAGATATAGCTTCTGCCCGCGACTTCGTCCGCGTGAAATTCGTACTTTCCTCCTAATATTTCGAAAATGTATGTTTATGATCTTAACATTTATTTAGATAAATAAGTATTCGGGCCAATTTTTAAGTTTATAGATCAAAGAGTTTTTGTACTTTTCAAATAAACTATATCCCCGCTTTTCACTCCAACAGGGATGGAATTTTGAAAAATCGTTTGGGATGCATGTGTTCATAACTTGACTCAAAGACCCATACCCATTTTCAAGTTAATGGAAGCAAGCAGTAAAATCCAACCCATAAACTTTATTACTCTTTTCCAACTTGGTAGGAGTCGATTTTTGAAAAACCCTAAAACACACTTTTTTATTTTTAACCGACGTCAACAAAAGCAGGAGGTTCTCAATTCGTCGGAATCTTTTTTTTTTATGTACGTTCCCGATTACTCGAAGACGGCTAGACCGATTTGATTATTTATTTTTTTGTGTTCAGGGTATACTTTCCAGGTGGTCCCATTGTCATCAGGTCAGGATCTGATGAGGGGATAATGGAGAAATCGAAGGAACTCTTTAAATATTATAGGCACACCTATAGCAATTTGGGCAATTTTTACAGTAACTCGTGCATTTGCTCTCGAAAGCACTATTTGGTGAAGTGGAACCGATGATGAAGACCACAGATGGCCACCGGAACTACTCCATAATAAGTATTTCACGGGTTGCGATTCGATTACTTGAACATGGTTGCTAAGTAATTTATGCTCGTCACAATGCGAATGGTGAAATGGAGCTGATGGTGAAATACCAGGAGAATTCCTCAACAATTAATGTCAGTCATGCATCGGGAAAAGCAATATTTTGGTAAAGGCGATGAGCAAGTTGATATTAGGATGTTTTAACTTAGATACATTATAAACAGACCCACTAAAAAGTGAGAAATAAAAACGTTATAACAAAAAAAAAACCGACCTCCAAAAAAACACTACAAAGTGAAAAATAACTTTAATTTCGCAAGTCGGTGGCAAAAAACTTAAATACAGATCCAAAGACACCGACTTCCGAAATTAAAGTTAGTATTTCTGGAAGTCTATAAAGTTTATAAACCAAATAAATAGGATTTTTCATATAAACAGTGTCCCCTCTTTTTATCTCCATAAGGATGGAATTTTGAACAATCGTCTGGGATGTTTCGATGACTTTTTTTTTTTCGTGTGGCAAATCATCAAATGACCCCTCCCGCTCTGGGTGGCAGAAGGGAGTGTCAAACTCTTACTGACTAAAACCCACCCATGTTCTTTCCTTAGCCTTTTATGTTCCGGACCAGCGGTAACCCTTTCGGACAATCCCGCTGACCCGGCAGGATGTTTCGATGACTCGACTCAAACATTATTTATACCAATTTTCGAGCTAATCATGCCACGTAATAAAATACTCCCCTGTGAAATTGACTACCCTTTTTCACGCAGTTAGGGGTAGATTTTCGAAAAACCTTGATACACATTAGTCTTTATTTTTAGTTTTAAGTATACATACTCAGTTTCGAGCTAATCGGACAGCGCGTTAAAATTCTTCCATACAAATTTTGACACCCCGCAATCCCCAATCCCTTTTTAGAGAGTAGTTTAGAAAAACAAAAATTGCCAAACTTCATAATTTACTTAGATAAGTATTCGTGCCAAGTTTCAAGGTTATTAACTCAAGGAATAAGATGTTTCATACAAACAAAATCCCCCCTTTTCCACCTCCTTAAAGGTTTAATTTCCAAAAACCCCTTCTTAGTGGATACCTACTCTTCACAAAAAACACACCCTCCAAAATTCATATCTCTAGGACCAGCAGTGCAGGCTGTGCGTTGATAGATTATACAATATAATTAATAATTAAAAACAAAGGACCATGGGCACTTTTGAATGAACACTGGGCCCACTTTTCAAAGTTGTGCAACAGTGATGAAACCTATGTCATATGACAGCTCTTGGCGTGTACTTTATTTCATTATATGGCAGCTAAGTTCAAATCCAGCGCGCAAATGGTTTTTTTATGCGTTGTTTAAAAATGTTCAACATTGCTCAACAGTGATCAGTTATATATCATATGAAAGCTCTTGAAGTGTACTTTATTTCATTCTATGGCAGGTAAGTTCAAATTCAGCGCGAAAATAGTTATTTTTTGCGTTTTTTGAAAATGTTCAACATTGTGCAACAGTGATGAAACCTATGTCATATGACAGGTCTTGGCGTGTACTTTATTTCATTATATGGCAGCTAAGTTCAAATCCAGCGCGCAAATGGTTTTTTTATGCGTTGTTTAAAAATGTTCAACATTGCTCAACAGTGATGAATTATATATCATATGAAAGCTCTTGAAGTGTACTTTATTTCATTCTGTGGCAGCTAAGTTCAAATTCAGCGCGAAAATAGTTATTTTTTTGCGTTTTTTAAAAATGTTCAACATTGTGCAACAGTGATGAAAGCTGTGTCATATGACAGCTCTTGGCGTGTACTTTATTTCATTCTATGGCAGCTAAGTTCTAATCCAGCGCGAAAATGTATTTTTTTTGCGTTGTTTAAAAATGTTCAACATTGTTCAACAGTGATGAATTATATGTCATAAGAAATGGCTTAAGGTGTACTTTATTTCATTCTATGGCAGCTAAGTTCAAATCCAGGGCAAAAATGTTTTTTTTTTGCGTTTTACAAATGTTCAACATTGTGCAACAGTGATGAAACCTATGTCATATGACAGCTCTTGGCGAGTACATTATATGGCAGCTAAGTTCAATTCCAGCGCAAAAATGGTTCTTTTTGGGTTTAAAAACAAAAATGTATTACACCAATAGGTAGGTACGTACGTACCTCGATCATACATTCTGCTGAACATATTCAGCAAACTGTGGACTAATCGCAGGTAGATCATCTCCTAAAACATGGGTTCGTGTCCGCAAAACACGCGAGCGCGAATACAGCAATCTAGCTGCCATTGCAAATAGTCCAATTCAATTAGGGGCTGATTTTTCAATCAACCGATAATTTTTATTCGTGGAAAATAGTTGACATCTGGCAGTTTTTGTATAATATAATATAATTCATCACTGTTGAACAATGTTGAACATTTTTAAAAAACGCATAAAAAACCCTTTTTGCGCTGGATTTGGACTAAGCTGCCATAGAATGAAATAAAGTACACTTTAAGAGCTTTCATATGAAATGTAATTCATCACTGTTGAACGATGATGAACATTTTTAAAAAACGCAAAACAATAATCAATTTCGCGCTGGATTTGAACTTAGCTGCCATAGAATGAAATAAAGTACATGTTAAGAGCTTTCATATGACATATAACTCATCACTGTTGAACAATGTTGAAAAAGTGGGCCCAAAATGACGCATTTAAAAACGCATAAAACACCGTCTTCGCGCTGGATTTGAACTTAGCTGCCATAAAATGAAATAAAGTACACTTTAAGGGCTTTCAAATGACATATATCTCATTACTGTTGAACAAAGTTAAACATTTTTAAATAAACGCATAAAACACCGTTTTCGCGCTCGATTTGAACTTAGCTGCCATAGAATGAAATAAAGAACATGTTAAGAGCTTTCATATGACATATAACTCATCACTGTTGAACAAAGTTGAACACTTTTAAAAAAACGCATAAAACACCGTTTTCGCGCTCGATTTGAACTTAGCTGCCATAGAATGAAATAAAGTACATGTTAAGAGCTTTCATATGACATATGACATATAACTCATCACTGTTGAACAATGTTGAAAAAGTGGGCCCAAAATGACGCATTTAAAAACGCATAAAACACCGTCTTCGCGCTGGATTTGAACTTAGCTGCCATAAAATGAAATAAAGTACACTTTAAGGGCTTTCATATGACATATATCTCATTACTGTTGAACAAAGTTAAACATTTTTAAATAAACGCATAAAACACCGTTTTCGCGTTCGATTTGAACTTAGCTGCCATAGAATGAAATAAAGTACATGTTAAGAGCTTTCATATGACATATAACTCATCACTGTTGAACAAAGTTGAACACTTTAAAAAAAACGCATAAAACACCGTTTTCGCGCTCGATTTGAACTTAGCTGCCATAGAATGAAATAAAGTACATGTTAAGAGCTTTCATATGACATATAATTCATCACTGTTTAACAATGTTGAAAAAGTGGGCCCAAAATGACGCATGGTCCTTTTCATTCCCCTTTTCACCCCCTTAAGAGCGTTTACGCCGTACGGCATTTCATACAAACTTTCAAGCCCCTATTATTCGAAATTAATGAACCGATGTTAATTAAACTTCATACGCATTAGCAGGATACAAAGGTCTAAAAAGTTAGTAGAGAACATTTTCAAAATGTCTTATTTAAAAAAAGATAACTGGAAATCTCTGTTTCTATTGAAAATTTAAAATCGGTCTAATTTGGCTGTAACACTATTTTTCAAAAATGTTCTTTACTTACTTTTTAGAACTATGTATTTTGCATATGCGTACGAAGTTTCATTAAAATCGGTTCATTCATTTCGAAAAATAAGGGCTTGAAAGTTTGTATGAAATGCCGTACGGCGTAAACGCTCTTAAGGGTTGAAATTCTAACAATACCGTTGCGTTACCTTCCAACCATAAATAAGCCTAGATTTTTACGTTGCGTTACCTTTACGTTGCGTTACATTTTTACGTTGCGTTGCGTTACCTTCCAACCATAAGCCTAGATTGAATTTTGTGATTTTTACTTCGAAAATTAAGGACTGTCCATACACAACGCTGAGACACTTGTTAATTAATTTTAAATCCTCAGCCTAAACACAAAACTTGAAGATCCTAACTTCAAAACTGACAGACTTTCATATAAACTTCCATCCCCTATTTCACCCCTTTAGGGGTAGAATTCCCAAAAATCCTTTCTTAGTGGATACTTACTCCTTACAAAGAACACACCCTCCAAGTTTCATGTCTCTAGGACCAGCGGTTTGGGCTGTGTGTTGATATATCAACAGTCAGTCAGTTTACCAATAAAAGAAGATAAAGAAAATCGAGAAAAGAAATGCCTAACCTATACCAAATATAATACTTATAATATTTATATACATACCCTAAATACAAATTAAGATAAGTATACGGAAAATCAGGGAAATAAGTGCCTAACCTATAATAAATGCTTACAATATTTATTTACAAACCCTGAATAAAAATTAAGATAAGTAAATACCCAAAAATCCAGGAAAGAACCGCCTAAGTCAGTATTCAAGTGAATCGCAATAATCGAAAGCAACTATTCGCCTATACTCTCCAGGATACGTGCGTTCGCTGAATACCTTAACAAATCGCACCTGCGGTGCAAAAACGTCACTTATGCAAATGATGTAATTTTTCAGCGTTTGAAAATTCGACATTCTAATAAAAGGTATAGTTCTTCTTGACTAAACAATAACGACACAACTGCCCTCTCGCGGAAAGTATACGCACTATACAAATGGACAATCACTCACCAGGTAAAGGGGTACAAGCAGCTGCTTTTTCTCATACTCAGACCTATTTTGACAAAAATTGCATAAGTGACGTTTTTGCACCGTAGGTACGAAATGTTCGCCGTGATTCTTTAAATTGACATAACTTTTTTATTTATGAACCGATTGACATGAAATAAACACTAAATGTTAAGTGAAGCTTACTACAATATATTAGTGAAAACCGCATCTAAATCGAATAAGCCGTTTCTGATATTAGCGTGCACAAACACACAGACAAACAGACAAACAGACATACAGACAAACAGACAAAAAAAAATTTAATTACAATTTCGGGTTCGGCATCGATATAATAACACCCCTGCTACTTTTTTTAAATATATTTCCATTGTACAGACACCACTTTTCTACAATTTTATTATATGTATATAGATATAGATATAGATTTATGGTACACTCAACCGCACATGAGTGTTTTAACAATTTGATATTGACGTTATATCGTAGCGGTAAGGCCGTTTTTGTAGTGCAAATATTACCACTGTTGTGCAGTTGCCAATACAAACAAAGCATAAAATGGAATATAAAAGTTATCGTTTTCTGATACAAATGTTTACGAGACAATTGGAGTAAAGATGGGCATTAGTGGCTCATTGGGCAATAATGGCGGACTACGCGGTCAGGCCTCCTCATACGGACAACTTTATAAACTGCGATAATTTGAAGACATTAACAAAGTTTCATAAGGAACTTAATGCGATTTGGAATGGCTTTTAGGCATATTTTTATATCTGCATTATTGTTAACTAGTATGTCTAGAAATATCAATGATCCCTATTGATAAATAAGAAGAAACTACTACGAGACAATATAATCCTTAATTCTAGTTTTCCTTATTGTGATTTTCCCCTATTCGAGCCTTCTATCAGGCTTAAACCAATGGTATAAATCACCCGTAGCATAAGCCATGGGTTCACTCTCATACATGATGCGCGTCGCTCGCCAACCGAGAAGACAGTTCGATCAGTGGACCGCGCCCATTGCGCCCATAATACAACAATAAAACGTTCATGATGATTGTTTTCGCATTGCCGTTATACCAACGGTAATACATATATTTAAAAAAAAAATTGCTTTAAAATCTAGGCAACCTACCCCACATACATAAAAGTAAAATCGTAAGGCAATAAAAATATATCCTTAGCCTTGAAAATAGCCCCTCAAACCAATTCAGTACCTAACCAACCTAATTTCTCTACTGATCTACGATAACTTCTCCCATTTTCCCTATCATTTCCAACTTTATTTTATTTGTCTGTCCACTTTCCTCACCGTTACTTAATTCTAATTTCAGTAACAATTCCTGAAACCATGCCTGTGATGACCCGTAAGGCTACTGCTCAGGAGATGGACCTTAAATTGAGAACGGCCCTCCAAAAACTTGAAGCAACAAAACTCCAATGTGACCAATTGCTACTGGAGAATGATGAAAGTGAGGAGGAAATCAAGAAAATTGTTGACAAAAACTCAAGCCTTAAACGGGAGCTAGTAGACCTACATCAACAGTATCAGAATGTTGTTGATGAACGCGATCAACTGAAGGTAGTCACGGATGGTTTCAACACCTGTAGTAATTTGTATGAGGAGGCCTTAAGTAGAGTTAGGGACCTAGAAGATGAATTAATTCATGCTAATAGTCGTATCACCCAGTTAGAAAAAGAAATAGAATGTAATCAGGTTAAAGAAACGAACCACTTATATAATGAATTATTAAATAGTAATTGTGTAACCCTCATTCATTAACAACTATTGACCTTACTGAAGATTCCTTGTTAAAACAGAATTATAGTTATAAATTAAGTCATAACAAAATGAAAAAATATGCAAGAATGAATAGAATAATTAAAAAATGTAATCAATTTAGAAAACAACAAAAACACTTTTCCAAAAATATTTCACTGAGGAAAGAACGTGTTGATCTAATTAGTAAATTAACCAATTATCAAATTAAATTAGAAGACAGCAAAAAAATCTATGAAATTGATACACAGCGCTTACAGTCTGACATACAGGAACTTGAGGGCAGACTTAGTTCTCTTTACATTAAATATGTGGGTTCCCAGAACCAAATTAAAGAACACATTCTTGCAGCAAATGAGTTAGTTATGTGTCAGTGCACGTGTCAGACAGTTCCACACCCTGTCGCTGTCCAGCCTGAGGTAACGGAGGACCCGTCCCAGACTGAGAGTTTGCCTCAAGAGTGTATCCTTAACCAGAATGTATCTGAAATAGTACAAGATCTTTCTCAATTGGTACAGCTTGAGACTGGTCCATCTTTCAGTAGTCATGATTGTTATGATTCGGTTATGTTCTCGGATAGTATAGGAAGAGGTTTAGGTAAATTAATTAATAACAACCTGAGTTACTCTACTCAAAATAATTGTATGCCAGGGTCAACCTACAAACAAATAATGGCATCAGTAACAGGAAATGTATTTAATCCTAAAACTAACATTACTGTATTTGTAGGTAACAGTTCTAAGGTAAAAAAATATGAAATAACTGACTGTGTAACTGAGTTGTTAAAGTTAAATTGTAATAAAATAATATTATGTGCTTTTCCATATTTTAAAAAATTAACAAATAGACAAAACAATTATATTCATATGCTTAATAAGCATATGCACTTTTTAGTTAGTCATTACAGTGACAAGCTTGTATATTTTGACACCAACAGTTTTGTAGAAACTTTAAAGTCGACTAGGGATACTGTGTATCTGCCTGTTAGCTTTAGACACATAATAGCAAGGCTATTAGCTTTTTATATAAACTCAGACATAAGTATTATGTCGAAGTCTTGTATTATTAACACCACAACAGTTAGTAATAATACTAATAATAAGGTGGTTTGCCTGAATGAATGTAGCTCAAATGCTATAAATATTTGTACAAATTATACGAAGGAGGTTCCATTTCTCTCACGCACTATGAGCTCATTGCCTGGTGATGACATTGAAGTCTTGGGATTAACTCCGGATAATCATTTAAACTAGTTTGTAAGACAACAGAAGGTACCAGTAATAATATTCTTATACCTAACAACAACAAGGTATCTTCTTGCTCTAAAATAAGTAAATATCAAAAAGGAGATCAGCAGAATGCCTTGACATTATTTCATCAAAATATTCAAGGCATTTCTTCCAAATTATTAGAAATTGAAATGTTTTTAGAAAAAACAAAGTTTGACATTGTTTGTTGTACTGAACATTGGTTAAAGGATTACCAAATGTTAATTAATTTTGAGAACTATAGTGTGGGCAGTTGTTTTAACCGTAAATCTATGCTACGTGGAGGTTCCCTAATCTTGATAAAAAATTGTTTAAAATCTAAGCAACGAAATGACATAGTGGGTTTATCAATTGAACATTGCATCGAACTGTCCTGTGTTGAGCTAGATAAGCATGTCGTAGTGTGCGTTTACAGACCCCCTAATTATCAGAACTTTTCTGTATTTGAGTCAATAATGGAAGATGTCTTAGCGAAACTTGCATCCATTAACAAAGCCGCAATTATTTGTGGTGATTTTAATATTAATATTTTGGAAAATAATTCTAATAGCAGTAGATTATTAAGCCTTTTTCAATCGTTCAATTTATCAAATGTTTTTACAGAACCGACTAGAATAACTCCAACTTCTGCTACTTGTATAGATAATGTCTTTTGCGATTGTGATTATTTAGATAAAGCCATCGTCAACTATCTGCCGTCTGATCATAGTGGACAAACGGTATCTTTTAAGTTTAAAACACCTTTGCAAAAAGTGCAAATACAATTTAGACCAATAACGACTGGTAAACTAAATAGATTCAATAGTACCCTAAATAATAAGTTAAATGATCTGGGCCATGATATGGATGATGCAAATAAATTCTACGAGGATTTCTTATCAGTAGTGTACACTCAATTTAATACAACTTTTGAAAAGAAAACAAAAAACATTTGCCCTAATTTTATATTTAGTGACTGGGCAACTAGAGGTATTAGGATAAGTAGGGAAAGACTGTTCGAGCTGTATGGCCTTAAGCCTTACATCAATACTGTAACTTTCAGCAAGTATGTTGCTACATATTCCAAAATTTTTAGAAATACATGCAAAATAGCCAAAGCCCTGTACATTAGCAATAAAATCAAATCAGCTGAAAATAAAATAAAAACAGTTTGGAAAATTATAAATAACGAAACTAGTAGAAATAAAAAACGAAACACTGATTACACATTGGAGACTTCACGTGGAGCCATAAGCTCTAACTTAGAAGTAGCTCAGGAGTTTGTAAATTTCTTTACTAATATACCATCAAAAACGACGGAAGCCTTAAATTCCTCATCCGACGTATCAATTGATTTATTAAGAGCAAACGTTCCAGCCTGCCCGGTTGAATTTCAATTTACACATATTAACCCCGTAACAGTAATAAAAGCTTTTAAG
The DNA here is from genome assembly GCA_916614155.1 of Mesoligia furuncula. Lineage (NCBI taxonomy): Eukaryota > Metazoa > Arthropoda > Insecta > Lepidoptera > Noctuidae > Mesoligia > Mesoligia furuncula. The sequence continues at coordinate 29,323,241 of OU744803.1, forward strand.
CAAATTAAGATCAAATTGACCGAAGATCTTTGGGGAATGTCCATTAAAGTTTGTGCCTCCATAATTGAGACTATTGCACCTTATTTAGCCTTAGTATTTAATTCGTGTGTTGATCAAGGAGTCTTCCCCGATTTAATGAAATTCAGTAAGGTAATACCACTTTTCAAATCTGGGGACAGTAAAGACACCAATAATTATAGACCCGTATCCGTGTTGCCGGTTTTCAGTAAGGTGTTTGAAAAGATAATGCTTAATCAAATGCTCAATCATTTTAACACGAATAAAATCCTTCACGATCAACAATATGGTTTCACCAAAGGACGTTGTACGACCGACGCCGGTATAACCTTATTAAAACACATTTTTCACGCGTGGGAAGAGGCCCAAGACGCCATAGGAATCTTTTGTGACCTCTCTAAGGCATTTGATTGCGTCGATCACGAAACCTTGCTTTTGAAACTTGAGCATTACGGGCTTGGAAAACTTGCGCTCAGTTTAGTTAGTTCTTATTTAAATGACAGACAACAGCAAGTTCAAATAAATGGTGTCAATTCACATGGTTTAACAGTAAAAATGGGTGTGCCACAAGGCTCGATATTGGGTCCTTTCCTCTTTTTAGTGTATGTTAATGATCTACTCCATTTATTAAAAAATCAACCACAAATGGTGTTATTTGCTGATGACACTTCCTTAATTTTTAAGGTAAATAGACGTGCTACAAATTATGACGACGTAAATAACGCCTTACTGCAGGTCCAAAGTTGGTTCACTGCTAATAATTTAGTATTAAATGGGAAAAAAAACTAAGTGCATAAGATTTTCTCTACCAAATGTAAAGAGTAGTGATTGTGAGATAGTATTGAATCAAGAGAAACTAGAATTCGTCGATGAAACGGTTTTCCTGGGGATCACGCTCGACTCAAGGCTACAATGGGGTCCTCATTTAACATCTCTTGCAGGACGGCTAAGTTCAGCAGCTTATGCTGTCAGAAAAATCCGCCAATTTACTGATATAGATACCGCGAGACTGGTTTATTTTAGTTACTTTCATAGTATCATGTCTTACGGTATTTTGCTTTGGGGACGGGCTGCAGACATCGATTCTATTTTTATTCTGCAGAAAAGAGCCATCAGAGCCATATATAACCTCTGCAGGCGTGATTCTCTAAGGGAACTGTTTAAGGAAATTAACATCATGACGGTGCCTTGTCAATATATCTACGAAAACATCATGTATGTAAGAAAAAACTTACATCTTTTTGGTAAAAGAGGTGAAAGACATAATTATAGTACTAGGAATAGGGACCTATTAGTTCAACCAGGTTTCAGACTGGCTAAAGTAGACTCATCTTTTATGGGGTACTGTTTAAAATGTTATAATAAAATACCTCCCCACATTCTTCAACTGAATGAGACAAAATTCAAGTCTTGTATAAAACGCACACTATGCAGTCAGGCATATTATAAGTTAGGGGATTACATCGCTGATAAAAATGCCTGGCTCAATGCTGGTCCTGCTCCACAACCACAACTAATTGATTAACACTTGAAAATACTGTTGGAGCTGCTGAAGATTGTAAGATTATCTTTGCATTGTATAAACTTAATTTCCTTTGCATTGTATAACTGCATAGCACAGATGTGAGTTCTATGTAAGTATACCTTCTTTACCATTTACCGGGTAATATGTCTTTCATTGACTTGAATGTGCCATGGCGGCTGATAGTATGTCATGCTCACACAAATGTCTCGCTGACGGTGGCGTGTGTATTGGATCATTTAGCTCCCTTCAAAATGGTTTGAGCTGAATGGTGCTGATCTATGCGTCATGTTCGTGAACGGGCGCCGTCAGTTGGGGCTGGTCATCACTCAGCTGCCTCGGCTTATTTTTAATTATTTTATTTTTGGATTGTTGTCTTCTTACTATTTGCTGTACTCTGGACGCTCTTAACGCGTACGTATTTTTTTTTTACATCGTTCTCACATATAATTGTAAATTCAACATTAATGATGTAACTAATATTTTTGTAAAAATACAATTTAAAAGAGTGTCCATGGAGTTTCTTGCCCGTTCTTCTCCATAGGTACCTACGCTTTGGAATGGGCAACTAGCTTCATATTGGGGTTGTAACATACGTCAGAAACTGCTGGAACGCTTCCGTTTCGGAGCCTGAACTTCAAGACGCTGAATCTCTCTTACTTCAGCTCTCTAAGGATATTTGTTTAATTGCCATATACCGATCTCCCTCGCATAGACAGGTTGACCACTTTATTTCTTCTCTTGACAAAATCCTCAATTCAATTAATAAATACCAAACAATTATAGTGACCGGTGATATCAACATAAACCTTCTGTCTATGTCTGACCAATCTTCGTCAGAATTTGCTTGCCTTATGTCTGAACATGGTCTGAAGCAAGTAATATCCAAGCCAACTAGACGAGATGCGTGCCTAGACCACATATTTTTAAAATCGAAACAACAGAGAGCTTTAGGTGTCATCTGTGAAGCTGCCATCACTGACCACAAGTTGGTAATGATGGGGTATAACACGGTCACCCCAACTGGCACTAAATGCCTACAACGAACAATTAACAAAATCAACTTTCCCGGGCTAATTGACGACCTCCGTAACGTTGACTGGAATGAAGTGATCACAGATTTAGACGCTAATGCAGCAACCAACAAATTTCACAAACTTCTAGCGGATGCAATAGAGAAACACACGACTGTAAAGACAATTAGCCGCTCCAAGTACATATGGAAGCCCTGGATCACACCTGGCCTTATAAAATGTATGAATCACAGGGATAAACTCCACAAAGAAGCTCATAAACATCCAAAAGACGAGACAAGAAAACTCGTTTACACCCGCTACAGAAACTTTTTCACCAATCTAGTGCACAAGCTCAAACATGAACACGAAAGTAAAAAGTTAGAAGAAAACAAATCAGATACTAAAGGATTATGGAAAACTATAAAAACAATTACCGAGCAACATAGTAACAGAAGCAGCTCTAGCGACTTACTTAAATGTAAATCCACGGCGCAAGATTCAGTTGACTACTGCAACGAATATTTCTCGTCTGTTGGCACAAATTTGGCAAGCCAAATTCTAAATGACATAAATGAAACTCAGGAGTCAGTGGCTTCAAAACAAAAATTAGGAGAACCCCTAGGGTTTACTTTTTTTATGCACCCTACTGATGTTTATGAGATTGACAAACTTATTGTTAACCTTAATGGTGACAGTGCTGCCGGCGTTGATGGTCTTACACCAAAAATTATTAAAGAAATAAGAAGTGAAATTGTAACTCCACTAACATACATCATCAACCTTAGTCTAAGTACTGGTATTTTCCCTGATAAATGGAAAGAAGCTAGAGTCGTCCCTATATTCAAAAACGGTTCAAAAGATAACCCTGCGAACTATAGACCTATATCGCTATTAGGAATCTTCTCCAAAATTCTAGAAAAGGTAGTGAACAAACGCTTGGTTTCCTTCTTAGATTCGAACAAGCTGATCTCCAATATACAATTTGGCTTTAGGAGTGGAAAATCCACTGAAGATGCAGTGAGCCGCCTGACCCAACTAGTAACGTCTTATCTAGACAACAATCAAAAATGCTTGGGAGTGTTTCTAGGTCTTGCGAAGGCGTTTGACACCGTTGCAATACCCATTCTCCTAAAGAAACTTGAGGTCATTGGAATCAGAGGACTGTCATTAGACTGGTTTAAAACCTATCTAACTAACAGACGCCAGTGTGTGAAAGTAGGTGAGAACACCAGCTGTCAGAAAAATATGATCTGTGGAGTCCCACAGGGTAGTGTCCTCGGCCCGACCTTGTTCATCATCTACATAAATGATATACATCGCACATTAAAACAAGATGCAGATATCATATGTTATGCTGATGACACGGTAATTCTCTTTCATGACAAAACCTGGGAATCAGTGCATAAAGAGGCTCAAAACTGTTTGACCAGTATCAAACGATGGCTCGATTACAATCTTCTTTCGTTAAATATCGACAAAACGAACTACTTGTGTTTCCACAAAACCAAAGCCTCAGCGCCCAAACTACCACTTGGCATCATTATCCACTCTGCAACCTGTAACCCTTTCATGTGCAACTGCCAGAAAATAAAAAGGGTTGAATGGATAAAATATCTGGGGGTTATAATAGACCAGCGGCTCTCTTTCAAGCCCCATATTGACCTGGTGGCCAAACGCACCAGAAAGTTGATTCACATAATGAAACTCCTGCGTAACTCTGCCAATAAAAAGACTCTTAATATGGTGTATGTGGCACTCTGTGAGTCAATTCTGTGTTACTGTATAACAGTATGGGGTGGAGTTGGGATCACCACCATGATTCAATGCGAACGAGCTCAACGATCGGTTTTGAAAGTTATGCTCAGGAAACCATTCAGATACCCCACAGCCCTTTTGTACAAAGAAGCCGTGTTACTCAATGTCCGACAGTTATACATCTTCAAAATGGTACTGAAACAGCATAAAATCATAACACAGACCCCGGAATACTCGCAGCTTCTTAAACGTAGAGTTTTCAAGTGTCCTTCGATAAGGACGCGTACAACCTTCGCACAACACATGCAAGAATTCTTGCTCAGCCACATTTACAACAAAGCGGTAAGAATGTGTGGCATCAGTAACTCTGGAACAAGCCAAGTAAAAAAGATTGTACGCAAATGGCTATTAGCCCAATCACATAGTGAATCTGAATCTCTTTTAAAGGTAATATCGTAGCACACTAACACGTGCCTAGACACACTAATACATACCTACCTACACACACTTACTCACCCTCTCTCTCTCACACACACACACACACACACACATTCTTACACATAGTGCACATTGTAGCCTTAGTAACTTATTTTATTATTTTAATTTTTCTTCTTTTTTAAAACTGTTTTAATTTCATTTTAAACCTAAATAATGTTTTAATTACCCTAAAAACTTACGCTCATATGCCTCTGAAAAATGTAATGCGCATGTTCACTATAATTATGGTAATACCACCCATGGACTCCACGAGACAGGCTCGACCTAGTGTGGAGTTCATAAGCAACATCATTCCTTCGCGTCTGTTTGTTATTTTTATTTTTTTGTAAACCTAGCTATTAGAGTAGACTTTAAGGAAATGTAAACTATTTTTGGCAAATAAACATTATTATTATTATTACATTATTATTATATTTTCTGACTGACCGACTTCTTGACAATTCAAAAGTGCCTGTAAATGGTTTAATTGAAATAAATGGTTTGAGTTTGAGTTTGAGTTTGACGAAGTGAAAATTTTCGAAGCCCATGTTTCGCGGTGTACCATTACGAAGGGTCATGATGTCCCATGGGTTCCCTTTTAAGGGGTTATTTTTCAGTTAATCTATGGGTCTGTAATTTTTGCTTTAACGATAAAAAAGAAAACCGCTTAAAAATAAAAAAATATATGCCAAGCGAGCGACCTTCGGGATTACAGGGTGATGTAGGTATGTTTTATGTGTAAACAATAATAATGAAATTGTTCTCTTCAAATTCGGGTTTCATTACGTGACGTGCCATCGTTGGTGATCTTCTACTGTTTGGAGTTAGATCTAATTTGATGACACGTGCGCAACAGAAACCATGCGAAACTTCCAGAATAATGTCGGCGTCGAAATGTTGTAGATACACATTTCAAGAGAAATATTAAAAGCTAGATTTAAAAAGTTTCAATTTGGGAACTAATGAAAAAGGTATCATAAGATTTCATAAATATAAAAATAGCAGAAAAGAATTTGTAAGTATTCGAGAAACTGTCCAGAATGGGTACTTATGTAACAGTATTTTACGTTTAAACTGCTTACGTAATAAGTAGAGAAAATCTCTTGGGACTTTCTATAACTCATTCGATGCTCGTTATCCGAAAAAAAGTAAGAATATTAGGTTACTAACTACGAATTGTCCGACCTTTACACGAGTGTCTACTTATAAGTGTGTTTTCTAAGTAATATGAAACTGCGGGTCAGTAATAGACATTCTACGTTGTTTTCTAACTATGATCTTCTGGGTATTTCCGTGACTTTTGGCAGAGCAAATGCTTTTACTCGTTTTGAAAAATATATTCTTCACATCCATCACATGTTACGTTGCTCCTTTGTTCTTAACAAAATTATGTAAAGCTAAGTTTCATAGGCAGATATATGTATACTAAGTATACAATCAATCCTTTTATCGCTACCCATGTGACGTCAACCTATTAAACTTAAAAAGAAAGGATTAGTAGATAGCATTTCTAAAATAGAATTGTGTAAAAACCAATAACCAATAGGTACCATTTCGCCCACGTGAACAAATACAAGTAATGAACAGTGTCTACAACAAGACAGACGTTGTTTTCTTTTCAATTATAGATCGGAATAAAAACGGTTTTCAAACCCGACAGGCATACTATCTAAGGCTGTGTCTTATTGAATTTATAAAGTAATTTCAAGTGCAAAGATTTAGAACTTTATTTGGTATCTGTTTCGACTGGTCTCGTATCAATTTCGGGAATATCGAGAGGTGCAAGTTGAATATTGTGTCGGAATAGTTTTTTGTGATTGGATTTTAATTTGTGCACATCAGGGAAGCACATGAGGGAAGCACATGAGGGAAGCACATGCGGGAAGCACATGCGGGAAGCATATGAGGGAAGCATATGAGGGAAGCACATGAAAGAAGCACATCAGGGAAGCAAGGAAAGATGATTAAACAAAATACAAGTTGTTTAAATTACTTGAAAGCTTCTGATATAGATACAATATAAAGCCTCCAAGATACAGGAGGCACTCTCGCATGGCAGGTTTATATTATGTTTACAAGCCATGGAGGCAACATAATTAATATACGAGTTACATAATAGGCTATAAACGTCCACCGCTGATGACGCATGCTTCCATTATTATCCACTGTTAATAGCTATAACGTCAAGGGTATGAATAGTGCACAATCTTAGGTAGTAATAGTTGGATGACAGCTTGACAGCTGGTGAGTAGTGATCTTCTTTTGTTTCTTATTGAACGTTATTTGTGTTTGCGGACGAAAGTTCGGCGTCTTACACACTTGTTCGGGTCGGCACAGCCGGGCGAGAAATATATACTTAACGGAAAAGGTACATGTCTCTTCTTCATCATCAGCCATATTTTAACTATTGTGGGCGTACTATGGGTAGTGTTGGTTATTACGCAATAGAAAAAGCGTTTGCAGATCATATCAGAATATAATTTTACGAACAAATTAATCACACTAGCGAATAACACACTATAGGTACACAACGATACGAAACGCGAGACAGTTTCTGAGCTCATGTTGTCCGTACGATGTCCAATGCTCAAGAGAGCTGCACACCGCTCTGTAGCGCTCTCGTCGACTTCCACGAACTCAGGCTAGACTCTGTCGAGCGCTGCCGGGTGGCGCTGACGTACCGAATACTCAAACGAATGACTCCGACTTACTCGGTTTTAACGCCCGGCTATGCCGAATCGTGCTGAATATGCGTGCACGACCTTCGGGGATCTTATTAATTGTATCTCGACTTCTGAAAGTAGTGTGAAACGAACGTTTTTAACGAAACTGGGGTAGTTATAATTTAACCCATCGCTGAAACCCGATAGCAGCTATTAATAAATACAAATAGGACAGGAGGAGGGCACTGCTCAAGCTATATTCTAATGTTCTAATTAAGCTATATTCTCCTGAAATAATCACCGAGTTGTCTTTTCTCCTGAAAAACCTAATCGGTAATCATTGGTAAAGGGAGATTATTGGAAAATCGATTTGCATTGCAAGCTTCGAACCATGTCCAACAAACCGGCGCAGTCGATTCAAATCTGAATAGAAAGGTACATTAGTTTAATGAAAATCTGACGAAGACAAATCGAAACATCAATATGTGCTTTGCTTTTATTTGAACACTAGCGATGCACCCCTGGTTCGCACGGTTTTTACGACTTGAAAAAATGACGTGATTTCATAAAGGTATGCTAGTTGAATATTAACTGCATCAAAATCCGTTGCGTAGTTTAGAAGAACAATGCGGTCACACAGACAGACACGATTTTATATATATAGAAGTTTAGCAGGTAGGTATTGGTAACGGTAAAAGGGTATGTATGTGAGTATGCACTCCATGCATAAACAATGTAGTATGCATTTAATTTTCTCGTTCTTTACATATAGGTACATCTTTATTCGTTTCTAAGGAGTTTTATAATTCACCATGTATACTGACCTATGAATTGAGAATTTCTTTGGAATCATCACGGTGAAATCTGTAACAAAAGAAATAATAAAATCAGTTTGTGGTAAAATCATAAACATCACACGTGTAATAACACAATTTGTTATTGTATTGTACCAAGAAAGGGTACTACCCAGTAACTGGGTTGTGGAGGTCAGAGTCGGTGTACATACGGGTACATAGCTGCATCTGGTTAGACTCAAACTCAAACTCAAACCATTTATTTCAATTAAACCATTTACAGGCACTTTTGAATTGTCAAAAAGTCGGTCAGTCAGAAAATATGAAGCTAGTTGCCCATTCCAAAGCGTAGATACCTATGGAGAAGAACGGGCAAGAAACTCCATGGACACTCTTTTAAATTGTATTTTTACAAAAATATTAGTTACATCAGTAATGTTGAATTTACAATTATATGTGAGAACGATGTAAAAAATATGTACGCGTTAAGAGCGTCCAGAGTACAGCAAATAGTAAGAAGACAACAATCCAAAAATAAAATAATTAAAAATAAGCCGAGGCAGCTGAGTGATGACCAGCCCCAACTGACGGCGCCCGTTCACGAACATGACGCATAGATCAGCACCATTCAGCTCAAACATTTTGAAGGGAGCTAAATGATCCAATACACACGCCACCGCCAGCGAGACATTTGTGTGAGCATGACATACTATCAGCCGCCATGGCACATTCAAGTCAATGAAAGACATATTACCCGGTAAATGGTAAATAAGGTATACTTACATAGAACTCACATCTGTGCTATGCAGTTATACAATGCAAAGGAAATTGAGTTTATACAATGCAAAGATAATCTTACAATCTTCAGCAGCTCCAACAGTATTTTCAAGTGTTAATCAATTAGTTGTGGTTGTGGAGCAGGACCAGCATTGAGCCAGGCATTTTTATCAGCGATGTAATCCCCTAACTTATAATATGCCTGACTGCATAGTGTGCGTTTTATACAAGACTTGAATTTTGTCTCATTCAGTTGAAGAATGTGGGGAGGTATTTTATTATAACATTTTAAACAGTACCCCATAAAAGATGAGTCTACTTTAGCCAGTCTGAAACCTGGTTGAACTAATAGGTCCCTATTTCTAGTACTATAATTATGTCTTTCACCTCTTTTACCAAAAAGATGTAAGTTTTTTCTTACATACATGATGTTTTCGTAGATATATTGACAAGGCACCGTCATGATGTTAATTTCCTTAAACAGTTCCCTTAGAGAATCACGCCTGCAGAGGTTATATATGGCTCTGATAGCTCTTTTCTGCAGAATAAAAATAGAATCGATGTCTGCAGCCCGTCCCCAAAGTAAAATACCGTAAGACATGATACTATGGAAGTAACTAAAATAGACCAGTCTCGCGGTATCTACATCAGTAAATTGACGGATTTTTCTGACAGCATAAGCTGCTGAACTTAGCCGTCCTGCAAGAGATGTTAAATGAGGACCCCATTGTAGCCTTGAGTCGAGCGTGATCCCCAGGAAAACCGTTTCATTGACGAATTCTAGTTTCTCTTGATACAATACTATCTCACAATCACTACTCTTTACATTTGGTAAAGAAAATCTTATGCACTTAGTTTTTTTTCCATTTAATACTAAATTATTAGCAGTGAACCAACTTTGGACCAGCAGTAGGGCGTTATTTACGTCGTCAAAATTTGTAGCACGTCTATTTACCTTAAAAATTAAGGAAGTGTCATCAGCAAATAACACCATTTGTGGTTGATTTTTTAATAAATGGAGTAGATCATTTACATACACTAAAAAGAGGAAAGGACCCAATATCGAGCCTTGTGGCACACCCATTTTTACGGTTAAACCATGTGAATTGACACCATTTATTTGAACTTGCTGTTGTCTGTCATTTAAATAAGAACTAACTAAACTGAGCGCAAGTTTTCCAAGCCCGTAATGTTCAAGTTTCAAAAGCAAGGTTTCGTGATCGACGCAATCAAACGCCTTAGAGAGGTCACAAAAGATTCCTATGGCGTCTTGGGCCTCTTCCCACGCGTTAAAAATGTGTTTTAATAAGGTTACACCGGCGTCGGTCGTACAACGTCCTTTGGTGAAACCATATTGTTGATCGTGAAGGATTTTATTCGTGTTAAAATGATTGAGCATTTGATTAAGCATTATCTTTTCAAACACCTTACTGAAAACCGGCAACACGGATACGGGTCTATAATTATTGGTGTCTTTACTGTCCCCAGATTTGAAAAGTGGTATTACCTTACTGAATTTCATTAAATCGGGGAAGACTCCTTGATCAACACACGAATTAAATACTAAAGCTAAATAAGGTGCAATAGTCTCAATTATGGAGGCACAGACTTTAATGGACATTCCCCAAAGATCTTCGGTCAATTTGATCTTAATTTGCTTAAAAGCTTTTATTACTGTTACGGGGTTCGTCGTTTCAGCCGATAGACGTCCACTGCTGGACACAGGCCTCCCCCAATTTTTGGAGGGTTTGCCATAATCGCCACGCTTGGCAGGCGGGTTGGCGATCGCAGTATGGTATGGTGGTGCAATACATAGAGAACGCTGCTGCCCATTCTCCGGTACGATCCTTAGTCGCCTTTTACGACACCCACGGGAAGTAAGGGGTGGTGGTATTCTTTAAGTCCGGCACCACACAGACTAGTTACGGGGTTAATATGTGTAAATTGAAATTCAACCGGGCACGCTGGAACGTTTGCTCTTAATAAATCAATTGATACGTCGGATGAGGAATTTAAGGCTTCCGTCGTTTTTGATGGTATATTAGTAAAGAAATTTACAAACTCCTGAGCTACTTCTAAGTTAGAGCTTATGGCTCCACGTGAAGTCTCCAATGTGTAATCAGTGTTTCGTTTTTTATTTCTACTAGTTTCGTTATTTATAATTTTCCAAACTGTTTTTATTTTATTTTCAGCTGATTTGATTTTATTGCTAATGTACAGGGCTTTGGCTATTTTGCAAGTATTTCTAAAAATTTTGGAATATGTAGCAACATACTTGCTGAAAGTTACAGTATTAATGTAAGGTTTAAGGCCATACAGCTCGAACAGTCTTTCCCTACTTATCCTAATACCTCTAGTTGCCCAGTCACTAAATATAAAATTAGGGCAAATGTTTTTTGTTTTCTTTTCAAAAGTTGTATTGAATTGAGTGTACACTACTGAAAAGAAATCCTCGTACAATTTATTTGCATCATCCATATCATGTCCCAGATCATTTAACTTATTATTTAGGGTACTATTGAATCTATTTAGTTTACCAGTCGTTATTGGTCTAAATTGTATTTGCACTTTTTGCAAAGGTGTTTTAAACTTAAAAGATATCGTTTGTCCACTATGATCAGACGGCAGATAATTGACGATGGCTTTGTCTAAATAATCACAATCGCAAAAGACATTATCTATACAAGTAGCAGAAGTTGGAGTTATTCTAGTCGGTTCTGTAAAAACATTTGATAAATTGAACGATTTAAAAAGGCTTAATAATCTACTGCTATTAGAATTATTTTCTAAAATATTAATATTAAAATCACCACAAATAATTGCGACTTTGTTATTGGATGCAAGTTTCGCTAAGACATCTTCCATTATTGACTCAAATACAGAAAAGGTCTGATAATTAGGGGGTCTGTAAACGCACACTATGACATGCTTATCTAGCTCAACACAGGACAGTTCGATGCAATGTTCAATTGATAAACCCACTATGTCATTTCGTTGCTTGGATTTTAAACAATTTTTTATCAAGATTAGGGAACCTCCACGTAGCATAGATTTACGGTTAAAACAACTGCCCACACTATAGTTCTCAAAATTAATTAACATTTGGTAATCCTTTAACCAATGTTCAGTACAACAAACAATGTCAAACTTTGTTTTTTCTAAAAACATTTCAATTTCTAATAATTTGGAAGAAATGCCTTGAATATTTTGATGAAATAATGTCAAGGCAATCTGCTGATCTCCTTTTTGATATTTACATATTTTAGAGCAAGAAGATACCTTGTTGTTGTTAGGTATAAGAATATTATTACTGGTACCTTCTGTTGTCTTACAAACTAGTTTAAATGATTATCCGGAGTTAATCCCAAGACTTCAATGTCATCACCAGGCAATGAGCTCATAGTGCGTGAGGGAAATGGAACCTCCTTCGTATAATTTGTACAAATATTTATAGCATTTGAGCTACATTCATTCAGGCAAACCACCTTATTATTAGTATTATTACTAACTGTTGTGGTGTTAATAATACAAGACTTCGACATAATACTTATGTCTGAGTTTATATAAAAAGCTAATAGCCTTGCTATTATGTGTCTAAAGCTAACAGGCAGATACACAATATCCCTAGTCGACTTTAAAGTTTCAACAAAACTGTTGGTGTCAAAATATACAAGCTTGTCACTGTAATGACTAACTAAAAAGTGCATATGCTTATTAAGCATATGAATATAATTGTTTTGTCTATTTGTTAATTTTTTAAAATATGGAAAAGCACATAATATTATTTTATTACAATTTAACTTTAACAACTCAGTTACACAGTCAGTTATTTCATATTTTTTTACCTTAGAACTGTTACCTACAAATACAGTAATGTTAGTTTTAGGATTACATACATTTCCTGTTACTGATGCCATTATTTGTTTGTAGGTTGACCCTGGCATACAATTATTTTGAGTAGAGTAACTCAGGTTGTTACTAATTAATTTACCTAAACCTCTTCCTATACTATCCGAGAACATAACCGAATCATAACAATCATGACTACCGAAAGATGGACCAGTCTCAAGCTGTACCAATTGAGAAAGATCTTGTACTATTTCAGATACATTCTGGTTAAGGATACACTCTTGAGACAAACTCTCAGTCTGGGACGGGTCCTCCGTTACCTTAGGCTGGACAGCGACAGGGTGTGGAACTGTCTGACAAGTGCACTGACACATAACTAACTCATTTGCTGCAAGAATGTGTTCTTTAATTTGGTTCTGGGAACCCACATATTTAATATAAAGAGAACTGAGTCTGCCCTCAAGTTCCTGTATGTCAGACTGTAAGCGCTGTGTATCAATTTCATAGATTTTTTTGCTGTCTTCTAATTTAATTTGATAATTGGTCAATTTACTAATTAGATCAACACGTTCTTTCCTCAGTGAAATATTTTTGGAAAAGTGTTTTTGTTGTTTTCTAAATTGATTACATTTTTTAATTATTCTATTCATTCTTACATATTTTTTCATTTTGTTATGACTAAATTTATAACTATAATTCTGTTTTAACAAGGAATCTTCAGTAAGGTCAATAGTTGTTAATGAGTGAGGGTTACAATTACTATTTAATAATTCATTATATAAGTGGTTCGTTTCTTTAACCTGATTACATTCTATTTCTTTTTCTAACTGGGTGATACGACTATTAGCATGAATTAATTCATCTTCTAAGTCCCTAACTCTACTTAAGGCCTCCTCATACAAATTACTACAGGTGTTGAAACCATCCCTTGATCGCGTTCATCAACAACATTCTGATACTGTTGATGTAGGTCTACTAGCTCCCGTTTAAGGCTTGAGTTTTTGTCAACAATTTTCTTGATTTCCTCCTCACTTTCATCATTCTCCAGTAGCAATTGGTCACATTGGAGTTTTGTTGCTTCAAGTTTTTGGAGGGCCGTTCTCAATTTAAGGTCCATCTCCTGAGCAGTAGCCTTACGGGTCATCACAGGCATGGTTTCAGGAATTGTTACTGAAATTAGAATTAAGTAACGGTGAGAAAAGTGGACAGACAAATAAAATAAAGTTGGAAATGATAGGGAAAATGGGAGAAGTTATCGAAGATCAGTGGAGAAATTAGGTTGGTTACTGAATTGGTGTGAGGGGCTATTTTCAAGGCTAAGGATATAACATTTGGATGCTTTTTATTGCCTTACGATTTTACTTTTATGTACTTATGTGGGTAGGTTGCCTAGATTTTAAAGCAATTTATTTTTTTAAATATATGTATTACCGTTGGTATAACGGCAATGCGAAAACAATGATCATGAACGTTTTATTGTTGTATTATATTAAAGATCAGAATTAGAATAACAGAATCTTCGCTAAGTTTCGTTTTCTACGATGTAAACAATGCGATTTAAAGCCAATGCAGGGTGCTAAGCTAATCAGCGAACTATTTTAAGCTAAAACTTCACGAAGATGTGTAACAGAGTTACAGTGACAATAATTGAGTCCTATTTTAAAGTAAAAGTAAGCAAATACTCCCCGTTTTAATCCGCAGTTCGAACGTCAGCTGTTGGTTTTAGGTTACCGGTGTGTAACAAACACTGTTTATTACTTTATCTATTTACAGGAAAACAATAATCCTGAGTATTTATGCAATTAAATTACGTTTACACATAAAATTACACCTTAATTTTACTTAATTACTAATTAAAATTAATTTTAAAATACGGAACAAAAATTTGACATCTGGAAGGCTAAGTAAGCATCCGGATAGTTTAGGCAGATTGATTGATCATATTGTATACATTGAACAATCAATGTATACGGTAGGTAAATCGTAAATACTTCAGATATCTAATAAGATAACTAAAATTTAAGTATCCTGTTTTTAATAAAGAGAAGCGATTAAAACATCAGCCTGTAGACTTATTGTACATATTCTTAGAATAAACATTGTTTAAAGCATCACCTGTACATAAAAGGTACTATAAATAATGTACTTTGTATAAAATATGCTCGGTCCTTAATACTTTTTAAGAAGAATATTTTCTTTCTTAAAACACTCAGCACCTGCTCTGAATACTAAATGCGCTTTTGCTGAGCTTAACATCGACCGATTCGATTTAGATAGAACATTGATTCTGTAGCCGCGCGGCGTACGCGCTTATTGACGCATTTTACACTGCAAAATACTTTTAAAAATATTGTTTTAGAGGTATTTTAAAAATATTGTAGGGGAAGATTGTTTTGAAAGTTTTTTTATTTTATTTTAAGGTTATGTGCTACTCAGTCTGAACTACGAAAACTTTACACCAAGAATACTCCGTAATTTAGTCTGTATCTAAATAAAGAAATTTGGCATTAACATGCACAACACAATATTCAATTACTACACCATCATCATCACCTTTATCCCGACGTGTTCGTGGTCTTCTTCCATACATCTCTATTAGCAGTCATCTTAGCATTCATCGAATTTCGAGTCAAATCATCTTTCACACTTTTGTCCTTCCCAACTATAGAACTCATACTCAAACGTTCCACAAGGCATGCTCCTCATTCCTCCGCATCAATTGCCCATAATATACTACCATGACAACAAACAAGACACATTGTAGGCATAACTTCATCTGCCACAATAGCGATACGACCCCGCGTTTTAAATTCTCAACCGCGTCGGCACAAGCCATGTTGAGGCCAGAGGGCGCCCCGTACAGTCGCGCCATGAATAACATTATTCAAATTCACACCGCGGTCATTATGTTTGTTCCACTCTACAGAAATCACACAGAATACAGAACAAATCAGAAGGCCAGGCGCGCCGCAGGCTGTGTTCAAAAACAAAACACAACATACATCCCGCTCCTGCCCCTCTCCGCGTATTAGGCCGCTTTCACATTTAGGCGACTTTAGCAGCGCGACAGTCGCGCGACCGTCACCCATTCAGAATTTCATAATAAAAACAGAAGCGCAGCGGACGCGCGGCCGGTGCGCTTCTGTTTTTATTATGAAATTCTGAATGGGTGACGGTCGCGCGACTGTCGCGCTGCTAAAGTCGCCTAAATGTGAAAGCGGCCTTACGGAAGCATTTTTGACTTTTTTGGGGTATATATTGTGTTCTACGTGTAAAACAGAATTAACAAAATAAACATACCTACCACAACATCACGCCTATTGTCTTCGAAGGTTTAGGCAGAGGCGTACGTATAGTAAATTATATTAATAAATAAAACAGGCAGCTACTTTAAGAAAAACGTGTCGGCCAAGTGGCAAAAACTACACTATTACATTTTATTTAAGAGCAGTTACCGTTGTCCCCGTCCTATTTGCGTTCGCGCCTTCTGGTTTGTTCTGTACTCTATGGAAAAGTAGGCAACAGCGTGAAATTGTATATATTTTACATTCCTGCAGAGGATCACCTACAGGATTAATTATGGAACCCCTTTTTTGGGGATCATGGGGCAGATCTTTATCAGATTTATGATTTTAAAATGGGTTATGGCTTAAGGGGTCAAGTGCTACCACGAACATTGTGTCAACAGAATAGAGGATGGCATCAGCGCATGATTTAATGGTTCAGATTGTGATGTATAGTGTGCTATGCAATTAGGGTGCAGTACTTAATTAGTTGTTCATAAAGTATGTATAAGCTCCATTGATGCTCATATCTAATATTGAAATTGGCGTAATTGGTTGTACGAACAGTATATTTTTGGATCGCACCTAATAAATTCGTCACAGAAAGAAACGAGCAGGTGTTGCATTGATGAAATTATCATGAATGGATGTGATTTATGTAACGTATTGGAAAGGAAAGACCCTTTTGACTGATATAAATAACTTTAATTTTAATACCTATCCCCCTGTGAAAGTATACCTACTTTAGAATAAGGGCCTACGAATGAATTACCGTTATATTTAAAACTTACTGAATTGTCACATGATGTTCTTATAATAAATAGGTACCTAAGGAGACTGGGAGTAGAATTCCAAAGCAAGTCGGCCTACACCTTGCTGACTGACTCTACGTTACATCATGAACTATTTGAATACATCGTCCCAATCTCAACACGAAACGAGACAAGAAATAGAGTAGAGGAATCTAAACGTCCTCTGCTTTTTCAATCAATCAAAAAACCTACAAATAACATTTACCCAGTCACGTCACTATCAAGAAGACCTCTCTTCAGTTATTAATAAACTAGCTGACCCGGCAAACGTTGTTTTGCCATATAAATTATTTCTAGCTGCCCGGCGGTACATCGTTCGCATGGTGTCCTACCACTTACCCTACCCTACTCCTACCCCACTCTTACACTACTCCTACCTTACTCCTACACTACTCCTACCCTACTTCTACCCTACTCCTAACCTACTCCTACCCTACTTCTACACTACTCCTACCCTACTCCTACACTCCTACTCCTACCGTACTTCCACCCTACTCCTAACCTACTCCTACCCTACTCCTACCCTACTTCCACCCTACTCCTAACCTACTCCTACCCTACTCCTATCCTACTCCTACCCTATTCCTACCCTACTCCTAACCTACTCCTACATTACTCCTACCCTACTCCTACCTTACTTCTACCCTACTCCTACTCTACTCCTACACTACTCCTACCCTACTCCTACCCTACTCCTAACCTACTCCTACCCTACTCCTAACCTACTCCTACACTACTCCTACCCTACTCCTATAAGTAAATAAAAGTATTAAAAAAAAAAAAAAGTATCCTATGTCCTTCTCCTGGCTCTCAACTACCTCCCTGCCAATTTTCAGCTAAATCGGTTCAGCCGTTATTGAGTTATAAGTGGAGTAACTAACACGACTTTCTTTTATATATACAGGCTGTTGATTTGCATCCTAGTCAAATTCAAGGACGTAATTATGCTAATGATTCTCGACCCAAATCAACAATAAAATGGGTAGGTATTGTTTTTATTTTTTTTTTCTTATTTACGGAAATCCGTAAGTGTGAACCAGCCGTATTTAAACGCGGCCCGTCTGTTACTAGCCCTATAACCGAGCTTTCATGCAAAATTGCACACACACATTCAAATGCGCATGAGAATCTATCATTCGATAAATTCGTAGGTAATCAATCCCATCCCCCAATCACGATGCGGCGAAGCGGGTACTTAGTCTCCCGCGCACCCTAAGCCACGCCCCCGCGGCCCCGGAACTAACAGTGTAATTGAAATCGCCGCAGCGTTGTTGCGCTTTGCGAATTCCGCTTCTCGGTAGATCGTTGAGACGTAGGTACAAAGTGTTCAATTCAAATGTCGTGCTGGTGGAGATGGTCAGGTGGGTATGCCATCAGTGGAGACAGCCTACGTGGAGTCATCCGGATGTTTCCCTATCGGGAACCCCCATCACAAAGCGTCATGCTGTCTGCTATGCACCACACCAGTGTTGCGCATACTGAAGCGTGAACTGCAACACCCGTTCCACTACCCCAAGGCACAAGACATTCACCCAGGTGATAATGCCGTGCGGATTACCTACATTTTGTCGTTTTCGACACTTTAAAAACGAATGTGTTAGTGTTGTTAAGCTGAAGGAAAACCAGTACGTACTACCTAAGTACGTGGCAACTTTACCTCCGGTAACATAGGTAGGTAATTTATTTATTTGTACATTTTGTAAATACGTTGTTAGCTTAATCAATTTCATTAGTGTAAATAAGTTATTTCAAATTTTTAACTACCTACGCCAATAATACCTAAGAGTCGAAAGTATACCACGTACTTACACTTAACTAGAACGTCTTTCCATTTCCATCAAACGTAGAAAACATTTTTAGACTTAGTGGATCCAACAAAGGTAGAATTATTGCCGGTCCTAAGCCCGTTAAGTAGGAAGGAAAGTTTCAAATCAACCAATTTAATCCACAAATAAAAACAAAATGACTACGAAAACTTTAGCTTGAAGGATATTATTAATCATCTGATAACAGGTCAGTGAACTTTTCTTTGGCGCACTAGTATTACTGTCATTAGTAAGATTTCCGTATTCCAATGATGCTCAAAAATGAGTTAATTATCAAGCGAAATTTATGACAATAATGTAGGTGATTATCGAAATAAAATTAGGTAAAATTATTGCTACCGGTCATTGCACGCGCATTGGCGCGACGGCGCGTACCATTTCGGGGAAAAACAGCTGCATGCATTGTCGCTGTGTGCGTAGTCGGGTGATTCTGTTTTATTTGTATTGAATTAAGGGTGTAATTCTGAAATACTGTTAAATTTCAACAACATAAAAAAAGCAGCGCTTACTAGTTATTGCCCCATAATGTACTTCAATTGATTATTTATGTATTTTATGACAACCTCCTGAACTTTGACGAGGATGCAAATCAACATATTGTATAGATAATCCAATCAGCTGGCTCCGACTCCTGTAACACTTCTGAATATTTAGCCCTATAATTAGCAACCTCCCAGCAGCTCATTTAACGATAAGCGCCGTCATGGACATCAATCACGCCAGCCTCTCTCTCTGCAGGTGACGTGACGGGCGTGAGGCGTGACGGCAAGGGCGTAGGGTTAAGGACCTTTCAAATAAGCACCTTGTTTAGAAAACAAATTTTGTAAATTCTGTAGGTGCCGTCAACGAAAGAGATAAATGTATGCAGGATCGTCGGTTATAGTTGAAGTTAAGTAAGAAACCGATGGATGTTCTGAATAAAATTTTATTTTATTAATAGAAATCAAACAGCGCGTTTATCAAATTAAATTTCAGTCGACGACATCCATCGGTTTCTTACTAAACTTCAACTATATCCGACGAGCCTGCATACTTATCTCTTTTGTTGACTGTACCTAACTGTTCCAACGGTAAGTTTAGCATAAGTAAACCTGTGCCATCAAAATACTTGCAACTAAACTGGAAATATTTAATTTCAAGCCCAGACAAAACGCTCAGGCGAACTTAGCACACCGCCGGTTCAATTCTAATGGCCGTCAAACTAGCATGGGAATAGTTCGATGTTCAACTCCTAATTACAAAACGGATCGCCTTCCTATCTCGTCGGCACATCTACTAGATCGCTCCGTACTGGCTAGTCAACGACCTCTGCTCACGTGGCCGGCTGGCCCCAAGTTCAGACTGCGCCCTTATCGCTCCCGGCTTAATCCGTCTTCTTTTACAATCGCGACCGATCCTTCCTAAATCCATACCCTTTGAATATATCCACCACAAAGGATATTAAACTGTAATTTTTCAACTATTAAGTTCAATTTACAGTGTGAAATGTGTAGCCCGAAAAATTGCAGTTTGATTTAAAATGGTCTTTAGTGAATGGAGATAGGTTTCAATTTCCCGCGGTTAGTGCAAAGTCTAAGTTTCAATAAGGAGCCAAGTGCAGGGTTTGCAATAAGAACATTGCCAGCAGTTGTCTCGATTGACAAGACTTATTGAAACACAAGATCTTTCAGGATTTTCAGTAAAAAAAACTTTAACGTTTTATGCTTTATGTGCAAAAGTCTGGAACAAAGTGAATTATTTTTATTTGAGTTTGCAGACGACAGTTTTTTAGCGTCGAGTTTGTTGGAACAGTTTGACGGTATATCTATCAAATTTTTCTTATTAATATTACAGACTAGCTGCGCACCGCGGTTTCACCCGCTTAAGTCTCGACCCCGTGGGAATAAAAAAGTATCCTATCCTCCTAATCTTAAATTTCATCTAAATAAGTTTAGCTGTTTTAGTGACAAAGCGTGACAAACTTACAAAAATACTAATAATTTCTCTTTATTATAATATTATTTCAGATTAGCAAAGCATTGCAAAGTTTAGCATAGCGTATTAGTTTAGTTCAGCATCCGGTTAGACTGGAAGCGGACCCCAACGTAGTGAAGGCGGGCAGATGATGATGAATACTAGTTTAGATTAGATTCATTCATTCACGAAATAGGTCGTGTGAGACGGACTCGATACATTACCGTAATGCGATACTAAATATCGTTCCATCATAAATATATTCCTTTTTATTGTAAGATAAATAATGTTTCACATTGACTGCTCAGATATTAAATCCGTACCTAGACGGTCCATTATCTGCTAATATAAAAGCTGATACAAAGCATCGTTATTTCTAACCATTTTAATATTCCAATCATCATCTGCCTGCCTTTTCCCAACTATGTTGTGGTCGGCTTCCAGTCTAACCGGATGCAGCTGAATACCAGTATTATACTTGGAGCGACTGCCTATCTGACCTGCACAACCCAGTTACTGGGTAATACGATACCCCTTGGTAAGACTGGTTGTCTGAGTTTCGGGCTTCTGACTACCCGTATCGACTGTCAAAGATCCACGTGTGACAGCCAGGACCAACGGCTTAACGTGCTTTCCGAGGTACGGAGGGGTCACGGTATGTAAAGATGGTCAGCCATCCACAGACCAACCGCGGCAAGCGTTGCGTATTATAATTTTCCAATACATACTAAATAATTGAACGCGCTGAATTTACTACATCGCACACTCATCGCACAGAAAAACAATATTTACGGCTAACAGTGATTTGATGCGATAACTCGAAAGGTTATGTTATTTTATTAACATACAAAAATAAACCTTGCAAATGGAAACTGCTAGATGCTGATAGTTTTTTGGTCTTTGTGTACGGACCTGTAAATTTTTTTTTATGATGATCCATATAAAGTATATGTGCAAAACACTTACAATACTAGAAGCGTTAGACAACGTAAATTCATTCGAGCACCAGTAAAAAATTACTATGGCAAAAGAACCAATAAGTATTTGACCCCTACATTGTTCAATAATATCGACTGGCTGAGAAAAGATAATAGTGGAATTAGTAAGCGAACACTAAAGATGAAATTAAAAACTGAACTGCTTAATGAATTTGTCGCAACATGCGACAGTAAATAGTTGCACTGCTGTTATTATAAGCTTCTCACCGTCCTATTAATGTACCTGTATCTTACTTAGATGTATAAGCAATTTTATTGTTGATACCAAATACTTAAGACCGTGTGTAAGACAAGCGCTAATCCTGCCGACAAACTATCACGCAGTTTGGCAGGTTTATGTAATGTGTACAAGTGTTTGGTCCAAAATAAATCATTTATTTATTTATTTATTTATTTTTTATCTAAGTGAAGGTCCTTGAGAAGAACTTCATCGATTGTGATTGTTTATTTATTTATTTATTTAAACTTTTCGCACAAAAAGGTACAAAGGCGGAGGGATTGTTGCCAAGGTCTGTACCACAACTAGTACCTACTGCGTCACTATTAATAACTGTTACTGTTACATCTGTGTTGCAGGGATCAGTGGCCAAAATAAATAATTAGATGCTAGGTATATTAATTTATTTCCACACAGATTAATTTTTTCGTTAGCTTATAAATATTGTAAATAAGTAATTTGGTCTGTGTGGTGCCGGACTTAAAGAATACCACCACCCCTTACTTCCCGTGGGTGTCGTAAAAGGCGACTAAGGATCGTACCGGAGAATGGGCAGCAGCGTTCTCTATGTATTCCACCATCATACCATACTGCGATCGCCAACCCGCCTGCCAAGCGTGGCGATTATGGCAAACCCTCCCAAAATTGGGGGAGGCCTATGTCCAGCAGTGGACGTCTATCGGCTGAAACGACGAAGTAATTTGGTCCTTATGTCTTATTGAATTTTGTAATAAAGTCAATATAAAGGGGAACCACTTGCCCCCGCACAGTGCCAACCTATTATTTTTTCAATTTTCCCCTAAATTGGAATATTAATCTGCTAATCAGTGTTTCCTTCCTCGTATTTTCCAGTAAAACGGGGAAATTTTGTTCTAAAGGGAAAAAATGGCGTTTTGTTTAGATTACATTGTGCCATTTTGCTTTTAAAAAGAGGTTTAAAAATTTGTGCCGGTTAATATTTTATTTAGGGCGAATATAAATGGGCGTCAAGGGTGTTTCTCGTTTTTGGCGTGAGCTGTAAAAGTTAAAATGATTATATAAATATTGTTGATCTCTCAGAGGAACCTATATAAATAAATTATTTTATTTCTGTAAGTAGGTTTGTACAAACACTTTTACACGGCAATCATATTTTTTAAACTAGATGAGGTCGGCGTTTCCTATCTGACTACTCTGAGAAGAAAAGCCGACACAAACTCAGAGGTCACAGTCTCTTTTAAAGTCCAGATATAATCTTGGTCAGGTCATATGAAGACTACCTAGTCTTCATATGACCTGACCAAGATTATATGAGACGAAAACAAAAACATTTCATTACAAAAGACCATTTCAGACACCAATCTACCTAGATTGGTGTCTGAAATGGTCTTTTGAGGAAAGAACCACACAGATTGAGTGGACCTGTCCAGTCCTGCAGCATACTGGACAGGTCTACTAAAACAACTGTAGTCAAAAGCATTTTACTTACAATAATATCTGAGTAAGTTACTATGTACCTAATATTTATTTCTTCTACACTATACAGTTTGTCTGTGTGGTGCCGGACTTAAAGAATAGCACCACCCCATACTTCCCGTGGGTGTCGTAAAAGGCGACTAAGGGGCGTACCGGAGAATGGGCAGCACCGTTCTCTATGCATTCCACCACCATACCATACTGCGATCGCCAACCCGCCTGCCAAGCGTGGCGATTATGGCAAACCCGCCCCTTTTGGGAGAGGCCTATGTCCAGCAGTGGACGTCTTTCGGCTGAAATGATGATACAGTATCTCTTCATTACGTTTACTATTTTATTTTTTATTGATGGTCCTTTGGTGGTATTTGGTGATGTTGGTAGGTACGCACTCGCAGGCATACAAGCTCACATCAAAACACAACATTTTCTCAAATCTAACGATCATAGGAAGTTCTACCCAAAATTGAATAAAACCAATACATTTCTTTAAAAATAGAAAGAATATCAGATATTGGCAAACTGTTCTCCGAGCCGGCGGGCGAGGATAGAGACAGTCTTATTCCCAATATCCGGCGAAAGACTTACTTCCACGACTTTCCGTGAATAAGCCGCGGATTTCCTGCTGAGACGCTTTTAATGGGGTTATTAATATACTTCCTTGTTTAATATTTAAAAAATGCCGGAACAAAAAAGGTACAAGCTTCGACTGGTGTCCTGAAAAGTCTCTTGAGGGACTTTTACCTGTCAACGTTTGTAAAGTTGAATAGTCTCCTTTGAAGCTATGAAGGCTACGCGTCATATTAGCAGTATTAATTTAAATTATAACGTTTGGGAAAAACAATAAGAATAAAATAAAACATTCATACAAAATATTCAATTGAATCCCAAGCAGGCTCGATTTTAACTGAATCAAAATATGCCAAAAAAAACAATACAAAAACCTGCCTTTATAAAATATAACATGCCAGACCTATCTTCCGTATTTAAAATCACAACGAAAAATTCGCACACAAACATTATACAAATTCGTTTTACGGAAAATACTGCGATATTTTGTTTGGCAACCGTTCGGGCATGTCCGGCGATCTTCGACAATCTCCGCTGATCCTTGTGTCGCTTGCACATATTTTATTCAGCGCCATGCATATACAATTTGTAGGGAATACGCGGCCATCTATGACGTCACTACACGTCCAATGTGAACGGTTGCAGAACGTAATTTGAGGAATTTCACGCTTCGTCTCTCGAAAATTGGTCCAAAATAGGGATGTTTGAGAGCGGTACTGATGGAATTTTGCATTTATGTTACGGTGGAAACTACATTTACTTACACATTCAAGTACCTACTGCTACTATACATAATTATTTGACTAATCTGCAGAATTGCTAAACAAAATTAAGTAGCAGTTTTTCGATAGGTACTCTCCTGTATAACACGTAAATACTTATGTTTCATACGATTGTTTTCTATTTACGTAAGAGAATTCACAGCGTCAGCCATTCCAGCCCGACAGGCATGACCGTCACGGGACGTCGGGGTGACGGCTCAAGACGTTATCCCGCTTTAGTTTAAAAATAAAATAAAGTCGTGTTTTATATTGTTGAACATTTAAAATAGTGCTTAAGTACCTACTTTAAATGTATTTTTTGTCAGAAGTTAAAGTATCTATGGATTATAAATTATTATCACTCGTTTTTTACGACTTGTAGGTAAGAACATTGACATTTCCTTATAATATTTATATTATGTAAGTTAATTATGAGTGTATATCCGTATGAAATTCTCTAAAAGATGGTGAAAACAACATCTAAATCTTAATTTAGAAGAACATCACACAGAAAGCTTATATTTGTGCTTATATTTATATGTGATTAGGTATATATTATATTTAGTTTCATTAGGCTTATGTGTATTTTTATATTTAAAATATTTATTCCTCAAAGTTCATTATTGCACCTACCACTGTTTGTCTCTGCATCACCCAAAGGTTGACTGGTAGAAAATGCATATGGCATTAAGTCCGCCTCTGTACATTTATGTGCTTGAAGTGTTAAATAAATAAATAAAGACACGAAAGTGACTTAAATTTATAAAATTTTGAGATAAATTGATGATCTTACATTTACAATGCACATACAGACTGCTCCGTACATAAAGACCATTCAACATCGCCACTCAGCATCTGAGCAACACGGGGCGGTCGCACCAGGGTCCCGGACGCGCCACGTAGTCGCACGTGTGACGATACGGCTGTGAATGTATAGTTTAACGCGTTAGTAACTTGACTTTACAATACGTATTATAATATGTATATTGACATCAGCATCAGTGTATTTGTAAAACAATGTTCAATGTTAATAAAATAAAAATTTAATATCCCGACTTAACTAAAACTATTCATCATCATCATCATTTCAGCCGAAAGACGTCCACTGCTGGACATAGGCCTCCCCCAAGCACCTCCACTTCGACCGGTCCTGTGCTTCCCGCATCCAACGGGTTCCTGCGGCCTTCACAAGGTCATCGGTCCACCTTGTGGGAGGCCTTCCAACGCTACGTCTTCCGGTACGCGGTCGCCACTCCAGAACCTTTCGGCCCCATCGGCCATCTGTTCTGCGAGCAATGTGCCCTGCCCACTGCCACTTAAGTTTGGCAATTCTTCGGGCTATGTCGGTTCCCTTGGTTCTCCTGCGGATCTCGTCATTCCTGATTCGATCACGCAGGGAAACTCCAAGCATAGCCCTCTCCATTGCCCTTTGGGTGACTTTTAGCCTTCTTATAAGGCTCATTGTGAGCGACCACGTTTCCGTTCCATAAGTCATCACTGGCAACACACACTGGTCAAAGACTTTCGTCTTGAGACACTGCTAAAACTATTAACAGACTTAAATATGGAATCAATCGAAAAACACTAACATTTTAACTCAAATCATTATTATCATGAACCGAAACGGTTCAAATGGCTACCTACACACCTACACTACATTTCCAAACTGCTCCTTGGCCCTAAAACAACCCTAACGAGAAAAATATAACCACAAAATGTAATTTAAACACGTTTCTCGTACAAAAACAAAGTCGGTCACAATCCGATCTCATTTATTATTGTAATTGCGTTGTGTAGAATCAAAATCTCATTAAGTGCGACTGAGATTAAAACCAACAGCGGTGCCCTTATTAACATAAACCGTTTATGATATAAAAAACGAGGCTATGATCACAAGGGCGGAAGATCAAAATATATTTTAGTAACGAGGATTCATACCCCGACCCTGGAAACGACGGGTTTTATAAAACGATAATAAGTCTCCGCATGACAGGGACTAAGTGGATTCTTACACACTCACCCACAATTAGGTGTCGAGGTCATTAAAAGTAATTGGCAACAAATGGGCGTATTATACACCCTTGGCGTTAAGGCATGCTGATTTTTGGTAATTTTAGACCGCCGGACGTACGTATAATGTTGTTTTTGTTGATCCCGCTGTAAAACTCTTTGTAGCCATTTCAAAGAAACCTGCCCTAAGATACAGGTGGAAATAATTTATAATTCCACAACTGATTTCTTATTTTTCCTCACTCGTTCAAATTCAGAAAAACTTCCATGAAGCAGGAAGCGAAGCACTCCATCACCACGCCAGGGAGGAAACCATTGAATTTATGAATATCTACTCCATGTGCAGCTCCGAGGAGCATATGTAAACCAAGCATAAAATATAGATCATCTTCTGCTCTTAGATATCGATAAACAGGGGCTGGGAAAGAGGCCTGCTAAAGATATCGATAAACAGGGGCTGGGAGAGAGGTCTGCAAAAGTTTTTCGATTATGTCTTGTGAAGTTTGTTGAGTGTGTCCTTATTCTTCCAAATATTGTACATGGACGTATGTATAATGATAAGCACATGCGTTGTATGACATAGGTGTTTGAGTTTCCACACGGAACAGGAGAGTACATATTAAGCCAGAAGAAAGCGGAGGCCTATAACCAGGCAGTGGGTGATCATGATTTTCATTTACGTGTATAAGTGTTTGTTAAAATCAATTTACAGAATTATAAATAATTTATGATAAATTTACGTTAAGTAAATTTTGGACACAAAAACTAGTCGATTGTTCGCCCTAGAGCTTCTAGAATTTTACTAAAGAAAGGAAAAGTAAGGAGACACTTATTACTGAAAATACTTTTCATATATTTTCAAGGTCTGAAGACGGAAAAGTCACAAATTATGATGACTACGGCGCGCGGCGCGAGACGCCTTCAGATACGATGGCGCTATCTATTGACTCTTAAATATATTTATTTGGGAGGATGTTACACGAAATGTGTAAATAAAAATATATTGCGATGTCATTCATTAAAAGAAATTAATAAGTTTTAGAAAGCATTTGAAGGTAAACAGGAAATACGTTCTGATGTTGTTAATGTTAACTTCTCTTTGGTCCTTTTTTACGGTAAACCACAGGAGCGAAAGTGGAGATAAAAAAGTAGCTTTAGTAACTTGTTACCTGCAGGTAAATTAAAAGTTTAGACATAACAAAAACTGTGAACTTTGTGTTTCTATATATTTTAGACCCTTACTGAGGCTACCATGCCACCATAATAAACTAGACTCAAGTCTAGTTTATTATTTATTTTTAGTATTGAATAAATGGAGTTTTCAAAAATCCTTAAGAATTAAATTTTTCAGAAGTTTCACAAACTGGTAAATTAATACCAAAATCACAAACATTCAATCGTCTATTAGCATTCATCCTGCCCCTCAGAGCTATCTCAGATGATCAAGATACAGCAGCACAATGCGAGGAAATATATCAGTGTATTGTGTCGCCATTGTGACGGATATAAGTGGGTGTCAGTGGAAGTGCGCCGCGCTCGCTGGGCCATTGTCGGGACCGGGACCCGGCGCGACGGATGATAACCAGTGGAAATATACGGTGAGGTGTGGATGAGAATGACGCGAATACTTAAGTACCTACTTGTGTCAAAATATGACAGGACCACGTTTTTGTACGATGAAATGAGTAGCTCATTGTTTTGTAGGATGAAATGAGTAGCTCATTTTTTTGGAGGATGAAATCAGTAGCTCATTGTTTTGGTTACGGTCTGCCTACGTTGGCGGTCTAGTATGTTATGTAGGGCTTTCAGTCTCGATCCATTACTGAGTTCCGGGAAAAAAAAGCAAGACTCGATGTGGTCTCGAAATTCCCGGGCAAAACGAGACTTTTGAGACTATGTCAAAACTAGGTTTCTTACTTATAGGCTATGCAATTGGGCAGTCAATACAAGATATTTTAAGTAATCAAGTACTTTAATAAACAAATGCAAATTAAAATATAAAAAAATATTTGTTGAAGTTTTTTTCATGTTTGTAGTGGGCACGGAAGAAACAAAGGGCGTTTAATGTGGTTTCAGACTGAGAGGACCTAATTTTATTACAAAAGAAACCCGCGTCTCAAGTCTCAAAAGTCTCGATATTCCCGTGGCCAAAAATGTTAGTCTCGAGTCCCGAAAATACCAAAAACTCGTCGAGACTAAAAATTTTCGAAACCGAGATTCCCGGGATGAAAGCCTTACAGTTATGGCTGGTTTCAATTTGCATTAGTCAAGTAGCAAGTTGAGTTCAAAATATTGCATGTTATATGTCTCTACTAACTGTTAATTGCATAGATGCCTCAGTAGCCAAGTCATTAAATTCCCAAAAAAAAACAGTTTTTTACTACTTATAGGGTGGCCAATTCGAATACACAACGTTATTTTTAGTTTATGCGAAACCTGAATATAGTTTGTTCAGAATAAGTAACTGAATCGATTCCAATAATTTTTACCCCATGTTATATTTTGCCAAATTCGAAATAGTGGGTAGTTTGGTACTAATTACTCGTATCCGACGCGGAAAATTGTCGGATGGACAGTCATAACCAATATAGTGTGGCTCGTCCATTTGATGGGCGATAATGAGCGGCTGTAGTTGCAATAGTGGGGTAATTAGTGGTCAAAAGGCACAAAGAGCACAGTAGATATATTATTATGTTTAAAATGGTCCGGATTTCCATGTAAAATTGTTGCTAAATAAAGTACTGGTGGGTTGGTTCTGTCTTCCAGTAAAAGTAGTACAATTATTTCAATAAATTTGCTTGACTAGACTAATGTTACATATCTAAGGAATAGTATCAGATGGATACTTACTTTTTCATTTTCCACTTACGCGTCCGCTGCACAATCTAGTTTTCATTTAAATTGCCTCTTTTAGCAGAAACAGCAGGTTTAGGAATACAATAAATTATTTGCACTATAGCTATCACACTCAATATTATAAAGGTGAAAGTTTGGGAGTGTGTTTATATGTTTGTTACTTCTTCACGCAAAAACTACGGAACGGATTTCGATGAAATTTGGCAAACAGGTGGTTTATAACTTGCTTTAACACATAAAAACTTTTTATTCCGATATTCCAATGGGATCAAACTCAAACTCAAACTCAAAGCATTTATTTCAATTAAACCTTTAACAGGCACTTTTGAATTGTCAAGAAGTCGGTCAGTCATAAAATATGAAGCTAGTTGCCCATTCCAAAGCGTAGGTACCTATGGAGAAGAACGGGCAAGAAACTCCATGGACACTCTTTTTAAATTACATTTTACAAAAACATTTGTTACATCATTACTTTTGAATTTATGATTATATAATGTGAGAACGATGTAAAAAATAAAAAATATGTCCGCGTTAAAAGCGTCCAGAATACAACAAATAGTAACAAAACAACAATCCAAAATTAAAACAATTAAAATAAGCCCAGGCGGCTAAGTGATGACCAGCCCCAACTGACGGCGCCCGTTCACGAACATGACGTATATATCAGCATCATTCAGCTCAACCACTTTGAAGGGAGCTAAATGATCCAACACACACGCCACCGTCAGCGAGACATTTGAGTGAGCAAGACACACTATCAGCTGCCAGAAAATATTCAAATCAATGAAAGATATATTATTACCCGGTAAATGGTAGCTATAGATTACATAGAACTCACATCTGTGCTATGCAATTATACAATACAAAGGAAATTGAGTTTATACAATGCAAGGATAGTCTTACAATCTTCAGCAGCTCCAACAGTATTTTCAAGTGTTAGTCAATTAGTTGTGGAGCAGGACTAGCATTGAGCCAGGCATTTTTGTCAGCGATTTTAACTTATAATATGCCTGACTGCATAGTGTGCGTTTTATACAAGATTTAAATTTTGTCTCATTCAGTTGAAGAATGTGGGGAGGTATTTTATTATAACATTTTAGACAGTACCCCATAAAAGATGAATCTACTTTAGCCAGTCTGAAACCTGGTTGAGCTAATAGGTCCCTATTTCTAGTACTATAATTATGTCTTTCACCTCTTTTACTAAAAAGATGTAAATTTTTCCTTACATTCATGATGTTTTCATAGATATATTGACAAGGCACCGTCATGATGTTAATTTCCTTAAACAGTTCCCTTAGAGAATCGCGCCTGCGGAGATTATATATGGCTCTGATGGCTCTTTTCTGCAGAATAAAAATAGAATCGTTGTCTGCAGCCCGTACCCAAAGTAAAATACCGTAAGACATGACACTATGAAAGTAACTAAAATAGACTAGTCTCGCGGTATCTACATCAGTAAATTGACGGATTTTTCTGACAGCATAAGCTGCTGAACTTAGCCGTCCTGCAAGAGATGTTAAATGAGGACCCCATTGTAGCCTTGAGTCGAGCGTGATCCCTAGGAAAACAGTTTCATCGACGAATTCTAGTTTCTCTTGATTCAATATTATCTCACAATCACTACCCTTGACATTTGGTAAATCGACACTTATGCGGGTGATACCGCAGGGCGCTTCTAGTGTTGTATAGATTTCCAAGTCTAATGAAGACTAAGTAGCTAGATGTTATCAATAATGTTTCCCAAAATCTGATTATCCAACTCATTCGTCAACATTTCATACAAAGGATCGTAATGCCTCAGGCTGATGATGATGATGTGTTGTCTGCATATACCTATCGTGTGTTGCTACAAATTAGGATAAATAACGTGTATTGTATAGTTTGTAGTGAGCTAAGGAGCCATAAGTTTCTGTCTAGCGGCGTAGCGGCTAGGCGGGTAGCTCTAGGTACCTAGAGCTACCTGGGTATACTGGACGAATGCTTCACTATCGAATTACATGGTGATATAATAGGCTTGGTTCTGCGGGTTTAAACTTCTCTGTATTTCTACGATTACGGTTTGTGCCAAGAACTAAAAGCAAGGTGATTAGAAAGGCGACTTTAACAGTAGTTACGTTCTTAGATTCAAATGAAGTACTGAATAATCTCTCTAAACGACACTTTTGGAATCATGGAACCAACTGTGAACAAGATTTGATAGTCACATTTGATCCTAGACAATTCTTTGATTTTGAACAAATAGTTAGAGAGAATACCTACTTTAAGAACAGAACAGGACCTTTGAACAGATTAAATTTATATAAACACACTTACCTGTATAAATTAGTGCAACCAAAAATACAAGATTGTGAAAAATTGCTAAGCTCTGGAGCTACGAACGGTTCGCATCCATTAGTCTGTATTCACAATCAAGACTTATCCTGTAGTAAGAACAGGATGCTTTTAGCGTCATTATGATCGACTAAGCTACCTAAGTAAACCTCCTTTTAACCTAGCGGGTCCTATTATGACTTAATGTGGAACCCTTTGCTCCATTTACTCTAAGAAATATTCAACCTTACCTTGTTTGGGGTCCCATCGTCCACATTAAAGGTCCGAACAAATGAGAGGTCCTAAGACCGACCGTGATTGAGGTCCGGACGTCCTGGGGATCCAACAAAAAGGGGCACGGAGACTTAGGGAACGCAAAAAAATGTTATTATTACGTTATGATTGCACGATTCGATCCGCTGTGTGAACGATAGCATTTATTGTGGTGATATTAGGTAACGAGATAGAAAAGATTTGCGAAACGTCGGTGTAACAGATTCTTTATGAACGCTATTTTTATACGCTAACATAGAACAGTAACATGGTAATCATTTTAAACAGCTCTACCTACATAATTGGGTAATATTGAGCTTAAATAATCTAGTATAGGTACAGAATTGCATCCCAATAAAAACTGTCGCGGTGTACTATTCGCTTTCCAACCACTTTATCCCCCTCACTCCGCCAATAAGTCACAGCCTGTACAATCTTCTCTGACCGACAAAATCTATGGAGTGCACCGCACACACTACTGGCACATCTGGCAACATCGCACCGCATCGGACGCGCGCCGCATACGATAAATATTTCAATTTCCGTGCGGTTGCAGCGCCGCGCGGCTCCTGCACCGCAAATAACGTCCCTTCGACCCGCAAATATAAGTACGGACCGACCCGCAAATATACCGCAACGGACGCAACGCGCGCCGCCGCACGTCCACCGCAATGAATTGCTGATACGTACGGAGCATTCGTTTTATATGTATTGGCAATGTATCTGATATGTGATTGGAGTTCCTAGAACTACGTTTTTAATGGTAGTTAACCGAAGTTGTAGTAAACTTGAGAGTGGTATGAAATATAAAAATAAAGTTGATTCAAAAACTGATGGATCGACACTGGGTTCGGAACTAATGGATCGACAGTGGGTTCGGAACTGATGGATCGACATTGGGTTCGGAACTGATGGATCGACAGTGGATTCGGAACTGATGGATCGACATTGGGTTCGGAACTGATGGATCGACAGTGGGTTCAGAACTGATGGATCGACATTGGGTTCGGAACTGATGGATCGACATTGGGTTCGGAACTGATGGATCGACAGTGGGTTCAGAACTGATGGATCGACATTGGGTTCGGAACTGATGGATCGACCTTGTTCGGAACTGATGGATCGACAGTGGGTTCGGAACTGATGCATCGACATTGGGTTCGGAACTGATGGATCGACTGTGGGTTCAGAACTGATGGATCGACATTGTTCGGAACTGATGGATCGACAGTGGGTTCGGAACTGATTGATCGACAGTGGGTTCGGAACTGATGGATCGACAGTGGGTTCAGAACTGATGGATCGACATTGGGTTCGGAACTGATGGATCGACATTGGGTTCGGAACTGATGGATCGACATTGGGTTCGGAACTGATGGATCGACAGTGGGTTCAGAACTGATGGATCGACATTGGGTTCGGAACTGATGGATCGACATTGTTCGGAACTGATGGATCGACAGTGGGTTCGGAACTGATGGATCGACATTAGGGTCGGAACTGATGGATCGACTGTGGGTTCAGAACTGATGGATCGACATTGTTCGGAACTGATGGATCGACAGTGGGTTCGGAACTGATTGATCGACAGTGGGTTCGGAACTGATGGATCGACAGTGGGTTCGGAACTGATTGATCGACAGTGGGTTCGGAACTGATGGATAGACATTGGGTTCGGAACTGATGGATCGACAGTGGGTTCGGAACTGATGGATCGACAGTGAGTTCGGAACTGATGGATCGACGGTGGGTTTGGAACTGATGAATTGACAGTGGGTTCGGAACTGATGGATCGACGGTAGGTTTGACCTTGTGGATCGACAGTGGGTTCGGAACTTCATCCAAATATCATCACTCTCATCATTACCCACCGCCCGACTTCACCCACAGCTGAGCATAGGCCTCCTTTTTTTGAGGAAATCCGATCGAAGAGACTTTTGAAAAATCTATGTAAACAGTCATAATTCGAGGTTTGGCTCTCGCGTATTTCCTCATCCAATATTGGACCAATTTAAAAAATATTTCATAAACTAAATAAGAAGGCTAGATACTGTGTACTTGTTTTTTTCTTTTTTATTAATAGTTGTCAAATTTGTACACTAGGCCTATGTTGACAGCGGCAATTTTGAGCATTTTTTGAGGGTTCTAGTGCTTATAAAAAGAATGTATCAATAAAACTAAAACCTATGTTTTAGTTTTTTTTGAAAAATAAATATTAAGTACCTACTTTTAGTTATGACCCTATAAAAAATCATTGCTTTATGGTCACTAACCAGAAAGAAAATAGGCGAGACCGTTTCTATGGAGAAATGACCACCCGCATTTTCCCTTGATTTGTTGTAAACTAGCAAGACCCTGATCTAACTGATATTTTCTAAGCAACGAATGGGGCTATAGTAGTCTCGAGTACCGAAGTAAATATAAACTCTATCTAATTATAGTGCGCATTGAATAAGATACCTGCCAGCAATTGAATGACTGAATCTGAGAGCATAATTCTGTGTAAGTAGGTAATTAAACGAAAGAAACATCATTAAGTAGGTAATGCCTACCACTAACGTAACATTATGGCCAAGCAAATTTGGTCTTTAAATACGACGAAGTAACTCGAGAGGTAAGAAAAGAATGTCCAAAAATAGGAATATTCCAAAGGTGTTTCTTTAAGATGTTTCTCTAAGAAAAGTTAAACAGGCTACATTTAATGATTTCATTAAGTTTTTTTTTTTTTAAACTTTGCCCGCTCTAGGAATTTCTCCTGTGTTGTGGGTGCGTTTACAAACATTAAAACACACACACAATTAGCCACATGATTGATTTTTTTTTATAGTCACATGATTGATTTTTTTATATTATTATTTTTTATTCAGATACTAATAACTTAATATACGCTGAAAGTGTATAGTTTACACTGATCTTACAAAACAAGTTATGTTTTGCGACCTAGTTCAAGCATTCAATATGTACCTACCTCAGACCAACAAAAAAATGTTGGTCTGAGGTACCTACCGAAATATTGAATAACAAAATATAAACGTAAAAAAGTGTCTTAAAAGATCTACTTACACAAATAAATATTTCATTCAAAATCAAGTCTTTTATTCAAATTAGGCTGAGAATCAGCACTTTTCGAACGTCGAAATTACTGACAGTCTCCCAGAAAGCCCGCCCTTCACCCGGCTTTCATTTAATTTCATTAGTAGGTAATAGTGTTATGTTAGACAATTATTAGTGAGAAGTGTTACACGACCCTCGACGAGAGATAAACACCTACCTACATTATGTACATAAGTGGTCCCTTTAAACAGTGTGTTACGAGGGTAGTTTGACAAATTGGATCAACTTAGTTTGAGGGTAGTTCCACCTGACATGTTTGTTGAATTGTAATTACAGGTGATACAGTATGCGTAAGAAGTTGGGTCTTCTACTTAGCGTATCTATGGCAAAAATTTCAAACATGTTTGGCCCAAAATTCAGATGTGCGAACTCCGCTTACCGACGCACACGCAGTCATAAGATCATCAAGTGCACAGGTGACAAAATAAATAACGAAATAATTATTGACTTATTATAGATGCTTTAATCAAAGCTCGTTGATTCTTTAAGAGCGACTTTTTTTATGTATGTTCGGGCGTAACTCCGTCATAAGACCGATTTGCAAAATTATTTTATTGTTCGAAAGAAATTTATTCCAAAGTGGTCCCATTTAAATTTCCTAAAGATCTGATGATGAGTTTCGGAGACCGATAACGGAACTCTTCAATAAGTGCCAGCAAATCAACCGCGATTGCTGCTATCGCATTATTATGTATGCATTGTTTAAGCAATCACACTGCAACGTAACATCACGCCTGTACCCTCTAAAGGGGTTCGCAGATGTGTTCAGTATACCACGGTACACCCTCATTTCTGTCAAAGTTGTTATTGGGGTACTTCTAATCTAAAAAATCTCTCATCTTTTAATGGATAAGGTATGCTTCAGGGATAGGTCCCATATAAATTTTATTCTATATTTTATCTATATATCTTTTCTCTGATTCATCGAACATAAAAATGCACGGTGACTCGATTTAGGAATCTGCAGGTAGTGTATTTACTATGTCGTATGCTGCAGCAGTATTCGAATATGTGCGAATATGCGCCCTGTCACTAGCTTTGTTCCAAACCCGTCCTCCGTATGTTGAGTGAGGTCACGCATCTGTGTGTTAAGCCTTAGGTAAAACGTGTTTAAGAGCCTATACTACCTCAGCTAAAATTCGCTCTTTATCTCGCTCGCACGATACTGCTCGCGGACTGTGTGAGAGCGAGACAAAGTGCGCAGCTGGGCGGAAGGCAGCGCGAATAGTTTAGGTATTTGCTTTTTACGGTGAAAATAAAGATAATTCAAAAAAACTAAATAACATAAGACCTGCTTTATAGTTAGTTCAGTTAGTATGCAAAGTTTCATGATCTAATTTGAAGTATTTTTTGAATACCAGCGGTTTATTGTTCGGTTTGGGGACTGGACTTTGGATTTTTTTTCTATCGAGAAAATTTTATGGAATCGTGGTTTCGTCTAACATAGTACCTAACATTAATCCTCAACTTTAGCATATATTTATTTCAAAATTAATGCTGCGGTATTTTCGACATAACGGAGGATCATGCTAAGCCATTTGAGGTAGTATAGGCTCTTAATCATTAAGTTATATTATATTGAGACTTAATTCATTTAAAGCAGTTTTTTGTTCAAAAATAGTTAAACTAACAGCTTTTTAGGGTTCCGTACCAAAATGGTAAAAACGGAACTCTTATGGTGAGACTAAGTCTGTCTGTCTGTCTGTCATAGTTTTAGATGAAGTTTGCCCAACTAGCAAATAAGAAAGAGATAAAAATATATGTTTATTTTTTGCAACAGGGACTGAAATGGGGTCTGAAAAATTCGAAGTGGGGCTACTAGGGCATGTGGGGTATCATATGAAAGAACTCAGTATGCACATTCTGAAATATTTTTTCTTTTTTTAGGCCGCATAGTTTTCGACTTTTGATGAAAAATGTAAAAAAAATACCGTGTCTTATACCCTTATCTCCGAAGTTTGCAAAGAGAAAAATCTGAAATAATTATATGTATGTGATAGAACTTTATGTAAAGATTACAGGAAAAAAAAAACGAAGTCTCTGAATAGCACACTTTTTCAGAAATCATCAACAAAAGTTACATTAGTTCCACTATCGGGCAATAGATGGCGCTGAGATAAAACTGCAATATTCTACACCGCAGTGCACAGTGTTAAAATTCTCTGATGAATATAGGCTCCGCCGATGAAAATTTTAAAAACATGTGATGTTACGGAACCCTCGGTCCGCGAGTCCGACTCGCTCTTGCCCGGGTTTTTTCTACTTTTATAAGCTCAAGAAAAGCCTGTCAACATTTTCCCCTTTATTAACGTTATTAGATTATTCAAGTTTTTCGCTTTCGCTAAACTAAAATAATATTTGAAAAATTCAGCAAACTCTCTAACTAAATGAATTAAAGAAAACTTCTATCCTCCTTCAGAATATTCATATTAAACCCGCTACACACTGAGCGCATCAATTTATCGCGCGACAAAACACCGATCGCGCGTCGCCGCCCTCGTTCGCGAGGCGCGCGCTTCTATTAGCAGCCTCGCAGCGTCCTATTACCGGACAAAGGCTGGCGCGGCGCGACTAATTCACGCGGTAATTAAACCGCTAGATTATTATGTCGCAGCCTATTTTATGCTTCTGATGCATATCATTTGAATCAGCTTTGTAATGTATTCGCGCCGTCAGGTGTGAGCCGCGCATATAACGGATGTCTGCGAAAGAAGGTTGAACATGTTTTAACGTTCCTTTTTCGTAATAGATTTCTCTAAAATCAAGTTTAATGACGATATTCTCAGGAATTACATCAATCGTTAATCGTCTGGGACTATAATAACTAAGGCAACCGGTGACGACCTGCGTCTGCGTCAGTCGCTTATGGCAGTTCTTAAGGCAACAAAATATCTTTTTTTTATCAAATCTATTCAAAAAGAGCTAGTGTACTCTTCGTAAACAGAGACTAAAATAGCTCTTTAATCCCTACGGACTACAAGTGATTTAATTTGGAATGTGGATATTGTAAGTAAAGATTGAAAATGAAAGATAGAAAGAAGCAATCACCAAAGAGATCCATCACGAACATTATATGAACAAGTAACAGGCTGCATGATAAAGTAAAACGTGTGCGAGCCAATTTAAAAAAAAAAGTTTGTGAAAAAATAAAAAAACGCGCGAAAAGCATTCTGCCTTCATTCGTAATTGTTTACTCAAAATTGTATACAAATAAATAAACGTACAATTCTTATTCATAAGTTACTTACTTATTTTATCATAGAGGGTGTTATAGAGTAGAGTGCCCACCTCGGGAGCAACACTATTTTAAGCTCGAGTGACGTACTTTGAATCCCTCGCTCACTCTCGCCTTCAAAATAGTTATTTGCTCCCTTGGCAAGTAATCTACTATTATACCTATACGAAAATAACTATACTTCCTAGATATTT
The DNA here is from genome assembly GCA_916614155.1 of Mesoligia furuncula. Taxonomy (NCBI): domain Eukaryota; kingdom Metazoa; phylum Arthropoda; class Insecta; order Lepidoptera; family Noctuidae; genus Mesoligia; species Mesoligia furuncula. Next base: position 29,361,980 of record OU744803.1, read on the forward strand.
TGGCTTATAAATAACATCGTAGAGCTAATAGTTTTCAATGTTAACATCATCTTTAAAGGCACATAACAGCATTAGACACTTCATATTTAACGCCTATGAAAATTTAATTTTGCATTTCAGCATTATGAATGAACAATCAATAATAAACTCTTCCACGCTGAAATAAAGTTGAATATCGTTTGCAATATACCTGCTCGGTACTAAAATGTCAACTGGCTACGAGGTGCATAAACATTGTAATGAAGTTTCGCGCACAGAACAACATTTTCGCGTTGTACGCTGTACATTGGTGCTTATACAGGGGAGAGTGTTAATGCACTACGTATCGAGTGGTAACGGTGGCAACTAATGAACATTATCATTAGTGCAGCTGCAAATTGCTTTAATAATACAGGTCGTAGGTCGGACGTGACGGCAAATTAGCCGTTTGTCCGGGTTTATGATGCATAGAGAACGGACATACGGTCTCGGCACATTGCCAACTGTATTTTCCTATTGCCTGGACCCGGGAGTCCCCAATGACCGGTATTTGGCAGCGGTTTTTATGAAAGTAAACGATAAAGCTGGTAGATTGTATGCATTTGTAAAAATGTGGGAGCAGTTATTTGTTCCGTTTGATTTTCATTAATGGGACTAGAAAATAGAGTAGTGTAAAAGAAAAAAACTGAATCGTTTACCGCCACACTCACAGACGACAATAAATGTTAATTATACATTAACTAAAGAGTAATTAATGGTAGACGTATCTTGGAAAACGGCTGCAATTAAAACTAATGGTCCTATGTTATTTAAGTTGGTGGCTACCGTTTTAATTTTCTTATTCGAAGTTTCAAAATAGTATCATGGCATCTGGAGAGCGACGGTAATGTTTTAGTTTCGCAAACAGTAATTAGGTAGCAAATAGAATTAACTCCGAGCACTAAGCTTTTAGTTTCTACGTCTCAGATAATATTTGCGAGCACTCTGTTTGTACGTCATTACTAACTATCCATAATAATATTATGCGGTGCAGAACTGTGTCAACAACAGACAGATGCGTCTTTTTGTGTACTTACATACTTAAGTACTAACAACAACATACTTTGGGCAGCAATCTGTCTGCCTTATAAAGTGATTATGGAAATATCTACTTAAGTTTAAGTATGTTCAAACGTACGTGTACAACTCAATTTCAGAGATATACGAATACAATCTTTAGTTTATACACTCTATCTTATACAAACTTCATGAACTTTTTTATTTAGGTACCTAACTTAATATTTTACGAGTAATTCCTCAATCTTAATAATTACACTGCCGAAACCTCATTTCAAATTATGGATAAACAAACCACTAGAGTAAAATCCAAAGCAAATAAACTCTTAACTCCAATTTAATTTCATATGAAAAAAAACCGGGCAAGAGCGAGTCAGACTCGCGCACCCAGGGTTCCGTAACATCCGGGTTTATGCATAAGGTTTATGTTTATGAAATTAAATGTTTATTTTTATTTTTGAGTTGATTGAATGAATGGTAAATTGCGGTTTACGATTTATGACGTATTAAAAAAACACTACTTACTAGATCTCGTTCAAACCAATTTTCGGTGGTAGTTTACATGGTAATGTACATCATATATATTTTTTTGTTGTATCATTCTCTTATTTTAGAAGTTACAGGGGGGGGACACACATTTTACCACTTTGGAAGTGTCTCTCGCGCAAACTTTTCAGTTTAGAAAAAAATGATATTAGAAACCTCAATATCATTTTTGAAGACCTACCCATAGATACCCCACACGTATGGGTTTGATGAAAAAAAAAATTTTGCGTTTCGGTTCTAAGTATGGGGAACCCTAAAATTTATTGTTTTTTTTCTATTTTTGTGTGAAAATCTTAATGCGGTTCACAGAATACATCTACTTACCAAGTTTCAACAGTATAGTTCTTATAGTTTTGGAGAAAAGTGGCTGTGACATACGGACGGACAGACAGACAGACAGACAGACAGACAGACGGACAGACAGACAGACAGACATGACGAATCTATAAGGGTTCCGTTTTTGCCATTTGGCTACGGAACCCTAATAAAAAAGGTCGTATACCTATTAGATTATAGACGAAAACGTTTAGAACAAACATAATCTCGGCGCGTAATGTGAATCACAACACTAGTGAGACTGGATACATCACTAGTTCTGTTTAAACTCATTATAACTATAAATTGTGTGGCGAGTGGCCGGTGATCGATGGCGCGGCCACCGCTCACACCGCGGCGAGCACTCGTAAATATTTAATGTTATTTCTCCGCACCTCGTATATTATACAACGTTTACATTATTATTTATTAGATTTTTGCTTTCGGTTGGCGGGCGAGATTCGTCAGTTAGATAGATTGGATTTTTAGCTGTGTATCTGTTTTCGTTGCTCACTGTTTTATTTGTTTAGGTGGTAGAATTCAAGTTTATCATCACTAGGTAATTAATACATTGATAATAAAGCTAATGGTTCGTGTGGATGTAAATTGCATTTTTGCGCATAATGTAATCCAATTTTAACCAGTTTTATCAGACTATTTTGTTTAGAACGTGTTTGAAATACAATTCATGGTATAGCCACGCATTGGTGCCTAACTACAAAACGAGCACACGAATGTAAAACATGTCGCATAAACAGAACATAATGGACGTGACAATTAGCGATCACTCCACACACAAATTACATAGTTCACATAATCGCGTTATAGTAATTTACACACCTATATATATGATTAAACTTACATGGACTATGTAAACTAAAGCATTTTATTGACAACTTCTATTTTCCATTTTGTGTTATTTTTTTAGCCATTTATAATTGGTGATGGAAGTTAATAGTACGGTGGTACTCAGCAGTATCCAGTTAGACTGGAAGCCGACCCCAACATAGTAAAAAAAAACCGTGCAAGAGCGAGTCGTGCTCGCGTACCGAGTTCCGTACCATCATATGTTTTTAAATTTTTATCGGCGAGGCCTATATTCGTCAGAGAATTTTAACACTGTGCACTGCGGTTTTTAATATTGTAGTTTTATGTCAGCGCCATCTCTTGACCGATAGTGGAACTAATGTAACTTTTGTTGATCATTTCTGGAAAAGTGTGCCATTTAGAGACTTCACTTTATTTTTCCTGTAATTTTTACATAAACTTCTACCACATAGAATAATTTCAGATTTTTTTCTTTGCAAACTTCGGAGATAAGGGGGGGAACGGTATTTTTTTCACATTTTTCATCAAAAGTCGAAAACTGTGCGACCTAAAAAAAAATGTTTGTTAATGTGCAAACTGCGCTCTTTCATATGATACTCCTCATGCTCCAGTAATGCACTTCGAATTTTTCAGACCCCTTTTCAGTCCCTGTTGCAAAAAATATACATATATTTTTATTTCTTTCTTATTTGCAAAATAGTTGGGCAAACGTCATCTAAAACCATTCCAAATTTCAAGTTGATAGCACTAGTAGTTCTTGAGATATCTAGCTGTGACAGACAGTCAGACAGACTGAGTCTCACCATAAGGGTTCCGTTTTACCATTTTGGTACGGAACATTAAAAAATCAAAAAACCCGACTGCGGTAAAAAACTTAAGTTAAAAGAAACTGAAAAGCTAAAAACAAGCCCATTTTAAATTAAATAAAAGTTGGAAGCAGGCGGGACCCACATAATTTTTATTGTATTTTGAAATTCAAATGGGTCCCGCCTGCTTCCAACTTTTATTTAATTTAAAATGGGCTTGTTTTTAGCTTTTCAGTTTCTTTTAACTTAAGTTTTTTACCGCAGTCGGGTTTTTTGATTTTTTTAAATAACTTTTTTTATTTCCAGCTTTTTAGTTTACAAAGTTGAAAGATTTCGCAGACGATTTAGTTCTTGGTAGGTGTTTTTTTGCGCTTTGTCACTTCGAATTGCTTTTAAGTATATATGTTGTATATATTTTTGTAATCACCTTTTAAAACCCTTTATTTTGATACCCCACTCGATAGGTTTTAAAAAAAATAAATAAAAAAAAATATTTAATATGGCGTCCAGTAGTCGCCATATTGAATTTTCACTAACGTCATGTCTTTAGTGACACTCGCCGGACTAAGAGGAATCGATTAACGTGTGAATCATAAAAATCGGCCCAGGCGTTTGGTCTGTATAGTGCTTCAAAGAAACATATAAACATACATACATACATACATACATACATACATACATAGGCTTATGAACACATTACCACTCCTTTGCGTCGCGCAGTCGGGTAAAAAGGCTTCGCAGGTGATGGTGATGATGGTACCTAATAGCCACTTTTATGGTAAGCAGTAATTCATTCTTTATTGACGTCTCTTGTTACATAAGTATATAAATTTTAAAGCTTGAGGCACTGTTATTGTGTAGTAGGTACACCTGTAAACCGCGGGGCACAGCTAGTGTTTTAATAAAATAATCACATCTTCGGGTGCCTAGAGTTCTGTATACACACAATTTTGCTGTTGCAATAAGTAATTATTTTGATAGTGACATGTATTTTTATAACAAAAATTAAAAGAAAATTATTCTAAGCCACTTACTAGCATTTTATATTAGAGTGGCAAAAAAAAAATGACGCTTTTTGTACAAAACATGTCGGTATTGTTGTATTGAGTTTAGACAGTAAAGCGATATAACGTTTTGTTTTAAGTTCTGTTAACAACAAAATCAACAACATTACAGAAAAATTTAAGCGAATTTATTTATTTTATTAAAACTATGGATATTATTTAGTCATCTGAAAAAAGAAAATGATACATTTCAATTTTTTTCATACCAATTCATAAAACTTCCGTTCAAACGTGTTCAAGTTAACAACTAGTACCTACCTTCTCTGCTTCAGTACTTTTCAAAGACGATAATATCAGCTGATCTGACATTCAAATATCATGTAAAACGATTCAGTTCAGCGCGACTGCCAATGAATATCAATTCAATGACACGTGAGCCAACTGACATTTTAAATAGCAGAGTTTCCTCAAAGAGATTTAAATGGCACATGATGAATGTAACTGTAAAAAGATCGGGGGGCCTAAAAAGGCCACTTTGGAGAATCATAAATGGATAACATTATGAATCGTAATATGGCGAAGACAGTCCGTGTTTTTCTTTTTTTCGCTGCACTACGTAGATATAATCAAAGAGATTGGGATTTGATTCGGATCGGATTCATTGGTATTTTAGCACAGACAAAAAAAAAATACTGAAAAATGCTTCATCAATGGGATTTGATACGACTTACTTAACGGTTAACTGTCCATTATGTCATCCTTTTATAATTCTACCAAAATGGCCTTTTTAGGCCCCCTGTTCTGAATTATCTAAAAGACAAGTTTTTTACGTAACGCCATTCATTAACTTTAATGAACCCGAACGACAAATTCAAAATAAAGTATATTCTTGGAATTTTCCAGTATTTTTATCCCAAAGCAGTGGTTAGTTAACGGAGCATAAACGTTAAATGAAATCTTTGTGTGATAAAATATGTTGGAAAACCGTAGCTGTCGTCTAACTAGAACCTTGTGGAACCAACTTACAGCTTTCCACTCTGAAAATAGTCCATATACTGGGTTATTTTAAATTGGCTAGTTAAACCCCGCAGGTGCGATGACGATGTATCTATATGCCGGAGAAAGCATGTGTGTCTCGTTATCATCAGCCATACTTAAATTACTGTGGGCGTACTATGGGTAGTGTTGTTTATTGCACAATAGAAATACCGTTTGCAGTTCAAATCAGATTATAATTTTACGAACAAATAAAATTAATCACACTAGCGAATCAAACACGGAACGCGCGACAGTTTCTGAGCACATGTTGTCAGTACGATGTTCAATGTTCAAGAGAGCCGCTCCACCCCGCTGCTCGCTCACCTCGACTCCCACCAACTCAGGCTAGACTCTGTTGAACCCCCGATCACGCAAACGGATGACTCCGACATATACAACATTATTTTTTGTATATGCGAAACCCGAAACACGTGTCTATTTTTATGTAAATAATCTATGTACAAAATTTCAAAACTGTATCATGAAAAATCACGTTACCTGTTTACAACAAGTTACTTGTTTGTCAGTAAAAAATATCCGTCCGCACATCCCGCGCCGGGCAGCGGCGCGCCCCTCTTGCGCTCATTGATAATAGTACCTAGGTACCTAACCGTTCGGCGCGGAGATTCAATAACCTACTTAGTGTCGCTCGGCGTCCAACTTTTAACCTTTTTTAAATATTTTTGGGACAAAATATAACATTGGGTAAAAATTATTGGAATCGATTCAGTTACATATTCTGAACAAACTATATTGAGGTTTCGCATAAACTAAAAATAACGTTGTATATGAACATAATCGCATGTTGTTATAGTTTTTTTTGGGTGGTAATCCCAAAAAAAACTTTAACAGCATTCATTGCGTTATTTATATTGTGTAGCAGACAAAGTTTTTGAACTTACGAAGCAACTGATTACAAACTTTCTTCAAAATGATTAAAAATGATTTAGATTGTGATTGAAAATCACAATCTGAATCATTGTGGTCTCATGTGACTGACAGAGTTTACTGGCACTTATAAACAACATACAAACCGAAAGACAACAATATTCCATTAAATAGGCATTTAATGGAATTATAATTCCACTACAAGTACAAGTAGGTGGGAAGATGTAAGTCCAACCCGGTAAAGTGGGGCTACTTTGAAGGAGCGGCGGAGGGGTTTGATTTTCTGTAGCTTGAAAACCGAAAAACTAGGACTCAATGATAGTCAAAACTTTTTAAACATTGAGATTAGACAGTACACTGCAAAAAATTCAGCAGACTTTGGTCAACGAATAATGAATATTAACTGGATGGAAGAAGGTATAAACGGGTTTTTAAACAAATTTCGACAAACATACTGCGCTAGTTTTAAAAAGAAGCAAAAAAGGGTTAATTATAAAAAGTGTCCTAAGCTACCCTGGATAACAAAGGGAATAAAGGTATCCAGTAAAATGAAACGGTTCCTTCTTCAAAATTTAAATAATAAAAATTGCACAGAGGGTATTAGAACATATATTAAGACATACATTCGAATATATAGACTAGTCTTACAGAAAGCAAGGCGCATGGCAGCCAGGACTGAAATTAATAAAGCAAAAACGTCATCAAAAGCTATATGGCGAGTTATAAATAGACATAGAAATAAAGAATCAAAACGAGACGGTGAAAAAACCATGCTGCTTAAAATTAATAATAAAATAACAGCAAATCCCCAAGAAATAGTAGACATCTTTTCGAATATTTTTGACAAAGCCGAGCTAGTTAGTGATAGTGACACTTTCGAAGAAGCTATAAAAACCTTGCAAGATAATGTAAACAGAGTGGGCATAGAAATGAGCTGTGAACCAGTAACACCATTTGAAATATCAAAAATTGTAAATTCAATGGCAAACAAGAAATCTTATGGTCATGATGAAATACCAATACAATTAATAAAAGATCATATTGCCTTATTGGCAGAACCACTAGCACATTTTGTCAACATGTGTATAGATATGAGTATATTCCCTGATCAACTCAAAATAGCACGAGTTTTGCCCATATATAAAAAAGGTTCCCATTCAGATCCCAATAATTACAGACCAATTTCGCTATTACCAATTACTTCGAAAATTTTTGAGAAAATTCTTAAAATTAGACTCCTCAGGCATTTAAATTGCAATAAAATTCTCAATCTCAGGCAATTCGGTTATCAAAAACATGTGGGAACAAATGACGCAATTGCTACTTTGATGGAGGAAGCAGTTGACAAAATTAATAAGAAACTGAAAGTTGCAGGATTATTTCTTGATCTAAGTTCTGCTTTTGACACAGTAGATCACAAACTACTATTAGCAAAAATGGAACACTATGGAGTGAGAGGAACGGTTCTAGAACTATTTAAATCTTATCTGAAAAATCGAAAGCAATACGTAGAAATTAAAGTGACTGAAGGAAAATGTGAGAAAGTATACAAATCGGGTTCTAAACTAATAAAGAAGGGAGTTCCCCAAGGCTCAATACTGGGGCCAATCTTTTTCATATTGTTCATTAATGATTTAATTAATTACATAGAAAAGCATATAGATGCTGGACTTGTTCTTTTTGCTGACGATACAAATGCTATAATATCCGCTAATGACATAGAAACTCTAACAAATAAAGTAAACATGGCTCTGGCTCTTTTCCATCATTGGTTTACCATCAACAATCTTAACCTAAATACCAGTAAAACAAATGTCATGTTATTTAGGACAACGTCGAGAAATAAGGATAAAATTGACATAACTTTGAATAATGATACTATAACTTTAATGGATAACGTAAAATTTTTAGGTATTTACATTGACGAAAGGTTAAACTGGAAAAAGGAACTGTCAGCAATAGAAAGCTCAATTAGCTCGGCTTGCTATGCCCTTAGAAGTCTTAGAGAGGAGATCACAATAGAACAATTAAAGGTAGTGTACTATTCGCTTGTGGAGTCAAGGCTCAGGTACAGTATTTCTCTGTGGGGAGGTAGTTATGCGTACAATGTTAACACAGCTTTTGTCGTTCAAAAAAGGGCCTTGAGAACTATAGTAAGAATTCCACCCTGGGTCTCGTGCAAGCAGTATTTTAAAAATCTACAGATATTAACTGTGCCGTGCCTGTACATTCTAGTAGTGCTTACTGAGCTTATGAAAAAACTGAACAGGTCCGAAACAGCAGAAGAAAGAAATAAGCGAGAAGCTACAAGGCGTAAGGACTTGCAGTATGACATACATCCACTTATGAAAGTAGTCAGTCATGCGGCAAGTTTTCAATCAATCAAATTGTATAATAAACTACCTATAGAATTAAAATCCTTATATAACATAAACCAGTTTAAGCAGCAAGTAAAATCTTATTTGGTAGAAAAATGCTATTATACTGTTGATGAGTTTCTCACTGATGTGTCTTAGCTAGACCATTACTACATTATTATGAACATAACATTATACTGAACATAACATTTTAGAAATGCTGACATCAACGAATTTAATTGTGACACTGAATATTGGTAATAATAAAGACATATTATGTGAATTTTAATGTTATTGACAATTAAATGAAATTGGTAATTAAATGAAATTATTAGGTAGTTGTTAGTGACATTTATTAATTATTTTATTTTTCTCGTTGACATTTTTTTTTTTCTTAAATTTTGAACTTGTATGAATAATATTAATGTGGGTAGGAAATGAGATTATGTTGAAGAAATGTAATTGTGTTTTTAATTGTTATTATTTAATTATTTGCTTATGTATGTACCTTTGTAAAAATTCAGACACAATGGAAATTGTTATTGAATAAATAAATGAAATGAAATTGCGGAGCTGTGTCACAAACCATGCTCCACCTCCTGTCCTGCCCTCTGTGTCCCAAAACATGCAGTCTAAGTGACCTCTGCGCTAGCACCGACGACGCCGCGCCGTGGTGGAGGTGGCGAGGTTTTGGGAAAGTAAGATTTAGAATACAGTCGTGCCAGCCACACGAAGAGCAAGAAGACTACAAGTACACACATACAACATTATTTCAAAGTACTAGAAATGCATACATCTTGCTAAACAGTTTTCATTTAATGCCATCTTCAAAGCAAGAACGTTGTATACATAACTATTTGATACATAGCTGACAAGTATTGCTGTAATATGTATCAATACTCAAATTCAACAGTGTTTGACTTCAAACTACGCATATGAAGTTCGAAGTCAAATTCTATCAAGTTACCTATCTTGCATTTTAGCAGATTTCAATACGAAAACTTAGCAACATAACCAACGCCTCGGGGATAGTTTGCCGCTTTCAGTTTTCATACCTAGTCACAATTCGTAATTCCATTTAAGAAATTCCCATCCAGTAAGTTTTGATCTATAACAAACGTAACAAACAAGCCTTTTCGTCTACACCAAGTTTGTGTCCCAAAAATAAATATGAAAGTCACTAAGCGTTTGCAAAACGTTTCAATATTAAGACAAACTAACAATAGAGATAGTAACAACTATTTCTTGTGCCAACCACTCATAAGTTGAAAAGTACCTAAGTTGAGGGAAAGTTTACACAGTGTCTGGCAAAACATCGTTGTATGGATGAAAGGAAAACAATGGAGAATGTGTCCTGAAACTTGATGAGTCGTGGGGCAATAGTTTGTATAAGAACTTAGGAAACTAGTTTGATAAGTGTTAATAGGTAGGGTTTTGTGTGGAATAGGTTCGCAAATAGTGCAATGGCCTGGCTCATGGATTGTAGTTATCGCCGTTCATTGACACCTGCAACAATATGTGCTTGTAGCTTCGTCATCAAAATAGAACACAAGATTTTCTTTGAACAGCAGAAGGTCAATTCTTGTAATTGAAAACGTTCAAAATTTAGTCGCATTCTCATCCCGGCGACAAACAAATGTCAAAAATGTAGGTACATTAGAAATATTTTTGACAGGCTGAGACTGAGATCAGACTGTGAACGTTCTTAAAATTATGAGAATTGCTCCTCTGAACTGCCGTCGAAAGAATGCGCTCCTGACACCTGTCAGTTTCATACAAATGAATATGTGTTTTGCGAATTTGATCTTTATTAGCTACTAGAATTGTTGCACTGACATGTGTCCGGAACGCATTCTCTCGGCGGCCGGACTGCAAGTATTTACATCCCTGAACATTTACAGAAGGTCTGCTTCAATCGACATCAACGTGAATGCCTAATGTTATTTAATTGTTAACAGTTTGGAACATTCCTGAAACACCAAAGCTCATAAAATAATCTAGTTATCGCTAGAAAGTTACACATTTGACAATCATACTTTGACAACATATTATATTATGGGACAAGCTCGTGGTATATGAGAAATCAATCAGATTAACTCGGATAGTTAGTATAATGTATTTGACGATTTGATTTGATTGGCTATCAAACTACATGTTATTATCGTATGATCCTTCACGTGCTGGCGGTAGTGGTTAGAATTAATCTTACTGTATGCAATTATGTAAATGCTGTTGATAGACTGATTGATCTCACGTTTTGTTGGATACAGTGGGTGGGTTCAAATGTCAGTTGATTGAACACGTTTGTTCTTATTTCATTATTCTTCAAAGAACTGCCGCAAGATTGTCATTTTGATCATTGAGCTTTAGGAAGGGATCGTATCATTATAAAGATTGCCGTAATCACATCGCTTGGTAAAGGGACTGGTATTGGCAATTTACTATAGCTATAATCTTACCTTTAATGCCTTTTAAATCAGCCTGCTGGAGTAGTTGCTGTCTACGTAAGCCTACACCTACGTAACTATGGGGATATGGTGTTTCGTGATAACCGAAGTTCGGTATCAACTGTTACCGCACCTAACCTCGGTACACAAAAGATCTCCGGTCAATATCCATGACCAGCGGCGGCCCTAGATTTTTTTTTAGGTGGTGCAAAATCTTAACGTGGCGCTCCTCTATGTACCATGTATAATATGCATAATATGCAGTTGCTTGCTTGCTTTTGCTTGGCTGGATGACAGATGACTGGTGGACTGTCCACCATGCACCAGTCATTGATGATAGTAATTTAACTTACTATAAAGCCGATTGTCGAGGCGCTGAAATCAACCGAAATCCACCACTGGTGCTCGCATTTCGGTTGATTTCAGCGCCTCTCCTATGACGGCGTCCGGTGCCGCCGCACCGCTCGCACTGCCCTAGGGCCACTACTGTCCTTGACATAGGAACTGACAAAGATGAATGGCTGCACATCTGCTGCGCCCACGCTGTGTTCATCAAAACTTAGGCTATGCACGTTGGTTTAATTACGGAAACTGGACATCAACCGATATGTGAGGCGAAAGTGATTGCGCGGTGTTTAGACATTGGCGGCATTGTATCTTGTAGTGTCTACAGATCCGTATTTGTAGACACTACAAGATACAATGCCGCCAGTAACAGTCACAATACCCCCGCACTTGTTTGATACTGTATTACAGTGGGGTGTTCGTTATTGCTATAATCCGAAACTGACGAAAGAGTGCTAAAGGGAAATGTCTAAACACCGCGCAATCACTTTCGCCTCACATATCGGTTGATGTCCAGTTTCCGTAATTAAACCAGCGTGCATAGCCCATGTTTTGATGAACACAGCGTGGGCGCAGCCATTCATCTTTGTCATCTTTGACCTGTAGCTTGAAAATATTTTTCGTTTTTACTTATTTAATGTCTTCACAATTTTATATCCGTATACAAAATTGTGAAGACATTAAATAAGTAAAAACGAAAAATATTTTCAAGCTACAGGTCAACAGGTCGTGGACTTGATCTCAACCGTATTAATAATGCTACTTCCCATTTCCAGATCACGGACGTGGAGTGCGGAATGAAAACAGCAGCAACACCTATTATGTTCCTCTCACCGAGAGGAGGCCTGTGACCCAGCTGTGGGAACATTACAGGCTGCTGATGACCTGTTGTGTTGCCTCTATTTGTACCAGAAGGGCTAGTTAGGGCTAGGGCTAGTTTTGATAGGTTTATGCGTATCAATAAATATTTAAAATATTTATTCCTCAATGTTCTTGATTGCACCTACCACTGTTTGTCTCTGCATCACCTAAAGGTTGACTGGTAGAAAATGCCTATGGCATTAAGTCCGCCACTGTACATTTATGTGCTTGAAGTATTAAATAAATAAATAAATAAATATTAAGGGCTATTCTCGTAATTAAAAACGTTCAAACTGAGATCAGACTGTGAACGTTCTTAGAATTACGAGAATTGCCTCTGATATCAATCAGTTTCCATTATGTTCCTTTATGTGACTGCTATATACGTTGAATTTAATTTTGTGTCAACTTCAGACTCTGCCGTTTCCTATGTCTTCTTAGGTATCAAAGCTTTTGTGGATAATATGATCATTATTCATCGCACATGATGCGAGGATGAAGTGCGCGCTGGGAAAATCTTTGTATCGCTGATTTATTCACCACAGATGCTAATATTAGAATGCATGTAAAGAAATTGGCATCAAGCGGTACATTAGTAGGTACATATCTACATGTTGCATTCATGCTGAGAACAGGGACGCCAGATCAACTATCGGAATGTAGGTATTAGTAACATAATATATAGGTATTTCAATGTCGAATTTGGTTACGGTAACCATTTCGGCTTTTGACGGCTATGGGGTACGAGCATGAGCTCGTATGTGGATTCGCCTATCTTGACTGTGAAGGTAATGGTTTAAGCTACATAACTAAAAACATCACGTCAACCTATGTGCGCGTGTCGTTATTTATTGAGTGAACAAAGAATAGCTTTCAAATTCGTACTCTGACAGCAATTTTCAAATACATACCTACATTCCTTTTTCATCTTTACATAGAGAGGAAACTAACAAGAAAGGAAAATTGTTTTTATTGTACAAAAACACGTGCATATAAATAGCATAAGTTAGGATACATAATATTATGTCATCATTTCAAACCGTGATCTTCATTCTCAATGTATATAGGTAGTAGGTAAATGTGGCAAAATAAGGTCTGCATGTAAAATAGGGTTATTAGATTTTTATTCGGCGACCGTACAGCCGTACCTCACCTGACGAACTTGTCAAAGTACGTACACGGGTTAGTTACTGCCGGACAAAGGTGTAAAAGTGAAGAGCATAATAAGGTTCTGGCAAGCCCGACAGCACAGATGTGATGCCTCTGTGCTCATTCAAAGAGAGAGCGAGAGCTGCTTTCCTGAATGCACATTTTCTTTTTTTTTTGTAAAAAATGTATGATTGCATTGCAGTATTGATGACTCTGGTCTGTGTGGTGGCCGGACTTAAAGAATAGCACCACCCCTTACTTCCCGTGGGTGTCGTAAAAGGCGACTAAGGGTCGTACCGGAGAATGGGCAGCAGCGTTCTCTATGCATTCCACCACCATACCATACTACGATCGCCAACCCGCCTGCCAAGCGTGGCGATTATGGCAAACCCCCCCTTTTGGGGGAGGCATATGTCCAGCAGTGGACGTCTTTCGGCTGAAATGATGATGATGATGATTAATGACTCGATTTTTGAAAGTAAGTCACTCTCAGTGTAAATCATAATGATATGAGCATTATGATTTACACTAAAAAAACAACTTATTAATTGCTATATAAATAGTTACTGTATTAAACCACAACAACTAAAATAAATTAGGCGTTTATTGAATCTAAAAGAAGTTTCTTTATAAAGAAAATATAATATTAAAATCGACGTGTATTTATCCCACTCACTGCCGTGCCAAGAACTCTCGATGCCAAGGAAACCCTTCCTTGGCTTGGCTTAGCAAAATAAGTAACGATCGTTGATCAAAATGAATCCAATTGATGTAATTTATTCTGAATATGAAACACTTTCTGATATGGGGACTCGTTAATTGCTTAGCAACGAGAATCAACGGAAAATATTAATATCATGTTCTATTATAAATATTATTTTTAGCCTTCTTCCTTTCCCCTTCTTCATATTTATTATTTACCTACCACGTTTAATAATTATTTGAGAGCTCGTAGTTAGTGAGCATTACCTAGACTAGAGGTGAACATACAACGTCAATAGTCACATGAAGGTATCTCTCTCTGGCGGAGTGGAGCCACCCTTGTTCTGCAATTAGCCCGTGTTTCAATTCATAGTTGTGCAAAATTTCACGTATCTAGTCCCAGTAGTTTAGGCTGTGGTACAACTTTAATACAATCAAGCAGTTAAATCGGTCGTGCAGGATTCGGCCCTTTTTTACGGCATCTACCTGTGTTTCTCTTGCTTCTACATATGAATGCCACCATTCTAGAATTCTTTCTAAATACCCCCGAAGGGTACCCTGTTCGTATTAAATTAGATTGCCACTTTACACGCACTCTCACCTGACATTCTTTATGCGGAATGTGCGTGGCGCCTTTTAGTATTAATTTACACACATAGGTTTGTATGTTTGAGGGTTGGTATTTTGATCATTAATCAACATGACTAACTTGGCGTATTGGTTACCCTAACCATGGTTTTGAATACTATTTATAACAATTAAAAAAGTTTAAAGGTCTTTAAATCGTCTCTTATACCATACAATTACATTTTCTTTTAAATTAATAAATGAATTAATTTTATTTTAAATAAAATTCTATGGTTCATTTATTATAAGGCTTGTCGGTCTTCAACAAATTGTACTTCGGTGAGTGTGCCCAAGAACTCCGTGACCTCATTCCACCGGCCCCCTTCTACCTTCGGACATCCAGACGCACTGCAAGCTACCATCCCTGCCTAGTTGCTATTCCACCAATTCGCACTAAGCGTGCGAACTAAATGTCCTTTATAATGCGCACAGCAAAAGAGTGGAACTCTCTACCTGCGTCTGTGTTTCCGAGCGTATACAACCCGAATCTCTTCAAAGTAAGAGTGAACAGGCTTCTTCTAGATAAGCTCACTCCATCGTCGACTTTGTCTCTGTCACCTCTGACCTAGACTAGAGTCAAGAGCAAACCTGTTTAAAATAAAAATAAAAAATTAGGTATGTAATGTAATAAACTACTCAAAGAAATTAATTTGGTATCCAATAAACTAAAGAAATATCATGCATCATTGCATATACCAGAATGTAAATAAAAAAATAAACTACTCATGAATATAAAGCTATAAAGGTAACAGCAGTATCTGAAAACATAAATTAAACATATACAAAAATACATACAGTTACGAACTGACACACACTACAAACTGCATGCTACCTCATAATATTAATATTCAAATTAAAACAGAATGAGTGATATCATTTTATTTTGTTCGTAACAAAAGGTTTCGGGCACATTCGTTTTACGGCGCGGTAGACGGCGCGGTCCGTACTATGATAAATGTTTTAACTTTACTTCGCCGGTGTTACGATAAACAAACAATTTGTGAAGAGAATCACTGTTGCTCAGGGTGGAATAAAATTAATTCTGATTTATTACGACCTTCGTAGTTTATTATACTATCATTCATGAATTAATTTAGGAATAATATTAAAATAATTGCGATTCTATTTTGAAATAGTGATAGATAACAAATGACAACCATAATAAATGTCTCTTTACTACTTCAATAGGGTCGCTACGGAAATTAATGTAGCGGTGCTACGAACTGCTACGAACGCGGCTACGAGATAGCTACGAAGCCATATCGTGTAGCAAATGTCTACAGGCTTATTTATTTTCATAACGTAGGTAAAAAATCAACTTCTTATTCGATATGAACATAAAGCTTGTAATTAAATATAATTTCTCTTTGACAAATGCGTGCCTGTCACTAATTCCTCTTAACAAGACAAACAGACAGCTAATGAAACCGACCTTCATACAAAGTCAGGTTCGACGTGTAACTTTGTATGTAATATTAAGTATGAACCCTGAAGCACTTGTAAGACCTTTGTCAGCCCGAAGTGACGATACCGTTATATCAGTTTGATTTTCAGATAAACGGGTATATTTGTGTTGTTATTTGAGTAGGCCGATTAGATTTTAGTTGGACAATGGACATTGGAGTAAAGTGTTCTGATTTTATCAATTAAACTCCTCCCTCTCTCTTTACTCTTGTGATTTATGCAACTAAACTTTTTACGATGACAATACCAACCCACTCCTGCTTTGCACGGATTTCACGACTTGACAAGACACCATAATGTAAGTTTAATATTATACAGGTAAACTTTTTGGAAAAATATCTCTAAATGATGTGAACACCGCATCAAAACCCGTTGTGTAGTTTAGAAGAACAAGGTGGTCACACAGACGGACACGTAAAGCGACTTCAGTTTATAATATTATGTTTAGATATAGATTATGTATTTGACGTGATCTTTTCACTTAGGCCCTCATGACCCACCTCCGAAGACAATAAAATTGTGAATTGGGAACACAATATGTTTGAAATTATTTGAAGTAATTTAGTTGGAACTTATCGGAAGGTGTTGGAACAGGCTTCTAAAGTAAAGTATACAATAATAAGATCTCAGGTTTGCTCTAAAGTAATACTTCAGCAACTGTTGGTGTCACAACAAGCAAGACTTTCATAATATGTAGTCTAACAAGTGAACCGGGTCAAACTAGGATCTCATAATCTACTGGGTTTAAGTTTATAGGCAAATTGAATAGTGTCACAGACATCACACAAACAATTTATAGAAGATTAGAATCTGTTCGCGGCTTCGCCCGCTTACAGGGAAATTATCCCATGGGACCATACATAGTATCATTTCTCAGGTCATGGCCTACCAGTGTGCCTGAATATATTTATGCGTGAAAAGGTAAAACACACAGACAGAGTTACTTCCACATTTATAATACTGATATGAATTAAAGGCGTTAGAAACAAAATAATCGCTGAAGTGTGTGTAGTTAAAACAACATAGATACTCCTCTCTTATGTCACAAGTTTTATTTTCATGGCAAAGTAATGCAATGATTATGCGTAAGCACGATGACGTTCACATCATTCTCACGCATAAACAATAAGTGACTGTAATCGTAATGCCAAAAGGTGACTAACTATCTCCACACTTGAAATCTTTTCCACAATTTGAAGTGATTTTAACTGATATTGAGGTCCCTTTCTAAAGTTGAGTTTGTCATTATGTGGGGGTGCTATATATTCACGTGACCTTGATAAACCATAACATTTAATGGTACTTAGAGCAAGTAATCATTACACGTGGAATGACTAAACTTGAATGTAAAACGGGAGTAAAATGAGCGAATATAGCCAAAATACAAGGACACACTTTGATTGTAAACATCATTGGTTTAACATAATTGAGTAAATAAACAACTTATCACCGAGTTTAGACGCAACTTTGCCCTCTGCGGTAGGAATTAAGTTTTATCTAAAACTGAATTGTGTTTTAATTATTATGTTTTTTATATTAGTTGTAATCCTAATGTTACACTTTAAATTCGAACTGTTTACTCAACCTTTATTTTTCAATAAGCGGCAGTCCCTATCACTATTCTGGCCCATATAAAGCTATTGCCCTCATAACCTAAATTGGTCCCCATCTTTGACCCAGCACTTACAGAAACTGCTTTTTCTAGTACCCATATCAAACAGTTTCCATCAGTACCTACATACTCGATGACCTCTAAAACAAAACAACTGTAATGCCAACCTACCAAGTCAGAAACACTGAAGCCGCAGGAAGTGGCTCCACAGTGCACACTGCTCAACAACTTGACAACAAGTCGTAGCAAACCTCTCCTTATTGTTATTTCCTAGTTTCCTGAATTCGTACCTATAACTTTTATAAATTGTACTCGATGTTCTCGCAAATTACCGAGTTTACTTCAGTGCACGATAAAGTCAAATCGACTGAAATATTTAATGTTGTTTGGAATGAAAGGCTACAACAGCCCTGGAAACATTTTGCAGCATGATTTTTTTTTAGGTTGCAATTTTGCAGGAACGGCATTTTTAACGGTGACAGCAATTTTACATTTTTAATTTAAAAATACATACTTTATGTATAGGTGATGTGGTGGATAAGTAGTGTAAGTGAAGTTAAGCGCGCATTACTGCAGCAGCGCAGCGCATTGCGGCGTGGCCCGTCTATAGTACTTTGTGATGGTTGATAGAAAATGTACGAAAGTGATGAGGATTTCGGCATAGCGGTGCGGCCTGCCCAAATCTGCGTCAGCCCTTGAAACTGAAAAAAACATATTTTATATGCACTTTGAAATCTTGCCATCGATTAAAATCAACTTTTCAATTACTTTATTTGCGTATCTGGAATTAATTACACTGCCAATGATTAATGTAGCCCCGGGCAATATTAATGTGGCCCCGGGCAATATTAATGTAGCCCCGGGCAATATTAATGTAGCCAGGGCAATATTAACTAACTCTCTCAACTATACAGCAGGGATACCTTGTGATTCGACTTTGTACTCGCGACATCAAAGGACTCGTTGTAATACACATAGCGGAAATAAAAGCATTGTAATAAGCATATAAAGAGCATTAAAAGAGCATAAAATAATTATGAGCATTTTGTATAAAGTCTTACTGCAGTTCAGTGAGAAAATCTTCACATAAAATGTTTCACTTATTTATTTTATGAAGATCCTTTGAAGATAGGAATGCTATTATGTATCTAACTATTGTCCCACTGCCTGCAGTGGGACAGTACAGGCTAGTTAAATAGTTCCTCTCCCTTTTCCACACAATTCTGTCTTTTGCCAGTCCTTACGGTAGCAGTCAAGCTCGTTTCGCCATCTTCGTCTTGGCCTGCCGCGATGGCGTCGTGCGTTTAGTGAGACCCAATCGGTGGTTCTCTTAGCCCAATTGTCATCTGACATGCGGCAAACATGTCCGGCGGTATAAACAAATAAACAAACTCTTCAGCTTTATAGTATTAGTATAGACAATAAGCAATCTCTCTAACTAAGCCTTCAAAGGTTTGAAAGCCTCTATAATGAAAAAGATTAGGTATTAAAAATTCCTTTTTTATTGCAACTTAATCCAATCCATTACACGTATTATGGACTTAACAATCTTAATTACATCATTTTAATAACTTTTCAGCCTTCAATAGTAACATAAGCCGTTTTAAACTATCGCCAGAATAACAAATTGTGTTTGTTTTGCAATAAATCTACTTGGCCATCTTCAGGCCATTGGTCAATATTTTTTGTTTACGTACAGTCTCTCAGATAGATATCTGAGAGGCTCTCCGTAAACAAACAATATTAATTTCGCAAATGGGATACCAATACTATGAAACAGCATGTAAGTTCGAAATAACTTAGAATATTGCCACATAATGCTGAGGTTATTTCGCGCTAAGCAAAAACTTACATCCTAACTTATCACTTAGGTACGTTGTAAGAAACTCATTACTTAATGTTACACCAATCTATATTTACGATGTACAGTGAGGCCGCAAAAGTCCATAAGAACGCTAAAGATTACATTGCTACGAACCGAGCTAGCACGATACTTCCGTGCGTATGTGTGCGCGTGTATGAGTATCCAGATTCCACAGATAACACACACTAAGGAACTGTCGTCGCACTGAGCTTAAAAACATCATTATTATTTTTCTGTGCCATTGAATACGCATCACACAGTCACAGAGAAATTCGCGCAAATACGTCATGTGCTGGTAGCCGTATGAACTAAGTGTTGGATTCGCAAATAACGTAGCCCGAGTTCAAATCATGGTCGGTCCGTTGCGGTTATTTCTTAATTTGAAAATTCCCAATCTATATTAATATAGTTGTTTTTTTTTATATTTCTATGAAAAATACTATTGCATTTTTTGCACTAAATAGTTGCAAATTACGAATATGATCTATTAACCACAAGAAGTGGTTAATAGATCATATTCGTAATTTGCAAGTATGATAAAAATAAATTGAACTATTATGTTAGAACAGTGCGGGTAGAAGAATAAAAAGCAAAATTCTTTATTTAGTTTTTTTGTGATCTACCTTTCTAACTCTAAGAAATGTGTGAACAAGTTAAAGAATAATTTAATATATTATGTAATGCTAATCCATAACTTCCAATCGGGTAAGAACTTACAAAAAGTCAACAATTGCTTGGGATTTGAACTTGCGGCACACTGATTTGCGCTTCAATCTGTGTGCTCTATACCACTGATCTTGACTTATGCTAAGTTGATGAAATTGTGAATTTCAATCATTTGTTGGCGAAAACTTGATTCTTTTATTTTCGTAAATCTGTGACGCAAGCTTTATCTGATAAACTTGCGATAAAGTTTGTTCACCTCCTTCTACTAATGTATCCCAATATTTCCAAACCATACGAAAAAAATGTATGGGCAGTGTCGGTAACACGATCAAAACATTGACTTACTCCGTGTTTGGTATTATGAAACTCAACCGATGCAATGTTAGCGACAGTTTTGTATGACGAACGATATCTATCGTAAGTTATTTGGACTTTTTGGTACAGGGTGGTTGAATGACATTTATCGCAAGTTTATTTGAAAAACACTTTAGTCTGATTGACGTCACAAACTCAATCATATTTGTGTAAGAACTAAAACAAATCCGGTCGGAATTTGGCAATAATTGTAATTTAATCGATGATTGAAGTTGGTTGCTTATACTCTTGGTGCGAAGAGTTTTCAACTCGGTTTATTATAAATGTGTCAATAGTTTTTTATGCAGTTGCACTGCACCTTAGGAAAAGGCAGATTTCAGTGTGGCTGCGCCCTCAGACGTCCTGAGGGATTGGTTATTTTGAAAGCAATGCTTTGAGTTTGAGTTGCTTCGAGGAAACTGATCGGATTCATGGCCTGCTGCTTCGACTCAAGGCTCCTTCAGATAGACTCTAGTAGAACAATTTCTATGAAAACTACATGGAAAATATTCTACCAGAATCGCGTTAGACCGTCGCATCACGTACCTGCGCCTTTACTGTATTACCACCAACTATTACTTTTCTATTCTAAATCATATGTTGCCTACGATATGAAACGATTGTTTTAAAAAGGGGACAGTAACAACCCAAAAAAAATGTTTCAGTGAACTGTTGCGGGTGATATCCGCACCGTGCAGCAGTATCAGCGCTCGCTGCAGGTGCTGCGTATTTGATGTGCAAGCGTATCGCGAATATTTCACAGTATCTGCAGTTTGCTCAGGGCTGCCACTGAAAATATTGTATTAACTGAAATAAACTGTGAATATCCATTGAACTACTATAAACATATATTTTTTAATAAATCATACACAGTGCGAGCAAGTTGGGACTTTTATATACTTTGTAAAGAGTTCTCATTAGACATTATTTACCCCCAAACTTATCAACACGTACCGGGTTGGTGGTAAATGGCTTACTGTGCCCACTAAGTTTTGTTTTATGTTGTTTGTTAGTTATCCTAAGATTTCCAATACTTCATTTTGTCTGTTACCTGTGAGAACCTGTACCTGGCTCTCTGTTGTTAATCCGTCGTTATTCTTCTGTTTTAGCTAACTCGTTTCTTTATTAATATTAAACTGAGGATTAAGGTATCCCAAATTAAGTAAAGGTGAGTAATGTTACTATTTATAAAGATGCAAAAAACCCTGGTAAACATAACGAATAGGCTTCAACGTTGAGAAATGACCGGGATTTGTTGTGAAAAACTACAAGCATTTACGTGTCTGAGCATCGTGAGTGATGCGGGGTAGCCCTGGGACGCCCGGCCATTGCATATAGCGGCCGGGCAATGCGAATATTGGCCGCGGAACAAATAAAAACGGTCGTCCGCACACAATACGAGATACTGTTGTTTATGACACGGTCGCGACTCGCGGGCGTGCGGCTTTTGTGTAATTGACTTGATTCCGCGCGCTTTTGTACTGATTCGGCGCAAAAAAATCGTTATCTACCTACATTTTATCAACGTCATACCATTTTCTCGGAAAGATGAATTAATTAACAATAAATAGCTTTTTGTAGCATTGAGTTTTTATCAGTGCCCTGAGAGTAGCAACGAACTGATCTTGGCTAATGTGAAACATGGTGATAACATACTACAATAAAATTGTAGATCCTATTTTGAAACTGGCCTTAATTAATATTGGAGTACATGAGCTAGCAAGTATACAGACAGACCAAGTGTTTTCCATGAGTTATTCACAAGCTCGAATAATAATGAGATGTACCTACTTCTGTGTAGTTACAAAAATATCCGAAATTCGAAGAAAACCGACGAAAGACGAAAACCTAATCAAGCGTTCTCAAACGAAGATAGTGTGACCTTATATTTGCAGTTATATTCACTTCGTTTGTTTAAACTAAACGAGTTATATTTTAGTTAATACGTTAGCCTTTAAGAGCGTTTACGCCGTATGGCATTTCATACAAACTTTCAAGCCCTTGTTTTTCGAAATGAATGAACCGATTTTAATAAAACTTCATACGCATAAGCAGAATGCAAAGGTCTAAAAAGTAAGTTAAGAACATTTTTGAAAAATAGTGTTACAGCCAAATTAGACCGATTTTAAATTTTCCATAGAAACAGAGATTTCCAGTTATGTTTTTTTAAATAAGACATTTCGAAAATGTTCTGTACTAATTTTTTAGACCTTTGTGTCCTGCTTATACGTATGAAGTTTCAACAAAATTGGTTCATTCATTTCGAAAAACAAGGGCTTGAAAGATTGTATGAAATGCCGTACGTCGTCGAGTCGTGTCTTCGTACAAAAGTGAAGCTGACATAAAATAATTATGTTACTTTGTGGCAGCACTATCAAGTAATAATACATACACTACACACACTTTAATTTTTTAGAAGGAATATTTCTATTTAATAAGTATTAAGTATTTAATATGTTATTCTTTACTTATGTGTCTCAATTTCTTTGAACATAATAGTGATTTAATTTCGCCGTTCCATATTCACTTACAAGTCCTCCCCATGATATTTGGTACGTGTCACATGAGGCAGACATGGGATTACGTCAGGATAGCTATTTTAGACCGCCTGCCCACCTCTGCTCAACTAACATAGGATTAACAGTGTGGGAGTTAGTTCAAAAAGTATTTTGACCCAGCCGGTGTGCCCAGATGTGACTAACCATACCAGGATTTCGTGGAAAGAGATTCCTGTTTATGTATTGGAAAGGTCTAGCTATGTCTGGTGTTGAGTCATCATCTGCCCCACCTACGTAGTTTACAAAAGACAAATATTCTGCTATCATAAGCACACCGCCGAAGTTTGTTTACCGCCATAAAAAGGTGAATAAACTTCCAGTTTCAAAAATTTATTTCTCTAAAATAATTTTACAATATTCACTTACAAGAGAAATAAAACAATTTTTTTTATTAGTTATAACAGGTACAACATCGGGAAGAATGACTATTTAACCTTTTGACAGCCACAGTCATAATAGTAGGTATAACTAAAGTTAAAAAAAAAACTTTAAACTATTTAATAAATTAAATAGTTCAAAGAAAGGTTATCACGACAAATATGCATTAACTGTAAAAGAGTTTTCAGTAGGTACACTGCCGTTTTATTGTTTGTTGAGATTTAAACCGTGAAGGAAAATTCTTCAGTATTTGAAAAAACAAATCCGTTTCAAATTTTCCGCTGACACAAATAGATTGCCATCGACATGCTAGGAAGAATACTTTTATGAAATGTTAATTTTTTACTAGTTCTTTCCATTTCTTAATTTATAACCTTTTTTTTTAATATTTTTTCTGTTTCTTATTATCGTTCAAACCTGATGATATACTAACGTTAATAATATGAGTTAAAGGGCCAGCTATACTATTAGCAACAAATTTTATGACTTGGGTGGAAACCCCACTCAAACTCAAAGCATTTATTTAAATTAAACCACTTACAGGCACTTTTGAATTGCCAAGAAGTCGGTCAGTCAGAAAATATGAAGCTAGTTGCCCATTCCAAAGCGTAGGTACCTATGGAGAAGAAGTAAGTACTTCGTTCAAAGTAAGTACTTAGTTGTATTATAAAATATAAAGTAAAAATATTTACAGATATTATACCTAAGTAGGCTAGTACACTCAGCGTCAAAAAAATATACATCCACTAGAATCAATTCGATTATCTACACTTCAATCAACTCAGCCTATCACAGTCCACTGCTAGACATAGGCGTCTTCCAGGCTGCGCCACGACACTATGTCCTCCGCCTACCGCATCCAGTCTGTCCCAGGCATGTTCTCTAGGTCATCCGTCCGTCTAGCAGACGGGGACCCACACGCACGCTTGCCGATACGCGGTCTCCACTCTAGGACTCGTCTGCTCCACCGGCCATCGGTCCTTCGATCAACATAGTAAGCCAGGGCAGCAACCTCGGTCCATTGGAATTCATAGAATGGTAAATAACCTTCCGATGGTTGACAAAGAGGCTAATCGCACTCTATTTGCAGATAACCTAAAACTATATCTTGCGGTTAAGAACAGGCAAGATTGCCAAAAGTTACAGCAAGTCATAGATAGAGTGGTAACCTGGAGCAATAAAAATAATTTGCAATTTAACGTCTCGAAGTGCATGACTATGACTTTCAGCCGGGCACTCTCTCCGGTTACATACCAATACCCAATTAACGGGATACCATTAGCGAAAGTGTCTGAAGTCAGAGATCTAGGGTTAACTTCTCCTCTAAAGTAGAATTTGAGAGTCGCCGTTTCAGCCGATAGACGTCCACTGCTGGACATAGGCCTCCCCCAATTTTGGGAGGGTTTGCCATAATCGCCACGCTTGGCAAGCGGGTTGGCGATCGCAGTATGGTATGGTGGTGGAATACATAGAGAACGCTGCTGCCCATTCTCCGGTACGATCCTTAGTCGCCTTTTACGACACCCACGGAAAGTAAGGGGTGGTGGTATTCTTTAAGTCCGGCACCACACAGACAATTTGAGAGTATATTACCGAAATCCTACATGTAAGAAAGCCTACAGAAATTTAGGATTCGTGCCTCGGTTAGCTAGGGGCTTTGGGCTTTACTATCAAGGCAATTATTGCATTGTATAACTCTTGAGTGAGGAGTCAATTAGAGTTTAACGCAGTCATCTGGTCTCCACATGAAACTAAATATAGTATCATGTTGGAGAGAGTGCAGAATAAATTTATTAGATATTTATATTAAAACAATTACGAAGTATACCCATTTTACCCAAATAAGTATCCTACCTTATTCATCTTGGGTATGTTAGGATACAATGAGTTTGAGTCAGAAGGAATTTAGCGCTAGTCTCATATATCTTCAAGGTGATGAGTGGAAAGATTCACAATCCAGACTTATTGCAACAGGTGTACATGTGTGTTCCGGACAGATACGTGTGGGTCTAACTGTAGTTTGTAAGTTGTCTACATTATCGCATTAGGTGACAAACCTGTAAAGATAAATTGTATGGTGGGAAATAAATAAATGAACATGGCCAGCCCACTGTGCAAGCTATGTCGGTAACTCCGGTCCTTTTCCGGACAATTTTATTCCCACACTTAGTGTTCTATAATACTGTACCTAGCGATGTGTAGCTACAATTAAGTACCCAATATGTAATAACTTTTGTGTCTGCTCATTGATACAATATTATAGAACCAAGATTGTAAACTATTCATAATTTTTGTCGATGTATAAATAATTTTGAGGCTGTCTGTACATAAATAACAACTCTTACATAATATTGCAAAAAATAATTCGTTAAATAACGATACTCAACACCGTTTACTTTCATACAATTTAATTTTTCCCTTACAAATCTATCAAACAAACTTATTTTATAATAAATAGGTGAGCAAGTCACAGTGAAGTGCACTTATAAGTTTTTAAGTGGAGAGATTCAACCGACTTCAGAAGATTAAATAAATAGATAACTTGAAAAACGAAGTCCTTCGCGACTAAGTTGAAAAGGAAAGTTATGATATGAGATTTACTGAAACCTGTGATTGTTTTAATAAAAGTTTGTATATTTAAAGTACTAAGTTCTTAAACTAATGTGAGTATACCTAAGTAATTTTGAGTCGGCGCCAAACAATCAACGAACGAAGATCACTAAGTTAGCTCGGTCCTTTTTTATTTGTAGTTTATGTGAACGATATCGATCAGTGCCTCCGTTCATCCAAACTATTATGCTTTGCCGATGACATGAAAATCTTTGCCACTATTTCAACGTTCGAAGATAGAGTAGCACTACAGGCAGTCTTATATCGGCTTGAAGAGTATTTTCGGGCTAATAAACTTGATCTCAACCCATCCAAGTGTTCGGTGATACTAGAAAACGTGCAGTCCCAGCCACTACTTATACTTTGGCGGGCCAGATTTTGCCAAGGTGCAATACTATTCGTGATTTGGGCGTCCATCAAGACAGTAGGTTACTTTTTGACACAAATCCGGCCAAGTGCGTGTCGGGCCACGCACAGTGTAGGGTTCCGTTATCACAATGTAGTACGATTCTGTTGTTCTTTATTCTGAATAGGAAAAAAAAAAACATATTTTGGTTTTCAATGTAAGTCTTTACCCATTATAAACAAGCAACTACTTCATCTTAGTCACTTTAAAGGATTAATGCTAAGGATTTTGTATTTGGTACAAAATTATCCAACACCCAAGTTCAACGACTATTACTGCTAAACTAATAAAGTTATCTTAACCGCTATACTTTTCCTTTAAAGTTCATGAAATGCACTATCATCGAGAATTTTTCCAGATTTTTCAAGCCAGTAGTTTAGCTTTTAGAGGGGGGGGACGCCCTACTGGAACAAAAATTTGCATACGCCGACAAAGTGGTAAAATAAAATTTTGGAAAATATTTTTTTTTAGGGTAGCTCTCCTACATGTGAAGTGGGGATGAATATTTTTTTCATCATCTACCCCATCGTGTGGGGTATCGTTGAATAGGTCTTCTAAAATAGCTTTGGGGTAGCTAAAATTATTTTTCGATTTAATGCTCCATTTACGAAATATTAAAGTTTAAAGTGCAAATTTTTGTTTCAGTAGGGCGTCCCCCCCCCCTCTAAAAGCTAAACTACTGGCTTGAAAAATCCGGAAAAATTCTCGATGATAGTGCATTTCATGAACTTTAAAGGAAAAGTATAGCGGTTAAGATAACTTTATTAGTTTAGCAGTAATAGTCGTTGAACTTGGGTGTTGGATAATTTTGTACCAAATACAAAGATGAAGTAGTTGCTTGTTTATAATGGGTAAAGACTTGCATTGAAAACCGAAATATGTTTTTTTTTACCTATTCAGAATAAAGAACAACAGAATCGTACTTCATTGTGATAACGGGCTACTACGGAACCCTACACTGTGCGTGGCCCGACACGCACTTGGCCGGTTTTTTATTTCTTGTTGAAAATCCTCAATAAAAAAATTTATAACCCTGAGTTATTGTCAAAATGTTATTTTAATGTGAGTAGTTTCAAGTAGAGCACTTCGTTTTAATCCACACATACGTGTAACTCATACATCTTCGAATTACAGGCAGAACAGTTACATTGTGCGCGCAAACAGGTAAACATTAAACCTACTACCACAAAACAGTGTTACTAGACACCTTTCAAACACGACATATTTATATGGACTTTGACATAACACTGACATTAGACACACGTTGAACAAGTGTTAAGTTTTTGTGGTAAGCCTAGCATTCCAAAAAATGCGCTCTCTGTCGCAACGACGTGTCCCCTTACATGTGCACCCGTTCGGTTTTCTGAAGGAAAGTGTCGCGCCGCGCCGTCGGCGTCGCAGCGCATCACGTTTTACGTAATTAATTAATTTGCTTGTTTAGTTTAGCAATTAAAAAAAAAAATACGCGTCGACATAGGAACGTCCTCCGTTTTTTTGTCGGTTAAAAAGCGTCTACCTATTTTGGTCCAAACGCGCATCCTCGAATACTTCAGACACGTCGCGAGTCTTGAGGGTGACTTAGAGCGCCTTGTCGTGCAGGATGAGTGGAGGGCACTAGACTACTCGGATGCTGACTTATCTGAAATGGACTCAGCTGAGATGGACTGACCAAATGAAAAAATCCGCAGTGGGCGATCCCTTGTATGGGTAGCTACAAACTCCAGAAATCGGAATAGGTGGCGAGAAATCTTGAGGCGTATCACATCAGCTCTTAGATAAGAAACTACGTGAGGACTACGACCGCTCTGATAAGAGTACTACGAAGGAGAAGATTGGTTCAGCACCTTTGAAAACCAAGAAAACGACACTAATGACGTTTTCTTTTTTTAATCTTCGCAGTTGCCATTTTGGGTTTTCATTTTGACCTCACTATGGGATTCAGCACCCTCGAAAACCAAAAAATCAATACCTACGATGACATTTTTTTTAATTTTCGCCCCCGTCCACTTGGATTTTAATTTTGACTATCGACTTTAACGCCCTCGAAAACTTATATTAAATCTATCTCGCAAGAAAAAAAAAAAGAAGCAAAAACAGAAAAGAAGAATGAAAGAAGAAAGCCATTTATTCTACCAGTTTACCCCTACCGCAAGCCGCGTTAGGTCTCAGGTGATTATAAAGGTGAAAGTTTGTGAGTGTGTGTGTGAGTGTGTGTGTTAGTGTGTGTGTGTGTTTATATGTTTGTTAGCTTAGAGGTAGCTGACACCCTGGATTAACATATAGGCTACTTTTTATCCCGATATTCCCACGGGATCGACAGTTACGCGGGTGAAACCGCGGGGCGCAGCTAGTAGTTTATAAAAACATCTATTTATTTAGGTCTCAGGTGATTGTAGTATATGATAAAAACTACCATTTAGTTAGGTCTCAGGTAATTGTAGTAGATGACATAAACATCCATTTAGTTAGGTCTCAGGTGATTGTAGTAGATGACATAAACATCCATTTAGTTAGATCTCAGGTGATTGTAGTAGATGACATAAACATCCATTTAGTTAGGTCTCAGGTGATTGTAGTAGATGACATAAACATCCATTTAGTTAGGTCTCAGGTGATTGTAGTAGATGACATAAACATCCATTTAGTTAAGTCTCAGGTGATTGTAGTAGATGACATAAACATCCATTTAGTTAAGTCTCAGGTAATTAGTAGATGATAAAAACATACATTTAGTTAGGTCTCAGGTGATTGTAGTAGATGAAAAAAACATACATTTAGTTATTGATTCAGGTGATTGTAGTAGATGACAAAATCTCTTCAAAAGCTCGGAGCTCGCAGCCTCCGTGTCACCTTATTGAGTTACGTATAATTTGGCGTTCACCGCCGCGATCTGCCAGCTGATAGGGCTGTAACCGTCGCTTTCTTACTTTTTTGGTATTATCCTCGATTTAAAAAAAAAACTTGATATACGAAATTTTGGAAATGTTGGTTGAAAAAAATAAGTCGTAAGCTGACTTGGACGACAAACAAATTGAATGGGCTCTCAATTATAATCGGCTTAATGGCTGACAAGCAAAAGTTGATCATTATATTAAAAGCTGTGTAGAAGGTCTTTTTTGGGGTTCCGTACCCAAAGGGTAAAAACGGGACCCTATTACTAAGACTCCACTCTCCACCTATCTGTCTGTCACCAGGTTGTATCTCATGAATCGTGATAGCTAGACAGTTGAAATTTTCACTGATGATGTATTTCTGTTGCCGCTATAACAACAAATAATAAAAATAATATAAAGTTAAAATTTAAAGGGGTATAAAAGAAATGTTTTTTTCGGCGTTTTATGCCTTGTGGTACGAACCGCTCGTGTCGCGAATCGCACTTGGCCGGTTTTTAATATTTCATGATTTTTTTTTAACTCATATTAATAGATAAATTTCCTTTTCCTTTATTGTATGTATAGATAAGTAATTATTTACAGTAGGTACTAAATTATATGACTAACTAACAAATACAAAACTAAAAAGTCACTTCTCAACATACATTCTCCTCGACGGAAGCGCCCCTGCCAATCACTGGAAGGTTTCAATATAATGGAGTAATTAACTAAAACAGAATTACCGATTTGTGCCGCCCCTAGCGCGAGGTATCGAATTATCTACCGAACCCGAGAACCTCTGGTGTCTTCACTTTTAATTGACTATTTCATTAAGGTATTCGTGCTACAGATTTCAGGATCAATAATAATTGATGACTATGGATTTGAGGAAAAAGTGATTTATAATTCGTAAGATGTTGGAGTTAAGAAGCAATTTCTTGGAGCTTTGGGGGATTTGGATTAAATCCAATAAGCGACATCCTGAACGTTTTAATTTTTTGACTTAATTTTCTGTCTGTTAGAACACGGATTCTACCAACACACAGTGCGGCTGTACCTCTAGTGTAAGTGTGCGCTACTCTGTAGTATTATTGCCGTGACACAAAAACGAGAACCCGCCCTCAAACAAAGATGATTGTTTAGCCTCAAAAGTAAACAAACATCAATAAACACGGGCTGACCTCCTCACGACCCTCCATCCATTACGACAACTGCACGGAGGGCTTCGGCAGAGTCGTAAACGTCACACGATATTTATACCGCGATAAACAGACGGCATATGCAAATTGCACGAAAGTACGATGTTCTGTGAGTGATAAGGGGATGGAAACTCAATATCCCTGTGCGGCTAAATGTAGACACCTTCCCTACCTATTACTCAAGGTTTATTTATCTACAAATAATTACATTTTTCCTGTTAGTGGGACAAAATAAATAAGCCACAAAAAAGTTATTCTACATTTATCAGACAGTGTTATCTGTCATATTCACAAACCCTCAGAAACACCACAGAATATTTATTTTAAAGTTCTTTGAGTATAAACAACTTGGGACTCGCTAAATGCCAGTGACGTCCCTATTAAGTCCACCTAAAGTTCTCTGCAAAAATCTTATGAAACAGCCAATTTGTTACTCAAACTACTTTATGAAAAGCTTTAAAATAAAAACAGAGACAATTGCATAATGTATTCGTACAAATTAGCCTTATTCCGGCCATTAGGCGTCTGTTGGCTGGGCGCCCGCGCGCGGCCGGTATTGAGCGCGCCACAACACCCACATTACCACTTAATGTGCACTTTTCTTACACATTTACAGTGCACTTGGTGAGCGTGACTTGCTGTATAAACCTGTTTGACAGCAGTTCAACTTGAAACTTAAACATAATAATGATAATAAGGCTAGTTTTTCGCGACGTGGAATGTGAATTCTATAGAACACATTCTTAATCATACTTGTCTTCAGGAAAGTTACGACGTGTTACTTAATATAACGTTATATTCTGTAGGGTTACAATCAACCCAAATCGTACTTTGATCAGTGTTTTATTAAGTAGAGCAGTTGCGGTAGCCTTTTGAGTGATTCAAATTGATTTCAGTTTGTATCCGAGTAACGTTCTACTGACTAAGGGTAGGTACTTGAAGTAGGTACTGTTAGAAGTAGAACTTCTGTATTGCTTTGTAGTGCCACCCCGTGACACAGAAAACATTGAATGGAACAATATTTTTATGGAAATGATCGGGTTTAGCCAAACCGACGTTCCACTTACTGTTGAGATAAATGAAGAGGTTATTTTTTGGAAGAGAAAGGTTCTTTTTTATTTGTGGTCTCATGACTATGCTTGGATGCTGGTGAAATGGGAGCCGATGTCGTATTATTTCCTATGAATACACATTACTATTGAAATTCACTACTTGTGCTAAGCAGCAGTTCTGCTTAATTCTTTATTACGTTAACTCATGTAAAGAGCTAAGTTGAAAAGCATAATAATATTTTTTTACATCGTGGGACAATTAAACTCAGTTAAGCTGGCAGGCATGTCAGCCTAATAA
Source organism: Mesoligia furuncula (assembly GCA_916614155.1). Classification (NCBI taxonomy): domain Eukaryota; kingdom Metazoa; phylum Arthropoda; class Insecta; order Lepidoptera; family Noctuidae; genus Mesoligia; species Mesoligia furuncula. Next base: position 29,394,262 of record OU744803.1, read on the forward strand.
TAATATTTTCTCTTATTTAATAACTTGACTGCGCTCTTATTAAATTTAATATTTTATAGGATGGCTTTTAATACACTTCAACTCGCAGATACAATGAGAGACTTTCCTTTACTGTTTACTTGAGTTTAGGTACAGTCAAGGAAATTAATTGTTTAGCAAAGTCACACCCTACGTCAACTTGCCGTGATAAGTGTCAGTTCATACAACTGTCAAAGAATGTCAGTTGTGAATTGAACGGCAATTTAAGTTGGAAGTTAATTTGCTAAACAATTAACTTCCCAGAACTTCTGGTGTAGGTAAGTCCGTTTGTCGCACGGTGCGAACAAATTCGGATCTCGGTGATTATAATCACCGATTATAATCACCATGCATATATGCATGGTTGGAATTTGTGAACGATATAGCAGAAATTATAAAGTGGAGTTCAGAAAACCAGACCTTTAATCCTTCAAAAAGCCTTATTCTTGAGATTCCTTATGACTGTAGGATATTCATAAAAATATCAATCGCGTTTCTGAAAGGATCACGGAAGCCCTTAAAGGTTAGAGCACACATTCTTCGTTAATATCTTTTCCTATAATAGGAGTTCATTCGGTGGTATTTGCGACGGTCGGTGCGTTGGCGGCTTTATCCATCATCGTTTTTTCCTTGCCTTTATATAATTTAATTTTTTAAATTTGTTAGCAAATATCCCGAATTATACACCAAAAGAGAAGACATACAGAATAGATTTACTCTAAGACATAAAAACGGACTAAACATTCCAACATCACGACTTAAAATGCTTTCACCAAGTACATTATTTTTATCCAATTATTTTTTTAAAGAGATACCGTGAGCTTTCTTGCCGGCTCTTCTCCATAGGAAACGACCAATTAGAACCGTGCACCTAGCTTCTGACGTTTCATAAGTACCCATGTAGGTTTATGTGAAATAACTTTTGACATAATAAGTGGTGTCAATAAAAATATAATATAATAAATTACCGGAACATCTTAAGAATATAAATAAATATAATATGTTTTGTAATAAATTAAAACTATTTCTAATAAACAAAAGCTACTATAATATAAATGAATACATGAGTACTAGGTATTTATTTAAGATATAGGTATACAACTTTAACCAAATCATAAAATAAAATTAAATCCTAACTTAACTAAAACTATACAGAAACTAAAATAAGCGTCGAAAAATTCATCCGTATCGCTGTCGACTGGTACCTAACCCAAGAGACTGGCGGCATTACCACGTTGTATGGCGATGCTTAGCCTGTGGCCAAGGTAAAAGCCAGCCCCTGGGTCACGAGAAGTGTCAACCAACCGTTTCAAAATTTCTTTAAAAAGACCATGAGCACTCGGACCCCATGAATAATAATAATAATGAATACATGAATAATAAACTGTGACTGGAATTGCAATAAATTTTAAATATTTAATTGAGATTACTTCTACACTTACCTACCTATTACATTCACGCGTATAAAATAAACAATAAATATTGTATAATTGTATAATCTATGTATTACTTAGGTACTCATGTTCTAAATTCTTTATTTAATTTTAATGTTTAATTTTAATTTAATTATTTAGCCTTATTACTTATGTCGCTGTGCCCTTACAGGGTCCATAACTGTATATTAGCTTTAAGCCTATTTGTAACACATTAATCACATTATGGTACACAAATAAATGAAATTGAAATTGAATTGATTATCTTTTACGAGATAACATGACAAAGGAGAGGCCGGCCGTGTCCTAGATATAATTTTTAGATTCTGTTTACGTGATGCTAATATCGGACAGCACTTTATAGGTTCGGATTTATGGCTGGAGATAAATCAGAGCGGTCGTACCGTTGTTAGTAAAACGAGGATGTTTTATTTAAACTTTATTACATTCCATACGAGGAGATAATAATATTAGAGTCATTGCATTTTGGACAACAATTATTTAATAGGAAGATATCTATATGGTCGAGTAAATAAATATTGCATTATTATACCTGCTGGAAAGTGTTCTCAGGCTGTCAAATGAAGACAAGTTTCTATAAAAAACACCAACACTGCCTTGGGTTAGTCACTCAAACACAATCACAGTGATATTCACGTAATTTATAGCTACATCCTATCATCGACCACCCTCATACAGACACTGCTCATCTCCATAAAATTATCCCATAACCTTTCCTAACCCATGCTAAACCATTGTTTAGCCCTAACCGGAGCTTAAGTTGTGTACATACGTTAACTAAACTGCCGGCTAATGAGCGGGCCCCCCGGCCCTCGGCGTATCGCTTCACATCTAACTCGCGGCCGCAAGTAATTAAAACAGAGAGAGGATTAGCATTCATTAAGTGACGGTAACAGGTAGAGGTATTTAGTAAGAAGGTTCAGAAGACCACTTCCTAATACCGGACGATTAGGAAGCTAAGCACACGTAATCCAAAAAGCCCTCAGGTTAGGACACGATCTTCACAGGGGCCCATAAGTGGATTAGAGTGGAGGGATTGAGCTCCGTGATGGGAAATTAGAGAAGCCGCTAAGAAGGGACTGCTGTAGGGTCACTGTGTTCCTCCTTACTTGCCTTAATCATCTTCAACATCATCAACAACTGTTGAAGATGATTAAGGCAAGTAAGGAGGAACACAGTGACCCTTTTTTTTTTTGGATGGGAAATCATCAAATGACTCCTCCCGCTCTGGGTAGAGTGTCAGACTCTTACTGACTAAAACCCACCCGTGTTCCTTCCTTAGCCCTTTATGTTCCAGGCCAGCGGTAACCCTTTCGGACAATCCCGCTGGCCCGGCAGGCTTCGGAACACAGTGACCCTTGTCTGCCTAACAAGTGTACTTTATGCATCCATAAAAGAATTTAAAAGTATCTGCAGTCGGAACACAAGGGTGGTGCGGGAAATTACTGGACATTCAGAGATTCTCTACTGGACAATCTACGCCTGGAATTACGATTCGATAAAACTTGACGTTTAGCTACCAAAAATGATCACTTATCGTAGCAAGCGGTTCTTCTGAACCTATTTTACTGTCAACAAAGACAAAAGGCGCGTAATCTCCACTCAGCTCCGCTCAGCTCGCTCTGCTCGCTCGGGGCGACGGTGACAGCGGTGTGCACTCAGCGCTATTAGTGCACTTTAGTAGAACAACTCGCGGTGCTAATGTGAGACCCCCGTTAAGATCGGTGCTCAGTTGTTGAACGGAGTTAAGAGACCGTCTATATAGGACGGAAAAGATAGCTTATGTTGAAATTACATATTTTAATGTATACCTACTTGTGTGAATATATGTAATTGTAATTGTCTCCTAATGGAACTGATCCCACCGCGGCACCGTTTGATATATTTATTAATAAACATCTAACTAGCTCATAGGCTAGTTTTTGATGATGGGAGCACTGTTGTTCGGAATTTAATCACCTAAGTACAAACCCGCTTTTATTCCAAACAATGCTTCTCATGAAAATTGATCTTCCATGCCACTGAATTGAAATATTCGTCGAGTCACTGACCCGAGTAATCCACTTTCCGTAGGTATTCCTTATTTTCCTCAAACCTAGCTTCAAGTTAAATTCTCCGAATATATTTCTAAACCACTTTGTCCATTGACAATAAAACATCGACAACAAATCTTTTTTTACTCCCCAAGCTGGCGAATCTCGGAAAACTTGGAACTCGACAAAAAGCCTCCGCTGGGTAGTTCCGGCCTTTAAGCGGCCACGCAAAGTGTTCCACGAGCCGCACCTGAGGCTTCCTGCTGCATTGGACGCTTTTTTCATATTTTTTCTTGTGATATACTTGAGTAATTTATTTTTCTGAAGGAATTTAGATAGAGTTTTGAAAATAAATTCGGTTTTAATAAAATATTACGTATTAATAATACTACTTGGCACAATGGGCCAGCGGTTACGACCTCGCCTCTCATGCACGAGGTTGTTGTTCAAATCCGGGCAAGTACCAATGTGACTTTTTCAATTGTTACGTACTTTCTGAGTTTTTCTTGGACATAACTCACATCGGTAAAAGAAAAACATCGTGAAGACACTTGTACTTATCGCCGATATACTCGTAGGTCTAAAACCACCAACACGTCTTGAGCAAGCGAGGTGATCAATGCTCTTGCCTTCTCTGTATGAAAAGAGGAGGTATTCCACTCAGAGCACTGATTTGAACCGCACTTGGACGAACGGCACCTGCAGTGAACTGGTATTATTCTTTCATTTTACTCCTACAATGGTTATATAAATAGAAAAGTTCTGAAACTCCTTTAATTTTCACCGTGAAAACATAGCACCTACATTATAACATCAAACCCGTAAAGACGTGAAAAAGTCGTAACATTTTATAGCAATACATGCGAATATTTTCATTTGAATACGTCGCGACTACAGGCTCATTCTACTTTCCCGCATGAGTGTGAATGTGAGTCATGTAGCTACGTAATTAATTAACATTCAACTATAAATCTTGCGTTTTACGACTCAAAATCACTGGAGTAATTAGGACACCGTTCTTCGTAATAGGATTTGCGTGTGTGATTATTTTGATACGTATAGTGTATATTGCGGGATATGTAAAGGCGGTGGCTTGTCCTACTCGCTGTTAAAGCGACAATGTTTAGTCAGTAAGTGCAGATAAACATTCACTTAAAGTGAGGTCAGCAAGAAAAAGTCCATTAACACTATCACTTTTTTACATATGAAATAGGACACAAACATTTTTCATAGTCTGCTTTTTAAATTTTGATATATTAGCTAAGAGTTAATTATTCTTTTTCGGTTTTAATTGAATATTTTACCTAATGATATTACGGTTAAAGATATTTATTTTCTCAAAAGAATTACAATTCACTTATAGAGAAAACATAAATAGGTATAAAACAATGTTATCTGCCAGTAAGCGTAGATAAAAACAGAAATGTATCTTAAAACTATCATTACAATAAAACTTCGACATAACATACATCGTTTTAGCATAATAAGTACAAAATAAATAAATCAGAAGAGGGTAGGTTACACACAAGAAACAACACAATTTTGAGCGTTGAGGGTAGGGTGCAATTTAACAGTCGTTGCGAATTTACTAAGGCCTACGACACGGTGCAGAAACATAAGCGATTTATTAAATTGTTTTACTTTTTTTTTTTTCGGTTAATATTAATTTTATATATTTATGTAGACTATCAATATTTATTATTTTTGATTAATCGAAAGGAAGGGAAAGATTTTGTAATATATATTTTTTTAAAGTTTTCTTGTAAATGTATGACGATTTGATTTCTTTTATGTCTTTAGGTAGTTTGTTATAGAAATTGGCCCCTTCATACATAATATTCCTTTTTCCATATTTAGTCCTAGGCTGGGTTAAGCAGATGTCATTAGCTTGTCTTGTTAAAATTTTATAAGTTTGTGCCCTTTTTGTAAATTTTATCTGAGAATGTATATCTTTCGTTAGAATTTTCCTTACGAGTATGCATGTGTTGTACTTATAGATTTGATGGAGATTCATAAGTTGTGTTTCTTTGTAGACTTTTTCAGTAGGAGTTAAATAGTTATACCTAAATAATGTTTTGATTATTCTATTTTGGGCAATTTGGAGTATTTTTAGGTTTGATTTGGCAGCAGTTCCCCAGATCTCAATCAAGTAGTCCAAGTGCAATTTAACCATGGAGTTATATATAGTATAACGCACATGTCTAGGTAGACTTCGCACTATACCACGGAGCGCACCTGTTAGTGATGTGAGTTTGTTTTTGATACTCTCTATATGTGGTTTCCACGTTAATTGATCATCAAGTATTAGACCAAGATATTTTTCTTGATGAACTCTTTTTAGTATTTGACTATCAATATGTAAATTACTGTGCTGACCAATCTTTTTGTTTTTTGCTGCAAAAATAATATAATTGGTTTTAGATATATTTATTGTCAGTAAGTTTGATTTAAGCCAAGTATGTAAGAGGTCTAGATCATGTTGAGCTTGTTCTATAATTGAGCGTACTGAGGTGCCTGAGTAAAATAAACTCGTGTCGTCAGCGTACAGTGCTATATCCCCTCTTAGACCGATTTCATGGATGCTATTTATGTAGATCAGAAACAATAATGGCCCAAGGATTGAGCCCTGGGGGACTCCGTAGTTGATTTGTCGAGGTCCACTTTGGACTTCACCGATTCTCACAATTTGATATCTGTTACTAAGGTATGATTTTAACATTTTTAAAGCGGATCCCGAGATACCTAGATGATTTAGTTTTAACAAAAGTATATCGTGACTAACAGTATCAAAAGCTTTTTTTAAATCTACAAACACTCCCAGTGTAATTTTCTTACTATCAATATTGGATTTGATTTTTGTCACTAAATCGGTTGCAGCTGTAACCGTGTTTGACTTTGGCCGAAACCCATATTGTTTTTCATATAAGAACTGTTTTGATTTTAGAAATGCACTAAGTCGGCTGTGTAATATTTTTTCAAACACCTTTGATAATATTGGTAACACAGATATCGGCCGGTAATTACCTGGATCCGATTTGTTTCCCGACTTATATATGGGGCTGACTATTGCAACTTTCAGGGATTCTGGAAAATTTCCCTCTGTTAGACACCTATTAATGCAAAGAGTTAAATTTTCTACTATTTGATCTTTAATACATTTTATCATTTTTGTACTTATTCCATCGATACCGGCGCTTGTATTTGCATCTAAATTTTCAATTATTTTAAGTACCTCTGCAATAGTTGCAGGTTCAAATTGTGTTAGATTAGCTGTATTGTCTATTATGCTAGCGGGTATTTGTAAAGCTTGATTATTATGATACGATTTTGGAATTTTACTGGCTAGCTCTGCACCTATATTTGAGAAAAATAAGTTAAAACACTCACAGATTTCCTTTGTGTCAGTAATTTGGCCTGTTGGCGTGTCTAATTTTACAAGGGTAGAGTTATGTTTTGATTTGTTGCTAGCCAAACTATTAATAAGTTGCCACATTTTAAAAGGATTTTTTTCACAATCTTTGAAGGCTTTGTAATAGTATTGATTCTTTGTTGATTGAATTTCTTTACACACATTAGTCTTCTGTTGAAGAAACTCGTCTTCTACCTCTTTGTCTTCAGGTGAGGAATGTTTCAATTTATGCCACAGAATATTCCTTTTGTTTATGGCTGCTATAAGGTGATTGTTGATCCATTCTTGTTTTGGACTGTTTAGTATTTTGGTCTTTTTTGTTTTATTTTTTGAAATAGCATCCAATAGGTATTTTTCTAACGTTGTGAAATCATTGTGCATGTCAGAAAAAGTATGATCTTTTACAGTTTTATATAGATTATCATAATTCATTGCTTCGTATGTTACTTTTTTGGGTCTTTCCGGTGTGATTCTGTTTACCTCGAAGTAAATTTGTTTGTGATCTGACATAGCGCTTTCCACTAGAGCCATATGAAAAGTATTATCTTTTAGAGTTGTACATACATGATCTAATATTGTCTTAGTAGTTTTAGTAATGCGGGTGCAGTACGTTTTATCAATTTTATTTAGTATTCTGAGCCCGTTTTCTTTTAGCACTGTCTTATATTCTTTAATACATTTTTCTTTACTTAGTAGATTCAAGTTAAAATCTCCAAAGATGATTATTCTTCTCCTTTTGATTAAGTGTTTAGTATATGTTTCAAGAAAGTTTTGTACGTTTGCTGCAGGCTGTTTATAGACCACTCCAATATCTAAAGAAAGTGTGTCCAGGTGTATCCATAAAAAGTGATTGTTATCTTCGCAATGCTCTTCCATTAATTCATGTTTTAGTTCGTTATGCACATATATTGATACTCCACCGCCCCTTGAAGACGTTCTATAGTTGTAATAGTGTGTATAGTTTGGTAGTTTTTGCCTCAAGGCTTCATCTTCATTCTTTATCCAGGTTTCGACCAGTAATATTACATGTATAGTGCACTTAAACGTTTGTATAATACACTGTATTTCATCAAGTTTCCCTGGCGCAACAATACTACGAATATTTGCGTAAAGGAAGCTTATTGATTTAGTTTTAGTTGTGATATTTGTATTAAAAAACGGAAGTGTTAATCAACTTTGGTCGCGGACTGTTTCTACACAGATATTTATTATTTATTTAATACTTCAAGCACATAAATGTACAGAGGCGGACTTAATGCCATAGGCATTTTCTACCAGTCAACCTTTGGGTGATGCAGAGACAAAGAGTGGTAGGTGCAATCAAGAACATTGAGGAATAAATATTTTAAATATAAAAGTACGCATATACCTATTAAAACTATAAATATAATATATACCTAATTATATATAAATATAAGAACAAATAAATATACATAAATACATGAATATACTTACTAAAAAGAAATAAGACAAACAATGAGAAAATATTACCGTTGTGATGATACTGCCAGCTTCTTGCGAATGTGCTCGCGAGCCTTAACTTTAAAAGATAATCGGTTGGTTGCCATCCTGATTTCCTGGGGGAGCGCATTCCACAGAGAGATAGACTGAACGAAGAAGGAAGAGTGAATGAAGTCTGTGCGGTGAGTGGGACATAGGAGAAGACGATTGTGTGATGAACGTAGATTTCTATTGTGGTTGGCGCAAATGTACTGAAAATGGGGCCCCCCATTTTCAGTACATAACTATAGATAACTAGGGGAAGATGGAGAATCAAGAAATGAGAACAAGGTGGTCAGCGCCCGAAGCTCTCTGCGCTGGCGTATGGGTAACCACTTTAGAAGCGACCGATGCGCAGAGACATGATCATATTTACGCAGATTGAAAACGAATCGAATGCAATTATTGAGAAGACGGTCAAGTTTGTTGAGGAGATCTGCATTCAGGTCATAGTAGCATCACCATAATCGATGATAGGGAAAATAAGGGACTGTACAAGCATTGTCTTCGTACTTGATGGTAATAGATTTTTCAAACGGTACAGAGCCCGCAGCGTTCCAGTAACTTTCTGACTCACCCTAGCAACTTGAGTCCGCCAGTTTAGAGTACAATCAATGTGCAAGCCTAAGTCCTTCACGTCAGTACCAAAAGGAACGATCGTACCATTGAATAGAACTGGCGGCAAGGTTGTACTATCTACCTTGCTAATACTACGAGAACTGCCAATGATGATCGCCTGACACTTCGTAGGGTTTACAGCTAAGCCAAATCTATCAGACCAGGTTTTTATGGCTATCAAGTCCTTATTTAATTTGTCGATAGCGCCAGGTAATTCATCAACCTTTCCTTGATAGTACAACTGCAATTCATCTGCATACAGATGTACGCACACTGAAGTTCGGATATTCCATTCTTTGCTTGACCCTTGAGTACCTAGCTGTCTCATATGAAAGTAAGTTATTTCCAGAACTATGTATTACTGCTTCCAGAACGTGAATTATTTAAATGTCAAGCGTCTGTACTTGACATTTTCATTTGAAATATTTCTTTTTCTTTGATATTTCTCAGTAATTGTATTTTTAATATCAAGTCATCATCTGCCTAGCCTTTTCCCAACTACGTTGGGGTCGGCTTCCAGTCTTACCGGATGCAGCTGAATACAAGTTTTTTTTTTTTAATAACATGTAAGTAGTGGGTAACATATAATTTTAGGTGTCGAGTCAAAGGAGAATGCCGTCAAATATATGGCGCCCTGTTCCGCACGAAAAGTCCGCCGCCACAACCAAACCAGATGTATTCGGAGGAGAATATAATGCCCTTCCTATATTGCTAACTATTTTCTACATGGATTCCCGCAATTCGTGTTTATTTGCTATTTAGGTCTACTTAATATTTTGAGGTTACGTTCGAGAAAATAACGAGTGAACGATGATTGATGGAAGCATCGCTGAGGATTATCACACAAAGACTAATAAGTAATGGGTTCTTAATAATACGTAACACTTTTGTTGCTATTTGTAGAAAAAAGTAAGTTTAGCATATTATTATACAAAAAAAAATATGGGCCTTAAAACGAATATGAAATAGGACGAAACGGGAATAAAATAATTAAAATAATATTTTGGGACGAAGGAAGCATATTGTTTGGGACGACAGGATTTTTTGGAATGTGGGACAAAACTTCAGGACGAACGAAGAATAAATCAGACTACGCTATGGAAACCTGACGTTGATACCTGAACGTTTTCGTTATGATTTTAATTATATTTAAGTTCAGATGAAACCAATATTGAAGTAAAGTTATCCGTGAAGGCGCAACAGAACAAATGCAATACGTCACAATAAAAACGACCTTTCCTTTTTTTTTTGAATCGGTTCTCTTTTCTTTAAATAAATGTACTCCAAAATAATAGACAAAAATATTTTTTTACATGCATAAAATATACCTAACATTAAAGTAGATAGTAAATCTGTGTCGGTAGTTACATACAAGTTGTCTTCTTCATTTAAATATTTGTTGGCAGGTACCTATATTTTTTTCACGTAGTAGCAACATTCGGAAATGAAGTGCAATGGCAGTGACATAAGAGAAAATAGGTACAAAAGTAAATAATAAAAATACTTTTGTTTTTGATATCCGAAATCCAGGAATCTTTTTCACAACAAAAACATAAATCTAATTTAAAAAATAGGAGTAATTTTTGAACTACATTTGGTTGTGACAGGCTCCCTCGCAAGTTGGTACGGTCCCATGCTATTCTCCTTTTGTTGTTTAATTTTAACATTAATATTTAGGCTATTATTTACTTAATATTTTTATACACACAGCAAACCAAAGAAACTATCATACCAAGAACCAAGGTGTTGCTTATTTCTAAAGCAATTTCTACCATCAGAACTACGATATAATGGATCCACGAAAAGGCGAAGACACATTGTGTAATATTATAGTTAACATATTGTGTGTAGGTAAGTATTTATCTTCTCATCATTTCAGCCGAAAGACGTCCACTGCTGGACATAGGCCTCCCCCAAAAGGGGGTGGAATGCATAGAGAACGCTGCTGCCCGTTCTCCGGTACGCCCCTTAGTCGCCTTTTACGACACCCACGGGAAGTATGGGGTGGTGCTATTCTTTAAGTCCGGCACCACACATTTATCTTCTAAGGAGAGAAAAAGTAGGTTTATTCTATACCTACATAACACACTTAATAATGTCCAATGGTGCACTCACTCCTTTCCTCACTCTCATTGTCCGATGGGACGGCAATCCGATACGACCCGAGAGAGAACAAGCGCAGGACCAACGGCTTAACGTGCTTGCCGAGGTACGTAGGTATCACGCTGCCAATTTCCAAACTCCGGCTTGTTACTGAGAATTTCCTAATAGAAAAACCCAATAACACTTTGCTCGATCGAGGACTCCAACCTAGCACCCGCACGCACAACAGTCGTGTTTGCGACCACGAGACCAGCGGGGCAATCATAACGCACATACATAGTAAAATTTGGATACATCTAACTTCACAAAATCGCCACAAAAGCATATATGTAATATTCGTAATCCGCCATTGTGGCAAGTTCTCGACCCTCGCACGTTCAAACTCGAAGGGTTTTGAATGGTGGGTAACGAAACCGAATGATTCGCTCTAACTGGGTCAAACAGCCCAGTGACTGGTGATGACGTATGAGAGGTTCTGACAGACGTCAACGAATTTACAGTACCCGGAATTGAATATGGAACATCGAACTGTAGAAAAAGTTCGTCTTTGTAGAGCGTCGTCTCTGTCACTCCTGCCTGTGTAACAGTCTCTTTCTGAACCTCGATGTGTTACAGACGGCCTGATACTGTGATCTATTGATAAGTTTCGGTGAAAATGGCGACAGACGAAATATAAGCGAAAGCCGATAAATAATTTGTGTGTGAGGTCGCCTCATAAAAGTTATGTAAGCGCATTTCGGATGAATTTCGTAGATTTGATGTAATACGGAGTTGAAGCTTCTAAGTCTTCTTTTGAGATAGATTTAACGCCTGCAATGAACTTCCCTAATTAGTACTACACGGAGTTGGGATTGAATTAAAAGTTTGAGCATAAAGTAGTTAAAGATAATTGATAGCTACACAGTAGGTTTGAGAAAAATGATACAGGAATAACTAAGGTAGAGAAATAAGACATTTAACGGAAACCTACATTAGGAATTCTACTTTGAGCACCGATTTTAACGCACTTCAGCGAACGGCACCTAAGCTATTCCACTTACGGCATCGAAACAAAACGTGCTGTAGTTGGAATACCTCACCTAGATTAGTTACTTACTGTTAATTCTTTGTGCAATAATCTAGATTTACCACATTTCGTCTTATGTCCTCAATAGGCTTTGGTAGGTACCTACAGGTTCTCGGGAAACAAATACTGTCAAGTATTATTTCTAAGATAACTAACGAAAGTTAATGTAGTACTTACATCACATTCACAGCTTCGTTCAACAAGTAAAGTATCCAATTCACTTGTTCACAAGCTAATCTGAAACAAAACAAATGGCTTTTATAAATCTTGTGAGAGCATATATTTATACTAGTAATCGTACGTAGTGAGTTCTTAAACTAAGACTTTTCCAGACATAAAGATTAATGCCTGTAGCATGCATCTTACAAATATTGTTGCTGAAACATGATAAAATCAAAGAAACAATTTTTGACTCCTCAGGCAGATCTACAATAGATGCATTGTATAAGTTAACTAGCAAACCGTCCCTTCTTCGCAGCATTTTTACGATTTGACAAAATATCGGTATTTCTTTAATACATATTATTATTAATTTAATAACACATAAACCTTTCGGAATCAATTCTCAGAATGATCGTGGGAACCACATCAAAATCCGTTGCAAAGTCATAGGACAGACACGAAAAGCAACTATAATGTATAAAATGCACATAGATGGCTAAAACTGTGTGTGTTTTGATACAAATGATCTAATATTAAAAAGATTCTATATTAAACTTAAGTTGGGTATATTTTTTGCTCTGTGATATTTAACTTCGTTTATTTCTGCTACGAAATAATTTGGCAGTATTCATAGCCGCTTCAATTTCGCAAACGTTCCTTTGTTTTTAAATTGAGTCCAATTTTCGTTTCCAATAGGCACATTGTTTAGTCCAGTTTAGTCAATATTGGGCCAGTCCTCAATTCCGTGGCTCTGGCTGGTTGCCAGGCCCCACTTCCTGGCTCCTCATAGATTCCCCACTTTACTCAGACTTACGCAATAGACTTGAGACTTCGATGAAACAATACTTGTGGATTACTGTGTGCCAAATTGTTTCTTATTACTTTCTTTTTATCTCATCTGGATAAAGACTTTTGATTTGATACCGCATGAGTTCAAATAATTATTAATTTATTAATGATTTACTAACAATTAAGCTAAGATGATACTAACACTGGATATGGTAATAAACAATTTGATTGATTGATCTTCAAAGATCAATATAACTATCTAAAGATTCCGCAATTAGACTTCCAATAAAAATGGCTTCAATGAAAGGCTAGAAATGTGTCATCCGAGGGACAATTCTCGTAATTTTAAGAACGTTCACAGTCTGAAAGCCAACTTTCGTAATTTAAAACAAAAATCAAAATCTAGTCGCAGTCTCATCTCGGCGACAAAGAAATGTCAAAAGCTTGTCAAAATGTAGGGAAATCAAGAAGCTTATAGATAAAAGTGGAGACACTCTAAGTGAAGACTACTGTGGTCGGACACTCTCTTTCTAAATACATACATATGACAAAGAAAACAAATATCACTGTCTCGTTCTTATGTGTGTATTTAGAAAGAGAGTGTCCGACCACAGTCGTCTTCACTTAGGCATTTAGAGTGTTGCCTCCACTTTTATCTATAAGCTTCTTGAGGGAAATTTATTATTTTTGACAGATTGAACTGAGATCAGACTGTGATCGTTTTTAAAATTACTAGAATTGCCTCTCTGATCGCAGTCTCAATCTGTCAAAAATACCTTTAATTTCCCTACATTTTTGCCAAGGTTTTGACATTGATTGCCGCTGAGATGAGATTGCGACTGGATTTTGAACGTTCTTAATTACGTGAATTGGCCTTCTGTTTTTAGCAGAAATACGGAAACGGGTCGCGGGGACCCGAACCAAATTGTCATTTCCATCCTTGGCAGAATTAGTAAATTCGTAAATTATTTTGTTTTCTGCGTCCCAAGTTACAAAGTAGGTACGTGATACCTACTTTGTACTCGTGTCGTGTCGTTTGTACGAGGTACTTGTGTCTACTTTGTTGTTTTTCCTAGAAGAGTGCTGCAGGACAGTGACTGTACCACTCTCCTAGAATATCTGACAAAACATAATATTTATAAATTATAGTATCTTATCTGTGCAAGGGAACGTAAAATGAATGCGCTAACTAAGTAAAGCCAGCCTCGTCTCCTCACAGGTCCGAAGGTAACACAACATTGTGCAAGGCCGAAGGTGGGAGGTGATTTATGTAATTATTATCCAAACGAAAGCCTCAAGATAAACAGACTTAGCTTTCAGGAGTACGTCTCGAAGTGGCTTTCAAAGTAATGAATTGTCTGAGCTGATCCATTTTACCGCCTTGATGGGTTATTTACATAATTGTCATCAAATTCGATTTAAAAATGGAAATATCAGTACCTACTTACTTACACCCAAGTGTTGTAATGATTATTTTGATCATAAAGCAAGCAAGGAAAGTCTACAGGCATTGCCATTTTCAAACGCTCTGTGTGCTAAAAGTTTAATTAAAACAACAAGTGTTGTCCTCACTCACAACAGACACTTGAAATAAATGAGTTTGTAGTTCCCTATACCTTATTTTATGACAAAGGTTCCTCCTAGTAGCCAAACCAAGGCAACATACTGACAGACAATAGTTTGAGTATCGCAACAATAGCCGAACTTTTAATGATCTCAACCCGAGTCTCTCCCGGCAGCAAATTAGATATAATTAATTCCGCTATGTTTGAAGTGTGAGATAAAGTTGTTGGTCAATATGAGCTTGTTTTGGGGAAACTACACTCGTTTATCATCGATCGTCTTTCGCTCGCGTTATGTATTACGTCATTGAGATTAGGTCGCACAACTGCTTTACAGATAGCTGGACTTGTTTGGACCATTCATAAGAGACTGTTGGTACAAGAACATCGGACAAACAATGTCCAGTAACTTATAAGAACTACACGAGCATATTGTAGCGGAGCAGATCACAAGCGTTTGTGACTTTTACGTCATTGACAAGCATCCTTATTGACAAGCACCCTTATTGACAAGCACCCTTATTGCGTAACACAGTTTCAATCACAATCCTAGAGTTTTGAAGGATATTTCTAATCCATTGCTTCATAGGTTTAATAAATTTATGTGATTTAATACTTTAGGGCTGATTTTTCAATCATCTGATAATTTTATTCGAGAAATAATTTTGAAATTTTGACAGTTATTTCATACAAAAACTGTCAAACGTCAATTTTATTCCTCGAATATAAATTATCTGGCGATGGAAAAATCAGCCCTTAAGCAAATAAATGTACAGAGGCGAACTTAATGCAATAGGCATTTTCGACCAGTCAACCTTTGGGTGATGCAGAGACAAACAGTGGTAGGGGTAGGTGCAATCATGAAAATTGAGGAATAAATATAAATAAAATAGTAAATAATAAAGCGAACGTGGAGGAACTGTATTTGACAATTGTCATTTTACGTGTGTAATTGCTTGCCCTCCAAAACTTCAACAACTAAAAGAGTTTGTCCGAGGAAAGTCCTACCAAAGGTATACTTATATAGTTGTGGGTCAGCGGGATTGTCCGAAAGGGTTACCGCTGGCCCGGAACATAAAGAACTAAGGAAGGAACACGGGTGGGTTTTAGTCAGTAAGAGTCTGACACTCCCTCCGCTCCGCCCAGAGCGGGAGGCGTCATTTGATGATTTCCCCAAAAAAAAAAAAGAACATAGTTATATTACACAGTTCGAAGGGTGTTGGTGACAGTGCAAGTACAGTCACATGAGACTTGTTAGCTTTGTGTTTGGAGGACGAGCGTGTCAACGACACGTAGGTAGGACACGTCCAGAGTAGACGTGACCTGCGAGGTATTACAGTTTTAATAGGTACAGAGTACATGCCAGGTGACAGATGCCGTGCCAGGTCTGTCATTACAAAAAATAATATTAGTTTTGCTTGAGCAGGATTACTTTCAGCAGAATACTAAATTATTATAACTGACATCGTAAAATTTTACATTCGTAATAATAAAATGAAAGTAATCATATAATAATAATAATAATCATATCATATATCATCATCATAGTAAGTCTTTTAGTACTAAAAGACAATAACTTTACTTCTTACACATGTACAGTTAACAAAAGAGTGAAGTATGCAGGATCGTCGGATATAGTTGCAGTTTATTAAGAAACCGATGGATGTAGTTGACTGAAATTTAATTTCATAAATCAGCTGTTTGTTTTCTATTAATAAAATAAAATTTTATTCCAGAACATCCATCGGTTCCTTACTAAACTTCAACTATATCCAACGATCCTGCATACTTATCTCTTTTGTTGACTGTACCTACTGTAAGTATTCTTCGCGTAGCCGAGTTGTTACTCACATTTGGAATATGTAGCAAAAAGTGCCATAAAAAGTACATCAACGAGGTACGTACCGACGTGTCGGGTATGTATGTAGTCAGATACGTTTTTATGTAAGTAAGTACATTGTATGTAGGTACGTGTGATGTTCGTAAAAATAAAAAATGTTTTATGTATGGTCTGATCCAAAAGCACCTGATGAAAGTGAATTAGTAACACGTTCATGTGAATTTAGAAGCTTACTTATATCTCACCACTTTTTCTAACAACTTTTATAGAATAACATTGGTCATTATTCTAATTGAAAATCATTAACGAAAATTGAGAATTTAAATATTTTTAAGGTGAATTAAAATTAGAATTTCGGGTTTAATTATTCAAATAATTAAATCAAACCACTTACTAAATGGCACCCGCAGGTACGTTTTCTGATCCATTTGTTTACATTTTCATCACACACATATTAGAACAGATATTAAGTAGCGATACGTCAACAACGGATGCTCGCGAGCTGACATGAAACATCGAATTATTCCTTTGTAGTTGATATATACATATGTATGATAATATGTCGGATAATATTCTCCTAATGAAATTACATGCTTATGCGATAGCAGGAACGAAGAATATATCGTATAGCTTGTGTGTATTATGAAGACTTAGCTGTGTGTTTTATATTATTAGCGCATTGAATAGATCGTAAATAGTAACAGCTTACTGAACACTCTACATAACAATACAGTATCGACCTATTTCAAAGTAATGAGCCCATAACCTTCCCTCAAACGCCTGAAGAAATGTGAGGGTTCACGGCATGAGGCATGGAATGAAATAAATATTACCTCATTTAAGTGTCAAAGAAATATTAAATGCGCCTTGTTAAAAAAAAGTGCCAAAGAATGTGGTGGTATTGGGATATTCCAAAATGTAACGCCCAGTGGCGTACCTTAATGGCTGATATTTGTTGATATTTGATATTTATCCGTGGAATAAAATTGACGTCTGACAGTTCTATTATGGACAAAAAGTAAAAAATAAAAAAATTATTAGGTGGCCACAGGTAGGTAGACCACAGGTACTTTGGTGAAATTCGCCCTTACGCAGGTATAGTCAACCACACTTCCATGTCAACTATTTTTATGTCGTAGCATTAATGGCAGTTTTCGTAGTATAAGTGTTACGTTTAACGTATATAGCACTATCTGAGCCCCGCGGTTTAAGTTTCGATTCCGTGGGAATATCGAGACAAAAACTATTCTATGTGCTTTCACGGGACTCAAACTATCTCTATACCAAATTTTATCTAAACCGGTTCAAGCTTTAAGAGGTAACAGACAGACACATTTTCGCATTTATAATATTAGTAAGTATGGTTATTGGCAATTTTCGTATTTCAAGTGTTACCTTTAACGTATCGTTGCCTACATTGCACACACACATATGCACCCACATATGCACACACATATGACACATATTATGTAGACGATGCCAGCCTTGTTTTAAAGCGATTCCACACTCGACCGTTCTGCATGTTAAAACCGGGCTCTTTACAATGCTTTGTCCAGACGTTTCTTTGATGCTCCCAAAACTGAAATAAATTCGAGGAAACCCCGATGGTTGACAGCGTCTATTGTTTCATGTTTGTAGATTGAAATGAAATTCTCGAAAAATAACAACATTTATATAAATAAAATTAATTAGCCCATATGAAATATAAAATCGTTTTCAATAAAGTGTCCCAATTCATACAATATCTACGTAATTTACTATCACAACAATAAAGTAGCAATTTACAGAACCCGTCGCTCGTGTCTACGACATAAAAGTTCTGTCGTATTGAATACGAAATAAAGGTGCCGAATCACTTTCATATTTATTCGCGAGGCTGTAAAAGCGAAATTAACATTTTTACGTTGTTTTGGGCCGGGGCGTCACCTTGTGCGTTTATTACTCAATTAAAGGTTTATTGCCATGAGACGTGTTTTGATCCAGTGTATTTTATGTACATAAGTGTGTATTTTAGTATAGTCACCAGAATTCGTCACCGCGATATAAAGCTAAGTGGAGCTTCTAAATAATTGAAACGTAAAACTTACGAAGAAAATTAAAAGAAGTTAGGCTGTGGGATCTCATGCTATTTATTAGAGGATTTTGAGTGGTAGAGTTATTGATGATGTAGGGCCAATTTCTTCGTGGTGAATAATTTTTTACTTCATAAAATTCTCGATCCTCTCTGTTGCCAAGATGTTTAAGCTCGTCACTGATAGCTCCCTAATGCTACGTCAATCACGCTAAACGTGTGACGTGACACAATATATCCACGTCAGCACTCCCGGCAGTGATTTTTGTCTAAATGACAGGTGATACTGCCGTCGACTTTATTATTTTTATCCACTAGGACAATTTCCGTTTAGCTATTCACGGACGGAACACTTTTCTCAATTATTTTTTTCAAAAAAGTGCAGTAATTTTTTTTTATAAATAGTGACAGTTTGATTCCCCTTAATTTCAAGATATTGGAAATTCCCCTTGATTTTGAAATTGACTCTGGAAAATCAATACCTATCTATAGTTCAGATTGGCTACCCTGAACTAACATAAAGCGCGTCGCCGACTTCCCACAAGTTCGGTCGTTCCGCACAGATGGCTGTTGTCGACTGCGGCAAACAGCTTCGATACCGACCAGTGTTGCCAATTATCGCTGTTTGAAGCTGTTAGCGAACTAACTTTGTAGAGTGCAACACTGTTCATCTTCAAGACTTTGGTGACTCGTGAAAATCGAAATTAAGTTACAGACGTAAAAGTTTTTGACTTACGCACATTTTGCCTGAGCTAGCAGTGATCAACCGATGGTCATTCAGCTCTAGGACAGAGAGACACCGCTTAAAACATGTTCTGTGACACTAAAGGCAATACTTTTATACCGTAATTGAAATGTTTTAGTCAGTAAATACTGCGTATGAGAAATCTTTTGACACATTATCACATGTAGCAACTCAAGTGTAAGTAAGGATTCGCGAACACGAGAGAAATTCTATTAGAATCGCTGCGCAATTACAATACTTGTTAAATAGAACGCCTTAGTGTGCCTAAAAGCACGTAATTCAATCAGCTCAGAAGGCACCCGAATCCGTGGAGCCCAGAATAATGCGAACACCCAACATTTACAATGATTTACCGTGTGAATGAGACTTTGATGTCGAGACAATAGGCTTCTGAACCCTCTGTAGCGCAAAGACCATTAATTTTGCTATAATAATTGAACATAAATCCTAACTAAATAATGCTGATATAGTGTTTCTATGGCAGAGAGCCAACAATGGTTTGATGTGGGGCCACGACTTTAAATCGCAATAGTTAGTCACAAGTGTGTCACCCGCTCTCACTGCTTAACGTCCGCCTAACTTCGACCATTTCTGGGATTTTTATACCTATGTCCCATTCATGGGCGATCGTTTATGGTTGACGTTTACCGTTTAATCGCACAATGTGGGTCGTTTGAAACTATACGCGAATAAACTTCGATGTGATGCTGGATGTTACGCGGGAAACGCTCTGAGTTCAACTTAATTTAACTTAACTTCAGATTGACTCAAACATTATCATGTGAAATTGGAGGTTATCTTAGAGCACTGATTTCAAGGGCACTTAACGGAATTTGACCTGAGCTGTTCCTCTAACAGGACTAAAACAAAATGTTGATAAGTGCGGTTCGATGGAACAGTTTATTAATATTATGTAAACATAAATCCACAAATTTCCCAAAAGCTATGAAAATCTCCAGTTAAGCTCATGTTTATACAGTGAGTAATTCACTCACAATCTAATAAGTAAACTTGGAACCCATTTGACTCTATATCCTTAACCCATAAGGAAATGACATTCGAAATGGCGGGCCTACTGCCTTCCCGGAGAAGCTGCAATTTATCACATTTTACAAACTATCTTATATTGGTATTTATTTATTAAAATCTCCCTTACTACTATCATTGCAGGTGTATGTACCCGATGGGACAGTGAGGTCATTTTACAAATCTATAAGAACCTACTAACTTATTCAAATATATATTTTTTTTTTTTTTTTTTTTTTAACGATGCCTGACCCTAGGAATTTCTCCTGTATCGTGGGTGCGTTTACAAATATTTAAACTCACATACACAAACAGCCAGACTCGGAACAACTACTTGTAGGTCATACAAATATTTGTTCCGTGCAGGAATCGAACCCGCGACACGCGGCGCAGCAGTCAATCGCTTAACCACTGCGCCAACCGTGCCGTCAAATATTAAACGTCAATATTAAATGTAGAACTAAAACAAAAACAATAACAGGAACATTAACACAATAGCTACCTTATATATATAACACTATACAAAATATGTGACCTATACTAATCAGTACTGTAACATTAAAAAAAAATAACAGTGTACTTGCGAAATCACTCTCCACAAGATGCTATCCTACTACTCCACAATATACTATCCTACTACTCCTCTAGATACTATCCTAATACTCCACTTACTATCCTAATACTTCACAAAATACTATCCTACTACTCCACTAGATACTATCCTAATAATCCACTAGATACTATCCTAATACTCCACAAAATACTATCCTACTACTCTACAAGATACTATCCTACTACTCTACAAGATACTGTCCTAATACTCCACAAGATACTATCCTAATACTCTACAAGATACTACTCTACAATAATCTAATCACTCAAATGACACGTGAACTCATCACTTTTGGCATTGCCGGGTCACAGGTGTTTGGGCGAGTAGGTTGGTCCTGGCCGTCGGCACGGCCAGCAGTGGCAGGAGCCGCCGCCTACACACATAGCGCTGCAGCAGTCCTGGATTATGCTCGATGGCACTAGATACGCGACAAGTTTAAACTCCCATCGCACCCTCAATTCATTGTACCCGACAGGCGACAATACCCAGTACAAAAAGAGTGAGGTACATCATCTTGTAAAACAGATACACCCTATAAGGTTTCCTGTATAAGTGGCGCGTAAAGTTGTTCTGAACGCGCTCCAACATCACAGAGTGTTTGGCCTCATGTGGAGACCAAAATGAGCGATGGAGAATCTTTAAACAACATGAGTGTGCTATAAAGTATAAACCTTCTAATTTCCCTGCTGTACTTTACTTTATGATTCACTTACTGAGTGTAGGCAGTCATCAAACGTTATGTCCGCATACGCGCGAGTTTATTGTGCATGCATTGTTTCGTCGTCTCCTCGTAAAACAGAAAAAGACATTGAAATGGCGGCCGGCTCCTCGCGCCGAGTGGAGGCTGCGGTATCAATATCAATCTGATTTGTATTTTGTTTTTAATGAAGTAGCATTCTGAATAATAAAATATGCTTTTAGATGCATTTTTATCCATCTAAAAGCATATTTTCGGCAACTGCAATATCTTTGATTTTAAGGGTACAATGACAAACTTTCATCGTTATAGCTTACTTTTGACAGGTTTTTTCCAAACTTCAAGTCAGACGTTAAACAATTTTAAACTGCACATCATTGCCTCTTAAAATATTTCGAAAGTTCAAAAGTGTTTCGTATCATTATTTAGGAATGTTGGATTACAATACGTTGTTGAGGGGAAAGTTAATGGATCATAAAATTTCACAAGTGCGGCGAATAAAGTTTTTATATGTTATTATTTTTAATGATCTCCTCCGTAATGATCGCAAATCTTAAAACTTTACTTTAAGGATCATTAATTTAGATCGTAAGTACGTTGCGAGAGTCTGAATGGATGCTTGTTTTCAAAATATTAACGGAAGTATTTTGGTTGGTTATCTTCACCGTCCACACTCAACAACACAAGAACTTTACTAAAGTTAGTTCTGTTTTGTTTAAGATACTATCCTACTACTCTACAAGATACTATCTTACTACTCTACAAGATACTATCCTACCACTCTACAAGATACTATCCTGCCACTCTACAAGATACTATCCTGCCACTCTACAAGATACTATCCTACTACTCCTCAAGATACTATCCTACTACTCTACAAGATACTATCCTACTACTCTACAAGATACTATCCTACTAGTCTACGAGATACTATCCTACTACTCTACAAGAATATAACTTCGAAACTTAAAGAAAAATAGCATCGTCTGAAAGTGGTCGCTGGCATCAAGGCCGTCTAGAAACTACAGAAAATAAATACTTAGACTACCTAAGTACTTATTATCTGATACAAATTTCTTGTTTACTTATTTAGGTAAATAAGTATCCATACTAATCCATACTAATATTATAAATGCGAAAGTGTGTCTGTCTGTCACCTCTTCACGCTCAAACCGCATAACCGACTTAGATGAAATTTGGTATAGAGATAGTTTGAGTCCCGGGAAAGGACATAGGATAGTTTTTATCCAGATATTCCCACGGAATCGACACTTATGCCGGTGAAACCGCGGGGCGTTGCTAGTGTAAGATAAATCTTTAAAATGAATTAGAGAGCAGTCTCGGGGCTTACAAGCGTGCCTAGTAGGTAAATAGTAGTATATACGATTATGTGCCAACGTCTTGTGTAATGGGGTCGTGTAATACCACAGATGACATGTGAGTATACCTATACCAAAATAGATTTGCTTCACTTTGTGGAAACACGAAACGTCAGGTTCATAAGGTGTGTCCCTTCCTCCCTTCTCCACAACGCGAACGTCCACAAGGGTGTGTCCCACTGAACGAAAACACTCTTAAACCTATCTGTGATCACTTTTGACGTTTGCCCTATAAGACATGAATTGAGGGTCATCGTACACTGACATTTAAATCTGGCTTAGTAACGTCAAAAACTCAATATTTTCAGAAAAGTTTACTGAAAATGCTTGTGGAATGAACATGGACTGAAATGTCAGTGGAGAGCGAACACGTCCGAGTAAATACGAATGTATTCCAGGTCTATTATTTCTTATAAAGGAGGATGTTTCGCAAAATAGTAAGAAGGTAGGCACAGTCTTAACTCTACAGTCAATCTAGCTTTAACGTCATGAGTCTAGGCACTAAAGTGAACAATTAAATCAATCAGAAATGATCTAGTACTCAGAACCAGTTCTTAATCAAAATGTTTTGCAACGCAATATTTATTACTCACGTACAGAGAAGTAAGTTATATAAAAGTGACGTCTGTCACTTTCTGTCTGTGGCGTAGCTTATGCCCTTTTTTTGTTTTTTTTTTCTTCTTATCTTGACATCAAAATAACCCATTTTAATTGTAGTTATGGTTCGCTCAATCTTAGTGATCTCTTTGTATATTCTCAATGCATATCGACTCGTCCTACGAGCTACGCGAGACCTTGACGGCGTAATATTTGAGGCACATTTCGGCGTTGTGTACACGAACATCCCCCGAGGTTCGCTTTCATTCTGCGTCTCGAGTCCCGCGGGGCCCGGGATCGCCTCTCTGGATGTTCATTCATAATTACACCAAATGTCAAGTCGTGACTACCATCCCGCATAGCCCGCGGCACACGGCACTATGAGTAACAGATTTTTGTTTTTTTTTCTAACGTTATTACAGTTATAATTAAATATTAAATTATTAGAAAGAGAATAAGTATATCAGTAATGAATGTTGGGACACTATCTACTGCGTATCCAATACAATGGTAACTTTAATTATAACCTTATAGCTATGAGATAATTGTAATAACATGTGCTGCGCCCTAACAGGGTCTTGTACTGTTAAGTTTTAGCCTAATTATAGACTGTACCTAACGGTGTGTACATATAGCAAATAAATTAATATTATCATTCGACCCACGCTTTTTGTTATTTAATTATGATAAAAAAACAAATGGAGCTAGTTTTTATTTTGTACTAACAATTTATTTTTCTGAAAATGTCAAATGTATTTAAATTATTTCAGTACAAAAGTAAATAAAACATGCCTTTGACAAATAATTAGACCTATAAAAAACGTGCACCAAATAGTCAGCATTCATTAGGATAGCAAACAATTTTATGGTTGTGTTCCTACAATAAATATATTTTGTAGTGACATTGTAAATATGTGGGTCAGAACAGGGACTATCTGTGGTAAAATAACATATCTTTTACCTAACTGAAAGAGAGCATCATAATATAAATAATTGAATACCCTCAATGAGCACCGACATAGAACATAATAGAATAATATTATTTTATGTCCAGACTGGCTGTATCTCGACTTATGGCCCGTACTTATACAAGTACTTACCGTAATTGTCTGGGTTAGTTGGTTAATAAGGTTTTAGGGGTCAGTTAGAACAAATACTCCGGGGTCAATATTTCTTGCTGATCCTCGACAAAAAATAAGAAACGATACAAAACACAATAAATGATCTCAATTGTTTCGTCATTTAGTAAGCGAGCTAAATGAGACGTTAAGCCTTGAAAATGTCAATACTCCTAATCGTTTAGAGGCAGTCAGTCCATTAGTCTTCCGCTAACTGTTGACGTCAGCACATTACTACTACGTATCTCTATACAACGATTGGTTCAGTACCATGCCCTAAATGTATAACACCGAGTTTTAGAAAGAGTCAATCCCAAATCAAAATTTTATTCAAATTACACAATCAGCATTTTTTTAACGTAGAATTTCAATAATTACATAAGACGGTCCCCCGGTACGCCCGCCCTTCACCACTTCCTAATCTTTTAGCTGAAAAGAAAAGAAGTGGCGCAAAAAACTCCCCAGCATTGCTGTACAGAGCATTCTCTGTCACCGCACGCACACCTGTGAGACAGTTTCTTTCTAATGCCCTTCACCATCTTCCTGCCCTTGTTTGTTTGTTTGTCGGCGCATCTCATTTTCTCTCTCAATTCTCTCCTGTCAACCGTCACGTCAACATTCACTCCCTTCTCTTTCATATCATTTCTCACACAATCCATCTACTCTTTGGCCTTCCTCTCCCTCTCTATCCATCAACATTTATATTCACCACTCTTTTAGTCACATGTATGAATAAAAGAGTGATGAATTTTCTATCTAATGCTCGATGTGTCATATTATGTTCGCTCGGGTGCTGTAAATACTTAGTAGATCCTACGTAAATAATGACACAGAGTAGACAAGTGCGACAGAGGGCGCTCACTGGCAAGTGTCACGTTTTTGATAACGCCTACACACGCCACGCTATACATTCTGTCACTCAGGTATTCTCATATTTTATTCTGGCACAAATATAGGATCGAGACGAGATGTCTGTTGACAGGAAGTTTTCAAAAGATACGTTGAGTTTGCAAACGCTAAAATTATTTGCAGAATCTCGTATTTTTTCAAGTGCTGCAACTGTGTGATCGAGACAAGTTTACCAAATAAGTCGATGCAGAAGATAGCAGTATGGTACTATGTAATTAGTGGCATCTATGAATAATATACTGATCTTTTATTTGCAGACATATAGATCACAGGCAGTGATCGTAACCCTTAATTACAAATCCCCGTACCGTACCTCCATCGCTAGCTCACGAAGTACGTCGAGCTACATGAATCATCTAACTTCAGCGATACCTAATGAAGTTTTTTCTCAGTAAAAAGCTTGCACTGCGGTTGTTCTCAGAACCGATACTTGTTTGAAATCCAACAAGGCCGCAATCACGCCATTGCTAAACCGTACTGATACATATAGATGAATATTTTAAGCTCCGAAAATAGACGCTTTGAAGAAAGTTACTTCACATTGTTACCCGTTCGATGTAAACCTATGCCTCGGCAGGTGACGACAAGGAGCAGGAAGCTGAGGATGAATTGGGGCATTGAAGGGTTACCATGTGTGAATTAATTTGAATTAACGAACATACTTTCATTGAACCTTTGATTTGTCTTCCTTTAAATCTCAATTTGAAGGGATGGTGCTTTGTGTCGAGTAGAGTATTGGCTTTGCCCTGATCATAATGGTTGCCATAGTAACGAATTATGAGGAATTTGATGACAAGATGCTTTGTTTGGGTAACCTCCTGTTAAATGATAAATGATAAATGATAAATGATTTATTTCTGTAAGTAGGTTTTTACAAACACTTTTACACGTCATCATATTTTTTAAACTAGATGTGGTCGGCGTTTCCTATCTGACTACTCTGAGAAGAAAGGCCGAAACAAACTCAGAGGTCACAGTCTCTTTTAAAGTCCAGACAAAATCTTGGTCAGATCGTGTGAAGACCATGTAGATTTATGTCTGAAATGGTCTTTTGAGGAAAGAACCACACAGATTGAGCGGACCTGTCCAATCAGTGCACGCATTTGTCAAAAATCGTGCAGCTCGACTCAGAAATGAGGAGCTCAACGATTCGACGAACAATACCAAAGAAAGGACATTTGGGTAGGCCGCGTAAATTACTCAAACTGCCAGATCATGATTAAAACTAAGAAGGAAAACAGAAAAAAAAATGACCCACATAGTCCTCACATTCACAATAATTAAATGAAAAGAAAAATAAAATAAAAAATACTTTACAAAGTAAATATTCATGTCATTGTCTAAATAAAATTCATCAATGTCAATGTGTATATAAAAATCCGGACATAATCTTTGAGGACCATGTAGATTAGTGTCTGAAAAGATCTTTTGAGGAAAGAACCACACAGATTGAGTGGACCTGTCCAGTCAGTGCACGCATTTGTCAGTAACCGTGCAGCTCAACTCGGAACTTCAGGAGCTCAACGATTCGACGAACAATACCAAAGACAGGACATTTGGGTAGGCCGCATAAACTACTCAAACTGCCAGACCACGATTAAAATGTAAACAATGACCCACATAGTCCTCACATTCACAATAATTAAAATAATATAATACTTTATACAGTAAATGTACATGTCATTGTGTAAGTAAATAGATACTTAAAAAAAAAAAAAAATGAAAATATTAAAGTGTAAAAATTGCAAAATAACATTCACTGTCTAAACCTATTGGAGCAGCTCAATCCCAAGCCTTTTTGTCCTCAATATAGTCTTTTACAGTATAATAGGCTTTCTGGCATAGTTTTCGCTTTATAAAAGCTTTGAATTTATTTAGGCTTAGTTCTTGAATGTGGCTAGGAAGTTTATTATAAAAATGTATACATTGGCATCTAAACGAGCCACCTATTTTCTTGAGCCTTGTTGTAGGAACAACAAATTTGTGTTTGTTCCTAGTATTTATGTTATGGATATCACTGTATTTTTTAAACAGATTAATATTTTTATGTGCATACAAAAGATTATCATAAATGTACTGAGAAGGCACAGTCATTATATTAATCTCTTTAAATTTGTCTCTGAGGGAGTGTCTAGGACTTAATTTATAAATAGAACGAATTGCCCTTTTTTGTAAAATAAAAATTGTCTGAATATCGGCGGCATTTCCCCACAACAGAATACCGTACGACATCACACTATGAAAATAACTAAAGTAAACTAAACGGGCTGTCTCTAAATCAGTCAAATCACGAATTTTCCTAACGGCGTATGCTGCAGAGCTAAGCTTTTTTGACAATTTATCTATATGGGGGCCCCATTGAAGCTTGGCATCCAACGTTATGCCTAAGAATACTGTGCTATCTTCGGGTTTTAACTCTTCATCCTTAATGAGAACACTAGTTTCTACTTGTCTAACGTGGGGTATCGTAAACTTAATACATTTCGTTTTTTTTCCGTTAAGAAGTAGGTTATTGACATTAAACCAGTTAACTACTTTTGCAAGGGCGTTATTTACATTGTCAGGAACCAGCTGCTGACGTTTGATTTTAAACAAAAGAGAAGTGTCATCTGCAAACAACACTATATCATGATTATCCTTTATGAGGTACGGCAAGTCATTGATATAAATAAGGAACAAGAAAGGACCAAGAAATGAGCCCTGGGGGACCCCCATTCTTACTACAGATCCGGGTGACCTTTTTCCGTTAACATCAACTCTCTGAATCCTATCACTCAAGTAAGAAGTAAGAAGATCCAGAGAGGCGTTCCGGATTCCGTAGTGGTGCAGTTTCCTGATTAATGTGTCATGAAGAACACAATCGAATGCCTTGGACAAATCGCAAAAGACGCCCAAGGCATCGCATTTGTCCTCCCATGCATTATAAATATGTCCTAAAAGTTCAACTCCTGCATCGGTAGTCGAACGACCCCTTGTAAAACCGAACTGTTTATTATGCAGTAATTTATTGTTATTAAAAAATCTTTGCAATTGATTCAAAATAAGTTTTTCAAAAATTTTACTAAAGGTAGGTAGTACTGAAATAGGTCGATAATTAGTAGGGTCTGATGTACTACCCGATTTAAACAACGGTATTATTTTACTGTTTTTCATAAGATCAGGAAACTCACCACGGTCAATACAATTATTAAATATAACAGCTAAAGTAGGTGCTACAATGTTTATAATCGACTTAGCAACATCCACAGAATTACCCCATAGATCTGCGGTCTTTTTAACATTTAACGTGTGAAAGGTTTTAATTATATCGTTACAGGTTACATATTCAAAGTGAAATTCAGAATCACAAACTGAAACGTTTTCTTTAAGTAAAGACTCTGCGGCAGTGGGTGATGAGTTAAGAGATTTAGTAGTTATTCCCACAAGCCACCTAAATATTTATAAATCAAACTCTACAAAAAGGACTACTCTGCTCTCTATTACCTCTGGCTCAATATGTTATTAAAATCTAATGTTATACTTTCTTCCAGTTGATGTCGCACCAACATTAGGAGCTTGGTGGCCAATCTTTAGTTTATTAAAATGGAATCGCGAGATTAAAACTTCCGCGGTTAAAGGGGCTTATTCGTGTTTAATTAAAAATTCTTTGGGTCCCTCCTCTCCCGACAGACTCGCGGGGTATTGAGAGAGCTCGCCGTTTGTTTGGGTAATAAGATATCGTAATGTTATACATTTATCTCAGCTTTAACTTAGATCTTGGTTTTGGATAATCGTGTATGACTCAAGACGAGAAAGCAATCCGGCAATCTGATTATTGTTAATATTATGTGATATTAGCTTTTTCATATAGCTATTGCCTGCTATGTAAGACACTAATATAATTTCACGCAGATTTTCTTTATCTCAGGAGCAAAACTATAATACAACAAATGGATGTCGTCAGAATAACGTGTGGCACAAATCTCGCTTCAATACTTTGTAGCAATGATGTTGTCGCCATGTAGCCATTCCTACATTGAACCTTATGTTATTGACCAAAAAGATGACTTCTGTTTTCCAGCAAAGCAATATTTCTAAAAAATATCGGTAGGGTATGAAAACCCAGCAAATTGAAACGTGTCGTGATATGTATTAAGGGTGGTGGCTGCTGGCGTGTGTAGTATTTTTTAAGCCAATTAAAAGTTGGTCGCCGTGTGGCGCCATTTCTCGTGGTTCACTGCACGGTTGCCATGACGACCAAGTGACGGTGGTATCCGGTGGCCTAGGTATGGAACTTAGTTGGGTGATTTGGGGATTATTCTGATTCTATTTAAACAGGCACCTATTTGAAAACGGTTGAAAACGTTTTTGTGCCAAGTTTAAAATTGATTAATTGGATTTAAATTAAATTATAGTTGGTCGGAAACACATAAATTGGTGTTAATATTCAATTAAGGTTGTATTTTACTGTGGAGCTACACAAAGTTTATGTACAAAAGAAAATAACTATATTAAATTCTTATTTCATAACTAAAATACAAGCTCCAAATCTTTCGTGCTTAATGCTTTTGTGTTTAATTAAATCTTCTTCGTAATTTAACTTTCAAAGACTTTGTTTAGTGAATAATTCGCTCGATTTCATTCAATAAGCCTCAATGGAGCACAGAGACCGTATAGATAAGCACACCTTTACTTTACAAGCAAACGAGCTCTACGAAGGACGTAAAGCTATACATATATAAAAACTGGCCAAGTGCGAGTCGGAGTCGCACACGAAGGGTTCCGTACCACAAGGCAAAAACGCCGAAAAAAACATGTTTGTTGTATGGGAGCCCCCTTAAATATTTATTTTATTTTAATTTTATTATTTATTATAAAAGTAAAAATACAACTGAGTATTTTGTGAATATTTCAAGTGCCTAGCTGTTGCCATTTTTGATATCAAGCAAAAAAGGGCAAAAAAATCGCGTTTGTTTTATGGGAGCCCCCCTTAAATATTTTATTTTGTTTTTAGTATTTGCTGTTATAGCGGCAACAGAAATACATAATTTGTGAAAATTTCAACTGTCTAGCTGTCGCGGTTCTTGAGATACAGCCTGGTGACAGACAGACGGACAGACGGACAGCTCAGTAATAGGGTCCCGTTTTTATCCGTTGAGTACGGAACCCTAAAAAAGACTAACTGACTGACTGACTGACATATCACCGCACAGCCGAAACTACTGGGTCTAGGAATGTGGAATTTTGCACACGGCTTTCTTTTATAATGTAGGGGAGCACTAAGAAGGGATTTTTGGAAATTCAACGTACAAGGGGGTGAAAAAAGGAATAAGATTTTTCATACAAATGAAATCCCCCCGATTTCGTTTGTATGAAAAATCTTATTCCTTGAGTTAATAAATATGAAACTTGGCACGAATACTTATCTAAGTAAATTATGAAGTTAGGCATTTTTTGTTATTCTAAAGTACCCCCTACAGGGGGATTGGGAGGGGGTCAAAATTTGTATGCAAGAATTTTAACGCGCGGTCCGATTAACTCGAAACTCAGTATTTATACTTAAGACCAAAAATAAAGAATAACGTGCATCGGGGTTTTTCAAAAATCTACCCTGCACGGGGTGAAAAGGGGTAGTTCATTTTACAGGGGAGGATTTTACTGCGTGGCTTGATTAACTCGAAAATTGGTATTAATAATTTTTGAGTCAAGTAATGAATATATTCCAAACGATTTTTCGGAATTTTACCCCTGTGGGGGTGAAAAGCGGGAATACAGTTTATATGAAAAATCTTCATTTGTTTAATAACTTGAAACTTGGTACGAATACTTATCTAAGTGAATTATGAAGTTTGACATTTTTTGTTTTTTTAAACTACCCCCTAGCGGGCCAAGTGCTAGTATTACATAACGAAGTAGATATTTATCGTTAAACAATTGAAAAAAACAACTCCCTAGGATAATTATCCCTCGGATGATTATCTCTTGCAAGATTTTACCAATTCAAACTAACTAAATTAATTCTAATTTAAATAATATGTTATGTGAATCCGTTTTTTTTTTGTGCATGTGGTGTTAACCTGTTATTAGTTGTTGCACTTGTAAATGTAACTCTAGTCAATAAATCAGAAATGTATGGTGTAAACAATTGTTGGTTAACCTAAATAAATAAATAAATAAACTAACAAGGCAAGAGTATATATGTAGTTACTAGAACTTTGCTCGCGACTTCGTCCGCATGTATTTCGTACTTTCCCCTAAAAATTTCGAAATGTATGTTTATGATATTTATAATTTATTTAGATAAATAAGTATTGGGGCCAGTTTTTAAGTTTGTAGATCAAAGGAATCAGATTTTTCAACCCCAGAGGGGTGGATTTTTGAAAAATCGTTTAGGATGTGTTCATAACTGACTCAAAGACCGATACCCATTTTCGAGTTTAATGGAAGCAAGCAGTAAAATCCACCCCTTCTTCTTAGCGTGTCGATAGCAATCTAAATGGCGAGTCCATTCCAGACAAACAAGTAGCCCAGAATTCGGCTACTTGTTTGGCGCCATCACCAGCGTCCACCAGTTCCTATAACGTGCAGCTAATAGGATATGCAGGACACGATATTAAGTGTCCCATCGTTTGTGGAACAGCACCAAATTTACACTCCAAGGCGGGGTCGCCTGTGAAGCTCCACCTGAACACGTT
Source organism: Mesoligia furuncula (assembly GCA_916614155.1). Lineage (NCBI taxonomy): Eukaryota > Metazoa > Arthropoda > Insecta > Lepidoptera > Noctuidae > Mesoligia > Mesoligia furuncula. Next base: position 29,426,645 of record OU744803.1, read on the forward strand.
TTCCTTGCTTCGGCCAACCTGGGTCCGGAGTCTGTTTAAAGACTTCCAGGTTACCCAAGGTAACTCATGTCCAAGTGTGAGGTCTTCAGTGGGTGAAATGAACGGTTTGGGTAAGGAAGCATTGTATCGCCACAGCTTCAGTCTTCCTTGTGATGGTTCACCAGTGAGTAGGACGACACACTTTAGAAAATTGTTTCGGCTTTTCAGCCTTTGTGGCACAAGGATGTTGTAGTGCAAGGGTGTCGTGTCTCGGAAACCATTTTGGCTCTTTCGCTGGAGCTTGCCAGCGTTCTCCGAACCTCTGGTGGCGCTATTCCTGCTAGTGGATACAGCATTTCCTACTATATTTTCCAGCAATCCACCCCTTAAACTTTATTACCCTTTTCCATCTTGGTAGGAGTCGATTTTTGAAAAACCCTAAAACACATACCTACTTTTTTATTTTCGTGGTACCGAGTTTCGAGTTAATCCGACAGCGGGTTACATATTTTTCTAACCTATTAACTTTGTCACCCCCTAAATCCTCTGTGAGGGGTTTTTTAAACTAAAAGTGACATTCTTTATTATTTACTGAGCCAAATATTGCCAAGTTTTAAGTTTATTAACCAAATGAATAAGATTTTTCATATGAACTGTATCCCCTCTTTTTATCCCCATATTGAAAGAGGTGGAGGTGGAGTATTGAAAAATCGTCTGGGATGTTACTATAGCTTGACTTAAAGATTATTTATACCAATTTTCCAATCAACCCACGTAATAAAACTCTCTCCTATGAAATTGACTATCACTCTTCACCCCGTTAGGGGTAGATTTTCTAAAAACCATGATAAATAATAAAAAAATTAATAATAAATACTTTATTATTTATTTTGGTCTTACGTACCGAGTTTCGAGTAAATAGGACCGCGCGTTAAAATTCTTCCATACAAAATTTCCCACCCATATAAACTGTATCCTCGCTTTTCCCTACCCCCAACACAGGGGTCGATTTCATAAAATCGTTTGCGATGTGTTTATTACTTGACTCGAAGATTTATTGATAGCAATTTTTGACTTAATCAAGCCACGCAGTAAAATCCTCCCCTGTAGAATTAACTACAAGGGGTAGTTAATTCTTCACCCCGTTAGGGGTAGATTTTTGATAATCCCCCGATACGTGTTATTCTTTGTTTTTGGTCTTAAGTATAAATACCGAGTTTCGAGTTAATCGGTCCACGCGTTAAAAAAATTCTTTACAAATTTTGACATCTCCAAATCCCCCTTTAGGGGGTAGTTAAGAAAAACAAAAACTGCCAAACTTCATAATTTACTTAGATGATTATTCGTGCCAACTTTCAAGTTCATTAACCAAATTGCTAAGATTTTTCATATGAACTGTATTCCTGCTTTTCACCCCCACAGGGGTGGAATTTCAAAAAATCATTTAGGATATGTTCATTACTTGACTCAAAGATTATTTATACCAATTTTCGACTTAATCAAGCCACGCAGTAAAATCCTTCCCCGTAAAATTAACTACCCTTTTTCATCCCGTTAGGGGTAAATTTTTGAAAAACCCCATGCACTTTATTGTTTATTTTTGGTCTTAAGTATAAATACTGAGTTTCGAGTTAATCGGACCGCGCGTTAAAATTCTTCCATACAAATTTTGACACCCTGCCAATCCCCCTTTAGGGGGTAGTTTAGAAAAACAAAAACTGCCAAACTTCATAATTTACTTAGATGAGTATTCGTGCCAAGTTTCAAGTTCAATAACCAAATTGCTAAGATTTTTCATATGAACTGTATTCCTGCTTTTCACCCCCACAGGGGTGGAATTTCAAAAAATCATTTAGGATCTGTTCATTACTTGACTCAAAGATTATTTATACCAATTTTCGACTTAATCAAGCCACGCAGTAAAATTCTTCCCTGTAAAATTAACTACCCCTTTTCACCCCGTTAGGGGTAAATTTTTGAAAATCCCTGGTACACGTTATTCTTTATTTTTGATTTTAAGTATACATACTGAGTTTAGAGTTAATCGGACCACGCGTTAAAATTCAAACAAATTCCATACAAATTTTGACACCCTACAATCCCCCTTTAGGGGGTAGTTTAGAAAAACAAAAAATGCCAAACTTCATAATTTACTTAGATAAGTATTCGTGCCAAGTTTCATGTTTATTAACTGAAGGAATAAGATTTTTATTACAAACGAAATACCCCTTTTCACCCCCTTATTGATTGATTTTCCAAAAATCCCTTCATAATGCTCCCCTACATTATAAAAGAAAGCCGTGTGCAAAATTCCACATTCCTAGACCCACTAGTTTCGGCTGTGCGTTGATATGTCAGTCAGTCAGTCAGTTTCTCCTTTCATATATATAGATAAAAGCTTGTAAAATATAATTATAACGACAGATTAAGTATACAAAATTGTCCGAGATACAGAATTATAAATCAAGGAAAGCCTGAAATTATTTCATAAATAAATTATTATATTATTCATTAGAACCTGCAAAATTACTTAAGGGAATTCTGATGAAAAAATGTTCGTTAATATTTCGCTTAGGTATAATAATGGACTCCTTGGAGAGCATACTTTAAAGACATTTGTTTTACAATCCTTCTGCTTCACGCGCCGGCGGGTATTGTCGTCACAAACGCAGTTATTTAAAGTCGCATCAAAAATAGAAGCTTTGTAGGAAAACTTCCGATTAATATACTCATAACGTCATACCACTTACCGATCGCGACCGTTATTGGATAAAACAACGGAGTTTGCTTATAAGCAAGCGTATATCACTGCCGAATATCGGGTGAGTAAGGCTGCGTTTCCACCAGAGATAAGCGAGGATGCGTAGCGAGAGATGTGTGTAAAACTAACCAATACCAACGCCAACTTAGTTCAAGCTATAAAAATGTAGCGATGTTATTGGTTGGTTTCACACACATCCCTCGCTACGCATGCGCGCTCATCTCTGGTAGAACCGCAGACCTAAGGCCCTTTGTACACACACGTTTTTGTTGTTGTGAAAAACTACGGTTTATTCGCCGTGCGTAGGCACGGTCGTCAGTGTTGTATGGATCCCTAGGGAGGGAAGCTTGTTGGCGGACACGTTTTTTCTATGGCGTACCGTAAAGAAACTGTTCCGTACATAGAGAGCCTAAGCGGCCAAAGAAAAGCATCAAGGATAAAAAAAACAGTGGCACACCGGGAGTGCCGATAGTGAAAGTGAAAAAAAAAAAACAAGCAGAATACTTTGCCATCACTCACTGACATATCGGATATACATTAAAACCGAGTACATCCCGAGGACAGCCGAACACATCCGAAGCGGGGAGTTTTTTAATCGTCTTATAAACAAAACACGCGCGGTGTCGCATACGGTAACAATGGCGCGAGTTCAAATGTTTTCACTTCACAAATACAAGCTTATCTTTGCCAAAATATGTACCTACGTAGTTTTCATAGTTTACACTGGCCCCTTAACCCTCTGAAAGCGTTTATGCCTTCAGGATATTTTTAAAGGGTCTAGCTAGATCTATGGATTTCAAAAGGTTATCACACTATCACATTAATATTACATTTTTGAGCGTGTTTTGTACAGCCGTTTAAACACATACCTTCTTGAGAAAAAAATCTTAATTGACGAACAATATGGCTTTCGCTCGAAATCTAGCACTCTTACAGCTACAGTAGACTTGATAACTAAAATCAAAACACACATAGATAAAAAAATGTTGTGCTGAGGGTATTTATTGATTTAAAAAAAGCATTCGACACAGTATGCCACCACAAGCTTCTCCAAAAATTAAACAACATAGGAATCGTAGATACAGCCCCAGAAATTAAAAAAAAAACACTTAATGGGTTACTGCTCGAAAGATGTTATTATACTTTAGATGATTTTTTTAATGACGAATCTCTCTGATTATATAAAATGCTGACATAAATTTTAATACTTTACATCAATACTAATATTTTGAATTGAATTGACATTAAATTTTGACATGAAATGAAATCGACTATGAACTGTAATGACATTTAATTTATATGCATGCGTTAATACAATTAGGTACCTACTGAAATACTTCTAATATTATATTGTAATAAATTTATGATTGTAATTTAATAGTAGGTACCTACCCACTTATTTAATTGTCTTTTAATCACATTAATCATTTGTATGTCAATATTGGCCAAGCATAGCGCACCACTAATTCTTAAGATCTTTGTATGAAATTACCTATGTTTTACAAATAAATTATTCTATTCTATTCTATTCTAAATGTTTACATCTTATTTACAGAATAGACAACAAGTAGTTAAAATAGATAAATTCACCAGTTTCTTAAAAAATGTACCATATGGCTGTCCTCAAGGCTCAATTTTAAGTCGGTTATTCATCTAAGGAATACCACCACCCCTTACTTCCCGTGGGTGTCGTAAAAGGCGACTAAGGATCGTACCGGAGAATGGGCAGCAGCGTTCTCTATGTATTCCACCACCATACCATACTGCGATCGCCAACCCGCCTGCCAAGCGTGGCGATTATGGCAAACCCTCCCAAAATTGGGGGAGGCCTAGGTCCAGCAGTGGACGTCTATCGGCTGAAACGACGATTCATCTAAGGGCTGATTTTTCAATAGACAGATAACTTTTATTCGAGGAATAAAATTGACGTTTGACAGTTTTTGTATGAAATAACTGTCAAAATTTAAAAATTATTCCTCTAATAAAGTTATCAGTTGTTTGAAAAATCAGCCCTTAATCTATATAAATAACATAAGCAGAATAGGGTTAACGGGACGCCTAAATTTATACGCGGACGACACATGCCTCTTTTATTTCGATAAATCTAAACATAATATTATAACCGATGCTCAAAAAGATCTCGATATACTCAGTGAGTGGCTTTAATACAACTTACTTACAATAAATACCTCGGAAATAACATAGGTACATGATTTTTACCGCAAAAAATAAACCAGTACCAGAATTCACGCCTCTTACTACAAACAATGACATAATAAAGAGATCCAGTCACGAAAAATACCTCGGTCTGAGGGTAGACAACAAACTCACATGGAAACTGCACATCGAACATGTAAAAACAAAATTAATGTCCTTACTAGCATCACTACTGTAATCTTCGCTGGGTTAATAAAACACACTTTGACAGATCAGTTAAGGTGAAGTAGTCTATGCGAAACCCAGATAACGTCTGCACGCGCCTACCGGCGGTAAGCGACTGCCACGCCAATGCCTGCGCATACACTACATCCCTCCTTTATTTTTATTGAATTGATATGTTTGTTGTTGTCATGTTTATTGAAATATTGAATTGATTCTAGTCGCCCATTCCAAAAGGTAGTTTTCGTATGGAGAAGAATTGGCAAGAAACTCCACCGTTACCCTTTTAAAATGTTTTACAATGTCTTGTTTATATAATATAATTATATGTGAAGACAATGCACTTAGAATAAAATTAGTCTACCACAAAAGGTAAAAAGAATTAAAATGAAGCAATGGCAGGTAAATCAATTATGTGATAGATACAGGTGCTCACATATTTACAAATTATTTACAAATACTGTAAAAGTAGATGATTTTCCTAGAATTTTCGCTTTGATATATCCAATTTAATGGAGTGTTACATATGGCACGATCCACACGATGATGTCCTCACGATGTCCTCACGATGATGTCCTCCCGATGTCCTCACGATGTTTTTCTTCACCATTTTGTAATGTCCAATTTAATGGATGTCCAAATGCGTCCAATCTAATGGATGCCCATTGCGTCCAATTTAATGAATCACATGTCTTCGAAATATTGGTTCTCAGACATGCCGGTTTCCTCACGGTGTTTTCCTTCACCATTGATGAACAGTGATGATGAGTGAAAATACACAAAATGCCTGCCTGGTTTCGAACCCACGAACTTAGTCGGGCTAGACCACCACCACTGTTGTGCTGAAATTAAATGCTATTATTATGTGTATGTGCCTACGTATGACACGGTGCGGTATGACACCAGAAGGCCAATTCTACTAATTTAAAACGTTCAAAATCTAGTCTCAGTCTCATATCGGCGACAAACAAATGTCAAAACTTGTCAAAATGTAGTGAGATTAAAGGTAATTTTGCAATTAGCATTATTTTAGGGCACGAACTGTTATCACTTTTGCAGCCTGTGTCTGTAACACAGTTTATACTAGCACAGACACAGACGTTCACTCTGTCTCAAATAATGCATAGCGTTGTACTTCATTGTTTTGTTTTGTTTTTTTTTTTTTAATGCTTGATTGAGATGGACAAATTGTACTTGGCTTTTTGAAATAAAGATTAATAATATTATTGTTATTATTATTTTGTGATTTTTACTTAGTCTATTACTTTTCGATTTTTACTAAGTTTACCGTTTTTCATTTACCCTTTTTTGCAATTTGGATTAATTACAGGGCAAGGAATTATTATCTCATTTGTGATTTTTACTGAAGTTACATCTTTTACTTTTACCCTTTTATGCAATTTGCATTAATTACAGGGCAGGAAACTTTTACCCTTTTATGCAATTTGCATTATTTACAGGTCAGGAAATTTTATCTCTTTTGTGATTTCTACTGCCATACCTAGGTATTGGCATCTGCCTAGCCTTTTTCCCAACTATGTTGGGGTCGGCTTCCAGTCTTAGCGGATGCAGCTGAATACCAGTATTTTACATGGAGCGACTGCCTATCTGACCTCCACAGCCCAGTTACTGGGTAATACGATACCGCTTGATAAGACTGGTTGTCAGACTTTCCGGGCTTCTGACTACCCGTAACGACTGTCAAAGATTCACGAATGACAGCCGGGACCAACGGCTTAACGTGCTTTCCGAGGCACGGAAGGGACACGGTATGTAAAGATGGTCACCCATCCATAGACCAACCGCGGCAAGCGTAGCTTAACCTGATCGATCGACCTATGCGGCTGTTATTATTTAGCCACGTGCCCCTCATACCTAGGATTGGCAATAGAGATCAAAATCTTTTTAATGTCTAACCATGATTTATTTTGTAAATTGCGTAATCTAGTCGGTTCCAATGTATTAACTTGATGAGTTTTCACCCATTGATTGCATACACTGGTTGGTTATACCAATGTATAAGTTATTGTTAACTTTTAGGTACCCACTATTCATTTGATTGTTTACCTCTTCAAATTACTTCGTAATGTTTTGATACCGATTAACCACATAATCTATCAGTATCGCGACTTCCGCGATCTTATTTGCCTAATATTAGGCAATTCTGTTAACCAACAGTTGGGTTGGCACCTATCAACAAATGAGGTTATACGAAATAAAAGTAAAACTATAAATTCACTGTACATATTAAGCATAAGAAAGTTAAAACGCTGTACAAATAACATAGTCATTTTTTTTTGTCCATGTCGCGAATTTTGCGACAAGGGGTTACTAAAAGGGGAGCAAATTTTCCATTATTTTTTCGATAGGACGCACCGTTTTCGAGATATAAGCAAATTTAGAATTATTAGATTTTACACTCGCATGTTCCCGAAAATAACACCAGTACTTCCCGTGTTTCCCAAATAGTCAATCAATAATGCTATATTTTGCCACTAACTATTTGGAGAAACAATTTTATTAATTAAATAAACCTCATTCGTTAACTTGCCAGTATTAATCGCAACCATTAGGTTGTTTTGTTGGAACTTGTTCCATTTGTGTTTCTCGCAACCATTAGGTTGTTTTGTTGGAACTTGTTCCATTTGTGTTTTTCGCAACCATTAGGTTGTTTTGTTGGAACTTGTTCCATTTGTGTTTTTCGCAACCATTAGGTTGTTTTGTTGGAACTTGTTCCATTTGTGTTTTTCGCAACCATTAGGTTGTTTTGTTGGATCTTGTTCCATTTGTGTCTTTCACACACACACGCACATATTTTAATGTATATCAAAATATGTCTTGTTGTACCATACCCAGTACAGTTGCTCAATGTTTTTTGTCCTATAATTGTAATAATTGTAATTAAAGTTTATTTTAAACTAAATCACCGCCGTTCATATTTGACTAGCCAGCAAGTCGAACAAAAGTCCTTTGACGACGTGTGCTATGTGATTAAAGCAAATGTTCACTTGATATTACAACACTGTAATGAATTCTATGAATTCTTTTGTTGATTACAAATTACAATAGCCAGTGCAAAATGCATTTGATTTGACTACGATTAGTTCAATCATTAACCATAACAGATTTTATGACACTAGTTAGTTTTAACAGTAGGTAAGATAATAATTTTATTTGTTACTTAACTTCGATTTTACCGTAGTGGAACTTCTGTTAAAACTGGTACATTAACGATATTTTCGCTGGAAATTTTTTTTATTTGTTCGAATAATATTTTCTCGATATTATTTACATAAGGGGTCGACACGGGGGTAAGCCGTGACTGACTCGAGCAGTGTTGCCACTGAGTTGTGTGCTACATCAATAATGGTAGGTACATCACAAATACATTTTAATTACCTCACATAGGGCAGTATTATCAACTTTATGATAAATAAGAATTATAATCTCATAACCACATCACGCCTGTTCTCCCACCTATGTTTGAATAGATAAGCAATCTTTATTGCTTTATTGTACATTATTGTCTTGGTTTCACATCATGTTACTTGGCACCTGTAACTCAGTGACCTTTGAAGGTACTACCACAAAATCCCAACAGAAGAAGGGAACTTCTCTTCTACTAAATTGATTTACCGATTCATCATATTATCATAAGAAAATATTATGTCATTCTAATTCATGTTACTGGTGAAAAGAGTTTTACTAAAACAATTTGTTCATCTATCTGTCCCCAAGTCAGAGGCTATAAACCTAGTTTGGGTACCAGGAGATAATACTCAATGTACTATATGTTGTACCATATTACTGTACTTGTAACCTTTGTGAACATTGTTCTGGAAATAAACATTATTTTTATTATTTTTGTGTCTTTTTCCTCACCTCTTAGGCTGGTTTTAGCTACATTTACGGGCCAAAACCAAGTAAATGCAACGTGTGGTGTGTATTAGAGTGTGTTTTCTTCCTCTAACTGCATGAATTTCCTAACTATTCTGCAGGTGTTTAAGATGGCAGCTTTCTGTTTTTATTATTAATTAACATTGCAATAACATCAAACAGCAGTTTGTTGTTATTGTGACTTTTTATTTTCACTTTGCCCACATTTTATTTCAAAGTATGTATACTTATTATTTTAACTGGTTGGTACTAGTATTTAATTATAGTAACAATTACATAGCTTTTGTCTTTTCCTTAATCTGTTGATAGGTAGCAATCTAAATTATGTCACCCTAGAACTCGGGTACATATGTCATTATCAGTAGTACTCATTAGGTAGTTCTTCCTACATGCAGGAAATTATCCTCTGTGGGACGGTTTTTTTTATTTTTATTTTTGTTATCTTTCGTAAGTATTACAATGAATACATTACTCTGAATCGATTCTTATTTTTGCGTGGCTTTTACTGAAAATCAGTAACAGTATCACAACTGCATGCCCTATTATAGTTTTGTAAGTACTTATTGAAGACAAGAAGACATGTGACATCTCGCAAAGCTACGCTGGAAAGCCCACGTCAAGAAGAAAAAAGATGAACTCGACCTCCGATTCAAAAGAATGTATTGGCTACTTGGAAGAAACTCCATGCTGTCCGTGCAAAATAAACTGTTGCTATACAGACAAGTCCTGATGCCAGTTTGGACTTATGGTATTCAGCTATGGGGCTGCACCAAACAGACCAATATATTAATTATACAACGATTCCAGAACAGAGTGTTAAGGGAAATTGTAAATGCACCTTGGTACATACGAAATGATGACCTCCACCGGAACCTAAAAGTTGAGTTCATCGAAAAAGTGATCCAGAAACTTGCAGAAGCTCACGAAAAGAGACTTCATCAGCATGTGAACGCCGAGGCAATCCAGCTTCTCGACCACACAAACATAGTTAGAAGACTAAAAAGAACAAAACCGTTCGAGCTAGTGTTTAGTGTTAGTGAATAGTGTAAAGTAGCGAAGTGTATTCGCCTTAATAGAGACAATAAGAAAAGTGCTATTGGACACATTCTTACTAAAGACAATTTTTAATAGTTTAGGTTATAATTAAATTACTTATTAGTCTATTTAAAAGGCTAGATTGTAATAAGATTAGGGTGCATCCTATTGTTGAACCCTAGGACAAGGGAAAAAAAAAAAATAAAAAAAATGTGACATCTGCCAACCCGCACTGGGCCCGCGTGCTGGATTACGGTCCACTCCCTCCTACCGAGAGGAGGCCTGTGTCCCAGCAGTGGGAACATTATAGGCTGATTATGTATGTATGTTATGTAAGTACTTATTGCGTGAGTCATTTTTTGTGGCGTCCTGTAACAGGATTTTGAGACTCGTATGCGTGCTCATTAGAGCATTTCGGATTCAGCATGACCTTTGACGTAAGCGTAAGTATGACTAACTAAATAAACTGAATAACTTTATTCAGTAACGTTACTTTACAATCTTCTTTTTAGTGTGTCGATAGCAATCTAAGTGAACTCGGCCCAGAATAGCAATCTAAATGGACTCGGCCCAGAATTCGGATACTTGTTTGGCACCTTCACCAGCGTCCATCAGTTCCTGTAACGTGCAGCTGACAGGACACGCAGGACACGATATTAAGTGTTATACTTTACTATTATTATGGGAATTGACTGATAATAACCTTTATCTATTAACAAATTAGGTTTATTAACTAGTTGGCAGTAAATATGCTAGTAATTAAGCCATTATTGATGCTTACACTAACGTTTCCCGGTCTTTTCTGATATTTATCCATTAAGCATGGTCGTATTGCGAATAGTATTTGCGTGACCTTGATATTTCTGTGTCGAAATGCAAACAATTGATCCTGGCAAAACCAGTGACCTGATTAAAATAGTATCTACTGATTTTGTTTTATATTTACAATAAGTGGGTATGTAGGTTATTTACAACAGAAAAGTTAAGTATGTCCAAGATTTATGTATGATAATCGGTTATTAATTTTATTTAAAATTAGAAGCGTGCAATAACTCAATTATCTTGTTATTTAAATGAAAGCACTTACTCAATAATAATAACTACCTAACAATAATTTACTGTTTGCATTACCTACAGCACATTTAAAATAATTGCGTACTATTCAGGCATGGCCCTTTGTTTTGTTGTGAACAATATTCCCTGCATGGCCTTTTTAACATTTACCTAAGCTTTTGTTGTTTACATCAGTCGAAGCAGAATTTATTTTTCGTAACTTAATCATACGAAACAGACAATAAAGCAATCATTAGCTGTAACCATCTACCTTGGTAACGATTTATTTACGTGTAGGTAGGTAGGTACAGCGTGACTACGTTCTGTTTTTACTTTAGTATCCAACTATAAACGATCCTTATCGAAATATAGTCGCTTAACAGATCGTAAACAACTTTCAACGTGCATTATTTTTCAGCGTGCATTCTTCCCCTTTTTTTGGTAAATGTTTTCAGCACTTACTTTTATCCTCGTCGCCACTTGTAATGTTCGCTGGGTTAATAAAACACACTTTGACAGATCAGTTAAGGTGAAGTAGTCTATGCGAAACCCAGATAACGTCTGCACGCGCCTACCGGCGGTAAGCGACTGCCACGCCAATGCCTGCGCATACACTACAACTACATAAAATTGCAAATTGTATTCCAAGGAAAATATGTACTGTTAGATACTGTACCGTACTGTAGATGAAGATAACAATGACCAAAATATATTATTATCAACAAAACCGATACATAATCACGAACCTGAGCCACTGAGGATGTCTATAGCAGAAATTAAAAATAACTTAAAAGATGAATGCAGAAACACAACAAAAAAGACTTGTAACATTGATCAAGATGTGCTGGGAAACTGCTCCAATAATGAGTTAAATAATTTGCCGTCGGTGTCAGCTATGAAACAATGTATTTATCGAGAAAAACGTAAATATAAAAAACAAATTGAGCCAGATAATGTTCACTTTGAGGTTAATATGGATTTGATCAAAATTAATGATGACATTTTTTTGATAAAAGACATCGAATACGATAATAAAAAGAGGATAATGTTGTTCTCAACTCGCAAATTAATAAAATTGCTCAGTGAGTCTGCGTACTGGATTTTAGATGGAACGTTTAAAATAGTGCCATCTATATTCTTACAATTATATACGATCCATGGTTGTTTATCTATAAATGAACAGAAAACTTTTCCTATGGTTTTTGCTCTATGTACACATAAAGACAAGAAATCATACGATAAATTGTTTGAGCTGTTGTTAGAATATGCTTGTGAAAATGAAATTCACTTTTCTAAGTGAATTCCATCCTATTGTATCACAGATTTTGAAAAAGCAGCATATTTGAGTATTCGACAAAATTTTGAAAATGTATTGACAAAAGGTTGTAACTTTCACTTGGGCCAAATTATATATTGACGTATACAAAGTGAGGAACAACAAAATTTGTACATAAAAAACCCAGATTTTGTAAAAGATATTAAATGTATTTTTGCACTAAATTATTTGAATTATGAAGAGGTGCCTCGCTATTACGAAGCCCTGATGAAGAATTTTACTGCCGATAGTAAAAAAAAATTACAATGGAATCAATTACGTTGAAGGTATAAATCAAACACCCCATTTGGCCCAAAGTTTTGGAATGTTCAAGAACTACAAGAAAAAAAAATTACCACGAACCCAAAATCACGCCGAATCTTGGCATAATCATATAAATGTAATTATCGGGGAAAAAACTCAGGGTTTTATGATCTTGCCAACGAATTAATTAAGGAAACTAAAATAAATTTAAGCGAAATTGAAAAAAATATGAACGGTGAGCCAAAAAACCGAAACGAAGAAAGTATATACCTAGCGAAAGAAGAGAAGATAAATAAAATAATTTTAAAGAAAAAACTATATGATGAAGTACATTTTTTGCAGTGTATTGGTTCTCAATTAAAACCATTATTATTTACTTTTGAATAAAAATTCTTTCAAATAAAATTATTTTCTTTCGCTAGTCACAGTTTTAACCTTACCTAACCCAAATGATTCACCAACAATAGAGCGTAACTAGTTTCACCTAGGCCACACCAGTTCTCTATGCCGACGGAGCCCCGCTTTATTTCTGTGTAAAAGGTTTAAAGTAACCTAACCAAACCTAACCTCGGGGTGCCCTTCGCTCGCTCTTGCATCTTATGTCGACGGAGCCCCGCCTCGCGGGGCCTCTATTTCTGTGTACAGGGTTTAAAGTGATCTAACTAAACCTAACCCTGGGGTGCCCTTCGCTCGCTCTTGCATCCTATGTCGACGGAGCCCCACTTCGCGGGGCCCCGATTCCTGAGTAAAGGGTTTAAAGTAACCTAACTAAACCTATCCTCGGGCTGCCCTTCGCTCGCTCTTGCTATGTCAACGGAGCCCCACTTTGCGGGTTCCGTCGACTTTCCGTCGTTTTTCGGACCAAGAACCCATCGACCATTTGATTCTTCGAACATGTGAAAATCGGAAAACAAACAAATCGCATTCATGACTTTCGGTAAAATAAATTTCGAGATTTTTAATAATAGACATTATAATTCTTAGGTATTATGAAATTCGGACTTTTGAAAATCGGAACATCGAAATTCGGAATAAAACATTTCGGAATATTTGGGTGTGTTACAACATTAACTCATTCAAAATGAAACTAAAAAATCATATTCATAATCATAATGTATTCATACCGCATACCAATCAATTAATGTTAGCGACTTCTTACATACCTAATATTTAATTGAATAACTTTACCAGCACGCACCTGAGGCAAAATTTATTTCATTTAGATTTAAGCAATTACTTTGTATCTCATTGTAAGTGAACCTATATATTATTCTTCTAAGAATAAATTCTTTAAACCTATATTATAAAGTCAAAAGTTTGTGAATGAGTGTGTGGGGGTGTGTGTGTGTTTATATTTTTGTTACTTCTTCACGCTCAAACGGCTGGACTAATTTTGGTAAAATTTTGTATGGAGATAGCTGATACCCTGGATTAAAATAAAGGTTACTTTTTATCCCGATTCTCACGGGATCGACACTTATGCGGGTGAAACCGCGGGGCGCAGCTAGTGATTGATAAATGCCAATAGTGTCTTAATATTTTTAGAATCAAACGCCTCTTGAGTTACATGTCTCTAAAACACAATCACTGCTCCATTTTCCAGGGCTAGACTAAACAGACAAACAAGACAGACAGACTTAACAGACAAACAGACTTGACATTTGAAATTAGAGCATTTTGTGGTAGGTACCTATCTACATATAACAGGTAAAGACAACACACATTAGATTTTGTGTACATCACACCTTGTACTATCTGTGATAACACACTTTGCAGTGATGTGTGTCTTGGCTGACAGGTTGACGTTGAGGTTTTGAAACGATAAAGGGAATCAGGAAATTACATTAAATCTATTGATTTTATCAGAAGACAAGTTGTATGATATTGCTGTCATCAAACTATGCTAATATACAATCTATGACCACCTATTAAGTAGTTGTCAACTATAATAATAATAAATCATTTATTTCGGACTCTCACACATCCATATTATTGTTTGTAGCACAACGATATACAAACTAAGTTAGTAGGAATACAGATCAAAAAATTTTTTTTTGGAAAATCCGACACCAGCAAACCTGTTTACTTGACTGCATGCAGTCATATCCAGCGCTCAAGGATTGGAGAGTCCCACCGATCTGGCAATACGCGCAAGATGCTGTTAGAACTAGCACGCATGTGTTAGATTTGAAATATATATCTATCCAAAATATTAAGCTTGGAATATCAGAATGGTTATTAGTTATTTAATAAATGTGTATAATAGGGAATAAAGTATCACCTATCTGTAAGTATATCTAAGTATTACCCAAATATAAAGCTTTGAGTATAAGAAAGGTTACTAGTTATTTAGGCCTATGTCCAGCAGTGGACGTCTATCGGCTGAAACGACGACTAGTTATTTAATATGTGTAAAAGTACCTATGAATGGTGGTATGTAGGAAAAGGATATTATGAAATGAAGCACAGAAAGACAAGCTAGACATTTATTCAATTTAGGCTTGTCAGTAATTAATCAGAAAGCTAGTCGTCCGTTCCAAATCTAGGTCATCAAGGAGAAGAAGGACAAGAAACTCCTTGGAAACAGTCTCAAAGCACATTGCCATACATTACCGTTATCTTAAAAACAATTCATTCTTTCGGACTTTTGAGTAATAGCAACATAATAACAATAGCTAGAAATATTCCATTATACATTTTGAAACATTAGCAATATTCGCCATATTATAACATATACAGAACACCACAGTTATCAGCAATAATCATGATAATAATATCAATTAACTTACGTGACGTCTGGTCGATCTATTCCACTATTTCCACTTAATAACGGCACTAGTAATAATCAATTGAACATCTATAGGACGGAGCTCCGTTCTGGTCGATGTCTAGAACCCGAATCATCCCTGCCACTCGGAGCTTCCTCCTTTTATAATCGTGAACAAACAACTTTGACGTTTCTATCTACCGTCATTTTGAACTTATCACAGATCATCATATATTTTAGCTTAATATCTTCTAACAGAGGTAATAATAAACAAATCTTGTGTAGTGAAACTGTTTTAAAACATTATAAGGTAATTAAGCAATTTAATAAGAGTTGATTCGTAATTCTTAGACATTATTAAAAAGAATATCAACATCAACTGACAGTATTGTACAAATCGTTTGAAACAGCCTACTATGTTAAAATGGCAATATAGAACCTAAGATAAACTATAAGTATAATCAATTATTACTTAATCATTTATAGTAATAACATATAAGTGATATCTTAATCAAATAAGGTACTTTTCTACGTTGGTCTCAAGCTTCGTAAATGTAACAAATGTCATTAACCAACAAACGATATTCTAATACATATTATAATAATCTAACACGGCCATTCTGATATGTACTTCGTTCCCTGAAGTACCTATATTGATATTTATACCAGTACATTCATTAATCAAAATACAAACATTAATTCTTAAAAATAAGTAAATTACTACAGTTAACAGTAGAACAGTTATTAACAGTTGACAGTTTAATCGGCATCACAGTCTCACTTCTAACATTAAGTAGACATTGTGAGCACCCATATATAGTCTTATTTATCCACAGTGAACATTGATTCTAACATCATTCGCTTAATCAAAGTACGTCTCACTTCTCACATTAAGTGAGACATGATTCTAATATCATTCGCTTAATCAAAGTATTTCTTACTTCTCTCATGAAGTAGACATGATTCTAACATCATTCGCTTAATTAAAGTATGTCTCACTTCTCACATTAAGTAGACATTTATTTCAAATATTCTAATAATATTTCTTTAATCTAATGGAATGTACAATGGACCACTTTTCACATTAATTGTATACAATACAAACATCTAAGCAAAAGTTATATTAAAAGTTAAAATACTATTTTAATTAATTCATTGACACATTAGAAAGTTAACATACGTAGTTTTCTGATTCACAAACAACACGTGGCGCTACTATTGTAATTGAAAGCTTTTAAGTACTTAATATCAAATAATAAATTGCTTAACGGTATAATTTACAGTTACCAATATGAAATTAGGATAGCAACAATTTGGTAGGTAAGTCATTCATATTCAACAGCTTTTGAATCGAAGAAATAACCAGCGATCATGAAAATAATTCAAATAACTCATCGCTCGGTCAATCTGACAACATTATTGAAAACTATTCAACAATCACATTTTCTGTTAACTTTTAACATGGCCACTGAATATTACTTCACTTTGGAAGTAAAAACTTTAAACAATACCCAACAACAACACACAGGTAACCAATAATAAAAGAAAATAAGTCAAAAATTACATGAAAATTGAATTTCCTTCCTAATCTTGGATCCTTACTTATGTGATGTATCTTGACTTGATAAAGGAAATAATTTGAGAACTGACGAAGATATAAGAAAAATTTCATCATGATGAAACAATTCATCGCTACTTAATCATCTAAACATAATCACATCCTACTGTGTGCGGCCAAACACCTGCCGTCAGTGAAGCTCAATCAGCCGCAGTCGGTGAATGGCCGGACGACAGTGAAGACATAGCTCTTCGTACAATAATCCATTCATTATTACACATTATCATCATAATCATAAATCACAATAATAATCATATGTCACAGTCATCCATTCTCATCGTACAATAATCGATTCATTATTTCACATTATCGTCATAATCTTAGTTCACAATAATAGTCATATGTCACAATCATGAATCATAAGTCATAACCATAGGTCACAGTCGTAAGTCATAATCATAAGTAATCAATAATCAGACCTTACTGGGTAGACCAAACACCCGCAGTCAGTGAAGCTTAATCACCCGCAGCCAGTGAATGTCATACCACAGCTAAGGTTTTAATCCATCATGTCTTAAACTAATACTATAATAGTTAAACCTTCTAAATAAATATAATATACTTTGTTCTCAAGTAAGAGTTTTAACAGTTTCTTTAATAAGCTCACGTTTAATTCTTTGATTGACGACGGTAAACAGGATGTTTTAAGCACTTCATAATGTGGTTTATCTCAAAATTAAATGAGGTTATCCTACTCCAGAAAAGAATTTATCACACTTACAGTATAAAGGCGAAAGTTTGTGAGTGTGAGCGTGTGGGGGTGTGTGTGTGTGTGTGTGTGTTTACATGTCCGTTACCCCTTCACGCTCAAACGGCTGGACCAATTTAAACAAAATTCTGCATGGAGGTAGCCGGCACCCCGGATTAACACATAGGCCACCCCCTACCCCGATACTCCCACGGGATCGACAACTATATGACTTTTATCCCTAAGAATATTTATTTTCATTTAATACGTTTTCTGTAAGAACCAGTTAGTTACTTTAGTCCCGTTTTCAACAGTGGAAACCGGTCTTCAAAATAATTTGAAATGAGGATCTTGGGTTCGACATTCCACGTACATCCAGAAGTATATTGGACACCTTCGTCGGCTCCGGGATCCGGGACTCTTAAAGTCCCTGGCGCCCATTTATTAAATAATAACATTTATAATAACTGGTAGGTTATACCTTAAATTTGAAATTTATAATAGTTAATTTAAACTCTTAAACGGAATAGTACTGTGTTTATCTCGCAACTCCCGACGACCATAGCTCTTTCT
This sequence comes from Mesoligia furuncula, assembly GCA_916614155.1. Taxonomy (NCBI): domain Eukaryota; kingdom Metazoa; phylum Arthropoda; class Insecta; order Lepidoptera; family Noctuidae; genus Mesoligia; species Mesoligia furuncula. Next base: position 29,444,974 of record OU744803.1, read on the forward strand.
GCTGAAATTTTAGCTGGCTGGTCATAATAAGATCTACCTAATTTATATGTAATAAAGTAAATTAGTTCTTTAATTATTTACTTTCTAATTTAAACTTTTCAATATGCGGATTTTGAGAAAGTTTAGTGTGTCCTTATATTTCGATACCAAACCACCTGCCTAGATTGCCGTAAGAGGCAGCAAATTTTAATTTGTAATAGTGTGCTAATATTAATCAAATATAGCTCATCACTAAATTTCACTTTTGTGTATTATACTATTATATTCTGAAATTATTATAATTTAAAGCAATTGGGGCAATGATTATCACGTACTTAAAATAGTCAAAACATCCTAATGTTCGTCCTTTATAAGTCAAGCGTGAACTAAATGTTACATAATGGGCCTTACCGGCTCCAGGTCTTGTTGCCTGGAAAGCTTCTCGAAGTTCTTACAGCAGGTCGAGGTTCCGTAGTTTCAAAGCTCATACAGTAACCAGCAGCTTCGCAACTCCGATGTCAGAGGTGGCAGCGCGATATCATCATTATGGTGCGAGTGGATTCAGCGACCCGTCGACCAACGGCTTCCAGAAGATCGTCAAAGCTCCAACATTGATCATGAAAATAGCAAAATAAAATATATTAGTAAGCTGTAGACCAGAGAACGATCCCACTTCTGATGTTAGATTTGAAATATATATCTATCCAAAATATTAAGCTTGGAATATCAGAATGGTTATTAGTTATTTAATAAATGTGTATAATAGGGAATAAAGTATAACCTATCTGTAAGTATATCTAAGTATTACCCAAATATAAAGCTTTGAGTATAAGAAAGGTTACTAGTTATTTAGGCCTATGTCCAGCAGTGGACGTCTATCGGCTGAAACGACGACTAGTTATTTAATATGTGTAAAAGTACCTATGAATGGTGGTATGTAGGAAAAGGATATTATGAAATGAAGCACAGAAAGACAAGCTAGACATTTATTCAATTTAGGCTTGTCAGTAATTAATCAGAAAGCTAGTCGTCCGTTCCAAATCTAGGTCATCAAGGAGAAGAAGGACAAGAAACTCCTTGGAAACAGTCTCAAAGCACATTGCCATACATTACCGTTATCTTAAAAACAATTCATTCTTTCGGACTTTTGAGTAATAGCAACATAATAACAATAGCTAGAAATATTCCATTATACATTTTGAAACATTAGCAATATTCGCCATATTATAACATATACAGAACACCATAGTTATCAGCAATAATCATGATAATAATATCAATTAACTTACGTGACGTCTGGTCGATCTATTCCACTATTTCCACTTAATAACGGCACTAGTAATAATCAATTGAACATCTATAGGACGGAGCTCCGTTCTGGTCGATGTCTAGAACCCGAATCATCCCTGCCACTCGGAGCTTCCTCCTTTTATAATCGTGAACAAACAACTTTGACGTTTCTATCTACCGTCATTTTGAACTTATCACAGATCATCATATATTTTAGCTTAATATCTTCTAACAGAGGTAATAATAAACAAATCTTGTGTAGTGAAACTGTTTTAAAACATTATAAGGTAATTAAGCAATTTAATAAGAGTTGATTCGTAATTCTTAGACATTATTAAAAAGAATATCAACATCAACTGACAGTATTGTACAAATCGTTTGAAACAGCCTACTATGTTAAAATGGCAATATAGAACCTAAGATAAACTATAAGTATAATCAATTATTACTTAATCATTTATAGTAATAACATATAAGTGATATCTTAATCAAATAAGGTACTTTTCTACGTTGGTTTCAAGCTTCGTAAATGTAACAAATGTCATTAACCAACAAACGATATTCTAATACATATTATAATAATCTAACACATGCGTGTTAGGATGGAGGTGCAACGCTTGCACATAATTGTTGCAAAGCTAACCTCAGCAAACATGTTGGAGGCGCTGTAAAACTGCGGTAGCCCCATCAACATCCTGAACACATTATTGTACTGCACTCGCAGGTGTGTGTGCAAGTAGCTAACCCACAGACTGCACGTGTAACAGGATTGACAACACGCTTTAAACAGTCTCATCTTTACTTGTTTCGTACAATACGTTCAAACCTGCGAGCCAACATGTTACATCGTACAGTCAATGACCTGCGCTCTCCCTCAAGTATACCGGTGACCCAGCTATGTCATGTAACAATTTTAATCAGCACAAAATAAGTGCCGTAACACGTTACAGCACTCCAAAAAGCAAAACTCGCGCAAGCGGTTCCAGCAAAACTCGCGCAAGTTCCATCGAATCTGCATGTAGCAAAGGTTTATTGTGTATATTTAAACAAATAAGTACTCTGGAAATAAAATATATCACGATATATTGTATTGCCAGAGTACTTATTTGTTCGTTATTGTGTCTCTTGTAAAGCGATCTTAAAACCTCCGATCTAACTAGATAGATGCTACGTTACTAATTACTTAAATGTTCTTCTGTGTCGTCGCTTGTCAATATATCTTACTTATTAAAAAATAATTGTATAAAATGCACAATCAACTTTTGTTACATGCAGATTCGATGGAAATTGCGCGAGTTTTGCCGGAATATCTATTTGATGAAGCTGTGTGTACGTCACAGTATATCAAGACAAGAAACAGAGCTGTCATAGGTACTGCGTATTTACCACTCGTTACCGATATCTTACAAACAATACATTCAACACGTGGAAGCAGAGCCGCAGCAACGGCTAAGGCAAGCAACGTATTAATAGAACCGACACAAATAATAAAATGTGTTGCATTATTATTGTGTTGCAAGGATTGCTCGTATTGACGAGCAATTTTATTGCTCATATAAAGTGGACCGCGAGCGCTTTGCAAAGGTTACTTTTATCGTTAAATTAAAGTGCAAGGTTCCAAACATAAAAGTTCTGATGCTTATTGCTTATGTAAGACATGAATCATATTTGGTATACAATAGGTACCTACACGTATTATATTACAGTGAGATATATTACAGTATCACCTCTTACTTTGCCATGATGTTAAAAGAGAGTTTACAATACCAGAATAAATTAAAATAAGAAAAAAATATCTTCAAAGTTATATGATACCCTATCGCCTAATTCAAAAGAAAAAATTGAAACAAATGATCCACAAAAATCACCCAAAGTGCCAGACATTGACAAACGTGAGTGTCACTTTAACCGACAAGTGTCAACAGCGTTTATATTAGTGGAGTTTTTATTGGAGCCACTTGAGTCCGCGACTGTACTTCATCGTCTGAGCAAACACTTCTGTCGGCGAGTGTCCCTCCCTCATTGTCTGCGCTAATATTTTCAAATTGTGCTAAAACCGTGGCCGTCTGTTTTTATGGGGCTTTACAATAGCTTTTACAACAGACCCTCTTGGACGTGACGCGGTGAAGACGTGCTTGGTTTGCTGCGCTTTAGAGGGACCGAGATGTTCGATAAAAATACGGTATTGTAAAAATATCATAAAAGACGGGTACAAAATAAGTATTTCTGTGACATCGTTTTGTAATTGTTGAAGACATTTTTTAGTAATATTAAAACAAAACAGAAGTTTTATGTTAATACGACACAACATCTTTTGAACTCTTTGGGAAAAGGTCTGTGCCCTGCGGTGTACTACAACGTATTGAAAGTTCTGATGTAACATTTTCATATAAGTACTTAATAAAAGTCTGAAGAACTATTAATGTCTAGCTGATGGCTTGCTGTCGTTTTGGTAATTTATAAGAAGACTATTCATTTTCCGCTTCAATATTAAAACATTCAAAGTCATGTTCGTCATTTTCCGCTTAAATATTAAAACATTCAAAATCATGTTCGTCATAATTTCAAAAGATTTTCAGAAAAAAATATGTTGATGAAACGTTTTAATAAAATCTCTTAAGAATTAGTAATTTAATGGATCGCCTAAGGCCTCGAGGATAATCGGTTCAAGTTAGTCTGGTTGCCTCTTGTTATTCAAACAGACCAGTCAGTGTTGAGCTTGTGATCACACACAAACGGATTAATACTCGAATGATTGATGTTACTGAGCAGCTGGCAAAAGATAATTAATCAAATAAACAAAAATATTATATCATTATATTCGTCAAACAGAGGCACTTTGTTCGACAACACTACTTTCCGCCTCGCTGCTTCCTTGGAACTGGGAACTCCTTGCTGTTCTCTTCTTCGACGTTACTGTGGCGAAGATGTCAACAGTCTCGGACATCACGGCCTGTCTTGCAGCCGAAGTGCGGGTTGGCACGACGACTTGGCACGCGACGATGGCAAGAGACCTGACCAGTATGTCTTTATTTCCATAAAAGGTGGGTAGGCCTTTAGTGTGCGACACAACGTACGTTGATACTCTTGTGCCATTCCATCTTCCTTTTTTTTTTTTTTTTTTTTTTGAGGATGGGAAATCATCAAATGACTCCTCCCGCTCTGGGTGGAGCGGAAGGGAGTGTCAGACTCTTACTGACTAAAACCCACCCGTGTTCCTTCCTTAGCCCTTTATGTTCCGGGCCAGCGGTAACCCTTTCGGACAATCCCGCTAACCCGGCAGGCTTCGGCCCTAAGGGGCCCCTCCTCGATGCTGACATCTCTTTGAGGCGCGCGTGGAACACGTACGCGCCGTCCGGCACGGGCCTGGTCCTGATCGGGCGGTGAGCTACCCATTACTCTCCGCCCGCAGGCCCGCGCCTACGGTGGCCGGGAGTCGTCACGCGGCTCCCGACGCCCGGAGCGTCTCCCGCGGCGGCTGGGACGGGAGGCTCTCTCCCTGAGCCGTTCCGCCACCTCCTTCGCTAACATGACTGCTTCGCAGAAGGAGGTGACTGCCTCCCACTCCCTCTCGCCCCGGACCATGGCTTGCACCAGGGCCGGACGCGAGAGGTCGCCGTCGCTGCCAATCGCCTCTACGAGGACACGGCGGTGCTCCGCCCAAGCGGGGCAGACCTCCACCGTGTGCTCCACCGTGTCCTCTGGGCGATCCTGGCAATGGTGACACCCGGGCGTTTCCTCCCGCCTGATGATGTGCAGGAACCTCCCGAAACTTCCGTGTCCGGTGAGGACCTGTGTCAGGCGGTAGGTGAGGGCGCCGTGGCGCCTCTCTAACCACTCCTCAAAGAGGGGTCTTATCGCCGCTATCGCGGCGTGCCCTGCGCTGGGTTGCGACAGTCGCTCTTTCCATGCCGCCATGAGATCGCGCCGGAGATCCGTCCGCTCCGCAGCCATTTGCCGCGGAAGCGGATCCTCCCCCCGGCGTAGTGCCTCCGCGCGCCACTCATACAGGCGCGCGAGGACTATCGCCTCCAGATCCCATGGCGGCAGTCCGGCAAGGAGGCTTGCCGCCTCGCCAGAGATCGTGCGGTAGCCCCGGATAGCCCTTATGGCTACCACCTTCTAGGGCGCGTTCAGGTAGTGGGCAGCTCGCCGCCGCAGTGAACGCGCCCACACCGGGGCCCCGTATATGGCCATGGACCGCACGACCCCCGCGTAAAGCCTCCGGCAGGAGGCGTTTGGCCCCCCCAGGTTGGGCAAGAGCCGCTTGAAGGCGGCCCCGGCCCGTTCCAGTTTGGGGGCCAAACGTCGGAAATGCTCCACGAAGTTCCACCGTCTGTCGAGGACGAGACCCAGGTATTTCATCGTCATCCTGACGCCGATGTGAACCCCTCCTACCGTTAGTTGGGATCCCGATGGCGGCGCGTTCCGGGGCCCATGAAACGACATGGCCTCGGACTTGTGCAATGCCACCTCGAGACCCAACTGCCGGATCCTCTCCACGACTATCGCAACCCCGCGTGTCATCGCGTCGGCCGCCGCCTGATGCGACCTCCCCTGCGCCAGGACCAGCGTGTCGTCAGCGTAGCAAACCACGCTGACGCCATCAGGGAGGTCGGCGCGCAGCACCCAGTCGTACCCGATGTTCCACAGAGGCGGCCCCAGGACCGATCCCTGTGGGACACCGCACGACATCTCTCGCCGGTTCCACTCCCCATCGCGACCGGGGTAGCTGACGGCTCTTTCCGTCAGATACGCCTCGACTATTCGACGGAGGTAGGGCGGCACCCGGTGATACCGGAGTGCCTCCACAATGGTGCTCCAGGGGAGGGTGTTGAACGCGTTGGCGATGTCGAGTGACACCGCCACGACGACCCCACCCCGGGACACCGCGTCCCCCGTCGTGAGGGCTCTCACGATTCCATCTTCCTGGCTCGGCGTGCTGTGCTTGCACTGCTGCTGCGGCTGCGAAAAACCTAAAGCGGCGAAAGTATACTTAATAACTTTATCGGAAATTATATTTTCGAGCCGTTTGGGGTAGAAACCCTCGGGCCATGTGGACCGAGCGCTCATTGCTTGTTCAATAAAATCTCTAAACGGCTGGTTGACGCTTCCCGTGACCCAAGGGCTGGCTTTTACCTTGGCCAGAGGCTAAGCATTGCCATACAATGTGGCAATGCTCTCTCAATGCAGTCTCTTGGGTAATTTACCAGTCTACAGCGATGCGGAGAAATATTTCGACGCATTATTTTAGGTTTTTTTATAGTTTTAGTTAGATTAGGTTATTATATTTTTACTTTAATAATTTGTAGTTTATGTAGTATTACAAGTTTGTACATATTAGATAATAACTAGAGTTATTAATTAATCCAATCCTACGCTTATCTTGGAGCGTTAATCTCAAATGGAGGTGGATGTATCGTCGTTTCAGCCGATAGACGTCCACTGCTGGACATAGGCCTAGGTGGATGTATACCTAGATGAAATTAGAGACGTATGGCGGTAACTAATGCATCGATGAACAAGCTGAAAAAAGTCTAGAGAAACAGAGATCTTACAATAGCCACCAAGATCCGGCTTGTTCAATCACTGGTTTTCCCTGTTCCTGTACGCTGCTGAGACGTAGCGAGGCATCGAAAAAGTAGACGTTCTGGAAATGTGGTGCTGGAGAAGAATGCTTGGGGTATCGTGGACTGAGGTTCGCACCAACACCTCTATACGCCAACAACTCTACATCAAAAAGCCTCTATCTGTTATGGTCCATACCCGCATCGTCAAATACTTCGGACATGTCTCGAGGCATGAGGGAGACTATAGAGCGCCTTGTCGTGCAGGGTAGAAAGGAGGGTACTAGACCACGCTTACGCTCACCCTTGAGATGGACTGACCAAATTAAATCCGCAGCGGGTGATCCCTTGTATGAGTGCACAAGAAACACCAGAAATCGGAGTAGGTGGCGAGAAATCGTGAAGCGAATCACATCAGCCCCTAGACAAGAAACTACATGAGGACCACGACCGCTCTGACAAGAGTGCTACGAAGAAGAAAAAGATGAAGAATTAATTAATTAGTAATTAATTCCTTAGACAATTGTATTGATGATTTTTATGAAATTAATTCTATAAATAAACTCTTAATAAACAAATAACTTGCACCTAGTTTTATTGATACGATGCTATATTCATTTAAAAAAAGACTCTTTGGTATAAGTAATAAAGCTGTTAATTTTTCTATAGTATTGTGTGTGAGGTTATATTTCGTGGAATGCATTATTAATCTAGTGCTTAACAACATTCGAGTGCCATTTCATAGTAATTGTATTACTTTTTAAGTGATTCGTAGACCGTAGCACACGCCTACGCACATTGGTAGCACATTGGTAGAGGCACATATACGTAGCGGCGTAGCGCTACGCGGTCACTACGGTTGGCTCGTATCCCTGACCAATACAATACCACTTAGGACGGCTTCAATTTGTCATTACAATATCGTGTCGGTAACACAATTAAATTACATTTTAATTACCCCCCATTACGTAAATGGCGATATCTTAAAACATAAGAGCAAATAACCATAACATTAGTGTAATCCGGCGCTATATCATTAAGGGAACGAGCAATATGTTGATTAAAGTTTGTCGTACATTAGTACTGGCTAATGCTAAGGTGTTCGAACAAGTCCATTGTTCCGAATCATTGAGAAGTGATCTGAGTGGGACCGTTGAATGATGTTGAGGCGTATAGTATATGACACTGGAAGACTTTAACAATAGGTCAGAAGCTCTTTATGCAACGGATCTGATGATACTTGGTCTATTAAGGTTCGGCATTCACTGACAAATAGTTTCACTAATGAAAACAGATGATTAATTCGTATCTACACCGTAAAATAATTTAATTTAATACGTAGAGCTAGCTTGCGACTCACAGCACTGAATGCAAATCAGGTAAACACTGAAAGATATAAAAAATGTGTTTATTACACAACTAGCAGTCCGCCCCAGCTTCCCACGGGTGCAATTTTTTTCATAAGAACCTTGTCCTGGCAACACCGAACACAACAAAAAAAAGAATTATCCAATTTGGCGCAGTCATTCGGAAGTTATGCGCATACAGACGTTTTGGCGACTTTGTTTTATACTATGTAAGGATGATAATGAAACTGAAAATGCAGACATATTGATTTTAAGATTTCTCATCACTTTGATCATTCAAACGTTCTTAAATGTTCCCCATTCCGCGAGACGACGGCACACATCCGCGGCCGCGTTTTATGTCAAATCAATAGGATGCTATCTACGAGAATGGCGGGTCTCGTCCTAACGTCCGAACATACTGACTGATCAGCTGTCTTAAACTCACGTCATAGAGATCGACTTGGATGTTACATTATTAGGTACTATCGACTTTTGTGTTGTTTTTGGTCAAAATGCGAAAGGTACATTCTACGACTGAACGAAATACAGTAAACTGCCGCAGCCTATTTTCCCAAAAGAAAAAATTCTAATATGAAAGTGTTTATTTTTACATAAGAATGAAGGCCGAGTTTAAAACATTACCCATTACAGAACGATTGGCTTGGTCTTCATTCAGTACGTACTGTGAGCAAATCCAACCGTTACTCATTTAACTTGCTCGTATCTTTGATGATATCAAAACAGCCTACTGCCATCTTATACTTACATCCTGCCACCACAGATACGCAACACATTAACGTTCCCTCATCCGAAATGTGGTTTACTTCCGTATGACGCAAATCTCATCAGAGGGCAGGCGGAACAACAGTCTAATATATTTTATTATTAATTGAAGTACCAGCGTGTCATTACCGATGTTCTTAGGAAATGTACAAACGAAGTTATTGTTTCTCTGATGACATAATATTAATAAATGTATGTGCAGTCGTGTGTGACTCGCTTCGTTGTGTTTAGTAACAGGAAGAAATATACTTGTTAAAAGAAAAAGAAGCTTTCTGTAAGATAATCTTGAATACAATATTAATGTTCGCGTCCATCAAAAACTGATTCGTGATTTTAGAGCAAAAGAACTTATATTGCAGAACACGCAGAATCACTTGGTAGGTAGGTGATGCTATGCTTGTAGTAGCTGTAGTCTCTAAGATCAATTATTTTAATGTTCTGAATTTCATAACACTTTCAGCTCACACAATGGCGGATTATGAAGAGGATTATTAGTATGATCCGTAGATACATTTCTCCAAACTTAAAATTTTATTTAGTCTACATTGGTCCATTCACAAAGAAGGATAATCACTAGATAGCAGGTACATACTCAGCCTATAATGTTCGCACTGCTGGGACTCAGGCCTACTCTCTGTGAGAGGAGGCCGTAATCTACCACGCGGGCCCGTGACTGGACTGACTGTGACTGTTTGAGCAGTAGTGGCCCAGTGGTCACGGCTGCGACTTGCGAAGTTCGAACCCAGTCAGGCGCTTTAATTTGTGTAAATTATTTGTGGAAAACATCGTGAGGAAACCGGCATGTCCTAGAACCAATAATTCGAAGACATGTGACATCTACCAACCCGCACTGGGCCCGCGTGGAAGAAAGCAGGTAACTAGCTTCTATTACTACACGAGCGTAAGGTTCACTTTGAGTTAATATTGTATCTTAGTAAACAGAGCACTCGCTGTAGTCTCAGTAACAAGTTGCTGCTCTATTTGCTACTGATAACTGCTGATAACAGCGCGCCCTAATTACGTACTGGAGCTAGCGTTCATTAATTAATGGATCGACATATTTACATACCTTCGCACAGTTTTACAAAGAATTCGCTGTAATAGAGAAGGCCTACCTAGGCCACGGCTTGGCCTCATATAAAACTTTATCTGTAGTAGGTACTTATTAAACACCGATAAAACGTAGGTCTGATAATTGACGGGCTTCATAATTTTGTATGTAGGCAGCCAATTCTATAAGTGTAGGAATAAAAAAGTTATCGACGTAATCAGATGACTCTGCAAAGTTCGAATGCAATTTATTCACATCACCAACATTAGTTATCTGCGCCGGTAGCGACCGGCGAACGGTTGACTCTGCACTCATAACACACTCTCCGTAGTGTTTATTGACTAATTATCTCTTTCTTAAAAGAGCATGCGATAGGCTGAGTCAATAAGTAGAAAAAACTGGACATAATCCAGGACCATTCATTATTAATACAGATGATTCTGTTTCTGGCTCGAAAATGTACGCAAACGAGAGCCAAACCCCACCACACAGCCTCGGCGCTTGCAGCTCAGGCAGCTTTATGCAATTAATTGGATTTACGGGTCGCAGCACGAATCTGAGAGACGAAATTTATTTGTCAGTATTCCTCCCAGCTTACATCCTTAATTACTGGTTTTAGTACAAAATAAATCTATTTTAAAGTATGGTTAAGTCTCCGTAACTAATGTTTGAGTTTAGACAGTTAGACTGAAAAAACGTTCATTATTATAAAAGCTTTTAATTAATGGTATTGTCGCATGTCAGAAGATGTAGGACGTTGAAAGTCAAACCTAATATTTCGCTCGGCTTTGCATCCCGCGCTGAAATCCTACAAGTCTACAGATTAGAGCACAGAATACAATCCTAATTCCCCGACATTGTACGTGCCAGCTGAATTATGGAGTAACAACAGAAGTTCCATTGTTTACGATGAATAATAAAAACTGTTCAAACAATATCGTTAAAACGCTTTTTGTTGAAGCGTGAAAGTTGTATGAAAGGTATAGGTAGTTCGAAATTACTTTTACGTTTTTCCCTCAACTTTCTTTATCAATCTTTATTGATGAAGCACGGTGTTTTAGTTCGATGTCAAATGCTATCGTATGCGCATGCACTGATTGTTTTTGGAAAAGTCTTTGGTGGCAACAATTGAGTATGCTATAGTCCAAAGTAGAACTTCTGCATCCATCAATACCTCGCCCTGCGGTCACGAAGCGACGACGTGGCAAACAATACATCCCCGCAACACGCCCGCCATTATTTCTCTCGTAATTAAAAAGTTCGGAAGCAAGTTCACCGTCCGCACCTCTCCGAAGAACAACAAAAAATGATTTTGTAAAGTTTCAGCGGCCGACACCGATTGTTACCAGAGTCGCGGCTTCCATGCTGTTTGTCATTCAAACCATTTGCTAAAACAATGTGACAGACATGCTAATTTATGCTGTTATCGCGCTTTAAGTATAAAAGTTTGTGATTATAACGACAAAGTATGAGAGATGTGATTTGAATAACAATAGTTCAATCTAAATAATTCTTCGAGTATTAATGCGAACTTCGAAACAGGCATATTTCATATTCCGCAATAATTCACAGTTGTTTCACAATAATTTGCATTTGTCTTTATAAAACAAAGATAACTCAATGTCAATGTATTGAGAACAATGTTTAATATGTCATTAATTATTCAAAGTATTTTCATCAAGTTTTGGCAGTAATTGAAGAAATTCTTCTGAATAATACAATTCAGAAAATGCGGTGGGCCCAGAAAGCGATGGCGGGATGAGCTGGACTACTTCTTAAAGAATTAGCCCAGAATCGAAGTGGACCGAGAGAAGTGGAAACACCTTGGTGGTATTTTGCCCTACAGTGGGACAACACAGGCATATAATAATAGTAAATAAAAATTCAATTCGTACAAAACTATTTTTCTTCAAGCAATGAGACGACTTTCCATCAGTCAGCCAATAGGGCCGCGTGGCGACCCATTCAAGAGTTTCTCTGTGGCATCACCAAGAAATCCGTTCGCATTACTTCCCGGTTCCTACCGATAAGACAGGCGAATAAACCCGATCCAATAAGGATCACCGTAGACCGCACACTCAATAAACTTTAGGGTCCTCACTCACTGAAACACTTCTACCCCGTGGGTTATATGGTCTTCCATTTCTTACGCAGGATTGTTGCTTATATATAGCCGTATTGTATCAGCACATTGATTTAAAACTCGCTTTTGTTCTATTTTAACCTACAAGAAATAGGGTACAAAATTGATTTACGTTTCATATAATCTATACTTACTCAGTCATAGTTACGGGTTATTTTCTCTGTCACATTCTATCTCTATGGTGGCACGTGTTAAATACCTAAAAGAAATAATCGCGTAACAGAATTTGAGCCTGTTTTTAATTTCGTTTTTTATTGCGAATTTGACCTGCTCTTGACCTCGATCTCGCGGCAGAGAGCGATGGATGAAATCTACGATATAACGAGCAAGCTCAGAACCTGCCTGTTCACTCTTGCCCATATTAAAATCACTTCCTTTTTCGTCGATTCTTTTTAGCCGTAAAAAATAATCTAAAATAAGTATGCCTCAGAGTTTATATAGAAACTGATGTAATCGTCCAGTCAAACTAGATAAATTACAAGACAAGATTCTTCTTTACGTCCAGGTTTAAACCATCATCCGATCCATTTCTGAATTTCGGAACTTAGTCCGACAATATTATCTCAGTTCGAATAAGGTTCAAAATACAAAACTGGCTGAATGATTTAAGCTTAGACCAAAGTTAGAACTCGGTTTGTAATGTGATGGATACTGTCAAACGGTAATTTCTTACGATCTGTTTACGTTCCATCATTTCACAAAATTGCTAACTCACAGGCCCATGAACAGCGACTACTAACATGCTTGGATACCTGCAGCAAGTGCAGCGAGCAAGTGCTAATCATTCGCAGGCCGTACTCGCAACATCCTCGACGCGATGCACTGCGTCGTGACAGTGGAGATACACAATGGACGAAGGGGATCAGCGATGGTGGATGGAGAGTTTGTCATGGTGGATGAGTGAGAGGATAGATAGTTGACAGAATTATTTGTAATCAATAAATAATTAAAGTCCCCCAGACCGTATTTCGGCCACGGCGGTCAATCTCAATGGAGACTAGCCTACGGCGCGGGAGACATTATAGTGCACAAGTCTGTGCGCAGACACAAGTGCACTCCCCTTCCCTCACTCTCACGTGTGATGGGACGCAATCCGACACGATCGAAGAGAGATCAGGCGCAGGACCACTGGCTTAACGTCCTTTCTGAGGCACGGGGGTATCACACCGCCAACTTCCAAAGTCCGGGCTGTTACTAAGAAATTCCTAATGGAAAAACTCAATAATACTTTGCCCGACCCGGGAATCGAACCCAGGACCCCACGTTTGGCAGTCGTGCTTGCGACCACGAGACCAACGGGGCAAGCAATACATAAATGTTAATTTGGTAATTATCGAAAGCCTAACAGCAAGCGCGTTGTAATTATACATAAATAAATTAGCAGTTGTGTGTGCAGCTTTCTACGGACTGTACCTACTTTGGCTGACGAATTGAATAAAACTGACGAATCGATGAAAATTGGCAAACACTGGAAACTGTCGAGTAAACGCAACTGTCTAATCGATAAAACTGACGAATCAGTGACACTGACTAATCAACGAAACTGGCGAATTTTAAAAAACTGACGACTGAGGGAAACTGACCAGTAATACGCGGACTCTGACTAGCAAGGTGTTGTAACCGTTATGCTATTGATGTAGCTTAGTTGTTGGGATTAACAGAAATACTAGTACTTAACTGAGAAACACACACATTGCTAGTAAAATAAATTCCACTCTGAAGGTTGAGATTGTGTGTATTGGAGAGTAAGAATGTTCTCGATTTGGAATATCTGTGTCAGTCGAGACCTCGATATCTTAGGGATTCCGAGGTTTTACAGCTTGCTTAAATCTTCAACGTTTGGTTTTCCTGAGCAACTGGGTTGCTGAGGTCAGATGGCTACGGTCCAGTGTAAACACTGATATTACTTTAGTCAGAGTGGAAGTTGCACTCAAAGTAATTGCTGAAGACTAACAAGATTATACAATAAAAAAAATTATTTAAAAAAATCAAAAAACCCGACTGCGGTAAAAAACTTAAGTTAAAAGAAACTGAAAAGCTAAAAACAAGCCCATTTTAAATTAAATAAAAGTTGGAAGCAGGCGGGACCCACATAATTTTTATTGTATTTTCAAATTCAAATGGGTCCCGCCTGCTTCCAACTTTTATTTAATTTAAAATGGGCTTGTTTTTAGCTTTTCAGTTTCTTTTAACTTAAGTTTTTTACCGCAGTCGGGTTTTTTGATTTTTTTAAATAATTTTTTTTATTTCCAGCTTTTTAGTTTACAAATTTGAAAGATTTCGCAGACGATTTAGTTCTTGGTAGGTTTTTATTTTGCGATTTGTCACTTCGAATTGCTTTTTGAAAGATTTCGCAGACGATTTAGTTCTTGGTAGGTGTTTTTTTTGCGATTTGTCACTTCGAATTGCTTTTAAGTATATATGTTGTATATATTTTTGTAATCACCTTTTAAAACCCTTTATTTTGATACCCCACTCGATGGGTTTTGAAAAAAAATATTAAAAAAAAATATTTAATATGGCGTCCAGTAGTCGCCATATTGAATTTTCACTAACGTCGTATCTTTAGTGACACTCGCCGGACTAAGAGGAATCGATTAACGTGTGAATCATAAAAATCGGCCCAGGCGTTTGGCCTGTATAGTGCTTCAAAGGAACATATATACATACATACATACATACATACATACATACATACATACATAGGCTGATGAACACATTACCACTCCTTTGCGTCGCGCAGTCGGGTAAAAAGGACGGTTATAAACGGTGAGTCAGAAACATTTTGTAATAAAAAGGTAACATGTTGTTCAACTAAAAGAGAAGAAATTAGCATGAATTAAACGAACACTATGTAGACAAGCATATTATAAGTTGTGTGACGTGTGAGGTTTACGTGGGGAGATAAATGATACCCACGTAAAGTGTCAACATAAAATATTTTATAAAAAAAAATGACAATACGGGGTAGGTAAATTGTCTTTTGTCTGTCCTTTTCCTTTTTAATCCATCCAAAGGTTGTCTTTAAAATATCTTTTTTAGCGATAAGACCGCCCATTGTGTCACCCTTTGTACAGTTTCTAGATATAATATGTCTGTAATATATATGGTGTACATAATAAAGAGTATTCTATTCTATTATAGGTAAGTTTATGATCACAAGGTTCCTTCAGTTTCCCTAGGGAGTAGCACAGTACTCTCCTGGCCCAGCTTGGTGAGGCGATGACCGAAGCGGTGTGCCACTCTGCAGACGCCAGGTGAGGTGCCGGTCGGTGGAAGTTCCCGCCAGACCAGTTGAGCTCAACGCGGCCACGCGGGTAAAGTAAGTAAGTAAGTACCTGGCGTGGAGCTCCGCGTTCGGATGCCACCAAT
This sequence comes from Mesoligia furuncula, assembly GCA_916614155.1. Taxonomy (NCBI): domain Eukaryota; kingdom Metazoa; phylum Arthropoda; class Insecta; order Lepidoptera; family Noctuidae; genus Mesoligia; species Mesoligia furuncula. The sequence goes on from OU744803.1 coordinate 29,460,508, forward strand.
AGTTCTGGATGGAAACCTTGAAGATGGTGAGCCGGTACTTTGGACCCCAGTATCAGAATAGGGTTACGAAAACACAGATAATAATAATAATAATCTTTATTATAATACACACAGATTCATGGTACACAAGAACAGAAGTACAAAGTAACAAGGTATATCTACATAAATCTATACAGATCATGTAACCCTGTCCCCTAAACTAGGTAGTCCTGTATCTTAGGAGACAGTGTTAGGCCATACAGGGTGGTAAGTCATATAGGTATTGCGGCAGCCATTTGTGTGCCGGTGTGTAAATGTGTTTGAGTGTAAGTGTGTGAGTGGGTGACAACAAGGATGTGTAAGTGTATGAGTGGTGAGTGTGGGGGTGTGAGCGTACTTCTAAGGGTGCGTGTGAGAGAGAGAGTGAGTATGCAGTGATTAAAGGTAGCTAGATGAATGAGAGATCGTGTATTCGTGGATCGTGTAGATTTTAGTAAGTTGATTAATGGTAATCAATCAAAACTGTTGCCTGCTAAATTATGGAGACCACTGGATCATTCGGTTCCCTACAAAATGGTTGAGCTGGATGGTGCTGATCCACGCGTCATTTCCGTGAACGGGCCCCGTCGGTTGAGACTGGTCATCTCCAAACTGCCAGGGCGGTCCAGGATTTTGTAACGTGTCCTTGGAGTTTCTTGCCCGTTGTTCTCCATAGAGATCTACGTTTCAGAATGGGTAACCAGCTTCAACTTTCGGACTAACTGACCTTACTGACCGACTATTTAATTTTAAATATTCAAAAGTACCTGAAAAGTAAATGGTTTGATTGAAATAAATGCTTTGAGTTTGAGTAAATCGTGTTACCACATTTACAATGAACTCATATTATTTCTAGTCCTGCTACGAGAATATTACCTACTATAAAAATTACGATAAACGCTTTTGTTTCTCAATAGGGCCAAATCACATTAGCTAGCAAAACTCCATTAGACGTGATGATAAATTACATTAGACGTGATGGCTGATATTTTTTAGGGTCAATGATTGCATGTAGTGTAACTTCATCATCTGCGTAGCCTTTTCCAACTATGTTGGGGTCGACCTTCGGTATGACCGGATGCAGCTGAATACCAGAATTTTACATTGACCTACTGCCTATCTGACCTCCACAATCTGGACAATGGGTAATACGATACCCCTTAGGAAGGCTGGTTGTCAGACTTTCGGGCTTCTGACGACCCGTAACTACAGTCAAAGATCCGCGAACGTCAGCCAGGACCGGGATGTAAAGTGATGATTACCGCTTAGCTTAAGCGGATCGATCGATCGAGCCGTGAAACTGTTATTAACCCCGTTGTGATTAGCTACGAGCCCATGTAGTGTAGTACTTGAATTATGTACTTAAATCTGTTTTTTTGTTGTGATAATTTGTTTAAATAGCGATACCCAAGACGAATGTGAAGTTTGTACAAACAAATTGCTTTAAACTGATATTTCAAGTCACTACACTATTATGCGGTCGTTGATCTCGAAAAAAATAGTCATTCAATCATTTTTTTTTATTGTTTTAACATAATTATTTAGATATAGAAGCCCATCATGTCTGTGGAGTTTCGTCAGTTAATTTGATTTGACCCTGTATTTGACCCTGTATTTCTTTCAATTATCAAACTTCCCAACACGACCATATACCATGATCGTGTGATCATGTCCTACGTGATCGTATCAGTTAAAGCTCGCACTACACACCACACTGCCTGTAACACAAACACGCGATAAAAGCAGCACATCCCTCGCAATACAAATATTTATTAATCGAACACTAATGTGCTTTTTATTCGCGTCTATCCATGTTACTAGGTCACGATAGACCTAGCATGCTTAGCTATAGAGTGTTGATGCGAAAACTATCAAACTCAAAGCATTAATAATAATATTTGAAATAAACCAATTACAGGCACTTTTGAATTGTCAAGGGGTCGGTCAGTCAGAAAGATGCAGCTAGTTGCCCATTCTAAAGCGTAGTAGGTACATATGGAGAAGAACGGGCAGGACGGTGGAGCTCTTGGACATTGGACATCGTGCGAACAACATGTGCTCAGAAACTGTCCCCGCGTTCCGTATCTGGTTGTGTCGTGTACCTACAGAGTGTGATTCGCTAGTATGATTAATTTGTTCGTGAAATTATAATCTGATTTGAACTGCAAACGGTTTTTCTATTTCGCAATAACCAATACTTCCCACAGTACGCCCACAGTAATGAAAATATGGCTGATGATAACGAAACACACATACCTTCTCCGTCATATATATATATATATAGTTGTTTAAACTGATTTGAGTGTTGATGTTACTTTTAAACGTGTTGATAAATGACATAGTGGCTATCCATAAACCATTAAGGACGACATTTGCGAAAAAAAAGGCAACTCTTACCGCAACTCGCTTCAAGGAACTTCGTTCCGTAAAACTCGCCGAATGCTTGACCTTCTTCTTTTTTTGTTAAAGTTGTTTAAAACAAAGGGTTTATTGAAACAAACGCTTTTCATGTAGCCACATTTATGGCTAAAGTAAGTTACTGAAAGAACAACTATTTACCTACTAAAAGAATGAGTAAAACTGTGAGTTCCTAAAAAAACTACACTTTTATGCCACAGTTTTCACTTGCTCAATTTTATTAAACGCAAACAACTACTTTAAGCCAAAAGATATTTTTTAGAATGACAAGCCCATCTTTTGTTACCCGTCCTACCCCAAAGGTTTTACAATTTCCAGCGAAAAATACACTTTGTTTAACTTAAAAATAATTCCTACCCTACATAGAACACTTTCCTTCCGTTCTTAAATTAGCGGTGGAATTACAAACAAAAGAACATCGTAACTAAGTTTGTCTCATAATTTAATGTCCTCACTTTATAACTTCTAAACGATTTAATAAGACGTCACATCTAAACTCTTGAGCCTTTATCATTCAAACAATTTGGAAGCTTGACCACTTTCCTCGCAAGTTTTCAAAACAATGTTATGTAGTTATTTAAAGTAACTTTTGTTTTTCAAAACTCAACATAAAATCTACCGGTATTCCTCCACAGGATCTACGGCATAACACACTAATTAAGCATGTGCGGTTTTATTGGATTGGTAATCCAAAATATTCCTTTTCCTAACATTGATTAAAGTGAAAAATTAATTAGGATTTTCACAAGAAAAATCAGTTTTCTCATTTCACATGATAACATGAGTCTTATAAGGAGCATAACTGCACAACCACAACATAAATAAAACTGAAGCATTCTACACAAATACTCGTATATCACTTTATTACGTCATCATTTATGAGTTTTAATGAATCGCGGTCATGGAAGCGTGGGATGTGATTACATGTAGTGTGCGGCCGCTACGCAGTGCCTGTGACGTCATAATGACAGGCGAGCATGTCCAGCTATGAGTGGGGGACAAGTAAACGGGGACTGGAAAGACCACCGAAAGCTCACAGTTGTAATAGCTACGAAATAAAAGTTCATAAAAGACGAGATTGTGAGGTTTTACTGACGTAACTCTAAGGCAGTCGGGATTAACACACGAAAGCAAATTTTGAGCTTTTTCTTTAATAATTATAAGTACCTCTAAGGAAAATCGCCTCACGACCTTTTAAATTAAATTGTCATGTCAGACCTTGTGAGACTATTAATAGTTTTATAAAGGAAGTAGCTAACTAGATAAAAAGTGTCCTTTTTGATTTTATGGAGAAAAATACGCGTAAATATTTTTCATTAATCCTTACCCAGTTGCTCGATTCAAAGAGAAACTGTCGCTGTCGATATTTTTCTTTTTCAAAGCTTTCAGTTGACTTTGTATGCCTACCTAGCCTACCTAGTTATCTACTTTTAAATTAGCCTTCTTTCGTACATATCTATGAAGAACGTAGATAAATTAAGTTTCATTTCAGCTTGTAATTGCCTAGCTAGGGAAAGAAACGAGTACCTGCTGATCAATACCCAATTTACGTCGGGAAATCTCCTAAACATCGGTAACAATAGAAAAAGTAATTGTGTCTCATTAGTCACGGTTGAGCTCCTACGACACAGATCCTATTTATCTACCAAGTACCTATTTATTATCATGTAACCTTCGGAAAGTAATCAAGTTACAAATAACCTTATTTCCCAAAGTAATTACATGACGATTATAATCAAAGGAAATCTCACGGATTACCCATCTCAATCACAAACAAGTGAAGTGAAGCTAGGTGTCTCCACGATCCGCTGTGGATCCTTAGATAAACAAAGCCGAGGCATTAGCAACGTTTAGCTCAACACGGTTCGTAATGGAAGAGTTAATTTATTCCAACAGGCAGTAGTTTGTAACTCAGCCGGAATTTAATTCGGTCGTGACGACCGAGCGATTTCCATGACGATGCCTACCGTGTGGACGAGGCTTAAGCGATGAGCGAGTGAAGTTTATGAAGACGTCTTCATCACGATTTTCACAAAGCAGTTCTTCAAAAAAAAAAAAGTTAGTTAAGCAAAGGTTTTCTTTATTCAATAATTTCCCGTTACTGATATATAAATTGCCTAAGTTATTTTTTCGTATCTTCATAAAAAAGCATGGTTTCTTCATTAGCATGGTTTCTGACAAATCATGTGATACCAAAAAGTAAAGGTGGAATCATAAAGAGTTCATGAGTATTTAAAATGTCTACGAAGACTTTGTCATCTTATGCATAATTATCTCTAAAGCACCGTCGCTCCCACCTTCCACCAACCGTCCCTAAATTACAACCAGTGGCTGTAATGCGTCCGCTCCGTCGACACCCGACGACGCGCAACATGGTGTCGGCGACGAGGCGTCCGTAACGCGCGACTTGGTTCAGCTAAGGTTGTTACCGGTAGCGGTACAGTGTCATAGCTCTACTCTAATAATTATTAAAGGAATAATTTTTAAATTTTGACAGTTATTCCATACAAAAACTGTCAAACGTCAATTTTATTCCTCGAATAAAAGTTATCTGGCGATGGAAAAGCTACAAAAATATGTTCTTAACTGTGCCTTGTTTTCGTGAGTATCTTGAACCAGCCTTTGGCGTGTCTCGTAAAAACACAATCTCTTCAGCGAGGCTCACAATCTCGGCACACGATCTAACAATCCTACCTTTGAATCCTAATTCTGTTGCTCGGTACTCACTGCGAATGGGATCATTTGGGTCTATCTGCAGAGTAATGTCTCGCTTCAATTATACTTAAATCTTTTATTTATTTAATTAGAGAGAATGATAGCAGACGAGATTGAACAAGCAACTCTCAACTTATCGTGTTTTGTGAATCGTGACTTTTAGGCTAAAAATATTTATCGTTTTTAGAATATGAATATGAATATTCTTTTTAATGTACACCATAAATATTACAGATAAAAATGTAGAAATTTTACAAGGGGTGACATAATGGGCGGTCTTACTCTTATCGCTAATAGCGATCTAGCTATAGACAGCGATTTTGCTTCTCTGTAACCGTTCGTGTTCGTTGCAACCCGTTCGTGTTTGTTGCAACCCGACTTTGAATTTCAGTCAGTAATTATGGTTTAATTGCGATTAATTTGGAAGCTGTGGGAGGAATCAAAGCCCGGTAGTAAAAATAAAATTATTAAACAAACAATATAATGTAAGCATCCTTCAACAGCAGACGGGACAATAGGTAGTCAGTTGTATAAGAAGATCGTGTAATATACAAGCGGCCTTCTTCACGAGAACATTTTAATTACTATTTCAGTCTGTTCAGACTTTAAGTTAATTAGAAATATTTTTGATTCTTTTTCCTGCTGGAAAATGAGGCAATATCTTAACCCATTAAAACCATGGATTCTTGACGCAAGACTGGAAAAGCTAGGAAATGCCCAGCTACTAAACGAGATTAATTTTAAAATAATACAAGATATTTAGAAAAAGTACGAAAAAGACAAAATAAATGATATTTACACATCTTCTGCCATCATCATTATCTTCTTCTTCTCATCATCTTCTTCTTTTTTTTAACTTTTAAATGATCTTTTGACATTATCGTTCTTTTTCTAATGTCACTTTCGAACACGTGTCATATTTTTCATACTGTAATTATTATCATATCATGGGACAACGACCTAATTACTTTTAAAATTTTAAATCATAATGTGGCATCCCAGTAGCTCTACCATGAGTTTGCACAGCCAAAACTCGCTAGCGTCTACGTAAATAATATGTATGAAATATTGTACAGCGCCCCTAGCGGTCACCGCACGAATTAAAATTCGTACCATGAGCACTATAGATTTCGATAGGTAAGAAACCTAACGTAATCTATTCGATAGTCACTAACGTTTTTCAGCTGTCGCCATACAAAACGGCACCATGAGTTAATAATTTTATTTGACAGACGCTATCGAAAAATACGCTTACGATAGTAGTTACGTCACTCACTAGCATTTTGACGCGTGAAACATATGTTTACATTGAAATTATATACGTTTTTGAGTATTTTGAGTCAAAATAATGTCTGGAAGAGCTTATTTAGAATGGAATATCTTGGCGGCCGCTGAATTTGAAGACCAACGACGTAAAGAACGTGAATTTCAAGCCAAAATTACAAGAAAATGAAATTCTAGCTTACCAATGGGCGGGACATTTCGCAGCTACCTAGGAGGCTTACTGTGATGAATATTAACTTAAATTTGAATAAAAGACATTTTACTTATACAACCTTTTCATTTATTTTATTATTATATGGGAAACATACAGCATATTTAACAAAATAAGGAACACAAAAATTGACATAAAAACACATACTTATTACCTACTAACTACACATTTTTTTCTTTAAACATTGGACACTAGGATTTCCCCTGTATCGTGGGTGTATTTACAAACACGAATATCACATGCACAAACATCCAGACCCGGAACAAGTAGGTATCTTGCTTTGAAAGATTGGATCACACAACTTTTTGCTCCATGCGACAAATGAACCGGCGATTCTTAGCGCAGAAGCGACAGGCAGTTTCTAAAAATTGTGCCATACTGATCCTCATTGTATTATTGTCATTTTGTAAACTTATTTAACTGAATTTTATTAAAAAACGCCGTGAACACAATGTCAACAAATACAAAATTACAAATTGAAAACGACACTCGATGACACAACAGTGACATATAAGGAATAAAAATTCAACAACCACTAAATACCTTAAGAAGTTCACTAACCGCCAACCAGTCTATTTTGTCGGATTATTGCCTATCATAACATTTTAAGCATAGGCGATAGCACTATATTTTGAGCATAATATATGCCGTTCTCTCTCCTTATTACTGAGAAAGAAAGAAATAAAACTTAAGGAAGTGACGTTACATACGACACGATCTATCGAGTTCACCTTAGCGCCTGCGTAAAACTCTGTAAAACTCATGGTGCAAGCATTATCGAAATCTATTCGATCCACGTTAATACGCTAGCGAGTTTGACGCTAGCGAGTAAGTTTTCGATAACAACTCATGGTAGAGGTACAGTTGCTGAGAGGAAAAATGTCAACTAACTTTCACTATATGTTTTGATTGAGTTTTACGAAGTTTAACTTGTTGTCGTATTGACATCGCCACCGTGTGTTCGATAAACTAAGCATATCGAATCGCATTCATCAATCAGCCAAGCGCCAATAACAATTTCCTTTTTGATCACTGTAGCTCGTCCCTAGACCCCTAGTACATATAAGTAGATTACCTAATCAGCAGTGAACGGTGTTGAAATGTCAATAACTAAACATGGGCATTAAACAATTAAGAAATAAGTAGTAACTGGTTGTTTTCGACTAAATAATTTAAATAGCCTTTGGGACAAACAACATTACATAACTATCTACAACATGACTGTTGGAATGTTATTACTTATGAACACCTCTGCCTCTACGAGGGATAAGGCCGCGGCGTGACAATGAAACTAAATTATGTTACTCCCGTCCTGCACGACTCACAAGTACTCATCTAAAGTAATAAATTACCTAGGGACGTGTCTCCATGGTTTAAGAGCTGTTCAATAGTAATTAATGCGAACAGTGGGCACTCCAATCACGGTCGAGGAGCCGCAGACTCTTACTACACTCCCAACTAATTCTATTTGCTGCCATTGTCTGACAGTGGAGACGAGGAACAAGCGTATCCCCTCCACTCCCCCTCCCCCCCCCCCTCCAGCCCGCAGCTAGTTCCTCTAACAATGATCCGGGATGGCATTATATCCACTGTTAACATAAAGGGTTTAAGACACGACATAACCTAGTAAGGTACGTGGTAAAGGCGTAGTGATATATAAGTAAAGTGAACTATAATTATTATATGTACGTAGGTGCTACTGCCTTGGTCTCTCCGAATATTCCGAAGCTAGAGGAAGGTGTTTAACAAAGTTCTGAGAACGCCCACCTTGTGGTTTGAGCACGTCTAACCAATCTCTTTGCTTTCCCTATATGTCGAAGATATCCAGGAGAGAATTTCTACAAAAAAATAAAGTGGAGCACGCGCTAGTTTCAATCACCAGAGATTTAAACTGAATGAAACTCATAAAAGTAATTAAGTGCCTAGATTATTTCTTAGTGATGGTCTCACGGGGCTATGGGTAAGCAAATAATAATTAACTAAAACTATACACAAACTAAAATATAGCGTCGAAAAATTTATCCGCATCGCCTCTGGCCAAGGTAAAAGCCAGCCCTTGGGTCACGGAAAGTGTCAACCAACCGTTTCGAAATTTCCTTGAAAAACCATGAGCACTCGGACCCCACGGCCCGAGGGTTTCAACCCCTAACGGCTCGAAAATATAATTTCCGATAAGGTTATTATATTTTCGCCGCTTGAGGTTTTCCGCAGCAGCAGCAGTGCCAGCGCAGCACGCCAGACAGGAAGATGGGATGGCGCAAGAGTAGCGACACACGTTGTGTCCCACACTAAAGGCCTACCCACCTTCCATGGAAATAAATCATACGTGTCGCGTGTCAAGCCATTGGGTCCTAAAACAGCTAGAACGCCGACGGTGACAAGAACTCGTCGCGCTAAGCGACCCGCACTTCGGCATCAAGACAGGCCGTGCTGTCTGAGGCTGTTGGCATCTTCGCCACATTGACAGCAAGGAGCTCCTAGTCGCATAGTCGCAGGGAAATAGCGAGGCGGAAAGTAGTGTCATCGAACAAAATGCCTATGTTCGATGAAGGTAGTACATGAAGCCAAAGACCCAACTCTCATCTACCCAGCAAGCAGGCGCGCACGTTCCGCAGTAGTAGCAGACGAGTCCAGTAAATTGTTCTGTACTAATCTGCAGAGCGGCTCATCCCACAGTCTATTAACTTAAAAGTTGAGTGTTAATTCGACTGATTCAGAGAAGAAAATGTCCCCAATTCGTCCTAAAGACCGAAACTCGTCCTTGAGACATCCCGAAACAGTCCAATATTTGTTCAAACTCCTAATTATTTTGTTTCAATTCCAAATCACTGGGATTCTAACGAATCGTTAATTTAACTTGATTTAAATCAAGGGTTTCATTCCGCCTTTAAATACGCTTAATTACTTTAATTAATGTTATTGAGCATGTAAAGGCAAGATAAGAAAATTCAATGCTGCATTGAAAGTTGCGTCACTAATTTAATGAAATAATTGTTTTCAGTATAATTAATTTGGATCTAATTAAGATCGTTATCAAGTTGGGGGCGTATACCAGTGCGCTTGTTAAGAATAAAGTCACAGTTTATGTAAGGACATGGCTACAGTGGTAGCGAGCGCGGCAACGTTTCATGAGCGGGCACAGTTTCATGAGCACAGTTTTATGAGCGGGCACAGTTTCATGAGCGGGCACAGTTTCATGAGCGGGCACAGTTTTATGAGCGGGCACAGCTTCATGAGCACAGTTTCATGAGCACAGTTTCATGAGCGGGCACTGCTTCATGAGCACAGTTTCATGAGCGGTCACAGCTTCATGAGCACAGTTTCATGAGCGGGCACAGTTTCATGAGCGGGCACAGTTTCATGAGAGGGCACAGTTTTATGAGCGGGCACAGCTTCATGAGCACAGTTTCATGAGCACAGTTTCATGAGCGGGCACTGCTTCATGAGCACAGTTTCATGAGCGGGCACAGCTTCATGAGCACAGTTTCATGAGCGGGCACAGTTTCATGAGCGGGCACAGTTTCATGAGAGGGCACAGTTTTATGAGCGGGCACAGCTTCATGAGCACAGTTTTATGAGCACAGTTTCATGAGCGGGCACTGCTTCATGAGCACAGTTTCATGAGCGGGCACAGCTTCATGAGCACAGTTTCATGAGCGGGCACAGTTTCATGAGAGTGCACAGTTTTATGAGCGGGCACAGTTTTATGAGCGGGCACAGCTTCATGAGCACTGCTTCATGAGCACAGTTTCATGAGCGGGCACAGCTTCATGAGCACAGTTTCATGAGCGGGCACAGTTTCATGAGCGGGCACAGTTTCATGAGAGGGCACAGTTTTATGAGCGGGCACAGCTTCATGAGCACAGTTTCATGAGCACAGTTTCATGAGCGGGCACTGCTTCATGAGCACAGTTTCATGAGCGGGCACAGCTTCATGAGCACAGTTTCATGAGCGGGCACAGTTTTATGAGCGGGCACAGCTTCATGAGCACAGTTTCATGAGCACAGTTTCATGAGCGGGCACTGCTTCATGAGCACAGTTTCATGAGCGGGCACAGCTTCATGAGCACAGTTTCATGAGCACAGTTTCATGAGCGGGCACTGCTTCATGAGCACAGTTTCATGAACACAGTTTCATGAGCGGGCACAGCTTCATGAGCACAGTTTCATGAGCACAGTTTCATGAGCGGGCACAGCTTCATGAACACAGTTTCATGAGCGGGCACTGCTTCATGAGCACAGTTTCATGAACACAGTTTCATGAGCGGGCACAGCTTCATGAGCACAGTTTCATGAGCACAGTTTCATGAGCGGGCACAGCTTCATGAGCACAGTTTCATGAGCGGGCACTGCTTCATGAGCACAGTTTCTTGAACACAGTTTCATGAGCATAGTTTCATGAGCACAGTTTCATGAGCGGGCACAGTTTCATGAGCACAGTTTCATGAGAGGGCACAGCTTCATAAGCACAGTTTCATGAGCGGGCACAGTTTTATGAGCGGGCACAGCTTCATGGGCACAGTTTCATGTGCGGGCACAGTTTCATTAGCACAGTTTCATGAGCGGGCACAGTTTCATGAGCACAGTTTCACGAACACAGTTTCATGAGCATAGTTTCATGAGCACAGTTTCATGAGCGGGCACAGTTTCATGAGTGGGCACAGCTTCATGAGCACAGTTTCATGAGCGGGCACAGTTTCATGAACACAGTTTCATGAGAGGGCACAGCTTCATGAGCACAATTCCATGAGCGGGCACAGTTTCATGAGCACAGTTTCATGAACACAGTTTTATGAGCAGGCATAGCTTCATGAGCACAGTTTCATGAGCGGGCACAGTTTCATGAGCACAGTTACATGAGCACAATTTCATGAGCACAGTGTCATGAGCACAGTTTCATGAGCGGGCACGGTTTCATGGGTACAGTTTCATGAGCGGGCACAGTTTCATGAGCGGGCACAGTTTCATGAGCGCAATTTCATGAGCGGGCACAGCTTCATGAGCACAGTTTCAATGAGCGGGCACAGTTTCGACAACCACGACATGAAAGGTTCAATAAACTTCAATCATCTAATTTATTTCTTAAAATTCATAGACTTCTTTAATCATCCAATTTATTTCTTAAATTTCATAGATTTATTGGAAAAGTCAAGGCCGTTTTCCATTTTGTAAGGATAAAAGGCTTACCTTTTACATATTTCATGAGCTGTAAAGAGTTATCTTACGTCTGAGCGAAGTTAAACAAAAAAACGGCAGCAAGCACCAAATAGCCCATCAAGTTACTTCCTATTCACTGAACACGGGTATCACAACCATTCCGAAATAAGTGGGCCTAAGGCAACATCCCGAAGTAAAACTGGAAGTGATCGTCGAAACGCCTGAACAAATAAGTAGTATGGAAAACTAAAAGTTTGTCCACTTGATATTCAATCACGCCTCAACAAAGCAATGTATCACGATGTTTTCAAATCGTAACTTTCGCTTCTTCATCCAACCCGACTGTTTGTAGCTAGTAAATAACTGCTTAATCACTTTGCTCTTCTAGCTCCGCTAAGAACTTAATACTCACAACACAATTTAGATAATTGAAACCGAATCTTGTTGTCATTTGTAGATTAGTTTTCAAGTGTACCAACCGACAGCGTGCAGCGGTGATAGCTTCTACCTCATTTGTTATACGGATGCATCTGCGACCAGTAATCTGTGGACGGGTACTCCCTTTCTTCTCCTAAAATTGTTTGTCCGAAAATCATTATCCATAACACGTTTGCTATAAACTTCAGTAACCATAATGTTCAAATATTCGAAATTTTGTTTTACATAATTCATAATCATATATCAATACATAATCTTTACTTCTAAAACTATTCTGTCATGATGTCGAGTACTATATTAATTGAATCTCCTAATTTTGCATGAAATAAATTCATATGTCCTAAGTATTGTATTATATAATGTGTGTTATTCCGAATGTTTACTTATAATAAAATTGTTAGTCCTAAAACATTTGCTAAAAATGAGAAATAATATTGCTTCCGAAAAACAAATTAACTTCCAGCGACCTATGGTTGAATGTAATACTAATTAAGCTGTGTTAAAATGAATTACCGAAAAATTAACACAAAATTAACTGAAAAAATAATGTTGAATTTAACTAACAAAAATCAGCTTATTCAAATTACAATTCTAAGAAAAATAATCTGTACTTTCAAATAATTAATTAATTTCCAAACAAAAATACTAAGTCTAAGTCGATATGGGATGCAAGAGCGAGCGAAGGGAACCGCGAGGTTCGGTTTGCTTAGGTTACTTTAAAACCTATAATTCTGGAAATAGGAGCCCATATTTTTCGGTGTCAATGTCTCACCGATGGTGGCGCGTGTGTTGGATCATTCATTTCTCTACAAAATGGTTGAGCTGTATGGTGCTGATCCACGCGTCATGTTCGTGAATGGGCGCCGTCGGTTGAGACTGGTCATCTCTTAACTGCCAAGGCTTATTTTTAATATTATATTTTGAATTGTTTCTTCATTTGTCTTTTTTTACATTGTCCTCACATATAGAAGCAACAAGAATAATGTACCCAGGACTTTGTAATATCTTGATTTAAAAGAGTGTCCATGGAGTTTCTTGCCCGTTCTTCTCCATAGAGATCTACGTTTTAGAATGGGCAACTAGCTTCAACTTTCTGACTAACTGACAGTCTATTTAATTTTGACAATTCAAAAGTGCCTGTACAAGATTTAATTGAAATAAATGCTTTGAGTTTGAGTTCAGTAGAACATAATTTAAGCTGGTAGAATAGTAATATAGCCATAAATAGTCATGTTTATTTTTCGAAGATTTCAGTATGTCATTCGGTCGTTTCGTCATTTTTATTCGGACAAAAGGAGTCGGAAAGTTAGTATTTTAGGCAGTATATTTAATATTTTGAATAAGAACAATTCTTATGTTTTTGTCGGAGCTTTTATTACTACCCGCTAAAAGTTAGGTTTTAGTGACTGAAACGAATCGCTGTAAATCCGACTCTAAGCAGATCTAATCCGACTGTAAATCAGACTCTAGGGGTAGGGCAGACTCTTATCTGCCCTACCCCTAGAGTGTAATTTAGAATCGCTTAGGTGCGTGGGACAGCCGCCGCCGGAGACCCGCAGCGCCGGAGCCATGACAGAAACCATGCCTGCTACATGTTGCATGCTCGCTTGAATGCTGCATGCTTGCTGCATGTTGCATGCTAGCTTGCATGCTGCATGCTTGCTGCATGCTTGCTTGCATGCTTGCTTGTATGTTGTATGCATGTAATACAAATTTGTATTAAAACCATTATTAGGATAAATAAACATTAGGTAATTTGAATTTATGACTTGTAACTTATATTGAAAACGGTTTTAGCTCTTTTGTATATTATTGATTGTAATATTTATGACAAACAAATTTAAGGCATATTGTATTTAGGGATTTCAATTTTATGGCATTCGATATTATGTGACATTAACTTCGGGCAAGCTATCATTCAGACAAATGATGATTAGGACAAAAAAAAATTATGGCACTTTAGATCATGGATAAAAAAGTTCGGTAACAAAATAGAGAACCCTGTGGACGCGACGTTGCCTATCATCAGCGACCAGTACTCTGTGGACGCGACGTTGTCTATCATTTAAATAAACGGTTTAGCGTTATTGCTTTTGACGCAAAGTTTAAAGAAATTGCCTCATTTGTAGGTACCTACTAGGTAGGTACAGATGAGGCAATTTCTTTGAACTTTAACGGGTGCACAGGTACTACCTAGAGGGTGCACGTTTTTGCACCCGTTGCGTATACTACTTAATTACTTTTACATACGGAATGTAAATTCCTTTAATTTTAATTTTTAACACTATAAAAACATCCATTGCTTCATATTAATAATATTTGCAAAGTTCGTTTGGTCGACAGAAATTTTTTTGATATGTCACAATAAATGGAATTGTCATTCCAAATCTGTTACTCAATTAGGGTGGATGTGCATACTGGTGTATAGTGTGTATAATGATTATGTATTCAATGATTTACCTACTCTCCTACGAAAGCATCGTTGGTAAATGCAAAATTATCAGCATCATCAGTAGATACCTTCTGAAGTCAGATGACAGGTTTAAGTTGACTTATTGATATAATTTTTCGATATTATTATTAAAGCTATTTTGTTTGTATAAACGCGCTAATTTCTGGAACTACCTACCGATTAGATTTGAATTTATGCTATCAAATGCAGGAATCTTTTTGCATTTGATAGCCCAGCTCTTGAGGAAGACTATAGGCTATGTATCTACACGCTATGATCCTCAGGAGTCAGACAGAACGCGCAGCGAAAAAGAATAGCGCGGGCAGGTGATGCGATGCGATGCTACGGGTTGTGTCGGGGGAACAAGAAATTTCACGTGGACGAAGTCGCGGGAACTGGACGTTGCAAAATATCATCTAGTTTTCCGCTTATTCAGTAGTTTTATATTAAAAAAGGAATCCTGGTGGTTATTGTTTCTGGTAACAGCTAACTTTAGATTATGTTTCCCTTGAAATATTTCCTGTCAGATATTTTTAGTCATTCCTTTATTCTCAGTTGAATTGATACACAAAGCAAAGGCGAGTCAATTCACTATAGTTATCTCATAATCGTGTTCAAGAATTACTTTCACTAAAGAATAATTTGTGCAGGAAACAGTAATAAATTTATTTAATTGCTTTACGGAATCTCAACGTTTTCCTCTTGAAGAATGAACTGTTTGAAATCAAGTGTAATAAAGAAAATTTATTATGTTGGTGCCCACTGAGTTCAGAACAAATGTAACCATTATGTCTTATTGTTGATTATGAATGGTCTTACTTCTTTAGACCATGCTTCAGAATATTTTTTTTTTGTATCGTTGATACATTTATACAGTTGAACAGCATACAAACAAATTTGTATTTTTAAGATTTTACTTTAAGTTACAAGCAAATAACATAACTCATTATAAATCAATGAGCGAATAGGGGCGAGGTCTGAGGAAAACACCTAAACATTATAATATGACAGAACTAGTTTAGTAGGTAGTTAATATTAGAATATTGGTACTCAAACCAAATAAACCAAGTCAAATGGGGTAGCAGTTTATCTAAAACATATAAATTAGCTTGTGGGGTAAGGCAGGGCGGGCTGACTTCTACGGTGCTTTTTAATTTATATATTAACGAGCTACTGGAGGAGCTGAGCCGAACCAGAGTCGGATGCCATGTAGGAGGCGAATGCCTTAACAACCTTAGCTACGCTGACGATATGGTTCTGCTCAGCCCCTCTGCTGGCGGATTGAGGAAACTTATTGCGATCTGCGAGCGCTATGCCGCCGCTCATAGTCTGACGTATAATGTAAATAAATCGGAAATATTGATTTTTAAATATGGTAAATGGCCAGAACAGGTATTGCCTATTGACTTGTGTGAGTCTCCTCTTGAAATTGTAAACAACTTTAAATATCTGGGTCAGGATGTCGCCGATGACTTAAGTGATAATCTGGATCTTACGCTTTAGAAGCCCTAGTTGCCCTCATGACGCTAATTATTCCCAAAGGCTTAATCACTTCAATATGTTACCACTAGAACAACGTAGAAGCACTTCTGATCAACTCTTGTTTTACAAAATTATCCTTAACCTGGCAGATGCACCTGAGTTACTATCAGAAATTAATATAACTGTTCCTAGGCGTACCATAACTAGATCTCTACGAAAAATAAATACCTTTGCACCGTCCTCATCTAGAACCAACCTTGGTCTCAACGCCCCCTTCAATCGACTAATGACTAATTATAATAAAATAGATATCAGCAAAAATATTGATATATTTACAGACACATTTTCCCAATTTCGCAGAAAACTTTTAACTATTAGCTACGAATCATAATTTCATCACTTACTTGTTAGTCCCTATTGTTAACTAGGTATATAATTTTTTTTGGATTTTGAATTTTGGATTGTTCTCTTGTTGCACTCGTTATCGCGTTCTACTGTTTTGAATTTTGAATATGAATTTTTCTGTTACCTTTTTTTTTTTACTTTAATCATAATGCTTTAATTTTAATTCTGATTGTAATGATAATTTTGATTTTAATTATTTATTCTAATATCGATTATGATTTTGTTTTGTTCTTTGTTTCTAACTAATTTCTCTATTCTCACTATCAGCAAAAAATCTTGTTAGAACATATTTTAAGAAGTTATTTTTTATGTAAGTGCTGTGTACGCCTGTAAGTGACTAATTCACCATAACTCAATGCCTATGTTATTTATTATTATGTATATCTCTTAGTGAATAGGTCGTTGGTGTACCTTTTAAATATCAATAAATAAATAAATAAAATCTTGAAAGGCAAAGGCGAAGCATTGCTTGTAGTAATATGCTCGCCAGACGATTTGCATATTGTTCAAAACAGGCTAAAGTGACCCTGTTTAAGGCATACTGCCAGGCGTTCTACACCGGCCAACTCTGGTACAAGTACACGAAGAGTACCTAAAATACTCTTCGTGTACAATACAACAACGCGTTTCGGGCCATGCTTAGTCTGCCATGGCGGTGTAGCGCGTCTGGTATGTTTGCCGAAAGCAGGGTTGACGATTTTTATGCTGTATTACGTAGGCTTAAAGCATCATTTCACCTGAGACTAATTAATTGTAAAAACAGCATTGTGACTACTATATTCCGCACCATTTATATGACCTCTAAGTATTTCATTTTAGTATGACTGTTTGAATTTAAACCTAAATTAAACCTACATGACATTTACAAGAAAACTACATATAATCTATCTGAATGTATGACAATAATATAATTTAATTTAGTTTAATTTAATTCAATTTTGTTTAATTTAATTTAATATCTTTTTCATATTTAATTTTATAATACTATGGGTGTATGTGTGTGTAAAACTTGCCTGAAATAAATGAATTTATTATTAATTATTAATCGAGCTATAATTATCTTGGTCAATATCACGTCTTCGCGTCTTTCCGTATGTGTTTCAAAAGCCCCAATTCATTGGTTTACCTAACTAACCAAAAATATATCTTCCTCGTCAGTCCAAGCATAAATTACTCTACCTATAGCATAAGTGAATGTCATCTGTCTCACTTATACCTTCGAATTCAGCCCTTTCACACAGCCATGCTTCCATCAACGTTCAATTCCTACAAGACAACTCTAGTAAGACTTTATAAAATCACTAGCTTCTGCCCGTGGCTTCGTCTGCGTGGATGTCTGAAATGATCCCACGGGAGCGTGCTACCGCGAAGAAAAGTAGCCTGTAGGTATTCCCCAGGATGCCATCTATCTCCTTGGCGTAATTTGATTGAAATCCGTGCAGTGGTTTAGGCGTGAAAAGATAACATACACACAGAGTTACTTTCGAATTTGTACCAGCTCTATAATATTAGTATGGATTGAGCATTCGATTGCATTGTGATCAAAATCGCACAGAAAACAATCTGGAAGGCGTCAAGCACCACTCTCCCATAAATACATGGAGTTTAACTCAAGACCGTCACAGCATCAGCAATCCGTAATCATAAATCGAACATCCGGAGGGACGTACGGCATTTGTTTCAATTTTGTCACCGTGCAACACTGACGCACAGAAGTACTGCCCCGTCGCGGTCATTCACATAGCAGACATTTCACGAGTGTCAAATACTTGTAGGTAATTCTGGATTGAGTTTATACCGTTAATACTGACAGTTAGGCTAACCGCGCACTTTGATAAATAATCGCCAATCTGTAGACAATACTAATATACTACAGTCCGCACACTGCGGAAAAAAATCGCTTGAGAATTCCCTTGAAAAATTTTTGTGTTTGCGATTTTATAAGTAACTAAATAGCAACGATTAGAAACATAGTGCGCGCTTAGCCTTAGGTCCTTAAGTCAGAAGAGAAATCCTTAAGGAAAACGCTAGTTTGTGAGGAATAAGATAGTAGTACCTAAAAGAGTTCGCCGAGTGATGAAAATATTACAGGCTGGTCTGTCTGTCATCTGTCAGTTAGTCACTCTGAGGTTATTTATTTTTGCCACCATTATTAGTAAGTATTCCTGTATTCCGGTTCAAAAGGCCATCCTATTACATAACAATACGCTGCTTATGACTTGATGTTCTTGCTAATTATGCCGAGACAAGCCGAGACTGTGTCGTCACGCGAAAATTTACAACTGATTAAAATATCATAGTAATTGTATTGAGTTGACCTTCTGTACTATACTTAGCGTTGACCCCGCGAGCCCCGCCCCGCTCCCGCTGCCGCCTCCACAGGCGGCGCCTGCGACAGACGAGGCATTGAGATCCATTCCTAAGAACTGTTTTATGTTCTACACAATTTATGGGGACTTTGCAATCGTCTAGAACTATTTGGGCTGAGGATAACCTTTTCCTTTCTAAATACTAGTTATCGATTGCGTAGAAAACTTTTTACAAAAAAAAAACAACCGACTTCCAAAAAACACTACAAAGTGAAAAATAACTTTAATTTCGGAAGTCGGTGTCCATGGATCTGTAATTTAGTTTTTTGCCACCGTCTTCCGAAATTAAAGTTATTTTTCACTTTGTAGTGTTTTTTGGAAGTCGGTTGTTTTTTTTTGTAACCAAGTTTTTATTTTTCACTTTTTAGTGGGTCAGTTTATAATTAATCTAAGTCGATTTCCATATTCCCTCATCAGATTCCGACTTGGTGACAATGGGGCCACCTCGAGACCATAAACTTTCAAACAAAAAAACAATTTTTGGAATCGTTCCAGCCATCTTCGAGTAATCGGGGAACATACATAAAAAAAAAAGGAGGAGGAGATGCAAAGCTATGTCTCATGTGCGTCTAATTTCTCCAACACCCAACTCCTACCCGATTAAAAACCAACCCCAGTTCTAACCAACTACGCCGCTGGATAGATCAAAGTGAAATAACATTAGTACAAAACAAGATTATTTACTTAAAACTTAAGAGAAGCCAATAATTCCTTTATCAACTTTAACAAGGGATTAAACTTAGGTAGATACTATTATATGCTGTTTCTACAATAATGCGCGCGCAAAATATTTTCATCAACTTCCTTTATTATTCTGTATCAAATCATAACTCACTGTTGATTCTCTGCGCCAATCTTCACTGATTGGCACTTTCTTAGCAACTTGTTACAATGAGTTCTCACGAAGTTACAAGTACCTAGTTACGATTGTGAATAATATATCAAAGTACAAGCATTAATGTACAGATTCCAGCACATCAAGCTACTAAAATCTGTCAAACTTCTTTAATGGATTCTCAACTTTATCGCTAAAGCATAAGGTTCAAAGTGATTGGGAAAATTTGACAGTTTCAGGTAGCTTGATGTGCTGGCGTCTGTACATAAGTCAAGGATTTTAACTTTAGTGGGTAGATGCGTAAAATATATCATAAATGTGTCTGCTTGAGTTTAGAACTTGGTCTTATAAAGTCAGTCTGAAGGATATCACTTTCATTCCCTGCTGGGATGCTACTTTGTTTTTTTTATTATTACCATTTAAAAATCAATTACATTTATTTCAGCAGAATAGCATTTATAAACCACTAAGGTTTGTACTTAATGTTACATGTAATGCTACATCGTAGTAAAAACAAATCAAGGTAAACAATAATTAACTTAATACCCGATTTCGGAATTTGGTAACTTCATCTCAGGTGATATGCTAGTTACTACGTCAGCTGCATGTCACATTGAGCATTCAATGTGTTGTAGGTAGTGGGACTTAAGTTTTAACTTAATATTTCTTGGCGTTATGTCACTGCGCAAATCGGAAGGTAGGCTGTTAATTAACCGAGGAACTAGGTAAGAAGATGTCCGTTACTAGCATACCACAACAGCATGAGAATAAAGTATTGCTTGAAAACTACTTACTTAGTAGTGTCTAGTTCATGACGTATTTGCTAAGTGAAATCATTAAAAAATGCAATGTAAATAATAACCCCTAACGACCAACCGGAACCAAGCAATCAATAAACAATACATCAAGATGAAAACTAAACAAAGCAATGACACAACACTCGCCGTGAATGTCAGCGTGTCGGAACATTCCTGTCACTGTCACCGCTAATGCGCTCATAGAGTTATCTATCTGACAGACTACAATGCTATAATTGCTGCACTTAGCCTGTCTGTTTGTCAGTTATCATCAATCACTGCTGTATCAATAATATGACGTGGAGTAGTGCATGCAAACGCAGACCAACTAGTTTTATTTATCTCTAACGTAATGCCGATGAAGCTCTACTGACAAGTGACCAGTCATGGAAGTCCAGTTTTCACAGATTTAACAAAAGTAACCACATCACTCTTCTATTGATGCAAATGCTCTTATCCTTTTCTCTGTTTTTCATCTATGTCTGTTTGTAATGTCAAAATAACTTTTTTTTAATAAATGCATATGAATGTGCCTATAATGTTCCTACTGCTGGGACACGGGCCTCTTCTCTGTGAGAGGGAGTGGGCCGTAATCCACCACGCGGGCCCAGTGCGCGTTAGTTGGGTCCAACCATAACAAAAAATATTTTTAACTATCTGTATGTTTATTCCAGCTAATCTCCGAAACGGCTTGACCTATTTTTGTTATAAGGCCTTAGGCTACTTTTATTTTAGAAAAAGAATTGGGGTTCCACATAAAAAATTAAAACCCATGAATATCCAATTTGTTTTCCGACATGAACGCGAACGATGTCACGGGCATAGCTAGTTATACATTTATTGTAGCAGAATTAGAAATCTCTTCAGAATATCAAAATTGAATCTAAGAGTACTGTGAAACTCCAGATAGGAGCTTCACAATATAATTAAAAAGCTTTGACTTGGATAAAATATATTTACGACTTTACAATATCATGTTATTTCTAGCACTGACTCTACTAAACAAAAATACCTTAGAATATTTGACACTTGCTTGAACGTTCGAATGGAATACACCAGCAATTATAACCAGCCTATACTGCTAAAGGTAGGGCTTCATAGAATATAGCCTCTACAGTACCTAACACTTGAAAAGTAGACGTTCTCCTTAGTGCCGAAAATAAATTGGCACCTAATAGTCAGTTCTAGCTGTAAACACTATTTCGTGGGAAACTAAATCGCGATTACATTATAGTATTTTCTCCGATACCAGTCTGCCGTCTACGCGCCCACTTAGAGGTAATTACATAAGAAACGATTTAATTTACTTATTTGTGTGTATTGATCATCACCTTCCTGCTAAGTAGCAGTTTCACAACTAGTTGCTAAACTATTGCCAATCGACTGTAACCGTCTGCGGATGTGTCAAGTTAGTATTTATCTGCTCATTGTGCTAAATGTTGTTAATGATGTTGCTAATATCCGTATTATTATTGCGGCATGAGATGGTAGGATGCATAGTGGAAAATAACAGTGTCGTGAAGCGTAGTTTTCCTGCGCTGCGATTTTAGTGCATAGTTTTCCTGCACTACAATCGCAGCGCAGGAAAACTGTCAGTTTACGTAAGGCACTACTATTTTTTCCGGTCTGTTGTTACATTAAAAAACTACGGGGAAGCCTTTAAACACCTGAAGAAAAATATTTCGTACCAATTCTTTCCAAAAAGCTCACGCAAATTCAAATGTTTTCCGCGAACATTAGAATTTGCGTGATTTTTTTGTAAAGGATCTAGAAAGTAACCCTGCTTCACTATTATAAGCAGCTATTCAACGTCAGCATACTATTATACTCACTTCATTAACGTCCATTCCCGGCAGACGCCAGCCCCTAATTGAGCCTTCCCTTGCAGTCACAGGCTCCCTGACCCGGCTTCATCTCGCGGCGGCCATTTCAATAATAACAAGTGTTGCCAATCTCATTTATCGGCGCTAAAGTCACTTTATACCCACGGAGCAGATATTGTCAGAAGACGAAAATTTACTAAGTACTAACTTAAATTGTCCGTCTAAAAATCACAACTATCATTCTTTAACAATTGTATGAAAGGGCTTATAACACGGCAAATAGGCACAGAGCTGTCCTGAGCCGTTCAGGAGGCTACAGTCACTTGAAAATTAAAGTCAAATAGACACGCAGAGCAGAAGACGTAGGAGTCAATTTGTTTAATAATGACTTCCCTGACGGAACAATGCGTCATTTTATTTCCTGCAACTGACCCGGTAAAGACACTTGTCCACATCCCCGTAGCAAAAACTACTAATTTGCTATATTGTTTCCCTCATCAGCTATCCACTCATATATTAGCATAATAAACGGATTTGCAAGCAGATTGGGACCCTTTAGTCGTCATTTACGATTCCACAAAAAGAAAATGGGCTCTTCACAAGGAAGTAGAAACCTCTCGAAATCAGAGCTAACATAAAAAGTTAAGTTGCCAGACTCTTTTGTATCTCTTATCACAAAGACTTTCATGATGAGCCGTCAAAAAACTACGTCATTAATTGATAAACGTTACTTAGCACTTATCTACTACTTTGACTAAGCACTATTTCTATCACTGTCGCACAACTGAAAAACTACAAGTGCAAGATTGAGACTAGAATATTTGTCTAAGTTTAAGCCTGTGCTAAGTAACGTTTAACAATCTAGGCGTTAGCTTTACCGACCTTTTTATATGATCACACCTAAGCCAGTTAGTTTTCTATATGTTCATATTAGCTGATAGATCGGAATGATGCTTCTATCCCTCAATCTGTGCAGCCCTGCCACCGCCGGAGGGTCAAGGAGAGCGGCGGGAGGAGGTAGGTCCCTCCGACGATAAATCTAAGCAAGGCGATGTCCCCACTGGCCGTGAAAAACGCAGCGTAATTAGTTTGTGTTAGAATAACGGCCCTTGTAAGGCTACATACTCCCACATTGATATATGAGCATTACCCTCAAGTACAAAGAAAGTATTGTATGTTCAAAGCCTTTGAACCTTTCATTTGTTAGTGTTAGCGGCTGTTCCGCGAAATCGCTATCGATTCGATGTATGTAGATTTCAGGTAGGTGCTTACTTTGTTGAAATAAAGTTTTCAGGACTTTGAAAAATGTCGTTTTCTAGATCGCCAGGATGTATTGAACACCGTGGTATATTCTTGAATTTTGCAAAATACCACTCAATTATCATTTCCATATCTAAAATAATAATTACAATGAAACAGATATTACACTTCCTGTGTTTACACAAAAACAGTTTACCAGCCAGCATTGTTTTACATTATTAGTACAACCGCACAAATATTGCTTTACACTGAACTAATTTACAAACACTGGTAGCTACCTCCTGTGTGCTCTGTGTGTGCACAGATAACGCACACATGCACACGTGCGCACGTGAAAACGCATAATGCGAACAAAACATTGACCGGGTGATCCGCATTAGTACCGAGTGAAGTGGAATTACGGTTAATGTGCAGATCAGATAGCGCTAATATAGAGAGGATATTTTGTTAATTTGCAAACGTTGCCTGGTTGAGTATAGGCAGCGGGGGTTTAATAATTTATTGTTATTAAATTTATCATAGAAACCAAAACACCTTGTAGGTGAGCTTTCCAATTTAGATCAATGCTGAATGAATATCACAGCATATTTTTTGGGCCTCGAGCGCATACTGGAGCTTACAACAAACTCTTCAACCAATACTTGTTTTGAACGATCTTATATACCAATACATACGAGTATATCCAGTGAAACAAATCTAAGCACACACTTAGTTCTTTTTCATAATATTGATGTTTGGAAAAATTAAAATGATGTGTATACCTACATAACACAGGATTACCTTGTTCAGGCACAAATCATGGATGAACTCGACATAGATTTAAGAAATACTGTATTTAACGTTAGTCTTTATATTTTTGAATAAATTTTATTATTTTTTATTTTATAGCTTAAAATCAATCAAACTCAAGATATTTTATTTCACAAAAACCTACATGGGCACTTATGAAACGCGAGAAGCTATGTGCACGGTTCTAATTGGTCGTTTCCTATGGAGTAGAGCCGGTGAGAAACTCCACGGTAACTCTTTTAAAAATAATTGGCTTTCACATTTTTTTTTTTTTAATTACAGTAGATATGGAGGACACATAAGGCCTGTCAACAAATACCAGGTATTTAATAAAATCAAATATGGTCGACAGATTTAAAGTCCACAAGGCCTATAAAGTCCTCACATTCAAAGAATCTATCAAAAGATAAATAAAAATAAATGATGTGATTGCCATTACAACCACTAAAAAGCAAATTCATACACAATACAAATGAAATGTATAATATTTGGGCAATTCAAATTCAAAGCATTTATTTCAATTAGACCTTGTACAGGCAATTTTGAATTGTCAAAATTAAATAGTCTGTCAGTTAGTCCGAAAGTTGAAGCTAGTTGCCCATTCCAAAACGTAGATCTCTATGGAGAAGAACAATTTTATGTAACCAATCCTCTAAGAGAAAGACGCTTTTGTTTGGCAAGAGATACCTAAACATATGTTACCCCTGACTGTACACTTGAGGCCTGATGGATGGGAACCCATCCAGCGCGCTAGAGCAAACAACGGTATCTATCTAATAGAACAGATTAGCTCGAGTGTACCACACTACCAGTGCGTGAACCTGATTGCAGGTTATCATAGAAAGTAAACTGATATTAATATTTAAGTACGTTGTTGAGTCTAAGTTTATTTTTTCTATTACACTGGTTAAATGTTGCAGTAAGTGTGATTAATTAAAAATTATTACTATTTATCTGTCATTATCGAAGCGCACGGCAGTGCGCAGGCCAATTTCCAGCAAGTGGCCGCACGTACTCCGTGCACTATTTACCCGAACCGCTTCGAGCTACTTTTGACCACTCTGTATCTATCTATTTGTCACACGAAATCGAATCAAACTTCACATACATAATACCATGACTGCTGTTAGTTCGAATACCAAATTTCATAACTGTAGCTTTAATAGATTCAAAGTTATGGACTTTTCAAAATAGCTAAAGTGGCACTGACTGACTGACTGACTCACTCACTTAGAGTTAATCAAAATGTTTAGGGACTTCTAGTAGGCCTAGAAACTTAAAATTTGGCACGAAGCTAGACATTAGCATGAAACTAAATGAAAAATTAAAAAAATGGTCAAGTGTGAGTCTGGCTCGCGCATAGAGGGTTCAATATTAAATTTTTATTCTAGCCGGCCTAGAAACTTCTAACCGGCCTAGAATCTTGAAATTTGGCACGAAGCTAGACATTAGCATGAAACTAAAGTAAAATAAAAAAAATTAATACGGAACCCTCTATGCGCGAGGCAGACTCCTGCCTCGCGCATAGAGGGTTCCGTATTAATTTTTTATTCTAGCCGGAAACTAAAGGAAAATATTAAAAAAATGGTCAAGTGTGAGTCTGGCTCGCGCATTGAGAGTTCCGTATTAAATTTTATCTTTGTAATGTAAGTTTCTTTTACTTATGTATTTGTAAGTGCTGTGTTATAAATAAATACCTACTGGAAAAATAACTTTGAGTCTTATTTTATTTTATTACTTTTATCGACGAGAGTAGTGAATTATTAATAACAACTACTAAAAGTAACGTACCTAAGTACCTAATGAATTTCAGTTTTATATTCACATTTACCAAATCATGAGGTAATTATTAATAATGATGGATAACTATTAATAATTTTCAATTAATCACACTTACCGTAACATTTACACAAGATTACATAAACTATGGTAACATGTTCCGTTCTGTACTGACTATAAGCCTTACAATAATGTAACTCTGTTACACAGTATTAGGAAGCACATACACTAGCGTCGACAGCGCGCGGTACACTACATCGTCTCGCGTGTTTGCGCGGGTTGTGAAAACTTTAGAGCAACAGAAAATATAGAAGAATTGATGATTTTAATTGCCATGCAATTTTATCTGGATAAAATGACGGTGAAGAATGGGTTCATTAATTAAAACAAGAAAACTAATAAGTGCGTGTTAATGTCAGTATTTCAGTAATCAAGGATTCTAATCGTCACTTTTTTATCTTTTAATTGCTCCGATTACAAGAATGAAAATGACGCACTTCACACCCTTCTCCCAATTAGTTTATTGTACTTAAGTAATCAAAGTGGATTTTGGTTAAGAGCGTGGGAAGTAACAGTAAAACTTATACGATACTATTACAATAATCATACGAGTATGTCATGTCATGGTATGTCATAGTGTATTTACGATTAGCCATTTAGCAAGAATTTGTAGGACCAAGTAAAAAACGAGTTGTATACTTACTACTTTATTACATTTAATATAAACCTTTCCATTTCCTTGCTCATGACATGAAACATTTGTTATACAACACATTACTATAAATAAAAATAGTTCGTCCGCTGACATCGCGATATTTGCAAGAATAAACCATTACAAACACGCACATCCGTAAAACTGCGGACAATGCCGCGCGCTATTGCATGTCGCATACCTGCCACACCGCACCGCACCGCATCGCAACGCGGCGAATTTCGTCTAGTGTGTACGTATGTTTATGCTTAGTCACAGACAGTTGGCATCTTTATGTAACAAAATAGTAACTTAGAGGAATGTAACAGGAATACCTGTACCTATTTCTTATGTCGTAATAAAATGTGAGTGTAACTTATCAGATCACATAAACAAAATGATCAAGATTTCAACTAATACACTGTAGTGTAGTACCTAATTTTGCAAGCATCACAATTAGCTATGTTGTGACGAGACCGATGGTGAGTATTGAGCATAGAATGCGATCACCTCTAAGCAATTTAAGTTAAATTGAATAAATATTATATAATAACCCGCTTACATAAAAAGTGAAAAACAAAACTGTTTTGCAAAATATCTTAAGGATTACAACCATCAACGATATGGTTATCGTACATTGCGTTTATTGAGAGTATTTCTTGTGTTCCGTCTTAGGAAGAGCTGTAATAATTCACACTTACCACTGAACACCCACGAACTGCTGCAAACTGCGCGGTATTGCGCGTTACTGCGCGTTCCTGAGCACACAACAATCTGGAACAAAACAACGGTATATTATGAATCAATTTGAAACTAAAATGAGAGGGATTGGACACATTCATGTTATTCGATATAAATCTTAAGTACCTACCTACTGTGCGTTATTGGTCTTTCTTATTTACGTATAGATACTCGTACTTGAGAAATAAGAACAAAAATATACAAATTCCCGCACACCTTTTGTAACAGCCCAGGGTAACTCAGGGTAAGTGCGCGCCCGGGTGCGCAGGATTGTTACTTTATTATGTACCTGCCGTAGTTTTAGTTCACGCCATGGCACCACTGCGATTATCCTGTTGTAATATAGCTATTTAGTTTTATGTCCAGATCTAAACTTATTTTTATTGTATCGTAACGGCGTGCAAAACCTCCTACGCTACACGTTTGTCAGGTTTTTTGCGACCGTCCTGATAATAACTCCATCAGGAGTAACGTCCAGTCTTTTCAGCTCTTGGTAACGCGAGCCAGTGCATTCTTTTTAGAGCTATCCTCTGCCGGTTGAAGCTGTGTTTTGAACTTTATCCTTTCATAATTCATACTAAGTTATTGAGAGTGGCCCTCACTATAAAGCTATACGCTTGACGAGTGGCCGCCCACAATCCAGAAAAATGAAAGCACCATTCTTCTGGATTGTTTGTTCACATGCCAGCGCCAATGTGCGCAGATCCCGTTTCAATTTCAATATATTCCGTTTGAATCCGCAAGTAAACAGATTGAGATGCTAATCTAAACGCTATGTATTCCACACTGTTCATTGTTCACGATACGTATTGTTTTCGCAGCCAATGATACAATTCAACAAATTATCGTGTGAAAGGAAATCGTAGAATTGCCAATTTGTTCGAAGCGCTGCGCGGGCGGTGCGTCGTGTGCGCACGTTTACAAAATCTGATTAAGAGCCGTAATCGTATTCGAGTGCTTTGTTTACACAATGAGACTTCTGTTCTATAGGAAAAAATGCATTCATTTCGTATAAATGTATTAAAGTTTTTAATAAGAACAAGTATTATGTTTCTAACTTTGAAACGTAAACGAGTCTATAAAAACTTGAAGCATGCAGAAAATTGCAAAGTTACGGCTCTCTGACATGCAACTACGGAAATAACTCGCTTTTCTGCAATTGTTATTCATGGATTTATTTTATTTTTCTACGCTTGTAGTAATTGCCGGCATTACCCTCTTATCGATCAGAGTTCGTAGTTTCAATCATAAACGTAGTCAGCTTCTCAAACATTTTCGCCAGACTCTCGGCTATAAAAGCGGAAACAACTAAAACTTTCTAGAATTGGGAAATAAGTTGAACGTCTAACATTTTTCTCCGAAATATTCGCCCTTGGCTTGGCTGTTTTTTTTCCACGACCGTTTTATATTACAACTCAACATACCTACAATTAAAAAAATACGCCTTAAGAAGGCCAGAACACTGGTATGTAAACTTTCAAGCACACAGTGTTTCTGCCTTGGAGCGTCTGATTACGCCTGAGAACGCTCGAGTACGCCTGAGTATCTGACAACTGTGTGTGCCTATATTCTACTATCGCATATCGATACCTCTGGGCTCAAAGGGCGTATAGCACATTTTGGGCTTTTTGACATTTTATACTTTTCTCACTCAGTTTTTGATTCTCTATCGATCTGTGTAATCCACGTGGCGAAATTCGCAAAAAAATGTCGAATACGACCTCGTAATTTTCGTTACGTGTGCACAACTTATTTGAAAATTAGGGGCATAAGGAACATATTGCTGCCTGCACAAAAATTGGCAGGTTGTATAAACCAATTTGGTTGAAGATTTTGGGTGTAAGATCGTTCGAAAAGTAATATTGCTCTTTACGTCCTTTAAAAATTTCAAATATAAAAATATATTTGTGCTATACGACCTACATTTTATTATAAAATAAAGAGACCTAAGAGATCTGCTTCATCAGTTTTAAGCTTTATTAGCTTAAAACTGATGTAGCAGATTATAACAAAGACACCTGATTACATAGCATAAAAACTGAAAAAAAATTTAATTAAAAATGACGAAGAAAATGAAAAAATAAATGATCTCATTACAAATTTAAAAACTTTTAGTATATTTTTGTTTTTTTTTTTATAGAAAAGTGAAATAAACGATTTTTATTTCTCATCATAATTTTAGTTTCTATTATCCTCTTTTTATTTCTATTAAAAACTCAATTAGAAGATTAAATAAAGCTACTCTCATAGCAAACCAAGAGCAATTCAATTTAGATTTAAAAAAATATTTTAGTTTATTAGACAGAATAGACAAAGGTGACGTTCAAACGCAATACACTAACATAAAAAACAGCACTAAAAAGGTCAGTAATAAAACAAAAACGAACAAATAGAATGAGAGTAAATTTAGTTACCAAACGAAGCAGTTAATTGAAGAGAGGCACTGCAGAGCATGAAGTATAGTAAGAGCCCAGGCGACGATGGCGTAACCACTGCAGCCTTAAAAATAAGAGAGCCTGTCCTTCTTCCACATGTTACCAATTTTTTCAACAGTATTTTAAGCACCGGAATTCTGCCACGCACATTTTGCCATTCTTTGATTATTCTTTTCCACAAAAAGGGTGACAAAACAGACATAGACAATTAGCATCCTATCAGTCTGGTTTGACACCTGTACAAAGCTTTCATTAAAATAATCGAGAACAGTATAGCCGGAGCCCTCGACAAACATCAGCCCCGCGAACAGGCCAGATTTCGTCGCCGCCATTCTACTACTGACCACCTCCACTCCATCAACAAGGTTCTCGAGAAACATACAGAGTTCCAGCTCCCACTTTAAATTGCATTTATAGATTATTCATTAAATTGCATTTATAGATTGAAAGCTTTTGATAGCATCAGCCATACCTCAATTTGCAACGCCTTACAAAATCAAGAAATAGACACCACTTCTTTTGATAGAAACAGCACCCCAGCTATTAAAATCAATTCCAAGACAGAACCGTCTTTACAGTTCAATAAAGGAAAATTATTTACGGCCGTTCTGGAGGAAGTCTTCAGAAAGCTAGCAGCAAGCTGGGCAGAAAGGGGCATTATGGTTGAAAAAAAGAGATTATCCAACTCCGTTTTACCAACGATATTGTTCTTTTTTCGTCTTCAGTCTCCGAGCTGACTCAGATGCTAGATCTCAGTACGGCAAGCCTAGAGGTCGGACTTCAAATGAATATGTCGAAAACGAAGTAATAGCGAATGTCAAAGACCAAGTTGATGATGAATAGCGTGCATCGCAGGATCACCGTGGCGAGTGGGGAGGTTAAATATGTCGATGAGTAGCTCTATCTTGGTCAAATAGCCTCTTTTAGGCAAGGCCAAACAAAGAAGTTGCAAGACGCGCCGAAAATGCCTGGAAGAGCCATTGGGCCATGAAATATCAAACGAAGGGCGATCTTCCACTATCACTTCAAGTGAAGATTCATCGACATGTGTATTCTTCCCATCCTCACGTATGGTTCTCAAACATGGTCTTTGATAATTCAGCAGAGGTCCACGCTCAAGGTTTGCCAGAGAGCTGCTCTGGACAGAGGGATGTGGAAAGAGAGTAGGGACTAGGGAGATCTTTGTCCAGCAGCATAACGGCAAAAAAAAATCTAAATAATTATCGAAGAATAGATGCCTACTCAATAAATAAAATATCAATTAGAAAAATAATTGTAAAAATATTGTCCTTTAGCACGTTATACAACAATTCAAGTAATTTATACACCCCTGTGTCTTTGCATCATTTATGAAAAGTTGGGCTTACGCCCCTGTGTACCTGCTCAGGGCGTATTTTTATGGGGTGTATAGGACATATATTAAATTTTTTTGGTCGTAAAGCACATGCTATCTCAGCCAATACAAAACCAGGCCTATTTTTGAAAAAACCTTCTTAAGCACATCAAAAATCTAAGAACTTTATACCTTGGATACTTTTATGTAGCTCTAAAAATGAGAGAGATATAACGAAAACAATTTTTATTTTTTTGTTTTTTGCTTCTCCTGAAAACCTGTGTTTTGTGCTATACGCCCTTTGAGCCCAGAGGTATCGATATCGCCGAAAGTTCCAGTGTGTACCGAATAGGTTCAATTTGGCGACGACGAAGGTCTGCGGGCGGCGCGCCTCACAAATATTTGGAAGGGTGTGTGGTAACTCGATATAGTCTCACAGGCGACGGCTAAGACAACAGAATGTAGCTAACTAACTTTGTAGGACCTATTCTGGTAGGATTCAACTATGTGGGAACTTTGTGGAAGCTTGCAATGCAACTAAACTATCCGCAATATAAAACTGTCATAAATACAAACAAGTTAATCGCAATCAATCGCGTTAGCAATGATATTGAAGAGTGTATAGTGGGGGGGGGGGGAGAAACTGACCTGACGACCAACCTTCAGTAAGTGATGAGGCACAGGAAAAGAAGAAGAAACTCATTTTATACCAAATGTAAAAGGAATTGGACTAAAGTAGTTGGTTTAATAGGATAAATTCGGTAACTTTTAAACAGAAATTAGCTTACAGGATTATAGGCTGCTTTCCGTTTAAAATTTACCGAATTTAGTCCAATTACCCACAAAGTAATTATCTAAAGAGACTCAAAAGTTTTATGTACAAAATTATTTTCCATTTTATAACCGTTGGCGGAAATATTTTGAATTCACCTTTCGTAAAATATTTATGTAACGCGTTCTCTTTGTATTGTAAGTAAATTAAGTAATTACGCTACAGTCTAAGATCCAAGCGATGGCTTAAAACAAATAACCTTTTAATTCCGCCGACGATACTTGTTACCAACAACGGAATATTTATTTAGGCATGAAATGAAGGTTGAGCCTACACCAATAATAATAGCTGCCGGCGCGGACAGACTTGCCGCACATAGGAGTATTTTCATCTAAAATCCGGTCAAAAGTCGAATTTACGAAGTTAAATAAAAACCTATTAAAGCCACACATTTTTATAGCTTAATAACCGGTCCATTGAAAAAGGGACACATTTGTGACTCAGTTAGTCGACCCTTCCCGCACAAGCAGTCGGAACCTAGTCGTAGTCTAAACCGCATGTCTCTGTTCTCGGCGCTTATTTATTTTCACTGCATTGGAGTTTGAACTGTATGTTTGGTGTGATACATTGTGGAAAAAACCATTGTGAATATGAAAGTACAAGGTATGCAGATTATTTTAACATAAGAATTAAATATTTTTTGTTTCATTTATGTGTTTAAAAAAATTTACCAAAATGAACCGATAATTTGAAATAAATTGTCTAAAATATTTTATTTAATCGTATTTTTGTTTATTTGTCAAGGCTTGTCAAACCTTTATTTTACGATTAATATATTGCCTAGAATATGTTTTAGTAAAAACAATAAAAATTTGCCGCGCCTACGCGCGCCATTTTTTTTTATTATTATTTGAATATCATCATCTGCCTAGCCTTTTCCCAACTATGTTGGGGTCGGCTTCCAGTCTAACCGGATGCAGCTGAATACCAGTATTTTACATGGAGCGACTGCCTATCTGACCTCCACAACCCAGTTACTGGGTAATACGATACCCCTTGGTAAGACTGGTTGTCAGGCTTTGGGGCTTCTGACTACCCGTAACGACTGTCAAAGATCCACGAATGACAGCCGGGACCAACGGCTTAACGTGCTTTCCGAGGCACGGAGGGGTCACGGTATGTAAAGATGGTCACCCATCCACAGACCAACCGCGGCAAGCGTAGCTTAACCTGATCGATCGACCTGTGCGGCTGTTATTATTTAGCCACGGGCCCCTCACGGCTCACGGGCCTATTATTATTTGAATATGATAGTGTAAAATGTAGATATATTTGACTTTACGTTGTTTTATTTTTTATTTTCAGATAATGTAGAATCAACTGTTAGTTTTACCAGAAGAGCTTTGTACGACATCATGCGCGACTGTAAAAGAAAGAAAATTGAAGAAAAGTTGGAGTTTTTTGGGAATAAAATTAGTTGAAGTAACTCAATGCCCTGATTATAAAAAAAATATTTTGGATCGGACTCTGAGATTTTTTAAGACTGAATTCAAACGAAAATGGGTAGCAGCAAGTCGACAAATAGCTCAAATGGTCTATATAGTTACAGAAATTTAGTGCAGAGCTTACATATAAGCCGGGTCGGCCAACAAAATCTTTTGAAAACTAAACTGAGCGTCGTAAGCGACGAAAAACTAATGAGATACTGAAGCAAATACCTGCTTAAGAAATATAACATATGCAGCTGGAGTCAGTCAACGCACTATTAGAAACACTGATGCCTCAGCTATGATAAAAGAAATAGTGGCAACGCCAACAAGAGCGTCGAAAGTTCGTAAATCTTACACTTTATCCCAAAAGCAAATAAGTGTAAAAAAGCACACGCCACAAGAGGCACTGTCAATTTTTGTTGAAGGTGACTTCACAAGAAGGCAATGGGAAATCCTTTATAATGCTAAGTATCTATCCATGTTACTCATTAATACAAAAGGCAAGAAAAGATTGGTCAATTGTCGGAGTAGGAGGCTGAGGTCCAAAATAAAAACTTTAGGTAGTACAGGCTTGACTTTTCTAGAGAAGACTGCAACAGGGACATTATTAATAGATTGTTACAAATTTCTGATCCTCATTTTAAGCTCAATTCGGCCAAAACCGCACTTTCTCAAAAGCTTTCGAAAAACTTTTTCTCGCTTTTGGTTGCAATTGCGCCGCCATCTTTACTATCAACGTCAACAGAAGACAACGTCAGCTGCGAAAATTTAGATGAAGAAGAGGAAGAGGACAATTTTATTAAGATAATTTTAAGAACTTAAGTTCTTAAAAAACGCCTTTTTCAACTTTGAAAAAACGTGTTTTTTGCTACGAATGTACTTTTTAATATCATTAAAGATTATATTAGATCGTATTATAATGATTTAATACTAAATAAGCCATTAAATAATTTTGACCGGATTTTACATGACAATACTCCTATGTGCGGCGTGGAAACATACGACTGTTACAAACTGGGCGGGAAGATCACGAAATATGCAGTAAACAGGGTTTCAGTAAACTAAACGTTTGATTACTCACACAACAAACACATCGAAAATGAGAAGTATTCCCGTTTGAGCACCTATGCATTGAGCACATATGCATTGAGCACTAAAAGTATTGAGGATTATATTGTTAGAACTTAACGAAGGCTATAGGATCACCAACACAAATAGAATTTAAAATAAACGGTTCCAAAACAAGGCGAACGCAAGAACCTCGTTCACAATTCAACTCGTAGTCAGTAGAACCGCTGGAAACGTCGGAAATCAAAAACATATTTTTAACAATCGAAAAATAGAGAGAACGCCTTTTTCAGGCTGGCTCATCTCTAGCGTGGTCCCGTACGTTTCCATACTAAGTGAAATTGGAGCGGGCCCCAAGCGGCGCGCTTCTAATACTTGCGCTGCATGTTATCGTCACGAGACATGTCCGTCCGTCTGTCTGCGCGCTAATGTGACTCCATGCTGGCCAGTGAGAGACTTATGACCCAGTACACCATAAAGATGGTGCCGCGGAGCAACCTGCGCGTAGATACAGATGTTAGTGGATACACAGGGTCTGTACTTATTGGCGTCGGATTTATTGAAAATAAAGTAAAATCAGAATAACTGCCGATTGCAAAAATGTTAATTTCAATAATAGAGATGATAGTGCCAATGTTGATAAGAATATCTATTGAAACAAACACTATTATTGGACTCATCGAATTCCATGAATCATGAATAATGTGCAATATTGAATGTTTGAACGTAAACATGTTTCCCTGAATATAAATAAACAAATTATGCTGTATTACCCCTTGCGAGGCTAAATAAACTAAAAGCTGATTTACAATGCATACACGTTTGTTATATGTTGTACACAATGGGCTACTTTGAAACCAAAGCAGTGACGATTGTATAAATGAATGAACGAGTTGACCCGACACACGTTGTCCAGTAAAATTTTAATAAAGTGTGACAACAAACCCATAGAACATTTTTCGGGAAGCTTTTCCAAAACTACATTCGGACTACCACACTTTTTAAAACAAAAAATAACCTAATCGATCCAGCTGTTCTCAAGTGATGTACTTACCAAAGAACAACATTTCATTTTTAGGGTTCCGTAGCCAAATGGCAAAAACGGAACCCTTATAGATTCGTCATGTCTGTCTGTCTGTCTGTCCGTCCGTATGTCACAGCCACTTTTCTCCGAAACTATAAGAACTATACTGTTGAAACTTGGTAAGTAGATGTATTCTGTGAACCGCATTAAGATTTTTACACAAAAATAGAAAAAAAACAATAAATTTTAGGGTTCCCCATACTTAGAACCGAAACTCAAAATTTTTTTTTTCATCAAACCCATACGTGTGGGGTATCTATGGGTAGGTCTTCAAAAATGATATTGAGGTTTCTAATATCATTTTTTTCTAAACTGAACAGTTTCCGCGAGAGACACTTCCAAAGTGGTAAAATGTGTGTCCCCCCCCCCCCTGTAACTTCTAAAATAAGAGAATGATAAAACTAAAAAAAATATATGATGTACATTATCATGTGAACTACCACTGAAAATTGGTTTGAACGAGATCTAGTAAGTAGTTTTTTTTTAATACGTCATAAATCGTAAACCACAATTTACCATTCATTCAATCAACTCAAAAATAAAAAAAAACATTTAATTTCATAAACATAAACCTTATGCATAAACCCGGATGTTACGGAACCCTCGGTGCGCGAGTCCGACTCGCTCTTGCCCGGTTTTTATTACATAGACTATCTAAAAGTTTTCATACTAACGTTGCTGTTTGACTGTCACTGGCTTGCCGGCACTAGAATATGAGCTTAACCACGAAATGAGAAAAGGAGCCGTCCGCAGGTAATAACACACAAAGATGAAAAAAGATTACTAATTCATGACAGAGGAAAATGGCGCGAACATAAGATGGCCTACACCAATCCATACAATTGAACTGAAAAAATATTACCAAGTTAAGTAAAAGCTTAAAAAAAGCTTAATACTGAAACAAAATATCAAATACACATTTATTTCAATATTTGTGACGACAATGCCAGCTCCGATCGCCGGAAGCATATTTGTTACTAATTAATACGAGTTCATCGGAAACAGTAATATGTAGGTATTATGCGAGTGTACCTTCGCTGTCACAACAGCAACAAAAGCAGGTATTGCGGACATTGACTAATTGATTACAAAGCCTTCCAAGAACTACCTTCTTCAATCACTAGGTTCCGCGTATACTGAATTCTGGCAAATATCAAAGTAATTGGCTTTAATAGTAAGTATGTCGTTCTAGTTCTGATTGAATAAATAAATCAGTTCTCTACCAAAAACGGTATTTAAACCAAAACCGCGCTGAAGCCCAGGCGGACGAAAATGTA
This sequence comes from Mesoligia furuncula, assembly GCA_916614155.1. Lineage (NCBI taxonomy): Eukaryota > Metazoa > Arthropoda > Insecta > Lepidoptera > Noctuidae > Mesoligia > Mesoligia furuncula. Next base: position 29,497,631 of record OU744803.1, read on the forward strand.
GATTGTTTTTTGTATCTAAGTTGAGGAAGTAAAGTACAGCCCGTCCATATCTCACGAAAATTCGGCCTAAATTAATAACTCCAGCTTCACTAAAACGTCGCGAAATAAGATGATGAATAATTTGTAGGGAGGAGAGTTTTTGTGTTTCTCCAGTAACCTTAATTCATTTGTGAGCGGCGACTAACGTCTTCGTGATTGCGGAGCCGCCTCGCCTGCAAATGGGCTTCAACTTTAGTGTCCCGATTACTTGGTATTTTATTTAATTCCTTGCGTTTACATTTTTAGGGCGAAGTTTGTCGTAATAGTGCCAGTAAGATTTACGTAGATTACACAGATTACCTTAAGAGCGTTTACGACGTACGGCAGTTCATACAAACTTTCAAGCCCTTATTGTTTGAAACGAATGAAACGATTTTAATGAAACTTCATACGCATGCAGGATACAAAGGTCTAAAAAGTTAGTAGAGAACATTTTCGAAATGTCTTATTTAAAAAAAGAAATCTCTGTTTCTATGGATAATTTAAAATCGGTCTAATTTGGCTGTATCACTATTTTTTGAAAATGTTCTCTATTAACTTTTTAGACCTTTGTATCCTGCATATGTGTATGAAGTTTCATTAAAATCATTTAATTCGTTTCCAAAAATAAGGGCTTGGAAGTTTGTATGAAATGTCGTACGGCAAAAATGAATACAGTTTGATATAGGTAGTCTCAAACAGGCTACCTACCTACGTGAAAGACTTGTTAATCTCTTCCAAAAGTAAAATTCACACTGCAATACGTTAAAAAAACTGAAAACTTTGTTTTGCCAAAATAAATAATTTCTATTCTGATTAACAAACCTTTCATGCAAATACACAATTACTTCTATAAGAGAAGCAAAACCAACGCAGGATGCTAGCACACCGAGACCTATGAAATAACAAACCCTTGTTTAATACTTTGCTGCTGAATATTTAACGGCGGATATCCGACGTAATTAATAATTAAGGAGTACGTACTCGTAACGTGGCGAAATAATTGGCACATTTAATAACTTGGAAGTTGACGGAGCTTCTGACCACAACTCGGAGGACGAGCTTCGGATGTACGAGTATGTATACCTCCTGAAAGTAATAAGTTATTAATACTTTCTGCTTTGTTTTATTAACGTGGAAAAAGGATTATGCGAATACCAAGACTTACTCTAACCAAGTAATTACTCTAATGAGGCGTAGAAATTGATAATGTGTTTAAAGGATAATGAAACCTATGGTATGGGTTACGGAAGTCGGGAGTAATGGATAGTTGATGGTACCATCCATTTAATTATGCTAATTGTGATTCAGATTTACAATACAGTGATGACTGATGATTTCTTTTCTTTCTTTTTTCTTTTTCTGTGACCTGAAAATAAAAGATCGTAAAGAAAAACGATAAATGAAAATTGGGTTAATACGTTATGATAATAATATAAATATTGTTCAGATAACCACCCGCTGTGTAGCGCGACCTAGCCTGGAGTTTGATAGCGCGTGTTTTGTTTGCGCTGCCGCATTGTTATTGCCCGACCGCCTTTATCGGCTTCCTCTTCCTCCCAGAAAGGAAATATTTCCAATTATTCCGTATTGATTTGCCTCCATAAAATAATAATGATTTCACCGAATTCCGCTAAAGATCTTTTTTACATCTATACGAGTAATTTTAAATAACCAATGTTATGCTTTATAGCAAAGATACTAGATTTTTTTTTTTTGAAGTTAACTGCATATTTTCACTCAGGTTTAGGGGTATGAGTAGGTATTCGCGGCAATTGGCTAGCAACTCCATGAGAATAGTAAATTTATAAAAAAGAGAACGAAAAAAAAGAGGCCAAGTGCGAATCCGATTCGCACACGATGGGTTCCGTACCACAGGGCAAAAACGCCAAAAAATACACGTTTCTTGTATGAGAGCCCCCTTAAATATTTATTTTATTCTGTTTTTAGTAATTGGTGTTATAGCGGCAACAGAAATACATTATCTGTGAAAATTTCGACTGTCTAGCTATCACGGTTCATGAGATACAGCCTGGAGATAGACAGTGGAGTCTTAGTAATAGGGTTTTTACCCTTTGGGTAAGGAACCCTAAAAATGAAAGGCTCGCGATAATAAGAGGCTTCTTCCAAACGTGACAATGATAGGCACATTTTAGCATTCTATTTCACATCGGTACGTAAATACCACATTTACGACATTTGTGTACACCAGGCCTAATCTTTTTTTAAAGTTAGCCTGCACTGCTGAGCAAAAGCCGCTCCTGGCAACCTTTTTTGAGCCTCGATTCCGCTAATTTAAAAAAAAGTAAAAAAATATAAGTTCGTAGCAGATAATTATACTTTAGAAGGTCTTTAAAAATAACGATATCTAAGAATAATTGGTATGTCTACTAATAACATTTTTAATTGATAGTTAAAAATGAGCTTTAAATTTTAGTAGATAAAGTTTCATGTTCCTAAGGGCTGATTTTCCAATAGTCAGATACTTAAGGCGCTACCTCGAAAATAAATCGTAGCGACTGATCTACTAAGCGAGCGAAAGAGATGGAATTACTTTTGAAACGCAAAAGAAGAGCGATGGCTATAATATGCGATATGCATAATTATAATGTGCGAAACGACGTACGTGCCAAAACGAATTTACTCCTTTTTAACAAAATAAATCAATTAAATTTTAAACTACTTTGAGTAAACTTTAATATGATAATTCTCTATGTTTTAAAGTAAATTCCATTGAATAACTCTTAAGCGTTACGCCGTGATGTCGAAAAAGTAAAAAATATATTATATATTTGCAATTTTTTTGTATCGAGAAAATTCATTGAATCGTGTATTCTTTTTACATGATTCTAGACCTGTGTCTGTGTGGTGCCGGACTTAAAGAATAGCACCACCCCATACTTCCCGTGGGTGTCGTGAAAGGCGACTAAGGGTCATACCGGAGAATGGGCAGCAGCGTTCTCTATGCATTCCATCACCATACTATACTGCGATCGCCAACCCGCCTGCCAAGCGTGGCGATTATGGCAAACCCCCCCCCCCCTTTGGGGGAGGCCTATGTCCAGCAGTGGACGTCTTTCGGCTGAAATGATGATGATGATGATTCTAGACCAAAGAGTCAAAAAACATATACCAAAATGTTACATCCCTATTCCAAGTTACACAAAATAAAAAATCCACATTTTTTCAAAATATCACCTTAACAATTATCTGAAGAATAAATATGACAGTTTGACATTGGTATTATTTCCCATACAAAAACTGCCAAACTGCAATATCATTCCAAAGACAAAAGTTATCTGACTGTATAAAAATTAGCCCTAAGTGAGAATAGAATAGAATATTAATTTATTTGCTCAGAATGAAGGTGTTTACAATAAGGTGGATACAAATAATACTAGAGAATCATGTACATTCTACCATTTTGGCACATGAGTAGACAATTTTGGCATGCAACCATTGATGTAGTTCATCATCAAACATACAAAAATATTGATATACAACAAGGCAGGTAGGTACCTATAGTTTCAAAAATACCTATAACTCACTTAGACTTGCAAAAGCAAGTCAGCTGTATGAAATTTCGTCATTCTCGTAAATACTCGAAATATCACGTTAGGTATTTGGTTCCCTACAAAAGAACAAAGGAGTAGGTACATACACATGTAGCAACAATCACTTGATCACCTATAAAACTTTACACCCTCTAAGATCTAACAACTCCTTACCGAAGCGTTGCCATGTGCGCGCCTAATGTTGCCGTCAAGTGTAATTCCCTTTAATTGCACTTCCTACAGGTATTAGAAGTAATTGTACAGGATTATGTTGTGTTACCGGTACTGTACATGTTTTGTGTTTTGAATGCTGCTATGATAAGACTCATTAATATTATGCTTCAGAAGTTATGGTGGGATTTTATTTGCTTTTGAGTTATAGCATCGTTTGTCAGCAGGTACCTAAGTTAATACGCAGTAATGCTGGAGATCTTTCGAAACATACGGAATTTATGTTCAGACAAACTCACGAGTAATCTATATACTTAATATAAATTTTTCGTAAATATATGTACATATATTATCTTTAAGTACATTATTACTCTTTCTTTATTTCATTAATTTATACAAATCTCCTGCAAAACATTTGAATGTTTAAAAAAGCACGAAATTTTTTAACAAGTAAGTCTTTTACATAAAGCACGTTTTGTCAAAATAATTTATGGCTTACGTTACCAAAAATGGTTAATTAAATTTAATGTTAAAAGGCGGCCTCACTTTTTTAAATTAATTAAACTTTTTTTTTGTTTTACTTATCTGAGGCGGTAAACATACAAACTATTTTTATTTTTTATTAATTCATTCAATATTATGGTGGGAAAATAGATGAATGAAGTTGTAGGTTTTAGGCATTTAATAGAAATAGTTAGAATATGAACAAAACATTATGTATTAGGTACTTAGGTAATACGGGCTGGTGTCCGCAACTCCACATCAATGAGCGTATTTTGCGTACTATTAGGTACTTACTGTGGCTCTTGTACAACACTCACATCGCAGCCTAGTTTTAATTTCATTAGCGGTGTCCCGAAGGACTTCATCGTACATATTTGATGACACTACTTTTACGAAGTGACATGTAATGTAATCGACTTAATTTAAAAATATACCTACGCTATCTAGTTTTAATTTATTAATTTGCATGCCGTGTACTTAATTCGCAGTAATTAACTATGAGATTTATAGTCCACATAACATCGCATACGTGACTATATTTAACATTTTTTTTACTGCAAAACTATGGTTCTTTAAAAATACGTAATGTCGTAATTTAGGTACGCTTTTTGCTAATAATAATAATAATTATTATTGGGGGGGGGGCTTGCGCGCTCCAAACTCTAGGCCTATGCCGGAAGAGTTTACTTTGCTGGAATAGGTCTAAGGTGAGGAGCCAGACCAAGAGAGATACAGAAATCCGCAGGGCAGCATGTGGCGAACTGTTGGGCAGTAGCGACCCCACGGACCCTATCTTCAGGGAGAAGTCTTGTTCCTCACCTCTGGCTTGCCTTTATTGGCCGGCTGGAGTGAACAATGAAGATGAACAGAGCTCCCACCCCATTCTTGCCTTTATTGGCCGGCTTGAGTGGAGATTCGCAAGAGCAAACTTGCTCGGAGGAAGGAAGTATTCCAGTAAGATGCTGGTAGGGATCTTGACCGTACTTCCGGGATTGTCCTGATAGCCGTGGAATACCTCTCCACTCCTCATAAGCACCTCAGGACATGTTACCCCCTTGTTGCTACGTCACTATGTGCTAGCGATCGTTTCCGGGGGCCCATTGTTGAGTGTGCAAGTCACCCCCTGCCATTTTATCCGTGTATATATAAAACATTGATCAGGCAGGGGTCGTAGTTATTCCATAGTTCTTGGTAACCAGTCCACTTTAGCCACCCAAACCCATAGTCCAACTTTTTATTTTTCCATATCCTGCAATAGTCCTACACCAACCGGGGGTTATCCTTGGGTGCACTTGCATAGCGCATACAGGGATAATCGTCGGTTGGTGTCGCATTTCATTAAAATTTCCTAAGGGGCCTCTGCGAGTTGGCTTCAGCCCCTCGTACGCCTTCCAAAGGACCGGGACCCAATGGTTCCGAGAAAAAAGGATAATAATAAGTTTATTTCAGGTATTAACCCTTAGCAATTACATTAATACACGCAATAAAATCAACACAAAAATCTACATAAAAACAAAAAACAAAATTAAATCAAATTTAAAATCAGTTTAAAATTAACATCAACATTAAAAAATCTAATATCTAATATCTCTATCTATATAAGAGTTTAAATACATACATTATATCAATTTAATCGCACTAATTCGCAATTTTGTTTCAGTACATCACGACTTGTAATATTGATACAACCCTCGTCAGATGAGGAGTCACCGTAATAAGCCATCTACAATGTATCAAAGTTCAGCCATCTTCAGACATAATAGAGAAACGCGATTAGAAAACAGATTATACCTTAATGTTGTCATCAGAGGCAAAGAGTTCCGCATCTACGCTCATTACAGCTTTGTTTATTAATTGCGGAAAAGTGATTTCAGCATCCTGTCCATGATAGCAAGCAGGCTTGATTGTGCGTTTGTGAACCACTGCTGCAAGGGTTCGGCTGGGCCTGTCCTGACCTTGCAGCAGTGATGTCACAATCTGTTTTCTTTTTGGTTTTGTTTTTGTAAGTGTATTACAGTATTACTGACATAGTTTGTAAGTATATTGTTACTATGAGTCCTGTTGTTCGAAATAAAATAATTATTATTTTGTTTTTTGAATTTAATTTTCTCAGGTTAGTAGCTGGTATTTTCAGAAACTCAAGGGTGTGAACCAAGGTGAGATTCTAGTTATTATTTTAAAAAGGTAAATTACTCTGTACTGCAGTGAAATTATTATCCAAGTCTAGTTGTAAAAAATTTCTTACTATGCGGCAAGTGTTTAATATGGCAGCTTTTTGTAGTGTTATGTATGTGTATTTAAATAGATTTAGTGCATTAAAACTATTGAATATTTGTTTCGGGATAACACCTGTTGTTGATATTACTATTGGGACTATAGTGACTATTCATTTTCCAAACTTTGGTAACTTCCTCTTGTAATTATGTATACTTCCTGATTTTTTCTGCGATAGTTTTTTGAATGTCATTAGTATTTGGGACTGCGCTATTCTATTATAAATGTGTGTTTGCTTACTTTATCAACTAGTGTTATATATGGTGTGATCTGTAATTATATTGCGGTTATATTATATTTTGTAGAATTGGTTTTCTAATACAGCTCTAGGCGTGTACTTGTAATATGGTGTGTAGGGATCCTGCATGAGTTTAAGTTTAGTTGCGAGTTTTCGGTGTATGATAAGTATTAACAAGTTGATTATGTCTATGCGTACCTATAGTCGTTTTGGGTTAAAGTGATACAAGCCCCTGTGATATGTTGTATTGCTACAGGTTTGCTGTGACATTTTCTGTATAAAATATTTCTTAATGTACTATCTTTAATTATGTATTTTCTACAATTTTTCGTATTCATGACTTGATCTTGAATGGCTAACATAAACCCTTCTGTTTCAGGGAACAGTTCACTTAACTCTAGCCATTTGTTAGAAGCCTCTTTATCTATGTATGTTTGCTATAAATCGTTGGGATGTCTTCCATGTACTTCCTTTTGCCTCCACTTCCTGTGTATCTCTTCTATATGTCTCGTTTTATCGCTAAGGTTCAATGGTGTATATTGTTTGTCTATCTCTATAATTGGTTTGTGTAATTGGCTGTTGTTTTCCTTAGCCACCCAAACCCATAATCCAATATTTTTGTTTCCATGTCTTGCAACAGTCCTACACGAACCGGGGGTTGTCCTTGGGTGCACTTGCATCGTACGAACAGGGACAATCGTCCGTTGGTGCCTCATTTGATTGAAAACGTCTAACGGGTCTCTGCGAGTTGGTTTCGGCCCCTCGTACGCCTTCCAATGGTCCGGGACCACAGGGTCAACAACACAGTACATAGCAGCGTTCTTTATGTATTCCACCATCATACCATACTGCGATCGCCAACCCGCCTGCCAAGCGTGGTGATTATGGCAAACCCTCCCAAATTTGGGGGAGGCCTATGTCCAGCAGTGGACGTCTTTCGGCTGAGATGATGATGATGATGATGAGTACATAGCATATGGAAACAGTGGGTTGTACTACCAAGTTTAAAATTATTGTCAGTAAAAAGACACACAGCAATAATCTGAATAGAGAAGTTAATATCGCTCAGTAAGTTACCGACTGTCTGTCACACCGTACGTGACACTGTGCAATTCAAACACCCCCTTTATGGCCCGAACACAAACCCTGAGAAAAAACCGCAACATATAGCACATTCACAATCGCGAGCTATCGGCTTCGAAAAAACACAAATACTCATTATTGCCTCCGTCGTGTTTGTAGCCTCCCTCGTATACAGCCCGACCAAATACTGTCGGAATTTCCGATCGGTAATTAGTCTGTGGTCTCATCGTCAGCAATTAGAGGACGACTTTCAGAACTGCTTGGTTCTCTTAGAGCAGGTAATGCAACCGGAAGCAGTACTAAAATAGAAAAGGTTCAATTTCTGATATGATTGCTTCAGGGATATCCTAAGTAAGTCAATGAATGGTCTTTGAGTAGAAACATAGCTTTATAAGGACGAGTTCTTACTTTAAAAATCAACTTGCTCAAGGCAACAGCAACTCCTGCTCATAATAGTTTGTAACTCGCGGGCAGTGTGACGGCCGCTCGAGTCTGTACGTAAGCATGTACACGGTGTCCGTGTATTTGTTTCCGAAGTAATTACAGTGTGCGACCGCCGTGTGCCCGGATACAGATATATTGACCACACTCCGCGCCACACCACGCCGCGCCGCCCAAATGACACACCACGGGGTAGTCACCGGGATAATCGCTGGTATATTGTGAATTGCGGTGCGTAAAAGATTGGGTGAATGAGGGTACACGAACTGTTTTCTTATGTTTTCCGTCAATTTTGAGAGTATGCCAAACAGCTAAAAGTTGTTTAGTAAGTTAGTGTTATAATTTGTACCCACAACACAAATGGTGGTGGCGGCGTGAGCGTTTACGCCGTACGGCATTTCATACAAACTTTCAAGCCCTTATTTTGTGATTGTTGTTGTAAATGTTCTTTACTAACTTTTTAGACCTTTGTATCCTGCTTATGCGTATGAAGTTTCATTAAAATCGGTTCATTCATTTCGAAAAATGAGGACTTGAAAGTTTGTATGAAATGCCATACGGCGTAAACGCTCTTAAGTAATCTGTACAGAACTAACTATGACGAGAACAGTATTTGCATTGGTGATCCTCGATCATTCCTCGATTTAAAGCACGCAATCCCTCAATTTTAACGTGAATGAGGAAGGGAAATGTGCGCCACGTCAGCAATGAGAGGTTTTTCTTTTCAGTATTAAAAAAAAAACATAGTTTCCAAGCACCCTGAAGATGGCGTTGAACTGACTACGTTACTAGATGCCAAAGTCAAAACGCTTGGAAAAAAAAACATTGCGTCACGACTTAAACGCTCGTTGAGTGACAGTTTCGTTTGCTTTCGTTTTACGATCTCAAAATTACATCCAAGTGAATTAATAAAAAAATTATGTGACTTCCGTTCCTTGCAGTAACTTACCAAGTTCAGCGCCATCTATCCAGCGACTAGGGAAGCATTAAAAAAAAAAGAAAAAAAAAACCCTCATTCGTCTTTCCACAAAACTACGTAGTGCCAACATTACAGTCGGCCGAGCAAAGAGGGTCTAAAACATGCCGCAACGTATAGATATCTATCTCTTACTAGAGGTCTTTAAATCTCACGGTTTATCGTTGCAGGCGAGTCGAGCGCTCTGAATACTGTACGAATAGCTTCTGCTAGAAACTTACATTACCTACCCAACATTGAAACGGAAAAGGGAAATGGGACAGCTGTACGAAATCAGGGTTAATATGAAAAGATACGATAGTAAAGTCAGATGGCTCGTAAAAGAGGTTTTAAGTGAAGTTCCCAGGTATCCTAAAACTGTAGACCATCCGACACAAATGAAACATAGTTCACTCTACAACGTAGAAAATTGTATTAACTTTCATTACGTAGAAAATATTTTTTCTCTACGACGCACCGTTTTAATCCCAAAATTCGGCTCACCTCTAGACGCGGGGACTTTTAGTATTTTTACTCCCTAAGCGCCCTGAACAACTTTCTGAAGAAATCGCTTCGGGCCTAGCTCACGCCCTCTACCTCCTTTTGGCTCATTCGTTGAGTGGACTAACATTTTTAACGAACAGCAATCAAACTCGTGACAGACAAAAAGTTCAGCAAAAACATGCGCCTGTTGTAAATAAAACACTTTGGGTACCTAGAAACAATATAGTTGTGCAAATATCTATCGGATTCTTTTTAGATAGGTGGAGGAAACGAAGCAACAAAAAAGTAATGCGTGGAAAATTGTAGCACAGATCAAATAATGTATCGATATTAGGGACCTAATGTACGTATCATGTACAGTGAAAAGGGTGAGCCTTTTCTTGCCACAATGTTCGGGTGCTATAATATGAGTAGTTAGATACCGTGTGCATCCCCGAGGCGCTCGGCTCATCGTGGAGATAATACGATCACCTCATGGCGCGCTGCATTATTTTATTTTGTTAGGATTACTGCTAAGATGGCGTCGATGAGGAACGATTAATTATTCGGAGATAGATTGGTTTATTAGTTCAGCATGTGTGTATTATTATTATGTATTATTGTGTGGTGCGTTTTTCTCAAACACTCACAATTTTTATAATTAAAAGTGCATTTACTCGTAAATATGTCTCACTAAAATATTCTCGCTCGTTCAAATAGTAGTAGGTACTTACTGGATTCATACTTTAATACTTCCCAAAACAAACTGATATGCATTTAGCAGTGCCAGTGATAAATAACAGTGTTCAGTAACAGTGATAGATACCAGTATTAATATAAGGCTTTATTTTTGAACCCTAACATTCAAACAATATACGCCCAAGGGTCGTTTCATTGCTTCAAATAATGTGATATTTCATCATAATGTCATTCAAAGTGCTTGATAAGCTGACCCGTCCCATTCGTGTGTACGTAGCTTTCATTTATATTGTTTTATGACACTGCGTCAAATGTAGATCGTGCTTATAAACCGATATTACCTAAGTCGGTTTATCGATAACTCCTTTTCGTTTTTATTGTGTAAATCACTCAAATTATATTGTGTATACTCAGCCTTATATAAATAAATAAAATAAAATAAAATTCATTTAATTCAGGCAAGTTTTTTACACATACACCCATAGTATTATAAAATTAAATATGAAAAAGATATTAAATTACATTAAATTTAATTTAATTTAATTATATTATATTATTATTGTTATACATGTTATATATGTGCGTGACAATTCTGACATTACAATCACGACATTACGTTTAGTTGGGGTATGTACCTAATAATGATTAACTAAACATAATATTAGGTGCCAGTCAGTAAGTATCGCTCCAGTAAATCAGCAACTATGAATTAGCTGTTAAACGTCCTGCAAATTAATTAATCCATGCGTCAATAATCAAAATAGTTATTTGATTACAGTAATTGCTAATTTGTATCCAAGCCCAACACAAACATAACCTACATATTGTTTCTTAATTCATTATATTTACATTATACTCGGACGAGGGCTTGTTTTGTTTGTTTACTTACTCATTATTTTCCTAACTCTAAGGAAGGTGTCACTAACCACTATTGTAATACTTGTTGCTGTGCCTACCCCACAAGGACAATACCGTGAACACTGTACTAATTACACTCTACACAGAACTTTACCCATACAGAAGGTGCACTCTGTGGGTACATAGATTGATGACAAATGAACAATGGTTTCTTGATTTTGATAAATCAGATGCTTGCTGTAGTGGATTTGAGTAAACAGCCTCACTTTGCCTTCGTATTACTGTGTGCCCAAGCAGCACACATAGCTGTATAGTCACTGGACAACAGAATTTTTGAAAACTCGAGTCTGTTGTGCTTTCTGTACAAGGGCTGTATATCCGGCTACACAGTTCTCATAATTCTAAATTTGGCCCCAAATTAACCAGCCCTGAGCATTATAGTAGCTTGTAAACAGATGTTGAGCATTCTAAGAGCTGTACATAAGCTGTACAAGGGCTTAGACAGCTGTCAATAGGCCACTATCCAGCTCCTTTAATTCTCTTAGACATCCAAAAGATGGTTTATGGCTTAGTAACGGCTATTGTTAAATTTACAAAGAAATGGCAACAAAAAACTATTTGTCCAGTGCAACTAGTGTCATAATATGGCGGTGTAACTATTTCTGTTGACAAATAATAATTTCTAATTTAAGGTAAGTCTTTTTCACGTTTGTTTTGTTTCTCTATTGGTAAATTGTACTGCGGGTGCCACTTTACTGTTAAATATTTAGGTGATATTATCAAATATTACACGCGCCATGGAAATAATATAGTTTTACTAAAAATGTTATACAAAATAAATACGGTATACGAATTATTTATGGATTTTTACTATTTTTTCCATTTAATGAGCATTCATATCTATTTGTAACAATAAAATAATGTGTTTTTACTTAAATAGCTGTCAAATATCATGAACATTTAACAGATATCAGTGTTTTTTTTTATATGTAATCAGCTTGTTTACATTAAAATGGCGTTAAATCGTTATCCAGCAATAATTCTAACTAAATTCCCTTGACCCTCTCTTTTCTGTTCAATGGCCATAACTAATTCTATTAATCAGCTGAGAACTGTACGCTAGCTGTACAATGGCTTTCAGTTATTCTAACGACTGGTTGAAGGAGTAAAGTGAGAATATACAACAGCGGCTTAGGGATCTCTAATCTTGATAGAAAACCATTTCGAGCATTAGGTGATTCACTTGATTTTGTGATCCTATTTATTCTCGCCTGTTATCCCAACTAGCGAGCCAATAAATTGTCATGTTGCTTAGAAATGCAGAATATAAAGTAAAAAGGTATTCCGATATTGAAAATCAAAAACATCAGCCAACCTAGCTAAATATTCACCTCCGCTTCTTTTTCCCATTAATTTACATCACTTTACCTAATTTGATGCTTTTTCTTTTAGACACTTCAACAGCAAAGTAAGAGAAAAGAAAAAAAAACCAGTAAAGTAACGGAAACTGAAAAAGAAATGGATGGAATTGAAAACTAAATTGGCGAAGAAATTTATTTAATGCTAAGTACATATTTTGAGAAAGACAAAAAAAAAACAATTAAGAAATAGAATATTTTGACGAAGAAGAAATATGTAGGTACTGCTTGAATAACCAACTAATGGTTTAGCACATAGAATTACCAAAGACAAATCTTGAATCTGTGATTAATAAAATAAAGCGCAGTAAATTTATATAATTACTTTTATTTTTATTGACAATTCCTTACTCAGCAGTATTAATATATAATCTCATATTAGTATAATATTCATTATTTACAGTGTATGTAAAAGTGGTATGAAATATAACTCGTTTTTCTACATAATATATACCTACACATTTGAAATTCACATCTCGTGGGTATATTGTCGTTTTAATACGGTCTACGCTGGGTAGTTCCGCTTTATTTAGGTATATCGAAAATTGATGACACCCTCTGATTTCATTTAAGAAGTTTTAAAACTTCTGTGAAGTCGATTATTTTGTAGCCATTGATTGTACTTCAATATTTCACGGTTATTTGTCATAAAATATTTATCTTTACATTTTGAGCAATATGTCTCTTTATTGCCCATTCTTTTATATTTTCTTTAAATAAAATGTATTTCATATAAATATTTTCTCCGTCATCTTCATATGTCTGGCTGATCAAATCCATTAATTGTACGGAACTATGATCATTGGTAACAAAATGTATGTGTCCGGAACCCTCATTTTTAATCGACACCGGCACGTAACTGTAGCTAGATAAATAAAGGAGATTTTCACTATTTTTGCTCCTGTGCTTATTGTATACTTTTGAAAGTTTATTTTTAACTGCACCAGTTCTTTTCCAATTTTTCCATGGTTTAACCGTATTCATTTTAAATTGTATTTTATTCTCGCACGAAAATTAATTATCGTTGCGAGGTTATGTCAAAATTGACGTTATCATAGCACTACTAACCTATGTTTACTCTTCAATCATTCTAGAGGCTGTAAAATAGCTAATATTTACACTATAAGCTTTGGAATTAAAGTAGAGTAAAGCTACACTAATTTACAGCTCATGCAGTCAGTAAATTCTTTTACCCAGCTACTACTAAGCTCATTAAGTTAGCATCATAATAGAATTGATGTACGCCATAAACAAGCCAATGGCAAAATTTGATTCTCTAATACAGCTCACAACTGAGAAAAGGTGTAACTTTACCGCGTTAAGCAGCCGTTTACAAGCGTTGGTCTTCTTAACCAGCTGGTAGCATTATACGTAGCCAAAGGCTGGACAATAGTTCTTTCAAATTCTACTAAAATGCATTTTGTGGTTTTTTTCTCCATTATACAGCCATTAGTCAGTTGTGCTGCTTAACAGAGTAGAGATCACCCCTCATACAGTCTCAAGAATCAACTTATCCGTTAGTACAGCTACATAAGAGCCTTTGACTGTAATATAGCTTGTTTATGGATGTAATTTCCGCTAATGTGTTGCTTGGGTGGGGTTCATAAAACTAATTGTTTTCTCCTAGACATCGTTTTCTCTGGAAAAGAGATATTGTTTACAATAGACAAGTGTTTATCTCCAACCAGTGCCGGATTAGCCCATAAGCAAATTAAGCAATTGCTTAGAGCATCACGTCTCTCTCGGGGGGCACCATAAGGCAGAAACAGCACCGAAACAGTATTTGCTAGCACATGAATAGCAAGGCTGTTTATCAGCAAGATATTACAAGACCCAAAAGTCACTCTAGAGCTGTGCGCCAATCAAATCGCTCGTCAATGTTTTGGAAAAATACGAGGCGACTAGTGGATAGGAGGGCCTACAGACGTAGATTGCTTAGGGCATCAAGAAGCTTTCATCCGAGACTGTCTCCAGCCCTCAAGATTTGTATTTATTTATTTAACTTCGTACACAGCATCCTTCGGTAGATACATCGCATGAGGATTTCCACTTGTTGTGAGGTCACAGTTGCTATTGTACAGCGCTTGATTTTCTGCTTCCTCTACTTAGCGTGTCGAAGACAATCTAAAGTGAGTTGGCCAAGAATTTAGATGCGAGTTTGGTGCCTTCATCATCGTTATCAACTCCGGTTACGGGAAGATAACAGGACACGCTGGACACGACATTAAGTGTCCCGTTGTTTGTGAAACTCCACCTGATCAGGTTTTCCTAGCTCCGGCCAACCTGGTTCCGGAATCTCTTTATTGCATTCATGTGTACATTTTGTTGTGAAAAACAATGAATCCATGAATGTGTTGTATGATTTCTGTCTGTGTTCTCGACAAATAAATGTGTGTTAACCTTTTTGTCAGTGGGTATTCTGTGTCTCATAATGTATGTAAGTACGGGCATGCCACAGGTCGTGATTTGATGTATCGTGCAACTAGAGAGGGTCCCCTCTGCCGCGCATGTTGTGCGTGAGTCACACCTGCTCTCAATCACGCGGAAAAACCCTTTGTTTGTGGCGCGCCCTTCATTACCGACAAGCTATCGATAGGACGGGGTTGTTTTTGTACCTATAAGTGGAATCCGACCGAAATGAAAACAATTCCAACTTGATTTAGATTTCGACCGAAAATATAAAATGAAAATAAAATAGGTACCTATTTACCTACCTACTTATTTTAATTTGTCGATAGGATTTTGTTCGGTAAAAGTAAAAAAAATACAGTGTACAATAGAGTACATCTTTTAATCATTTAGTTTATTTAACCTTTTAACCGTGAAATACATACTTAGTTATAACTATTAATAATAATCATCATACAATTTTTTTCATACAATTCACATAAATGCTTTATTTTTACCGACTTCAATAAAAAGGAGGTTATTGTAACTATCGATCGTCTCTGAATATTTAAATGTATTGATTTGCCGGCCCTTAAGGCACTGACTAGAGCCAAATAGGCTTGTCTCAAACAATTTTTTTGCCTAATGTACATATACAGTTTGTGACGGCGGAAAAAATATATGTTAATCTTGAACATATTTCCTAGAACTTCGTCGTTTTCAAAACGAGTTTTTGAAAGTTTTCTCGGTCAAAAAAATAGTAAACTAACCTCCTAAAATGATCGTCGTTTCAGCCGATAGACGTCCACTGCTGGACATAGGCCTCCCCCAATTTTGGGAGGGTTTGTCATAATCGCCACGCTTGGCAGGCGGGTTGGCGATCGCAGTATGGTATGATGGTGGAATACATAGAGAACGCTGCTGCCCATTCTCCGGTACGATCCTTAGTCGCCTTTTACGACACCCACGGGAAGTAAGGGGTGGTGGTATTCTTTAAGTCCGGCACCACACAGACCTAAAATGATCTTCCAACAAAAAAAACAACTAAATTAGTTTTCAACGTACGTCGTTGGTAAAATTTAGAACAATAACGTATCATATATAAATACAGAACTTGTTGGTAGTTTTTTAGGGTTCCGTATAAAAACGGAACCCTATTACTAAGACTTCGCTGTCTGTCCGTCTGTCCGTCTGTCCGTCTGTCCGTCTGTCTGTCTGTCTGTCACCAGGCTGTATCTCAAGAACCGCGATAGCTAGACAGTTGAAATTTTCACAAATTATGTATTTCTGTTGCCGCTATAACAACAAATACTAAAAACAAAATAAAATAAATATTTAAGGGGGGCTCCCATACAACAAACGCGATTTTTTTGCCCTTTTTTGCTCTATATCAAAAATGGCAACAGGTAGGCACTTGGAATATTCACAAAATACTCAGTTGTATTTTAACTTTAATAATAAATAATAAAATAAAAATAAAATAAATATTTTAGGGGGCTCCCATACAACAAACATGTTTTTTTTTTGGCGTTTTTGCCTTGTGGTACGGAACCCTTCGTGTGAGAGTCCGACTCGCACTTGGCCAGTTTTTTTTTATTTTTGACTACTCAACTTATTTTCAAGTAATTAATTATTTTATGGTTTGAAAAAATGTACGAGTGTCGCGTCATCGCGCTTCTCTTTCTTATGTACGCAATCCGACAGTGATCGCTTAGGCGCGCTGCTAGACGGACGTATGTCGCATTGCCCCGCAATGCGTTCATTTCATATCCAAGCGCACGGCAGTGCGCAGGCCAAGTTCCAGCAAGTGGCCGCACGTACGCCGTGCACTATTTACCCGAACCGCTTCGAGCTACTTTTGACCACCCCGTATCTAACTATTTGTCACACGAAATCGAATCAAACTATATCACATACATAATACCATGTCTGCTGTTAGTTCGAATACCAAATTTCATAACTATAGCTTTAATCGATTCGAAGTTATGGACTTTTCAAAATAGCTAAAGTGGCACTGACTGACTGACTCACTCACTTAAAGTTAATCAAAATGTTTAGGGACTTCTAACCGGCCTAGAAACTTGAAATTTGACACGAAGCTAGACATTAGCATGAAACTAAAGGAAAAATTAAAAAATGGTCAAGTGTGAGTCTGGCTCGCGCATAGAGGGTTCCGTATTAAATTTTTATTCTAGCCGGCCTAGAAACTTCTAACCGGCCTAGAAATTTGAAATTTGGCACGAAGCTAGACATTCACATGAAACTAAAGGATAAATTAAAAAAATGGTCAAGTGTGAGTCTGGCTCGCGCATAGAGGGTTCCGTATTAAATTTTTATTCTAGCCGGCCTAGAAACTTCTAAAGTCAAAGTCAAAGTCGAAGTCAAAGTCAAAGTATTTATTAGTGCGATTTTTGGTGAAATAACAGGTCTTACAGATATTTTATAGAAACTCAAAAATCTACCCTTTACACTATGAATTTAACAATATTAGAAATTAATTAAAACATTATTGTACTATACAATTCTAATTAAATTAAAAGTCTGATAGGAATATTAGGTACATCATAAATCATAAATACACACAGGATCAGGCACAAGACATTTTGTCAGTAAGAAATTCGTCAATGGTATAGTAGCATTTGTCTATTAAAAATTTATTTAGGCTGCGTTTAAATTGAGTCAAATTTAAATCTTTTATGTCATTAGGAAGCTTATTAAAAATTTTCGGAGCCATGCAAAGTATGCTCTTGTACATAAGGGCGGTTTTTGATCTTCTTAGGCATAATTCATGTCGGTATGTTGGTCTTATTGATCGAAAACTTTGCTCTGAAGCTTTTTTAAATAAATCACCGTTTTTTTTTTACAAACAATGCGGTCTCGTAAATGTAAAGACAAGGCAGCGTTAGTATTTTGAGGGAAGTAAACTGGGGTTTGCAACTTTCTGTTGATTTAAGATTGCATATAGACCTAATGCACCTCTTTTGTGCTTTAAAGATTTCATGCTTTTCGTATGAATTTGCCCAGAAAATGACTCACTCCGTAACGTAGTATGGAGTCTACATAGCCATAATACGCTGTTACGACAGCTGCCTGATTTACAATTTTTTTTAGTTTGTGAAGAGCGAAAGCAAACCTGCTTAATTTTTTAATTAGGATGAATGCATGTTCTTTGTGCGTCAGTTTAGAGTCTATTGTCAATCCTAAAAATGTAATATGTCCTACTTCTTCAATTATATTATTATTAAAAGATATATTAATGTCAGGAGTGTAAATTCTTTGTCTAAACTGCATAATTTTAGTTTTATTTAGATTCAATACTAAGTTATTTTGTTCAAGCCAGTTTATTGATTGTTGTAATGCATCTTTTATGTCACAATCATAGTTTCTATTTTTGTTATGTTTTATAATTAAAGTGCTATCATCGGCAAAAAGAACCATAGGGAAAGTAACGTTTTTCGGAGTCATTTATGTAGACTAAAAACAATGGCGGGCCCAATACAGTTCCTTGTGGCACGCCAAATGTGATTTTACGTTTTTCTGAAATGTATTTATATTCCTTTTTATCCTTTTTACAAATTCGTCTAACTTCCGTGCACTGTGTTCTATTGTAAAGATAAGATTTTATATGAGAAAGTGCATTTCCCCTTATTCCGTAAGCACTTAGTTTTTCTAACAAGATATTATGTTCAACTAGATCAAAAGCTTTCGTCATATCCATAAATAAAGCGCTGGTGGGAGTTCTTTGATCGATATCTGTCATTATAATACTAAGGAAGTCATAGATAGCCATATTTATGGAATTATTTTTCCTAAAACCTTTCTGTTCCTTTACTAAAATATTGTGCTTGATGAAGAAGGAACACATGCGGTTATAAATTACTTTTTCAAATATTTTTGATATTACCGCTTTTGATATTAGCGCAATTGGTCGGTAGTTATTTATGTCAGTCTTGTCACCTTTCTTAAATAAGGGCTTAACTATAGTGGGTTTTAGTTTATCGGGATAGATTCCACAGCAAATACTTAAATTAATTATATGACTAATGGGGCTCGATATCACTTCAGAGACGAATTTCAATACCCTTGTTGAGATGTCATCATAACCTACACTAACTTTATTTTTTTGGTCTTGTATAATCCGATGCACTTCATTAGGCGTAGTCGGGGCCAGGAATATTGAGCTGTCGCATATGTTTGAAATCTTACAGCTAGTAGATTTTGAAGCTTTAGAATGTAATTCAGCTTGATCTACGAAGTGGTTGTTAAATGCGTTCGCTATATCAGTGGGGTTTGTTATTCTATTACCATTATCATGTATTTCCTTTATATAATCATGCGTAGGGTTTTCCATGTATCCTTTGATTTATTTGTTGATGTCATTATTTTATGCTAACCGGCCTAGAAACTTGGAATGTGGCACGAAGCTAGACATTAGCATGAAATTAAAGGAAAAATTAAAAAGAGGTCAAGTGTGAGTTTGGCTCGCATACAGAGGGACCTGTATGAATTTTTTTCTAGCTGGAACTAGACATTACCATGAAACTAAAAGAAAAAATTTAAAAGCGGTCAAGTGTGAGTTTGGTCTCGCACAGATGGTTCAGTAGGTATTATATTTTTTTATAGTCGGCCTAGAAACTTGTAATTTTGCACGAAGCTAAAGTATAAATAAAAATGCGGTCAAGTGTGAGTTAGGCTATCACACATTCTGTAATCCGTGTTCCGTATAAAAAAAAAAGCTTACCATATTAACCATATTAAAGTAATTGAATCGCAACCAGTGAAATACTTATTATTGAGTAGTTCCTGTGACCATCTGTGTTCTTCATCATTAGTTCCACTTCACCAAATAGCACTTCCTGAGAGCAAATGCACGAGTTACTATAAAAAATACCCAAATCGCTATAGGTGCCTATAATATTTGAAGATTTCCTTCGATTTCTCTAGGATCCCATCAACAAATCCTAACCTGATGACAATGGAACCACCTGAAAAGCCCTTTTAAACAAAAAAAAGAATTTTTCGAATCGATCTAGCCGTCTTCGAGTAATCGGGGAATATAGGTACATTAAAAAAAATAAGGTTCCGACGAACTGAGAACCTCCTTTTTTGAAGTCGGTTAAAAACCGATAATTAAATTCGGTCGGACTAGAGTCTGACCGAATTTAATTATCGGTTTTTTCGGCACATGTAGATATTGTGTGAAGGTGAAAAATTTAACAGTAGGTATGTTTATAATTAGTAGTTAACTATTAGACTGGAGACCGACTACAACATGCAGTTGGGAAAGACTCATTTTATATTATTACACCTTGCTCCTTTGACCACACTGCTCTCTATGTAATGTTTATCCATTTTAATCTACTTCTAGCTACGTACCTCTATTAGATTTAGACCAGTATTATGTGGGTGACTCGTTATTTACTTACATTTTGATTTCATACTCGATCAATATTTATTAATTACTCCATCAGAATACTTTGACATGTTATGGATGGATAACCATAAAGTGAGTGTCTAGAGTGGGTATAAGTTAACAGGAAGGACTTTCCGACGATATAGGTAATAATTTGTAGGTATCAATCAATTTTCAAACAATCAATCAATCAAAATCATTTATTTCAATCCATTTCAGATCATAATATGTTCTACATCTAAAATAAATAAAAAATAAAATTAAAATCATTAAATTAAAATTCTAAACTTTTTTTATTTTGATATGTAGGTATTCATTATGAATACATATAAAAATAATTAATAAAATAAAATAATATAAATTAAATTCAAATTATAAAACTAAATTAAAATCATAAAATAAAATAAAAAATTATTAATAATAATACGCCTGCCTTTGAGTCTGCATTTTAAGGCATTCATTTTTTGGTACCTAATTTGAGACAGGCAAGGCAAGGTGGTGGGCCAGTGATGCTGGCCGCGACTTATGAGTTGACTAGAACCAAAATTCCCAGCAGTGCACAGTGGAAACATTATAGACTGATTATGAACGACCTACATACATGTAATATATTACATTACTTACAATGACAGTAATAATATAAGGGGTTAAGTATAATGACCACCAATAAAATGCTTTAATACCCTTAGTTCTTTTACCAAAAATATATACTTAACACCAGAAAAATAAAGTCTAAAATTACAGTTAGCTATTTTAGTCACGACTGCACTTCAAATTGTATTCGAACACCAATGTAAATGATCACTAAATCTTAGCGAGCAAATTAATGCACTATTTCTGCCTAAATAAACCACTATGATTGCCATATCTATCTTCTTTGCAATGGCGAATGAAAACTTACCGGGGCTCCGTCGTCATAGAATGCAAGAGCGAGCGAAGGGCACCCCGAGGTTAGGTTTGGTAAGGTTACTTTAAACCCTTTACACAGAAATATGCGCGAATCGAAGCTCCGTCGACATACGATGCAAAAGCGAAAATACCGTCAAAAAAAACTAAGTAAGCGAGAAAAAAAATAGTCTACATTAATTTCGGAAGTCGGTGTCTGTGGATCTGTATTGTAGCTTTTGCCACCGACTTCCGAAATTAAAGTTATTTTTCACTTTGTAGTGTTTTTTTTGGAAGTCGGTTTTTTTTTTTGTTAAAAAGTTTTTATTTCTCGCTTTTTAGTGGGTTTGTTTATCATGTATCTAAGTTAAAATAGCCTAATGTCAACTTGTCCATCGCCTTTTACAAAATATTGCTTTTCCCGATGCAGGGACGTTAATTGTTGAGGAGTTCTCCTGGTATTCCACAATCAGCACTATTTCACCATTCGCATTGTGACGAGCATAAATAATGATATGAAACAGTTTGCATACATTTAAGATAGCAAGATGAACTTTGGTTATAAGTTTACATTAAAATGCGGGTTTAATTTTGGTGATCATTTACTATTTTTGTCTGTTATATGTTACTATATCTAGTGGTTAGTTAAACATAAGTCATAATATAACCGTTCTATTATGTATATCGACCAATATTTTTAATAGATCCGGCTCCGTTCCGTTAATGCAGATATTTCATCGTTCAGAATAATATCAAAAGTGATGCGAACATTTTTATCGTTTGAAAATCGTTTCGCGGTCGTAGTTATTGCCACCGGGTGGTATATGAGTTAATAGCATTCTCTCCATCTCTGGGCAGATTCGCACAACCGTTTGGGTATATAGAATTAAGTAAAATATTTGTAAGTACCTACTAAATATTTTACCTCATTCTTTCTATTTGACGCATAGGTATATCTGGACATGCATTACCTACCTTGGGTAACCTGGAAGTCTGTAAGCAGACTCCGGACCTAGGTTGGTCGAAGCAAGGAAAACCTGTTCAGGTGGAGATTCATAGACGACTCCGCCCGCTCCACAAACGATGCTTCTTAATGTCGAGTCCTGCGTGTCCTGTCAGCTGCACGTTACAGGAACTGATGGACGCTGGTGATGGCGCCAAACAAGTAACCGAATTCTGGGCCGAGTCCATGTAGGTTGCTGTCGACCCGCTAAGGAGAAGATACATAGGTATACATACTGAATTCGTCTGAAGAACGCATCAAATGATATCCAATAGCTTATAACTGACAGCTGTCATTGCTGTCAAAGTCACACTTCTGTCGTGTCACAAAGAGGCACCCGCCTTTTTCCCGGTACCCTTTGTGCCGTACGCTAACGAGTTTAGTTAGTTATTATTGGAGTTTTGTTTAATTAATTCGTTTTGAATGTCCTCTACCTAATTGTTCCAGAAGACTCCCCGTAAACACCTTAGGCACATTAACCTTTAGCATCATAGCCCCTTTTTTATTCTGTAGAATGGTTTCCGACATCTACGGTAAGAAATATATACCTACTTATATACCTACCTCGGTATTTGTTAAGGAAAACTAAGATAGAAGTCTCTTTCTTTTCTTGAACTAGATTATTGTACCCAGAGAACGAGCTGTGCTGGCGCCGCTGCTGCGTGCGGCTACTGAGACCCTCAAGCAGAGAAAATTATGGGTATCTACAGCTTTGAGCCCTTTGGGGTCGAAACGCTCGGGTCCCGAGCCCCGAGTGGGGCCCGAGTGCGCGTCTCCTATTTAAGAAAATTTCTGGCTGGTCGACACTTCACGTGAGGGCTGGATTGTTCTCAAAGAATTAGCATTGCCATTCAATGTGGCAATGCTGCCAGTCTTCTGGGCACGTTTCCGGATGACAGAGATGCGTACTTCGACGCCTAAGTGTCCTTTGTTTTTGTATTTATTTATATGGTAAGTAAGTCATTTAATTTAGTATCTAGTGTAGAGTTAATAAATGAATAAATAAAGAATCCTGCCTTAAAGATAAACAAACTATTCGAAAAAATTAATAAGTTTGATATTAAAAGCAAACTACTTAACATAAAAGGTGGTGATTATTTTTTCTGAGAATTAAATAAAGTTGTTCGTTCGTCGTCGTGCCCAGGAGTAGGTAGGTACTCGATTTGCGCGTGCGTGCGTCGGGGCTAACTTCAGTTGCCTGTTTTATTTGTCGTTTGTTGAAGGTGCTTCAATAAATATGAATGCATTAGTTACTAGAATTTTAATATGATCTCGAAGTAAGAGTAAACGGTGTAGTTGTGTTTTTTCTCCATAACTTCAGTCAGGCAGTATAACCTAACTATAAGGACGACTGTGTGTGCTGAATAATTGTGTAAATACCAATACGCTGCGTGCTTGTGCCTACTCTCGTCTTCATACACAGAATTCATGTAATTTTGACGTTCGCACATAACTGCACTATCTCCCCGTGGTAGTGCAGAATGCATGAGCATTTCTCCACATTAAAAAAAAAAAATGTGCCTAATCTGAATAAATTACTTTTGATATTCATTATTTGATTTTAGACTAAACAATAAAACATAACGAGCTGACATACCCATAGAATTTGCGTACATACATACCTACACAGAAAACCTGACGCCGTCGTCCATAGGGACAAGCAGACACTACATATCGCCGCCTGTACGTCGACCATAGGGACAGGCAGACACTACAGATCGCCACCTGTACGCCGTCCATAGGGACAGGCTAACACTACAGATCGCCACCTGTACGCCGCCCATAGGGACAGGCAGACACTACAGATCGCCACCTGTACGCCGCCCATAGGGACAGGCTGACACTACAGATCGCCACCTGTACGTCGCCCATAGGGACAGGCTAACACTACAGATCGCCACATGTACGCCGCCCATAGGGACAGGCTGGATCGCCACCTGTACGTCGTCCATAGGGACAGGCTGACACTACAGATCGCCACCTGTACTCCGCCCATAAGGACAGGCTGACACTACAGATCGCCACCTGTACGTCGTCCCTATGGACGACGTACAGGTGGCGATCTGTAGTGTCAGCCTATGTCAGCCTGTGTGTCCCTATGGACAGGCAGATAATTAGCTAACCTAACAACATTTTCTAATGACCATATCAATATTAAAAATCTTTTATGTTTTAAATAAATAGATTGACTTGGCAATCGCACTAAACAATCTAATTTAATATAATATGTATTACTTGTGAGATACGTTGTGTATTCATGCGATGGCCAAGTCAATCTATTTACTTATTTAAAACATAAAATATTTTTAATATTGATATGATCACTATACGATGTTGTTGGGTTAGCTCATTACGTAATAACTTAAGACAGAGGTCCTTAAGTAGGGACTGAATAAATTAACTTAACTTAAAATAATTAATTTAACCGACGTGGTATTACATGGATCTCACAACTTTTTACGGTAGAAGAACTGAGTTGCGAGACTTAGCTTTTTTTACAAGTTATGTTTTTGATGGCTAATATTTTCGTGTGTAACATTACAGTTATCTCAGACAACATTCCGAGTAAGATAATCTTTATTACAATCTCGTAAACGTAACCAAATCCCGCAATGAAAGTTTACAATTATATTCTTAGCCTTTCCTACATAGTTGCAAACCAAATGGTTTATAGTGTACGAGTACGTGCACATTGATGTGGTTTATAATTTTACAAAAGTCTTACTGCACGTTTTAAAAATACTTATAATTAAATATTTTAATCACATTCCCCCCTTATTACAAAACAAGGATTTACTTTAGATCAGGTTTAAACCACCGAGCCAGTTAAAATGTTATGGAAATGCAGTTTTTTATACAAAAATGACGGCTTAGTCCGGTGTTAAGTTGTCATTTTAGTATTAAGACAACAGTGACAGTGATAGTATTATATTTGCCCCATCAGACGCGAGTGTGAGGGAAGAGGGAGTACACCTGTGTCTGCGCACACACGCCTGCACTATAATATATTATCGCCCGCGCCGAAGGTTGGGCTCCGTTATGATTGGCCGCCGTGGCCGAAATACGGTCTGGAGGGTTTTAGTATTAACCGCTTGTTTAATTAAAAAACCATTGTGTCTCGCATAGATCTACGTTCTGGCAGACTAAGGCTTAAGAACTTTGCCTCAATCGAAACAAAGTTTGAAATACAAATACTGGCACAAAAGTTTAGGTTAGAACTAAAGTTAGATTGCGTTTTGTATTATAACATTATTTGTATTAGTCTATAACATATTAGTAGGTACCCATGTTTGTTAAGTATTCAATACACCTACGATTCCCACAAAGGTGTTATAACAATTCCATATCAAATTTCTGTTAATCATTTCTTGAGTTGGTGAAATATACGTTATTTAGCTGGAACCTCTGCAAATTTTCTCCAATTTTTTCTTCAAAGAATCCGTTCTCACCAATAAAATAATCTACATCACCTAAAAATACCCGAATGTCGCACCAACACAAACAAACAACTATAATTAAGTAAAATCCATTTATAACTTCTCATGTTATGTATGTATGTGAATAGTCTCGTAAACAAACGTACAAAAGTGAGATCCTTTCCAAAACGTTATCAGTAACGAGCGCGAAATGGAAAGCATTATCACAAGTTTATTTTTAATTACATACTGATAATGTTATCTCTCGATAACCGGCTTTCCTAACAAAGGCGAATACGTGTGCGATATAATGTCACCGAGAATATGTGTACGATATATGTCACACAGCCGCGGGAAGTGTGACACTTATCGGAGATAGTCACACTCGTGTGCCTCGCAAGTAACTGTGGAAAAGCTCCGGTTCTGATGCGTTTCATGGTGATTATTGAATTAGATTCACGATGAATTATTTGCAATCTATCTACTTTGAACTGGTAAAAGTTTGTTTCTGAAAAGTTTACACACTAAGATGTGATTTTGGTTTAAAATAGACAACATATTTAGCAGTGACTTAACCGTATTGATACATTAAATTAGCTACTAAATACTTACTTGAAAGTTCTTTTAAGTTCAAACCTGTAGACTAACAACACTAGAAAAGTTTTAGAGTTTAGTTTTTTAACGTTTACAATCCACAAACTACAATAACTTAACATTCACTGTACATATGCAGTCTAAAACACACGCGAGAAATGATTCGTATGTTTGGTCGAGTAAAGTTTCGCTGCAGCGCCACAAGGGGAGGGACACGAGCAGCCGGGGCGAGCGCGACGCGCCAACTGACGTTGCTAACAGACTCGGCTCCACAATATGAATGGCTCGTAGAGCGTAGCTCGGGGCTCGTAGCGGCTACGAAGTCCCGTAGAACGCCTACGAACTTGTCAGTCCTGATTTCTGGACAGTAAAATGTTAATAATAATCCCCCTCTTATTATCCCCTCTATCCCCACTACTTCGAGGCATGTAAAATGAATTTCTTTTAATGGAATTAATTTAATTAAGAAAATTTTCACGGCTTTACGACGACTAGATAAACGTTTAACAACTTTAGATTTAATTGCCCAAAGATCCTTAAATCTTTAGATTAAACGTTCGCTAATTCGCAAAAATTATTTAATTACGAAAAGTCTTTAAGTATTATCTACACTTCACAGCCTTCTTTTTTAGGGTTCCGTACCCAAAGGGGACCCTATTACTAAGACGTGGAGTCTTTGTAATAGGTGGGGTTTTTGTTGTTTAGAGTTTAGCGGATCGAAATAAACTAAAAAACTGAAAAAACAGGAACATGTGTTACATCACGTGGTTTATAAATAACTACCTAAATGGTTATAAGATATTATAATTGATTGGATTTGAGCTTAGTCAAGTTTAGAGGAATGGCATTTTAAGATACAAGTTGTTTAAAAAAATAACCACACATACAATTATCGGCACGGATCTTGAGCGCTGCTTCAAAAGTGAGTTATTGGGTCCCTTTGGTGGGATGAAGTAAGGTGCGTGAGCGGGGTATATACATATTGTCGTACAGTGACTATGATAATAATAATATTATTATTATATAATATTATGTTTTATTTTGCCATAAGTACGTAGATGCGCAAAGCGATCCCCACTCTACCGCCGAGCGCTCAAGATTCGTGCCGGTAACTATAACCATTGCTTATAGGTTACACATTGCAGACCCGCGAGGCTTTTGAAAGACGTGCTTGATGTTGTTGACAGATATCAAAGAAACCTAGTTTCGGCTCTTCCTCAGACTCACATGTAAATTCGCATGCAGTGTTCACGTGAAGTCATGCAGATCGTGCACTGAAAAAAATAATTTCTTACTATACCACATTAATGCAATTTCATTAAGATTTGCTGACTTTATGCAGTAAGACGAAACGTTTGTAAATCAGTAAAAGAAAAACAGTAACTTTTAATGATTGAATATACTCTTTACTGAAAAAAAAAAAGGAATACCACCATTACTTTATGGTAAGTAAATTTCAATAGTTTGAACGATATCACCAAATGAATAAAACAGTTAATTTTGCGGCTTTTTAGCTACTTAAAACATTAAAGTTTACTGTCATGACGGTAACATTTTGCCTCACGCTTCAACTGTTTTCAAATCAGTGAAAAATACTGTTTTGAAAGGCTCATATGGAACTGTTTAAAGCAGTTCAGATCAATGCTTTTCATTTTTATTTAATGCTTATTTCTTTCAGTGTGAGTAAGCATAGTGATTGTGTAGCGTGAGCGGTGTTAGTTGCGGTACATGCCTTGGAACAGATATTTTATTTTATCACTGCTTTTTACATCAAAATCAAAATATTTTATTTCACATAGGCCTACATGGGCAGTTATGAAACGTCAGAAGCTAGGTGCACGGATCCAATTGGTCGTTTCCTATGGAGAAGAGCCGGCAACAAACTCCACGGTTAATCTTTTTCAAAATAATTGACTTTTACAATGTTTTCAAATTACAGTAAGTATGGGAGGACAGCGTAGACCTGTCAACAAGTACCAGGTACTTGATAAAATGAAAAATTATCTACAGATTTAAAGTCTACAAGGCCTACAAAGTCCTCACATTTACTAAATAAGAATCTATCAGAAGGATAAATAAAATATAAAAACCTACTAAAACCAAGTGATATGATTGCCACTACAACCACTAATAGTACTGTGGTACACACTATAGCTGCTCAATCCATGGGCTCGAAACAATCTATTGCTGTCAACTCCCATTTACCACAACCATTGTCAACCACATTTGAAAGCACGAGTTAAGTCATATTTTCATAAAGAAACAGCCAAACCAAAATATTATCTAAAGTATAAAGTGTTACTATAATAAGTTAAAAGCCAACTGATTGATACTTAGATTGAAGTACCACTGCTGTTGGTGCACCAAAAACGTGTGCGTCTGCAAGCGCGATACTCGCACGCGCACACACGCGTATAGAGTAATAGAATGAGACAATAAGAGAGAAAAAGTGTAAAGGAAGTTGTCGCTCAAAAACCATGAAAATGACACCCAAGTCGAAAAAAAGTTTGCAGCCACCATCTTGAATTTCCTTTTTGGCCTCACCATTGGCTCCAACACCCTCGAAAACCATTAAGAAACGACACTCATTATGAAAAATTTGAAAATTTTCGTAACCGCTATATTGAATTTTCATTTTGACCTCACTATTGGCTTTAGCACCCTCGAAAACTATGAAAACTATCTCAAGTATCTTCTAGCTAGAGAAAGTCAAACTCAAACCAATTATTTAAAATATCATTAGTTTTCGAGAAAATCGCGGACATACAAACATACATGCAGCATACATGCATGCATACATACATACGGGTCGAATACAGAACCTCCTTTTTTGAAGTCGGTTAAAAACAATAATTACAGGCACTTGAATTGTCAAGTCGCATAGAGGGGTCGTAAATCATAACGCTTTTTCGTTACCTGACGATTTTTACGAGGTTACTCCTACCGCAAGCCGTGTTGAAGAATTTCGTTCTAATAAATAAATAAACAAGTCTCCCTCTAGCATTGCATAAATCGTCAGAACACGTCATTAACTATGTGTCTTAATCTAACGTCTCGATCTGATTTATTGAAATGACAACATATAACAGTAATATACATGTAGATGAGTCATGCAAATGCATGAATATTCCGATTATTCCGATAATTTCGATTATTTCGTACTTATACAGTCGACGAATGTTTTAATTCTTGCACATTGAAGGTGAATCAGACCGCTAATGGGATCGTGTTTTGTTAAAAGGCATCAAAGCACGCGTTTATTATTTATTCAATATCGGGATATATTTGCGAATAATTATTAATGTTACGATATAACTCTCACACGGCTATTAGCAGCCATGTTGATGGAGGAAATTCAGGCCTTGTGCTGAAACTACAAGGTTTGTTGTTGACTGACTGAAGTCGAACTACAAGATCAGTTTGTTATTGACTGATTGAAGTCGAACTACAAGGTCGGTTTGTAGTTGACTGACAAGTCGAACTACAAGGTCGGTTTGTAGTTGACTGACGGAAGTCGAACTACAAGGTCGGTTTGTTATTGACTGACTGAAGTCGAACTACAAGGTCGGTTTGTAGTTGACTGACTGAAGTCGAACTACAAGGTCGGTTTGTTGTTGACTGACTGAAGTCGAACTACAAGGTCGGTTTGTAGTTGACTGACTGAAGTCGAACTACAAGGTTGGTTTGTTATTGACTGACTGAAGTCGAACTACAAGGTCGGTTCGTAGTTGACTGACTGAAGTCGAACTACAAGGTCGGTTTGTAGTTGACTGACTGAAGTCGAACCACAAGGTCGGTTTGTTATTGACTGACTGAAGTCGAACTACAAGGTCGGTTTGTAGTTGACTGACTGAAGTCGAACTACAAGGTCGGTTTGTTATTGACTGACTGAAGTCGAACTACAAGGTCGGTTTGTAGTTGACTGACTGAAGTCGAACTACAAGGTTGGTTTGTTATTGACTGACTGAAGTCGAACTACAAGGTCGGTTTGTAGTTGACTGACTGAAGTCGAACTACAAGGTCGGTTTGTTATTGACTGACTGAAGTCGAACTACAAGGTCGATTTGTAGTTGACTGACTGAAGTCGAACTACAAGGTCGGTTTGTAGTTGACTGACTGAAGTCGAACTACAAGGTCGGTTTGTTGTTGACTGACTGAAGTCGAACTTTTGTGAAAGCTTGTGGTTAAATAAAATTTTATTATTTCATCAAATAACTACATACTTACAATTTTTAAACGAGGATATTTTTGTTCTATTAGCCTACTAAATAAGTAAGTAGATACTTTTAAAAAACTATTGTAATTCTGGAATATTCAGGCGGTTTTTGCAAAAGGAGAATGTCACATTACTATTATAAACAGTCACCTGTAAAGGCGAAGCCGACCCCAACATAGTTGGGAAATGGCTAGGCAGATGATGACCTGTAAAGGCGAAGGGTCTCTAGTTTATATTTCTACGTCTAAACAGAATGTAAAGACGTAACATTCGAACCAGTCAATCTATCAGAGCTCGAACATAAACAAAGAGCATTGTGCCGACAAACCGCGAGAAGAAACTAATACCTCAGTTCTGAGCAGTCGTTAGCGCGGGACTAACTCGCGCGTGTCGATGCGACAGTGGCGGCGCGGCGCAGCGCTGGCCGGAACTCACAAATGATCCCACTTTGTAAACAATACAGACACACACACACTTACACACACACTTTGGAAGGAAAAAAGAAGGTTCACAACAAAGTTTCTAAAAATAAATATACGGTCGAATTGAGAAAACTCCTCCTTTTTTGAAGTCGGTTAAAAAGGATGCGGAAGGAATGAGAGTAGAACAGTGAGTACAAGGTGGGTAGGCCTCTAGTGTGGGACGCAACGTGTGTCTATACCCTTGCGCCATCTCATGTTCCTAGCACGGCGGGCTGTGCTGGCGCCGCTGCTGGGGCTGCTGAGACCCAAGCAAATACTGTAACCTTATGGGCAACTATAGTTTTGAGCCGTTTGGGGTCGAAACGCTCGGGTCATGGGGCCCGAGTGCGCGTCTCCTTCTTAAGGAAATTTCTCGCCGGCTGGTCGACACTTCTCGTGACCAGAGGGCTGGATCTTTCTTTGGCCAAAGATTAGCATTGCCATTCAACGTGGCAATGCTGCCAGTCTTCTGGGCACGTTTCATGACAGCGATGCGGACGAGCACTTCGACGCCTAAGTGTCCTTTGTTTTTGTATTTATTTGTATAGTAAGTTAGTTAGTCATTTAATTTAGAATCTAGTGTAAATAGTACAAGTTAAATAAAAACTGTAAGTAACTATGTTATGCAAATCAAATGCAAAACTTTAAATGAAATGTAGATCTTTTGTTGAAAGTCAGATTCCGTATATATTTAAGAAGCGGTTGATGATCAAGATACTCATCATCAGGATATACCTCACATAGAGTGACAAATGAATTGTTACTGAAGACCAAATGTATGTACCCTCTGTGCTTAACAAACAAAATGTTTTCACTCCTTCATGTAAGATATACATATACACGATATAAAGAAATAGAAAAGATCCAAAACAAAGTCGGTTGTATCAGTCGTGTGCGAAAGTTTGTAAACAAAGGAACTTCTGTAGCTAGCTGCTTTATGTAAGACCCTTCACTAAACAGTACTACGTAGGTATAACTAACAGCCCCTCAGGGAGTCGCACCGATATTACTTCACTAAACTTTAATACCACCGACTAAGTAACATAGACGCGAACAAGAACACACCCAAGCTATGTCCATTTTTCCAAGAAAGCTTTACGAATTGCAAAAAATAAATTCGTTTTCCATCTCTTTAATACCGCGATCCCGCATTCTTATGGTTGTGAGATGAATTCACTGAAATATAGTAATTTCATTAGTGTTGAGTGGTTCGCGAGCCTCCATTAAAACCAATAAAAAATGAAAAGAGATCCTGGCGCGATATTGTGTGCTACCAAAGATCCGCAAAATTGAATCGGCTTTTTTTCAAAATTATTTAGGATTTACCTACTGAGTCTTTTGAGGACATATTTTGTAAAGCAGTATTTCTTTTCAGAATCCCTCAATTTGGCAAACACATTTGTCAAATGTTTATTTCATATTTTTCACTACTTCCAACTTATGCAGTCATTATTATTTCATTATTATTGTTATACTTTAGGTTCTAAACGTACCTACACTTCCCAAAACGTCCATTTCCCAAAATGGTAATTCCCCAAATGTCTATTACCTATATTTATGTTAGTTTGGTCATATATTTGGAAACATACGATCTGGAGGTGATCGTTAGATAGAAACAATAACTATTGAGAGCAAACGTTTAGAAAATAATGTGATTTTTCATTGTTCGGCTACAGGGTATCCCGTATCTAACAATAGATATTTAAGGGCTGAAATGACTACTTTTTAGTACGTTGTATAAAATTACGTACTGTAGTGTCTTGTGTGTTCCGGCCTTTAGCAGAAAGGTCTGGCTGGATGTAATATTCCATTCCTCTACAGTACGTAGTAAGTACTAACCCTTATTCTGAAACGTTTTAATTATATTTAACTGCCCTAGTTAAATGTATACTTTAATATTACGTTAATAAAATGTCAAGTAGTTATTAGTAAGGATTTACTACATGAGACGACTTTAAACTTCCACAGTTCAGAAACTATGCAACTTAAGTCTCCCGCAGCTTGAGACTTACCTTCATCAATAAACCTGTAGTTACAATCGACCCGATGTTCGGACTAGACATCGCTGAGATACCGTCGAATGTTTCCAGATATTCTCTCTATAAATACTAACATGAGGTTTGGTTATTTTCTAGTTTGGTGCTCTCTCCGTGTGACAGCTAATCAGGGATTGCGTGTTATCATGTTGACAGATTGGCATTACTGCCAATGTTGACACGGGATCAGACAGACGCCTCGTTTACACCGTGTGTACTCAAACGGACAGGTTTTTTTGCGTAGAATGTTGTGCGTCAGATAACTCTGCCCGAATTTATCTATGTATATAAAATTCAAAGTCCTGACTGACTGATACATCAACGCACAGCCTAAACCCCTGGTCCTAGAGACATGAAACTTGGAGTATGTGTGTTCTTTGTGAAGAGTAGGTATCCACCGAGAAAGCGCTTTTCGAAATTCCACCCCTAAAAGGGTGAATGGGGGGAGGGTGAAATCGATGACTTGACGAAATGACTTCAAACACCGTGTCTTTCACTCTCTCTTTTGTCGTGAATGATTCTCATGACAAACTAAAATGTTAACTGAATTGCACTGAGCAGAGAGTGGACAATTAACCATCTGAATTTTTAACCGATTTAAAAAAAGGAGTAGGTTTTAAATTTGGCTGTTTATACAAGGTGTAAACACCCAAATTTAAAATAAACGCAAGACCTGAAAGTAGTTTGTTCATCATTGATTACTGAATCGATTTCAGTAACTTTAGATATAGGTATTTTTTTCAGAAATTGTGTTTTTTGCCATACTGCCCGCAGATTGGGCCAAAGAAAAATAAATCTCATTTCAAGGCAAAAAGACTCAATTTTAAATGCATAAAGTAATGCTATGATCAACACGATTTTCTTAATAATAATAGCTAGCTAGCTTAAAAAAAGCTTAGCTTAAAAAGAATAAGTTGTGGTCATTGTAGGTATTATGCTTTTGATGAGGTCTTGCGTTAATTATGTTACATATTGTATATAATACATTTTTTTTAAATGTATGTTCGGGCATAACTCCGTCATATAAGTATAGACGGATTTGCAAAATTATTTTTTTGTTCGAAAGAGGTCTATTTCGAAGTGTCCCATTTAAATTTCGTAGAGGATCGGTTTCGGGGAAAGACGAAGGAACTCTTCAATAAATGCCAGCATATCAACCGCGATTGCTGCTATCGCATATGTATGCATTGTTTACGCAATCACACAACATAATATCACGTCTGTACCCCCTAAAGGGGTAGGCAGATGTGTTCAGTATACCACGGTACACTCTCATTTCTGTCAAAGTTATTATTGGGGTACCTCTAATCTTGCAAGTAAATTCGGGCATAACTTTTTTGTTTATGTTTATGAATTGATTTAATTTATTTATCATTTATCTGTCTGTGTGGTGCCGGACTTAAAGAATTGCACCACCCCTTACTTCCCGTGGGTGTCGTAAAAGGCGACTAAGGGTCTTACCGGAGAATGGGCAGCAGCGTTCTCTATTTATTCCACCATCATACCATACTGCGATCGCCAACCCCCCTGCCAAGCGTGGCGATTATGGCAAACCCCCCCCCCCCCCCAAAATTGGGGGAGGCCTATGTCCATCAGTTGACGTCTATCGGCTGAAACGACGATTTATCATTTTGTTTTCAAAATGATTCCATTTTTTCGTAAAAATCTGTTGACGAATTTCGGAGACAGACAATGGAACTCTTCAATGATTAAAAGTCTGTTTATTGATAGCAAATCATTAGTGGTACTGTAAAGGGGTAGAAAGGTAGGTAGTTTTATTTATTAACCGGCTTCAAAAAAGGAGGAGGTTCTCAATTCGGTTGAATTTTTTTATAATATTTGTACCTCAGAACTCCGTTTTTGAGTTAGTTATAAAAACTTTATTACAAAAAAACCGGGCAAGAGCGAGTCGGACTCACGCACCGAGGGTTCCGTAACATCCGGGTTTATGCATAACGGTTGTCGGCGGTGGCTCGACCACTGTCTTGTGACTAGTGCTGCGCGGCACTCTGTGTCCGCGGCCTCTGTATTATACAATACCTACTGGTCTGATCATTACCCTGTGTCTATAATATGTAATTTTAATTTAGTTAAGCCTAAGATTTGTTTACCTACTGTTTGTATAAATAGAATAGTCTGGGGTGAACGTGACTCGACTCAGATAGCGAAATTTACAAAACTATGTCACTCTGGGCTTCGTGAAATTGATTTTCCTTCAGAATTAAGAAGCTGCTCAGATAATATGTGTTGTAACAAAAGTCATAAAATCCTGTTAGATAAAATGTATGACGAGATGATTTGCATACTGTCGGAGGCTGCTATATGTAGTTATAATGTTACTGAAAAGCGTAGAGGTAAATACATTACGGGGTGGAACAGGCACGTCCGTGGCGCTCATGGGAGGGCTCGGCTATGTTTTCAGGCTTGGTTGTATGGGGGTAAGCCCGAGGCTGGCCGTCTTTATAATGATATGTGTGAAAGTAGGCGCGCTCTTAAATCCAAATTAAAGTGGTGTCAGAATAATCAACAACAGATAAAAAACTGGCCAAGTGCGAGTCGGACTCGCACACGAAGGGTTCCGTACCACAAGGCAAAAACGCAGAAAAAAACATGTTTGTTGTATGGGAGCCCCCCTTAAATATTTATGTTATTTTAATTTTATTATTTCTTATTAAAGTTAAAATACAACTGAGTATTTTGTAAATATTTCAAGTGCCTACCTGTTGCCATTTTTGATATCGAGCAAAAAAGGGCAAAAAATCGCGTTTGTTGTATGGGAGCCCCCCTTAAATATTTATTTTATTTTGTTTTTAGTATTTGTTGTTATAGCGGCAACAGAAATACATCATCTGTGAAAATTTCAACTGTCTAGCTATCGCGGTTCTTGAGATACAGCCTGGTGACAGACAGACAGACAGACGGACAGACAGCGAAGTCTTAGTAATAGGGTCCCGTTTTACCCTTTGGGTACGGAACCCTAAAAATGGATATTATAGCTGAACTTCACTCAAATAAGAAATTTGGTCAGTTTTGGAAAAATACCAATAAAATGAATCAAAAGCCGGGCCTCCCCGTTAGTATGGCGGGAGTGCACGAGACGAGCGGAATCGCCACTATGTTCTCCCACCATTTCAGGATGGACTCCCCTCTGGGGCTAGCGCGGCAGGTGCCCGATGTTGAGGAAGGTAGTGAGCGTAGTGTTCATTTTACTGCGAAAGAAGTGTGTGCGGTGATCAAAGGTATGGTGAGGGGTAAATCCCCGGGTCACGACAGCCTTAGCATCGAGCACCTGCAGCACGCAGGTGTGCACCTACCCAGAGTGCTTTTGATGTTTTTTACTCTGTGTTTAGGCCACTCTCACCTGCCCGATAATCTAATGCGTACTATAGTTGTACCAATCATCAAGAACAAAACTGGTGATACTTCAGATGTAAACAACTACAGACCGATCTCTCTAGCCACAGTGGTCGCCAAAGTGCTGGACAGTCTGCTTGGTCAGCACCTGGATAAACACGTCTCGCTAAACGACGCGCAGTTCGGCTTCAGGCCCGGGCTTTCCACCGAGAGTGCTATCCTGTGCCCCAAGCAGACTGTACAGTATTACACGAGTAGAAAGACCCCAGTGTTTGCATGCTACCTTGATTTATCGAAAGCGTTCGATCTTGTATCGTACGATATTCTATGGGGTAAAATAAGGGATGAAACTTGTCTACCTAGGGAGATTGTGCTATTATTTATGCATTGGTATAACAATCAAAAGAATTTTGTAAGATGGGCAGGCGCTCTCTCGGGGGAGTACAGGCTGGAGTGCGGGGTGAGGCAGGGGGGGCTGACCTCTCCCACGCTCTTCAACCTGTACGTCAACCGACTGATCGATGAGCTCAGCAGCACCGGCATCGGGTGTCATGTAGATGGAGTGTGTCTGAATAACATCAGCTACGCAGACGATATGGTGCTGCTGAGCCCTTCGATTGGCGCCTTACGAAGGCTCCTGAAAATTTGTGAGTCCTATGCGGTGGCTCATGGGCTGAAATACAACACGAAAAAGAGTGAAATAATGGTTTTCAGGCCGGACAGCAAGCGCTACACATTCGTTCCGAATTTCACCTTATGCGGTTCAGCTCTTAACAAAGTCGAGCAATTTAAGTATTTGGGCCACTGGGTCACTGCGGACCTTAAGGACAGTGTAGATATGGAAAGGGAGCGCAGAGCGTTGTCTGTCCGATGCAACATGTTGGCCCGCAGGTTTTCACGGTGCACGGGGACTGTCAAAGTTGCACTTTATAAAGCGTACTGTCAGTCCTTTTACACCTGCAGCCTGTGGGTTAACTATACACAGCGGACATACAGCGATCTGCGCGTGCAGTATAATAACGCGTTCCGGGTGCTGATGGGGCTGCCGCGCCACTGCAGCGCCTCCGCGATGTTCGCGGCGGCTCACACAGACGGCTTTGCGGCCATCATGCGCAAGCGATGCGCTTCTATCATGCGCCGCACGCGCGACAGTCCCAACACCATCCTGCGCGCGTTGGCGAACCGGTGGGACTCTCCGATGCCGGCTCGCTGGATACGGCTGCACGCAGTCGTATAGTGAGTTGTCACCATCATCGGGGAGTCCACCCGGACTTGCCACTTGCGACTTACCTACTGTTTAATTAAATAGGACAAAATTGTTATTATTATTATACATATATTATTTAATTAAATCATAATTATAAATTTCAATCAATAATTAATTATTATTACTAACACTAGTTTGTAAGCTCGCAATCGTACTAACTTGAATGAATCTGAAATAAATTATTATTATTATTATTACTATATTATAAGGTTTATGTTTATGAAATTAAATGTTTTTTTTTATATATTTGAGTTGATTGAATGAAAGGTAAATTGCGGTTTACAATTTATGACATATTAAAAAAAAAACTACTTACTAGATCTCTTTCAAACCAATTTTCGGTGGAAGTTTACATGGTAATGTACGTCATATTTTTTTTTAGTTTTATCATTCTCTTATTTTAGAAGTCACACACATTTTAGCATTTTGGAAGTGTCTCTCGCGCAAACTATTCAGTTTAGAAAAAAAAAATATTAGAAACCTCAATATCATTTTTGAATAGAGATACCCCACACGTATGGATTTGATGAAAAAAAAATTTAGAGTTTCAGTTCTAAGTTTAAAGGGAACCACCAAAATTTATTGTTTTTTTTCTATTTTTGTGTGGAAATCTTAAAGCGGTTCACAGAATACATCTACTTACCAAGTATCAACAGTATGGTTCTTATAGTTTCGGAAAAAAGTGGCTGTGACATACGGATGGACAGACTGACAGACAGACACGACGAATCCGTTTTTTGCCATTTGGCTACGGAACCCTTAAAAAACGACCGACTTCCAAAGAAAACACTACAAAGTGAAAAATAACTTTAATTTCGGAAGTCAGTGTCAAAAAACTAAAATGAGGAACCAACGACACCGACTTCCGACATTAAAGTCTAAAACTGTGACGTTTCATAAGTTCTCATGTAGGTTTATGTGAAATAAAATATTTTGATTTTGATTTTAAAGTTATTTTTCAGTTTGTAGTGTTTTTTTTTTGGAAGGCGATTGTTTTTTTTTTTTCATCATTATCGATAATATGTGTCCATTATTATCGATAATGTTCTAAGCTATTACTTGGGTGGACACTTGGACAGTTCGTCAGTCTTCCAAGATACGTCACAACACTTTGTCCCACCACATCCAGACTTCCAGGCTACTTGAATACGTGCCTACCTAACAGAGTTTAGTTATTTATGATTGGTCTGTTCTATGCAGTACACTGGCGCGGGTGACGTCACAGGTTCGTCGAACGCAGACAGTGTCTCCATGTACCTACACGGTAATTACCCTAGATGCACCGTGATCTGGTTTTTATCTACCGTCAAGGTAATAATCTTTTACCGTGTCATGTAACATCACCGTATTATGTACCATTATAAATTAAAAATATTTCATCACCTACTGCGTAAAACGAATCTCAGTCAGTCAACTTAACAATTCTTTTAATGGAAACACTGCTCCTTGGTTGCCGAAAATTCCAAGGGAATCCCCAATATCTAAAAGTTTATCTCCACGCAATCTGACGCAGCTGACGAGCTGGCCAGAAGGGCTTCCAGCATGTCAGTTTGTGGACCGGAACCTATTGTGCCCATCCCCTTCAACCAACTACGCAGGTGGCTACAGGAGCACACCCACACACAAGCAGAAAGCTGGTGGTCGTCATCACCAGGCTGCAGGCAGTCCAAAGAAGCCATGCCGTCACTGGACGGCAGGCTAACCAGGCGCCTCTTACGACTGGACAGGAAAGGCCTGCGCCTGATGACGGGGACCATCACGGGACACCGCTCGCTAAATAAACACTTTCACACACTGGGCATAACAGACAGTCCCCTGTGCAGAGCTTGCATGGAGGCTGATGAGACCATTGCGCATGTGCTCTTTGAGTGCACAGGCGTCACTCAGATAAGATCAGAAACCCTCGGGACACCCAGATCGTACACAGATGTTCTAAACAGACCAGGAGACTTGATCAGCTTCTGGAGGGAGGTGGGCTGGTTGGAATAACCACCGACGGCCGCCATGGCCCACGCACAATGGTCCACTGAAGGACTAAGTGCGGAAACCAAACCCATAACATAGAACATAGAACATCTCCACGCAATCTATTCTCGTCCTTATATAAATATCGGAAAATTCGGAAATCGGAAGGAGAGAAAATTTGTAGGTAAGTGTGATGGATGAATGACGTAAAATTTACTACGTGGTCGCTTATTATAGTTACGACTCGTTACATTTAAATACGTAGTAAACATTAAAATGTAAGAACTGTTTCAATTTCAAGTTTTTATCTTAGTATAATCGAAATTTCAAAGTAACACTGTCGTGCTAGGAAAGTCTGAT
Organism: Mesoligia furuncula; assembly: GCA_916614155.1. Classification (NCBI taxonomy): domain Eukaryota; kingdom Metazoa; phylum Arthropoda; class Insecta; order Lepidoptera; family Noctuidae; genus Mesoligia; species Mesoligia furuncula. The sequence goes on from OU744803.1 coordinate 29,537,685, forward strand.
ACAGAATAATATTATGTTTAAATATTGCATGTTTGATGTTTCACATGTTATTAAAATTTTCTTTGTTAATAATTAAAAAAGCAAATTTATTCAAGACTTGATTTGGTTCAAAATGTTGTTTTTTCCTTTGAAAAATTACTCGGTACCTACACTTTTAGCAGATCCACCGTAATTTTGTCTAGAAACACCGTATTTTTACCCTTGCAACACGGTAACTCTCGATTTACATATGGAGACACTGAACGCAGATAGGGCAGTTCTCACAGACAGTTCACGGAACACGATAGATTAGTTTGGAATTAGCCCATGTTGATGCAAAGTTCATACGTGAAACTTAACCTGCTAGTTAATAAACTCATTAGGTTATCGTTCACGACACCGCTCAGACGAAATAACAACGGATGTGGCCGCCATTTGTGTTCAGGGCCAAGGCTCCCTTAAACAAACACCATAAATCTCATCAATCGAATATTTTTCTCAGAAAAAATATCCCATAAAATACTTAAAATGACCATGATCATAAAAATATCGCCAAGATGTAACAATAGATCAAGGTGACACATCTGCTTATAATTGATGTGGTCCCCGTCGGTCTCGGCTACTCTGTGTGGCCCTGAGGTATAGACTAAACATTTTTTCGCGCCATGTTTACGTCAGCGGCAGTTGGCAGCAAAACTGACGGAAACGTTTTATTTGATTCGGTCGCGTTCAATAACTCCCCAGTTATTACAGCGATGTGCCATTTAGCGGTCGTATGATAGTGCCACGAATCGTTATTTTATTCTCTCGTAAAAACGTTAACATTATTATTCCATTGACAACTTTTTTTAAGATAAACAACCAATTCAATGTTTTGTTTCTAATGTATCATCACGCGTAGCACTAAAGTCCCGACTTCCTTATTACATAGGTACAATTAAACTTTTGGATTTTTGTCTTTTCTCCTTAACTGTTGTTTCTACTTAGGAACGCCGCCAAAATACAATCATTGTATTGATGGTATATTATATACCACTAGCTTCTGCCCGCGACTTCGTCCGCGGAAATTACACCCTCCCGCCATTGGCCCTCTTAGAGGTGGAATTTCGAAAAACCCTTTCTTACTGGATACCTATTCTTCACAAAGAACCAGCAGTTTAGGCTGTGCATTGATACCTATATCAGTCAGTCAGGACTTTGAATTTTATATATAATACAACATTATTTTTAGTGTATGCGAAACCCGAAACACGTGTCTAGTATTTTTATGTAAAGAATCTATGTACAAAAATTTCAAAACTGTATCATGAAAAATCACAAAGTTATAAGCTTGTTAAGTTACCTGTCTATCCGTACAAAAACATGCTCACCCGCGCCGCTCACGCCGCGCCGTCTTGCGCTCATTGATAATAGTACCTAGGTACCTAAGCGTTCGGCGCGGAGATTGGATAACCTACTTATTGTCGCTCGGTATCCAACTTTTTTTAAATACTTATTTTTGGGACAAAATATAACATGGGGTAAAAATTATTGGAATCGATCCAGTTACTTATTCTGAACAAACTATTTTCAGGGTTCGCATACCTATACTAAAAATAACGTTGTATAGATGATTTTGTCGGCATGTCACGAGTAGGTACTGTGAGAGGGATTTCTGAAAGTGAACTCTTAAATTTTTACTTGATGATTTTATATTTTATGTTTAAGAACAACTTTATTTCTCATAAGAATTGTAAACATAATTCACTTACTGAGAAACAATATCTAAAACTAAGATTAATAATTAGAGCGCACAGATGTACGTATATAAAATAACAAAAGCTATATAATCGAAATAAAAACCTCAAACACTAAGATAGAGGAGACTTTTACGGAAATGGAAAAAGCTGTGAACTCTTTTTCTGAACAGTTAACCTCACTTGAGGTAAAGATTGCAAGCCTGGAAATAGAACGTAACTCCATAGTAACTAAATTAACTGCACTGGAAGAAAAGGCGGAGTCCTTCGATCGTGCCCTTGTAAAAACTTGCATCGAGCTTCGCAACGTACCCAAGAGAGCGAAAGAAACTAAAAAGATGCTTTATGACGCCTTACAGGAACTTTCAAAACAACTCGAAATAAAATTACAAGTGTCCGACATACGCGATGTATCACGACAACCTTCAAAAAAAGAAACTCCAAATTCTACCCTAACAGTCGAATTTACGAACACGCTGACTAAAACCAACTTTTTGTCAGCTGTTAAGGACTACAACAAAATAAATCCAAACAACAAGTTGAACTCAACGCATCTGGGTATAGAAGCTCCAAAAACGCCAACTTACGCTGCGGAACAATTAACTCCCAACTCAAAACGGATCTTTTACCTGGCTCGTAACTATGCCAAGATGAACCAATACATGTTTTGCTGGACCGCGGACGGGCGCATTCTGATGAAGAAGAATCCTGACAGTCCCTCTATTGTTATTAAAAGTGAATTACAAATCCAAAAGATGTCTGAACCGACTGCACCTGACAATGTATGACTAGGTCATCCTTTGAGAAATGTAATTTTTCTGTTAACGGTTATTTCTGCAACTACTTTTAATTTTGTTATTACTTTATCTGCCATATTAATTAGGCTAGTTTTTGTAAACTACTGCACACCAAACTCCACCACAAACCCTTTACACAATTCTCATTTAGTAAAACTTTTTCCTAGCAAAAAGTTTAAACACTATAACACTACACAATGCTCACATTCACTCATAATAACCGTCCCTATGTTCTCACTGCCTCAATCCTATAACCTTATATATTACACTCTAATACCCTTATTTTCATACAACTATGTCTAATTCGATATATGATGTAATGTCTGATCTTGACCAATTTTCTGTATCTGAAACTCACATTTGTACCCCCGAAGCAACGAAATCATACGTTAAGAACGAAAGTGTCTGGCTTACTACTTTAACGCAAAATATCCGATCAATTAACTGTAATTACTTAAACCTCCAAACCCTAATTCATCGTATGAATATTGACTCTACATAATTATACCACATACAAAACAACCAAACACCTTAATCAGAGCGACGGGGTAGTGGTCTATGCTAAGTCAGATATGATAACCACTTGTGAAGAGCCCGACTTTCTTGAATCAGCCTCGTGCTTACTTGTGAAGATAAATTCAGAAGTGGCTATACTTTGTATTTACCGCTCCCCCTCAAACGACAACATTTGTTCATTCCTTACTGCACTCAATAACATTATTCCATCTCTCACCACTTACAAATCGGTTATCATAACTGGAGACATTAACTTGGATATCAAACCTGAAACCCAAGATTCACGAGCCCACGAATATCTCAACACCCTGGCGTATCACGGATTTCTACCAGCCCATACACATCCAACGAGAGGCAAAAACTGCCTAGATCACATTATGATTCGATCCACAGGTACAATTCTTACTCTAGTTTACGATACAACGGTAACAGATCATTGTTCTTCCCTTTTGTGTGTAAATACGCAAAACAAAAAATCCGAATCAACCCCCTCAAAAATGATATCTAAGGTAGACTATAATGCACTTGATAAAACTATGAAAAACCTTGACTTTACGGCCCCTTTTTCTTATCTCTGACCCAGACAACGCTATAGACAAACTTACACAAATAACGAAAAATGCCTTAAATGAATGCACGACATTTGTCAAAGTTCCTTCAAGTAAAAGGATATTGAAACCGTGGATTACTCCAGGGTTGCTGCGTTGTATCCGGAACCGTGATTCTCTTCACAAAAAAGTTAAGCAGTCACCAGACAATCAAACTCTACTTATCACATATAAGCGATACAGAAATTTTTGTACAACACTTTTGAAAAAAATAAAAAGAAAATTTGATTCCGAAGAACTAAATAAGGCAGTCCACAACCCTAAAAAACTATGGGACTCTATAAAAACCATCACCAATTCACAGAAAAAGAGGAACTCCTCCAACCAACTGTTAACTCACTCTCACTCGCCCAGACAGTCTTGCAATGATGTAAACGAATTCTTTGTCAACCTAGGGAAAAAACTCGCAGAAAATATAAAGACCACACAAATCCACTCAACTCCCCCTCAAACTACAAAGTTCAATAAATCGTTCGTTTTAGAACTGACAGATCCTGACGAAGTTATAAGTACCATTAACTAGCTAAGGGTTAATGCTGCTACTGGTTGGGATGGCATATCCCAAACCTTCCTAAGAAGATACGCACGGACCCTTGCACCTATACTATGCCACATTTTCAACCTTTGCTTTCATTCAGCTATTTTCCCATCTTCTTTTAAAAGAGCAATTCTTCATCCTATCTTCAAGGGTGGTGACGGAACATTACCAAACTACTATCGCCCAATAGCTGTTCTTAGTGCACTGTCGAAGGTACTTGAACGCCTCTTAAACAAGCGATTAGTCCTATACCTCGAGCATTTCAAACTGTTATCTCCCCAGCAGTTTGGCTTTCGCAGGAACAAATCCACTTGTGAAGCAGTCCATATGTTAATTGGTAATATAGTACAGAACTTAAATACTAACAAGAAGGTTCTCACTATATTCTTAGATCTTGCAAAAGCATTTGACACCGTTCCCGTCTCCACTCTTCTACTCAAGCTTGAAAGTTTAGGTGTCAGAGGGTCTTCACTTGATCTCTTCAAGAGTTATCTTACTGACCGCACACAATTTGTCACTATAGATGATTACAAGAGTGAAGAGCTACCCATTCAGTATGGTGTACCACAGGGTAGCATTTTGGAACCCACACTCTTTCTTGTGTTCATCAACGACCTTTGCAATCTTCCAATTCCAAATGCCACAATAGTTTCTTTTGCAGACGATACTGCCATCACTTTCACCGCAAATTCTTGGTCGGATCTCCAAGTTACTGCACAAGACGGCTTTAATTCCGCCTTGAAGTGGCTTTCCTCTCATACCCTTACTCTCAATGCCAACAAAACTAACTTCATCACCTTTTCAATGACCAATACTTCCCAGCCTAAAATCCCAATCTCTATAAAAGCTCATTCTTGTCCCACTCAAAATCAACTTAATTGTCAATGTCCCACCTTAACCCCAGTAGAGCAGGTGAGATATCTTGGTATAGTTCTGGACAAAAACCTTAACTTCAAATCCCATATTAACACCCTCACTGGTCGCATACGAAAGTTAATTTACATTTTTAAAACCCTGCGCCATGTAGCCAACCCGTTTATCATCCGAAACGTTTACTTTGCTCTTTGTCAGTCCATCCTAATCTATTGTATATCATGCTGGGGTGGTGCTGCTAAAACTATACTTAAGCCTCTGGAGGTCGCACACAGAGCTATTTTAAAAGTGGCTACGTTCAGACCGATACTCTCCCCAACTATCGAACTATATCAATCATGTAGCGTACTTAATGTAAGGCAACAATATATTTTACATATAATCCTTCTGCAACATCGTCGAACACCATTCAAAAAAATCTCCAAGCGCCGAAAAGACCTAATCTGCACAATTCCACCTACACGCACAGCTTTTATAAAAAAGTTTGCTCTCTATCTTGGCCCATCACTCTACAATAAAAACATTTTTACAAAAAAAAAACAACCGACTTCCAAAAAAAAACACTACAAATTGAAAAATAACTTTAATTTCGGAAGTCGGTGTCTTTGGTTCCGCATTTTCGTTTATTGACACCGACTTCCGAAATTAAAGTTATTTTTCAAATTGTAGTGTTTTTTTTTGGAAGTCGGTTGTTTTTTTTTGTAAAAATGTTTTTATTTTTCACTTTTTAGTGGGTCACTTTGTAATTTATCTAAGTTACAATAGCCTAATGCCAACTTTTCATCACCTTTTACAAAATATTGCTTTTCCCGATCCTGGGACGTTAATTGTTGAGGAGTTCTCCCGGTAAGAACCAGGAGAACTCCTCAACAATCACTCATCATACGCATTGTGACGAGCATAAATTGCTTAGCAACCATATTAAAGTAATCGAATCGCAACCCGTGAAATATTTGTCATTAAGTTGTTCCGATGGCCATCTGTGGTCTTCATTATCAGCTCCACTTTACCAAATGATGATTTCCGAGACCAAATGCTCAAGTTACTATAAAAAATACCCAAATCGCTATAGGTTTGCCTATAAAATTTGAGGGTTTCCCTCGATTTCCATGGGATCCTCTCATGAGATTCCAACTTGATGATAATGAGACCACCTCGAGAGTATACCCTTTCAAAAAAAGAACTTTTGGAATCGGTCCAGCCGTCTTCGAGTAATCGGTGAACATACACAAGGTAGCTACTAACTGTCCTTCGTCTTCATCATCAGACCCTTAATGACAGTCACAACCTATCTAGGTGTAAAGTTCACATCAATACAAATTAATCAAGCCCAAACACAAGGTAACTGCTGTAAATCGTTGAGGAGTCCCCTCGACTGTCTTTCGGCTCCATCATCAGATCGACTCCAGACCATCATTAAATTGTAGTGCTTTAAAATACTTAATGAAAAAAATAACAAACGTACTAGTCGCTCCTACGATTTTCGAATGTTCCCCTCGATTTCACTGGGATGCCATCATCAGATCCTGGTTTCCTTATCATGGGACCACCCTTGGCATATCTCCTTTTCAACAAAAAAAGAATAATAAAAAACCGGTTCATAAACGACGAAGTTATCCGCGAACACACATAAAAAAAAAAAATATATATATATATACGGTCGAATTGAGAAACCTCCTCCTTTTTTTGAAGTCGGTTAAAAACAAAATAGCAAAGAGAAAAATAATAAATGTGGTAAAAAAAAATATATGGTGTATTTTTATCTTTTATGTGGAGGTATATAGTTATACAAACTGTATCTTTAATTTCTGTAATTGGTCTTAAACCGTAGGGGATCGAGAGGGAGAGGTAGAGGGCCCCCGTCGTTCAGGGGATCAGACTGGAATAAATCGTTTTAATTAAAGAAATAAATAAATATCCAGGTACCGAAACGTGTAGCAATGATATACTATAGACTCATCAACATCCACAGCTTGCATGATTATTAATCTTTGTAGCATACAACATGTTTAAGCACTTCCCATCACCCTCCTTCTTTCTCAATGTGAATTCCATTCCTCCCAAAATCGGAAAAGTTTCTGAAATACAATTTGAGACAGATTTAGCGAGCGATTAAGAATTAAATGAATTTAAACGTGCACCGAACAAATGGTACTCAAACAAATAGAATTGTTTCACGGAGCTCACGGGGCTCGCGGGGCTGGCGGGGCTCGCGAGGCTCACGGGGCCCGTGACTGAGCTGAACCATTCTCACTTTAAGAAAACTTTCTTGATGTATGATAATATGTTTCAAGATTTATTTGTCTAGGGCTCCCCTCGATTTGTAAAAAGAAGTTGTCAGTACTATACTCGTTCCCCCACTCCGCCGTACCACTAATACAATGTGTTGCCAGACGCGTGGCAACAATATAGTAAATAAATGTTCCCTTATTTTTTTGCAAGAATGAACTTTCTTTCTTTCAAAATAACTCCATCTTCTTTGATAAAAGTTTGGGATTTAAACTTTGTTCAATGAAATTAAGCCAACACTTGCGTGACATTAGAATATGGTGAAAAGTCACAAATACGAATTTCAAAATACCGATTTTTATAATTCCGAATGGTTCAAAATTCCTAATATAACAACTCCGATTTATCTTTCGTTCTATTTTTATAATTCCGAAATTTCAATATTCCTAACGTTTATAATTACCTACTATTTTCAAAATACCGAGTTTCAATACATCGAGTAACAAAAAGTCCGAATTAATGATAATTCGAAACATCAAAAATACGAATTCCGATTAATTTAGAATTCCGAAATAAAATCGCCTTGTAAAACTGAATAGCAAGACAAATATACGAGTAGAATACGAAATTTCGACGCACAAAATATCGATAAATGCTAATACGATGCTACGAAATTGCGATGCACGTTACTGCGAAAGCTTCGCGGGGCCTCTATTTCTGAGTAAAGGGTTAAAATTAACCTAACCAAACCTCGGGGTGCCCTTCGCTCGCTCTTGCATCCTATGTCGACGGAGCCCTGCGGTAAAGGGTTTAAAGTAACCTAACCAAACCTAACCTCGGGGTGCGCTTTGCTCGCTCTTGTATCCTAAGTCGCTGTTGTATCTTATATCGACGGAGACCCGCTTCGCGGGGCCCCTATTTCTAAGTAAAGGGTTTAAAGTAACCTAACCAAACCTAACCTCGGGGTGCGCTTTGCTCGCTCTTGTATCCTAAGTCGCTGTTGTATCTTATATCGACGGAGACCCGCTTCGCGGGGCCCCTATTTCTAAGTAAAGGGTTTAAAGTAACCTAACCAAACCTAACCTCGGGGTGCCCTCCGCTCGCTATTGCATCCTAGTGTCGACGGAGCCCCGCTTCGCGGGGCCTCTATTTCTGTGTAAAGGGTTTAAAGTAACATCAAGCAACAGCAAGCATGCAGCATGGAAGTAAACACGCAGCATGTAGCAAGCATGCAGCATGGAAGCAAACACGCAGCACGCAGCATGGAAGCAAACACGCAGCATGCAGCAAGCATGCAGCATGGAAGCAAACACGTAGCATGCAGCATGCAAGCAAGCATGCAGCAAGCATGCAGCATGCAAGCAAGCATGTAACATGCAGCAGGCATGGTTTATGTCACGGCTCCGGCGCTACGGTTCTCCGGCGGCCCCACGCGTGCTAATCGTCGCAGACGGCTTTCGCTCACCACCGCTCGCTCACAGCCTCCTGCTCCTCAGCCCGCGGGCCGCCTCGCCCCTACGCGCCTACGCGATTTTAAATTACACTCTAGGGGTAGGGCAGACAAGACTGCGTGGAGTCGGATTTACAGCGATTCGTTTCTGTCACTAAAACCTAATTTTTAGCAAATGTTTTAGAGCTAACAATTTTATTATAAATGAACATTCGGAATAATACACATTATATAATACAACACTTAGGACATATAACTTTATTTCATGCAAAATTAGGAGATTCAATTATTATAGTTCTCGATATTATGACAGAATAGGTTTAGAAGTAAAGATAATTATGTAATACAAAATTTCGAATGTTTGAACATTATGGTTATTGAAGTTTATAGCAAACGTGTTATGGATAATGATTTTCGGACAAACAATTTTAGGAGAAGAAAGGGGGTACCAAATTATAACAGGTTATTCGGAAAATCGAAAGTCGGAATGACGTTTTTCGGACCGAGAACCCATCGAGCATTTGATTCTTCGAATTTATGAAAATCGGAAAACAAACAAATCGCATTTATGACTTTCGGTAACATAAATTTCGTGATTTTTAATAATAGACATTATAATTCTTAGGTATTACGAAATTCGGACATTTGAAAATCGGAACATCGAAATTCGGAATAAAATATTTCGGAATATTTGGGTGTTCCCGAAAATTGTATTTATGAGTTTATTGCACAAAAATCTACGGCAAAATTTTCAACCTTAATATTGAAATTGTGATGTATCGAGAATGTTCCAGCGTGATCCACGATCGTCACTCGAGCGCCAGCGAGTGCAACACTGATCCAACTCGTATGAGTTAGCGCCGACCAACTTGCCTAATCTATCAATGGAGGCAAACTAGAGTCGCGTCAAACGTATGCACCGACACGAGCAGACACATCACAGATAAGGTGCAAAAGGTCCATTTGAAAAGATTAAAAGACAAGTCAAAGACCTATCTAAAAACGTCTTCACAAGTATGTGGTGGTCACACGGGATCGGGTCGGCGAGATTCGGCACAGCCGGGCGGCAAAATCGAATATATATTCCACCCGGCTGTGCCGAAACGTTCCTAATAATTCCGACCCGAACAAGCTTATAGCACGCCTCACAATCACTATCGTCAAGAGAGAGAAATACATCATCGTTCGGTGAGCCATTTCAGGCCAATGCTCGCAGTCAATGCCAATAAAGAAACGTGGACACATAAGACCTCGTTAATTGACATGCTGACTATAAACCCGAAGAAATACAGAGAAAGACACATAGGTACTACATACTACAAAGAAAATTAATATAAATTATAAATAAAACTTAAAAAAAATTCATTAAAGAAGATGGCGGGACGAGCTGTAGAAAACAAACGACCAGTGTTCGAAGGTTTCGATCCAGAGCGCAACCCTTTTTCCCAGCTGGGAAAGCAGGGATGATACAGGCTAACAGTACCAATGTTTTATAGGAAAATGCTGCTATACTGTAAAATAATATTTATATGTTGGACTATAATGTACTATATTACCTAATTAATTATTAGTAAGTACAGAAATTATTTTCATTTCAAAATTCATACGTCGTGTAGCTATATTACATTTAGATGTACCTAGTAAGAATAGATAAGTTGTTGTGGTTTTTATGTCTTTTTTGTACTGTGCGTCTTGTTTGTGCAAAATAATCATGTTTCTAAGTTTTAAAGCGTTCTCTTTCCTACTATTTTGCTGTGCCCAGATGGGTCTATAATGATCTCCTTATATTTTTAAGATACCACCACCTAAGTGCACAATACACATTGTGGAATGCAATAAATGATTGAGTATAGGTACAACTTTAAATTCCAGACTATTCCGAGGACCCTTAGAGGACGTTGTTATAAGCGGACCTTCTGTTTCTTTTTACAAAGAGCGATGGCTGAGCGCGGGGGCGTGTTCCCAGCAGTGTGGCGCGCGGCGGGGCGGCGGGGACACACGCGGAGATTGTAGACGCGTCACGTGGCACGATATTCGCTGAACTTGGTTGTTACCGGCTACGTCAGGAACAATGAGCTGGAAATGAGGTAAAGTAGGTTCAAATCAAATTTTTATTTCCTAGAATATTATTCTAATTACAAAGGTGAGATCTTAAAACCTTAACGTCACTGCTTTCTACCTGAAAGCAAGCGTACGCTTATTGTACACATTATAAAAGGAAGAAAGGAAGGATTATATTGGTTAAGAAAGCACTGCATGCAATTTAGCAAAGATTAAGTATGGTATGGTAGAACTTTGGGTATTATTTATTTATTTATAAAATAAGTTGGGAATTATAAAATAGCATCATAAAAGCAGGCAGTAGGAAGGTGTGGGCAGACGTCTAGTACTCCCAAATTTTATCAGTTATGTTTGAGTGCCATAGAATACGGGGCGGACCTATTGCCATCAACCGGGCACAAACCACGGGACTCAGGGCTGCGGTGAAAAATTTTGATGGAAAAACCCCTTTGCCCAACCTGGAGAGACTGAACCCAGAATCATGCTCAGTGATCGCACTTGCATGGGCATCATCTTGGAAACAAAAGTGAAACTTCGGAGTAAGTAGTCTGGTAACACTTACTTTGCTCAAATATATTCTTCTGCTGCAACTACAAACAACATGGACACGGACAATCTGCGTTAATTTAAATTGTAATCGTTTTCAGCAACACTTTTTGCAAGCTTTATTGAGTAACTGCGGGTTAATGGCAGAGCTCGTGTTTATAACAGTTTGCCATGTTGTGGGCACACGACGGGATGTAATTATAGCCAGACACGCTTTTACCTAGTATTACGAGTGGCAACATTCATTACCGATGTTGACTGTTAGTAGATAGCTAGGTACTAGATGGTACTATACTACAGTAATACGTCAAGCTGTGCTAGTCAGGGGCGGTAGTCACAGTTAGACCTTCAAGATTATAGCCCTGCCGGCACTATTAATCACTTTCGGCATAATGATGGCGATTATTTACTTTGGAAAACACGGAACACGGCACACTCTCTTGACACCTGATATAAACGTCAAGATAGCGGCAAACGATTATTTCCGATTTCGGCCGCATGCAGGCTTATCTTGCGCGCGCTCTATGTACAATGTGACGGTGGTGATCATTGATAATTGATCTGACTGACGCTTTAAAAAGACATTACATTAATTGCTAACATTATTATTTTTTATATATGTCAACATGTTTCCCTATAGCCTAACACAGGTTTAACGGAATGACGATTCAGTCAGTGCCTGACAGCAACCGCCATCATTCCTTCCATAACTATGTTTATGCTCTGACATGTGCTGGTACATATTCACTTCTCAGCTTTTTCCCAACTTTTCAGATACAGTTAAACGTAACAGGCGGAATGATATGATACGCGGACGCAGAGCTAAAACAGCATTAATGAGGAAGAGCATATTCTGTATAGCCCCGCAAGTTTTTAACAAAATCCCAAAGCAAATCAAACAGTTAAATTTAAATGGGTTTAAAAAGGAACTTAAAGAGTTGCTGTGTATAAAGTGTTATTATACCTTAAACGACTTTTTGAACGATACGACTTTGCCATCCTAATTTAATTGTAATCTTTTATACTGTGAAATCTCTCTTTGATAGTTGATAGTTTGACATTGAATAATACTCTGACATTAACCTAGATTCCTAATATTTAACTGACATGCCTCATATATTATTGTGACATTAATTCGTAATTATTTATTCAATAGTATCAATATTAACCAAATATCTTTATTTTTGTATTTTGTATTTGCAAAATTTTATTTTGTTGTACCTACCTGATATTTTTGCGCCCACGTCGCAGAATGTGATGAGACCATTTGTTAATTTAAGACCATATGTACCATGTTCGGACAAATAAATGAATTTGAATTTGAACTTATTGGTTTGCTGTTTGTTCAGGGTTGAATTTAAAGATAAAGGAGAGTGGCTCAAATTGTTACAATGTAACCGTCCTAGCAATCAGACTTCATTCCTAAAACACCATCCGCTGCAAGAGATGACACAGTCGCGAAGGTTATAAGACATAGTTGTACATACTGACATGTCACGTAATGCCTCTGCAAGCATCGTATACGCAGCTTTACGAATATCCCTGCGACCCTTTATCAAGTCTTATGGATAGGATGAACTTCGACTTTTGACCTATCGAAAGGTAAACCCTTTTGACACTTGGGGTAAGTGAATAGACACTATTTATTAAAATATCCGTCGGTCGATGAACAGGGTACTTATGTGCTTATTACAAAACTTAGACAATCTTGTAGTGCTTGTATTTAAATCACCAAACAGATGCATAACACAATAACAACACATGATAATGATAAATGATAAATGATTTATTTTCTGTAAGTAGGTTTTTACAAACACTTTTACACGTCATCATATTTTTTAAAACTAGATGTGGTCGGCGTTTCCTATCTGACTACTCTGAGAAGAAAGGCCGAAACAAACTCAGAGGTCACAGTCTCTTTTAAAGTCCAGACAAAATCTTGGTCAGATCGTGTGAAGACCATGTAGATTGATGTCTGAAATGGTCTTTTGAGGAAAGAACCACACAGATTGAGCGGACCTGTCCAATCAGTGCACGCATTTGTCAAAAATCGTGCAGCTCGACTCAGAAATGAGGAGCTCAACGATTCGACGAACAATACCAAAGAAAGGACATTTGGGTAGGCCGCGTAAATTACTCAAACTGCCAGATCATGATTAAAACTAAGGAACACAGAAAAAAAAAATGACCCACATAGTCCTCACATTCACAATAATTAAATGAAAAGGAAAAAAAAAATACTTTACAAAGTAAATATTCATGTCATTGTCTAAATAAAATTCATCAATGTCAATGTGTATATAAAAATCCGGACATAATCTTTGAGGACCATGTAGATTAGTGTCTGAAAAGATCTTTTGAGGAAAGAACCACACAGATTGAGTGGACCTGTCCAGTCTGTGCACGCATTTGTCAGTAACCGTGCAGCTCAACTCAGAACTTCAGGAGCTCAACGATTCGACGAACAATACCAAAGACAGGACATTTGGGTAGGCCGCATAAACTACTCAAACTGCCAGACCACGATTAAAATGTACACAATGACCCACATAGTCCTCACATTCACAATAATTAAAATAATATAATACTTTATACAGTAAATGTACATGTCATTGTGTAAGTAAATAGATACTTAAAAGAAAATATTAAAGTGTAAAAAATTGCAAAATAACATTCACTGTCTAAACCTATTGGAGCAGCTCAATCCCAAGCCTTTTTGTCCTCAATATAGTCTTTTACAGTATAATAGGCTTTCTGGCATAGTTTTCGCTTTATAAAAGCTTTGAATTTATTTAGGCTTAGTTCTTGAATGTGGCTAGGAAGTTTATTATAAAAATGTATACATTGGCATCTAAACGAGCCACCTATTTTCTTGAGCCTTGTTGTAGGAACAACAAATTTGTGTTTGTTCCTAGTATTTGTGTTATGGATATCACTGTATTTTTTAAACAGATTAATATTTTTATGTGCATACAAAAGATTATCATAAATGTACTGAGAAGGCACAGTCATTATATTAATCTCTTTAAATTTGTCTCTGAGGGAGTGTCTAGGACTTAATTTATAAATAGAACGAATTGCCCTTTTTTGTAAAATAAAAATTGTCTGAATATCGGCGGCATTTCCCCACAACAGAATACCGTACGACATCACACTATGAAAATAACTAAAGTAAACTAAACGGGCTGTCTCTAAATCAGTCAAATCACGAATTTTCCTAACGGCGTATGCTGCAGAGCTAAGCTTTTTTGACAATTTATCTATATGGGGGCCCCATTGAAGCTTGGCATCCAACGTTATGCCTAAGAATACTGTGGTATCTTCGGGTTTTAACTCTTCATCCTTAATGAGAACACTAGTTTCTACTTGTCTAACGTGGGGTATCGTAAACTTAATACATTTCGTTTTTTTTCCGTTAAGAAGTAGGTTATTGACATTAAACCAGTTAACTACTTTTGCAAGGGCGTTATTTACATTGTCAGTAACCAGCTGCTGACGTTTGATTTTAAACAAAAGAGAAGTGTCATCTGCAAACAACACTATATCATGATTATCCTTTATGAGGTACGGCAAGTCATTGATATAAATAAGGAACAAGAAAGGACCAAGAATTGAGCCCTGGGGGACCCCCATTCTTACTACAGATCCGGGTGACCTTTTTCCGTTAACATCAACTCTCTGAATCCTATCACTCAAGTAAGAAGTAAGAAGATCCAGAGAGGCGTTCCGGATTCCGTAGTGGTGCAGTTTCCTGATTAATGTTTCATGAAGAACACAATCGAATGCCTTGGACAAATCGCAAAAGACGCCCAAGGCATCGCATTTGTCCTCCCATGCATTATAAATATGTCCTAAAAGTTCAACTCCTGCATCGGTAGTCGAACGACCCCTTGTAAAACCGAACTGTTTATTATGCAGTAATTTATTTTTATTAAAAAATCTTTGCAATTGATTCAAAATAAGTTTTTCAAAAATTTTACTAAAGGTAGGTAGTACTGAAATAGGTCGATAATTAGTAGGGTCTGATGTACTACCCGATTTAAACAACGGTATTATTTTACTGTTTTTCATAAGATCAGGAAACTCACCACGGTCAATACAATTATTAAATATAACAGCTAAAGTAGGTGCTACAATGTTTATAATCGACTTAGCAACATCCACAGAATTACCCCATAGATCTGCGGTCTTTTTAACATTTAACGTGTGAAAGGTTTTAATTATATCGTTACAGGTTACATATTCAAAGTGAAATTCAGAATCACAAACTGAAACGTTTTCTTTAAGTAAAGACTCTGCGGCAGCGGGTGATGAGTTAAGAGATTTAGTAGTTGATACTGGAATCTCTGCAAAGAAATTTTCAAAGGCCGCGGCGACTTGAGAATCTGATTTAATTATATTGTCATCAATAGCAAGGCTGTAGTCACTACTTCGGGTGCATGACCTTCCCGTTTCGCTATTAATGACATTCCAAGTCGTTTTAATAATGTTGCTACTATTTTTAATTTTTGAACTCAAATAACGTGACTTGGCAATACTACAAACTTTTTTAAATATTTTAGAATAATTCTTAACGTATAAATTAAATTCAGCAGTGTTTATACAAATCCGTTCTTCATATAATTCATAAAGTCGTTTTCTACTTTTATGTATACCAATGGTGGCCCAGTCACTGAAGGAAGCGTTACTATTAACTGATAATCTTTTTGGAATAAAAGTGTTATCAAATTGTGTGCAATACCTCTTCTACATACTCTTCTACATCTTACCATCTACCTCAATAGAGTCTCTTCAACGACGTATAGATAAAATTCAAAGACCTGACTGACTGATATATCAACGCACAGCCTAAACCACTGGGAGACATGAAATTTGGAGTGTGTGTTCTTTGTGAAGAGTAGGTATCCACTAAGAAAGGGTTTTTCGAAATTGCACCTCAAGAGGGTGAATGGGGGGAGGGTGAAATTTCACGCGGACGAAGTCGCAGGCAGAAGCTATTATTTTATAATCAAGCACGTTTTTTTGTTATTTTTTATCAATTCATTCTGATTTGCTTGGTTTACCTAAATAATAAACCTGTACCTACAGTATAAGCAACTGGCCGTGACCTTATGAGTTTGTATCCTAAAAGGCACTCGTAGTTCTCAAGTAGAATTATAAAATAAGCGGTAATGTAATGATACGTCTCTGCACTTTACCTAACGCAAAACAAAGGAACGCGGCAAAGTCTTATTAACGTCAGTCTGTTCCGACGACAAATTGTGCACACTCGGGCGGACTGCACGGACACCGAAGGAAATTCCTCTTAATATTATTTGCGTAAATACAAAGTTAGTCAAAACAAAGCACAAATCTTCCTACACACAGTACATCTAGACAATTTAAAAACAAAGGCTCCCAGACGGGGGACAGGGACGGAGTTTATATCCTCCAACTGTAGCGAGCAAATAACAACAAATCTTATCAAACTTCTAAACAACTACAAACGATGTTTGAAAAAAACTTTTTATCACATATATTTAAAAAGAGCTAGTTTATTCTTCGTAAACAGGGACTAAAATAGCTCTTTAATCCCTAGGGACTGAAGTGATTTGTATTTAGAATATTGTTAGTAAAAGTTTCAATCACCAAAGAGATCAATCACATACATTGTATGAACAAGTAACAGGCTGTATGTTAAAGAAAAACGCGCGCGAGCCAATTAAAAAAAAGTTTGTGAAAAAATATAAAACGCCCGAAAAGCATTTTGCCTTTGTTCGTAATTGTTTACTCAAATTAGGATTTTACTTAGTTTTATAAAAAAAATAGTATTAAGTAATTTTATTTTTCAAAGTAAGAAAATGTATACCAAGTAATTTTAAGTAAATAAATAAACATACTCTTACTATTCTTATTCATAAGATGCACTTACTATTTTTTTTTTATAGAGGGTGATAAAAAGTAGAGTGTCCACCTCGGGAGCAACACTATTTTAAGCTCGAGTGACGTACTTTGAATCCCTCGCTGCGCTCAGGATTCTACTTTAGAACCCCTCGTGGCACTTGGGATTCTACTCTGGATTCAAAGAAACACTCTCGCCTTTAAAATAGTTGTTTGCTCCCTTGGCAAACAATCTACTATTATTGGCTGGCATCGTAGGCCCATAGCGTGTTAGTACTCGTATTACAAGTAACTTAAAGATATAACTATGTTAACTATGTTAGTAGTACAGTTGCCAGCACATCAACTTACCCCACTTTGACCTTGAACGCGTTATGAGCAACAACAGCGAGAATCGTGCGAAAGAGATATATAGCTTTTTGTCTGTCCTTACTTGTAATGTTTCGTGCTGCAGTGCGTACAGTCGGTGACCAACATTGTCTTAGTCAAGTCGGCATATCTTGTTAAGCCATTTTAATCATTATCTTCTTGTCGTTAAAGTTGAAAAGCTTTTAAGTAACACGGCAAAAACAAGTGGGTAAATTAAAAAAAACTATAAGTCCTCAAATGAGTAGGTCGAAGTAAAAGTTTACTTCGTGGGGTAGATGGATATTAAATTGATCTAAGTGACAAAAGTCAGTCTACCTATGCCTAAACAGCGTCTGCGGCGCACAAACATTAATTCTAAAACGTTTGAAGTAAATCGTGAAAAGCATTTTTAATGAATTTGGTGAAATCAAAGCGTCATGTCGCAACTTAATGACTATACAAAACATTGCTGGCTGGATGTTGTCTATAATATTAGTCAGTATTTGGAGATTCTGCGTGACGTCATGCTGCCGACTGTGCGAATTGCTTATCTATCCTAACACTGATATTTACTTCGTGCAAGATAACTGCCCGATCCACCGTGCAGGCATTGTGAAGAATTGGTTAGCTGCTCAAGAAGGTTTAACTATTATTTACTGGCCATCTAAAACTCCCGATTTGAACCATACTTATAGAAAACCTATGGGGTCAAATCTTTTTAAATTGGGACAAATCCGAAGTGCGAAATAAAAACAATTTGGCTGAGATCGTGTCATCGACATGGGAGCACATGAGAGGAAAATATTTGTGTTGGAACATGGTGTGCGGTATGCGTAGCCGCTTACACAAGCTAAAGAAGAAGACGGTGCGCCACTCCGCTACTAACTAATCTACTTATAAGTATTTTAAAACACACTATGTAAGTAAATGCTCAATTGAATGAATGCTAAACCATTAATGGCTAATGTTGCAGATTATGTGGTGATGTTATTGTTATAAATGGAAATGCATTTTTCTATTTAAATAACATGTTGATTCACTACACATAATTATACTTAGCTATA
Source organism: Mesoligia furuncula (assembly GCA_916614155.1). NCBI lineage: Eukaryota > Metazoa > Arthropoda > Insecta > Lepidoptera > Noctuidae > Mesoligia > Mesoligia furuncula. Next base: position 29,556,310 of record OU744803.1, read on the forward strand.
AATCTATAAAACATAACAACAACAACAATCGATAACAAACTTCCAAGCATTAGCAATGACTTTTTTTTAAATGTTTATAAATGGTTAGGTTTGGATATGATATTATAAAATGTAATAATTTTGAACTATGAGCATTTAGTTACTTTATCTTACTTTAATGAAATAATAAACATTTTTATTACTTGCAATGATTTTGTTTCATTTCTATACAAACTACCCATTTAAAATAGTAGATTGTTATACAAGGGTCGGAAGGAATCAATTCCCATACGAGGCATTTAGACGCCCGAGCGCAGCGAGGGCGGCTATAGTCCGAGTGGGAATTGATGACTTTCACCCGCGTTAAACACTCTACTTTTCATTTCGAATTTAAGGAAAGTAAAAACTAGTAGTTTTTCTAAAATATTTATTGATATTAATTACATGAATAATAGGTACCTATTTATTAGTCTTTTTTAAATTTGAAGTATGCAACACACCACGTCCCCGCCACATGAGTAGATTCTGTGTCACCACCGCGGGCCGTCCCGCTTACCAGGGCCCGTATTATTATCATTCTGTCTGCATTCTTACTTTTACCATTTTTCATAAATTACTTAGGAAACACGATAATCTTGATAAAAATTACTAAAAATTGTGTTGCGACGTGACACTTTTTAGTGCTGACCGTCCACCCACCTTTTTTATTTCGATTCAAAACTTGCATACAGCCTAATCGATACTCGCAATAAAAAAAAATGAAAAAAAAATTGTAGAAACTGAATAAAAACTCTCTAAACTAACAAAATGTATTGAAATGTAAAGTGTTTGCAGAATATCCCATCTATAGAATTAATTAATTATCATCATTCTCAAAAAAAACTTCTGGAAAGCCTACCTAAAAAAAATTTATTGGGAATTCTGTAATAAACTATTAGAAAGTATCAAAAATAAAATCCACAATAAATAATTGTCCAATAAATTAAAATAATTTTAAACAGCAAGCGCATTCCGAATATAAATTCAATTATAGAAGCATTTCGGCGCGAAATTCACTAAATGAGGTACCTTATTGACATGATATTAGAAGAGATTGAAATTATATTAGAAAAGCATAAATCATTATTATAGGTACACAATGCTTGTTGTATTTATTGCTTAAAATAATTTTATTTTATTTCCAAATATCGATTACATTCGTCATATTAATTACTCGAGTCAATCGAAATTTAAAAAAAAAATGGTTGGAATAATCGCATTCACACATCATTGCAATAAAAAAAAAAACAATAATGGTCGGCGATTCTGAACACAAATTGAGTAGTGGTAATGATTAATACGTATTATTGAACCTGTGTTTGAATATTACGTTAAAACTTGGGCATTTTCGTGTTGTTTATAATATTATCAATAACATTTGTCACATTTTAAATCTTATCTACATCTGCGTGTGTGAAATTTGTGAAAAGTAAAAATGTAAACACACACGATTGGCGCGAAACTTCGACATTAGATATCAAAAAAACTTCATTACCACTACTTATTTATCTTAAACTATGGATAAATTCGTCCAATAATTAAATGATGTATATTCACAGCCCCATATGGTAAAGTCAGGATGTTCGAAATCCCAATTTTTATGTTTTTTAGCCTCGACCACAACTGACATCAAAATGGTGATTATCGTACTTAAGTATGTTGAATTTATTCAAGGTAAATTATTAACTTGTGCGCTAAATATGAAAGATTTAATGGCGTTAACATAATGAGCTTTTTATCCAACTCTCCTAGTTAACGCACATTCATAAGATTTGATGGGTAGCATAATAAATATTTACATAATCAATTAAGGGTGTCGTATGGTCTGACTGAGCTGACTACCTAACTAAATTTAGTTCTATTTTCAAATTTCATTCCCGCCCTAGGGAGGGAAGCAATTACTATGAGTATTTCCCGCCCAAGGGTGAGAAGCAGCGTTTTCCACCCGCTATTCGGATCAAACAAACACTACTTTCCGAGTATGAGAGATGAAAAGATATTTCCCGACTTCGTTCGTTAAAAAAAAAGAAAAAAAAACATAATATTTAATTAAAAACAAAACATTGCTAACAAAAAGCTGTATTTATGTTTCTCCTGGTTTCGAACACAGATAACGATGATTATCGAGCTGCCTTAGTGACCATGAGACCAACCCAACTCTTGTAATATGTTTTGAAATTCGACCTTAGTTGGGATGATACGCGCAATATTCTAAAGAATTTAAACCATATGACACATTTTCATAAAGTTCATTATCGCACAATCACAACCAGCTATTTAGATAATGAATCATGGAATTTAGATATTAACAGTAGACAACTTTAAAATGTTACTGATTTGCGATATTTCTTTTTATTCATCCACCCTCGCCTTGGTTTTTTTTTTAGTAGTCGTGAACATGATAATTGGCTGCCAATTATTAGTATGGTTGCGATTGGGTGATTTTAGAAACGTTGAAAACTCCACCAATCATACCAAGGATACTTTCTTTCTAACACTATACAGCGCGTCGTAGTTATAGATATGTATAGAGTTTACATTGATGTGCTGCAGTCTGTACATAAAAAATTAGGCACACAGATACAATCTAAAACATTTTAAAAAACATAACATAAAATAAAAAGAAACCATCAGGAAGGTTTATCAAGCGCCATGTGTGGCATATAGCTTGATAAACCTATCCATTGTAGGCCCTTCTAACCTTTCAGAAAATACCTTCAGGATGCTATACAATGCGAGTTTAGTTAAAACTGAAAATGACCTTTTTGTTTGAAAGGTGACTTGATCGAGATTGTTCTTAGCTATGATTCAAGAAAATCGGTTCAGCCGTTTAAAGATTATCAGCTCTTTTCTAGTTGATGAATTGATGTGAGCATCTTTCACAGGTCTGATTGAGTCGCAATCATAGTAGAAGAACAAAGTAGCCTTGAATTGCTGCTGCAGCATCACCTGGAATTTGCAGGATACCCCTTAACATACAGCAGAGGTATTGTGTTTGCTCCTAGGAATGGTCTCAATTAATAAGTTATAGATAGATGGTGACCAGGGCCTGATGATGGATCAGGAAAGAGAAATAAAGGTGGACCCGACAAAATGGTCCCCACGGACAATAATAACCAAACAGATGTCATTAGATAGGCATTTTATTAAAGAGCAATAACTACTGTGGCGGTTCTTATCAAATCGTTGTGTGAAAAATGTTATGGCGATGTTCCATAGGACGGACCTGGAGGGAAGATAACGGAATACTTGAATAGTAATATATTACACGGGGACGGCTAATGAAAACGCCAAACAGATGAGGCTTATTATATCCAGCAATAATGAATGATGCTATTGTAAAAAAACATAGCTGCTGTTAACTTCCAATTTTCATTAACCGTCCGCTAACGCGAGGACGCTTGGATCACTATATTTCCTACAACTTATATTAAACTTAAAGGGCCAATATACAGGGTTAAAAAAATCAGCTGTTCCCTACATTTATGTTCGTATAACTCGTCAAAATGTATAACATAACATAATCAACCTATAATGTTCCCACTGCTGGGACCCAGGCCTCCTCTCTGTGAGAGGGAGTGGGCCGTAATCCACCACGCGTGCCCAGTGCGGATTGGCAGATGTTACATGTCTTCGAATTTTTGGTTCTAGGACATGCCGGTTTCCTCACGATGTTTTCCTTCACCGTTTTGAGAGCAGTGGTGATGAAATAATTTACACAAAGTAAAGCGCCTTTCTGGGTTCGAACCTACGACCTACAACTCGAAAGTCGCGGCGGAAAATCGTATCAGAGCTGTTTTGGATTTCATAGAAAAATCTTGTAATGAACTTTGACCACGATTAGGTTTCAAGATATGATGATGAAGCCGGTAGATAGGCACTAGCATTCCATGATAGAATATCGTATCATAGTCGTGTTTGTACGCGTGTTTTCCTAGTGTTTTAAAATATTAATTTATTATAATAAGAATTTCAGTAAAGTGAAGAGAGTTGTAAACACATTCACCACCGATTTTATTTAAACCTAAAGTCCCGACAACACACTTTGTAACGAATCGTCACAAGTAATAGGAAACATACCATCACGCTTATTTCCTCCCAATGTCGGGACGTTGTGCGCGCTATAATCGCGCGATAAACTGCTTGCGCGATGTAGGATTTTGCGTGACGTCAATGTCATGCGTAGTTCGCATGTGGCGGTGTAGTCGCCGCCACATCGTGTTGTGCTACACACATGTCCAATATTAAATTTATTGATGTACTAGCTTCTGCCCGCGACTTCGTCCGCGTGAAATTCGTACTTTTCTCTTAAAATTTCGAAAATGTATGTTTATGATCTTATCATTTATTTAGATAAATAAGTATTCGGGCCAATTTTTAAGTTTATAGATCAAAGAGTTTTTGTATTTTTCAAATAAACTTTTCACCCCAACAGGGGTGGAATTTTGAAAAATCGTTTGGGATGTGTTCATAACTTGACTTATGGCCGGTTCCTATATTTGAGAAACGATCCGTTTTAGTTACGAATAGTAGTTTTATATACGAGGCGTAAGCTAAAACCGTTCCTATAAAAAACGTCTCGTCGTGCAACTTACTGACGGCTTGCAACTAACGGATGGGAGGGTACCGGTAGGCGTATTGTATGGAGATGGGAGTCTATGGTGTTCCTATAAATATTTTAAACGTCCGTAGACTGTCAAGATAACTATTCGTAATGTCATTTGGTTACCGGCCAATTTCGGTCGGTTAGAGTAGAATTTCATAAGTATTTCAGTGTTTTCGCCTGGTTTTGGCTTTTAAATTTTGAAATGTCGAGTTCAGATAGTGATAGAGAAGTGTTTGATATTGTATCAAACTCCAGTGTAACTGATTCAGACGAAGATAATAGGCGTGATAGAATAATAAAGAAAGAGTGGATTATTTATATTTAGCGTTGCTGGATCTGACGAATTTCAAGTAAGATTTCGACTCGATAAAGAATCTTCTTGACGCTTGGCGTTGATGACGTCATTTTGTTTTTTTTGTAATATATCTAATAAAAAGTATAATTAAAACAACAACAGAAAACTAGCCAAATTATCGACGCGCGTATCGGTAACAAAGACAAAGACAAAGGCCTATCACTTGCTGGGCGAGCTAAGGAATGCGGGCCTTGCATTCCAGAGATGCGTCAAGTTAATGTGACCGCGTTGTATGTATAAGAGTTTCAGGATCCAGGTTAGTATCTTGGAGGCATTTGTAAGTATTGTACACCCTAAAAATGTATTGTTGTATTACACTTCCTAGTTACAAAACTATTACTATTTAATATTTGGTTACAACAAACAAGTATCGTATTAACAGCGAGATATTAACTGTAAAATAAGAAAGATGCAGAAGAATTGGATAATTATATTTGTTTGACGGATGTCAAGTGTCAGGGCGCGCGCTAAACTGTTATAACACTTATAACGTTCCGTTAGTATAGTTCAATTCAATTGTTTGGTAAGGAAAAAAAAAATATCACGCAGATGCCTGCGATGGTATAGTTAGTTACACATCTTATAAAACTAAAAGATTAATTTGTATGTAAATCTAACTTATTTTATCTTGAATTTTGTGTTATTTCAAATTTCGATTTTGCTTATAACAAAACGCACGTTTGTCTCACATCTGCCGCACATCTGTGAAGAGGGCTCGGTATTTCAATGACCAACGGACGTTCGTCAAAAGCAGGTAAAGAAAGTAAATTGTGGAACGGTATTTACGACTCGTAGTCGGTACTCGAAAAACGGATAGTAGTTCGTATACCACGACGATTCGTTAAGTATAGGAACCGGGCATTAAAGACCCATACCCATTTTCGAGTTAATGGAAGCAAGCAATAAAATCCAACCCATAAACTTTATTACCCTTTTCCAACTTGGAAGGAGTCGATTTTTAAAAAACCTTTTTTTTTTGGATGGGAAATCATCAAATAAATGACTCCTCCAGCTCTGGGTGAAGCGGAAGGGAGTGTCAGACTCTTACTGACTAAAACCGACCCGTGTTCCTTCCTTAGCCCTTTATGTTCCGGGGTAGCGGTAACCCTTTCGGACAATCCCGCTGCCCCGGCAGGCTTCGGCCCTATCGGGCCCCATCTCTGTTGCCCTAAAACCCTAAAACACACTTTTTTATTTTTAACCGATGTCAAAAAAAGGAGGAGGTTCTCAGTTCGTCGGAATCTTTTTTCTTTTATGTACGTTCCCGATTACTCGAAGATGGCTAGACCGATTTGAAATTTTTTTTTGTTTGAAAGGGTATACTATCCAGGTGGTCCTATTGTCATCAGGTCAGGATTCGATGATGGGATCCTGGAGAAATCGAAGGAACTCTTTAAAAATATTATAGGCACACCTATAGCGATTTGGGTATTTTTTATAGTAACTCGTGCATTTGCTCTCGAAAAGCACTATTTGGTGAAGTGGAACTGATGATGAAGACCACAGATGGCCACCGGAACTACTCAATAATAAGTATTTCACGGGTTGCGATTCGATTACTTTAACATGGTGAAATGGAGCTGATGGTGAAATACCAGGAGAATTCCTCAACAATTAATGTCCCTGCACCGGGAAAAGCAATATTTTGGTAAAGGCGATGAGCAAGTTGACATTAGGCTATTGTAACTTAGATAAATTATAAACAGACCCACTAAAAAGCTAAAATAAAAACGATTTAACAAAAAAAAAACCGACCCCCATAAAAACACTACAAAGTGAAAAATAACTTTAATTTCGGAAGTCGGTGGCAAACACTAAAATACAGATCCAAAGACACCGACTTCCGAAATTAAAGTTATTTTTCACTTTGTTGTGTTTTTTGGAAGTCTATAAAGTTTATAAACCAAATAAATAATATTTTTAATACAAACTTTGTCCGCTCTTTTTATCTCCATAGGGATGGAATTTTGAACAATCGTCTGGGATGTTTCGATGACTTTTTTTTTCGTGTGGAAAATCATCAAATGACCCCTCCCGCTCTGGGTGGAGCGGAAGGGAGTGTCAGACTCTTACTGACTAAAACCCACCCATGTTCCTTAATTAGCCTTTTATGTTCCGGGACAGCGGTTACCCTTTCGGACAATCCCGCTGACCCGGCAGGATGTTTCGATGACTTGACTCAAAGATTATTTATACCAATTTTCGAGCTAATCAAGCCACGTAATAAAATACTCCCCTGTGAAATTGACTACCCATTTTCACGCAGTTAGGGATAGATTTTCGAAAAACCCTGATACACGTTATTCTTTATTTTTAGTTTTAAGTATACATACTCAGTTTCGAGCTAATCGGACAGCGCGTTAAAATTCTTCCATACAAATTTTGACACCCCCCAATCCCTTTTTTAGAGGGTAGTTTAGAAAAACAAAAAAGTCTAAACTTCATAATTTACTTAGATAAGTATTCGTGCCAAGTTTCTAGGTTATTAACTCAAGGAATAAGATTTTTCATACAAACAAAATCCCCCCGTTTTCACCTTCTTAAAGGTTGAATTTCCAAAAACCCCTTCTTAGTGGATACCTACTGTTCACAAAGAACACACCCTCCAAATTTCATGTCTCTAGGACCAGCGGTTTAGGGTGTGCGGTGATATCTCAGTCAGGTCATTGAATTTTATATAATAATAGCAAATAGCAAAATGTAAACCCCCTTTCCACCACCTTAAGGGTTAAAATTCTAACAACACCGTTCCGTTATCTTCCAACTATAAGCCTAGATAATAAATTTTGTGATTTTTACTTCGAAAATTAAGGACTTTCCATACGCAACTTCACCCCCCTTTTTAACCCCTCGGAGGTAGGATTGTCAAAAACGCTGAGACACATATAAATTAATTTTCAATCCTCAGTCTAAACACTAAATTTGAAGATCCTTACTTCAAAACTGACGGACTTTCATATAAACTTCCATCCCCTATTTCACCTCTTTAGGGGAAGAATTCCTAAAAATCCTTTCTTTGTGGATACTTACTCTTCACAAAGAACACACCCTCCAAGTTTCATGTGTCTAGGACCAGCGGTTTGGGCAGTGTTTTGTGATATATCAACAGTCAGTCAGTTTATTTATTTATTTATTTAATACTTCAAGCACATAAATGTACAGAGGCGGACAGTTACCGGCAGTTACCGGCAGTTTACCATTTTATATATATAGATTGGGATCTGTGTGTCCTGTGAGAGCGGTTCAAACACAATTTTTGTAACTGGATGTCGTGTTTTGATCGAGACAATTATCAAGTCTAGTTGATTTATCAATTCCCTGCCTTAGACCATATGTGGCTAGCATATTCAAATAATCAGAGGTGTCACCACTTGTGTTTACAGACAAAGTATTTATTAAATGTCTCCTGGAAAGATAATAGTTTCACAGTGTGTTGAGGACTAAAACAAGGTATTCATTACTATTCACCCAAGGGCACGCCTTATAAGCGGTAATAGATAGGGCTGCCACAGACCTCCAGGCTTCCTCACATAAATCTCAGGGTTGTCCCTGAAATACTTTCATAACACAGTAGATATTCCACTCGCGCATAAATCTAAACGAAGTCCATGGGTTCGCAAATACCCATAAGAATTATATTTTCCGGAATGTGAATAAATTATAACCGTGATCTTCAAGCTGTGTTCGTGGTCACGATTTCGATTTCGAAATAACTCTGCCGGGGTAGGCAGACTTTCGGCACATACATGCGCTGTACCTAATGATTGTTATGTGAGGATTCTTCAGTAACTTTGTGTGGAAGGATCTTGTACACCGGCCACCGCTACTATGGAACCAGTCAGTAGATATGTCGCCGATCACCGCACACAGTGCTACGCAGTAGATATGTCGCCGATCACCGCACACAGTGCTACGCAGTAGATATGTCGCCGATCACCGCACACAGTGCTACGCAGTAGATATGTCGCCGATCACCGCACACAGTGCTACGCAGTAGATATATCGCCGATCACCGCACACAGTGCTACGCGAGGACTATGCAACTGCGGACGTCTACGGTTTCGTAGCACAAAACGTTACACATAGTCAATAAACCGTGAACAAATAGTAAGATTATTTAATTAAAAATTCTTAACTACAAGCAGATAACTTGATCGAGTTTAAACATACCCTCAACTCCCCCTACCTTCCTCTCTAACCCTGCTGGCGTCGACGTAGGATGGGTTACAACTGCAAAGTAGGTACTTACAGAGTGTTTAACTTGATACAACGAGCGCAAACAGGCTGTATGTATTCTGTGGACAAAATATGCAAATACGAGCGATAAGCGTCTGTCGCTAATGAGTTCACACCTCATCAATGTACCCTCGATCGTATTAAAAGATGTTAACTTACAACTGTTGCCGTTTCTTTACCAGACTATGTAAGTACCTTCTTGTGTGAGCCTGCAGACGCCGCATAGGTTCCTCCGGTGACACCGGTATGGTATTCTTCTTTGCCCACAGATCCCTGGTGAGCAACTGCCCCTGAGAGTAACTTTCTACTCATCAATTTGTCATTTTGTATTATTTGCTAGTTCTGCTAAACAGGCACAAACAGCAACAAACACGGTGCAGGTATCCGACTCCGTCAGACACATAAAATAAGGAAAAAAGCACTACACGAGTAGTAAGCGGTATTCTCCTGTGTTCTAAGTTACCAACAAAATGTTCTCTAAACAGTACGGAAACGTCAGAGGTTTAACATATGTATACTTTCATAGCAGGTCGGGTCAATATTAGATAACAATTGAAGTGTCATATGATTTGCACATCAAATAGCGTGCAAATGATCATCATTCGCCAGGGCCTCTGGAAGCTTAATAAAATACTGTGATTACTGTGAAACCACTCCAGTAGCGCTCACGCCGCCTCTTCGCTAACTAAACTAGTTCAACATTAATTGCTGTCCGCAAGTAAATATATAATACTCTATTTAGGATTTTCAAATTAAAACATTAGTTACCTAGAGTTTCATTAGTTTCCAAGCGTTTATAGTATATTCCTAGAAATATCAGTGTGAAGATAAAATTTATTTATCTCATTACAATTGAACTACTAGAACTACTAACTACTTGCTCGCGATATCACTAACATCCTAAAGAAACTACCACACGTGGTTACGTTACGTTATCGCGTTTCTAGCAAATAAATTATGTTGACTTTGAACCAAAACTTGTTAATTCAGGACAAATTCTACCACCCAAAGCGTGATCTTGTCCTGGCTGCCACTGGTCTGGAGTAGGTACTCGGACTGGGCTGCGTCACACCTGTCTCAACCACGCAAGAGGAATTAAATTGAACTTAAGTTCCTCTTGCGTGGTTCTACAAACCCAGAAACTCACTACCGAATTTTAAAATTAGTCAACATAGGTACCTGTCTAACATATCTGTCGAGCTATAAGTATACAAGGGTTGTTAGAGTTACACACAAAAATATAAAAAAACGTGTAAGTAATTTGCTAGTAAACAAAACAAGTTAGACAATAATTATTTCCTATTCATGCTAAGGTGTACATCTGCCCAGCACACAGTCAATAGACCATCAATTAGCACGCTAACGTTCTGAGGACAGTGTTGGTGCTACCACGGATCCTACTCATCATCGATGCAATTCTTTTCCTGATGACGGCGAAGAAACAATAACAGAACGTATACAGTCTATATTACTATGGCAGCTAGTTTGATAGCTACAAGAAGTAAAAATATATATCATGTGGAGAGCATTGTTATTATATTGTAATTGAAGAGGAACATTGAGGCTCACTCGTGCGTCCGCAGTGCTTCCTCGTGACTTCACGTCCTGTTCACAAAATAGTGTAGTGGCTCTAACCTGAAGGGCGTTCTAATCCGAGTTCTGCGAATGTTTGGCATATTATATACACACATCAAAAGTGTCTAGGGATCAAGCATTTTTGTGCGGATTTCTTGAGATTGAGATGTGGCTTTGTAATAAATTTATGATTTTATAAATTTATATGGATCCTTTTTGGTGCATTTCATAATTTGAATCAGGAACTGTGAATCAAATTCGAGTAAAAGATGAAAATCAGCTGTCAATATTTTCCCTATAAAAACATACAACGCATTGAAGACATTATTAGTGCTACTGTTTCCCTACTACTGATTAAAACCAACGTTATTATGGAGCGGCGACGTCATTTAAGCAGGGAAGAAATGCTCAGAGCCGTGGGAATGATAGAAGCTGGTTCCCGGCAACGTACTGTGGCTTTAGCTCTGAATACAAGTCAGAGTGTTATCAGTCGACTTTGGACACGTTACCGAAGCACTGGTACCGTGGCTGAGCGCCATGGAGGACGGTATCGCTGCACCACACGGAGACAAGACCGATACATTCAAATCTTAACTCGAAGAGCTCCAACAATAACCGCCATGATGTTAGCCGTGAGGCTTCATCACTCTTCAGGGAACTTAATTAGCGACCAAACAGTCAGAAACCGCTTGCATGAAGTGAACCTTCATTCCCGAAGACCGCTACGGGTACCACCTATAGCAATGCACAATCGTAGGATTCGATATCAATGGGCTCTTGAACACAGAAATTGGGCAGAAGAACAATGGCGTTTCGTGTGCTTTTCTGATGAGTCTCGTTTTGGTATGAGACCGGATACAAGACGTATACGACACTGGAGAACCCCTGGACGCCAACAGCGATTAAAATCCTGCCAGGAAGTCCATCCTTATAGTGGTGGAACCATCATGGTATGGGCGGGTATTTGGATCGGCGGAAGAACTGAGTTGATTTGGATCAGAGGCAACCTCAACGCTCAAATTTATGCTGAGACGATTGTATCAGACGTCATCGTTCCTCTACAAGTGCAAATCGGTCCCTTATTTCAGTTAATGCATGATAATGCACGACCGCACACCGCAAGAGTTGTAAGACAGACTCTCGCCGCAGCTAACATCAATGTCCTGCCCTGGCCTGCTCAGTCGCCAGATTTGAACCCGATTGAGCATGCATGGGATATGCTACACAGAAGAGCTCTGCCGAATATGGAGGGTATCCAGTCGCAAGAAGACCTTTTTTTGTTGTTGCAACGAACATGGGCGGCCATTCCACAGCGTGATTTGGATGAACTCATTTTGAGTATGCCAAACCGATGTTCTTGTGTTGTTAGTGTTCGCGGTAGAAACACGGATTATTAATTGTTTAAGTTACCCAATAAAATTTTAAAGAAAACTGTTATTTCAGTCTTTTTTTCGAACTTTTGTGTTAGTGGTTCAAATGTCAAAAATCCCTTTATTAGGAAAATGGCAAATTTCTTTATTAATGCAAAGGTGACTTGGTTTATCGTTACTGTGACAAACGAAAACACTTTATTTGATGAATCCTTAAAGAAAATTTTAATTAATATCAATCAGGAGAAAAGTTATTGCAAAAATATATGTTGATCCCTAGACACTTTTGATGTGTGTACTTATAGAGATGAACACATTTTCATATTTAGAAGAATAGATAAAAGTAAAAGAGACGAAGAACTAACAGGGGATCGAGGGGGGTGAAGGGTGGTTCAGGGGATCAGACCGGAATAAATCAAGTAAATGGTGTCAGCTTGGAGAACTGATGGTCCCCGTCATTATGTTAAAAATAAGTACCGTTTCAGTTCTCTCAGGAATCATTACGAGATAGATAAGACTACATACGCCTTTTATTGGTCCTTAGACTGCAAGACCGCGAAGCTCTTACAGTACAACAAACGGCGCTGCGAGTGTCATTCGCGGGGTGTTGGGTTAGGAGTATTTATAAAAGTGCATTTGTCGAAAAAGATTTTGTAATATAAAAAATAAAATATCGGTAACCGTTCTCCAAACACTGTATGACACTTTCCCATTACTGTCTGATTACAAGAACAAGCCTCTTCTCGTTCAGAGAAGGCGAGAACATTGATCAGCACGCTTGCTTGCTCAATGCATGTTGGTGATTCAGGATCTTTTTTTTACCCGACTGCGTCAGAAGGAGGGTTATGTTTTTCGAGTGTATGTATGTATGTATGTATGTATGTATGTATGTATATATGTATATTTCTTTGGCACGCTCTGTAGCCTAAACGGCTTGATCGATTTCAGCTTGAGAGGCGTTAGATTCGTCTTAATTGTGACAGTGACACTGGGTGTATCAAAATTGAAAAAAAAAATGGCCGATTTTTGGCGCAATATGTCTTCAAAAAAAAATATTTTTCTTAAAACCTATCGAGTGGGGTATCAAAATAAAGGGTTTCAAAAGGTGATTACAAAAATATATGTAACTTATATGGTTCAAAGTAATTCGAAGTGACTAATCGTAAAAAACACGTACCAAGTACTAAATCGTTTGCGAAATCTTTCACATTTGTAAACTAAAAAGCTGGAAATAAAAAAAGGAATTTAAAAAATAAAAAACCCGACTGTGAAACTGAAAAGCTACAAACAAGCCCATTTTAAATTAAATAAAAGTTGGAAGCAGGCGGGACCCATACCATTTTTATTATATTTTCAAATTCAAATGGGTCCCGCCTGCTGTGTGTGCTCACTGTGTTCTGCTTCACCGTAAATTGGTTATTTCCAAGAAGGACTTAGAATAATTAAACAATCAGGAATTGATTCAGAGTTTGAATAAAAGTAATGGATAAACAAATCATACCTTTATAGTCGGCTTCTTATACACAGTAACTAATACAAAGATAAATTCCATTTTCTTATTCGTCTTTTCGTCGAAAGAAGTTCTGTGTGATATATTCACGTTTCCGATATAATTATACATACAATAATGCTACTATTAATAGGCACATATAGTTTGAGAGCAGACAGGAAGGCACTCGCCGGTAAGAGGAACAAAACTAATTTAAAACTATCCTTCACTCGCTCGATTCCCATCGCTCGATTGTTGATAACTATTGATTACGAACATTTCTAATTACTTATTGATTAGTCGTCAAACTGTTTTGAAGCCTGTTGGTTTGCATCTTGTTTACCGGACAATGTGGTATCTTCTTCGCGTCACTGGCACAACTGCTATTCAAATTGTGTTGGCCCTAAACTTCGCCACTTCCACGGCGTTATCGCACCGCAGAGGTTGTGGTTGTGTATGCTAGGTACAATGCTCAGAGTGAACATTGCGCTTACTTCGCATTTATATGTGGTGGAGTGTGTCTAAAGTGTCGCATCGTGATATGATATATTATAACTGAAAACTTATATGAGGAAACCAAACCAAGCTAGGCTATGGGCTATGGCTTAGTCCAGCCATACCAAGCGTGATCATGGTTCGACTCGAGTCCAAGTCAGTGTGAAGCTAATGGCCAATGAGATAGCGAAAGCTGCTATTCAAAGTCAGGGAAATTAATTGTAAAGCAAATTCACTACTAACATAAATATATACGGAAAATTCTTTGACAGTTGCATAAAAAGAATATTACACTGCAAATTAATGTCGGGTATTAATAAGTAATTAATTTCCCTGACTTTACCTGGGAATTGGTACTCCAGCCCTTTCCCTACTATTGTCAGTTTGTCAATGCTATTCGAAGACACACGCCCCTGCCTAACCCTTTCTGGAACTACCCGCAATAACGCGTAGTTAGGGTTAAATAAATGTATTGTCACATACAGTACAATGTTTATCAATGGTTGCCAGGCACATGTCGGGGCGCGACAGCAGTGAGGGATTTGAGGGATCTACTATAAATAACAACGCGTTGACATCCACTGTTTGCGACCAATAATAAACTTTGACACGTAAAAAGGTTTTCCCCAAACTGATAATAAACAGTAGACAATATTTACCCAAAATACATCCCACCAACAAAAACACAAACGTTGATGCGTTTTAAAATGAAACTTAATATTAGTTAAGTTTTACAGAGTAGATCATCTTTTTAACCGACTTCAAAAAAGGAGGAGGTTCTTGGTTTTTTTAAATGTTTGTTATACAATATTGATTACGATGATCAGGATCCCGTAATTAAAAACATTCAAAATCCAGTCGCAATCTCATCTCAGCCACAATCAATGTTAAAACCTTGTCAAAAATGTATGGAAATTAAAGGTAAAAGTGGGATCCAACGAAAATAAAAGTCTCTTTGACAGATTGAGACTGAGATCAGACTGTGAAGAATCTGCTCTCTGGTGTAGGTTATAATGACAAAAGTGTTAATACAGGGCACCCCCTTTAATAGCTTGTTTGGGAAAGGAATACTTACTTTCGTTTCTAAACTATTCCTAAACCAACGTTCCTTTATGTTAGTCGTTTGGGAAAGTACACACCGTTACGTCTGTAGATACTCGATATGTCAACTTTACTCCGGCGGAAAATAAAAATTGTGTGTGCGGTGTATTTGATCAATATACAAGCAAGTCGGAGCGAACACTTCGCTCTCTCTAATACGTCCCGAAGTATGCAACGTTTAACTCCATACACTCGATATTTGTTATGGGTTTAGGACGTTCACGACTATGTCCTTGGAGGGTCAAAATAAACCGTTTAGCACAGTATAAATGAGTACGTATTTTATATTTACTGCTCTTTATATCGGTACCTACATCCAAAATGTATAATGTTATGGTCCAGTAGGTGGCCACTTTTATCGGTACTCATAAACCTCATTAGTGTGCATTATGTTGACGCGTGGTGGGGATTCAGTTGATCGTCTGCTCTCAGAGGGAGGCAGTTCCAAGGAGGCGATCCTCGCAAATCCGTCGCTGCAGCTCGCAGCCACGTACCGCCATAAATGACGCGACCAGCTTACTGATCACCGCACATTCATAGCAAATATCATTACGCTGTCAAACAACAATAAACCATTATATTTATCACACCACAGCTATTACCCGTGGCTGACTTCAGCCCTGTGCTCAAAAGAACTGTGCACTTTTAAATAAAAGTAGCTTATACCACGATCCGTAGTCCATAAACTATCTATGCAAAAATCACGTCGGTCCGTTGAGAACAAAATATCAACAAACACACTTTAGCATTATATTTTTAGTAGGCATACAACACAAACAGGTAACGTTACGCTACTAAAACTTTCCGTCATTCGATCATAAGCTGCGTATAAGAAAGTTGGATGTTTGGAGGGCTTCCATCCGGCGCGGCCGACGGGTACGGCAGCTCCTGGCGCCGGCACGTGTCCGACCCGGCTGTATGTGGGTCAATGACACCAAGTAACTAGATGCCGAAAACCAAAGTTTAGGTAACGAGGCTCGCTGGATATTTGTTGTTTTCGAGAAATTCCTTTGCTGTTGCTAACTAGAACAATCCCAAGAACCGATCTCTCTCCTACCGCACAGTCCTCCTCGGGAACTGTCGATGCATTTGAAATGGTCATGTGAACTGCAAGGCAATGATCAATGGTAAACAGTTTGACCTTGAAAGAGTCTTTAGCAGTATGGCCGTGGGGTTGACCATACCAGTTGGGTGACATGTCATGTTTTATCGTACTGTGTTGTCAACGTTTTACAAAAGCAAAGGTACTTCTGTAGTAAATTTTCTCGTGTTTCACGACCTGACCAGCTCTGGGGAAGAGTTACTGATTGTGGTTTTTTGTCAACGGCCTGCACTAACCCAAATATCATAATAAATTGTGTTACCCTCCCCCCCGCCGCCCGTCCCGCCGCATCGCACCCTGCCCTGAGGTCGCTAAGGTTCCTCGATAACAACACTGACACTTGCAAGAATACATTATGTATATTAGGCAATTCTATGTATTGCTGCTTGTTATAATCTACATAGAATAGTTTGCTCCATTTATTATGATTTCCTGGAAGGTTACTATTATTTTGTGTCAATACAGAAATGATGAATCTATCAAAATTAATATTATAAAAAAGAGAAAGTAACTCTGTCTACCTTTTCATGCCTTACGGCTGAAATTATCACAACGGAGCGCATAGTAAAACAATAACCTGGGTAGGACATAGGATACTTTTTATCCTGGTGTAGGTACGTTCCAGTGGGATAATTTCCGACCTCTACGGGGGCAAAACCGCGAGCTAAAGCTAGTTTTATGTAGAAGAGATCTGGGCTGAAATATGATTGTATCCAATACACAATGAGTGAAGCTGGAATATACAAGCCACTAGTTAGAATGCAAGCCGCTACACGCGGCCTTTCTGTTACGGTCATGCAGGTCTAAAACTGGCAACAAACTGCACAAACACTGCTGCCTCTCTCTGCTTCTGCCTCGCTTTAAGAGTTACGACCTGAGAAGAACACACGAATATAATTTACAGGTATGTTTTAAATTTTTTGTTGTGACTTGTTTGAACCGCAGATAGGCAGATCTATCAAACCACCGAGAATAGCAAAGCTTCTAGGAAATTACATTAACGTAAAAGCTCCTATTAACGACCCCCTAAAATGTGTACTCTATTAACGATCTAATTTTTAAATCACTCATATTAGACATAATATAGGGTTCCAGAAAAGTCATACCTTAAAAACTAGTTACGTATTTTTGTTGGACAACAAAAAGAGTGAAGTTTGTGTGTTTAAATAGCCAGTGAAAGAAATAATTTGACGGTGAGTGGGACGCGCCCGAAGCGGACGCACTTTTCATAGTGTCGCGTCTCCAGCCACGTAAGTACACCTAAATATTACTTAAGGAAAATGACACACTAAAAATGGTTTTGTCTTCTTGCTATCACATTACAACTGTAACGTATATATTCGTTTTCTAAACTAACTCTTAATATAATACTTTTTATTGGTTTTTGTGTTATAAAATCATGTTTTAATTTAAGGCGGTAATAGAATCCAAATTTCAAAACTTGATTCTAATAACGACCCATGGCGTTGTTAAATTTTGAGAACATTTAGTATTTTAAAATAATATCTATTATAAACTACCTCATTTGATTTTATTTTTTTCTTGTTCAATTCTTAAAATTATTTTACTTCGTTAGATCTATTAACGACAAAGCTATTTCTTAAAGTTTTTGTGTAAAACTCGATTCAACGTTAGACAATATCCCTATTATTATAATGATATTATACTGTAAATAACCTTTATTATCTGAATTAAAGACCAACTGACATTAAAAATTAAAAGCAATGAGATCGAATTTAACAGTAGGTATTCCATAAAGCGGATATTTTATCTGAAGGCCAATTCTCGTAAAAAAAAAACGTTCACATTCAAGTCGCAGTGCCTCAAAAGTTCCAAAATGTCACAAAAGGTATTCTACTAAACCAAAAAAGTATGTCAAACGTAACGTTTACTGCAATGATATTGCGACTAGACCGAAAACAAAAAATGTACCAAAACGGTATTCTGCTAAAGTTTCGACATGACATTTAAAATATTATTGGTATTCCACTAAAAATAAAAATGTCAAAACTGACGTAAGCATGAGATTATTTGTACACCGAACTGTGACAAATAATTTTAGCTTCTGCATAGTTAAAAGCGTATAAAATTTACATTTCCCGCCTTTTTGTATCGATTTCAGTAAGATTCGATATAAACTCCACAGAATACGAATTGCTATAATGTCAAATAACGGAATTACAAGAAGTTAGTCAAAAGCAACATTTCACAAATCGGATTGGAGGCTTTGTGAAGAAATATTGTTATAATGGCAGATTTAGCCATTTATGAAAAATTTCTAGAGCACGCGCGGGTTACGACGACCCTTTTATATCGCCGACAAAATGCAGCTCTTCGGAAAATGGACATAGCGTTCGAAATGCCGGATCTCGAATTTGTTGGTATAGACAGGCTAAATAAGTGTGTCGCGACCTCATCCACGAGCCGTACATTAATTTGTACCCGCCGCGATGGCATAAGTACTAAACCCAAGGCAAGTAAAAGGATTGTTTTACACTGCCCTTCAAGATACAGGATTCTCCTAGTTTGAAGGGCAGGGGTCTTCTCAAATGTAATAGCCATTCCCAATCCCTATTGAATTAACAC
The DNA here is from genome assembly GCA_916614155.1 of Mesoligia furuncula. Taxonomy (NCBI): domain Eukaryota; kingdom Metazoa; phylum Arthropoda; class Insecta; order Lepidoptera; family Noctuidae; genus Mesoligia; species Mesoligia furuncula. Next base: position 29,575,243 of record OU744803.1, read on the forward strand.
TGATGTTACCTAGGCTAAGTCTTTTGGTAAATAAATAATTACTTACTTTCTTGTAAAAGTAGTGTTGTAACACTTTTAACTTATTGGTTCTAGATAGACACTGTCATCTATTACTATAGAGGTTTTGGGTACTCTATACCCCTGCCCTCGGTGAAATACATACAATCTTCTATTCACATTTTAGGTTTTCAATAGGTACACCTCTGCCTAACCCTTCAGGGATTTAAAGGTGTGATATTTACTTCAATTGTATTAAGTAGTACTTACCTATATAATAAAATATAAGAGGACCCTAGAAGAGGATACCTTAGTATACATTTTACTAAAATAAAACAATAGTGGTATGAAAAATACTTTAATAAATTAACAATTCTCATCTTAAATTATTAAAACACGAATATAAACATAATAGTTAATTAGGCTTTTTTTCATTCATTCATTTAGGTTTGCGACTAATTAGTGTTGATGGTAGCCTCGGAAGGGCAAACCATGTCTCCTGTTTTATAGAATCACCATCCACTTAAGACCCACTTGGAACAACTCCACCAGGCTGAAAAGGAAAATTTGTGGTTTTTAGTAAGTCAAATCATCATCATCATCTGTCTAGCCTTTTCCCAAATATGTACTATGTTGGGGTTCGCTTCCAGTCTAACCGGATGCAGCTGAATACCAGTATTTTACATGGAGCTACTGCCTATCTGACCTTCACAACCCAGTTAGTTACTGGGTAATAAACCCCTTGGTAAGACTGGTTGTCAGACTTTCAGGCTTCTGACTACCCCGTCATTGTTTAATTTGAGTACTATTATAATAATAAAATAATTGTTTCAGGTAGCGCAGGCTATCCCTTAAAAAATGAACATTGAAGATACCAAAAGTGGACACAGATCCCGATACCTTTTTCCCTTTATGCAAAGTTTTTGTGTTATTTAAATGCTATAATATAGTATGTTTTCCTTTGTATTTCTTTATAATTATATTATATGAATGACTTGATTTTTTTATTGCATGTACAAAAAATTCATACTTTACCTCTATGGGACACCAATAAATAGTCTTTCGACAGCATCAGCAAGCCTCCCAAGGCTCTGCACTATTAATTTGCTGTATCAGCTGTGACATATTGCATCTCCACCTGAGGTAAAACTCTCCGAGCCTCATCTAGTACAGCCAGAGGGCGACCTAAAAAACGTAATAAAAATACCATACTTAATCGTTATCAATAGTCATTATAAGTCTTAACCGCAATATGAATAGCTGTAGGGTTAGAAAATTCCACTCACTGCGGTATCTCGCTTGCAGAGTTCGAGCACTGTTGTAGCATCGGCAGGGCTAGGGTTTGGTGCTGACGCACGAGTCTGGACAGAACATGGGGCTGCAGTGATCTCGAAAATCGATCGGCTCAGTGATCGCTCAACACCGACAGCGCTTCCACTTTGTAGAAAGTTGAGCAGTTTGTTCCATTGTATCTCAGACACTAGCTGCACGTCTTTCCATTCCTACAAAATATTACGTACATTTGAATACATTTGCACAGCATGATAATTAAATAATGATTTAAGTCAAACAATTATACACTTACTTTGTATTAAAACGATCTTTCTCGCACGAAATACTTGATAAAAACTACACACGATATTGTTGTTATTGTTTGATCACAGAACATTAATACTCAAGAGTGTTTGATTCAGTTTGATGTTGACAATGTGGTGTGTTCCGAGTTGCGATGTAATCGATTTGAGTGTGCTTAAAAACTAAAGACTAACTAGTCGCTATAAATCGTTGAAATGCGATTACACTCACCTAAATCGTAAACAATTTAGATATTAGTGCGGTCGGGACCTTCCAATCGCACTAAACCGGAATCTAACAGCTCTAACTTCAATTACATCTTTCGATTTCCTACAAATTGAATAGTGTATAAAGCGCTTAATTCGGAATGCGGCCTGGCGTTCTATTCTACATTCCATGTTAGCTTTCTAGCCGATTTTTTCTTTTAATGATTTTGTATTTTCAAAGATATTTAATAACAAACGGGAAATGAAAATACTATGAGCGTACACTTAATCAAGCAAACTAATAAATACATTAAACAAATCAGAAAATAAGGTTGATAAAAATTAAAGTATCACTATGTATCACAATATAGTCTCCGTACATTGAACCAACATTAAAATATGTTTAATTTCGTAAACGAGAACAAAGTTGACTATACTGCAATGATATTGCGACTTGAATGTGAACAAACCGAATTTTAAGATTAGTAGAATACCGTTTTTTGATTTATTCACAATATCATCGCATTCCGGTGTCATGTTTTTCACATTGCACGTTAATTAGTAGAATTGACCTTCTGTTTATTATTAATTTTATTGGTCGCTAATAGAATATTGTAACCTTCATACTTGATTCTATTACCGACTCACAGGTGTGACGATATTTTTGGTAATATTACAGTACACAAAAACAAAATGTATATTTTTGAACAAATTGGCTTATTTCTTGCATACGTGTGACGTTTTGAGAGATTTTGTCACAGGACATATTATTAATGTAAAATAATATTTGCTATCCAGTTTCATTCATATTTCAAATCAATTAAAAATGGCGGGACAGAATGGGGGCGATGTAACTTTTTAAAGCTTCTTTCGAAGAATTAAATTCTATATCTCTTTAAAGACTGTGTCCTTTTATAGAATCATGGAGCCGCAGAAGCGCAAGCAGTACGCCTCTGCTCAACTAACTACTAAATGAAGGGACCAGCATATACGAAGCTTCAAAAACCTATGGCATACCGAGGACAACTCTGCGTGACAAGAGAAATAATAAATATTTGAATGAACATTGTGGAAAACAAACTGTTTTAACGAAACAGGAAGAAAAAAGACTGGTAGACTGGATTTTCTATCTCTGGATTTTTTTTTCTATTATAAAGGTATTAAAAAGGTATTTTGTGATTGCATTACAGATAAAAATATTTTTGTTACTGATTTATAATATCTAATTAGTATGTAGGTAATTAAAAAGTAAGCATCTAACTAGACTGATTATATTTTTTATTAATTAAAATAACAAAAAATAAGTGCTCTAAGCATTGCAATAAATAATTATGTTCATATTGTAATAATGTTGACCTCATAACTATTGTTATTATATAATAAATACCTTAAAAACGATTTTTTATTTTATTTAATAGTATAGAAGTGAAAACTTCGTAGCGGTCGGTAAAAGAAGTAGAAAAATCGTTAATAGAATCTTGGCGCATTCTATGGGTCGGTAATAGAATCGACTACTCTTTTGGATTAAATAATTATTTAGTAACTATTGTGTTATTGAATATTGAATTTAGGTACTGAATCGCAAAGAATACTTCGTTGAGATTAATTATAAATTATAACATCTTTCCTAACATAACAGCTTATATCTGTTTTTTTAAAGTGAATACGAAGACAGCTTAAACTGGCGGTAATAGGAGCATTTACGTTAAATAACGCACAGTAAACCAGAAGCAAGTCGTAAAGTTACAATAGTTACAAATGTATATATGGTACAGAGCACTGGATCGCACATGATTCCAGAAAAAAACATGTGCACACAGAAGATCCAGTGGAACATTATGTAAGTACATAAACTTTGCAGAAAAAGAAAGAGCAAGCAGACACGCAAAGTACCTGGGCTGACACGCTGCAGACTGGGACTGCATTTTACCCGACTACGGCGCAGCAAAAAGGAGGATTATGATTTTGACCGGTATGTTTGTATCGTGGATAGATGGCGCCACAGTACAGCGAACAGCGCCATCTAACAATTTGATTGGTAAACGAAGAATCATGTGATCGGAAACGCAAGCGAGCTCTATGGGCCCTTCCACTTGGACACGATCGTCGTTGGAGCGGGATGCAGCAAGGACTGGCAGAGGGACCGAGTCGAGTGTTGCGACAGTCTACAGTTGCCAGTCGAGCTCGGACAGTCTTGGCAAACGCATGTGTTTGTTTCCGACGCACGTGTGCGTTTCGGTTGTTAATTGCTAGTTTATTAAAGTTGCTGTAAATTCAAATTATCTTTTCGTTCGATTACCTACTGCAGTGCCCACACCTATCTAAACTATGTCGGATCGTGAAGAAGACCCGATGTTTCGCATGATGCGATATTATTATGTAGTTCCCCTACCTATCTGTTCCCAGAAAACTGGGTTGTGGAGATCAAGAGGGGCAGTCGCTCCATGTAAAATACTGGTATTCAGCTGCATGCGGTTATACTGAAAGCCGACCCCAACATAGTTGGGAAAAGGCAGGCAGATGATGATGATATCATCATTAGATATAGGTATTGTAGGTATACTAAGTTAAACACTTATATTTAATTAAAGTTGTATTTATTCTTAACAATGCTTTAACTTACGTTTTGACAATATGGCTGATCGGTCGCGAGAGAGCGAGACAGCAACAACGATGAACAGTCCAGACGTACCACTACCACAGATAATAAATAATACTCTAAGACTGCTACGTTCCGATATCACAATATGTATGTACAGACGCCAGCACATCGAGCTACTACAATCTGTCATATAATCAATCGATTAGGTTCATAATATTTAATCAGATGATGAGTTTACTGACACCCGGCTTCTGATTTAAAACAACTGTTCTCATATTCCACTGGTTGATAATAATACATTTATGTGAACACGGGCCTTTTGTTTTTTCTTCGATATCCCGGGTTATTGGTGTGAGGTGCCGCATGATCTTCAGCCATAAACAACGGCCGCTTGATTGATCTCCTACTGAAACTTTTAGTATTGTTAGTTCCGAGCGCCACGTAGATCAGAAATGTGTTGTACCTACTTTACAAATACCTACCTGTGCACACAAATAAAACAACGTTCGCGGTTTTATTACAGAAACATTATGATTTTGTGAAGAATTTGTTGAACTACCTATTCATTTATTTAAGGAGGTTAAATTAACTAGAGTCAAGACATTAATTTGGATATAAGTAGTTCGAGTGTTAAATTAAAAACTATATTGCAATGAGAATGTGTTAGCAACTGTACTAATTTTTATTACTGTGGACTGGATGGCTAAATTACGTACGCTGATCATATTGTAAGACCACAAAGTCTCATAATCTCGTATTCCATATCCAGTAAACAGTTCTCCGTCAGTTCAGATGCACGTCAAACAAATCCCACACCACAAATGCCAATGAATGCAACAATTTGTGCCGTTTGTTTGTGTTGTTTCTGCATCACTTGGCAAGCGTGACCCGAACCCACACAAGCTTCGGGCCAGAGCAGTCGCTCTAGAGTCACGCTAAAGAAACTTTGATTTGCCTCTGTGGTCAACAATCTCTTTTTGCTTGACTGTATGGTGAAACGGGCCTTGATTTCTTACTTGATTGACACTGGAGGCTCAAAAATGATGCACAGCATACAATTTGACTTATTGGAGTTGCCCTTTTCCACGCTGCACAAAATATCTTATAGATAAATCGTGATAATTACATAATTGGTTATCTACCTAGGAGAATAATTCCCTAAAAGTCAACGGTTTACGTAAAACTGTGCCTAACTGCCTACATTATATTAAATTCAGGATAAAGTATGCTATTATAGAAAATCATAACGACCTAAGCACTTGGTATGTTTGCAACAGGTAAGATAATTAAATATAACTACTTAACTGGGTAGTCCAACAAACTATTTAAATAATTATATATTTTATCGTATTAATAAATAAGCCGGTAGTTCCATAATAACGAATGTCTCCGATACATCTCCATCCATTATACATAAATAAACCGAAAAAGAATCGGTACGTGTGACGGAAGCAGCCATCAATACCGACGTCTCGCGGAGGATTTCCAATTGACAGCCAATTACGAAACAACCGGGGTTCAGCCGCCAGAGGGCCGGCGGGGGGGGCTTGAGGGTGGGGTCAACTGAAACCAATTCAGACAGATGCTTCAACCAATACTGCCCTGATCCGGTGAAAAGCTGTAACTAACTTTTTTTATAAAAAATACTTAGATATAGGTTCGGATTTGCTAAAAAAACGTCTACCTTTCTGTGTTGACTACGTTGTGTGTGTATATTGTATGTCTTTTTTTATTTGCAATGTGCGTTTTCTTTGTGCAGAATAAACAGTTTTTCTTTCTTTCTTCTTTTGTTGGTGATAATACTGGTATTCAGCTGCATCCGGTTAGACTGGAAGCCGACCCCAACATAGTTGGGAAAAGGCTAGGCAGATGATGATGATGAAAACTGTAATTCGTTTGTTGTCAAAGTTACAAATAGTTAAAAAGGCATAACATAGTCTCGAAAACAATGGTCTCTAAAATAAAAAGTCATAATTTCCACGCCAGTTTGCATACCTACCTACTTGAAAAGCCCTAACTTTAGTTTTAGGCCTTTTCTTATTATCACACTAGCTGACCCGGCAAACTTTGTTTTGCCATATAAATCGAAGGCCAATTTCCAGCAAGTGGCCGCACGTACGCCGTGCACTATTTACCCGAACCGCTTCGAGCTACTTTTAACCACCCTGTATCTAACTAATTGTCACACGAAATCGAATCAAACTTCACATACATAATACCATGACTGCTGTTAGTTCGAATACCAAATTTCATAACTGTAGCTTTAATAGATTCAAAGTTATGGACTTTTCAAAATAGCTAAAGTGGCACTGATTGACTGACTGACTGACTGACTCACTCACTTAGAGTTAATCAAAATGTTTAGGGACTTCTAGTAGGCCTAGAAACTTGAAATTTGGCACGAAGCTAGACATTAGCATGAAACTAAAGAAAAAATTAAAAAAATGGTCAAGTGTGAGTCTGGCTCGCGCATAGAGGGTTCAATATTAAATTTTTATTCTAGCCGGCCTAGAAACTTCTAACCGGCCTAGAAACTTGAAATTTGGCACGAAGCTAGACATTAGCATGAAACTAAAGGAAAAATTAAAAAAATGGTCAAGTGTGTCTGGCTTGCGCATAGAGGGTTCCGTATTAATTTTTTATTCTAGCCGGCCTAGAAACTTCTAAGAAGCCTAGAAACTTGATATTTAGCATGAAACTAAAGGAAAAATTAAAAAGAGGTCAAATGTGAGTTTGGCTCGCATGCAGGGGGTCCCGTATGATTTTTTTTTAGCTGGAACTGGACATTACCATGAAACTAAAAGAAAATTTTTAAAAGCGGTCAAGTGTGAGTTTGGCTCGGGCACAGAGGGTTCCGTAGGTATTAAATTTTTTTTATAGTCGGCCTAGAAACTTGTAAAGGACATTGCTCGGCTTCCATACATTATTCGCCTAAGAACCGTTGATGCCGTGTTATTATTTTTTGTGTTCTAAATAATGCATATTTTGGATTGAAACTTAATTTAAGTCACGGACACTTTTGCGAATTGTGAAAAATCTAAAATTCTTTCTGATTTTGAGGTTATAACTGGCCAACACAAATAAACACACGGTAAATAATATCTTTGGGTTTATCCTCCTTTAGTCCTTTGTTCACGCCAAGTTGTTAGATAAAATCAGAATACAAAAATAATACAAACGAAAACACACAACCAACAATCCGTATGCGAACAAAGGATGCGCGCGAGTAGGTAGGTAGATATCAACGTACGTAAAGTGTCAACTAAATGTTATCTGTCAATTCATCAACTGTCAGTCATAGACTTTAGTCTACGGTGTCAATACTGCTCGATAAACATAAAATCGTAATCAATAATCTGTTTGTAAAACTAATGACCGTATTTTATAGATGAAACGCTGAGGGTAATTATAATTAATTGTTTTGTATAATTACGATACAGACTGCTAATGGGTCATTTTCACAAAGTGTTTATATAAACTACTCTGTAGTGTTCATGAAGACGTGGCTGTATGAGCTTAATACCTTTGCATAATCAAAACGTGAAGTGAAACAGAAAAAAACACGGGAAAATATATTGAATTACTATTTAAAATGTTTTTGAAATCAAAGAGTGTCCGTGTTATTCTAATAATTGTAAAGTAATTAAAAAAATAAAATATGAATTGTTGTAAAGTTTGAATACGTGACGATTCTTAGGCCATTGCTATACATCTCCTTTGCACGAAGGTAAAGTAAAAATAAAAATGCGGTCAAGTGTGAGTTCGGCTATCACACATTCTGTAATCCGCGTCCCGTATTAAAAAAAAAAAAATAAGCTTAATTTTTAGGATTTTTTTTTTTTGGATATTATGTTTAGCTTACGCAATCACCATTCATAAGAGTCAAGGTTTGAGCTTGGACAAAGCTTTAATTGATATTGGTTCTTCTATATTCACTTGTATAATGGTACGTAGGCTTGACCAAGCCTACGTACCATTATCTAGGGTAAAAAATTTGAGTGGTGACCATTTAATAAATATCGATCCTAGCCAGATCAAAGCACAAGAAAGTGCTATTGTTGAGTACAACAGATTAAGGTCGCTCTATAGAACGGATTTAAAAAACATATGTGTGAAAAAGAATAAGTTTAAAAAAAACAGCTGATAGGGAATGGTCTATCCATCCAAACATTGCCGCAGTTCAGACTGCAGCGGGCTCATCATTTAATAAAAAACTGGCCAAGTGCGAGTCGGACTCGCACAAGAAGGGTTCCGTACCACAAGGCAAAAACGCCGAAAAAAACATGTCTGTTGTATGGGAGCCCCCCTTAAATATTTATTTTATTTTATTATTTATTATTAAAGTTAAAATACAACTGAGTATGTTGTGAATATTTCAAGTGCCTACCTGTTGCCATTTTTGATATCAAGCAAAAAAGGGCAAAAAAATCGCGTTTGTTGTATGGTAGCCCCCTTAAATATTTATTTTATTTTGTTTTAGTATTTGCTGTTATAGCGGCAACAGAAATACATAATTTGTGAAAATTTCAACTGTCTAGCTATCGCTGTTCTTGGGATACAGCCTGGTGACAAACAGACAGACGGACAGACGCAGAGACAGCGAAGTCTTAGTAATAGGGTTCCGTTTTTACCCTTTGGGTACGGAACCCTAAAAAACACCTCGTAAGAGAAAAAATAATAAAAAACCACAATTATAAAAAAAAAAGAAAACCTAGGCTATACAATTTAATCCTACACGTGTATCTACCCACTTGGCAAAAAGAAATGAAATCCCACCAAAAACATATAATGTTGAAAAAGAAGGCCAACTTCCTTACTTCATGTAGATGTTTGACCAGCAAAAGAGTTGAAATCGAAACCAACGCCAAGTTTTAAACCATTTTCTTTGCACCGGCCTTATTTTGCAATTCTGTTGTAAGTAATTTGTGTTTGAAACTTTTTAGATATCAATACAATAATATTGTTCCATTTAAAATTGGCGGGTTTTCAGAAAACCATAAAATAATATGCATGAAAAATAACTATAACACAACGATAACCCGCCAAGTGTAAATGGAACAATATTATTGTATTGATATCTAAAAAGTTTCAAACACAAATTACTTACAACAGAATTGCAAAATAAGGCCGGTGCAAAGAAAATGGCTTAAAACTTGGCGTTGGTTTCGATTTCAACTCTTTTGCTGGTCAAACATCTACATGAAGTAAGGAAGTTGGCCTTCTTTTTCAACATTATATGTTTTTGGTGGGATTATTTCTACCCGGCCCGGCGCTACTTTCGTTCGCGTGGTGTCCTACCCCTTTCCCTACCCTACTCCTACACTACTCCTACCCTACTCCTACACTACACCTACCTTACTCCTACCCTACTTCTATCAACTTTCTTTTTACAATATCTATATATATAAAATTCAAAGTCCTGACTGATTGACTGACTGACTGATATATCAACGCACAGCCCAAACCGCTGGACCTAGAGACTTGAAACTTAGAAGGTGTGTCCTTTGTGAAGAGTAAGTATCCACTAAGAAAGGATTTTTGGGAATTCAACCCCTAAAGGGTTAAAATAGGGGATGGAAGTTTATATGAAAGTCCGACAGTTTTGAAGTTAGGATCGTCTAATTTTGTATTTAGGCTGACAATTGAAAATTAATTTACACGTGTCTCAGCGTTTTTGATAATTCCACCCCCGAAGGGTTAAAAAGGGGGATGAAGTTGTGTATAGAAAGTCATTAATTTTCGACGTAAAAATCACTAAATTTATTATCTAGGCTTATGATTGGAAGCTAACACAACGGGTTGTTAGAATTTCATCCATTAAGGGGGTGAAAAGGGGGATGAAATTTTGTCCTGACTGACTGATATATCAACGCACAGCCTAAAACGCTGGTCGGTACCGCCATACGGGTATTTGATACTAAAAAATGGCCAATAATCAGTTTTTTGAAGTTTGCTATTATAACAATATTATTATTTCGTAGAATAGTATAATACATTGTGCACGTTATGGCGGCCATCTCAATGCGCCTGAGTTAGTAATTGTAATTGATCAGTAGCGTCAGTCGGAACATAGCTATTGTCTAGAGTGCACGTTTTGTTCTTGGCGCCTTAAAAAATCAAGCTTTACGCGGTGATATAACAAAAAAATTAAGTGTTATTGACAATTGTTGATGATGGATTCTGGTGATGGAGGTATGTAGCTAATTTTATACATTATTTTACCAATGTTTATATCTTTTAAATCTTTTCTGTGGCTTAAATTAGAAACAGTAAAAATTATGAAAACAATATCGAAATAGCTTAATAAATGAGTAACTTTCTTATATTTCCGGACTAGTCCGATAAGAAAAAGTAACAGAATCGTAATCAGGGATAATCTGGAAAGTTAATAATGAACAAAGATGTTGCGGAAACAGAGCGTTTTTTTTTTAATGATTTTTTTCGTCAAGTATACCAACAGTTTTAAAAATCAACCGATTAATTACTATATTTTAAAACAACATATATTTTGTTACAGATGCATCAAATAAAACATTTACCAAGGAATAATTGTACAAAATTATACTACAGTGCAATTACAAGCAAATTAACAAAAAAATAGACTATTTAGAAGATTACATTTTCGAAATAACCAAATGTGAAAGAAGTGTTATAAAACATAAACTTTCTCATTTTAAATCAGAGTTCATACAGAAATGGACTACAGCCTACAGAAAAAGAGACGCGTTTGAAGCAAAAAATGGACTTTGGTTGCAGGGGACCATTACAGTACCGATGATGACGTCATCTTTACCTGAGACTAGTGACGACAACAATAGAAGTACTCGCGGTCGACCGTCAAAATGTTTCGCTGAATCGAGTGAAAGATCTAAACGTAGGAAAACAATGGAGATACGAAAACAGCTTGCTGCCAGCGAATTAACATATGCCACGCAAATGAGCTTGCGAGCTACAGGAAACGTGGTCGCTTCAAATATTTTGAAGGATATCACAAAATCGCCAACAAGGGCGTTAAAGTTTCGAAAATCTATGACTCGAGCAGAAAGCCTTAAAAATAAAAAGCTCTCGCCTACAGAAGCGTTATCTGTGTTTGTAGAAGGAGATTTTACAAGAAGACAGTACAATATTATTAGCACAGCAGACAAAGCTCGCTTTCCCTGTTACACAGAGATACAAAAGGCTAAAAAACAATGTTATCCTAAGATTGAACGTGTTACATCAACATGTGCAGAGGTGAACTTACAAGATCTTTTGGACCATACGTGTTCTCGGCTTTGTCTTTATTTGACGGAAGTATTTGAAACATGCGACCCTGAAGATCTAGATGATTTAGAACTGATTAGTAAATGGGGATGTGACGGTTCTCAGCAGAGTCAATTCAAACAGAAATTTGAAAATATAACGTTCTCCGATGCAAACATATTCCAGAGCTGCCTTGTCCCAGTCAGATTGGTTAACAATAAGGGTCCAGAAAAAAAAGTAATATGGCAAAACCCATTACCATCGTCTCCAAGATTTTGTAGACCGATAAGGATTCGTTTCATACACGAAACTAAAGATGTAACCCTAGATGAGATTCAGTATATAAAAAATCAAATAAAAGACCTAACCAAATCGAAAGTAATTGTTAATGAAACCGAATACCAAATTAAAAATACTCTACTGTTCACTATGATAGATGGGAAAATTTGCAATGCTGCAACTAATACATTATCTACTATGCGATGCTATTTGTGTGGTGCGACCTCGAAAGCTTTTAATGATTTAACAGTGAAGAAAAATGTGAACTTCGAATCATTAAATTTTGGGCTTTCCGTGCTTCATGCTAAAATAAGATTGTTTGAAAGTATTCTTCACTTAGCCTATAAGATCCCTATCGGAAAATGGCAAGTTAGATCTCATGAGGATAAAAACATTGTAGCAGAAACCAAGAAAAGAATACAGCAGAAATTCAAAGACGTGATGGGGCTCTTGATCGATATACCGAAAGCAGGATTCGGAAACACCAACGATGGTAACTCAGCTCGCAGATTTTTTGCAGATACAAGATTATCAAGTGAATTAACCGGGGTGGATGAAACATTGATATATCGATTAAAGGTGATTTTGGAGGCCATTTCAAGCGGACATGAGATTGATGTTGCTAAATTTGAGAGTTTTGCGTACCAAACGGCTCAGTTATATGTAAGACTATATAACTGGCACCCGATGACACCAACCATGCACAAAATTTTAGTGCATGGTGCGGAGATAATTTCTCATGCTTTATTACCAATCGGGCAACTTTCCGAGGAAGCAGCAGAAGCCCGAAACAAACATTTTCGGTCCTACCGGCTAGGATTTGCACGCAAATTTTCACGGGAAGATTGCAATAAAGACGTAATCAACAGATTACTTTTAAGCTCGGATCCTTATCTTTCCTGCATACGCCAATTGCCAAGAAAAAAAACGCAACCATTTTGTAGGGAAACTATTGAACTGCTACGCCCTGTGGAATTTGGAGTAACTGGAGATGAAAGCGGAGATATTCTGGACGAGGAAAATTCAGAAAATGATGAATATAGTGATAGTGATTAAAGAAGATTTTGTATTAAGTATGCTTTTATTAAAATGTATAATTCTGTATCTATTATTTTGTGTTTTATTTAATGCCAAGCGATTTTGGTAACAATATAGCTGAGAAAAATCAAAAAATATTTTTGGCCATATTTTAGTCTCAAATACCCCTTTGTGCGCTGGGTAGAGAAATTAATTTTGGAGGGTGTGTTCTTTGTGAAGAGTAGATATTCACTTAGAAGGGGTTTTTGGAAATTTGACCTTTAAGGGGTGAAAAGAGGGGATTTTGTTTGTATGAAAAATCTTATTCCTTGAATTAATAACCATGAAACTTGGCACGAATACTTATCTAAATAAATTATGAAGTTTGGCTTTTTTTTTTTCAAAACTACCCCCTGACGGGGTATTGGGAGGTGTCAAAGTTTGTATGGAACAATTTTAACGCGTGGTCCGATTAACTCGAAACTCAGTATTTATACTTAAGACCGAAAATAAAGAATAACGTGTATCATCGTTTTTCGAAAATTTACTCCTAACGGGGTGAAAAGTTAATTTTATAGGGGAAGACTTTACTGCGTGGCTTGATTAACTCGAAAATTGGTATAAACAATCTTTGAGTCGAGTAATGAACACATCCCAAACAATTTTACGAAATTCCACCCCTGTGGGGGTGAAAAACGGGGATACAGTTTATAAGAAAAATCTTATTCATTTGGTTAATAAACTTGGCAAGAATACTTGCCTAAGCAACTAATAAAGTTTATCATTATTCGTTTATCAAACCACCCCAACACACCTTGTGTTGGGGTGTTAAAGTTTGTGTGGAAGAATTTTAAGGCGCGGTCCGATTTACTCGAAACTCAGTATTAATAGTTTTGACAGAAAATAATAAATAATAACAGCCGCACAGATCGATCGATCAGGTTACGCAGGCTACGCTTGCCGCGGTTGGTCTGTGGATAGGTGTCCATCTTTACATACCGTGACCTCTCCGTGCCTCGGAAAGCACGCTAAGCCGTTGGTCCCGGCTGTCATTCGTGGATCTTTGACAGTCGCTAGGGGTGGTCAGAAGCCCGAAAGTTTGACAACCAGTCTTATCAAGGGGTATCGTATTTGGGTTGTGGAGGTCAGATAGTCAGTCGCTCCATGTAAAATACTGGTACTCAGCTGCATCCCGTTGGACTGGAAGCCGACCCCAACATAGTTGGGAAAAGGCTAGGCAGATGAAGAATTAATAGTAAGTGTATGGGGTTTTCGAAAATTATTGACCCCTGACTGGACAAAAAGTGGTAATTCGATTTATAAGGGGATTTTAATGAGTGTCTTGATAAACTCAAAAAAAATGGTACAAATAAATTTGGACTTGAAACTTGGCACAAATAATTATAAAGTTCGATTTTTTTTGGAATTCTAAACCCAGGCGCCTGAAAGATTCCTTGGCAAGAGAGGAGATGTGATCTCTAAATGTCAGACCAGTGTCAAAGGTCAGGCGGAGAGTAATGGGTAGCTCACCGTCCGATCAGGACCAGGCCCGTGCCGGACGGCGCGTACGTGTTCCTCGCGCGCCTCAAAGAGATGTCAGCATCGAGGAGGGGCCCTCTTAGGGCCGAAGCCCGCCGGATCAGCGGGATTGTCCGAAAGGGTTACCGCTGGCCCGGAACATAAAGGGCTAAGGAAGGAACACGGGTGGGTTTTAGTCAGTAAGAGTCTGACACTCCCTTCCGCTCCACCCAGAGCGCGAGGAGGAATTTTAATGAGTGCCTTGATAAACTCAAAAAAATGGTACAAATAAATTTGGACTTGAAACTTGGCACAAATAATCATAAAGTTCGAATTTTTTTGGAATTCTAAACTAACCCAAAGGGGAGATTGGGGGTGTCAAATTTAGTATGGAAAAATTTTAATGCGCGGTCCAATTAACTCGAAACTCAGTACCTATCTTAGACCAAAATAAATAATAAAGTGGTTCAGGGTTTTTCGAAAATCTACCGCTAATGGGGTGAAGTCAATTTCAATTTTATTACGAGGCTTGATTAACTGCAAAATTGGTATAAATAATCTAGATTATGTTTCGAAATCCCACCCCTATGGGGATAGATAGAGGGGATACAGTTTATATGAAAAATGTTATTCATTTGGTTTATGAATTTGAAACTTGGCAATATTTGGGTCAGTAAATAATAAAGATTGTCATTTTTAGTTTAAAAAATTCCTCACAGAGAATTTGGGGGGTGACAAAGTTGATAGATTAGAAAAATATTTAACCCGCTGTCGGATTAACTCGAAACTCGGTACTACTAAAACAAAAAATACTTTAAAAAAGTGATTTAGGGTTTGTCAAAAATTGACTCCTACGAAGGTGGAAAATTCTACTGCTTGCTTCTATTAACTCGAAAATGGGTATGGGTCTTTGAGTCCAGTTATGAACACATCCCAAACGATTTCAAAATTACTCTCCTGGGGGGTAAAAAGCAGGGATACCTACAGTTTATTTGAAAAATCTGATCCCTTTGAGCTCTAAACTAAAAAATTGCCCCTAATACTTATTTATATCTAAATAAATGATAAAAATCATAAACATACATTTTCGAAATTATAAGAGGAAAGTACGAATTTCACGCGGACGAAGTCGCGGGCAGAAGCTAGTAAACCAATATAGGTCATTAATTTAAATAAAAATTCATTTCAATTTTCTAAAAATAATCGTTTCTTAAAGAGGTTCTGTCTTACTTAGTTTATGTACTTTAGTGTTGTGATGAGGTCTATGTGATCTAATTCCATCAAAAAATGTTGATGTGGTGACTACTCTGACTAGGGCATGCAATTATCCAGATAGTTAATTATCCGGATACTACGGTAAGTTTCCAATCGACATTTTCATTACTTACAAAAAACTCTCCAACAATTGTGTAATAATTATACTTATTAAATTAAATTAAATATTTGTTTATTTATGGTAACTAGGCCCAATTGTTAGTAACATTGTTCTTTAAGCTATTGTTAATAAACAAACACAGAAAAAAAAAACTAAGATAAAATTGTAAGGTTGGCTGCGGGGTCTTCTGACCAGCATCTCCACAGCCTGCGTGCGACAACCCAGGCGCGTCGTACTTTACTACCAACATATGGAATTTGTTTTTTTTGCGCATTATGGCGTAAAAATCATCGGTATTCGCAAAAGCGAACATGAACATACAAACTTTTTAACAAAAAAAAAACCGGGCAAGAGCGAGTCGAACTCGCGCACCGAGGGTTCCGTAACATCCTAAATGTTTTTTTTATTTTTATATTTGAGTTGATTGAATGAATGGTAAATTGCGGTTTACGATTTATGACGTATTAAGAAAAAAAACTACTTACTAGTTCTCGTTCAAACCAATTTTCGGTGGAAGTTTACATGGTAATGTACATCATACTATATTTTTTTTAGTTTTATCATTCTCTTATTTTAGAAATTACAGGGGGGCACACACATTTTACCACTTTGGAAGTGTCTCTCGCGCCAACTATTCAGTTTAGAAAAAAAATATATTAGAATCCTCATCATATCATTTTTGAAGACCTATCCATAGATACCCCACCACACGTATGGGTTTGATGAAAACAAAATTTTTGAGTTTCGGTTCTAAGTATGGGGAACCCTAAAATTTATTCTTTTTTTTCTATTTTTGTGTGAAATTAATCTTAATGCGGTTCACAGAATACATCTACTTACCAAGTTTCAACAGTCATCATCTGCCTAGCCTTTTCCCAACCATGTTGGGGTCGGCTTCCAGTCAAACCGGATGCAGCTGGATACCATATATATTTTACATGTAGCGACTGCCTATCTGACCTCCACAACCCAATTACTGGGTAATACGATACCCCTTGATAAGACTGGTTGTCAGACTTTCGGGTTTCTGACTACCCGTAACGACTGTCAAAGGTCCACGAATGACAACCGGGACCAACGGCTTAACGTGCTTTCCGAGGCACGGAGGGGTCACGGTATGTAAAGATGGTCATCCATCCACAGACCAACCGCGGCAAGCGTAGCTTAACCTGATCTATCGACCTGTGCGGCTGTTATTTTTTAGCCACGGACCAAGTTTCAACAGTATAGTTCTTACAGTTTCGGAGAAAAGTGGCTCTGACGGCCAGACAGACAGACAGAAATGACGAATCTATAAGGGTTCCGTTTTTTGCCATTTGGCTACGGAACCCTAAAAACCGACTTCCAAAAAAAAAACACTACAAACTGAAAAATAACTTTAATTTCGGAAGTCGGTGTTTTTGGATCAGTATTTTAGTTTTTGCCACCGGCTTCCGAAGTTAAAGTTATTTTTCAGTTTGTAGTGTTTTTTGGAAGTCGGTTTTTTTTTGTTAACATGTTTTTATTTCTCGCTTTTTAGTGGGTCTGTATCTAAGTTACAATAGCCTAATGTCAACTTGCCCATAGCCTTTCACAACATATTGCTTTTCCCGATGCAGGGACGTTAATTGTTGAGGAGTTCTTATAAAAAAACCGGGCAAGAGCGAGTCGGACTCGCGCACCGAGGATTCCGTAACATCCGGGTTTATCCATAAGGTTTATATTTATGAAATTAAATGTTTTTTTTTTTTTTGAGTTGATTGAATGAATGGTAAATTGTGGTTTACGATTTATGACGTATTAAAAAAAACTACTTACTAGATCTCGTTCAAACCAATTTTCGGCGATAGTTTACATGGTAATGTACATCATATATTTTTTTTAGTTTTATCATTCTCTTATTTTAGAAGTTACAGGGGGGGGGGGACACACATTTTACCATTTTGGAAGTGTCTCTCGCGCAAACTATTCAGTTTAGAAAAAAAAATGATATTAGAAACCTCAATATAATTTTTGAAGACCTACCCATAGATACCCCACACGTATGGGTTTGATGAAAAAAAAAATTTTGAGTTTCGGTTCTAAGTATGGGGAACCCTAAAATTTATTGTTTTTTTTGCTATTTTTGTGTGAAAATCTTAATGCGGTTCACAGAATACATCTACTCACCAAGTTTCAACAGTATAGTTCTTATAGTTTCGGAGAAAAGTGGCTGTGACATACGGACGGACAGACAGACAGACAGACGTTCAGACAGACAGACATGACGAATCTATAAGGGTTCCGTTTTTGCCATTTGGCTACGGAACCCTAAAAAGGGCAATTCGTTCTATTTATAAATTAAGTCCCAGACACTCCTTCAGGGACAAATTTAAAGAGATTAATATAATGACTGTGCCTTCTCAGTACATTTATGATAATCTTTTGTATGCACATAAAAATATTAATCTGTCTAAAAAATACAGTGATATCCATAACATAAATATTAGGAACAAACACAAATTTGTTGTTCCTACAACAAGGCTCAAGAAAATAGGTGGCTCGTTTAGATGCCAATGTATACGTTTTTATAATAAACTTCCTAGCCACATTCAAGAACTAAGCCTTAATACATTCAAATCTTTTATAAAGCGAAAACTATGCCAGAAAGCCTATTATACCTAATGTAAAAGACTATATTGAGGACAAAAAGGCTTGGGATTGAGCTGCTCCAATAGGTATAAACAGTGAATGTTATTTTGCTATTTTACACTTTAATATATTTTTTTCTTTTTTTTTAAGTATCTATTTACTTAAACAATGACATGTACAGACGCCAGCACATCAACCTACTCGAATCTGTCAAACTTTCCCAATCAACCTTGAACGTTAATACTATATAGATAAAGTTGAAAATCTATTAAAGAAATTTGACAGATTGTAGTAGGTTGACGTGCTGGCGTCTGTACATTTACTGTATAAAGTATTATATTATTTTAATTATTGTGAATGTGAGGACTATGTGGGTCATTGTTTTCATTTTAATCATGGTCTGGCAGTTTGAGTAGTTTATGCGGCCTACCCAAATATCCTGTCCTTGGTATTGTTCGTCGAATCGGTGAGCTCCTTAAGTTCTGAGTTGAGGTGCACGGTTACTGATAAATGCGTGCACTGACTGGACAGGTCCACTCAATCTGTGTGGTTCTTTCCTCAAAAGATAATTTCAGACACTAATCTACATGGGCCTCAAATATTATGTCCGGATTTTTTATATACACATTGACATTGATGAATTTTATTTAGACAATGACATGAATATTTACTTTGTAAAGTATTTTTTATTTTTATTTTTCATTTAATTATTGTGAATGTGAGGACTATGTGGGTCATTTTTTTTCTGTTTTCCTTCTTAGTTTTAATCATGATCTGGCAGTTTGAGTAATTTACGCGGCCTAACCAAATGTTCTTTGGTATTGTTCGTCGAATCGTTGAGCTCCTCAATTTCTGAGTTGAGCTGCACGATTTTTGACAAATGCGTGCACTGATTGGACAGGTCCGCTCAATCTGTGTGGTTTTTTCCTCAAAAGACCATTTCAGACATCAATCTACATGGTCTTTACACGATCTGACCAAGATTTTGTCTGGACTTTAAAAGAGACTGTGACCTCTGAGTTTGTTTCGGCCTTTCTTCTCAGAGTAGTCAGATAGGAAACGCCGACCATATCTAGTTTAAAAAATATGATGACGTGTAAAAGTGTTTGTAAAAACCTACTTACAGAAAATAAATCATTTATCATAGTATTCCACCATCAGCTCCATTTCACCATTTGAATTTATTGTGACGAGCATAAATTTCTTAGTAACCATCGCTTATTGCTTAGTAATCGAATCGCAACCCGTGAAATACTTATTATTAACTAGTTCCGGTGGCCATCTGTGGTCTTTTTCATCAGTTCCACTTCACCAAATGGTGATTTCCGAGAGCAAATGCACGAGTTACTATAAAAATACCCAAATCGCTATAGGTGTGCCTATAATATTTGAGGAGTTCCCTCAATTCCTCATGGATCCCATCATCAGAACTGGATTTTGATTAAAATGGGACCAATCTGAAAGAATATCCTTTTAAATAAAAAAAGAATTTTCTAAATCGTTTTATGAATGACGGCGTACCTACTGAGGTAATAAACATTAAAAAAAATACAATCGAATTGAGAACCTCCTCCTTTTTTTGAAGTCGGTTATAAAAGTAAGCTTAGTTATTGGACTGTCAAACAAAATAAGCGTCATGCTCAGACGCCACTTGGGCCACCCCCGTCCGATCTCCTTTCTTTGATTACAGCAACACATTTTCTAACCATGATGCAGCTGAATACCAGAATATTACATGGAGCGACTGCCTATCTGACCTCCCCAACCCAGTTACTGGGTAATACGATACCCCTTGGTAAGACTGGGTGACAGATTTCCGGGCTTCTGACTACCTACCCGTAACGACTGTCAAAGATCCACAATGATAACACGAACCAAGATATTTTTATTAATACAGTATTTTTTTTTTTTTTTTATAGGAGAATCAGTTACATAATAATATGTCATGGTAGTTTATGCTACCTATAACCTATAATTAATTAAAATATAAAAAATATTAATTGTTTCATAATTTAAATTATTTTATCTTATAAAATATGGAAACAGGTTGGAATGTATGTACAGAGCAGAGCTTAAAAGTATTATTTTTTTATATGTCCCTCGGCCATATAACCCTTTGCCAAATATAATGGAAATTGTACCTATATTGTAATACGTAGGTATGCAAAATAAACAATGATAACAAAGAAAGGAAGAGATTTTGAAAAAAATTTCAAGTCATTCCTACTGTTGAACTCAGCGCCATCTGCTTAAGCTTACATGAAACATCTTCAGAGCGAGCGGCGAGTCGAGAGCGCTCACTAAACAAATGCATGATTGTGTGAAGCATACCGAATTACCGAGCGTTGTACTTGATGGAATAATTCACAGATGGCGGTAGTATAGCTGATGTTGAAAAAGTTTTGTTGCATTGAATAAAATTATAAAATGAAAATGGCATGGCTATCTTGGGGCCTAAAAAGGCCACTTTGGAGAATCATAAAAGGATAACATTATGAATCGTAATATGGCGAAGACAGTCCGTGTTTTTCTGTTTTTCGCTGCACTAGGTACCTAGGTATACTTAATCAAAGAGATTGGGATTGCATTTGGATCGGGTTGATTGGTATTTTAGCACAGACAAAAAAAAAACTGAACCAATGGGATTTGATACGACTAACTTAACGGTTAACTGTCCATTATGTGTTATCCTTTTATGATTCTGCCAAAGTGGCCTTTTTACCCGACTGCGCGACGCAAAGGAGTGGTAATGTGTTCATCAGCCTATGTATGTATGTTTAGATGTTCCTTTGAAGCACTATACAGACCAAACGCCTGGGCCGATTTTTATGATTCACACGTTAATCGATTCCTCTTAGTCCGGCGAGTGTCACTAAAGACATGACGTTAGTGAAAATTCAATATGGCGACTACTGGACGCCATATTAAATATTTTTTTTATTTTATTTTTTTCAAAACCTATCGAGTGGGGTATCAAAATAAAGGGTTTTAAAAGGTGATTACAAAAATATATACAACATATATACTTAAAAGCAATTCGAAGTGACAAATCGCAAAAAAACACCTACCAGAACTAAATTGTCTGCGAAATCTTTCAAATTTGTAAACTAAAAAGCTGGAAATAAAAAAGTTATTTAAAAAAATCAAAAAACCCGACTGCGGTAAAAAACTTAAGTTAAAAGAAACTGAAAAGCTAAAAACAAGCCCATTTTAAATTAAATAAAAGTTGGAAGCAGGAGGGACCCACACCATTTTTATTGTATTTTCAAATTCAAATGGGTCCCGCCTGCTTCCAACTTTTATTTAATTTAAAATGGGCTTGTTTTTAGCTTTTCAGTTTCTTTTAACTTAAGTTTTTTATCGCAGTCGGGTTTTTTGATTTTTTTAAATAACTTTTTTAGGCCCCCTTGTTTGATATTGAAAATGCCAATAACGTGGCGAATTTTAAGGCAAAACTGCCTTATTGATGTAGTCAGTTACAAACATGACAGTAGTCTAAAGTTCTGTTCCCGGGGTTCAGCAAAGTGTTTACCATTTTGTCCTTGGAACCGTGCTGAGTAAATGTCTCACACCACACCTTATATAACTCTCCATCTGCATCTTCATTATAGACAGCATTTTGCCACTCACTACTAAATATTATAGGGCCCCTTGATTTTGTGCCATGCTTCCGGTCTACGCAAGTCTCAGTCTCACCCACGGTCCTTCACCCAGTGGCTGTTAGTCTGACCTGACAACACTTCTACCGTCTGTCAGATACCACGACTTTTAGGATTTAAAAGTAACCGCTAAAATAGGAATATTAATCTATTCCATTCATACTTCTTTAAATTCAGTTGTGCTGTATAGACCAGCAGCACCGGTACCTTAGGGCCTAAAAAGGCCACTTTGGCAGAATCATAAAAGGATATCTTATTGGACAGTTAACCGGTAAGTTAATCGTATCAAATTCCATTTTTCAGTAGGTATTTTTTTTTGTCTGTGCTAAAATACCAATCAATCCGATCCAAATCCAATCCCAATTTCTTTGATTATACCTAAGTAGTGCAGCGAAAAAAAGAAAAACACGGTCTGTCTTCGCCATATTACGATTCATAATGTTATCCTTTTATGATTCTCCATGTGGCCTTTTTAGGCCCCCTAGTCTTGAACTCTTGACCAATTACTGCCTCTTGACAACCAAGGGAAGAGAGGGAGTAGCTATTATATTGTATCATAGTGATTATAATGCGGTGACAGCTTCATTAAAGCATTGTCTAAAGGTCATAGCCGGTGCGACACACATTTTGGTTGAATGTAAATAAGTAAGCAAATCAGGTCGTCCATATTTATTAGGTTGCTCATTATTCAGTATAGTTTGCATTATAAATTAACCTACTAAGCGGACGGCGCGCTAACTGCCATTATCTGACGCCTGATGAGCTTCACTGCGAGTGTCGTTATAGTGTGACTGGTGTCACTGCACCTCACAGCTCCGAGCAGAAGGACCACATGCTAAAACGAACTTCCACGGTATGCCGTGGAAGTTCGTTTTAGCATGTGGTCCTTCATAGGTCCCGTAGCAGTCTTGGTTCGCTACAGTAGGGCATCACACGTGGTTCACTACATATATTAATTCAGGTTGTCGTGTTTGCTTCCCACAGAGAGTGGATCTTCTGTGTCCGTCTGTAGCGTGTGGCGTTGAGTGTCGCGCTATCAGTCCGCGAGATGTCACAGTTCAGGGGCTATCGCACTATTTATTATCTGTGGCGATAGCGCGGCGACACTCTGCAACACTCACACACTCACACATGTACTTACGTGAGTGTTGTCAAGCACACTCGTCATTACAGATTGTGTTTATGTACCTATCAAAAACAATTTGTTTATGAAATATAATATTTTATGATTTTGAGCGCTGTCCTGGCTTCTTCATCTTGCTCACCTACCTACTATGGAGTTATTATGATTACTAAGGTTAATGTAGGAGGTACTTAAACTGGTCCCACCGCGCATCGCGCACCGCGCACCGCGCACCGGGCTTCCCCAACCAACACCACTCACACTAATTAAATATGTAAAGTCAACTTAGAAAATATTATTTCCGTATTAGGTCTACTCATATTCAAAAACAAAACCGGCCAAGTGCGTGTCGGGCCACGCACAGTGTAGGGTTCCGTAGTAGCCCGTTATCACAATGTAGTACGATTCTGTTGTTCTTTATTCTGAATAGGTAAAAAAAAAAACATATTTTGGTTTTCAATGCAAGTCTTTACCCATTATAAACAAGCAACTACTTCATCTTAGTCACTTTAAAGGATTAATGCTAAGGATTTTGTATTTGGTACAAAATTATCCAACACCCAAGTTCAACGACTATTACTGCTAAACTAATAAAGTTATCTTGACCGCTATACTTTTCCTTTAAAGTTCATGAAA
Organism: Mesoligia furuncula; assembly: GCA_916614155.1. Classification (NCBI taxonomy): domain Eukaryota; kingdom Metazoa; phylum Arthropoda; class Insecta; order Lepidoptera; family Noctuidae; genus Mesoligia; species Mesoligia furuncula. The sequence goes on from OU744803.1 coordinate 29,599,082, forward strand.
TGCACTATCATCGAGAATTTTTCCAGATTTTTCAAGCCAGTAGTTTAGCTTTTAGAGGGGGGGGGACGCCCTACTGGAACAAAAATTTGCACTTTAAACTTTAATATTTCGTAAATGGAGCATTAAATCGAAAAATAATTTTAGCAACCCCTAAGCCATTTTAGAAGACCTATTCAACGATACCCCACACGATGGGGTAGATGATGAAAAAAATATTTATCCCCACTTCACATGTAGGGGAGCTACCCTAAAAAAAAATTTTTTCCAAAATTTTATTTTACCACTTTGTCGGCGTAACTGATATACGTACTCCTACAAAATTTCAGCTTTCTAGTGCTAACGGTCACAGAGATTAAGCGAGGACGGACAGACAGACAGACGGACGGACAGACAGACATGGCGAAACTATAAGGGTTCCTAGTTGACTACGGAACCCTAAAAATTAAGTACGTGGTGTGCCATGAACTATGAATGATGCTCAACGACCATAGGTCGTTCAAGATGCTCTACTTGCGATGATCCCTCTCAGTGCGACCGGGGAACGAAGGGATTCGCTAACTTGGTTGGCCTTATAACCTAACCTCGTGAGCTCGTACCTATTGGCTGACAACAAACTGTAATCACCAATCCAGTGATTATTTTATCAAAATCGTTGATCGTTCATTGAGTATTGGTAGGTAGTGATCCCTATTGAATAGTGCAGATTTATGGATAGATTCAGTTTAAAGAGTCAAATAGGAACAAGATAGAGCTTTTGAAGCCCACGCGGCACAGTCAAACATTCAAGTATCTGCAGCTTCCTAGCTGCAACAGAACATTGTTAGGCTAGAAATGTGCAGTCAGTGGCAGGTAAGACTCGCCAGCTGCGACAGGAAGCCACGGCCAGCCTTTGCCGTTGTATCTAAGGAACCCTCCTAGAACACCCGTTCTAGCATTTCTCATCTCTACTCTCTCTCTACATTTCATCTCTACATTTAATCTTGTCAAGCTGCAACCATATTTTACTTTACCTACTAAGTTTTGATCGTAAAGTTAAAAGTTATTTTAACGATGATGAGAAGGTATATGTGGGTAATTGGATGGGCAGTCACCTTAGCTAAGTATTATAGAATACCTACCTACCAGCAGCGTAAAGCTGCAGCAAAACCATTCATCATCAAATCTTTTTCTATAGTACTTACTGCAAATGTATGGCTGCAATACAAGCGTAGGGCTCTGAATATTTAAGTAGGTAAGTACTTATATGTATGTGAGCGCGTCATCATGTCGGACTCGGAAGCGGTCAGTCGATAACAACTTTACTGTGTACCTACAGCTACTGCCACCTCCGATGAGTGGCCGTCTGCGGCTGGGAAACGTATAGCTTACCTACTAAGCACTATTTACTACGGACGGAACTATTCAGAGGATAACTTGACACACAGAATCACATAATATTGAGTACCTACATCAAAGGTCTGATGCAAAAATAGATATAATGGATTTCGAGTGCCCAACTTTAGCAAGGTAGGCACCTATAGTAACTTAGTTTTATCTGCGCGTCGCTTTGTGAGATAACAATATCTAAGTACTGTATTTGGAAGTCAAAAAGAAGACAAATAAAATAAGAAAAGGGTTGTACCTACAACGCGGTCACATTAACTCGACGCATCTCTGGAATGCGAGGCCCGCATTCCTTAGCTCGCGCAGCAAGTGTTAGGCCTTAATTTTGTCTTTGTTACCGTTACGCGCGTCGATAATTTGGCTAGTTTTCTGTCGTTGTTTTAATTATATTTTTTATTAGGTATATTTAGGTATAATACCAAAAAACCAAAATGACATCATCAACGCCAAGCGTCGAGTTAATGTGACCGCGTTGCAAGTATAAACAAAAGCCAACACTATGTTGCCGTAATCAAGTAAAACAGCATGACATCGAGTGCGTCATAAACCCACAAGCCGAAGGACTGGCGCAGTCAGGTCTGGTTTACGACGCGGTACAGCGCGGTGCCGCCATGTACGGACGGGCTAGTTCAGCAGGCTCGTAAACTATGCAATATTTAATACTTTAATAGCTCTACCCACCATCAAGTGTCGCACACACATGTACGAAGTAGATAGCAGGCGACGTGCTGTCACAGTACCAACGGGGAGGACTCAGTGAAGCCCAACGTACAGCTCGGTTATGATCGGATATATTGTACGGACAACTGATAGAATATTGAGACAAACAGAAACAATAAAGCCATTTGTTATCAGCAATAATGATCGATCTCTTATTCCTTTCTAATACCTAGTAGAATAAACTTCAATTGCCAATACTCATCGATTCCCCTCGAGATAGCTCATCATAAACACAAAGTCACAAACTTGCTAATGTATCCATAGATTCATAGAGCTATAGTCCCAGCGTTTAATGAATGAGTTGTCGACAAAACATTTCGATTCGCTATCAATCGTGTTACTACTGAAACAATGCTGCCGTGTAAGATACTATCGTCTTGCAATTGACGATCTTAATAAATGTTGAGCTACCGGTGCGTCGGCGGCGGAGCCGGGGCCGGTGCCGGTGCCGGGGCCGGGGCCCCTGGGCCCGGGGTGCCCGGAACATGCGGGTGGCGGCAGCGCAGACAGGCATCGTTGACTTGTTCGCGCCATTCACGCGGCGCTGCTCATTACCGCCCGCGACGCGCCGCCCCGAGGCCGCGAGGTAATCAACACAATAGATACTAATCGCCAATTTATTGATCCTAATGAAATCGGTGATCAATGTCGACAGGGATAAGAATATTGTTACTGTTACCTAGCGTGGCTGGAGTGTTGTTCTCTTATCTTCAAACTTATGACATGTATTGTGTTTCTTCGGTACCTATTCGATTTCGCACGGGTCTTCTACCTAGCAGCACTCTGCCAGCGACTTCTCTGCTTGGACTTCGTAGGTACTCTTCCCTACAAACTTTCTGAACTCAGACAATTTAAAATTCTCTAAAAGGGGATGTTACGATTTGATTGATAGATACTTGCTGCTTCTGAGGATTCGAAGGCCAAACATATTATGAATGACCTGCACAACGTACAACAAACATTTACGATTTCCAGGTACACAATGAATAAGAATCTGCTACGAATAATGCACAAAAACCTTTACATACCTAATAATTTTGTTTTTATTAAATCTAAAAATATCCAAAAATAAATGAGTAGGTAATCTGCATGTTTATACGCTGCTACTCAGATTTGCATAACTGTGTAATTACAAGTTAACAACGCGCCAACATGTTCGAGTGAGTTGTTTTATATTGCAGAGGTCACGACCGAACTGTTTGAGGATCATTCCGACTTTATCGCCGGATGAAGCCGGAATGATCCTCAAACAGTTCGGTCGTGATGGTTCAAATAATCGACTGATTATCGCCGGATAATCGGTCGATTATTTGGACTATCACGAGTTCGAACATATTGCTGGCCATTAACAGCTGAGTATGGGAGTTCGAACTGAACGTACATTCTTTAATGTGAATGTCATAATAGTGTAGGTGTCGGACTAACCGGCAGACAACGCCGGGCGGCCTACCATTACCGTGGCCACTCTGGGCACACCGCGCCGCCCGCCTCTGCCGAGAGTCGAACGCGTGATGCTAACTGCGGCTAAAGAACTAAATTACCTAAATAAGGTAACTTTTCCAGATTCCTTAAATGTCACGAATGAAACTGGGGAACCGTTATTGATAAATTCCCTTGAAACCCCTTTGATTTTTAGAAGCTCTGAGAATAGAACTGCAATAAAGCAATTCAAAATGATGGATTTAATTAGTACCTACCTAAAAGAAACAAATATTAGAATTTACAGCAAATTATTCTTCTTCTTACTTCATTGCAATGTTTACACACTGAAGGTATTCAGTGTTCAGGAGAAAAGCCATACTCGGCTTATTTAACTAATTAATGTTTAATTAAAGAGATCATCAGCGCCGCCTCCGCGCCGCCCAGTAGCGCGATAGTGCACTCCTTACATAAGCACACAGCGTGTTGCCCATATCAACAACAGTGGTGTGGAGCAATCATATCAATGTTAATTGAACTAGTTCCAATCAAGTTGTCTAACGCGCGGTGGATGGCCCGCGGAGTGGAGGCAGCGAGGGGGAGAGGAGGGGGGTGCAGCAAGTTCGACACCACACATAACAAGTAGCTACATTCAGAAGGCTCACTCGTTACAGTTCGACACCACACGTAACAAGTAGCTACATTCAGAAGGCTCACTCTGGCTGTGAGGCTGCGAGTGCGCTCTCTGCACGTCACCTGTAGTGCGGCCGATGCACGCGGCGGCCCTGACCCGCGCCGAATACTTCGGTTTGGCGTCAGCACCTACTTGCACACCAGCCTGACCGGCTAGCTGATCGAGTTATTCACACACTTTCAAGACACGGTATTTCTTAGACCTACCGCTACCTACCTGTTGATTCGCTTCCGTGCTACTGACACTTAAAATACAGAAAGTTCTGTCCATTTCGTTAGAAAATCGTACAAATGTTGGAAGTTTCGGCATTCACCCATATCATAATGCGATAAGGATAACTCCATTGTTGCAGATCATTGTTTTTGATTGTGTGTCCGCCTCGGGCACGTAGCGAGATAAGCAATCACGAGTGTATGTTTAGTGTGTTATCGACTGGACACTCCAATTCTTCCTGCTGTACCCTGGCTTAGCGGCGGGATCACTGTCGGATCCGTACCGCCTGGAGTATGGCGTAAGACAGGGTGATCTGACTTCGCCCAAGCTCTTTAACCTGTACGTGGATCGGCTGGTCCGTGAGCTCAGCAGCACTCAGGTAGGTTGCTCGATTGATGGAGTTTTTGTTAACAATATAAGCTACGCCGACGATATGGTGCTGCTGAGCCCATCGATCAGTGCCCTCAGGCGTTTAATAAAGGTATGCGAGTGCTATGCGGGGGCCCATGGGCTCAGGTATAACATAACCAAGAGTGAGGTGATGGTGTTCAAGTCCAGTAGGTACGAAGAATTATGACAGCGTACCTTAGGCCACATTGGAGTACTCTCAAAAGAGTGGCACAGTTTAAGTACCTGGGCCACTGGTTCACCGAGGACCTCGCAGATGATGTAAATATTAAAAGGCAACGCAGGGCATTGTCAGTAAGATCTAATATGCTGGTCCGTAGGTTTGCACGCTGTACTGCACAGGTAAAAATAACCTTTATTCAAGTGCTACTGTCAATCTTTCTATACGTGCAGCCAAGCAGAAGACTTACAATGCCCTGCGTGTCCAATACAATAACGCGTTCAGGATGTTGGTGGGGTTGCCACGCTTTGGTAGCGCATCAGGTATGTTTGCAGACGCTGAAGTAGAAAAGAATTGCGTCTCTGATGCGCCGCATACGGAGCAGCCCCAACAGCTTCCTGCAGCTTATCGCAGGGAGAATGGATGTGGATTGCTCGTTCATGGAGCATTGGACAAAGCTACATGTGCGAGTGGTGCGGTCCTGATCCATTATTTATTTTATTATTTATTTTGTTAATTTCTTGTTTTAATTATTAAGTACTAACATAGGCTAAATAATACTAACACAGTGAACCATTGGTGTCTGATAAATAAATAAAATTATAACTATTATTTCCTTTATTTAATTAAATACATATAAATTATATTTTTAAATATTAGTATAATTATAAAAATAAAAACATTTAAAAATGTAAAAAATAGTTGCCCACCGGTATTGGGATCAGGGTTCAAGCTACCGGTGGTCAGGGCTCCAGAGAGAGGAACCTCCTATCAATGCGAGCCGTGTCCAGAAGTACTGCTTTCTGAATCAAGCCCTTGATTCAGCTGCCCAACGAGAGCCTCTTCAGGTGTTGGTCGAGGCGCTTGGCTATTACTCCATTGGCTGTCACGACTATCGGCACAATGATTGCTGAGTCCACATCCCACATGTCGACAACCTCGCGAGCCAAGTCAAGATACTTAATTTGTTTATCTTTCTCGATTTTCACGAGGTTCTCATCATGCGGGACGATTATGTCAACAATCATTACGCGCCGCTCTGATCGATCCACCACCACTATATCAGGCTTATTGGCAACAATATTATAGTCCTGCCAGTGATGATGGATCGATCCCAGTACAATGTGATATTTCCATTTTCGAGAACTGGGTCGGACTCATACCTGTAGTACGGTACCTCCGATCCCACAAGGCTGTATTTCAGAGCAAGTTGCTGATGGATTATCCTGGCTACAAGGTTGTGTCTATGCAAATACTCTTCGTTAGCTAAACGAGAACACCCGGAGATAATATGCCTGATTGATTCCCTCGGCCGGTGACATGCCCGACAGATGTCAACCGTGCCGTCTTTAACAATTTATTATTACTTATTATTTTCTATTATTATTAACATCTAGCAATGCTAAGCAGTGGCCAGTTGACCACTATGATTACTGTCTGTTTCTCCAATGATGTTCTTTTTAATTTTGTTGCGAGTTCCGAAACGGTAGAATCATTTCTCTAAGCACTCTTGGCAATTGTAATTTCTGGCTTGCAAGAGTTGCAGTTGTTTGAAAATAGGCTGGAGGGCTTTTCAGAAGAAACCAAAGCTGCACTTGGAGTAGGTCCGGCATTCTTATCAGCAATTAATTAAACAAAAGATTGATATGATATTGATTACATAACCGCTCACTAATTGCTGATCAGTGAGCAGCGAGATACTTCACAGACATGGCGCTCGGCACATCTAGCGCGCGTGCGCGGCTGCCTACATCTGTGGACCAGCTACAATTTACTACTCATCGGAAACCGATTTACTACTTTTTGAGAATTAGGTAGTAACGAAAATATGACCTTCGTAAATATTATTAGCTCTGTATAAGTTGCTGCTTCTGAATTAAACATTATAAGGATTAGTGTAATGCTGTGTATTCGTTGTATCTGTCAGCTGCTTATCACTTCCTGATAAGATATAGATTAGCAAAACAATTAATTGTTAATGCTATCTACACGAGGCGGCAGAGCAAGGTCTTCTCGCCACCTTCGCGACTACCTGCTCAGAAAGCCATAATAACTTTAATAAGTCATACCGAGGGACGCCCTACAGCACTGAACACAGCAACCACGCTAGAATAGACTAGGTCTAGGTCCCGACTGCAGCTGTAGGCAAAAACAGCAACTCCCCTAAAAGAAAATTAGAGAAATATAATTTTATACGATAGATCGTTGACTATTTGTAACTTGTCTGCCCCTGTTTTCGATAACAATCGGTTTGGTACCTATATTTGCGTGCTTATACGTAACAATGTACAAATACTGATTGTATAGCTATTTTTATTAAACCTATAAGAATAGCGACACAATCGGCAATATGCTGCAGCTGAAGGTATATTTGCTTGGGACGTAACAATCTGCTGCAGCTGTAGGTATAGTTGATTGGAACGTAACAATCTGCTGCAGCTGTAGGTATAGTTGATTGGAACGTAACAATCTGCTGCAGCTGTAGGTATAGTTGAAAGGGACGTAACAATCTGCTGCAGCTGTAGGTATAGTTGATTGGGACGTAACAATCTGCTGCAGCTGTAGGTATAGTTGATTGGAACGTAACAATCTGCTGCAGCTGTAGGTATAGTTGATCGGGACGTAACAATCTGCTGCAGCTGTAGGTATAGTTGATCGGGACGTAACAATCTGCTGCAGCTGTAGGTATAGTTGATTGGGACGTAACAATCTGCTGCAGCTGTAGGTATAGTTGATTGGAACGTAACAATCTGCTGCAGCTGTAGGTATAGTTGATCGGGACGTAACAATCTGCTGCAGCTGTAGGTATAGTTGATCGGGACGTAACAATCTGCTGCAGCTGTAGGTATAGTTGATTGGGACGTAACAATCTGCTGCAGCTGTAGGTATAGTTGATTGGAACGTAACAATCTGCTGCAGCTGTAGGTATAGTTGATCGGGACGTAACAATCTGCTGCAGCTGTAGGTATAGTTGATCGGGACGTAACAATCTGCTGCAGCTGTAGGTATAGTTGATTGGGACGTAACAATCTGCTGCAGCTGTAGGTATAGTTGATTGGGACGTAACAATCTGCTGCAGCTGTAGGTATAGTTGATTGGGACGTAACAATCTGCTGCAGCTGTAGGTATAGTTGATTGGGACGTAACAATCTGCTGCAGCTGTAGGTATAGTTGATTGGGACGTAACAATCTGCTGCAGCTGTAGGTATAGTTGATCGGGACGTAACAATCTGCTGCAGCTGTAGGTATAGTTGATTGGGACGTAACAATCTGCTGCAGCTGTAGGTATAGTTGATTGGGACGTAACAATCTGCTGCAGCTGTAGGTATAGTTGATCGGGACGTAACAATCTGCTGCAGCTGTAGGTATAGTTGATCGGGACGTAACAATCTGCTGCAGCTGTAGGTATAGTTGATAGGGACGTAACAATCTGCTGCAGCTGTAGGTATAGTTGATTGGGACGTAACAATCTGCTGCAGCTATAGGTATAGTTGATTGGGACGTAACACATAACGTCACGCCTCGCTTGGGGCTCGGCAGAAGTGTACCTAAATAATAATTGTACAATCAGTCCCACCCAAGAGGGCTGGCGCAGCACGGTGCAGCACGGTGCAGCACGGTGCACGATGATGATGATGATGCACACGATGGGATCAGCCCGCGCTGCCCGCCCCGCGCCGGGACAAACATCGCGATAACCAAGTTTATCGGAGCCCCATAAAAACGTATCGGCGCCTTATCTGCTGTCACTACTACAGAAATAGAGCAACGAATATTTATACTTAATCACTATAATCGGAAAATAACGAAGAGACACGCCGATAACACTGCGACCTCTCAATGTGTCCGGCGACCACGCAACTTAGAACCGACCTTAAGTTTTCCACGTTAAGGTATGATATTCGTCGTGTGGTGCGGGGCTGTGATAAGACCTGCTCCCTGACCCGCGCTTCTCGAAGAGGCCGTATCTCAAGAACGTTCTATCGGGGTCGCGCACACTGCTCCCGCATCACATGCCGCATGCTCGCCGGACGACCAGGAAAATTATACACTTATTATTATGTACATAATTTATATTAATTAGCAAATACATCTAGATACGGATGTACATTGGGAATGAGCTCGTGGGCCCCTAAACTATTCTGTACACACTAGTCCTTCTAAGATATTTTTGTGGGCTGACGTATGTAAATGAAGCTGAAAGAGAAGGCTTTCAGATCAGCGCAGACACATCAGTTCAACAACGACAAGAGTAGCCGCAAATCTTATGAGATACTGCGTCCGATGATAATGAGTGCAGTGGAAAAATCCCGCGAAGTCATCTCCGCCACTACACAACACTAGTCCGATGATAATGTGCAGTGGAACAATCCCGCGCCGTCATCTCCGCCACTACACAACACTAGTCCCGGGCTCCAAGCATGCTATAATTATCCCAATGAGCCGGCTTGCTAACGCATTACACGTAAGAACAGTTTTCATGAATTTTCATAAACTTCGTAAATTAAAAACCTGCAACTTTACAGTTTGTAGTCACGCGATGCTAGCTACACGTTGTTCGCTGTGCCGCCGATAGATCGTTAGCCACGTGGCTGCAGGCATATACATGTACACAACCACGCATATGCACCTCCTCCGTAGGTACTCAGCCATCACAATCTGCAGGGTTATTGCACATCAGAACAATACAGAAAATTCACTTTAACAAGTTAACTTTAACTTTTAACCAGTAGGTAATTACTCGTAGCTCTAAATGACCAAACGTGATCGATACGATACGTAAAGTGATCAAAATTTTGCCTTTCCTGAAACAATCTACGACTTCTAAGAGGGTCATATTTCAGGGTTTCTGATTAAATTCACCGTTTGAGGATCTATTTAACGCACAGCTAAACGTCGATCAGTAGTTTTCTGAAAAACTGCTGCTCACAGTGTGCACTGTGCATACATAACATAAAACATTTTGCATCGTAATGAAAGTAGGTAACGTCAAATGTGACGTCAGCACGTAGGGCACCGGGCAGGCGGGTGGCGGGCACAAGGAACGGTTCGGGACGTATGGCTTTGTTTGCCGAATTTTGAAACAGAATATTTGCATCGCGCTTTCTGATACATTAGTAGGACATTACAACCAGACATAGCGAGCCCACTGCTTCCAATATATCAAACATCAATTATGGCGGACTTCGATCCCACGTGAAGCTTTGTGCTCTGACTGTAGTCGTAGCTTGGCTTGCTAGAAAAAGTCTCGTCATTTTTGACCGGATCCCTAGTAAGGTAGACCGCACGCCAGTACTTACAAAACCAGTATAACCTGGCCTCTTATTCTACTTAAACTTCGTACTACGCTAGGCCAGTTCAAGGTCAAAGGGTTACCACTGACGTGCTGCTTGTTGTACTAGATCAAATAATGATGTCATCTGAATTGAGAATGCAGAATGTCGTATGTAGAGACTGTAAAGTGTGCTCCTATATATTTTTTATTTGTTTCATTTGGCCTGAGAGGGGCCCGGCAGGGGGCAGGGGACGACACGTGTGCACTTGGTCAACATGCTGGATGTGTGACAGAGCTGACATACTCACACACCATTACTCCACATTGCCGAGCAAACACCGGCTCGCGACACGCAGGGACTCGGCCCGAGCTGAATCGCGTGAACACGAGCTAATCGAAGGAATGTCTCTTCAATACAGGTGGTGATACACACGTGTGACGTGCGCTTCAAGTTCGAATACTCAAGACGTCCAGCAATCTGTAGTGTACAGTGTACTAAATAATAAGCGAGCTCGTAACAACCAACTTGAATCTGAGATAGTTGAAGAATCATTTCTCTTATCTAGTTGTCGCCGTAATGATTCTGGGTTGACTGGGAATAGTGGGGAGGGCTTGTCCTAAAACAAAACAACTAAGTTGACGACGATCTCCTCCACCCAAATTCACCTAAAATCACTACTAGAACTATCGGACAATTGACTTTCCGTTGTGTGACGGTCTCATAGCATTAAATATTTATTTTGATAAAAAGGTGCATATGATTATGATACAATGCCGTATTTTTAGGATGTGGACAATCACGAATCTCTTTTTTTTTTGCAAAAGTAAGTAGGATAATGATTCCATGGTCACTTTCTATATGAACATGCGTGGTTAGGAAAAGATGATCGATGCTACGTGGAAACAGTACATGGGTACATATAGCTCACGTGTCCATTCAAATGAGACAGCTTGGCCGACGCCATTGACTCACAAATGCGTCGCCTCCACTCGCGAGCCCCGACCGCGGCCGACTTCGACGCGGCACTCGTCCATCAAAACACCACAATATTTGCCGAATTAAAGTCAAATTTGTAAGCTGTCGTGAATGGCTCACTGCTAGTTTTGGTATCTGCTCCAAGAAATTATGGAATGGGTCCACTGGTGGTGAAGCACGACAACCAATGACTGCCCGAAACATTGGCAGAGAGATTGCTGAGCTGTAGTTAATCTTTTCCCATCCTCTTGAAATTATAACATAGGTAGGTCATAGTTTCTAAAATACCCTTGTGCGGTGACTAGGAAAACTAAACGGAATATTGTGAACAACATAAGTCGTAAAATTGAACGAAAGCCCTTGAGCTCATTGTTATCGGCACCCCTTGGACCGATGACCTACTCGCTGATAAGCCGAGCGTTAGCAACTGTCATAACAATACAGCGATTTTATCAACTGTCCCACACGATCCAAACTTCATTAGTACACTATATGTAGTATGTACCTACTGATGCTTACCCCGTTTATGATTATAAATAGCTTTACTTGGACTGCCCAGTTGGATCATGAGAATCGTAAGCGCGACTTCTACCTAACACTTTGGAACACCCGGGCGTGATGTTGTGAATAGCTGTAGATATGAGGGTACAAGCGCACGTTGCTCGGCGAGGGCGCGGCTAGCAACGGGCGCGGGCGCGGCTGTGCTCACAGGAACACATCGCCAAGAGCGCCAGATGTCTCGCCGTCACAGGAAGTATAGCTTATTGAGATCTTGAATCCGACGCACGTATTCCCATCTTGAATCCCATAGTGACAACATTACAGGAAGCAAATTAGCTAACATTACCGATTAAGTAATAGGAATGCAAATCCCTTTTACAAAAAAATTAAGCAGAAAAGTGATATCGAAAAAAACGAAGTCAATTTGCGTGTATTAGTGTCAGTCAGCTACCCCATAGTCAAACAAGCGCTGTTTGTTCTATCGGACCGCGCCCAGTCGCCCGCTGCCCACCACACCGGCCCACACAGGCCCACTCGCCACCACTGGCCACACTCGCCACACTCGCCTCCACTCGCCGGTTCTCGACGACCGAACTATCGCATTTCTAGTAAAATAAGTCTAAGTCTATACTGTCTATAGCTGCAACAAATTCATAATGTTCACACGTTGGCAGGACATTCCACTAAGTGAGGGTGGCAGTCAACGCTCGATACGCTGGCTGGAAGCTTGTACTCAAACTTAATGTGTTGCAAGAAATGGATATGATCAAATACAATAACAAAGCCCGTAGGTAGGGTAACAATAATATGTCGTATGAACGTAGGTACTTACATCATTAAAAACTGAAATGATTGTGAATGTGGTGTCAATATGTCAGTAGGTAGCATTCGATTCCGTTAGGAGTAATACTTGAATGAGACAAAGTGCGAAGGTTATCATTAGATTATTACTTCAATACACTTTTTAGCAACAGTTCATAATAATTTTGCTACCAAAAAAGGAAGATAATAGTCTCCAAGCAGCGCAAGCACAGGCGCAACATGCGCGACACATGTGACACCTTACTCGCTCCTATACTGTGTCTCGTACAAGAGATCATTTAACTGTTGTAATTTTGTATCACTATTAACAGACGCTTGTACTGCTGTCGCTCTCACTGCGACCTCGCTCGTGTGCGAACTATTAGCAGACGCTTGTACTGCTGTCGCTCTCACTGCGGTATTAGCAGACGCTTGTACTGCTGTCGCTCTCACTGCGACCTCGCTCGTGTGCGAACTATTAGCAGACGCTTGTACTGCTGTCGCTCTCACTGCGACCTCGCTCGTGTGCGAACTATTAGCAGACGCTTGTACTGCTGTCGCTCTCACTGCGACCTCGCTCGTGTGCGAACTATTAGCAGACGCTTGTACTGCTGTCGCTCTCACTGCGACCTCGCTCGTGTGCGAACTATTAGCAGACGCTTGTACTGCTGTCGCTCTCACTGCGACCTCGCTCGTGTGCGAACTATTAGCAGACGCTTGTACTGCTGTCGCTCTCACTGCGACCTCGCTCGTGTGCGAACTATTAGCAGACGCTTGTACTGCTGTCGCTCTCACTGCGACCTCGCTCGTGTGCGAACTATTAGCAGACGCTTGTACTGCTGTCGCTCTCACAGCGACCTCGCTCGTGTGCGTACTATTAGCAGACGCTTGTACTGCTGTCGCTCTCACTGCGACCTCTCTCGTGTGCGAACTATTAGCAGACGCTTGTACTGCTGTCGCTCTCACTGCGACCTCGCTCGTGTGCGAACTATTAGCAGACGCTTGTACTGCTGTCGCTCTCACTGCGACCTCGCTCGTGTGCGAACTACTAGCAGACGCTTGTACTGCTGTCGCTCTCACTGTGACCTCGCTCGGCGACTTTTTCTTCCTTGGGGCGCTCACGGCAACCAACATGCTCACAAAAACATATCTATCAGGCTTGAGCTGTTCCACAGTGTAAAGATATTTGAAGTTGCTCACTAGAATTACCGCGGGACACGACAGAAAACATACAATCAAAGTAATATTCGATCGCTCTCTATCTTTTGCGACCGAATCAATTTTATTGCACAAGTTTAGATTATTTTTTTTTTCATGCCAAGACCTTATTTTAAACGCTCTACAACAATTAAGGGAAAAAATGTACCTACTTAGTTTAAAATTTTTAATGCTAAATTTAATGTGATAATTTATGAAAACAAAACGATGCCAGTAACCGGTAAATATATATCAATAATATTAGTATTCTTTATTTCGGACTACTCACAATCCATATGGTATTAGTAACAATGACTTTAAAACTATATTAGTAAACTTTTACAAACTAAAACCACTAAAAATGACGTGGGACACACTGGCAAGTGCCTCCGTACCCAGTACATTATAAAGGGACTGTCGACTTAGTCTAATGTTTTCAGAGCTCGGTAAAGAGTTCCCTTGAGAGCTGCAGCATCAGGTCACCTTTTCATTCTCTACCAAATTAATAGGCCTGTCGTCGGAACAGAACAAGTTAACAAGTTTCAAATTGTCCAAACTGAGCTTGCAAGAGTAAATCTTAAATTATTAACATACTTCATAGTCTGTGATCAGAGTAAAGTTAACTAAAAGCTTGTAAAACAGCAGTTGTGTACTTGTGTAACTTGTGGTAAGTAAGCGAGTCGGATTTCATGCAGTGCAAACAAGTCACAAACCGCCACTTTATCTTATTTGTGTGTTTAGTTAACAACACAAATGAAATCGGCCGCAGATCACAATCGAGTGTTTAACTCCAACACGCGTTGTTTAGTTAGCAGCGCATGGCGCAGTTGTGTGTGCCACAGTGCGGGGGGGAACAGTAGGTTCACTGCATACACTGAAGTCGTAAATAGGTGCCAACGTAAACCAAGGTCACCAAGGTCAGCAAGGACAGCAGTGCTTCGACACAACATGCAGCAGTCAGGTCAGAACCATGACGTTCTGTTTATCTACATAAATTACCTATTATTATACTTAATGCCAAAATATTTCTGAATAATATATGTTTCTTAATTGCGCCTGCTATCCTATACTCCAGTACACAACTGGACGCACTTCCCACTGGACACACTCCTAACTCCTTCTCGATGAGCTCGCAGGCGTCGCCCTCGAAAATAAATCGTAGCGACTGATCTATTAAGCGAGTGAAAGTGATGCAGTTACTTTTAAAACGCAAAAGAAGAGAGATGGCTATAATATGCGATATGCATAACTGTTTACAAACATGACAACTTCGAATATGTACAGAGACGGTAATGTCAATATGTTATAATTAATGAAATACGGCTTACAACTGTCAGTCGAACCTAATTTAAACATCGTCCTAATACACCGTTTTTGGGCTTTGAAAGGTATATCCTTGTCAGTCGAATTGCCCCAAAGGATAATTCCATACCTTAGGTGCGATGAAACTAGGCCGTGGTAAGCGGTTAGCAATGCGTCAGTGTTAAGCATAGGAACTAATTTGTGTAGGGCATAAGAAGAGTTGCTAATTTTTTTGCTTAAAATTTCAACGTGTTCTTTCCAATTTAACTTTTTGTCAATGTTTACACCGAGGAATTTAGCAGTGTTGACTTCTTTAATAATTTTGTCATTATATTGGACCTTAAGATCAGATAAAGTTGGTAAGCGTTGACTGAAATGCATAATATTATTTTTATTGAGATTTATCCTTAAATTATTATTATCCAAATATTTTATTATTGATGTAAGAGAATTATTAATGTCACTTTTATATTTGTCTTTAGTATTGCATTGAATTGTTTAGGTAGGTCATTTATATAATCAACATATTTAGGTAGGCTTCCAACCATAAGACTAGATAATAAATATTGTTATTTTTACTTCGAACATTAATGACTTTCCATACACAACTTCATCCCCCTTTTTAACCCTTCGGGGGTAGAATTATCAAAAATGCTGAGACACGTATAAATTCATTTTCAATCGTCAGCCTAAATACAAAATTTGAAGCTCCTAACTTTAAAACTGACGGACTATCATATAAACTTCCATCCCCTATTTTACCCCTGTAGGAGTGGAATTCCCAAAAATCCTTTCTTAGTGGATACTTACTCTTCACAAAGAATAAACCTTCCAAAGTTTCTTGTCTCTAGGACCAGCTGTATGGGCTGTGTGTTGATATATCACCCAGTCGGTCAGTCAATCAGTTTACCATTTTAAACAGGGTTATTGGTAAAACATTAACAACTTCTTAAAGGGTCATTGGTAGGGGTCATCATTATGAACAACTTTTTTTACGGGACCAAACCTGAAATCGCGAAAAAAAATCAGCTGTTCCCTACATTTATGTTCGTTCGTCAAAATGTAGGGAACAGCTGATTTTTTTTTCGCTATTTCCGGTTTGGTCCCATAGTAAAAGTTGTTCATAATGATAAGTACAATGACCTCTTAAGAGGTACACATCAGAATTGAAAACCTCTTCCTTTTTTTTGAAGTCTGTTAAAAACCAAAGGAATTATACTTTATAGCAACACAAAAAAATAACAATAAAGCGATGCTAACAGCCCCTATTTATACACAGTGTCCCTTGGTGACATCAATCAACAAATATTATAAGTGTCTATCCATAACTGTGGTCAACTCAAAGCGTGGTCGTTGGGTCCATGTTGCCTCAGTATTAATGCCCGGCGAGACATTAGTGTAATGTGTTGGAGTTAAACGCAACAGTGCAAGCTATTCACTTTCGCAGCGAACAATCCGGCGCAGGCAATTAATCAAGCGTTGAGCGGCTCGCGCGCCGCCACGCCACGCAGTGACGTCATCACAGCGCTCCTGCATGGAGTAACACACAGAAGTACTACTACTATACAAAACGATTAATGTATTATGGAAGCAGTCAGACTATGAGTGGTTTCACAAGAGTTCAGCAATAGGAACCTGTTCGACACATTTGCGCTAGCCAGTTACCTTTATGACGATTTTATTTATTGCTTTAAGGGCGGCGCTCTTGACCTCGATCTCGCCTGATGGAAAGCAATGGATGAAGTCTATGATGGAACGAGAGTACCTAGAAGATGCCTGTTCACTCTTGCTTTGAAGGCAGTTAAATGAGGAAAGGGAACACAGATGCCGGCAGAGAGTTCCACACTTTGGCTGTGAATAGACATGGAGGATAAGCGCTGAGCATGACTCGTCGGGATATCAACCAAGTGACGATGGTACGCTGCAGTACGTACGTCTGGTTGTCCGGTGGTAAAAGAGCGACTGTGGGATCAGGTCGTGGAACTCCTGCGCACACTCTCTGAAGTACAGTCTGTAGAAGACCGACAGGCAAGCAACATTACAACGATAATCTAGGCTGTGTAGAGTAGCTATCGACGTCTCGTCGCCTATAAACCTTTTAGCTCTGCGTTCCACCGAGTCAAGTGCAGCAAGCTGGATTTTGCTGAGCCATCCCACAAGTGGCTGCAATACTCCATACAGGTACGGACCTGTGGTTTATACAGACTTAGGTAAAAGTAAAGATTATGTGAAGTATCGCCTCACCTTATTTAGGATGCCCAGCTTCTTGGCTGCGGTATGAGGTTTTGACTCGACGGTTACACATGGTAGGTATATACATGGCGGCTCGCGGAGTGGTGGTACTTACGTATGTACTGCTTTATTGTTGTACTGGCCTCGTGGTACAGTGGCGCTGCAGCAGCAGATCACTGCAGGCGACATTTTGGCATGCAGTCTGACGACTTGAAGCAGTCGTCACTTGGAACATCAATTGAACCACTTGACGTGTCTACGAATGATGACAGAATGGACTCGTTTCTTATCATTACATAAAAGTGGGACTACTGTTCTGTCCTGTCGTGTGCTCTTATCGTACTTAAGTAGCGGACATCTGCAGATTTCTTCATCAAACATATTAAATGCATATGGCGTGTTATGTAACCATAACGACTTTGTTTCTCGTTCCGCGATAACTTTACATACCCACCACTGGGACACGTTGACACTTGCGGATGGCGCATGCGTGGTTCATGGACTTCATGGCATGCGGAAAATACGTCGCCGCCTACCACCCCTTCCGGTGCCGCCGACGTGTCGAATATAAATATTGTTTTAGTTGACTTTTATCACTTACAGTGTTTTTAATGTTTAGTCAATGAACTGAGTGCTGCAAGCCGAATGACGGTCTTAAAATGAATTCTGAATCGTAAAAACTACGAATGATGCCTATCACCTACGCCAATTTGTCAGCTCCACAGCGCTTGATACCCACAATAAAGCCATAATGTCGCCACCTCTTCACACACGTCACTCTGTCACTGTGTCGCGCTACAATGTGGGTGACATCATTAGTGAGGGCTGGTCAGTGGTCACCAATTATCATAAACGTGTAGGTAAGTGAAGGGTGCGAGAGCCGCGCGGGCCGCGAGCCGCTCCGCGCCGGGCCCCGCGGGACCCGTGGGCCCACCCCACCTGTGGCGCGCGGCCGGCGACCTGTGGCGCGCCTTCCTCGTCCACTTACATTACAACCCCTTCCGACTACTTCACACAGTTCACACAAGCTTCACAACCTCTATCGTTCAGAACACTTGAGAACGGAGACTTGACTTCGGATTCGTCTTACATTTAGCCATCGAACTTTTGCCTGAATGTAGACCTTGAACTCTAGTTCACCAGTTCTACGACATTTTGTTGATATTATGAAAGTTTAAAAAAGTTCATTTAGCCGACCGCGTCATTGATGATGTCTTCCAAGTGTATCAACGTGTACACATTACACTATTATTAGATTTATAATTAACTAGCTGCGCCCCGCGGTTTCACCCGCGTAAGGGTCGATCCCGTGGGAATATCGAGATAAAGACTACCCTTCTACTACTATGTCCTTCCCCGGGATACAATCTATCCCTCGGAATCCGTTCAGTGGTATAGGCGTGATAAGGTAACATACAGACAGACAGAGTTACTATCGAATTTTTAATATTAGTAAATATGGATTATTTACAGGCCGTAGGAATCCGCTGGATGCAAGATACAGTAACCAGTCGAATTGGAGCAGTGGACGGACGTGTTTCGACTGAAACATATGAATAATAATTAAATAGATGTTTATTTATGTAAGATGTCGGTAGTGTCTATACACACATAATGTGTGTGGTAGCGGACACACATAGGTATTAATTAAGTAATTAAAGTTTCCATGAAAACTATGTAGGGTAAATACGCCAAATGTCGGCCCACTAACGGATTTTCTAACTTTGGATCGCTCTGGTCCCATCACTTGCAGTTGCAACGAAAGGACCTTGTGATGCTGTTTTAGACAGGTTGATAAATCTATTTTATGTTTCTAGGCATAGAATTAACTTTTCTACTAAAAGAGAAAAGTTTTAAGGTTTAAATGCATCGAGAACGAAAAAACCGTAAAGTCAGCCGTTTAGAGCCCATGGTCGGCCGCGTTTTTGCCAAATGTCGGCCGGGTATAGGATGTTTGAAAATAAGAGAATGAAAAATATTGTTAATATGATTTATTTTGGCTGAAATATAAGTAAGTATACATTTGTGTTTGTTTAATTGTAAATAAAATTTCTGACAAACGAAGTTAAACATCACAATAAAATTAAATAAAAATTAAAAATTTAGAATAGAATATTAAATAAATCAAAAGGATTAAAGTAATACTTTAATCAAAAGTGGTTGTTTGTAACAATATTTTGTCTTCGTAACAATATTTATGATAAGATTAAATATTTGTGAAACAAATCGGTCAACAATAAAAAAAGGTTACAAACTATTATGCTTTGGTAAACGCAAATGTGTTTATTCATATGCATTGATAATTAAAATCAAACAACAACTAAGCTTCATAAAATAAAAAAGTCATAATAAACTTAGTCATATAAAAAAAAACCGGGCAAGAGCGAGTCGGACTCGCGCCCCGAGGGTTCCGTAACATCCGGGTTTATGCATAAGGTTTATGTTTATGAAATTAAATGTTTTTTATTATTTTTGAGTTGATTGAATGAATGGTAAATTGTGGTTTACGATTTATGACGTATTAAAAAAAAACTAGTTACTAGATCTCGTTCAAACCAATTTTCGGTGGTAGTTTACATAATAATGTACATCATATATTTTTTTTTGTTTTATCATTCTCTAATTTTAGAAGTTACAGGGGGGGGACACACATTTTACCACTTTGGAAGTGTCTCTCGTGCAAACTATTCAGTTTAGAAAAAAATGATATTAGAAACCTAAATATCATTTTTGAAGACCTACCCATAGATACCCCACACGTATGGGTTTGATGAAAAAAAAATTTTTGAGTTTCGGTTCTAACTATGGGGAACCCTAATATTTATTGTTGTTTTTTTTCTATTTTTGTGTGAAAATCTTAATGCGGTTCACAGAATACATCTACTTACCAAGTTTCAACAGTATAGTTCTTATAGTTTCGGAGAAAAGTGGCTGTGACATACGGACGGACAGACAGACAGACAGACGGACAGACAGACAGACAGACATGACGAATCTATAAGGGTTCCGTTTTTGCCATTTGGCTACGGAACCCTAAAAAGTAGTTGGGTTGGGTTTAATAGATAGCAACTTCCAAAGAGTCATTTATATTTGTATCCCAAACCATATTTATATAGCTATCATAAATATGTTCTCAATATTGTAATATTTTATAATTAATTAAATTTAATTTTATAATTAATATCAACTTCTACATCAAAACTTAACCTCTTTATAATATTAATAAATGATAATAATACATACTCAATTTTGAGAAAAAAGTTTGATAAATATCGTCGTTTCAGCCGATAGACGTCCACTGCTGTACATAGGCCTCCCCCAATTTTGGGAGGGTTTGCCATAATCGCCACGCTTGGCAGGCGGGTTGGCGATCGCAGTATGGTATGATGGTGGAATACATAGAGAACGCTGCTGCCCATTCTCCGGTACGATCCTTAGTCGCCTTTTACGACACCCACGGGAAGTAAGGGGTGGTGGTATTCTTTAAGTCCGGCACCACACAGACGATTATATACTTATTAAAATTGATAAATATACTTATTAAAAATTACTACCCGCACAATCAGTGAAAAAAATACAAAAGTAATAATCAGCCTGTATAGTGGCGCTCGAATTCGAGGCTGGCCGACATTACGAACTTTAATATTTCTAAAGTCGGCCCCCTGTTTTGTGTACCTACCTTATTTCTCGAAATTCAACTAATATCACCCCGGCAGGTATTTGGCGATAACGTAAAATAGATTTATTTACATAAAAGCTTTGCAAATTCTGGTATTCTAATGGCGGCCCCCTATTTTTCCCTTAAACCAATACGCAAAATGTTAAAAAAACTATCTCAAAATATAATAAAACTAAATTTTTATTGATAACAAAGCTTAAAATAAAATAAAGAATGTCTTACCGTTGTAATATCTGTCCCCGAAGCGTGGGTATTCACAGCAAGTAAGCTATTTTAACTACGAACTTGAGGCTTCAACGTCGGCACCGCTGCTGTCGCTCATTGTGCGAAGGGCGAGTGACTTAATCGGATAGTAACGGTTTGTACGTATAGAGTATGAACTAAGGATGCAATTCGAGTGGCAGAATTGCCACTTAATTACCTTTTAAATGAACGCAAGTTAATAATGTCCAGACGGCCGAAGATTGCGGGGGGGGGGCGATGTTTGGCGTATTTACCCTATATAAGTAGTTAGCTACACTATCAATATCAGTATAATGTAGTCATATATCCGCAGAGCGCACACGATGGCATGGCGTCGGGTTACATCACATGATCCTTTCACGTACTCAGCGAAACTCCAGTAAAAGGAAAGACCGAACGAGTCGCACCGAGCACCGCGCCGTGACCGTCACCGCGCTATTTTTATTTTACTACGTGTCTTTAACTTCGTGTCTTTTAAGGCTCTTTCAATTTAGGTGTCAACATTGAATGTGAAGAATAGATGGAAAACGAAAGGACCTGATCGGCCGTTATCTGCTGCTGAGGAGTAGGAGTACGTGGAGCATGTACCGCGTGAACGTGAGGCACCCAAACACATCTGAACAAGCTTAAAGAGGATCCACCTTAACGTCACACAGACGTCGGAGATAGACCGCGATGCGATGCTGGCGTAGCTTTGTAACCGAGAAAAGTTCATTGAGGAAACCACTCGCTGTATCCAAAAGAATATTTAGGGAAGTGTCGTTGTTTCCTGCACAGAGAAGCGACATGCATGCAACGCGGTTATTAAAAGTCCCACAGTTGTAGTTATTATGATGATTAGTGTGCGGGGCGCGGCGCACGCGGCGCTAACGAATGGCGCACATTAACCACCCTCTGCCGGCTCGCCCGAGCCCCCGAGCCCCCAGCCCCCGAGCCCCCAGCCCCCGAGTGTTTGGAGGTCAATAGCATCGCACGCGGACACGCGCCCTTTACACCCATCACATTATGACATCCACTACTTTTTAATACTTTATCTGATATACAATAGTTCTGTGTTCTATACTATTAGTAATTCTGTGGTTCTGGGCAATAATCGTCTTCATGTGAACTAAGCTTTGTGTAACTAGGTTCATTTGCACTCAAGCAACCAGTCGGCATAAATCCAGCATTAGGTACATTTGAGTCCTTCACGTTAAAAGTAACAGGCTGATATCGTGCAGCACAAGCGGCGCGCTGCCGCTGCACGCTGTTATGTAACGTTTCTATTAACTTAGATACTAATGATCCCTCAACAGCGGAAGTACTTGTGTGTTTCAGCCGGTTACAATGTCGTTCTCCTTCCTAAAGCCCTGCATGTACACTGCGTCCTACTCATACAAAAACTCTGCATGCATACTGCGTCCTACTCATACTAAAACTCTGCATGCATACTGCGACCTACTCATACTAAGACTCTGCATGCATACTGCGTCCTACTCATACTAAAACCCTGCATGTATGCTGCGTCCTACTCATACTAAAACCCTGCATGTATGCTGCGTCCAACTCATACTAAAACCCTGCATGTATACTGCGTCCTACTCATACTAAAACCCTGCATGTATACTGCGTCCTACTCATACTAAAACCCTGCATGTATACTGCGTCCTACTCATACTAGGTACTCGTAAAACCCTGCATGTATACTGCGTCCTACGCATACTAAAGATTCCTTTGGAATGTTTATAATTATTATTATCATCATCATCATCATCATTTCAGCCGAAAGACGTCCACTGCTGGACATAGGCCTCCCCAAAAGGGGGGGTTTGCCATAATCGCCACGCTTGGCAGGCGGGTTGGCGATCGCAGTATGGTATGGTGGTGGAATGCATAGAGAACGCTGCTGCCCATTCTCCGGTACGCCCCTTAGTCGCCTTTTACGACACCCACGGGAAGTATGGGGAGGTGCTATTCTTTAAGTCCGGCACCACACAGACGTATATATTATTATTATAAATTATGTTAATAAAGTGAATTTGACGGTGGACATCGTGTGGTCAAATCAACTTTCTATCAAAACTATAAACAAGGTACTTAGAACGTTTGAGGAAAATTATACAATTTGATGCGAACCGCAAACTGGTGACATTAGCCTCAATAGCCGTAGGTACCTACTTAAATAAAAGAAGGAATAGTAGATTATTATACAAGGGTCGAAAGGAATTGATGACTTTCACCCGTATAAAACACTCTACTTTTCATTTCGAATATAAGGAAAATAAATAAAAAATATTAGTTTTTCTAAAATAATAACATAAATAGTACCTATTATTAATAACATAGATAGTAACTATTTAAAATTAATTGAGAAGTTAGAACAATAATTTTGTGAAATATAAAGTTATATAAATACTTTTTAAATATGGAAAACATCGCGTCACCGCCGCGGGCCGTCCCGCTTAAAAGGTATTTTTTTTAATTCACACTGGCTGCTTATACACTCACAAGACCGCAGCATTTTTCTTAATTATGTAAAAAAATTCGCAGGTAACCATATTTGGTTACCTACGAATTTTTTTCTATTTTAAAATTCATTCCCGCCCTAGAGAGGGAAGCAATTACTATGAGTCTTTCTCGCCCAAATGTGGGAAGCAGCGTCTTCCACCCGCTATTCGGATCAAACAAACACTACTTTTCGAGTACGAGAAATGTAAATACATTTCGTCTCAGCCTACGTTTCCATAACATGGTTTTTATTTGTCCCAGATTCAACGATACACATGACCCTTTATCAAAAATGGTGACTGTAGGTGCGTACAAGTGGAGCCCTCTACTACTTATGTGAACAGGCCGGGGTTTAAAGTGCCGGGGGTAAGTTGTTCCGGCACGAGTAACTTCAAAAGAGAT
Organism: Mesoligia furuncula; assembly: GCA_916614155.1. Taxonomy (NCBI): domain Eukaryota; kingdom Metazoa; phylum Arthropoda; class Insecta; order Lepidoptera; family Noctuidae; genus Mesoligia; species Mesoligia furuncula. The sequence continues at coordinate 29,623,174 of OU744803.1, forward strand.
AATCACTAAATGTGAAATGTGAAATGCCCATGTGCTGGTTAGGTCCCTGGGGTGGTCACGGCGTGCTGAGTGTTCTGGTGCGCCGGTGATGGGGTGTGTTGGAATATTTGGCTTAAAGAGTTGGAAGAGTATTAAATAAATTATTTGTAAAATAAGAGTTAGAAAAGATGTTCATTGACAGGAATGTTTATTTCAAGTAACTAGAAGTGAATAAAAAGTATAACTATAAAAAAAATAAAAACAAATCTGCACAACAGAGGTTACTTATTTACAACAGGGTGTACTCTCCAGAGGAGCGTCCGGTGACGGACAGCCGCGGCGGGTTCACGGATGAATGCTAACGCATGCCCGTGTTCCCGCCGTAAGCGGTAGAGGAGGACACCATGGAGTTTTAGTGGGTTAGAGTCCCACATAACTGCACTATCTCCCCGTGGTAGTGCAGAATGCATGAGCATTTCTCCGGGTACACTACATAAATACGAAAAACTTTATTCCGACAGTCACAAATACGAATTTCAAAATACCAATTTTCATAATTCCGAATGGTTCAAAATCTATACATATAATAAATCTGTAGAAGGGTCAATTCTGTACATTGAAAATATTGAAAAAATAAATAGCGGGGGGTGTTGCTCGATCGATACCAAACCCAAATATGTGATTAAAAAAATTTTTGTCTGTCTGTCTGTCTGTCTGTCTGTCTGTCTGTATATGCAGGCATCACGTGAAAACTAACGGTTCGATTTCGATGAAACTTGGTATAACTATACCTTATTATCCTGGGCATAAAATAGGATACTTTTTATCCTGGAAAAATACGTAGAAAAAAAAATCTTATTTTTCGGTTTTATTCATAGACGTTGTTCTGTAGAACCGCGAACACACGTTGCATTACCCGTAGTGGATAATTTTCCATTTCAATTTAAGAGAATACAGTTTCCTGTAGCTTTGTGTTACGCCATGACAATAAATAAGGCTCAAGGTCAGACCCTAGGAGTTGCTGGCGTAGATCTTACCGCGAGTTGTTTTTCACACGGGCAACTTTACGTAGCTCTTTCCCGTGTGAGCAGTCCAATCATATTCCGGACGAGCTCACTAACAATGTTGTGTATGCTGAAGCTCTCAATTAACTTTCTGTCGCATTGTCACGATCACTTTTTTATTATTGCAAACTTTTCGTCACTGTCAGTAATTTACTGCTACATGCTACTTATCAAGGTCGGAATTACTATGAAAAAAATACTTACTACAGAACGCGAGCTCAACAGCAGTAGCTCAATAGAGGGATCTCCTTAATTATTATAGGCTTAGCTGTATTTGGGTCCAATAGATATTTATAAGATGTCATTGTCAGAGTTACTCAAAATGGAGAAATAAACCATCCACGCGAAGACCGACATCCGCGCGGACGGAGTCGCGGGCGGAAGCTAGTTCCTAATATAAGAACTCCGATTTATCATTCATCCTATTTTTATAATTCCGAAATTTCAATATTCCTAACGCTTATAAGTACTATTCTCAAAATACCGAGTTCCAATAGATCGAATAACAAAAAGTCCGAATTAATGAAAATTCGAAACATCAAAAATACGAATTCCGATTAATTAGAATTCCGAAATAAAAACGCCTTGTAAAACTGAATAGCAAGACAAATATACGAGTAGAATACGGAATATCGAGCAAACCCTTTCCAATAAAAAAAGAATTATCAATATCGGACTACTCTGTAAAAAAATTTGCGTGGTCATACATAAAAAAACTATATAATTATATACGCGTCGACTTCAGAACCTCCTCCGTTTTTTCGTCGGTTAAAAAGGAAATCAGAATTCAGTTGGGATCACATAATACGTATCAAGCCTATAGCGGGAAGGCTCACATCAGTCGGCTGGAGATTTTTTTTTAGGTATTAAGTTCTGTTTACGTTTTTATTCTTTATTTCTGCTTGAGTATAGTTTTTGTTGGTATATTGGCGTGTGCTAGCTGACATAATTATGGCGAATAATTTAATTTAATGTTTTGCGTTTCGTAATTTTAATTACTTACTATTGTATAGAATGAATTTCTTCTGGAGCTGTGCCGCTGGGGAGTTTGTTGCCCCACTTTTTCTTCCCAGATTAACATATGCGTTTTGGGGGACTATCTTGTGTAATTTTGTCGTTCAAAAAGTACTGATCCTCAGCCTAGTTTGAATAAATGACTTTTGATTTGACCAGACCTTATTTTAACGGTTGTATTACGTGTTGTTTGATAATCGGCACTTTGAACCCCGGCCTCCCCGGCCTCCTATACTTGTATATTTCCAATTCTAATTTATACACTACGGAATGGCGCTATTTTAAAACATTGGTCTGTTTCGTAGCAACAGCATGCCTATGTAAATGATAAAGTAATATTAACCTCTTTGGACGACATCTGTATGTATTAGAGTTAGAATAATACATTTAAAATAAACAGACACGTTTTGTGAAATCGGCAAGTTCACGGCCGAACTACATCATAAATTGTTTCACGGTCGAATGTGGAATGAGAACCACTACTAGTTTATAATGTCAGCATCAATACCCTTTAAATTTTAATCAATAAAAATATGTGGAAAATACGTTTTTAAGCATTGATATTTGAAGACACTTACGGATCCCTTGCCCATCAATATCGATAGATCAAATCAAGTGATGAGCTCACAGATCACAGCATCAGGCTTTGCGATACTTTTATCTTATGTTCTTGATTCTTTGTGGATTCACTAACTTCGGTTTTGTTTACCCCTAAGTTTTTACTGTTTCCGGATCTTGAACGTAAGCTACTTATAGAAATATTTTAAAGAACCTAATAAAAACAAACAGTGAGATACACATACTACGTTGTACCGGATGTCATAAACTCACATTCACCAATTAACCAGCACCACACGACCAGCGTGACGTCATCCGCGAATGTCACCGCGTCACACCCCTGTAGCGCACATCGACCACCCCCTGTACGTGTGGACGTCTGTTCCTCACTACGTGCAGTTAGACAGCAGTATTATTATGTATAGTGACGACCTCATTAGTTCACTAACCGTCTGCTGGCATAAGTTCCGCTGCTTTGCGCTAAATCAACAATACAAGGAATGTGAGTATTAAAGATCACACGGCACTCGGTTGTTTTCAAAGCTCGCTCGATGCGCTGATTCTGTTTCTGTGTTGTCAAACAGAATCATCCAACGAATCGAAATTTAGTAACTAGTAAGATAATAAAATCATGTGAACAAAACTAGTGCTGAAAACATTGTGCCAGCGTGTACCTTAGCAATTAATAAGATAACATGAAAATTTGAGATCTGGCAACTATAATCTAAAAAAAAAAAAGCTGGAAATAAAAAAAGTAATTTAAAAAATTAAAAAACCCGACTGCGAAACTGAAAAGCTACAAACAAGCCCATTTTAAATTAAATAAAAGTTGGAAGCAGGCGGGACCCATTTGAATTTGAAAATATAATAAAAATGGTATGGGTCCCACCTGCTTCTTTTTAGTTTACAAATGTGAAAGATTTCGCAAACGATTTAGTTCTTGGTACGTGTTTTTTATGATTAGTCACTTCGAATTCCTTTTAACCATATAAGTTATGAATATTTTTGTAATCACAATTTAAAACCCTTTATTTTGATACCCCACTCGATAGGTTTCGAGAAAAAAAATTTTTTTTTGAAGACATATTGCGCCAAAATCGGCCATATGATTTTTTTTTTTCATTTTTGATGTACCCAGTGTCACTCTCACAATTAAGACGAATCTAACGGCACCTCTCAAGCTGAAATCGATCAAGCCGTTTAGGCTACAGAGCGTGCCAAAGAAATATACATACATACATACACTCGAAAAACATAACCCTCCTTCTGACGCAGTCGGGTAAAAACATAACCCTCCTTCTGACGCAGTCGGGTAAAAAATATATTTAGATAGCATGAAGAACAATCCATGTATGAGTTTTATGTAACTACTCGTACCTATATGCAGCACAGTGAATCATAGGAGAAATAAATAGAGTAACAAAGTGGTATACAATATTTTGTTTAACGACGGCTCTCGTAAAAGTCAACCTGCTCCATTCAGTTTTACGAGTAGCTCAAGCTAAATGATGAGCGCTTCCGAGTGACGAGTAGCTGAGTGACTCCATGATGCACAGCACGTCAGTACACGCACGTGTTGGCACAGAGGGGTCATAGGGCCCAGTGTCACTGAAACTACATGTCACAATGAAGTGCACAAAATGTACAAAGTTCTGACTCAACTTTTAAAATGACATTAAAGCTAAGTACTTTTGCTATCGTATATCTGTCAAAATATACTCGGTAGACTCACCAAAAACTTCATAATATCATGCATGCAACATGCAGCCCAGCTCAACTGGAGCTATCCAATAATAATCGATGCACTGGTAAATGAAGCGGATTGCGATTGTGAGTGAGTTGCGCAATTGATGCAGGTCTCTTTCCAGAACAATCACTTGTGGTGCAAGGTGGGTAGTGGTGGCCGTAGTGGGCTGTGGCTGATGACTCGTGACGTCAGGGCGGGTGGCTGACGTCAGTCGTCGGAGGCTCGTGACAGCAGCACTCATCTAATTGTGTATAGCGGGAGACGCCGCTAATTCATTTGCGCGCTCCGTTAATTAGGCGGCCGGGCCCGCGGTCACACCCCGACGCGCGCGGTGCACGGCTCGCTAACATTACTTCTAACTTTCGATAAAGCACCAAACATTTAATTGTTAGTTCAAATTGTTCGTTTTCAATCGTAATACCTAAATATGTTTTTTTTGCTTTTCCTGCATTAGTTAAATAAACTAATAATTATTAATATCCTCTAAGTTAGATGGGCTTGTGGCTAAGTTATAAGTATAACAGCTGCATGGGTCAATTGATCAGGTTAAGCTACGCTTGCCGCGGTTGGTCCGTGAATGACTGACCACCTTAAAACCGGGCACGAGCGAGTCGGACTCGCGCACCGAGGGTTCCGTAACATCCGGGTTTATGCATAAGGTTTATGTTTATGAAATTTAATGTTTTTTTTTATATTTGAGTTGATTGAATGAATGGTAAATTGTGGTTTACGATTTATGACGTATTAAAAAAAAACTACTTACTAGATCCCGTTCAAACCAATTTTCGGTGGTAGTTTACATGGTAATGTACATCATATATTTTTTTTAGTTTTATCATTCTCTTATTTTAGAAGTTACAGGGGGGGGGGGGACACACATTTTACCACTTTGGAAGTGTCTCTCGCGCAAACTATTCAGTTTAGAAAAAAATGATATTAGAAACCTCAATATCATTTTTGAAGACCTACCCATAGATACCCCACACGTATGGGTTTGATGAAAAAAAAAATTAAGTTTCGGTTCTAAGTACGGGGAACCCTAAAATTTATTGTTTTTTTTCTATTTTTGTGTAAAAATCTTAATGCGGTTCACAGAATATATCTACTTACCAAGTTTCAACAGTAAGTATAGTTCTTATAGCTTCGGAGAAAAGCGGCTGTGACATACGGACGGACAGACAGACAGACAGACGGACAGACAGACAGACAGACATGACGAATCTATAAGGGTTCCGTTTTTGCCATTTGGCTACGGAACCCTAAAAAGACCAATCCGTGCCTTGGAAAGCACGTCGTTGTCGTTGGTCCCGTCTGTCATTCGTCCCGTCGTCGCTGTTGTTGTCGTTGTCCCGTATGTCATTCGTGGATCTTTGGCAGACGTTACGGGTCGCCAGAGGCCCGAAAAAAAAAAAACAAAAAAAGAACAATGACTTCTAAAATTTGGGCAATTGAAGACAACAATGGTGTCATAGTGACAGAACTTGAACAAATTTCTGAGACTTGGAAGAATGACTGTCAGTCTTTATTCCAAGACCCCCAATCACAGAGTTATCCTACACCGTGCCTAATTAGCCGGAACCAGACTACTAAAGTCGGAAGTTAGAGCGGAATAGCCGCTCTAACTAAATCACCTGAAAAACGGCAAAGCTACAGGCAGAGAAGCAATCCTCATTGAGACTATAAAGGCCTTGGGAGAGCAGGGAGTTGATATCTTCTTCGATATATGTAAGGAGGACTGGAATCTGACCTACTGATTGGACTCGGTAATCGAACCCGTTGATTTTGATTAAAAAAAACACACTGTATTAGTACACAACTCGATAGTGTCCAATAATAAGGATCAAATTCTGCGAAGTAATGACATACGGCAAACTTAAGGAAAGTGTTGGATTTTAATAAACTGCTTCTTATTTTAAAGTATTCATACCGACATTACCTGTACCTTGCTCGAAATGATACTCAATACACCCCGGTAGCGCAGTCATTATGTTCTAAATTCAAACTTTGAATGCAGTACAATCCTTGAGATGTATTGAAAACAATGATCATCATTTTGAACAATTAATCAGTTAAGGTTTACTAAGTAGGTAACATCCGTAACATCATCATCATCATCATTCCAGCTGAAAGACGTCCACTGCTGGACACAGGCCTCCCCCAAACAAACATCCGTAACATAAGAAAAATAAAAAAAGTATTTTTTGAAAATGAGCTCTTTTCTTTAGTTTCCCGTATGTCATTACTTCCCAGAATTCGATCCTTATCAGCGACACTATCGAATGGTGTAATAATACAGTGTGTTTTTTTTAAATCAAAATCAACGTGTTCGATTCCGGGCTAGAAATATTGATTTTTCAAAAATCCAATGATGCACTTTTCGCTATTCCTCATAGTTTCGGATTTGGCCATCCACGCCCACTTGGAAAATTCACCCTGTATATATTGACAAGGAACCGTCATGATGTTAATTTTTTAAAACAGTTTCCGTAGAGATTCGCGTCTACTGAGCTTGTAGATGGCTCTGACAGCCCTTTTTTGCAGAATGAAGATAGAATCAATATCTGCAGCCCGTCCCCACAACAAAATACCGTAAGACATGATGCTATGAAAGTAACTAAAATAGAGCAGTCTTGCGGTATCCACATCTGTTAATTGGCGAATTTTCCGAACAGAGTAAGCGGCTGAACTTAGCCACCCTGCAAGTGATGTTAAGTGCGGACTCCACTATAGCTTTGAGTCAAGCGTGATCCCCAGGAAAACCGTATTTTCGACGAATTCAAGTATCTCCTTATTCAATACAACATGACATTCACTACTTCTAACATTCGATAAAGCGAATCTAATGCATTTAGTTTTTTTCTCATTTAATACCAAATTATTTACAGTAAACCAATTATGGACCATAAGCATAGTGTTATTTAGGTCGTCAAGCTCCTGTACACGTCTGCTTACTTTAAAAATCAGTGATGTGTCATCAGCAAATAATACCATTTGTGGTCGATTTTTCAGTAAATGAGGTAAATCATTTGGGGGAGGCCTGTGTCCAGCAGTGGACGTCCATCGGCTGAAACGACGAGGTAAATCATTTATACAATCATGTATACTAAAATAGGAATGGCCCCAATATTGAGCCCTGCGGTACTCCCATTTTGACATTAAGCCCGATGAATTCACACCGTTAATTTGAACTTGCTGAAGTCTATCATTTAAATACGATTTTATTAAGCTAAGAGCAAGTTTACCTAGTCCGTAATGCTCAAGTTTCAAGAGCAGTGTTTCGTAATTCACGCAATCAAACGCCTTGGATAGGTCGCAAAAAATGCCTATTGCTTCTTGTACCTCTTCCCATGCGTTAAAGGTGTGTTTTAATAAGGTGACACCGGCGTCGGTTGCACAACGTCCTTTGGCGAAACCATACTGTTGATCGTGTAGGATGTTATTACGATTAAAATGATTGAGCATTTGATTTTACATTACTTTTTCAAACACCTTGCTAAAAACCGGCAGAACTGATACGGGTCTATAATTATTAGTGTCTTTACTGTCCCTAGATTTGAAAAGTGGAATAACTTTACTGAACCTCATTAAATCCGGGAAAACCCCTTGATCTCCACACAAATTAAATATTAAAGCTAAATAGGGTGCAATTGTCTCAATAATGGATTGACAAACTTTAGTAGACATGCCCCACAGATCTTCGGTAATTTTGATATTAAGTTGCTTAAATGTCTTTATAATGAATATGGGGTTTATATGTTTAAATTTAAATTCCACAGAACAGGCTGAGACATTCGCTCTTAATAATTCAATAGCTAGTGCGGGCGAGGAATTTAATTTAGTCCTACATTTATCTTGGAGCGTTAATCCCAAATGGAGGTGGATGCATAGATGAAATTAGAGACGTATGGCGGTAACTAAAGCATCGATGAACAAGTTGAAAAAAGTCTAGAGGAACAGAGATCTTACAAAAGCCACCAAGATACGGCTTTTTCTCGCAGAACATACAAAAGTGAAGAATTCTCGCAGAACATACAAAAAGATCCGACGTATTGAGACTGAGAGCCTCCACCTTTTTTGTAGTCGGTTAAAATTAAGCATTCTTTTTAAAATTCTGTCAACGACGTAACGAAACAATGAATTCAGACGATCAGTGGCGGACTGCGGCGGGTGACCACGACACCATTCTCATTCTCACAGACAGTGCGGTACCTCGAGCGGGCAGCTCGACACCCGCGCGGTACATACAGAAGTACAACTCAACTTTAAGTCGATGCCGCGATGGCAGTACAATCCATACATATTGTTTGTATAAAAATGAAAGAACCCAACTCTTCTTTTTAGCCTTGGGAAACGTTCTCTTTGTTTTTATTACGTGAAAAGGAAGAGATCTTCGCAGTGAGGAGTGCACCTTCTGTGCGTTGTGTGTTATTGAACAGTGAGCTGTGCCACGTGGACACGGGAACATCTTGTAGGGAGAGTAGATGTGCACTCATCGCGGCGCGCCGCTGCGTACGATTACGTGTGATGGCACCCGATTACTGTAGTAGCAGTTAAGTTTCGAGCAATTAAGCCGAAATATTTCGTTCTAATCAATTGTTATCACCGGTCAACGTTACGCCTGCCGTATCGCACTATGGAGATCGCATATAATTTGATTGTGTTATAATGTGTAGAGCAGCGTGGAGTGTCACAGTGGAGCGACACTTTCGATCCCGCGGCGCGGGTATGAAATTCGAATTAGTGAAAATACAGTTAGAGGCGCCAAGTATGCGGCCGCCGCCCGCGCCGCCCCGCGCCTGCGCCGCCGTGTCGATATGCGCCGCCGCTGCCTGACACGCTGACACGCTCATTCATAAAATATTACATTGTTTTCCTTGAATATATTTTATAGAATTATTTGCGGACCGATAACGAGCTCATATTTGAAATAATGTGGCCAAGTGTCGTTAGCTCGTAGGGCGGAGTGCGGCCGGACTCCACGTGAGCACACGTGTCGCGCGCGGCGCACGCGTGCTTGTCTCGTTGTCCCTGCAGGCCATACACTGACTACAGACGACAGAGTAGTGAGAATGTCTGCAATGAACTGCGGGGTAATTGCGTAACACGCTATCAGTAGCAGTGGGCTTCGTTTTGACAGTTTCATTGCGTTATTTACATTGTTTGCGTTATTTACATTGTTGAGCAGACAAATTTTTCGAACATTATGAAGCAATGGATTAGCAATATTCTTCAAAAAGATTCAGATTATGATTAACAGTGGGATACGCAATGAGCGGGCGCGGTCTGTGCAGGACATACTCGCGGCATGTCTCGATGAGCGGGCGCGGTCTGTGCAGGACATACTCGCTGCATGTCTCGATGAGCGGGCGCGGTCTGTGCAGGACATACTCGCTGCATGTCTCGATGAGCGGGCGCGGTCTGTGCAGGACATACTCGCTGCATGTCTCGATGAGCGGGCGCGGTCTGTGCAGGACATACTCGCTGCATGTCTCGATGAGCGGGCGCGGTCTGTGCAGGACATACTCGCGACATGTTTCGATGAAAGGGCGCGGTCTCTGCAGGACTCACAATTGGGGATGCGGGCTTTTGCACTTGCGAATACCATTTATGAATGTTGCCTGAGCGCATGCGCCAGGAGACACATGTACCTACTAAGAGCTAAAGCCTGGTATGTCTGCTGTTCCCCCCAATAGCGTCGCCCATCGATGTAAATATTCCAACTGAAATAGTTTGGTAGCGCTAAAGTTTCCGAGTGATCGGCGGCCTCGCGTGGGTTATCGCGCGACCTCTTATCACCCGCACGCACACACGCACACACGCACGCACACACACACCGCAAGCACGTCGCGCGCCGCGCTTGTGTGCGTATGAATTGGGTCGCGTATGTCGCCAGATGTAATTAGAGCAAGAAACTGTTTATTGTTGAGCCCGATGGCCGATATTCATGTAATCATCTATCTATTCATAATTTCAAAGAATACGTAATGCGTAAATCATGAATTTCAATAAGTACAAGGGTTTCTGAAGGGAAAGCAGTCATTAGTCTAATGGTTAAATGCGTGCCGCGCCGCGCGCCGGCCGGCTCTTTGGTCCGGCGGCATAGCGCGCCGCGGCGTTGGCCCGGGCGGCGGCAGCCGACTGAAGGCTTGTCTACAATGTGCTGGTATGCTCTACCTACTGTATAATCATAATTACCGCTCAATCAGCGCTATATGCCTATTTATGTATTCGTGTACCTAGTTTTAGTAATAGTTTTTAGGGTTCCGTAGTTCCTACAAGGAACCCTTATAGTTTCGTCATGTCCGTCCGTCTGTCTGTCTGTCAGTCCGAGGTTTTGCTAAGAGACCGTTAGTACTAGAAAGCTGTAATTTTGTAGGAGTGTGTATATCAATTACGGCGACAAAGTGGTAAAATAAAATTTTGGATAATATTTTTTTTAGGGTAGCTCCCCTACATGTGAAGTGGGGACGAATATTTTTTTCGTCGTTTACCCCATTGTGTGTGGTATCGTTGAATAGGTCTTCTAAAATGATTTGGGGGTTGCTAAAATTATTTTTCGATTTAATGCTCCGTTTACGGAATATTAAACTTTAAAGTGCAAATTTATGTTACAGTAGGGCGTCCCCCCCCCTCTAAAAGCTAAACTGCTCTCTTAAAAAATCTGGAAAAATTCAATATGATAGTGCATTTCATGAACTTTAAAGGAAAACTATAGCGGTTAAGATAACTTTATTAGTTTAGCAGTAATAGTCGTTGAACTTGGGTGTTGCATAATTTTGTACCAAATACAAAATCCTTAGCATTAATCCTATTATAACTAAGATGAAGTAGTTGCTTGTTTGGTAAAGACTTGCATTAAAAAACAAAATAATTATGACATAAAAAAACTAAAAAAACCATAATAAACTATCATAAGTTTCACAATACTGCCGCTAGATGGCGCTGTACCAACGGGTTATGCTTTCATTCGAGTACCTATAGAAGTCACAAACAATCTGTTTAATTTTCGAATTACAATAATTTTGTGAATTGAAATAATAACTTGGCAGCAGCCTGCAATCGTACTCTTATTTTTTAGCTTTACAAGGATGAAAGTGGTTCTTATTAGTTAATGTCTAATCTGTTTAAATAATTATCTTCGAAAATCAATATTTTGTTGTGTTTAGTATCGCTATTCGATAACCGATGGCGTTGTGCCGTGACGTCACTTTTGTAGATAGATTTAAATAAATAAATATGCATACCTAGGTAACTGTAATTTTACAAATTATTTTAAAAAGAGTCACCGTGGAGTTTCTTGCCGGCTCTTCTCAATAGGAAACGACCAATTTGGAACCGTGCTCGTAACTTCTGTCTGATGTTCCATAAGTGCCCATGTCGGTATGTGAAATAAAATATTTTGAATTTAAATGTTTAGATCAGCGCTATCAGAAGATCCGCATAAAAGGCTCCAACTGCCACGGATTGTAGATGACGTGCGGCACAGACATGAACCCTGCTGACAACACGGTGCGCCTGCTCGTCACGGCCTCTCCTGCCGTGCGCACACATCCACTGCTCACCGGCACTTACGCGTACTTGCTCACTACCGTCACGTCGTCACGTGGCTACAGCTAATTAACAGATTTGCAAATATTACGCATTTCTTCTCCTAGCTTGAACTTGCCACTTATGTGTGAACTACCAGTCGGACGAGTACATTGTAGTCAATAAATAGACAAATATTGATCCTAATCATTAGTATTTGACCATCAGACTTACAACCCGAGTAAAGGAAGCGTCACAAACGCATAAGCCAATTAAAAGCAGACAATGTAGAGATGCATTCTGTAATAGGCCACAGTAGGAATCAGTATAGTTCCGTGTACGAAGTGAACCAGGCAGTGGACAGCCGCCCTTACACGCAATGAACAGATACGCTGGCTGAGAGTACCAAAACTGATTGCTGCAAATGCCAGCGCGATAATCTGTTTATAGTTTTGCTAGTTATACATTTTTCACCTACAGTTAAAACAGCTTATAAGGCGACGGCGTTATGTATAGCTGTGCCCCTGGGTTTCACCTGCGCAAATGTCGATCCCGTGAGAATATCGGGATAAAAAGTAGCCTATATGTTAAACCACGGTCTCAGCTACCTCCATACAAAATTTTATCAAAATTGGTCCAGCCGTTTGAGCGTGAAGAAGTAACAAACATATAAAGACAAACACACACTCACAAACTTTCGCCCTTATAATATTAGTGTGATGAGCAGCAGCCAACAGGTGACCGCAGCTGGGTGCAGCTGACCTGTGAGTCGCGCTGTTCACTTTCAGTGGAAACTTCGCTATTACGGAAATAATGTTCAGCTGAAAACGTAGGCGAGGCAGCTTCGTGAATGATGAGCTGGTGGGCGCGGGTAGCGGGGCGCGGGGGGCGGCTCAGGTGGAATAATTGTCACAATAAACAGTCGGTAATGGAGTGGCGGCGCGCCCAACGAGTTAATTAGTGAAATGACACCCCTCCCCAACCCGCGCCCCCGCCCCCGCGCCCCGCAGGGTCGGCAGCCGGCTGCCACCCCCGGCCACTCCTCCGCGCGGCCCACTCGCCTATTAAATTATGTCCAAGTGCTTATGATTTTTTGACAACGAATTTTCAATATCGAGCCTCTCTACCTATAGCCAGTAACATGTCACTTATAGTACATTCATTTAGCGTGAAAGGTTTCAAAATCCAGCTCTGCTTTGATACTTTGTTTCTATCAACGCCATAACATCCCACTGTTGGAGCTCCGAGCTGCCGCTCGCTGGCGTCTCCTGTCATGTTTCTATCAACGCAATAACATCCCACTGTTGGAGCTCCGAGCTGCCGCTCGCTGGCGTCTCCTGTCATGTTTCTATCAACGCCATAACATCCCACTGTTGGAGCTCCGAGCTGCCGCTCGCTGGCGTCTCCTGTCATGTTTCTATCAACGCAATAACATCCCACTGTTGGAGCTCCGAGCTGCCGCTCGCTGGCGTCTCCTGTCATGTTTCTATCAACGCAATAACATCCCACTGTTGGAGCTCCGAGCTGCCGCTCGCTGGCGTCTCCTGTCATGTTTCTATCAACGCAATAACATCCCACTGTTGGAGCTCCGAGCTGCCGCTCGCTGGCGTCTCCTGTCATGTTTCTATCAACGCAATAACATCCCACTGTTGGAGCTCCGAGCTGCCGCTCGCTGGCGTCTCCTGTCATGTTTCTATCAACGCAATAACATCCCACTGTTGGAGCTCCGAGCTGCCGCTCGCTGGCGTCTCCTGTCATGTTTCTATCAACGCAATAACATCCCACTGTTGGAGCTCCGAGCTGCCGCTCGCTGGCGTCTCCTGTCATGTTTCTATCAACGCAATAACATCCCACTGTTGGAGCTCCGAGCTGCCGCTCGCTGGCGTCTCCTGTCATGTTTCGCAACAACACAGTACTCAATTTATTCTAAGTATAAAGAAATACTGTCTGTGTGGCGTCGGACTTAAAGAATTGCACCACCCATACTTCCCGTGGGTGTCGTAAAAGGCGACTAAGGATCTTACCGGAGAATGGGCAGCAGCGTTCTCTATTTATTCCACCATCATACGATAGATAGACGTCCACTGCTGGACATAGGCCTCCCCCAATTTTGGGAGGGGTTTGCCATAATCGCCACGCTTGGCAGGCGGGTTGGCGATCGCAGTATGGTATTGTGGTGGAATGCATAGAGAACGCTGTGATGAGTACTAGTACCTAATGGGACAGCATCGTTATCGCGACCAGCGGCGCCGCCTTCGCCAGTGTGGCCGATAACACAATAATATACAATGCACACGATGTACATCTGTACTCGACACCCAATCACTCTGGACTGGTGAGCCTGGCCTGCTTGCCGCCTGCTGGGCTCGACCCTGGTAGCTCTCTTGAGGCAGCACACCGCCGCGGGTGCAGCTTTATACCGTTGAAAAGGCTACTACAAAAAAGAAGGTTAAGAAACTAAATGTTGAAAGATTCATAAGAGCTAGGTAACATTTAGAGTACTGATCTGCATGCTTAGTTAATTTTAGAACTAATAACAATTAGAATAATGAGTTAGACCGTATCATGAGCCGTGAGTCCTATGTAATAATGAGTTAGACCTTATCATGAGCCGTGAGTCCTATTTAATAATGAGTTAGACCTTATCATGAGCCGTGAGTCCAATGTAATAATGAGTTAGACCTTATCATGAGCCGTGAGTCCTATGTATTTTGAGTAAAGTAGAAGAGATACAGACGTAGATAGTCACAGTGAATTAGTTGAGACTGAATGCCCAGCAACAGGTAACTTGGTTACTTACTAAATTAAATTGTGACCTTTTCCGTATCATGCTCAACTCTATGTAGGTACCCTCATACTTCATCATTTGCCTAGCCTTTTCCTAACTATGTTGGGGTCGGCTTCCAGTCTAACCAGATGCAGATGAATATCAGTATTTTACATGGAGCGACTGCCTATCTATCTAACCTCCACGGCCCAGTTACGGGTAAATACGATAACCCTTGATAAAACTGGTTATTGGACCTTCGGGCTTCTGAAGACCCGTCAAGACTGTCGAAGATCCACGAATGACGGCCGAGACCAAAGGTTTAACGTGCTTTTCGGAGGCACGGAGGAGTCTCGGTAGTTATGTAAAGATGGTAACCCATCCATGGACCTACCGCGGCAAACCCTGCTTAAACTGATCGATCGACCCGTGCGGCTATTATAACTTAGCTGAGTACCCACACACCTACAAGGAAGAAAACAGTTTAAATGAATTTTGAGAAAACTCGTTTTCTCCCTTGTTTGTACTTAAGCGTCTCTTTCCTTTTACTTGTATTATCGCTGTCATAGATATCTATGGTAGCTGTGTCTTATGTCCTACAGAATAATGTCTCCATTCGGTGGAAGTATTTAGAGCATGGACAGAGCAGAGACTCAAATAATATTCTCTATATCGATTTATCGAGACTGGCGCGTTTGTGTTTGTGACTCATGCAGTACATGTACTATCAGTGTGCTCTCTAATTACCGAGCACGCACAACAATGTATCACAGCTCTGTCGCCGCCGCTGGCGCGCTGGCCAGCTAAAATATATCGCACCAACTTACAGGTTACAGGACACGTGGTTATCAGCTTTTCAATCTTTATAATAGCATTCTCCAGACTGCCCGAGTTACACTGTTCGAGGTTGCCAGTAAAGAGCAGTAACTGTACATGAACTACACCACGTGTGCTGCTTCATAAATACTGAGCAGTGTGAGCACGATGGAGGGGCGCACGGGACCGATCGATCAGGGTAAAGCAGCGCTTGCTGGGCATCTCGACGTGCTGGGCATCTCGACGTGCTGGGCATCTCGACGTGCTGGGCATCTCGACGTGCTGGGCATCTCGACGTGCTGGGCATCTCGACGTGTGGGCATCTCAACGTGCTGGGCATCTCGAGTTGCAGTAATACAGTAGTACTACAGATAAATGGAGACCAACTGTCAGAGTTGATGCGAGTAAATTGAAAAAACATTTTTACAAAAAAAAAAACAACCGACTTCCAAAAAAAACACTACAAATTGAAAAATAACTTTAATTTCGGAAGTCGGTGTCTTTGGTTCCGCGTTTTCGTTTATTGACACCGACTTTCGAAATTAAAGTTATTTTTCAATTTGTAGTGTTTTTTTTGGAAGTCGGTTGTTTTTTTTTTTTGTAAATAGTTTTTATTTTTCACTTTTTAGTGGGTCAGTTTGTAATTTATTTAAGTTACAAAAGCCTAATGCCAACTGTTCATCATCTTTTACAAAATATTGCTTTTCCCGATTCGGACGTTAATTGTTGAGGAGTTCTCCCGGTAAGAACCAGGAGATCCTCAACAATGACTCGCAATACGCATTGTGACGAGCATAAATTGCTTAGCAACCATATTAAAGTAATCGAATCGCAACCCGTGAAATATTTGTCAGTGAGTAGTTCCGATGGCCATCTGTGATCTTCATCATCAGCTCCACTTTACCAAGTGAAGATTTCCGAGAGCAAATGCTCAAGTTACTTTAAAAAATATCCAAATCGCTGTAGCTTTGCCTATAAAATTTGAGGGTTTCCCTCGATTTCCATGGAATCCTCTCATCAGATTCCAACTTGATGATAATGAGACCACCTCGAGAGTATACCCTTTCAAATAAAAACAGAACTTTTGGAATCGGTCCAGCCGTCTTTGAGTAATCGGTGAACATACACAAGGTAGCTACTGTAAACTGTTGAGCAGTTCCCTTAACTGTCCTTCGTCTTCATCATCAGACCCCTAATGACAGTCGCAACCCATCTAGGTGTAAAG
Source organism: Mesoligia furuncula (assembly GCA_916614155.1). NCBI lineage: Eukaryota > Metazoa > Arthropoda > Insecta > Lepidoptera > Noctuidae > Mesoligia > Mesoligia furuncula. The sequence continues at coordinate 29,639,871 of OU744803.1, forward strand.
TTCACATCAATACAAATTAATCAAGCCCAAACACAAGGTAACTGCTGTAAATCGTTGAGGAGTCCCCTCGACTGTCTTTCGGCTCCATCATCAGATCGACTCCAGGCCTTCATCAAATTGTAGTGCTTTAAAATACTTAATGAAAAAATTAACAAACGCACCCTTGGCATATACCCTTTCCAACAAAAAAAGAATAATCAAAATCGGTTCATAAACGACGAAGTCATCCGCGAACAAACATAAAAAAAAAAATATATACGGTCGAATTGAGAAACCTCCTCTTTTTTTGAAGTCGGTTAAAAATAACTATTTCTGTGTCAGTATCAGCAATGCTATTCTGTTCAAAACCTCACCGTGAAGCTGCACGGAACCTCGAGCTTTTTGGTCTTTATAACCGTTAGGGATGAAACAAACTTTGTACCTACTGCATTGCTTTTTAGGGTTCCGTACCAAAATGGTAAATCGGAACCCTTATGGTGAGACTCAGTCTGTCTGTCACAGCTGGATATCTTAAGAACTAATGCTATCAACTTGAAATTTGGAAGTTTTAGATGACGTTTGCCCAACTATTTTGCAAATAAGACAGAAATAAAAATATATGTATATTTTTTGCAACAGGGACTGAAAGGGGGCTGAAAATTAGAAGTGGGGCTACTAGGGCATGTGGGGTATCATATTATGAAAGAGCGCAGTTTCAAACACATTCTCCTTCCATTCCTCTTACAGAGCACATTCTCAAACATTTTTTCTTTTTTTTTTAGGCCGCATAGTTTTTGACTTATTTGATGAAAAATGTAAAAAAGAATACCGTTCCCCTTATCTCCGAAGCTTGCAAAGAGAAAAATCTGAAATAATTCTATGTGATAGAAGTATAAGTAAAGATTACAGGAAAAATAAAACGAAGTCTCTAAATAGCACAATTTTTCAGAAATCATCAACAAAAGTTGCATTAATCCGACTATCGGTCAAGAGATGGCGCTCACATAAATCGCTCGCATAGCATAGTGTTAAAATTCTCTGATGAATCTAGGCCTCGCCGATGAAAACAAAATTAAAAACATGAAGGTACGGAACCCTCGGTGCGCGAGTCCGACTCGCTCTTGACCGGTTTTTGTTTATCACAATAGTCTGTCGATGAACCTGGCTTTAGTAAGCAGTCATGCTTATATCTATGGACAACCAGTAAACTTACTAAGTATGGAAACTTACAGGATCATGCTACGATTTGCCGTTTTGCACATACGAGTACTTATTAGGTACTCCATAATCGGTAATTTTCTGACTCCTGATTGAGTAAACGACAAAATACTGTTTTAATGTATATTATGTTAAAACGTTGAAGTTTATCGTCAAAACAAAACAGTGGTCAATTGTTAGCCGGCGGGGATCGCGCGCGCAGCGGAAGGGAATCGCCGCGGTGGAGATAAGATAAGTTCCGTTGTCGTCATGTGACAGCGCGACCGGCCTCCGGCGCGCGCGGCCTTCAAGTGCAGGCGGCGAGCGTCTAGCAGCACTGCTAGTTGCAGCTTATGCATGGCAAGGCATCACTTCCACGTGCTTCGTGCCTGCTTCTTCGTCACTGAGCGACCTCTGCGCTTCGATTCGCTACGCTGTAGACGTTGCCAAATTTTGACCTTTGTCACGTTTAAAAATCTGTCATTCTATATATCGACACAGGAGTTTTCGACGGACATACCTACCTATATTGTGTTAAAGGTATGTGGTGGTAGTCGAATAAGTGTGTCGAGGTGTGAGCGCTGCGCGGGAGTCGAACCGGTCGCATCGGCGGCCGCGGCGGGTGCGCGGGGCGTGTGGCGTGTGGCGTGCAGCGTGTGGAGTGCGTGTGGCGGACTGGCGCAGCGCGTCATCGCGAACATACCGCCGCCGTGTGAACTGGCTGCAGGTGATTCGGAGAGCTTTCTTTTTGTACACGCTTAACTGTACAAATAAAATACTAGATCTGTTCGAGGCAGGTTATAAAAGCTTTACGAAAACATTCCCCTAGGGTAGGCGCTAAAAATAGATACCTACTATATGCATACGCATTAATAAATGTATTGATGCCGAAACTAAGTTCCGTTAAGATGAGCATCTGTACCAGTTCTGTACCAGTTCTAAGGTCGCTCTCCAACTCCCACTGAGAAAGATACTTACATAGTTTGCATATCTAGATACCAACAAGGTATAATTATGATCTGATAGATACGTTTATCAGCTGTGTAATCTACCTCATTATAATACTATTTTGTTCTCCCAATTTAACTAAATGAAACATTAGCATAATTTAAAAGACTGCGCGGTGAGCTGGGTTCAAGGATCCGGCTACGGTGCGCGGTGGTCAGCAGTTCAGCACACATTGAACTTGTACGAGTGATTCTGACGGCGGCTCTGAACACTTGGGCATAGTCCAGCGACTGGACACTGGGCACTGGACACTGGGCTTAGCGCCCAAGTTTGCCAGGAGGCTGCATGCCACAGCACAAGGTCAGAAGGCGCATTATACTTACCACAATTTACAAACAAAGAGCTTCATAAGACTCTACCACAGAATAACTAATAGTACTAACGTAACTCTACATAACAATCTCCACACTCTACAATACATAATATTATAGGTATATCAATAAATAGTAGACATGCGACAGTTGCACCACCAATGCCGCTACTGCTGAACTTGATCACCCACAATACCTATTGTCGATCATTGTTTTAATATTCCTCCAACGGAACATTCCATAAAATAAAGTGAAAGCAAGAAAATTAATATCTTAACTAATCACACTAATATTATAAAGGCGAAAATTTGTGAGTGTGTGTGTGTGTGTGTGTTTATATATTTGTTACTTCTTCACGCTGAAACGGCGAGATCAATTTTTATAAAATTTTGTAAGGAGGTAGCTGACACCCTAGTTTATTATATAGGCTACTTTTTATCCCGATATTCCCACGGGATCAACACTTATGCGGGTGAAGCCGCAGGGCGCTCCTAGTACATTATAATTATTATGTATGTAAACTATATCATTATGCACATTAAATAACTAACTACATAAATAGGTCCGAGGGGCCCGTGGCTAAATAATAACAGCCGCACAGGTCGATCGATCAGGTTAAGCTACGTTTGCCGCGGTTGGTCTGTGGATGGGTAACCATCTTTACATACCGAGACCACTCCGTGCCTCGGAAAGCACGTTAAGCCGTTGGTCCCGGCTGTCATTCGTGAATCTTTAACAGTCGCTACGGGTAGTCAGAAGCCCGAAAGTCTGACAACCAGTCTTATTCCAAGGGGTATCGTATTACCCAGTAACTGGGTTGTGAAGGTCAGATAAGCAGTCACTCCATGTAAAATACTGGTATTCAGCTGCATCCGGTTAGACTGGAAGCCGACCCCAACGTAGTTGGGAAAAGGCAGGCAGACGATGATACATAAATAGGTTCAAAAACAAAAAGGACATTAGTCATCAAAGTCCCTACTCTTCCACATCGCTGTCATCCGGAAACGACTTCAGTGTTCCATAATATGTGGGAGTGGTTACTGTATGTCGTACGGACTGAACTTTCTGTACCAACACAGTGATACTGGCACCCCCGATAGGGTACAGTTAGCCGCTCCAGTTCAATACTCGGCGATCACCGGCGCGGCTCCTGATTGCGATCTCGCATCGCTGCGGATTGCGCCCGCGCCCCGCGCCTCCCGCCGCCCGAGGCACAGCCGGGGCACAGGCCGGGGTGCGTCTGCACTACAGGTGGCGCCCATTATATATTTCATAGCGCTTGCAGCTCGACTTGGTTACAGTTGGAACAAAGGTCGCATGCAAGACCCACTTCAATGTATCTGTTTATAATCTTGTGTGTGTGTGCGCTACTGCCGTACCTGGATAACTTCAGTATTACAACCGCTTGACATAGCTTGTGTGTGTGCAACTGCCGTTCCTGGATAACTGCAGTATTACAACTGCTTGACATAGCTTGTGTGTGTGCAACTGCCGTTCCTGGATAACTGCAGTATTACAACCGCTTGACATAACTTGTGTGTGTGTGCAACTGCCGTTCCTGGATAACTTCAGTATTACAACCGCTTGACATAGCTTGTGTGTGTGCAACTGCCGTTCCTGGATAACTGCAGTATTACAACTGCTTGACATAGCTTGTGTGTGTGCAACTGCCGTTCCTGGATAACTGCAGTATTACAACCGCTTGACATAGCTTGTGTGTGTGCAACTGCCGTTCCTGGATAACTGCAGTATTACAACCGCTTGACATAGCTTGTGTGTGTGCAACTGCCGTTCCTGGATAACTGCAGTATTACAACCGCTTGACATAGCTTGTGTGAGTGCTACTGCCGTTCCTGGATAACTGCAGTATTACATCCGCTTGACATAGCTTGTGTGTGTGCTACTGCCGTTCCTGGATAACTGCAGTATTACAACCGCTTGACATAGCTTGTGTATGTGCTACTGCCGTTCCTGGATAACTGCAGTATTACAACCGCTTGACATAGCTTGTGTGTATGCTAGTGCCGTTCCTGGATAACTTCAGTATTACAACCGCTTGACATAGCTTGTGTGTGTGCTACTGCCGTTCCTGGATAACTTCAGTATTACAACCGCTTGACATAGCTTGTGTGTGTGCTACTGCCGTTCCTGGCTAACTGCAGTATTACAACCGCTTGACATAGCTTGTGTATGTGCTACTGCCGTTCCTGGATAACTGCAGTATTACAACCGCTTGACATAGCTTGTGTATGTGCTACTGCCGTTCCTGGATAACTGCAGTATTACAACCGCTTGACATAGCTTGTGTGTATGCTAGTGCCGTTCCTGGATAACTTCAGTATTACAACCGCTTGACATAGCTTGTGTGTGTGCTACTGCCGTTCCTGGATAACTTCAGTATTACAACCGCTTGACATAGCTTGTGTGTGTGCTACTGCCGTTCCTGGCTAACTGCAGTATTACAACCGCTTGACATAGCTTGTGTATGTGCTACTGCCGTTCCTGGATAACTGCAGTATTACAACCGCTTGACATAGCTTGTGTGTATGCTAGTGCTGTTCCTGGATAACTTCAGTATTACAACCGCTTGACATAGCTTGTGTGTGTGCTACTGCCGTTCCTGGATAACTTCAGTATTACAACCGCTTGACATAGCTTGTGTGTGTGCTACTGCCGTTCCTGGATAACTTCAGTATTACAACCGCTTGACATAGCTTGTGTGTGTGCTACTGCCGTTCCTGGCTAACTGCAGTATTACAACCGCTTGACATAGCTTGTGTATGTGCTACTGCCGTTCCTGGATAACTGCAGTATTACAACCGCTTGACATAGCTTGTGTGTATGCTAGTGCTGTTCCTGGATAACTTCAGTATTACAACCGCTTGACATAGCTTGTGTGTGTGCTACTGCCGTTCCTGGATAACTTCAGTATTACAACCGCTGGACCTAAGTAGCTTGCGAACATCACACGATCCTTTTATTGCTGCGAAAACTGATGAAAAATATGTGAAACAAGATCAAATTATGTTTATCAAGCTACATCATAATGTTTTACCTCACGAAGGCAAGGTTGGTTTTAATATTGTGTGTAGAATCGTAGACAATCATTCTGGTGGTGTCTGTTAGGCGTGGTGGTTTTAAACTTCTACAGCTGTAGGTACCCACCTAAATATTGCAGAGATAGGTCACCAATTAAAGGCTGACACAGTAGCCAGCTACAGACGCAGATATCCCGGCGCCACGTTATCTACCAGCACAAATATGTCATTACGATCGGCTCCCTAATGATTAGCAAACATACCCCTTATCAATATTTGTTCCGTTACGCGCATTCGAAATGATGTTCTTTACAAGTGATTACATGGAGCGAGCGGTGGGAGCTGGTCACGTCGCACGCCCCAGCCCGCGCCCCCTGGCTCCCGTTACCAGACTTCATAGTTCGTTTCCCTGTACCATCTCAAGTCCGTCCAGGAGATACTTGACCAGAATCTACCAAGTGGAGAAGGGCTAAGATTACTTCAAAGCAGAATGAAAATAAAGCTAGGTACTTAATGGATAAAAAGCTCCAACAGGAAGCGGGTCACTTCGGACTTAACCCTGTCCTGCCCGCCTGCCGGGATGCTCTAGACTCCTGCACAATTGGGAATAAATACGTAAATAGTTTCAGCCATAATGTAAACGATTTATTGATGTCACACTGTCGAAAAATGTGTAAGGAAACTACACGCAAAAAAAACTTCTAGAATCTGCCTACGAATGGACTATTTTGTATGGGGTGTGTAACTGTGTAATCACTAATTGGGTCATTATTTGGAGCGAGAACAAAAAAAAAAAAAAAAAAATTGGTTATTTTTATTAAATTTGTTTTATTATGGACGAGTACACGCATAATAATACAGATAAAATAGAATTAAAGATGGATACAGCTTATTTATTAAACAATCTCAGTAAAACATTTTTGTAGGTAAAGAAAGTGATCGTAAAGACCACGAAAAATAACACTTATATGAATCATAATCAGTCTCTTAATTTAAACCTCTGTTAAACCTTAACTAAAGGTACGTTTAAAACTAAGAACAATAATTACTTAGAGATCGATGAAATTAAATAATGATTTGTCATGAAAAAATAATAAAACACTGACCACAAAAGTATGTCACATAAGTTATCTAACTAAATTAATCTTAATTTGAGCCAGTGCTATCCGAATCAAAGAAAAAAAATACGCTTTTTACGGGGATACGGTGCTCCAGCATCCCACAGTATCAGTTGAAGAAGGTCTAAGTTTACGAAGACAGAGCTTACGCGATGTGAATATTTGGCCTGAATTCGGTGTTTCAGAAGGTATAGCGAGCCTGTAGCACTTGTGGTATCTGAATCCAACGCAGAAGCCATTTCAGATGGAGATGGGGATGGAGACGCTGCTTCTGTCTTCTTGTAATGCAAATGGAATATTATTCTTTTTCTCTATTAACTTCCGCATTGTATTTTTTATGCTCTCATCTTTTTGCCTTCTTTTCTTCATCAGTAGTTTTGTTGCGAGTTCTGGCCATAGCTGTAAGAAATTATTTTTTATTCTTTGATAAATCGTATTTCGTTATTAAAATTCATGGAATGTTAAACTGTTGACCATTTGAGGTAGCTTAAGTATTGGCGATTGTACCACCCTTATTCAATAAAATGATCTAATCGTGAACAAAAGAAGTCAAAGGATGGCTTCAGCAGTGTTATTAAGTTGGCATTAATAAGAAAACCCCTTTTTTTATTTTTAGTCCTTGTGACCACGAAAGTTATAATTAAGCACTTTACCGGTTCTAGTATGAAACAGTTTTGAGGTAAGAAAAAATACAATAGCCTATTTGCAACATATCCATAAATCGAACAGAAGAAGTATTTAATTCTAATAATTTTATGTTGTTGTGACGGATGAAGGTCATCAGCGCCACAAGCAGATCTGGAGAAGAGTATGTTAGTAATGATGGGAAATTAGTGCGAAGAGGGATCTTAAATTTTGGGAGGCGCCTATATAGATCTAAAGGTGGAAAGTTGTTCGAGCATTCAAAGAAGATGTGGTCCAGAGTGCCCTCCTCCAACCCGCACTCACAGAGAGAGGAGTCTCGAACACGAATCTTTTGCAAAAAAACCGGAGTACAACAAAAACCTAAGCGAATTCTACAAAGAGTAGAAATAATTGTTTTCGAGGCTTTTTTGTAGCCAAAGAACCAAGGTTTAGATTTTATTATCGGTTGAACTGCATGGTAAAATCTGCCCTTTCTTTTTCCAGTGTTATTCCACTGTTCCTGCCATGAGGATTGGAGCTTAGCTTTTGGAAGGCTCAGTAAGTCATACCCCTGATAAGTGTTGTATGTGAGATCAGCTGTTGCTGAAGAGCAAGCATCTTTGGCCAAAGCATCAACACACTCATTGCCCTTAATGCCACAATGACTAGGTATCCAAACTAACTGAACTTCCCTTTGACTATTAGCACAAGAAAATAAAGATTTTTTTAATTTTTAAAACATGGGAACTGTGCAATTTACTTTTGAAAGGGTTTTGTACTAAGGCTTGCAGGCAGCTAAGAGAGTCAGTGAAAATAACGACTTTGTCAATATTGTGATGTGACTCTATGAAAAGACAAGCTTCCAATAAAGCCACACACTCGTCCGTAAACACAGAAGACTTCTCAGGGCATTTGTACTGTAATATAATTCTGGAGCTTTGGTAATATACTGCAGCGCCAGTGTTACTGAGATCATTAAATTTTGAAGCATCTGTAAAAAACCTTTGAAACCCGGTCCATCGTTCTCCCACCGCCGCATTGAAGGCTGAATTCGCTGAAGGGGACTTTTTGGAAATACCGATGTCAAAGAAAATTTTTGGGGTGAAACATAAGACTTCATAGGGAAAGTTAAAAAGAGGTAATCGGGGAGTCTGTTCTATTGGACATCCTAGATTATGAATTTGACGGAATGCTTTTATGATTAAAGGAATTTCTTTGTTTTTCCAGAAATTTGAACTTTTACATAAGACATCTAACTCATTTAATCTTGCTAAAAAGGGATGGGAAGATCTAGATATTAACCTAGCCAGAAAACGGGAGGCCAGATACTGCCGTGTTAAGGCCAGAGGCCGTGACGAGCATAAATTGCTTAGCAACCATATTAAAGTAATCGAATCGCAACCCGTGAAATATTTGTCAGTGAGTAGTTCCGATGGCCATCTGTGATCTTCATCATCAGCTCCACTTTACCAAGTGATGATTTCCGAGAGCAAATGCTCAAGTTACTTTAAAAAATATCCAAATCGCTATTGCTTTGCCTATAAAATTTGAGGGTTTCCCTCGATTTCCATGGAATCCTCTCATCAGATTCCAACTTTATGATAATGGTACCACCTCGAGAGTATACCCTTTTACCCGTCTTCGAGTAGGTAATCGGTGAACATACACAAGGTAGCTACTGTAAACTGTTGAGGAGTTCCCTTAACTGTCCTTCGTCTTCATCATCAGACCCCTAATGACAGTCACAATCCATCTAGATGTAAAGTTCACATCAATACAAATTAATCGAGCCCAAACACAAGGTAACTGCTGTAAATCGTTGAGGAGTCCCCTCGACGGTCTTTCGGCTCCATCATCAGATCGACTCCAGGCCTTCATCAAATTGTAGTGCTTTAAAATACTTAATGAAAAAATTAACAAACGCACTAGTCGCTCCTACGATTTTAGAAAGTTCCCCTCGATTTCACTGGGATGCCATCATCAGATCCTGGTTTCCTTATCATGGGACCACCCTTCGCATATCCCCTTTTTAACAAAAAAAGAATAATCAAAATCGGTTCATAAACGACGAAGTTCCTCCTTTTTTGAAGTCGGTTAAAAATAGTATAAAATATGAGTGACCACGAAGGTGATGATGGTTTTCGGAACAACATAAATCGTAAAAAAATAAGGTTTTATGTCTGTCTATTTTTTGTCATTCATTTAAGATATAGTAATATACATATTCATTACAAAAACCTAACGAAAAGGTACGTTTTCACTAAACATATATCTATACATATAATAAAATTGTAGAAAAGTGGTGTCTGTACAATGAAAATATATTTAAAAAAAGTAGCAGGGGTTGTTATTATATCGATGCCGAACCCGAAATTGTAATTAAATTTTTTTTTGTCTGTTTATCTGTTTGTCTGTTTGTCTGCTGTGTTTGTGCACGCTAATATCAGAAACGGCTTATTCGATTTAGATGCGGGTTTCACTAATATATTGTAGTAAGCTTCACTTAACATTTAGTGTTTATTTCATGTCAATCGGTTCATAAATAAAAAAGTTATGTCAATTTAAAGAATCACGGCGAACATTTGTTAAGGTATTTTATCAGAGTACGTAAACGCCTCGCGCCTGCGCGTCCGTGGCTATATATACAAGGTGTAACGGAAAGGGGGTATCAACCCTGAAGGAGGTGAATGAAGATGGAAAAAAAATTTGGACTTCCCATATTAATAGCACATCAATGATTTACTATTACTATGGGAGGTCCAAATTTTTTTTCATATTTCGACCTATGTTCTTTGGGGAAATTTGTTCAGTTTCATGAGCACATTAACCTCCTTCAGGGTTGATACCCCCTTTCCGTTACACCTTGTATAAAGCGCGCTGAGAGCCGCGCCGCTGCCATAATTCCGATCCAGCCTGTCCCTTGCTGCCCTCTCCCAGCGACGCCCTAAGCCGAGGTCCGTACCCCACAGGGGGTGCCCTTAGCGTGTAGTCGCTTAGTTTTTAAGTTTATATTGTGTAGTCAAGTTGTGTATTATGCCCTGGCTGGAGGCCTCAATTTATTGAGGCATCCACAGGAAAGCCAGGTTAAGCAGTCGACAACCCCTCAGGTTGAACTGCGAGATGACCATTTCAAAAGAAAACGCGCCGCTGCCATAAGGATTCAGTTATTCGTAGCGAACGCACGTATCCTGGAGAGTATAGGCGAATAGTTGGATTCGATTATTGCGATTCACTTGAATACTGACTGTTGCATATTTCATTTATTTATATTTTAGGATTTGTAGGTTAGGTTCTTTTTCTTAATTTTCTTTAAAATTTTGTAAGTATTTGGTATAGGTTAGGCGGTTCTTTCCTTGATTTTTGGGTATTTACTTATCTTAATTTTTATTTAGGGTTTTGTAAATAAATATTGTAAGCATTTATTATTGGTTGGGCATTTCTTTCCCTGATTTTCGGTATACATACTTATCTTAATTTGTATTTAGGGTTTGTATATAAATATTATAAGTATTTGGTATAGGTTAGGCATTTCTTTTCTTGATTTTCTTTATTAAGTATAAGGTTAGTAATTATTTTTTCTAGCAATTCTTTTGTTTTATAAAGTTAGTACGTTTGTCTGTGTAGAAGAATAGCACCACCCCTTACTTCCCGTGGGTGTCGTAAAAGGCGACTAAGGGTCTCACCGGAGAATGGGCAGCAGCGTTTTCTATGCATTCCACCACCATACCATACTGCGATCGCCAACCCGCCTGCCAAGCGTGGCGATTATGGCAAACCCCCCCAAAATTGGGGGAGGCCTATGTCCAGCAGTGGACGTCTATCGGCTGAAATGATGATGATAATGACGTTTGGTTTACACGTCTTAACACTTATTACTTAAACTGTGATAATTTTAGACTGTATAATAATCTGTAAGTATTTATAATTTAATTGTTTACGATAGTACGTGTTTACTAAATAACTGTGTGTTAAGTAGTAAGTACTATTTTATTGTAAGAATGCCTCGAAGAAGATCCAACCTCTCCCAATGTAGCAGAAATGCTAAAAGGATGAGATTAGTTCGATCACAGGAATCTGAGGAAGGTCGTGAGGCAAAAGGCTCTCTGCACCAGGCTAGGTTTCGTGCTGCAGAAACTTCGACTTAGCGAGAATCTGGACTGAGTTCAAATCGTTCTCGAATGATGACAACTCGAAATAGGGAAAACGGGGAACAACGAAAGGCACGTTTATCTGTCGATCGCGAAGCTCACGCGCTATCGCGTGAGTCTGAGACTTTTGCTGTCAGGGAAACCCGCCTGAGCTCCCAGAGAGTACGGACAACAAATGCTCGATCCCAGGAGACACAGGACGAACGGGAAATACGTCTCACTGCCGATCGTGAAGCTCATACACTATCGCGTGAGTCTGAGACTTTCACTGATAGGGAAATTCGTCTGAGTTCTCAGAGGGTTCGGACAGCAAATGTTCGGTCTCAGGAAACACAGGAAGAACGAGAAATACGTCTCACTGCCGATCGTGAAGCTCAAGCACTAGAGTCTGAGACTTTCACTGAAATTCGCCTGAGTTCTCAGAGGGTTCGGACAGCAAATGCCCGGTCTGTAGACGGTATATGTAATTCAAAATATGCTGCCCGAAAAGTCACTATTCCACGCGGACGAAGTCGCGGGCACAGCTAGTTTTTAATAAACGCAAGAAGTCCCGTGTATATCACCTGAACAGAAAACGTAACGTGATTTTTTGTTTAAAAAAAATAAATTTCACAAAGTTTTCAATATAAATAAGTATTTAAACAAACATAAAGTAATAAATAAAGTAATTTTCAGTTATAATTTGAATCAATAACACTCATTTCTATTAAGCTTTGTAAATTTTTACGCCTTAACAAAATTTCACAATCTCAAATAATGACCCAATTAGGTAAAGCGTAAGGTGGTATACGTTGTGTATGCGCTTGATCAGCAGCGACGACGCGCTGTGCCCTCGCCGTGTGTTGTGTACGCGTTTGAGCAGCAGCGACGACGCGCTGTGCCCTCGCCGTGTATTATGTACGCGTTTGATCACCAGCGACGATGCACTGTGCTCTCGCCGCGTGTGTTGTGTACGCGTTTGATCAGCAGCGACTACGCGCTGTGCCCTCGCCGTTTGTGTGTACGCGTTTGATCAGAAGTGACGTCGCACTGTGCCCTCGCCGCGTGTGTTGTGTACGCGTTTGATCAGCAGCGGCGACGCGCTGTGCTCTCGCCGCGTGTGTTGTGTACGAGTTTGATCAGCAGCGACGACTCGCTGTGCCCTCGCAGTGTGTAATGTACGCGTTTGATCAGCAGTGACGTCGCACTGTGCCCTCACCGCCTGTGTTGGGTACGCGTTTGATCAGCAGCGACGACGCGCTGTGCTCTTGCCGCGTGTGTTGTGTACGCGTTTGATCGGCAGGGACGACGCGCTGTGCCCTCGCCGTGTGTTGTGTACGCGTTTGATCAGCAGTGACGTCGCACTGTGCCCTCGCCGCGTGTGTTGTGTACGCGTTTGATCGGCAGTGACGTCGCGCTGTGCCCTCGCCGCGTGCGTTGATGTCTAATGTTGGCGCGGCCGCGTTTCTGGATCTACATAATTAGAACATTATTTTTGCATTTGATAGCCCAATTCTTGAGGAAGGCTATAGTAGGCTATTTGACATCACGCTACGAGCAAAAGTAAAATGTCCGAAAGAACCCAAAGGGAAAACGAAGTGATAGCGCAGGCAGGCGATGCGATGCGACAGCATGGGTCGGGGGAACAAGATATTTCACGCGGACAAAACCGCGAGCAGAAGCTAGTATCATTATAATAATATGTAGAGTGTGGAACCAGGGACTTGAAACGATACTCAAAATAACGTTACGCGTAGCGTTTCCGGTACCGATAATTTGTACCGTTCCACCAGGATCGTAACAAAATTAATTCCTTGGCTATAACGAACTGACTAACGGAACGAAATCTTAAACTGTTCACTAACAATATATCGTTATTAGTATAACGATATAATAACGTTATTAATTTCGATACTCAACGTTGCCAGCTTGATGACATAGAAGATGACGAAAAAGACGAAAAAGTATGAAGAATAACGTTACAATTGAATCTGTAACATTTCACCTGTAACGTAATTACAAGCTTATATAATGTTACCGTTAATATTAACGTTTTTTTTGTAATGTTATTGATATTTTTAGGTTTTAGTATCGTTACAAATTTTAGAACGTTATACGATAACATTAGTGGTAACGGAACGAAATACATTTCGTTTTCAAGTCCTGATTCCATTGCACGCATGGCAAAAGTTGGTGCCTGCACAGCCCACGCGAATGTGTAGTATCTATCAGCATAATATACTACCAACATATACAGGGTTGTTTGTAAAATATTAACAACCTGTTAAGAGGTCATTGTACTCATAATGATGAGGTTTGGCCCCATAGTAAAAGTTGTTCATAATGATGAACAACTTTTACTATGGGGCCAAACCTGAAATCGCGAAAAAAAATCTGCTGTTTCCTACGTTTATATTCGTATAACTCGTCAAAATGTCGGGAACAGCTGATTTTTTTTTTCGCGATTTCAGATTTGGTCCCATAATAAAAGTTGTTCATAATGATGAGTACAATGACCTCTTAGGAGGTTGTTAATGTTTTAACGATAACCCTGTATACTAAATCTAAACTATATCGATTTGTCGTGTGTTTCTTTGTTACGCTTTCACGCTAAAACAGGTGAATGGATCTGGATGAAAGAGGTTCGGAGATCCGTGGCCTGCCTACTCGTGCGCCATTTTCTTTTTTTTTTCAAAATGGCGCCAGCCATGAAACCTACATATATAAATTATTATTACTTTTTAAAGCCGTTATAGCGTACCTACAGTTCAAATGTTTTCAAGTGTGGAACATTCGTGTTGGTTGGTTGGCGGCGGCGCACGCTGTGACGTAACGATCGCACTGAGTGCTTCCATATTTATGATGATCCACTGAAGATGATCAAAGAAATAATTAACACATTCATAGTTTGGATCTCTTAGTAAGAATCCGTAACTTCATCTTGTAAAGACCCAAACCAGGCAGTTGAACCTTTTACAGATATTTTTTTACCTTTTTCAGGCACTGTGTTATTATTTATTTATTTATTGGATCTGCTACAGAGTCTACACAAATACGTGCAAATAACCAAGAGTCACGTCGTTCACTTATTTAATCTAGGTGCACTACCAGGACGAAAATAATAAAATACCTACTTAATACAAATTAATATTATTTTTAAAAGATGAATTAGACAAACGCAAATGATTGAAGTAAAGCACGATATACTTACCTACACGGTTTGAAACCAGTCTACATACCAAGGTGACCTTGAGGTTGTTGTTGTTGCGAGATGCCTGCTACACGGTTTAAATCCAACATCTTCTTCTGCCACTGGTTTCTTTCTACCAAGGACGTTTAAAGGTCATACGAAATTTGGTTTCAAACCACTGTATTCACTGTTTTAAACTTAGGTTTCAAACCACCGTTTCAAACCGTGTATAGGTATCGTGCTTGCTGTAGTCAGATAGGTATGTGCAGGCGCACAGCGCACTGGTCAGTCTCACTCTGAACTAAACACGTTTTATTATCTCAGCGACTTGTATTACGTTCATCATTGAAAGTACAAAACTAACTCCAACGACCGTTTGATTTTATTTAAAAAATTCAAATGAGACAGCGATTCGACTAAAGCAGTGTTTACGGAACGTTAATGGTGACATAAATTTGAATGTTAATGCGTGGCTCGGGGTCGCGGCCGGCACACGTCTTCCAGCTAGCGACACGGTGCCACTCTGTGCCGCGAGTATGCGCCTCGCTACTCGCGTCTCTTTGGAGCCTCATTCATGCAGATTAACGGTTGCTAATATGTAACAACACCTCATTTATGTTGTCACTCCAGCGAGATTAGACCTGATGGCGCTGCTTCTGACACCCAAGCTAATATCATTAGGTTAGGTGTGTCATTTCTCGCGTTGCCGTTGTCACTAGGTCTGTACTCTTTTGCTCAGATCATTGACAGGAATTCTCATAATTAACAAATTGCATGCCTTTCTATGCGCAGACAATTTTTCGTCTATAATATTGATAAGGTTTCAGTACCCCCACCTGTCAGCGTCACTGAGAATCCATAGTATCTTATGTTGTCGTAAATATTTATATTCAAAACATAAATAATAAGTGCAGTTAAGGCAGATAGTTTGCCGCATTTGAGCAGTTCTAACTTGCTACGTCCCCGGCGAAGAATCCCCGCAGTAGAAGCATGCAGTCATTGCCATACATTATTTGTACATAGGTAGGTGCATATTTATTTGTTTCGTCCTTTCTTCCCAGACTAGTCAGATAGGAAACGCAGACCTCATTAGTTTTTAAAATTTATGATTGACGTGTAAAAGTGTTTGTGCAGGCCTACTTACTGAAATAAAATAATGTATCATTACAGTGAGCTGCGACTAGTGTTACTCGGGTTTCGTCAGCAGCAGACTGGGCACCGACGTTGGTCGCGGATCGGTAACCACATTTAGGGTCCGTATACGTATGTCTTGGATGACGCTTTATCCCCATTATAAACGCAGTGTTCGTGGGTAGGTTAATATATTTTCCTACTATATTTGCATACACCATTATTATGTATGTAGAGCGGTAGACTTATTTACCAGCAAACATAAGGTCGTAGCACCTCTATCAATGTCCAGTCAGGGAAATTAACATTAAGCAGCTTGGCACACTACGTCACTTTGCCGTCTCCTTAGTGTGTCAATTGCAATCTAAAGTGGTCCAGAATTTGGCTACGAATATTAAAGACATTTGATACGACCGCTAGAATGAGTAGGTATATTGCATTTGAATTAACAAACAATTTAAGTTTTTTATTGTTAACGCTACCTAGGATCACGCACACAAATACGCATAACGGGACACGCCACTACTACAACCGAGGCTGAGCGAACTTCGTAAGATAGATCATCCGTAACGCCCGGGTGTCACCATAGTGTGGATCGCCCGGAGGACACGGTGGAGCATACGGTGGAGATCTGCCCAGCTTGAGCAGAGGACCACCGTGTCCTCACGGAGGCGATCGGCGGCGGCGATCTCTCGCGTCCGGCCCTAGTCCGGGTCATGGTACGGAGCGAGAGTGCATGGGAGGCTGTCGCCTCCTTCTGCGAAGCAGTGATGCTCCCGAAGGAGGAGGCGGAGCGCGTGAGGGAGAGGCAATCCTTGCGCCCTCACGCCCCTAGCCGCCGCAGGAGACGCCCTGGGCGTCGGGAATCGATAGCCGATTCCCGGCCACCGTAGGCGCGGGCTTGCGGACGGCGAGCAATGGGCAGTTCGCCGTCCGGTAAGGACCAGGCCCGGGTCGACGGCGCGTTGTGTTCCACGCGCGCCTCAAGGAGATGTCAGCACCAACTGACGGGGTCCGCTAGGGCCGATGCCCGCCAGGGTCGCGGGTTGTTCGAAAGAGATACCGTGGCCCCTGGCACAGGCAACTGAAGGAACACGGGTGGGTTTTAGTCAGTAAGAGTCTGACACTCCCTTCCGCTCCGCCCAGAGCGGGAGGGGTCATTTGATGATTTCCAAATGATTAAAAAATGTTGAAAAATGGTTCAGAATCAAATCCTAACTAATATTATAAATGCGAAAGTAAGTTTGTTTGTTTGTTACCTTTCACGCCTAAACCACTGAACCGATCATCCTGAATTTTTGCATACACGTTGTCAGGTGTACAGAAACGGAAACAGAGTACCTTTCATCCCGAAAAAAGTGCGGGTGAACCCGCGGGCGCTGCTAGTATAATAATTATCGATTGCACACAATACAAACAATTATCAATTGTACACATACAAATAAGTTTCAAGTGAATAGGGCTGTATCATCAATTGATACGTACAAAAACAAAAGTTAACACATGAACAAACAAACAAAACAGAATATCTCTGGATTTTTTTTAACGTAATAATATAGGTAATATTATTGTCATCATCATTTGATTTACTGTAGATATAGAGTAAGCATATAGGTGATTGATTATACAAAGTTATCTGGGGGCACGGTAGTGCCCCCGCCAAGACGAGCCAAGCGAAGCGCAAGAGCACTACCTACCTTTTCTCGAAGCACTTCGTCGTATTTTTGAACCCTCTTAACTTGGCTTTGGATTATACCAGATAATCAAAATTTTCGGGATATGATTTCAGTGGTTGACTTATTAAACCTATAAAGTTTCAATTGCATAGCTCTTATACTTTAGATTTTATTGATATCTAAAATACCCCGATTTCGTCACTGACTCACTGACTGATGATCATCAATATTCTTAAGGTTCTTCCTGAAGTCCTAGAAAGGTGAAATTTGGTATGTAAACTAGTAATAGTACACAAACAACAAAAAAATCTTAAAACTTGAAACTTTTACCCCCCAACCCCTTAAACTAGGGGGTGAAAGTTTGTATGAGACTTCCGTAAATTTTGATGCAAGAGGTCTGAAAATTTATATAAGGGGTCCTTGGTATAAATAAACCCTAAAAAAAAAGAAAGAAAAACCGGCCAAGTGCGTGTCGGGCCACGCACAGTGTAGGGTTCCGTAGTGGCCGTTATCACAATGTAGTACGATTCTGTTGTTCTTTATTCTGAATAGGTAAAAAAAAAACTATTTTGGTTTTCAATGCAAGTCTTTACCCATTATAAACAAGCAACTACTTCATCTTTGTATTTGGTACAAAATTATCGAACACCCAAGTTCAACGACTATTACTGCTAAACTAATAAAGTTATCTTAACCGCTATACTTTTTCTTTAAAGTTCATGAAATGCACTATCATCGAGATTTTTTCCAGATTTTTCAAGCCAGTAGTTTAGCTTTTAGAGGGGGGGGGGGGGACGCCCTACTGGAACAAAAATTTGCACTTTAAACTTTAATATTTCGTAAATGGAGCATTAAATCGATAAATAATTTTAACAACCCCAAAGCCATTTTAGAAGACCTATTCAACTTTACCCCACACGGTGGGGTAGATGATGAAAAACATATTCATCCCCACTTCACATGTAGGGGAGCTACCCTAAAAAAAAATATTTTAGAAAATTTTATTTTACCACTTTGTCGGCGTAACTGATATACGTACTCCTACAAAATTTCAGCTTTCTAGTGCTAACGGTCACAGAGATTAAGCGAGGACGGACAGATAGACAGACGGACGGACAGATAGACATGGCGAAACTATAAGGGTTCCTAGTTGACTACGGAACCCTAAAAATGAACAACAGAAAAAATACTCGTATAAATATCATAAGCAACTTACAAAAAGAAATGAAATCCCACAAAAACATTTCATGTTAAATGTTGCCAAGACGAGACCATGTAGCTCGCACTGTCAAAAAGTAATCAGATCTCATGTAGAGCCAACTTTCTAACTCTACACGCCCTAACTCTACAAGGCCTAACTTCGCAAACTCTACACCTTAGTCAAAATATTAGGCTTGGCCATTTCGCTACATTCACAAGAGCGTAAGGTGAAAATCTCTCATACTGTTAATGGTTCTTGTAGTAACCGCAACTATTAATCGGATCGTGACCATTTTTAGGGTTCCGTACCAAAACGGAAACCTTATAAAAAAAAACATTCAATTCAGGCAAGACCCATATTTGCATAAAATTAAAATATTACTATGCCTAAGTACTGCCACAGAATAAAATTTCTCTAAATAAAAATGCCTCTAAATAAAGTTTAAATGCATACAAATAAAATAAATTAACGAATACAAATTAAAAAGGTCATGAAATAAAAATAAAATGTCAATGTAAGTAATTAAAGTAAACGAAAATTAAAAGATACCAATTGTCAGCGGCACAGAATTAAAGTCTCTTAAGTCTTTTAAGTCTTATGGTGAGACTCAATCTGTCTTCTGTCTGTCTGTCACAGCTGGATATCTCAAGAACTACTAATGCGATCAACTTTAAATTTGGAATAGTTTTAGATGACGTTTGCTCAACTATTTTGCAAATAAGAAAGAAATAAAAATATATCAGGGTTATTAACAACCTCTTAAGAGGTCATTGTAGGTACCTACTCATCATTATGAACAACTTTTACTATGGGACTAAACCTGAATTCGCGAAAAAAAAAATCAGCTGTTCCCTACATTTATGTTCGTATAACTAGGGAACAGCAGATTTTTTTTTTCTAAAATTGGGGATCCTATACGTTAAATTTTGAATTTAGCTTCTGTATAATTGGATGAATAGCTAAACTGAAAATGGCTGGCCCGAGAGAGTTACCTTGTTGGCATCCAACTACAAATTCCAAAACATTGTCCTTGTATAATAATTTGGAAGGGTACCTGTAACATTGCCACATAAAACCATAAATTTCGGGTAGTTCCTTTTTGACTTCAGCCAACAAAGTGTCCCTGTTCAGAGAGTTAAAGGCGTTCTTAACGTCAACCTTGAGGATGACCTCACCTTTGTTGGACTTTAAAAATGTTGAAAGAGCATGTACGGCAGCCTCACAGCCCCCTTTCGAGCCAAAACCAAGCTGCAGGTGCTGAAACTTAGCTGTAAGCGATTGTGTTGTAAGTATAGCTTACAGCAAATTTTAGCTGCCGTACGCCTGCAGGTGCACCCAACGGCGATGGGACGAATGCCGCCGGTAAACATGAGGTTAATCATGGCCGCAAGCTCCTTCAAAAGCGACTCACCAGCTTCCCAGGCGCCTAAACTCAATAGATCCTTTAGTTAGGCTCTAACCTAAAATTTAGGTGTTGTGGAGTCAGGCCGTCGAGGTCGCCGGCGGAACCACTTCGGAAGGAGCTCACGGCTGCAAACAACTGGGGGTCGAAACATTGAGGAAGGTTGAACTTAGGTCGGGAGGGTCGCGGGGGTCGGGACCATCCGCAGGCGCTGGATGTTTACTCTCTAGAGCTGTGAGTGAGAGTGTTTCTGGAGAGTAGGGCGCCACCACATAGCTGCTGAAAAGTATCCTGGCCGCACCCCTGATGTCACCATCACTTAATTTGCAACATAATTATTTTTGATTTTTTTTGCAAGACTTTAGGTACTTATTGTCAGTCCGCCATTTTAATTTTATTTAAACAAAACCTAGCCAATAACTTTCGCGCGACCCAAACGAGTCTAGACTCTCACGTATTAAAATCCATCTATTATACTCCCCATGTATTAAACTCCATCCGGCTGGTAGGATGCTTCGAAGGTATGATGAATTCCACATACAAAGATCTAAAGATAAGTACTTAAAATAAAAACATAAATCTGTCCTGTCACGTAGTTGGGTAAATAGTGTAGTGTATGACACTTTGCAAGTGCGCATAACCAGCTATTCCCCGGTAATTTAACATGTTCATAAGCTATTAAATCGATAATCTTTGGTTCGATCGATATTCTTTAATTGGTTTTTAGTACCTCGCAGTAGGTGCGAAAAGTAGAGTAGTCTCCTCGGGGATAAAGGTGTCTTCGTCTTGGACGAGTTTGAATCCCTCGCTGCACTCAGGTTTCTAGTCTTAACTCCCTTGCTTCGCTCAGGAGTTAACTTAGAGCTCCCTCGCTGGGCTCGGGAGCCCTAGAATCCTTCGTTGCCTTCAGGATTCAAAAGGGAAATTATAAAACGATCGAATTTAAAAAAAACTTAGCGACTGATGATGAGATACTGTTTTATTAACTTGAGCGGTACGAATTTCAGTAAGCGAAAAATTAACTAATATTGATTAATAATAAAATCCAGAACGAGCTTACAAAAAGTGGGTTGTGATTGATCCATTTCAGATATTAAAATTCTAGCCGTGCGACTAAACTACTAAGTGAGCGACTACAAATACAGAGAGGGCAACTTCAATATTAAGATAGAGACGATTTTACCAATTGAGGTTTTACATAACGAACTACTAAAAAGTTCAATTTAAGCAAAGGACACCCCGAGGTTAGGTTTGGTTAGGTTACTTTGAACCCTTTACACAGAAATAGGGGCCGCGCGAAGCGGGGCTCCGTCGACATAGGATGCAAGATCGAAAATACCGTCATGATGACTTTGTGACTGGATTAGAAAATGTATTATAAAATGATATTTAAGATAAAATGACGCTCAGTATAAATCAATCATTTGCCAAATATTGAAAAATAATGCGGGACGTAACGTTGAAACTCAAAAAATATTAGGTCGCTCCATAGGGTGGCTCAAATATTATGAAGCTTCTCATTTTGTACTCAAATTCTTTAAATTAATGTTTGTAAGCTGCTGTTCTGTTGATTTCTCGTCACTCGCAGTCAGTCGCTCACTTAGTAGGTAATACTAAAACGTAAATTAATTATTTTTGTAACTTAAAACTTTAATTAATATACAGTCACTCGTTTAAATACTACCCGATTTAAAATAGTGCCCGCAACATTAAGACACTACTTTATCCCCTTAGTGAATAATCACACTAATATTATAAAGGCGAAAGTTTGTGAGTGTGTGTGTGAGTGTGTGTGTGAGTATGTGTGTGTGTTTATATGTTTGTTACTTCTTCACGCTCAAACGGCTGGACCAATTTTGATAAAATTTTGTATGGAGGTAGCTGACACCCTGGATTAACATATAGGCTACTTTTTATCCCGATATTCCCACGGGATCGACAATTACGCGGGTGAAACTGCGGGGCGCAGCTAGTCTACAATAAAATTATCTTCACCATAGTTACTAAGGAGGGTACCGTATAATATTTTAAAATCGTATAATAATGTGTATTTATTTATTTCCTATGTCTGTAAGTGTTTCAGGAATAAGTCCTTTTTCGAATTGGACATTTTAAGAACTAGTCCTATTGCGATTTGGCCATTTTAAGAACTAGTCGTTTTGAGAACTGGCAATTTTAAGAATAAGTCCTTTTACGAATTAGCTATTTTAAGAACTAATCCTTTGTAGAATGTAGAACTAGGCACTCATCGACTTTGCCGACGTCAGGTGCGTCGCTGTTTGCACTGTGTACAGGGGCGGATCTGCGCTGCAGCCCAGGGCCCCGTGGATACAAAAGGTCCCCAGCATCCAATACTTACAAACAATAGACGATATTGTGAAGAAAAAAAAATAGGCAGTCATGGGTGTGCCAACAGAAGTAAAAACTTGGAACTGCAAAACAAGAGTAGTTTCTTTCAATAATCAAACATAATTGTAGAATGAAAAATGAAAATAAATATCAAAATTAAAATTAATATCATTCGTCTGATTTTTATGTTTATCGGTATATTTTAGTGTTGTGTCCGTTGAATAATGTTGGCCTAGTGTCAAAATCGTTTTTCGTTGATAAGATAATTATTCAAGGCGAAAGATATTCACATTCAACTTTTCTTTGTTTTTTTTTTTTTTGTTATAAGAAAACCACAAATTGAAGTTGTTCGAAAACTTTTGCATCATGAAACAACAACGTATCAAAGTTCGAAACATGATACTTAGGCATAGTTTAAAAAAAAATTGACAAGGGATAAAATGAGACCCGTCTGAATTCTTTGCGATAAACAATTTTCGAGTTATTTAATTTTTAATAGAAAAATCGCTACTATATAGACATTATGCTGTAGCTTATCAATATAATAACATTTTTTCTGTGTTCCATATTTTTCTTTTTGGCTAATGCTACACCTTTATTAACTAAAAATATAAAATTGCAACCTTTAAAAGTGGCAATTTTATGAATAAAAAAACCAATAGTGAAAAATGGGTTTTTCATACACATTCAACCAAAAATTTAATTTAATTTTTCGATTAACATAATAGGTATTATTATATAGTTCTGTATGGACCTAAATTACGATTAACAGCTAACAAGAAATTATTAATAATGATTGTTTATCCATAAGGGCAGATAAACAATAGCAAAATAAAGTTGCTTTTATTAGTGTAAGAAACACATGTTTAACTTGAGATGCTTCTTTCTTACCTAGTCGTCTTTGTCTGTGACGCACAACTGTCGTTCGATTTTTCATCTGCTTCTGTAGAATCTTTTTTTTTTATATAATTATATCGTAGTTTAGGTTTATATGGGACTATATATTGATGAAAATTCGAAAATAAAATATTTATTTTTTGATTAGGTATGAATAAAAAATCAATTTTTTAATATTTTTTTTTTCACTGTAAATTTATCATTTTTAAGAGTTGCCAATTTTCTTTCTTATTATTGAGAAGTGTATCTCTTAGTCAAAAAAAAAAGAGGAAAATGTTCATTTGTTGATCAGCTAAAGCTATTTATTTACTGAATTGTACATATTTTTTTATTATTAAAACAATTTTTCGACAAAATGGCAATTAGGTGAGTAATTAGGTAGGCCCCTAAGTAGTATTAGCCCAGGGCCCCACAAATTCTCGATCCGCCCTTGACTGTGCACTCTCGCGAGTGGTGCACTGTGGTGTGTGCAGTCCTGATACAGCGCAGTGTCATCTCCAGTGTCCCCAGGGGCCAGTGGCAGAGTCTGCTACCGACTTGGTAGGTACAACAATAATTCAAACTCAAGACAACAATAAAAATGCCGCTCTGCACTGCCCACGGCTAATCTAATTATAATACGAATTGAATTGGATGTACATAAGTACAGCTGGTGAGCTACTTTTTCGGTAGTAATGATAAACTTGGAAGATGTGTAAAGTTGTGCTTCTGTGTGTATGCCACAGTGTGTTATGGTAATGTAGTGGGCGCGC
Organism: Mesoligia furuncula; assembly: GCA_916614155.1. Classification (NCBI taxonomy): domain Eukaryota; kingdom Metazoa; phylum Arthropoda; class Insecta; order Lepidoptera; family Noctuidae; genus Mesoligia; species Mesoligia furuncula. The sequence continues at coordinate 29,663,871 of OU744803.1, forward strand.
CGCGAGCCGCGAGAGCCGCGGTCGCGCGGCACTCGGCAGCCATCAAATAATTTCTCGGCGCGACACTTGCTCGCTCAAGGCTGGCGCGGGCGCGCGGCGCGGAGCCTGCACCTGCGGACGCACGCACACTGCCGCACTGCGCGCGTCTATTAATAGAAGCCGATGTACGACACTTGGTAACCGACTGGTTGTGCTTAGTCAGTGGCGCTTCTATTTGCAAGGAATTTGATTCCCACTCGCTGTCCTGCCCTCTGCATATTCCACTCCAAGGCCGCGCCTTGATATGTTCTAATACATTATTATGAACTTATACAACTGAAACAAGATGTGCGTTACTAAATCATTTTAATCACAGACAAATTTAACAGACATTGATCATAAATTACGACAAGCACTTTTTGCCGCTAGTCTCAAACAAATTAAAAACTATTTTACTCACTTTTTAACCCCTGACAAAAACAGAGGGATGTTATAAGTTTGACGTGTACGTCTGTGAGTATGTCTGTGCCATCGTAGCTCCCAAACGGCTGAACCAATTTTGTCTTTTTTTTTTGTTTGAAAGATGGCTTGATCGAGAGAATCGGTTCAGCCGTTTGAAGATTATCAGCTCTATTCTAGTTGATGAATTGATGTGAGCATCTTTCACAGGTCTGATTAAGTCGAAATTTGGCATTTCGTTACTTCAATGATAGTAGAAGAAGTAATCTTGAACTGCTGCTGCAGCATCACCTGGAATTTGCAGGATACCCTTAACTTACAGCAGAGGTATCGTGTTTGGGCTCCTTCGAATGGTCTCAATGAAAAGGTTATAGATAGATGGTGACCTGATGGGCTGAGAAAGAGAAGCACATATTTTGATCCAAGCGTCCTCGCGTCGGGGGATGGCTAATGAATGCGCCAAACAAATGAGGTTTATACCCAGCAACAATGAATGTATTGGAATGTATGCTATTGTAGAAAACATAGGTAGCTGCTGTTAACTTTCGATTTTCATTAGCCGTCCGCCGACGGACGCGAGGACGCTTGGATTAAAATATTTCCTACAACCTATATTAAACTTAAAGGGCCAATATATAGCTGCTATTATTTTAGTTTTTAGAGGTTTTTGTTTGAGTCGGGAGTTTTTTTAATTTTTAATTTCACTAAGAAAATGTACCTACTTGTGTGGCTACTGTATACATACTGGTGTGATGTCGAAGGAACATCCACAACAGATTATCAAATAACATTGACAAGTAGGTACCTACTTATGAAAAGTGAAATTCTCAGGTCACTCAGGTGATAATAAACATAATATACTTATTTGACCATAGTTTTAAAGAGCTCATGCACTACGAGGCTGCAACGATTGGTTGCAGATGTTCCAACCATGTTGCAAACGCGCCATAGTTCTATGACAAATGCATCGAAAAACGGACATCGCTTTTTATTCTTCTAATCGATAGTACGGGTATACACTGTTTTTAATGCAAGAGTAGAACTTCCAGAAACCAATTCAGCTTAGAACCAGAGCTATATTTTTTTTAATATTTTATTCTGGTTTTCCACAGAAATCAAAAGAAATGTAATAACTTATTATGTATGCAACGTTTTTAGGGTTCCGTACCCAAAGGGTAAAAACGGGACCCTATTACTAAGACTTCGCTGTCTGTCCGTCTGTCCGTCTGTCCGTCTGTCTGTCACCAGGCTGTATCTCAAGAACCGCGATAGCTAGACAGTTGAAATTTTCACAGATGATGTATTTCTGTTGCCGCTATAACAACAAATACTAAAAACTAAATAAAATAAATATTTAAGGGGGGCTCCCATACAACAAACGCGATTTTTTTTGCCCTTTTTTGCTCGATATCAAAAATGGCAACAGGTAGGCACTTGAAATATTCACAAAATACTCAGTTGTATTTTAACTTTAATAATAAATAATAAAATAAAAAAAAAATATTTAAGGGGGGCTCCCATACAACAAACATGTTTTTTTCGGCGTTTTTGCCTTGTGGTACGGAACCCTTCGTGTGCGAGTCCGACTCGCACTTGGCCAGTTTTTGTAACTTCTGTCAAATGTTCAAAAATAGCTGATGTGATATAAAATCATAACTTAATGATGGCTTTTGCCCAGTCGGCTACAATATATTATAACCGGAAGGTAGATTGATATTTTTATCTTTAGGGCATTATTTATAATGACTTGTTGCGCTTTTTAACCGTTCAAAAAAGGAGGAGGTTTCTCAATTTGACCGTATATATGTTTTTTTTTTTATGTGTGTTCGCGGCTAACTTCGTCGTTTATGAACCGATTTTGATTATTCTTTTTTTGCTGGAAAGGAGATATGCCAAGGGTGGTGCCATAATAAGGAAACCAGGATCTGATGATGGCATCCCAGGGAAATCGAGGGGAACATTCGAAAATCATAGGAGCGACTAGAGCGTTTGTTAATTTTTTCATTAAGTATTTTAAAGCACTACAATTTAATGAAGGCCTGGAGTCGATCTGATGATGGAGCCGAAAGACAGTCGAGGGGACTCCTCAACGATTTACAGCAGTTACCTTGTGTTTGGGCTTGATTAATTTGTATTGATGTGAACTTTACACCTAGATGGGTTGTGACTGTCATTAGGGGTCTGATGATGAAGACAAAGGACAGTTAAGGGAACTCCTCAACAGTTTACAGTAGCTACCTTGTGATTGGAATGAATTTTTTTTTATGTATGTTCATCGATTACTCGAAGACGGTTGGACCGATTCCAAAAGTTCTTTTTTTTGCTTGAAAGGGTATACTCTCGAGGTGGTCCCATTATCACAAGTTGGAATCTGACGAGAGGATCTCATGGAAATCGAGGGAAACCCTCAAATTTGGGTATTTTTTAAAGTAACTTCAGCATTTGCTCTCGGAAATCATCATATGGTAAAATGGAGCTGATGATGAAGACCACAGATGGCCATCGGACCACAGATGGCTACTCAATGACAAATATTTCACGGGTTGCGATTTGATTACTTTAATATGGTTGCTAAGCAATTTATGCTCGTCACAATGCGTATGGTGAGTGATTGTTGAGGAGTTCTCCTGTTTCTTACCGGGAGAACTCCTCAACAATTAACGTCCCAGCATCGGGAAAAGCAATATTTTGTAAAAGGTGATGAACAGTTGGCATTAGGCTATTGTAACTTAGATAAATTACAAACTGACCCACTAAAACGTGAAAAATAAAAACATTTTTACAAAAAAAAACAACTGACTTCGGAAGCTGGTGTCAATAAACGAAAATGCGGAACCAAAGACACCGACTTCCGAAATTAAAGTTATTTTTCAATTTGTAGTATTTTTTTTTGGAATTCGGTTGTGCCACACTGTTAGGTTAGTGTTGAGTGTTTTTAGGGTTCCGTACCCAAAGGGTAAAAACGGGACCCTATTACTAAGACTTCGCTGTCTGTTCGTCTGTCCGTCTGTCTGTCTGTCTGTCACCAGGCTGTATCTCAAGAACCGCGATAGCTAGACAGTTGAAATTTTCACACATGATGTATTTCTGTTGCCGCTATAACAACAAATACTAAAAACAAAATAAAACAAATATTTAAGGGGGGCTCCCATACAACAAACGCGATTTTTTTTCCCTTTTTTGCTCGATATCAAAAATGGCAACAGGTAGGCACTTGAAATATTCACAAAATACTCAGTTGTATTTTAACTTTAATAATAAATAATAAAATTAAAATAAAATAAATATTTAAGGGGGGCTCCCATACAACAAACATGTTTTTTTCGGCGTTTTTGCCTTGTGGTACGGAACCCTTCGTGTGCGAGTCCGACTCGCACTTGGCCAGTTTTTTATGTATATTTTGAATTTTTTTTTTTCGCAGGTTCTATGACGTAGTAGCATTTTATTTTCACACACATTATTGTTTAGTGTTACGATAACCTGCCTGTAAAATATTAGATGTTTAACACGAAGGAAATCGGATTTTTCGAGTTTCGATTTTTTGTTGTTATAGGGTTTTCACAATTCAAAAATCTGAAAGCAAAAACATTTTAATTTTTTAAATTCTTAAAATGAAGTAAGTATGTATTACTCATTAAGTATAAACAGTAGGTATAGAGGTGCCCATTGGAAATTTAATGGCATTAAAAGTTTTCTTGGCATAAAATAATATTGTGAAGTTCAAAAATTGCCCTTAGTGGCTGTTTGTAGGTATGCTTTGTAACGTTTATTTTGTTTCACGTGTATATTTGTTCGTTTAACTTATTGTAATATAAAACCGTTTGATATAAAAATATATGTTTATATTTTTCTGTTGAAGGGATAAATGTGGTATAGGGAAGGGGTCCGCCCTTGTCAGGTTATAGTCTCAACAGAAATTATTAATTGTATTTTTTGTTTTCAGAGAGTGACAACCCTATTAAAAGAGAAAAGGAGATTGAGCACTTATAGATTCACTTTTTGACGCGTGTGGCCATTTGAGTTAATGTATAATTCATAATATTATTTTTATTGATTTTTGACTTAAATTCATTGAAATAATTTGTGGGGTTTCTATTTTCATTTTAATTAGTATTTAATATAATAAATACGTCATTTGTTCCATTATAGTGAAGCGACTCTATTTTCAATTACAATAGATCGATTAAACATTAACATAAATCGTAGAACAACAATCTACATTCGCGACTATAAAGTATTAAGGGTTGTCATTATTGCTATAACGGATTAAAGGGTAAAGTTGTGTGGTTGATTTACACTTCACAGATAAATTGTTAGAAATGTTGTTTTTCTGAGAGGATTTCTAGATCAATGTGTTTAAAAATATCATAAATAATAACGAACATTACTCAATTAATAATTACTCAACAAATAATGAAAAATATTTGCCAGTTAATAGGGTTTCAAAACGAATTATTTTGAGATGTAACATAACCTCAATAGGTACTGAACTTATTTTTTTTTCAAAAACACCACAATATTTAATTTTGAATTTAGCCTTGTTTTAAAATATGACACTACCCCTTTTTTGTGTCTAATTTTCATTACTATACTGTGTCAAAAGTTGCGCAACCGAGTGCCATAATAACTTGCTCAATCTCCTTTTAAAACCATAGAATCATCATATCTTCGATTTCCTGATAGATTTGCATCAGATTTTTTTACAGTTAATAGTACAGATCTGAAGAATATTTTAAGATAAATATTAGGTGCTACTGAGAAAGATGTCCGAGTGAAAAAAAACAAAAATCCGGCCAAGTGCGTGTCGGGCCACGTACAGTGCAGGGTTCCGTAGTAGCCCGTTAACACAATATAGTACGATTCTGTTGTTTATATTCTGAATATAAGTAATGGTAAAGATATAACCATCATGGTTATAATAACAAAAATCGACTTTAAATTTTTGCATTGCCCCGCATGTCTTAGAATTATCATTTCTAAGACATGCGGGGATGTCGGTCAGAACTTCTGACCCAGAAGTGTGATGGTCTTGTAACCCGTTGGTACAGTGCCATCTAGCGGCAGTATTGTGAAACTTATGATAATTTGTTATGGTTTTTTTATTTCATATTTTGTTTTTCAATGCAAGTCTTTACCCGTTATAAACAAGCAACTACTTCATCTTAGTCACTTTAAAGGATTAAGGATTTTGTATTTGGTACAAAATTATCCAACACCCAAGTTCAACGACTATTACTGCTAAACTAATAAAGTTATCTTAACCGCTATAATTTTCCTTTAAAGTTCATGAAATGCACTATCATCGTGAATTTTTCCAGATTTTTCAAGCCAGCAGTTTAGCTTTTAGAGGATGTTAATCGTGATGGGGATGGGGATGGCCGCGTAGTGCACGACGCCCGCTACGGCAACGCAATGTCGTCTTCAGAACAGCTAACATTTAATAACACAACCATACATTTTATATAAATTCAATGCACCATAAAAATAATATGTAGGTACTACCTATGCAGGTGTTAACCCAAAACTGTGCGCTGCGAACACCAATCAGCGTAATGACATAAAAGACCTTTGCTCTAGTAGTGAAGCGATTCAATATTCAAACACTATACTTATACAATATAAAGTATAGTATACTTACAAAACATAGCCATGTTTCCTTGATTTACCATTCATAAACACCGAATAACTTTGTCTATTACGTATTGGTCGCAAGTTCGCAACAACTTACAATCTAATAATGAGCTTTATCACTAAGATATAGAGGTGAGATCAGCGTGTCCAGCGCCGCTCCTTCAGCGAGCAGCTGTAACGTACGGAGTCTCGTCACACACTCGATACCTATTACTGGTATTATTAAATAGCTCACGTCTAACATAAGTTATCAATGAATGTGCTTACTTTAGTAGAGTCAATATGTCCAGTACACAAAATATATACATATACGTAAGTAGGTACCTACAGACCAACCTTTGCACAGCGATAACCGGTAACCGGTACGTTCTCCAAAATAAGCTTATTGGGTACCTCTCCGGTGCTTTTATACAAGGTGGCTGGAGCATAGACACGCACACTGTAACCACGAATTTATAAAAAAAAAATTGCTGTTTCCATAGAAAAGTACAATACCTACATACCTAGTCAAAATGTATGGAACAGCTACTTTTTTTAATATAGAACGAAAAAAATTGACGCTACGCTTTTACGAGTATTATAATATACTTACTTACATAAAGAAGTAACCAAAGGAAGTTCCAATTTCCATGAACCGACGGAAGAAGATCTTTCATACGAACTACATAATTTCCCCCTTTCACCCCGAAATGGTTGATTAAAATATCGCAATGTATATTTGACTAACCTTTATGGATGTTACACAAATACACACCGTTCACGTCGATTGTTGTTATTGTCTTATCCAAACTAAGGAGGAAAATTGATTCTAGTCGTAAGAATGAGCAAGAATGTCGGAGTAGAATGGGCAAGAAACTCCACCGTTACTCTTTTAAAATGTTTTACAATATTTTGTATACATTAATTATACAGGGTTATTGGTAAAACATTAACAACCTCTTAAGAGGTCATTGTAGTCATCATTATGAACAACTTTTACCTACATTTATACCAACCTATGGGACCAAACCTGTAATAGCGAAAAAAAATCAACTGTTCCCTACATTTTGACAAGTTTGCGATTTCAGGTTTGGTCCCACAGTCCCATCCAAACCTGAAATCGCAAAGTAAAAGTTGTTTATAATGATGAGTACAATGACCAATTAAGAGGTTGTTAATGTTTTACCAATAACCCTGTATAATTACCTACTAGCAGCGCCCCGCGGTCTCACCCACATAAGCGAAGGACCCGTGGGAATATCGGGATAAAATTATCCTATGTCCTTCCCCGGGATGCAATCTATCTCTCTGCCAAATTTTATCAACATCCGTTCAGGAGTGAAAAGGTAACATACAGACAGACAGACAGACAGAGTTACTTTCGAATTTATAATATTAGTATGGATATGTAAAGACGATGTACCTAGTGTATAAAATTAGTATACCACAATAGGTCAAATAATTAAAAACAAATATTTTACAAAAATTGTAAAAGCAGACGATTTTCTTAAAATCCCCACGAGTCGTACTCAGCGCTTCTCCTCCACTTTTATTATGCGCACAGCCAAAGTGTGGAACTCTGCCGGCATCTATGTTCAATCCCACATTTAACCCGTCTGCCTTCAAATCAAGAGTGAACAGGCATCTTCTGGGCACGCTCGTTCCATCATAGACCTCATCTATCGCTTTCCATCAGACGTGATCGGGGTCAAGAGCGATCCCATTTAGTAATAAAAAAAAATAAAAAAAATTGTCCTATGGAGCTGACCACCGTTTCCAAGCGCTTTTATATTGAATATAATCCTCTAATTTGTAATAATAATGCTTGTTGAGGGCCCCGTGGCTAAATAATAACAGCCGCACAGGTCGATCGATCAGGTTAAGCTACGCTTGCCACGGTTGGTCTGTGGATGGGTGACCATCTTTACATACCGGCGAGACCCCTCCGTGCCTCGGAAAGCACGTTAAGCCGTTGGTCCCGGCTGTCATTCGTAGATCTTTGGCAGTCGTTACGGGTCGTCAGAAGCCCGAAAGTCTGACAACCAGTCTTACCAAGGGGTATCGTATTACCTAGTAACTGGGTGTGGAGGTCAGATAGGCAGTCGCTCCATGTAACAGACAGGTATTCAGCTACATCCGGTTAGACTGGAAGCCGACCCCAACATAGTTGGGAAAAGACTAGGCAGATTGAATGCTTGCTTACAAAGTATTAGTTTAAAATAAGTTTTAAATTTTCTTTGATTTATTTGCAATATATTGATATATTGATATATATCACAAGGTATTTTGTTGTAACATTTAACACAGTAGGTACCCCACAAAAGATGTATGTAAGTACTTTAGCTAATCTGAAAAATGGTTAATCTACTTTATCTTTATTTCTAGTATTAAAATGATGTCTATCAGTTATTAAAAGATGTAGATGTTTTCTTACACATAATATTTTCATAAAAAAATTGGCAAGGTACCGTCATGATATTAACATTTTTAAATGGTTCAATTTAAATGTCAGCAGCCCGACCTCATAGTAAAATGCCATACTACATAATGCTGTGGAAGTAGCTAAAATAGACTAAACACGCGGTTTCTACATTTGCTAACTGACTTATCTTTCTAACAGCGTAAGTGGCCGAGCTCAGCCGCCCCGCAAGAGGTTTAGTCCATGTTCAACCACCACAATCTTTACCCCCGACCATGTTGAACCCTTAAATGTTTCATAAATACATTACCATACATTGGTCATCTTTTCTTTGTCCATATTCAACCCATTGTTGTTAGGTAACTAATAATGACCTTAAAGTAATACTGAGAGCAGAAGTGTATTTATTTTCTTTAGTATTCTTTTACAGGTTGATAGTAGTAATTGGGATAAGTATTATTTAAATTAAAGATGATATAAGATGTTATAATAATGAGGTCCCCATTTTTAGGGTTCCGTTGCCAAATGGCAAAAAACGGAACCCTTATAGATTCGTCATGTCTGTGTGTCTGTCTTTCTGTCTGTCTGTCCGTCTGTCTGTCCGTCCGTATGTCACAGCCACTTTTCTCCGAAACTATAAGAACTATACTGTTGAAACTTGGTAAGTAGATGTATTCTGTGAATCGCATTAAGATTTTCACACAAAAATAGAAAAAATAAACAATAAATTTTGGGGTTTCCCATACTTAGAACTGAAACTAAAAAAAATTTTTTCGTCAAACCCATACGTGTGGGGTATCTATGGATAGGTCTTCAAAAATGATATTGAGGTTTCTAATATCATTTTATTCTAAACTGAATAGTTTGCGCGAGAGACACTTCCAAAGTGGTAAAATGTGTGTCCCCCCCCCTGTAACTTCTAAAATAAGAGAATGATAAAACTAAAAAAAATATATGGTGTACATTACTATGTAAACTACCACCGAAAATTGGTTTGAACAAGATCTAGTAAGTAGTTTTTTTTTAATACGTCATAAATCGTAAACCACAAATTACCATTAATTCAATCAACTCAAAAAAAAAAAAAAAATAATTTCATAAACATATACCTTATGCATAAACCCGGATGTTACGGAACCCTCGGTGCGCGAGTCCGACTCGCTCTTGCCCGGTTTTTTAAATTTCTCGTCTAGCGTGATTCTTAGGAAAACCGTTTGATCAATAAATTCCAGTTTTTATCCATTGAATATGGTTTGCCTTATTAGGTTGCCTGCTTGTCGGTCTTCTACAGATTGTACTTCGGTGAGTGTGCCCAAGAACTCCACGACCTCATTCCACCGGCCCCCTTCTACCTTCGGTCATCCAGACGCACTGCAAGTTACCATCCCTGCCTATTTGCCATTCCACCAATTCGCACTATGCGGTTTCAAATGTCTTTTATAATGCGCACAGCAAAAGAGTGGAACTCTTTACCTGCGTCTGTGTTTCCGAGCGCATACAACCCGAATCTCTTCAAAGTAAGAGTGAACTTCTGGGTAAGCTCACTCCATCGTCGACTTTGTCTCTGTCACCTCTGACTTAGACTAGAGTCAAGAGCAAACCCATTTCCCCGCTACCACATTTCATTAAGTATCTACCACATTACTTACTGTAAAACAATGCTGCCGAGCTGAAGAATAGAGCTTTTCATATAGTCAAGATTTTGTGACCGTGCGTCGGTTTATTTTAAGGTTATAATGATGTGTCACCTGCAATCTTTTTGAAGTAATTGGGGTAAATCATTCATGTGATCTAAAAAGAGGAATGGACCCAATATCGAACCTTGAGGAACGCCCATTGCCATTTCAGACCCTAATGAGTTTACGCCATTTACTTGAACAATCAAGAACTGTAATCGTAATCCCATAGTGCTGTAGTTTCAGCAGAAGTGTCTCATGGTTATAAACGCAATCGACCGCCATAGAGAGGTCGCAAAAGATTCCAATGGCATATTGTACTACTTCTTCCCAGACGTTAAAATTGTTCTTTATTAGCGTGACACCCATAGAAATGTATAAAAAAAAGTAATCAAAAAACTAAAAAACCCGACTGCGGTAAAAACTTAAGGGGCTTACATGACCTTATCAACCTACCAATATCCTAAAGAATATCATATATTTTTCTGATTTTGTTTACTGTAGGCAATCATATACTTTTATTGTTTCTAAAACTTACGTTTTTTGCGTTTAGGTCCTGTAAGCCCCTTAAGTTTAAAAAAACTGAAATGTTAAAAACAAGCCCATTTTAAATTAAATAAAAGTTGGAAGCAGGCGGGACTCATTTGAATTTGAAAGTATAATCAAAATGGTATGCCTGCTTCCAACTTTTATTTAAGTAATTTAAAATGGGCTTGTTTAAATTGTAGTTTTTCAGTTTTTTAGGTTTTTTTTTAACTTAAGGTTTTTACCGCAGTCGGGTTTTTAGTTTTTTTAATTACTTTTTTTCTAGCTTTTTAGTTTACAATGTAAAATATTTCTTTTACAATTTGTCACTTCGAATTACTTTTAACCATATTATAAGTTGTATATGACGGGGAAGGTATAGCTATAGTGTGTCTCGTTATTATCAGCCATATTTAAACTAGTGTGGGCTACAGTGGGTTATGTGTTGGATAATGCGCAATAGAAAAACGGTTTTCAGTTCAAATGAGATTATAATTTCACAAACAATTTAATCACGCTAGCAAATTATACACTGTAGGTACACGATACAACCAGATACGGAACGCGGGACAGTTTCTGAGCACATGTTGTTCGTACAATGTCCAATGTCCAAGAGAACTCCACATCGTTCGTGTCGCGCTGTCCTCCAGCATCGACCCCCCACGAACACAGGCTAGACTCTGGCGCCACCAGATGGCGCTAGCGTTCCGATTCCGGTCAAACGAATGACCCCGTCGAAGCTTGTCGTCACAGCGCTTCCCGCCTCGTTGTCAAGTCAGCTCCCGTACTAATGACGTTTCCGACATACTTATATATTTTTGTAATCACATTTTAAAAGCCTTCATTTTGATACCCCACTCGATTGACTTTGAGATTTTTTTTTTATTGAAGACATAAATAATGTGGCGCCAAAATTCGACAATTTTATGTTACTTTTTCAATTTTAATATAACCAGTTAAGGGGAAAGCGCTAAGGTAGCCCGCGAAATTCAAATTTTCTCAAGTTTTTTGCAATTTGCTGTTCAGTATTAAGTTGTACGTTGATTAAAATATGATTCGCGGTCGTAACAAATATGTATTTACAGAATTATAATCATTACAATCACTAATACAACTTGTTAAGTTAGTATAATCCCCAAATGTCAAGATTTCATGATATAGTCATTCTTGGGGATTACTTGGTCTTAGAGAGTTGTGTTGATGACTTTAATGATTATAATTCTGTAAATACATATTTGTTACGGCCGCGAATCATATATTAATCAACGTACAACTTAATACTGACCAGCAAATTGCAAAAAACGTAAATATATTGAATTTCGCGGGCTACCCTGGCGCTTTCGCCTTAAGACAAATCACAATTAAGACGAATCTAACGGCACCTTTCAAGCTGAAATCGTTCAAGCCGTTTAGGCTACAGAGCGTACCAAAGAAATATACATACCTACTTACATATTCTCGAAAAACATAACCCTCCTTCTGGCGCAGTCGGGTAAAAACAGGAGAATTGGAAAGGGGATGTATAATCTGTGTCCACGCATCATGAGCAAAATGGGCATTTACTAGGCAAATGACCGTCTCCACGAACTAGTGCGCTTTCGACCGTGATCGTGATAAAATATAAATACTTACATACTTACACTCGAAAAACATAACCCTCCTTCTGGCGCAGTCGGGTAAAATGCTGAGTTTCCGGTTTCCTGTAAAACCGAAGTCAAAATCTAAGCGCACGGTAGTGCGCAGGCCAATTTCCAGCAAGTGGCCGCACGTACGCCGTGCACTATTTACCCGAACCGCTTCGAGCTACTTTTGACCACCCTGTATCTAACTATTTGTCACACGAAATCGAATCAAACTTCACATACATAATACCTTGACTGCTGTTAGTTTGAATACCAAATTTCATAACTGTAGCTTTAATAGATTCAAAGTTATGGAGTTTTCAAAATAGCTAAAGTGGCACTGACTGACTGACTGACTGACTGACTGACTGACTGACTGACTGACTGACTCACTCACTTAGAGTTAATCAAAATGTTTAGGGACTTCTAGTAGGCCTAGAAACTTGAAATTTGGTACGAAGCTAGACATTAGCATGAAACTAAAGGAAAAATTAAAAAAATGGTCAAGTGTGAGTCTGGCTCGCGCATAGAGGGTTCAATATTAAATTTTTATTCTAGCCGGCCTAGAAACCTCTAACCGGCCTAGAAACTTGAAATTTGGCACGAAGCTAGACATTAGAATGAAACTAAAGGAATAATTTAAAAAAATGGTCAAGTGTGAGTCTGGCTCGCGCATAGAGGGTTCAATATTAAATTTTTATTCTAGCCGGCCTAGAAACTTCTAACCGGCCTAGAAACTTGAAATTTGGCACGAAGCTAGACATTAGCATGAAACTAAAGGAAACATTAAAAAAATGGTCAAGTGTGAGTCTGGCTCGCGCATAGAGGGTTCAATATTAAATTTTTATTCTAGCCGGCCTAGAAACTTCTAACCGGCCTAGAAACTTGAAATTTGGCACGAAGCTAGACATTAGCATGAAACTAAAGGAAACATTAAAAAAATGGTCAAGTGTGAGTCTGGCTCGCGCATACAGGGTTCAATATTAAATTTTTATTCTAGCCGGCCTAGAAACTTCTAACCGGCCTAGAAACTTGAAATTTGGCACGAAGCTAGACATTAGCATGAAACTAAAGGAAACATTAAAAAAATGGTGAAGTGTGAGTTTGGCTCGCGCATAGAGGGTTCAATATTAAATTTTTATTCTAGCCGGCCTAGAAACTTGAAATTTGGCACGACGCTAGACATTAGAATGAAACTAAAGGAAAAACTAAAAAATGGTCAAGTGTGAGTCTTTCTCGCGCATAGAGGGTTCCGTATTAATTTTTTATTCTAGCCGGCCTCGAAACTTCTAACCGGCCTAAAAACTTGAAATTTAGCATGAAGCTAGAGATTAGCATGAAACTAAAAGAAATTTTTTAAAAGCGGTCAATTGTGAGTTTGGCTCGCGCACAGAGGGTTCCGAAGGTATTACATTTTTTTTATAGTCGGCCTAGAAACTTATAATTTTGCACGAAGCTAAAGTAAAAATAAAAATGCGGTCAAGTGTGAGTTCGGCTATCACACATTCTGTAATCCGTATCCGTATAAAAAAAAAAATAAGCTTAAATTTTAGGTAAGTATGAGACTTTCTTAGAAAGATAAATTATTAAAAACCTTAAAACATGTCAAATGACGTATATCATAAGATATAAACTCAAAATATTTTTAAGAATGCTTAACCCCTTTTAAATCGTTTTATTAAGCAGATTCATATTTCTATTTCTAAAAGTATATTTTTTAAAAGTAAAACTGATATCATAAATATTTCTAATTGTAACTTGAAGTTTTGAGCCGTGCTTTTGTTTATCGGGAGCAGTTTCCGATATGTTTAGCTTACGCAATGATAAATGATAAATGATAAATGATTTATTTTCTGTAAGTAGGTTTTTACAAACACTTTTACACGTCATCATCCATAAGAGTCAAGGTTTGAGCTTGGACAATGCTTTAATTGATATTGGTTCTTCTATATTCACTTGTGGTCAAGCCTACGTACCGTGGGATTTCATTTCTTTTTGCCAAGTGGGTAGATACACGTGTAGGATTAAATTGTAGGTAGGTTTTCTTTTATATCTATAGCCTAGGTTTTCTTTTTTTTGATAATTGTGGTTTTTTAATATTTTTTCTCTTACGAGGTGTTTTTTAGGGTTCCGTACCCAAAGGGTAAAAACTGAACCCTATTACTAAGACTTCGCTGTCTGTGCGTCTGTCCGTCTGTTTGTCTGTCACCAGGCTGTATCAAAACATGTCAAATGACGTATATCATAAGATATAAACTCAAAATATTTTTAAGAATGCTTAACCCCTTTTAAATCGTTTTATTAAGCAGAGCTGATTGATACAGTTTTACTTTTAAAAAATATACTTTTAGAAATAGAAATATGAATCTGCTTAATAAAACGATTTAAAAGGGGTTAAGCATTCTTAAAAATATTTTGAGTTTATATCTTATGATATACGTCATTTGACATGTTTTGATACAGCCTGTTTTATGCTGTATCTGTATCATCTCTCATTTTGTTTTGATACAGCCTGTTTTATGCTGTATCTGTATCATCTCTCATTTTTTTTTTCGTTGTGTTATAGTTATTTTTCATGCATATTATTTTATGGTTTTCTGAAAACCCGCCAAGTTTAAATGGAACAATATTATTGTATTGATATCTAAAAAGTTTCAAACACAAATTACTTACAACAGAATTGCAAAATAAGGCCGGTGCAAAGAAAATGGCTTAAAACTTGGCGTTGGTTTCGATTTCAACTCTTTTGCTGGTCAAACATCTACATGAAGTAAGGAAGTTGGCCTTCTTTTTCAACATTATATGTTTTTGGTGGGATAAAAACTTCATATCTCATGGAATCACTAACCTTATTATGTAAGTAAAAGTATTTTACTGTATTTGTCTTTAAAATCATGAAAAACAACAAATCGTAAAATATTTATTG
Organism: Mesoligia furuncula; assembly: GCA_916614155.1. Lineage (NCBI taxonomy): Eukaryota > Metazoa > Arthropoda > Insecta > Lepidoptera > Noctuidae > Mesoligia > Mesoligia furuncula. The sequence continues at coordinate 29,679,087 of OU744803.1, forward strand.
CTTTTACTACGTTATTTTTGTTTGCAAATTTCGCAGCGGTTGTACTATTTTTGCAGTAAATACATTGCTCCTTAACCACTACCTAAGTATGCCGCTAAGTGACTAGACAAGCAATGTAAAAATTACAAACCCATACTTTATTTATGCGGAGCGTCGCTGCGCATAGTACAGCCACGAGCCGCTGTCTTGCGGCGAGATAGTGATGTGGTTGTGAAGATCCGCTTACGTAGGCTATCGACAACAATGTCGATTGCCCAACGAATATTACATTACTATCATAGTTTATTTTTCAATTTGTCAACCGTTTTAACTCGGTTGGAAGACTTGAAAAGGTGACGTTTAAGTACGGTTAGAAGACCCTTGAGAACATGTAAAATAATGTTTTTTTTTTACTGTTTTTGATTATTTTGCAGCGCAGTAGAGATATACGTAACCAACGGTTGTAAATTTTTATTACATTTTAGATGAATATTTTTTTATTTTCAGGACCCCAATTTTTTTAGTACCTACCTACTTACAAAAAAAATGGAAGAATCAGGTAGGTACATGTTTCAGTAACGTATATGTAAAGTAAATTACTTTTGTACAACACAACGATAGTGACAGATGTTTTTGTGTAAGTTGTACGGTGCATGGTAAATGCACGCTGTGTTTGATGAGTTAAGGTTTACAATTGATTGTGTAGTACGTTCTGATTAATGAATTACAAAATTGTGCGCGACTTTGTATCTATTGCTTTTACTGAACTACATGTGTAGTAGTGGCGCGGTGGTGGGGCCAACCTAGCGACATGGACTTCGGGTTCTAATACATTTTCAACTACCGGGCATATCTGCTTCTTCCTTATACTTAGGGCATACTGAAAGTTTCTGGATTTTGATAAGTAAGACTAGATGTAAGACTTACGATAGGTACATTTATTGTTTTTTAATGTGGTATATTCCCTCGCAATTAATGCATTTTTGCATTCGCTGAAACCACTGTACACAGCAGTTGGACCAGTCTTCCTTAGGGATCTCTTCAATGGCTTCATGGAACGCATTCACCACCGATTCAGGGCTCGTAAAACCTGTGCCTCTATTTGTCTTTAATTTTTAGAAACAAAAGAAGTCGCAGGGTACGAGGTCCGGGATGTAAGGCGGATGCGTCATCAGTTCCACACTTGAAGCCTTCAAATAGGCTTCTGTTACCTTATCGGAATGTGAGGATGCGTTATCGTGGTGAAGGAGGACATTGCAAACTTTTTCTAAGACTCTGGGCAAGCAAGACTTGACGTACCAATCTGCAGTCACTGTCTTTTGATCTTCAAGCGATACTATAGTGTAATATCCTGATTTGCCGAAAAAAGAAGCAACCACTTTACACCAATGCTTCGACTTTTCTTAACCTTCGTCGGCAAATCTTCAAAAGGAAAGACCCACTCTGCCGACTGGCTTTTTCTTTCGGGTTCAAAGAAGTACACCCAGGTTTCGGCACCTGTCACGATATTATAGACAGCCAATGACTGTCCGCCGTTAAACTTTTTTATCATTTTACGGCACCACTGGACATGCAGTCGTTTCTGGTCCTCCGCGGTATCCATCGAGTTCAAAGTTTCCGAACCTTCAGATGCACAATCAGTGATCACTTATAATATCATTGTGCACAATCAAGTAAAATGATTTGCACTTGGCTCATTTCAATGCCGAACAAAGCACGAATTTGCAAGCAAGTCATTTTTTTATCAGTTTCAATATGTTGTCGTACGGAGTCAATATTAGAGTCTGTAACCGCAGTCGCCGGCCGACCTTCACGTACCTCTTCATGCAGATGATCACATCCACGTCTAAATTCTCTAAACTACGAATACACAGATCTGCTACATGGTGCTTTATCACCAAATGCCAATTGAAGTCTCTGGCAACTCTTTTGTTGACTTAAGCCACAACGAAAGTAATAAAAATCATTGAACGAAAATGTCCACGAGTTAAATTCATTTTGATAGCGACACAATTTTCGAAAGGACGTCACAATGAAAAAACAAATGACATCCTCGCAAATTAAAAAGAAAGAGGGAAAGAGAGAAGACAAAAAAGAAAGAGTTCCATTTTCGAATTCCATAATTGTTTTTTCATTCTTTTATTGAAAGTGGCCAGATCCAGAAACTTTCAGTATGCCCCACGTAGGTATCTTTGGTGACACTGCACCGGTCGTTCATGAGTTCATGACATTTGATTGAGGATCAACTTTTCAAACACCTTACTGAGAACTGAAACAGGCCTATAATTGTTGGGTTTTATTTTTATATAGGTACTTACTTAATAAAAAAACATAACCCTCCTTCTGGCGCAGACGGGTAAAAATAAAATAAACTTTATAAACTTTTTATTACCGGATTTGAAGAACTACTTTACTATGTTTCATGAGATCCGGGTAGACTCGTTGAGTCGTTGGTCTACGCTTGTGTTAAACATGAGCGCAATGGTTTGGATGATAAATCTACAGACTTTGCCCAGAGATCTTCTTTTTATTTAATTTTAAAATCTTTAATAGCTTTTATAACAGTCTGGGGGTTTGTATGTTGAAACTTAATAAACTACAAAGGGCACCCCTTAACATTCTATTCATTCAAGTAAGGCAGCAGAAAGCGCAGGAGAGGAATTTCAGTAGTTTTAGGGTATTTAATAGTGCAAAAAGTTTTAAAATTCGTAAGCTTTTCTACAGTTGATTCATGTGCAGTTTCTCTTTATTATTTGCCATGTAGTTTTTATTTTTTCATCAGCTTATTTCATTTTATTGCTAATGTAAAGAGCTTTCGCTATTTCGCACACACATATTTTGAAGTTTTAGAATATTATTATGAGTCGTTGTGTTACAACGAATACCCGGAGTTTCCCAATCACTAAATAGAACTTTAACCCTATCCAACGAATAATTCAATACTAGTGTTGCTAAATTGAAGAAAATTTTATCTAATTGCTTCTTCGAGCGTAAATAGTAGTTTTTTTTTTCTGTTTTGCCATAAAGTTTATTATAACTTTTTTCTGTTTCATAATGATTTAAATACTACACGTGGAAACTTGTAATTGGTCTTATTTTGTATAAATTATTACTTACTAAGTTGTACATTTGTTTAGCTGTAAGTTTTCCTAAAATAAATAAAATAAAATATATAAAAATAAATAAATAAATAAAATCAGTATGTTTACATGGCTATGGCGCCTTAGTAAATTCTATTCAGTTTAAAAAGAGCTATCCTATCCAACGGTTTATTATACATGGCTATTGGAGGGGGTATAATAAGCATCAACCTTAGCTAGCGAAAATACGTTTTTTTTTATCGTGTTAAGATAACAATACCTGACACGTCTGTGAAATTACCAAAAAACCGGCCAAGTGTGTGTCGGAGCACGCGCAATGAAGAGTTCCGTAGTCGGGATGGATGTAGTAGGTACCTACACTCGATATACCAAGATTAAACTTAACTTTGTAGTTGAAAAAAGTGTTCTCCCAAACATCGATATACGTCACGGTCAATTCTCCAACTGGAAATGTAAGTTTGTAACCGCAAAAAAAAAGTGGTAAAACTACAAATTAACAATTTTCAGACTTTTACCTTTCTTTGTGCCGTGAGACCTTGCTTGTTGCCAAATTTCATGATCCTAGGTCAACGGGAAGTACCCTATTTGATTTATTTTTGAGTAGGTACCTATCAAAATATGTCGCAAAAATGGCCGTATTTTTTTTACTTGACCCAAAAAGAATGTACAGACGCCAGCACATCAAGCTACCCGAAATTGACAAATTTTCCCAATCAACTTTGAACCTTACACTTTAGCGATAAAGTTGAAATCTATTAAAGAAATTTTACAGATTGGAGAAGCTTGATGTGCTGGCGTCTGTACTTCTACTTACCATATATTTTTTTTTTTGTTTTATCATGTTAGATAATTATGTCGCAGGCAGATTGTATGATTTGTTATTATTATAAGTAGGGGAGGTCAGCTCAAAGCGGCCACCTTAACTTTAAATAAGGAAAAAACCTATAAAAAGATTTATTTTTAAAAATAATTTTATACTAATAGGTAGAGAATTTATTTAATTTTTGTAATTTGGAATTTAAATTTCGCGCAAATTTAAATATAAGCCTTATATTTGTAGATTACAAAAACTTGTCAAAAAACCGCTTTGCCCGAGGGGTCGCCCAAAGCGGCCATGGTGGTAAGGGCATAGAGGCCACCCTAAAATTCTTCGGATTTTTTTATTTTTTGTTGAAATATATCGTGCTAGACAAAATAAAAATCAAAAAAAAAAAAAATACTTATTAAAAACATTATTTATTATTATTAAACATACTTTTAATAAAATAATCAACATTTTCTACCCGTTTTAATCACAAAGTCAAATTATGACTTAAATTTAATGTTATAATTAGGTATTTAGTTTGAAAACTTCTGAACTAATGGAACTTTGAAACAGATTTAGTTTCTGGCGATTGATGTAGGTTCTGGTCGTCTCAAGATCAAATTAGGATGACGCGTGATAAATCCTTTATAAAAATCGTGTCCGGCGGCGGTTTCATTCTTAAAAGGATGTGGAATGTGATTTGCTTCAGCATATTAAAACACAAGCTGCAGAAAATCTTCCTTTGTAAGGCCAAAAAAGAGGTTGTCCATATGAAACATGTACTCTAGGAGCTCTTCTTCTTGCTCTGGGGTAAATGCTGTTGTAAATCTGCCAAGTTTCTTGATGGCAGATCCTGTAATTGTTGACCATCTAAACAAAATAACTGAGCATTATCAATCGAATCATAATATTTTAAAAAGGGCAAAGCGGTCACCTGGCCACTTTGCCCGAGCCGCTTTGCCTTAATAGCCCATTTTGTTATAAAAATTAACTACACCCACATTATTTATCAAATTTTGGAGCTAATACTAAAGAAACAAAGCCAAATAGACAAGTAACAATACACGTGTAATGCAAGCATTTAAACTTAAACAGGTTTGACCAAAACAGATTCAACTTACCTTGTATTATTTTAACAAAAGACGCGAAAACGTATTTTTCGTCTCTAAGAGCCACCAGCTCAATCCCACCGCTACCGAATGCCTGATCGGCACCGGGCGGGATGTTTATTACGCGTGCAGAATGGCAACGTCGCGCTATCACTTCAAATATCCGAAAAATGAATCGTGGCCGCTTTGCCTTCTATGGCCGCTTTGAGCTGACTTCCCCTACATACGAAGCCGTCAGTTTGCATACTGTCGCCGTTATGTATAATAATGTCTAAGGCAAAATGTATAACGCCTAGGCATTATGTAAAAGTCCTTGAAATCCTACTGATGGAAAATAGAAGGCATTAAGTCTATGGCGATCGTATCGCCATAGACTTAATGCCTTCTATTTTCTACCACCTGAGGCGCTGCTAAATAAGACGACAAACCTACTTACCTAGATAGTGAAAGTGTTTCCGAAAATAAAGATGAAAACAAATGCGTGCCGCAAGAAACAACTTATTTTAAAGGCTTTGTTGTTGGCATTATTTACTATAAATATAATTGAACAATTATTACGGATCTCAAACGGAATCTTTAAAAAAGTAATAAAAAAAAATTAAAAACCCGACTGCGGTAAAATACTTAAGCTAAAAAAACTGAAAAGCTAAAAACAAGCCCATTTTAAATTACAAATTAAATAAAAGTTGGAAGCAGGCGGGACCCATTTGAATTTGAAAATATAATAAAAATGGTATGGGTCCCGCCTGCTTCCAATTTTAATTTAATTACTTTTTTTAATTTCCAGCTTTTTAGTTTACAAATGTGAAAGATTTCGCAGATGATTTAGTTCTTGGTACCTACGTGTTTTTTACGATTTGTCACTTCGAATTGCTTTTTACCATATAAGTTGTAAGTATATATTTTTGTAATCACCTTTTAAAACCCTTTATTTTGATACCTACTCTACTAGATAGGTATTGGCAAAAAAAAATTTTTTTAAGACATATTAAGGCGCTAAAAATCGACCATTTTAATTTTTATCAATTTTGATACCATACCCAGTGTCACTCTCACAATTAAGACGAATCTAACGGCACCTGTCAAGTTGAAATCCATCAAGCCGTTTAGGCTTCAGAGCATGCCAAAGAAATATACATACATACATACAATACACTCGAAAAACATAACCCTCCTTTTGGAGCAGTCGGGTAAAAAGCCGTAGACTATAAAAGGTTTTGGAGGTTATTCGGCTCGTAATCGTATTAAGAATCATATTTTGACACATGATTTGCAAATTGCAAAATATACAAGAAAATGTACGTTTCGCGGGTTACCTTAAAGTGTACAGTCAACAAAGGAGATAAGTATACAGGAGCGTCGGATATAGTTGAAGTTTACTATGAAACCGATGGATGTTCTGGACTGAAAATTAATTTAACAAATGAGCTGTTTGTTTTCTATTAATAAAATAAAATTTTATTCGAGAACATCCACCGGTTTCTTAGTAACCTTCAACTATATCCGACGCTCCTGTATACTTATCTCCTTTGTTGACTGTACCTGACCTACCTAGTTACCCATGAAAATTTAACAACTTTTACTACGGGATGGGCTGTTAATTATAAAAATATAGGTAGGTAGGTACTTTGATCGTGTTTGTATGGAACAGCAGGTTTCTTATTCAGTTGATCCCGTAGTAAGTTTATTGTCATGGGTAGGTACTACACTCCCTAAAAGTATGTTCCTTTTTACCCGACTGCGTAAGGAGGGTTATGTTTTTTTTATTGCAGCTTCCTCATTGTCGACACTATGTGCATACGTGCGCTGGTTGCACGAAGTTTTGACCTGTCTCCAGTTGACTCGTGCAACAAAATAATTTCCGGAGTTGGACAGTACCAATTGATTATTCTTCTGGCCACCGTGAGCAGCTACGCTGGTATAATGTCGTGGTGGCTCAGTGAGCAGTGCTGAGAGTGGCGGACGAGGTGGCTCACACGAGGCGGCCGGTGCAGGCCGTGCACCGTGCAGGGCAGTGCACGCCGGGCACCTGCCGGCCCTCGCTCGGTCTCAGCTCGGCGTCGCATGTTAATGCGGTTACATTCATTAGCAGAGCGCGGCGCGGCGGCTCACTGTCGCGCGGCCAGTTTTAAAACAAGAATTAAACACCGAACGAGATCTGAAAGCAAGAAAAGTAACGGTACCGGACATAACCAGCCGGCCAGCGATCCACCGATACAGGCGCATGCGCACAGCTCACATGCGTACGTATGAATATATAAAGTTTATCGCGGCGCCCACGGCCGGCCGGGGTCGCCGACCGCCCATCCACCAAATGGACATGAGACCGTGTGCACTGTTGTCATGTGTGCCTAGGGTTACCATACCTCAGGATTTGCCCTGAAAACTCAGGATTTTCAGACTCTTTTCAGGATTACGGCCGGATTTTGTAAATCTCACGAAATATCAGGATTTTCAGAATTTTCAATAAAATAGAGTAGTATTTTTAGATCTTTTTATTAATAAAAAGGTATAAAACAGAAGATAATTTTCTTTAAACATGTATAAAGACTAACAATGAAATCAACTTTGGTCATGTTAATTGCACAAATAAAATCAACACATGAAACGTTAAACAATATAATTCAACTTATCACACACATCACATGAAAGGTTCAACTACATACCTACCTAATCAGTTTTTCGAATTTGTTTTGTGATGATACCTTACGGGAGGGGTGAAGTGTATTCGCTCCCCGCTGCTACCCTCGCCAATGTGTGAGCATGACCCCCGAGAATCCTCAGTGTACAGAATTATTAATAATATCTATAACTTTATAAATTTTACATTACGTTTGAGAAACAAAAATCTGAAATTGCGACAAATTCTCAGGATTTTTTGAGGGAAATCAGGCTTTTTCTACGGACATTTAATTTTTTCGTCTGGTAACCCTGTGTGCCCGCACCCCGCACCCCGCACCCCGCGCCCCTCACACTTCTCCTTCACCCCGTGTTACACACACATGCAATGCAGATTTTTGATAAAGTTCGTTTACGTAGAAACAACATACTTAGCTGTTATAATTGTTTGGGATGCAGCTCAAATGGACCATTAAAAAAGTCAAATTACTCTATGGAGTGCGTTAAAATAATTGCTTCTTCATGTAAGTAGGTACACCAAGTATAACCATACCTACGTTAAACGTTTAAACATAACGTCCGGCGTATTCTGGACAGCTTGTCTCGGCCAGTCGGCCCGCTGCCGCGCTGCCAGCATGCTGACTGGCAAATCTTTTTATTATTTCGGAATATTAACCAACTTTACGATGACCAGGTAAGGATGTTATAGAGTTCTATAGAAATACTACCAGCGCCCTAACTGCGTACCTGACTAATCACACTCACACTCCCATTCAGTTTCAAGGGGGTTCATAATTCATTGCTACTGAATTTTTTTTTTATTCGTCGGCTTGGCAACGTGGGTAAATAACGGAATGGAAAGGTATTGCTGAATTGTCTAAATAAAGGGATTGTGTATAATCGTCGTGTTACAATCACGAAATTGTTTTGTTCCCTCGGCACCGGCGGCCGCTATCGAACATTATCGGAACATAATTTTATTATCCTAAACCGGGCAGTATCGCGCGATAACGTAGCGATTACACAGCGATACGCGACCGCGTCCGCCGTCCGCGCGGGCGCAGCTACCGAGCACCGATCGACAACACACGCTCGCAGCAGTCCAAACTGAAGTCACAGGTATGTGGGTGCAGTGATATGCTCATTACTTCTGAAGGGTGATGTGTTAGTGGTAGGAAACACAGGCGCTGGCAGAGAGTTCCTCGCGTGTAGGAGAAGCGCTGTGTACGACTGGTCGGGATTTCAACCAAGTGCGGATGCTACCTTGCAGTAGGTACCTAACCGTACCTTCCTCTGGAAGACCGGTGGTAAACGGGAGATGATAAATCGTATATCTCCCAACATGTCTAGCAAAGTCTCCATCTCTGAAAAATCTATAAAACGCACAAATAGATAGACTTCGTACTTTCCCCGGCGGACTTCAACACTACCTCTATCGAGTGTTATTGATAATTTACTTAATTATTACGATTTACGGAATTGTGTAAAAGTGCAAATTGACACTAATCACTATCACTATCTATTATAAAGAAACTCGCGACAAACTCAAAAACTAACGAACGGATTTTCATATGATTTTCACAAGGTTTAGGTGTATAATTCAATAAGGTGTAAATTGTCTGAAAATGACGATGATTGTTGAAGATGTCGGAAAAACCCATGCTTTACTGCCGTGCGCCGAGTAAACTAATAATAATTACCTATATGACAAACCACGGAAGACCCGATAGTACGTTCCCGTGTGATATTTTCCGACATCCATCAAAGCTAGTTAGTTCTTAAAAATCATAATCTATGACGTAAAACAATATGTTAGAGGTACGTTGCTTAATAGTACATTATGATACATGTGTGCTATGTTGATCATTATGCTCGAGGCGGTATTATTCGCGCGAGCCGCAGGCGAGTGCGATAAGAAAGCCGAGAGTCTAATGATCAATGCACACGCGTTTCATACGACGTTTTTCAACACACTTGCGAGGAAAAAAACAGACTTGTATTGTTAAATATTAACTTGTATGGAAAATGGCGCGCTGGTTTTGTCTTTCCGCATAGCCAGCACTAGCAATGCGCGCGCAAGTGTAAATAAAAGCACTGACCACAGAGCATGTAAAAACATATGTAAAAAAAAAAAACAATTGTAGTTTAGTTAGTATGGAATTAGAAAGTACTATTGGCATAGTATATTACATGTTCAGTGAGAATCCGCATTAGTTCAGTGAGAATCCGCAATGATAGAACGCCAGTCAGGGTCTTTTCCGTTTGGTTTCGGGTAGGGACCACGGACAATTTTATTTAAGGTGGATAATTAATATTTTCTTACGTTTTTTGTAATTTGCAGGTCAGTATCAGATTGCATCTTGATCAAATATGATTCGCGACTATAATATACAGAGCGTTAGGTTAAACGAGGGACATACTTTGAGGGGAGTACTCATGAAAATGAACAACTTTTAATATGGGATTAACCCTGAAATCGCGAAAAAAAATCAGCCGTTTCCTACATTTATGTTCGCATAGCTCGTCAAAATGTACTGAACAGCTGATTTTTTTTTTGCGATTTCAGGTTCGGCCCCATAGTAAAAGTTACTCATTTTCATGAGTACCTACCTGCTAACTCCCCTCAAAGTATGTCCCTCGTTTAACCTAACGCTTTGTATATGTATTTACAGAATTATAGTCATTAGAATAGAATCTTTCTAGTTAGATTTTTTCCCTAAGAACTTTTCCATAAGAAAGCTGTATTAATGATTCGAATGATTATAATTCTGTAAAGATGTAGGTACCTGCTAGAGTCGCAAATCATATTTTGATCAAGATACAAACCTGACACTGACCTGAAAATTGCAAAAAACCTAAGAAAATTTGAATTTCACGGTAGACCGCGAAATTCAAATTTTGGTCTACCACTGCGCATTGTCTGTGTGGTGCCGGACTTAAAGAATTGCACCACCCCTTACTTCCCGTGGGTGTCGTAAAAGGCGACTAAGGGTCTTACCGGAGAATGGGCAGCAGCGTTCTCTATTTATTCCACCACCATACCATACTGCGATCGCCAACCCGCCTGCCAAGCGTGGCGATTATGGCAAACCCCCCCAAAATTGGGGGAGGCCTATGTCCAGCAGTGGACGTCTATCGGCTGAAACGACTGCGCATTCACCTTAAATTGTCCGAGGTCCCTGCGCATTCACCTTAAGGTAAATAAATATTAGTTAATTTTGGGACCAAGGACAATACAGACTATTAAAAAAAAAGTGAATTGATGAGATTAAAAAAGCGCGCATCTCCGACTAGTAAATAGTTATCTGTGGAAATAAAGCACATGTGGATTAATGTAAAGAAAAAGCACGCGTTTTTAATACACTGCATTATGGACCTAAAAGCGGTTCAATAAGAGCCACTTTACGAGCAAGTGTGTTGAAAAAGTCTGTTACGCTAAATTGAAATCCATTATTACTTTAATTCTTATTATCAAAAAAGAATTATTCCGATCTGTCCCCTAAGGGGACAAAGCAGGGTGACAGATCGGAATAATTCTTTTTTTCGGTGTGTACTGTTAAATATTGTAAGCTGGTACGAAATCCTTCGTGTACAAGTCCGACTCGCACTTGGCCGCTTTTTTATTCTTTAAAAAAAGTTTGTTCTGTCCCCCTGTTAGCAACGACGATAGTTCGAACTTTATTTATTCCTATCTGTCCCCTTTTTATTCCTGTTTGTCCCCATCTAATTTAATATATTAATTCTTAAAAGTAAAGCCACACATTATAAGCAACATTACGTTAAATAAAAGACTGGTGGTTTGGGTTTATAATCAGGTATTTAAATAAATTACTTTTTTTTCTAGGAGGGGGGCCCCGTGGCTAAATAATAACAGCCGCACAGGTCGATAGAGCTACGCTTGCCGCGGTTGGTCTGTGGATGGGTGACCATCTTTACACACCGTGCGTGACCTCTCCGTGCCTCGGAAAGCACGTTAAGCCGTTGGTCCCGGCTGTCATTCGTGGATCTTTGACAGTCGTTACGGGTAGTCAGAGAAGCCCGAAAGTCTGACAACCAGTCTTACCAAGGGGTATCGAATTACCCAGTTATTGGGTTGTGGAGGTCAGATAGGCAGTCACTCCATGTAAAATACTGGTATTCAGATGCATCCGGTTAGATGAGAAGCCGACCCCAACATAGTTGGGAAAAGGCTAGGGAGATTTTTTAGGGTTCCGTTGCCAAATAGCAAAAACGGAACCCTTATAGATTCGACATGTCTGTCCGTCTGTCTGTACGTCCGTATGTCACAGCCATTTTTTTCCGAAACTATAAGAACTACCTATACTGTTGAAACTTGGTAAGTACTTAGATGTATTCTGTGAACCGCATTAAGATTTTCACACAAAAATAGAAAAAAAAAACAATAAAATTTGGGGGTTCCCCATACTTAGAACTGAAACTCACTTTTTTTTTCATCAAACCCACACGTGGGGTATTTATGGATAGGTCTTCAAAAATGATATTGAGGTTTCTAATATCATTTTTTTCTAAACTGAATAGTTTGCGCGAGAGACACTTCCAAAGCGGTAAAATGTGTGTGTGTGTGTGTGTCCCTGTAACTTCTAAATTAAGAGAATGATAAAACTAAAAAAATTATAAAAAATGTAGGTAGGTACATTACCATGTGAACTTCCACCGAAAATTGGTTTGAACGAGATCTAGTAAGTAGTTTTTTTTTAATACGTCATAAATCGTAAACCGCAATTTATCTTTCATTCAATCAATTCAACTATAAAAATAAAAAACATTTAATTTCATAAACATAAACCTTATGCATAAACCCGAATGTTACGGAACCCTCGTTGCGCGAGTCCGACTCGCCCTTGCCCGGCTTTTTTTCTATCAATCAGCCACAGTTCCAAAAATCACAGTAAGCATTGCAGGTATAATAACAATTAGTCTTCTGATTTGACTTCATACAACATAATAACAAATACAAAAAAAATACTAACAATATGATAACTTTTACATGAGGAAAATGTATTTACGTGTTTAGATAATAATATATTTCAACTTCAATTAATTAAACATTAATTAAATGTGTATTATTCAGGAATGAAGTACATAAATTCAAGTCTTGACGTTATCATTCCTGTGAGAGTAATTTAATAATACACAATTAATTACCTTCATTGAAGTTGCAATTTTATTTAAACACGTAATATTTTCTTAGGAACATTTTCCACAGCCACCACAGATAACCATAGCCAAAAGAATGAATAAAAAGTGGCAGGAATACTACAAAAAATAAAAAATAAAAAAACCCGACTGCGAAACTGAAAAGCTACAAACAAGCCCATTTTAAATTAAATAAAAAATGGAAGCAGGCGGGACCTATACCATTTCTATTATATTTTCAAATTCAAATGGGTCCCGCCTGCTTCCAACTTTTATTTAATTTAAAATGGGCTTGTTTGTAGCTTTTTAGTTTCGCAGTCGGGTTTGTTTATTTTTTAAATTACTTTTTTTATTCCAGCTTTTTAGTTCACAAATGTGAAAGATTTCGCAAACGATTTAGTTCTTGGTACGTATTTTTTACGATTTGTCACTTCGAATTACTTTTAACCATATAAGTTATGTATATTTTTGTAATAACCTTTTAAAACCCTTTATTTTGATATCCCACTCGATAGGTTTAGTGAAAAAAAAATTTTTTTTTTTAAACATATTGCGCCAAAAATCGACCACTTAATTTTTTTTTAAATTTTGATATACCCAGTGTCACTCTCACAATTAAGACGAATCTAACGGCACCTCTCAAGCTGAAATCGGTCAAGCCGTTTAGGCTACAGAGCGTGCCAAAGAAATATACATACATACATACACTCGAAAAACATAACCTTCCTTCTGACGCAGTCGGGTAAAAAGAGGAAAACCACGGGATCAGGCGAGATTCCAGCAGAGATATGGAAAAAACTTACCTACTACTATAAAAGCAACACAACAACAGAGACAACCCACGTACGGTGTGACGCAGAAGTACTAGGATTGCTGACCCCAAATGAATTGTGATGAATTTAAATGGTAGATAATAATATAAAAAAAAATTACAAAAAAAAACAACCGACTTCCAAAAAACACTACAAAGTGAAAAATAACTTTAATTTCGGAAGTCGGTGTCTATGGATCTGTAATGTAGTTTTTTGCCACCGACTTCCAAAATTAAAGTTATTTTTCACTTTGTAGTGTTTCTTGGAAGCCGTTTTTTTTTTTTTTTTTTTTAAAAAGTTTTGTTTTTTCACTTTTTAGTGGGTCAGTTTGTAATTAATCTAAGTTACAATAGCCTAATGTCAACTACTCATCACCTTTTACAAAATATTGCTTTTCCCGATGCAGGGACGTTAATTGTTGAGGAGTTCTCCTAGTAAGAACCAGGAGAACTGGAGCTGATTGAGAATTCACCATCAGCTCCACTTCAAAATACGCATTGTAACGAGCATAAATGCTTAGTAACCACATTAAAGTAACTAATCGAATTGCAACCCGTGAAATAGTTATTATTGTGTAATTCCGATGGCCATCAGTAGTCTTCATTATCAGTTCCACTTCACCAAATGGTGCTTTCCGAGAGCAAATGCACGAGTTACTATAAAAAATACTCAAATCGCTATAGGTGTGCCTATAAAATTTGAGGGTTTCCCTCGATTTCCATAGGATTCCCGCATCAGATTCCAACTTGGTGACAATGGGACCACCTCGAGACCATATACTTTCAAACAAAAAAAGAATTTTTGGAATCGGTCTAGCCATCTTCGAATAATCGGGGAACAGACATAAAAAAAAAGGTTCCGACGAATTGAGAACCTCCTCCTTTTTGAAGTCGGTTAAAAATAAGCTAAGGAATAATATTTATCATGCAAACAAAACCCCCACTTAAGGTTGAATTTAAGAACAATATCTGTATAATATTACAGGTACCGTACCGTAGTACGTTCGAAATGTGTTCTAGACGCGACTTCCAAGTGCGTGCGGAGCAGTGAGCTTCGTCGATGAAATATTATTTATAAAGGTAATGTGGTAGTGGCGATTGTGATAAATGGTCCAACAATGCGCGCCGCAGGTGCAGGCCGCCTGACCTTTGCAGCGAGCTTACCCCCTGCCCCGCCGTCGCTGCCCTCGCCCCGCTGCGCAAGCGTCCGAAGCCTCCGCCGCCCGTTATGACTCCTCTCGTATGCGAGAGTGACCGTTATCCGCAAACTGTATTTCTCAAAACCACGTTTTATATACACGACTAAGTAACCATACATTTTTATCTTGCTGGATATGCAGCCCAAGAAATCGAATAACGAGTGCCTACAAAACGATACTACGCTTGTTTCCATGCCAAGAAAAAACTGACGTGATAACTAAAAAAAACCGGGCAAGCGCGAGTCGAACTCGCGCACCTAGGGTTCCGTACCATCATAATTGTTTTAAAATTTTCATCGGCGAGGCCTATTTGCATCAGAGAATTTTAACACTGTGCACTGCGGTGTAGAATATTGCAGTTTTATGTCAGCACCATCTCTTGACCGATAGTGGAACTAATGTAACTTTTGTTTAAAATTATACTATTTAGAGACTTCGTTTTATTTTTCCTGTAATCTTTACATAAACTTCTATCACATAGAATAATTTCAGATTTTTCTCTTTGGAAACTTCGGAGATAAGGGGGGGAACGGTATTTTTTTTACATTTTTCATCAAAAGTCGAAAAAAAAATGTATGAGAATGTGCAAACTGCGCTCTTTCATATGATACCCCACATGTCCTAGTAACCCCACTTCGAATTTTTCGTACCCCTTTCAGTCCCTGTTGCAAAAAAATATACAAATATTTTTATTTCTTTCTTATTTGCAAAATAGTTGGGCAAACGTCATCTGAAACTATTCCAAATTTAAAGTTGATAGCGTTAGTAGTTCCTGAGATATCCAGCTATGACAGACAGACTCTCACGGTACGGAATCCTAAAAATGACGTGCTCACATCAAGTATTTTTGCCATGGTGTAGGTACGCTGAAACTACAGTAGGCACGTCCTGACGAAGAGGGGTGTAGAAGAGTGGGAAGGGTTGTGTAGTCTTCGAAACTGTTGAACCGATTCCGAAAATTCTTTCACTAATGGGAAGCTACAGTATTGCCGAGTGTCAGAGGCAGTGGCGTATTTATCCTAGGCCTCCTAGGGCCAAAAGAGCCATGGCCCGAGGCGGCAGCCTGCGAGGGGCGGTGCAAGCCGCACCTCTCACTCAGCTTTGTGCGCTTTTCTTTTTGACTTAATAGGCATGAAGAAATTAAACAAAAAAGTCCATACTTAAAGAATAAAAAAATATCTACGTTCACGTTTAAACAGTTCAGCTATTCTGAATATAGAAGCGGACTTGACAAACTCCGTTAATTATGACAGTGTCATTGATGAGTTTGCTAACCAATCTGTTCACCGGAAAAAAATGTAAATCACACTAATATTATAAAGGCGAAAGTTTGTGAGTGTGTGTGTGTGTGTTTATATGTTTGTTACTTCTTCGCGCTCAAATGGCTGGACCAATTTAGATAAAATTTGGTATGGAGGTAGCTGACACCCTGGATTAACATATAGGCTACTTTTTATCCCGATATTCCCACGGGATCTAGCTAGTATTGAAATAAATGGTGTTTATTTCTATGTATGGACTTTTAGTTTTTCATTTATTATAATCATTCTCAGTGTACTTCGACACACTGCTGGATTTTATTTTATATCTAATTAATAGTTTTTGCTTTTTTCCGTTAATTTATGGGGCGGCAAACCTTACAGGCCCAGGGCGCTGAATCTTAAAATACGCCACTGGTCAGACGATATATTTTATGTGAAAACAAGAAATTTCACGCGGACTCAAACTACTTACGCAATATCCGGTATGCACGTCTGGAAGCATCAAGTGATCCACTTACATATCCTCGGCTTCTCATGTCGCTAGGAAACAAAAAGCAGCTCAACAGAACAAAGTTACCCAAGTACCTACTTATTTTACTGTCTGAAAGCATTATAATAGGTAATAATAAAAAATACACCTTATAGATGCAGATCTTCCCTGATTTAAACGAGCAGGACCAGGGACCATGCCCTGACCGCTGCTTCCCACGGCGCATTCTGCTGATGTGGCAGCAATTTTCTAAATTTTATGAGCTTTAACTAACTAATGTGTGTCGAGGACACATTATAAATATGGTATACACGATAAATTTCAACTAAATTAAATCCTTAGACTAGTTTCTTCAGAATCGAGAGTTTTTAAGAAGTTGTTAGTGTCGGTTACAGAACTTAGCATAATCTTTCCATTGATTGACATTATACCTTCATTAAACTCTTCATTAGGGGCATTTATGGATATGATATATTGCCAATTATTTGTAAAAGAGTAACTTGCCACTTCTCAGTAGGAAACGATGAATTGGAACTGTGGACTGTGTACTGTGTGGACTTGAAAGCTTCTGATGATTCATATCATGTGATCATGTAGGTTCATGTGAAATAAAATATTATGAAATTTAACCGAGACTGAACTAACTAATTCTTTAGTATCTACCTACAGGTTATTTTTGAATAAAATACTTTTGATAGAATAGACAAAATACTTAACTACATAAGAACAAACCCAAACCCAAATTACAATCTTCTACAATAATCGAAAACAAATAATGACTGTACATTTCAATTTATTGCATTAAAATGTAGTTCGGTCTGAGGTTTTTTTTTCTGCATATAAGTACCTAAGTACTAGTACATAATATGAATATTTTAGTGTTAGATTATGTATTGTCTGAAGTTTAGTTATTTAAATTACCTACACTTTGTATGCCTACATTAGCACTTTAGTTGGCACATAGGTAGGTACTTACATAACATAACGTACCTACAATGTATTTATGCTGTTGGAAAGAAAGAATAACATTTATTTAACCTAGGTAACGGTTCTGTTGGTGTTTAGATAAGTAGGGTACCTATGCTATGCATACATTATACAAATACTGCATGTCGCAGGATAATTGAAAAGTAAACCAAAAAATATTTTTAAGTTAAACGGTTTTAATGAAAAAATTAATGTAGATAATGTACTAAAAAGCTAAAAAAATAATTCGGTAGGTTCTAGGTACCAGTCATCACACCACGTTATGATCAGTTGAAAATATTGCAGTAATTTGAATTGGGGATTTATAAAGAACAGTATTTTTTAAGTGAAAATAAGTGCATATGCACTAAGTTGCGAAATAACACTTCGTTCATCGATTTCATTAGACGAATAGAACA
Organism: Mesoligia furuncula; assembly: GCA_916614155.1. NCBI lineage: Eukaryota > Metazoa > Arthropoda > Insecta > Lepidoptera > Noctuidae > Mesoligia > Mesoligia furuncula. Next base: position 29,697,004 of record OU744803.1, read on the forward strand.
CTCTTAGCGGAATCCGGGAAACTGAAGGAACTGGAATGACCTGCGATGCGATAATGAATAAAAATCAGTTGCCGGAGCAACCGCGCTTCAAACAGCTCTGCACTGTGGCACATGTGCGGTGCGCGAGCGCGGCTCCTCGCGGAACTGCTGCCACGTCGGTGCGCCGGCCACGTTGCTGGCAACACTACGGCGATCAGCACAGAAGCTCTGCACTACACATCGTCTAATGGCTATAATAAATTAACAATATACTTACCTTGACTTCAATAAAAAAAACCAGCCAAGTGCGTGTCGGGCCACGCACAGTGTAGGATTCCGTAGTAGCCCATTATCACAATATAGTACGATTCTGTTGTTCTTTATCCTGATGATAATGAATATAATTATGTAATGGTAAAGATATTAGGAGTTGATGGTTATATTAACAATAGGTACCTATATGACAAGACTGTCGAGAGTAAACAAAACTTTAACACATAACGTAACCACGGAGGTCATACCTTGCAAGAAAATCTTAACACCGCGATCCACAAAAGTAACGTCACGGCACAACACCATCTGTTATCGAATAGCGATGCTAAACACAACAAAATATTGATTTTCGAAGATAATTATTTAAACAGATTAGACATTAACTAATAAGAACCACTTTCATCCTTGTAAAGCTAAAAAATAAAAGTACGATTGCTGCCAAGTTATTATTTCAATTCACAAAATTGTAATTTGAAAATTCTTCTATAGGTACTCGAATGAAAGCGTAACCCGTTGATACAGCGCCATGTAGCGGCATTTATTATGGTTTCTTCAGTTTTTTTATTTCATATTTTGTTTTTTAATGCAAGTCTTTACCCGTCATAAACAAGCAACTGCTTAATCTTAGTCACTATATAGGATTAATGCTATGGATTTTGTATTTAGTACAAAATTATCCAACACCCAAATTCAACGACTATTACTGCTAAACTAATAAAATTATCTTTTCCTTTAAAGTTCATAAAATGCACTCTCATCGTGAATTTTTCCAGATTTTTCAAGCCCGCAGTTTAGCTATTGGAATTTGCATTTTAAAGTTTAATATTTCGTAAATGGAGCATTAAATCTAAAAATATTTTTAGCAACCCCAAGACATTTTAGAAGACCTATTCAACGATACCCCACACGATGGGGTAGACGACGAAAAAACTATTCATCCCCACTTCACATGTAGGGGAGCTACCCTAAAAAAAATATTTTCCAAAATTTTATTTGACCACTTTGTCGGCGTAATTGATATACATAGGTACTCCTACGAAATTACTGCTTTCTAGTACTAACGGTCTCTTAGCAAAACCTCGGACAGACAGACAGACAGACAGACGGACATGACGAAACTATAAGGGTTCCTTGTAGGAACTACGGAACCCTAAAAAATAGATCAGATACACTTACGATCGCGAAATATTTTTTCATAACAGGTAGGTAGGTACAGACAACAAAAGAGATAAGTATCCAGGATCGTCGAATATAGTTGAAGTTTAGTAAGAAACCGATGGATGTTGTCGACTGAAATTTATTTTGATAAATGAGCCGTTTGTTTTCTATAATAAAACCTGGTGTAATAACGTAATGTTTATTAATGTACGCACACAAATTTACTTTATATATTTTTTTTTTATTTCTTTTATTAATTAAAAAATCCAGATAGGTATGAGTTCTAGTACAATGACTATTATATAAGTAATGAATCTGTGTTACTAGCTAGTTTAAATTCTAATCTGTGGAGAACGTATTGGGTAGCATAATTGTTTTAAATGTTATATTTAAGATTTTATGACTGTTCCTTATTGTGCTACTGTTTGTTTTTCCTTGAATAAATAAATTAATTAATTAAATTTTATTCGAGAACATCCATCGGTTTCTTACTAAACTTCAACTATATCCGACGAACCTGCATACTTATCTCTTTTGTTGACTGTACCTACTAAGGTACCGCACCAATATGTGAGTCTACATAGTTACGTGTAGGTATGCCTTTTGTGGTATTATCACCTTTACAATATGTGAGTCTACATAGTTACGTGTAGGTATGTCTTTTGTGGTATTATCACCTTTACAATATGTGAGTCTACATAGTTACGTGTAGGTATGTCTTTTGTGGTATTATCACCTTTACAATATGTGAGCAGGGTTCGAAATTATCAAGATAATTAAGCTTTTTGATAATTATCCGATAATTATCTGATAATTATCCGATAATTATCGGATAATTATCACCTGTGTTAGAAATTCATTTGTTGTATTGTTTCATAACAAATACATTATAATTTGGGCAATTCTCACAGAAAAAAAATATAATATTCATTTAATATCCAACACAAAGTACCATTAATTATAGGCAGATTGAGTAAAAATCAGTGTCTGTCAGATTCGACATTATAATTAAATTAAATTGAATGAAGTAAACCCAAAGGAATATCTTCGTCCGATGATGATTTTATTTCCATTGGCGTTCCGATACACGCAAGTGCAGAAATGTTCATTCGAATACAGTTCACTTTCACGAGTGCATTTTTTGTTATTATCAATCGATAATTATCCATATGTTATTATCACGATAATTATCATGATAATTATCAAGATAATTATCGTTGATAATTATCCTTTCGAACCCTGGCAGGGTTCGAAATTATCAAGATAATTAAGCTTTTTGATAATTATCCGATAATTATCTGATAATTATCCGATAATTATCGGATAATTATCACCTGTGTTAGAAATTCATTTGTTGTATTGTTTCATAACAAATACATTATAATTTGGGCAATTCTCACAGAAAAAAAATATAATATTCATTTAATATCCAACACAAAGTACCATTAATTATAGGCAGATTGAGTAAAAATCAGTGTCTGTCAGATTCGACATTATAATTAAATTAAATTGAATGAAGTAAACCCAAAGGAATATCTTCGTCCGATGATGATTTTATTTCCATTGGCGTTCCGATACACGCAAGTGCAGAAATGTTCATTCGAATACAGTTCACTTTCACGAGTGCATTTTTTGTTATTATCAATCGATAATTATCCATATGTTATTATCACGATAATTATCATGATAATTATCAAGATAATTATCGTTGATAATTATCCTTTCGAACCCCGGGTGTAGGTATGTCTTTTGTTGTATTATCCCTTTTACAATATGTGAACCTACATAGTTAGATGTAGGTATGTCTTTTGTTGTATTATCACTTTTACAATATGTGAACCTACATAGTTACGTGTAGGTATGTCTTTTGTTGTATTATCACTTTTACAATATGTGAACCTACATAGTTAGGTGTAGGTATGTCTTTTGTTGTATTATCCCTTTTACAATATGTGAACCTACATAGTTAGATGTAGGTATGTCTTTTGTTGTATTATCCCTTTTACAATATGTGAACCTACATAGTTACGTGTAGGTATGTCTTTTGTTGTATTATCACTTTTACAATATGTGAACCTACATAGATAAATGTAGGTTTGTCTTTTGTTGTATTATCACTTTTACAATATGTGAACCTACATAGTTGCGTGTAGGTATGTCTTTTGTTGTATTACCACTTTTACAATATGTGAACCTACATAGTTAGATGTAGGTATGTCTTTTGTTGTATTATCACTTTTACAATATGTGAACCTACATAGTTAGATGTAGGTATGTCTTTTGTTCCTTTATTCGCATATTATCAGATTCTCAAAATATTCGATTTGTATCATCCCTATTACAATATGTGAGTCTACATAGTTATGTATAGGCATGTCTTTTGTTGTAAGTATTATCCCTTTTACACACTTGCCCACTCATCATCACTTATGTCTCATGAAACTGCCTTAATTTTTTGGTTTATTTGGCATGAGCTCTCTGGCTCGTGAATATTTATGAAAGAATAAATGTTTTAAGACAAGAATAATAATAAGAGTATTTGTTCGTGTTCGGTGACAGAAACTGGTATTTATAGTGCGCGCGCGCAGCTACGAGCGGCACGCAGCGGCACACCGACGCGAGTCGCCGCTCCACCCGCAGTGCCGCATGTGTAAATAAACATCAGCGATCAGCGCACACAACAACATCAATGTTGACTATTAATAATACGCTATTATCATCTCAACATCGTGCGTTACAATACAACTGTCAAATTTGGGTAGAGATGTCGCTATCGACCGCGTTCTCAGGCACCCGTTTGTATTCATTAACACTAGCATCACATACCTCGCGGTTTTACTAGTTTGATCAGGCTACCGATATTCTGAGACCCTGCATCCCTCTTATCGAGATGTTTCAGGTTTAACTAATCGACCATAAGGAACGCACACGTGTTGCAAGAGCTGCGTTCCACTTATGTAAAACCTGCCCAATCAATGAGTATCGAATGGAGCGTACCGCGGCGGCGAGGCGGCGAGGCCAGCGACAACCTTCGCATGCCGGCTGAACAAACAGGCACATCGAACAGAACCCAAGCATTTAACCGCTTTTGAGAATTCTACACGAAAATTATATTACGGCGATAGAGCCACCTTCGGCTAGCGGAAGTTCTTCATAATAAGGTTAATGTTGTTAAGAAACTAACTACTATTTACATAATAATAGCCTAGCGTCGGTTTCTCATCACATGACCGCGATTATCAAGTTTGAATACTTGCCGCTGTTCACTTTTGAGAATTCATTGTTGTCGTATTTAGTTAATTTATAACAACTTAGTTCGCATGCTTCGCTACTAACTATGTAACGGATTGATTACGCCAAATAGCATTACGTTCTATGGCTGGACGACAACGGCTGCAGGCAGAGTAGCGCGCGCATTGCCGTTGATGTCTTTTACAGGCGTCGCTCCGCTCGGGGGACAGCGCGGCGAGCGAGCGTGCGCGTGCGCGAGTGGGGTGGCTCACTCACATTAGCAACACATTACCTGACTAAAGTCTAACGCACAAATCTTACATATTTTATTCAGAATGTTTAGCGACAAAAAAAAATTTCAATGAAATAAAATGTAAATAATTTTCTTCTTGTTAGAAGAAAATAGATAGTGTTTTTTTTTTGGGTATAATTTATTAACCTACTTGGGTTAACTGTAAGTAAGAAAATACTCGAGTGTAAGTGTCCATCAGTCTAGTCAAGAATATTATGATTGACTAGCTCTGCCTGCGACTTCGTCCACGTGAAATTTCTTGTTCCCCGACCCACCCCATCGCGCCGCACCACCTCCCCGCGCCATCACTTCGAGCGTTCTTTGGCTTTTTTTTCTTTTTGCTTGGTTCCTACGGGTCCTGGCGTGATGTTCGCCTATAGTCCTCCTACAGAATTGCGCTAGCAAAGGCAAAAAAAAATTCAAATCCAACCTGAAGTTCCAGAGATTAACGCGAACAAACAAACGCTTCAGCTTTATTATTAATAAGTATATAGATTAGAGCAGTGGTGGCCAAGTAGTAACGGCCGCGACTTACGAGTTGCTGGTCGTAGGTTCGAACCCGGACAGGAGCTTTACTTTGTGTATATTATTTCATCACCACTGCTCTCAAAACGGTGAAGGAAAACATCGTAAGGAAACCGGAAAAATTCGAAGACATGTGACATCTGCCAATCCGCACTGGGCCCGCGTGGTGGATTACAGCCCACTCCCTCTCACCGAGAGGAGGCCTGTGTCCCAGCAGTGGGAACATTATAGGCTGATTATGGTTATATAGATTAGGGCCGATTTTTAACGGACTTTTTATTTTTTAATTCGGTTGAATATTTTATTTACGTTTGTTACCTCAGAACTCCATTATTTATAAGCCGACTTGCAAAATTCTTGTTTTAATGGATAAAGTATCCTCAGGGGTGGTCCCATATAAATTTTATTAACTTTGATTGGAGGTTTTGGAGTTAGATTCAATAATTCGATTTTTTTCCGCTTAGTTTATAAATATGGATGATGTCCTGTCTATTCTGATATTTACCTAGCAAGTAGTACTGTTATATGAATTTGTGTGGGGTAGGTACTCACTAAAAAGGAAAAAAAAACATGAAAGTGAAACATAACTTTAATTTCAGAAGTCGGTGTCAAAAAACAAAATGTTGAACCAATGACACCGACTTCCGAATTTAAAATTATTTTTCACTTTGTAGTCTAGTGTTTTTTTTTTGGAGGTCGGTTTTTTTTTGTATTTTATTTTTTTTCATTTTCAGATTAGGTACTTATTGAGGGATAAAATTGCGGTTTGACAGCTTTGGTATAGAAAAAATGTCAAACTGACATATTTGAGCTTCAGATAAAAATTCTCAGTAAGTTATCTGATAACTGAAAAACTGCCCTTAGATGCACACGGAATAGAGTAAGGAATAAGTAGATACCAAGTGCGTTTTTAAGCTTTATTCTGACATGTCATTGATGAAGGAAAACATCACGAGAAAACTAGCACATCCTAGAACCATAACGCTTATAAGAGTACCTGATGTACCTCTTATAAGCGTAATCATCAGGTACTCGATTTGCCCCCAGGCCTGGGGGTAGACTGGTTATTAAAACCAAATCGGTATTCGGTTAATTTATACAGTCCCTACTTAAGGGACCTTCTTTCTTAAGTTATTACGTAATTAGCTAACCTAACCATCGCATGAAAACACAATGTATCTCACAAGTAATAATATAATAATAGTAATTATATTTTATTAAATTAGATTGTTTAGTGCGATGGCCAAGTCAATCTATTTATTTAAAACATAAATAAATTTAATTATTGATATGGTCACTATAAGATGTTGTTAGCTTAGCTAATTACGTAATAACTAAAGAGAAGTCGGTTAATTTATTCAGTCCCTACCTACTTAAGGGGTAGGTAGGGACTGAATAAATTAACCGACTTGGTATTAGATGGATGTAACAACTTTTTACAGTAGAAGAACTGAGTTGCGAGACTTGGTTTTTGTTACAGGTTATGTTTTTGATGGCATCTCACTTCTTTTTGTAGATAGTCCTACTTTTTTTCCTTTCAGGTACCTTTTTAACTTTTTTTTTAACATAATCCGTTGACCATTTTACAAGGTACCTATCTACACCTATTATTCCATTATAATTATTAATTATACAGGTACACTAATTCATTTACTGCAATTGTAACTTTGTAATCTGTGAGGTGTGTGGAGTTGTGGAGGACATGCATCACTTGTTGATGGAATGTGTTCGCTTTGAGGCTGATAGGAGTAAGTTGTTCGGGGCTTTGAAGTTGAACAAGAACGACATAGGTACATTCTACCAAATACTGTCTAAGCCGAGCTCAGAAGATGCGAGAAAGTTGTTCGACTTTATGGCCCTGATATATTAATCTCATTAGTTTGAAGTGTATCTTGTATTAGGTTACGATGGGACTGACATACGCTGTGCGTTATAAAAGTCCCTAAAATTTAAAGAATAAAAAAAAAATCTTTGTAATCCTGTATATTTATATGGGATTACAAAGTTATTTATGCAGTTGGTGTATCTAGAAAAGTAGACCGAAATTGCAAAATATTTTAGTTTTTCCTTGATTTATACACTAAACACTAGTTGTATTCTAAATTTGAAGCTTCTATGTCTGCTAGAAGCGCCTTAGAGTTTTGATGATCGGTCAGTCAGTCAGTGAGTGAATGATTGACAAAATTAAGAAACTTTGACTAGTTATAATTCATAAACGATTGGTTCAAATTGAATGAAATTCGAAATATACCGTGTTTATACACTGCCTGTTTTGTTACAGAATTTCAGGCTTCTAGTTTTATCCACAACGAAGTTATAGGGGGGTCGCAAATGGCCTGAACTGTTTCCAGAAAAGGATGGTAGGGCCGTGCCGCTTTTTGCTCGACATGGCGGGGGCACTACTGTGCCCCCAGATTATTTATCACACTAATATTATAAAGGCTTAGTAGGCGACTCGACCGCTCAATCTCGTCCGGTCCGGCCGAGACAGGAATTTCATTATTATTAATATTTTTGAGTGGTGTTTCGGACGAATCCTTTTTTAGAGGCAAAGTACCGTCACACACATAATTCAATAATACATATTTTACTTTGTGGCGATGGATAAATTGAAAAATTAATGAATTATATATAAATAAAATAAACATTAATGAGCGATAAGCTGACAAATAGGGAAGCTTTTTTTTTTTTTTTTTTTTTTTTTTTTTTGCGGATGGGAATTCATCAAATGGAGGCCTCGATACACCTTTTTGCTTTTTTTTTGATACCGATACCGATGCTCTTATAAAAATATCGGCGATACCGATACGCTTATTGAATTAAAAAATGAAGGTAAAATAAATAAAACAAGTCAGGTTATATTTTTTAGTTTAGTTTTAGTAATTAAAATTAACGTTGGTGAGATTTTTGTTTCAAAAACAAAGTAGGCGAGACAACACGCGCGTTTACATTACATTTTAAAAGCGCGACATTTAAAAAGTTTCGTTGAATCGGCCATAAAAATATCGCCGATGCCGATATATCGGCATCGGTATCGGTATCGGATGCATTCCTACTGACAAGTTGGGTACCTATTGAATGATTGTTTTTATGACATTGGTGAATATATGGAATGTTGTAAAAATTCAAGTTGACATGTTGGTGAATATTATAAAAATCCAAGATGACATGTACTTAATTTTGACATAGATTTTAAAGTAACGACTACCTAATTATAATCATTCATATTGGACTTATTCTCAATCATTAAATCATAAAATTAATTGTACTTAACTATATAAGAATGACATTTGAATATTTGTACACCATAATATGTTATGGTAGAGTGTATAGAACTTAAAAAATATTAACACCATACTACGTAACTTTTACTACAAGAAGAAGCTAATTATTTTGAAATCCTAACTATGAAAATGCAAAGAGAGGGAGGGCATTATCTTATACATGCAAAAACTCATGAAACAATTGAAATTGATGACCACATTTCTAGCACCATTTCGGATTTGGAAAATCACAAAATTTCACTAGAACATTGTATTGAACTTTTAGTTTATTTTTTTGTGTCTAAAAACACATGAGACTTAATGACTTCTAGTTGGTAGATATAGGTACCAATATGATTGTTTTTTTTTAATGAAAATAGTTTTTTATTTTTTTTTATTGTATTGAACAGACTGATTGTTATAAATATTATATTATAAACATAACAAGAGGTTATTTTGGTATCGTTGTTAGTCACTGATTTTTGACGCTATTGTTATTTATTTTCGGTATTTTAGTAAAGTGATTTTTAATAGGTAATTGATATACAAGACTGATTATTGAAACGTGTACAACAAGAATATTAAATGTAAACTCATTTAATATTCTTGTTGTACACGTTTCTATTGATATATAAGTCTGATTATTGTTGTTAACATTTATAATTATTATTGTACGCTTTATTTGATATATAAGACTGATTATTGAGATTTATCATGTTTACTGTTGATTGTTGTAATTGTATATTAAACTTTATCTCTTTCTAACAATTCCCTGACTTTTACTTAAATTATATAACCCGACCTAAGGTTTTTCAATCTGACTGTACAAAATTTGCTTAAATAAAGTATAGTCCGAAACACCACTCAAAAATATTAATAATAATGAAATTCCTGTCTCGGCCGGACCGGACGAGATTCAGCGGCCGAGTCGCCTACTAAGCCATTATAAAGCCGAAAGTTTGTGAGTGTGTGTGTGAGTGTGTGTATGTGTTTATATGTTTGTTACTTCTTCACGCTCAAACGGCTGGACCAATTTTGATAAAATTTGGTATGGAGGTAGCTGACACCGTGGATTAACATATAGGTTACTTTTTATCCCGATATTCTTACGGGATCGACATTTACGCGGGCGCAACCGCGGGGCGCAGCTAGTTCCAAAGCTATTAATATGAGTTCTACATTTTACTATACTACGACAGTCATACCTTATAATATTATTGAGTTGTGAACTATAATATTGTGAACTCGACTCTGTCATTTACATTTACTATCAGGGTAGCCGTCTACAGTTGATAATAAATTACGGGTCATTATACTTAGTGGTTGTTTATTATATCAATAAGTTATCGTGCAGTCTGCAGGACAAGAGCGATGGACGAGTGAACCACGAGTGGCCACGTGGCTAGGCCACCACAATCATAGTTGTTCAGGTACGCTACACGTATGTCATGTGCCATTCAATACCAAAAACGACCAAACGCTCCTTGACTAATAATGAAATATCGCGGAGGTCAGAGTATTTCCTAGTTCCTACTGCAATGTTTCTAATGCAAAATAATTGATGGAAATCCACTGTGAAAGCGCCAAGAGCAGCAGGGTAATTGCGTAACACACTATTAGTAGCAATGGGTTTCATTTTGACAGTTGAACAACATCCATTGCGTCATTTACGTTGTTGATCCAACACATTTTTCGAACATAAGGAGCAATAGATTAGCAATATGCTTCAAAATTATTCCAATTGATAGTAATAGTGTGTTACGCAATTAGGGTGCTGGTTGTGTTTGATTTTTGTTTATATTGTATAACGTCCCATTGAAAAGAGTTCCTGGAAAGACTTGAGGGAAGCCTTTGTCCAGCAGTGGGACAGCATCTACATATAGGCATAACAAAAAAAAATTGATAAAAGATCATTAGAAGTACCACATAATGATTAAAGTGCATCAGTATAATGTATTAATAGTGGTTCTGTTGCGTGGTTTCCACACCACCACACTATGAAGTCCGCACCGTACTTTTGCGAGCTGAGATGGTGATGATTACTTAGAGTTTGTTATTGCATTTCTGATTGTCTTTTATTAAAATCTATATTTATAGGTATCAAGGTCTTGGTCTCTTTTTATATCAATCTTGGTGACTATAACGTTTCCGTTTTCGTTGTAGGAGAAAAATGGGAACGTAAGAGCTTTAGTACCTACTCTTGTAACCTAACATAGCTAACGCGTAGTTATTAGTATAGGAAGGGCACAACTATGTGTATTTGTCTTTAGTTTGTCATACGCATACACGGTATAAAGGTAAGGCCATTATGCCCTTAGATTTACTTGCAATTAAATACTACTTAGATTACTTTGGCAATTTAAAATAAATTGAATTCTATCTATGAAAAAGCTTGTGTTGTGTTTGGGACGCAGGCGAGGGCTTGCGAGCGGTGGACAGGCTGGGGCAGACACGTCTGAGTTTAGAAACGTATTAATAGCGCAACAATGTGCGTGCACCGAGCGCGCCTTGTCACTGCTGCGTGCTGTGTGGCGTATCATATTTGTGTTGGATTGCATGCGCTCGATGGCCGATAAATAGTAGTTTTATGCGAGGGCGAGTCGCGGCCCGCCCCCGGCTTATTAATAACATTATGCTCGATTAGGCATGTCCCTCCCGGCGCCTGGGGACGACGCACTCCCGCGCGTTACGTCATCGCCTGAAATACGCCCGAGTTTTACACGAAATCGCCGATCGGCGGGCGAGCCACTCCCGGAACGACTCTCTGACACGAACAGAATAAAACCGGCCGCCGGTAGTGCCAAACCCGCGGTCAACGACTCCCGAAATAGATGCACAACGCGCGCACCTATAGGAAATTAAGAACCGGTCCCGACCGCGGGCCGCGCGGCGACACTCCGATAGCGATAAAAATTCATTTCGAAAGCGGAATCCACCTGAGCGATTAATTTACTGCGGCTTTCACCGGTCGCGTTATCGAGGCTCGACGCGAACGTAGGCGAACTTCAGGCCTCGATACGGAACTGAGCCGCGGACGTGGCAGCCACGCGGCGCCGCCGCCGAGCGCCGCGGTCAACACGCCACAAAACTGCAATTTATTAAAATACCTTGTATCGACAAACCTGTCCGCTAACAAATATATTACCTGAAATTTATAGAATTTCTTCCAGTCATTATGTGCCTAGCGATACACAATCTTTGAGACGGAACACTATTATAGACTCATTGACACTAGATATATTATAACATTCTGATGTTTAAGTGCTTGAAGTGCCTATGTACATTCTACATATTAACAACATAGTTGCGTAATCTTTAAAAATCAATGACAGTGCCAATGTTGACATATTTTGATACAACCTGTTGACAAACCCTTATACATGTAAAACAATCAAGTCGATAATGTGACACTTGGTGTAGGTACGTTGTCATATTACAAAGAACAAAATGAAACTAAACAATTGAACTTGCAGCCGGTCTATTCTGTAACAATCGCACCGTGAAGTGAACACTTAGCTTGTCAGTAGTGTCAGGTCAGCAACAGCAGCAGGTGGAATGACAGCTCACTTCAGCTAAATTTACGTTTGCACGCTGAGATTTCTACGGAATAGACCGCCTGGGATATTAATGTCAACAAAGAGACCATCCTTCCATACTGTACTAAATGCGAAAGTAACTCTGTCTGTCCGTTACCTTGTCTGCCCGCGCCCTAACTAACGGCTGCACGGATTTCAATTAAATTGACACAAATCGACAATGACCAGCACCTTAATTGCGTAACACACTATCAATCTGAATCACGTTGAAGCAAATTGCTAATCCATTGCTTCATAAGTACGAAAAAAAAATCTGCTCAGCACGTAAATAACGCAATGAATGTTGTTGAACTGTCAAAATGAAACCGATTCCGATTGATAATGTGTTACGCAATTGCCGCGCTGGATTAGGACATAGGATTTTTCGAGCCCAGTGGTAAGTACATTCTCGTAGGATAATTCCCTAATACCAAGCGGGTGAAGCCGCGGGCAAAGACTATTCTGTAACAAGAAGAAGCTACAAAGTGTAACAATATCGTGAAAAAGAATGTGGCAGCCGTGGCAGGTAACATGCAACCTGCCGCAAGCTGCATGTTGCACTGACAAAGAGCGGGGAAGGCTCGTGCTTTGTAACAAGAAGAAGCTACAAAGTGTAACAATATCGTAAAAAGGAATGTGGCAGCCGTGACAGGTAACATGCAACCTGCCGCAGGCTGCATGTTGCACTAACAAAGAGCGGGGAAGGGTCATGCTTTGACATACATCCCATTTTGAGAAGACAAATCTTTTCGCCGTCTAAGGAACAATTTACCTACTCGTTTTGGAAGAGTTATGAATTGAACTGCTGTCACTGGACTCAGCCGCGAGGGACAGCTTACTCAACAGCTCATTAAACTGCTGTCGCTGGACTCAGCCGTGAGGGACAGCTTACTCAACAGCTCATTGAACTGCTGTCGCTGGACTTAGCCGTGAGGGACAGCTTACTCAACAGCTCTTTGAACTGCTGTCGCTGGACTCAGTCGTGAGGGACAGCTTACTCAACAGCTCATTGAACTGCTGTTGCTGGACTTAGCCGTGAGGGACAGCTTACTCAACAGCTCTTTGAACTGCTGTCGCTGGACTCAGTCGTGAGGGACAGCTTACTCAACAGCTCATTGAACTGCTGTCGCTGGACTCAGCCGTGAGGGACAGCTTACTCAACAGCTCATTGCCGCACATTCGCTAGGCCTCGTCGCTTTTGTATATCAGCATTAGAGACAAAGACAGGGTAACGGAACTAAGGAAACGGGGTGACAGACTACAGCATCTGGTCAAATTCCATGTAAACAATGTTAGCGATGTATGGTAGGTATTTATGCATAAAACACTAACTAGAAACAAACATTTGGGCAAACAGACAGACACAGACGTGGCCGGCCGTCCACGGTCGCCCAGCGCGGCGCGGCGGCGCGGCGCGCGGCGAAGCGCTGGCGACGGGGCTATCGTGCGCGAGTTAATGAGTTGAAAACGCGTGCTCATTGCCGGCCATGAGGAATGTTAATTAGTTAAGTGGGTTACGTGAGCGACGATGAGGAAACGCAACAGTGCGCGGATTATGTTGATAACATCGACTTCGGGAAGCGTTTCTTGCTCCGACTAACCCGACTGTTACGCGTTTCTCATTAGTCTAACTAAAATGAGAACCGCGTTACTGCTACATCAACACTATCACTAAAAACAAGTCCGGTACCTACGTTACGAACAGAAAGAACAGAGGGCGCTAGTGAGACTCTTGTAAGTCGAATAATAACATTAATGGACACTGAAAAAACTACATGAATACGACTTAAAACCAAGAAAGCAATATGAAATAGTCCTTAGCCGATAACCGGTTGTACGGTTACGACGTCGACGCATGGCGGCGCATGCGGCGATCGATGAATTAAGAGGATAGCTATCAGGGTAGGGAAAAATGACATTGAACAAGTTACATACGTACTATGATTTCTTGGGTAAGAATTCGATCAAGTTTCCGAATGCGGTACCGACACCAGCGACAAGACATTCCTATCGACGTCAAAAGTCAACGACGACTAGTCCGACACATGTGACGTAATGATGTGCGACATATCGCAAAATTGCGATGGAGGTCGACGATATAACACGTTTGTTGTAGGTTACCGTAGGATCCAAAGGTGATGTGAGTGTCGTTAACCGTACAAGTGATCTGCGCACGCGGTGCTGAGCCACGCGTGCGATTTCCTCGTCGTGTGCGTCGTCCGGTTACCTGATGCGCAGAGACAAGCTTCCAGTGAACAGCCGGACCCGGTACATATAAACGTCGTTACCGGACCGGTTCCGAAGAATTCCAGAAGCCAAACGTAGAACGTGGAGCGCGGACGACATCTTTACCTGACAGTATTAGAAATAACTATTTGACTCTAATGCTGCCCGGTAAGATGCGAACCGCCACTCCGACCGGAGACTGTGCTGGCTGGTGTATGTATCGGTGGAGGTCGCTGCGCGGTCGCCACGAGGCGGCGAGGGGCGCGCGCGCGTGCGGACGGCGGCGCTGCTGGTCGCGGACTGGGCCGGTCGGCCGGGGCCCGCGCGGCGCTGCGCTCTGGGAGCGGCGGAGGCGGCGCCGCCTCGCCGCACGCCCCACGCCCGCGACACCTCCTGCCACGCGACAACAACACCAGCAACCCTGAGGCCCGAACTCCCGACCCGCGCGTATGCTACATCTACAAGGACGCTGTTCACAGCTGACGATACCTTAAAAAATTTAAAAAAAAACAGCAATGTCGCGCAGCATTGCTGCCGTGCTCGGTATGTAATCTCATTTAGACCTATAGTGAATATATGGGGAACAGTAGTGCTGCGGCAGCACTGCTGCGTGCTGCTGAGATGAAAATCATATATTATATTTATTTATTATCCCCAACACAACTAGATATCATTACAGGTTACCCCAAATCGGTAGCGTGGTATTAAACAATTTTTTTTTTCATTACAGCTTATCACATGTAAATTAAATTTTGTAAACTCATTCAGAGAACGGGTAAATAAATCCACTTTTTCCGCGACCAAACCTTTACGCATACAGCGGCATCACTACACCTGTATTAACACACAAGTTGAAGCGTTATTTCATTAAGGTATTAATTATAATACTATTAATAAATAATTGGATTAAGTATTCCACTTTGGCTGACTTTGGCCCACCAACTCCACAACTAGGACGTCCAGTGTGCTGTGTCCCACTATTTCATTTTGGTGGCACTAGCAAATGACATTCGCAAAAAATCGTAAGTTCTATGTTCCCCAGTAGAGCTGGCATTGTTGAATTTAACAAAACATTTTGATGAAAAAAAAATGTAACCTATATAATAGGACGAATAGAAACAATTCGTACGAGATTAGGATGGCTTTGACCTCGTTGTTTTTAAGCTGCGTTCAGAACCTTCTCCAATCTTCATGAAAGTCGTTGTTACCTCGGTTTTGTTGCTGTGGCTCAGGGGGGCCTGCTAGAACGAATACATATCACGACGGTTTTACTTTGTTCAGTTAAGGAGCCAACTTCCAGCTGCATCATCAGACCAGCTCCATGGTACGATATTATTGCATTAACACCGAAAAGCATCCATTATTTGTAGGTATGAACCTATGAACCAAGCATGAATAAATAATTAATACACGAACACTTAATTCACGAAGAACTTAAATAATATTTTCTACTTCAAATTCAAATATTTATTGCTCAACACAGTAAATTTTATACATTTCCAGATGTTATGTGAATGCTCAGTCCACTGTATTGTACCAATTCAGGCATGCAAAATTCATAGTTATAGTTATACATATTTTATAAAATCCAATCAATCCGATACATAATGACATAAATTTAAAAAAAAAACAATAACTTGTACAATGATATAAATTCAAATTAATAAGTAAACAATGTCATAGATTCAAATTAGAAGGTTATGTCACAGTATAATGTCAAAATAATTAAGAGAATTTAACAATTTATAATTTTCCATGCATTGTATTATCAAAATTATTATTCAAATTAAGATATTTGCTATTAATCATTCAATTTACATTATATAATTGCACTTAGATAGAATTAAGCTTCAATAAATAGGATATTTGACATATCTAATATTATTTATTTAACTTGTCATTTAAGAATTTACCAATGGAATAGTACGCCTTTTTAACCATAATCTGTTAGCATTCTTTTGAATTTGTTAACATCATTCTCAAGTCTTATAGTCGTGGGTTATTATAAATTTTTGGAGCCATTCCCAGAAAACTTTTTGCATATAATGCTGTTTTGTGAGGCACAGCGTGAATTTTGTCCCGGTGACGTTTACTAGTCAGGGTTTCAAATAAATATAGGTGTTTTTTAACGAACATTGCTACTTCAAACGCATATAGGGATGGAAAAGTCATTATTCTTAGGTCAATAAAGTGTGGTCTATAACTATCAGTAGCTTTAATTTGGCACACAGCTCTTAAACACTTTTTTTGTGCCTTAAACACTAGCGGGTCCGATGAATTTCCCCAGAACATTATGCCATAGCGTAATGTAGAAGACACATAGGCATGATATGCAGTCAGTACGGTTTCGCGGCTTGCTATTTTACTGAGCGTACAAAGCGTACAAAGCGTACTGGAACTAAAATCTTTTGATTATATGTTCAATATGTTTACTCCATTTCATATTCTCGTCTATATAGAGTCCCAGGAACTTTGGGTGCTTTGTTTCTTCTATCGTTTTATCAGCGTATTTTATATTAAGTTTATCTTGATATATTCTTTGTTTAAATGACATAACGTAAGTTTTCTCTAAATTTACATTAAGATTGTTATTGTTTAACCATGTTATTAAACTGTTTAGGTTTAGATTTATATCCATTTCATAACTATGTGAATCCCTATTTTGTTTTTCTGTGAAAATAATTGTACTATCATCAGCGAACAAGGTCATGGGAGATTTTATGTCTAGGCATATCGTTTATGAATACGAGGAACAATGGCGGCCCGAGGACGCTACCCTGAGGTACACCAAAGTTCGTTTTTCTTGGTTTCGATTGGTACGTTAGTTCTAATTTTGTCTTCTAGCAGATCTTTGTTATACTCGTTATTTGATACCAATTTTTTAAATACGATTTAATTAATTTTAATACGTTGCCCCTTACACCATATTTTTCTAATTTAGACAAAAGTATGTTAAAGTCAACAAAATCAAATGCCTTGGTCATATCCATGAACAAGGCAGTCGCCCGTGTCCGTCTATCCATATTTTTTACCACTTTATTTACAAGGCTATGTATAGCCATATTAATATTTTTGCATTTTCTAAAGCCGTACTGTTCCTGCGCAAATATTTGATGTTTTTCAAGAAAAGGATACAGATTATTATAAATGACTTTTTCGAAAAATTTTGAGAAAATTGGAATTAACGCCACAGGTCTATAATTCTTAGGATGTTATCTGTCATCTTTCTTATATAGTGGTTTTATTACCGATATTATTAAATCTTTAGGGTATGTACCATTTTCTATGCACAAATTTATAATGAAACTAAGAACAGGAGATATTTCCACAGCTACACTTTTTATTACTTTAGAGATAATCTCGTCATAACCTGCACTATTGGTATTTATACTTATTTATACTTCGTCCGAACCATCCCCACATCATTCACTGGAACTACATTGAAATCATTTAGAATCGATGCGGCGAATTTTATTTTCACAGCAGCCTTCCAGGATGCGAAGCTAAAATTGATTGATTTTCTTGACTGGGACTCGGATATTCGATAACCTACATGAATCGTTCAAACTGGTATTGTGAGATAATATTTAATCAAGAGAAACTAGAATTCGTCGATAAAACTGTTTTCCTGGGGATCACGCTCGACTCAAGGCTACAATGGGGTCCTCATTTAACATCTCTTGCAGGACGGCAAAGTTCAGCAGCTTATGCTGTCAGAAAAATCCTTCAATTTACTGATGTAGATACCGCGAGACTAGTTTATTTTAGTTACTTTCATAGTATCATGTCTTACGGTATTTTACTTTGGGGACGTGCGTGCTGCAGACATCGATTCTATTTTTATTCTGCAGAAAAGAGCCATCAGAGCCATATATAATCTCTGCAGGCGCGATTCTCTAAGGGAACTGTTTAAGGAAATTAACATCATGACGGTGCCTTGTCAATATACACACATCAAAAGTGTCTAGGGATCAAGCATTTTTATGCGGATTTCTTGAGATTGAGATGTGGCTTTGTAATAAATTTATGATTTTATAAATTTATATGGATCCTTTTTGGTGCATTTCATAATTTGAATCAGGAACTGTGAATCAAATTCGAGTAAAAGATGAAAATCAGCTGTCAATATTTTCCCTATAAAAACATACAACGCATTGAAGACATTATTAGTGCTACTGTTTCCCTACTACTGATTAAAACCAACGTTATTATGGAGCGGCGACGTCATTTAAGCAGGGAAGAAATGCTCAGAGCCGTGGGAATGATAGAAGCTGGTTCCCGGCAACGTACTGTGGCTTTAGCTCTGAATACAAGTCAGAGTGTTATCAGTCGACTTTGGACACGTTACCGAAGCACTGGTACCGTGGCTGAGCGCCATGGAGGACGGTATCGCTGCACCACACGGAGACAAGACCGATACATTCAAATCTTAACTCGAAGAGCTCCAACAATAACCGCCATGATGTTAGCCGTGAGGCTTCATCACTCTTCAGGGAACTTAATTAGCGACCAAACAGTCAGAAACCGCTTGCTTGAAGTGAACCTTCATTCCCGAAGACCGCTACGGGTACCACCTATAGCAATGCACAATCGTAGGATTCGATATCAATGGGCTCTTGAACACAGAAATTGGGCAGAAGAACAATGGCGTTTCGTGTGCTTTTCTGATGAGTCTCGTTTTGGTATGAGACCGGATACAAGACGTATACGACACTGGAGAACCCCTGGACGCCAACAGCGATTAAAATCCTGCCAGGAAGTCCATCCTTATAGTGGTGGAACCATCATGGTATGGGCGGGTATTTGGATCGGCGGAAGAACTGAGTTGATTTGGATCAGAGGCAACCTCAACGCTCAAATTTATGCTGAGACGATTGTATCAGACGTCATCGTTCCTCTACAAGTGCAAATCGGTCCCTTATTTCAGTTAATGCATGATAATGCACGACCGCACACCGCAAGAGTTGTAAGACAGACTCTCGCCGCAGCTAACATCAATGTCCTGCCCTGGCCTGCTCAGTCGCCAGACTTGAACCCGATTGAGCATGCATGGGATATGCTACAGAGAAGAGCTCTGCCGAATATGGAGGGTATCCAGTCGCAAGAAGACCTTTTTTTGTTGTTGCAACGAACATGGGCGGCCATTCCACAGCGTGATTTGGATGAACTCATTTTGAGTATGCCAAACCGATGTTCTTGTGTTGTTAGTGTTCGCGGTAGAAACACGGATTATTAATTGTTTAAGTTACCCAATAAAATTTTAAAGAAAACTGTTATTTCAGTCTTTTTTTCGAACTTTTGTGTTAGTGGTTCAAATGTCAAAAATCCCTTTATTAGGAAAATGGCAAATTTCTTTATTAATGCAAAGGTGACTTGGTTTATCGTTACTGTGACAAACGAAAACACTTTATTTGATGAATCCTTAAAGAAAATTTTAATTAATATCAATCAGGAGAAAAGTTATTGCAAAAATATATGTTGATCCCTAGACACTTTTGATGTGTGTATCTACGAAAACATCATGTATGTAAGGAAAAATTTACATCTTTTTAGTAAAAGAGGTGAAAGACATAATTATAGTACTAGAAATAGGGACCTATTAGTTCAACCAGGTTTCAGGTTGGCTAAAGTAGATTTATCTTTTATGAGATACTGTCTAAAATGTTATAATAAAAACTTATTTACAAAAAAAACAACCGACTTCCAAAAACACTATAAATAAAGAGAAAAATAACTTTAATTTCGGAAGTCGGTGTCTTTGGATTTGTATTTTAGTTTTTTGCAACCGACTTCCGAAATTAAAGTTATTTTTCTCTTTATTTATAGTGTTTTTGGAAGTCGGTTGTTTTTTTTGTAAACAAGTTTTTATTTTTCACTTTTTAGCGGGTCAGTTTGTAATTTATCTAAGTTATAATAGCCTAATGTCAACTGCTTATCACCTTTTACAAAATATTGCTTTTCCCGATGCATGGACGTTAATTGTTGAGGAGTTCTCCTAGTAAGAACCAGGAGAACTGGAGCTGCAATCAGCTCCAGTTCTCCTGGTTCGGTTTGGTGGTTTGGTTACTTCTCAATGGAAGTCACCATCAGCTCCACTTCACCATACGCATTGTAATGAGCATAAATTGCTTAGCAGCCATATTAAAGTAATCGAATCGCAACCCGTGAAATATTTGTCATTGAGTAGTGCCATTTGTGGTCTTCATCATCAGCTCCACTTTACCAAATCATAATTTCCGAGAGCAAATGCTCAAGTTACTTTAATAATAGACTTAGGCAAGAAAAAATTTGCTAAGGGCCAAGTTTATGTTACGCTTACTCGTGTAAAGACGCTGTATGACATTGTATTATGCGACTTGGAACCTATCAAATTGCTAAATAGACCACATGACGAAAAGGCATTGCGTGAAATGCAACGATTCAGGCTTTTATAAATCATCATCAGCCAATTGCAGTTCACTGCTGGACGTAGACCTCCCGAAGTTTGCGCCAACGTTCACGATCCTCCGCTTCTCACATCTAGCCACTACCGGCAACCTTTGTTAGGATAATTATACAGAAGAAAAACTCGCAAAAGTATTTCACTTTAAGAAGTATTTATTAGTTTTTAGACTAGATGCTGATAATCCTGGCTGCAGCATCGGGCCAGACTTATGTCAACATTGCATTGAACTTAAAATTTAGTCCTGTTTAAAATGAGCCCAAACACGACTACGGTGCTGTAGTTTCAAGGTTTGTACTTTTTCTGATGCTCGACTTCAGATGGCTTCAGCATCAGGTCTCTATGTGCTTCGGTGTTCCTCATTAACAGTACGTTTATCCACACATCGAGCCCTTTTCAATGAGCCTAAACACGATATATCTGCTGTTAGTTGTCGAGGAGTTAGGTACTCTGCAGACTATCCTGACTGCAGCATCAGGTCATAACTTGATGATCATGAGACCAAATGTGGCAAATGCCCTATCAAACATCAAAACAATTTACTAAATAAAACAGTCCTTGCCTGTTCGAGTAACTTCTTACTGTTAAGGAGTTAAACCTTCCATCATAAGCCCAGCTACCTGAGATGGTGACAACCGTACGCAAATACACAAGATACTTCATAAAATACGCGAAAAACAGTAAGTGAGCCTATAAAATTTGAGGGTTGCTCTCGATTTCTCTAAGATCCCATCATCAGATCCTAACTTGGTGACAGTGGGACCACCTCAAAACTATCTACTTTCGAACAAAAAAAGAATTTTGAAAATCCGTCGACAATTGGCGGAGTAATCGATGAACAAACGTACAAAAAAAAAAAAAAAAAAACAAACATCCGAACATAGTACCTCCTCCTTTTTGTGAAGTCGGTAAAAATACCTCGCCACATTCTTCTACTGAATGAGACAAAATTTAGATCTTGAATAAAACGCACACTGTGCAGTCAGGCATATTATAAGTTAGGGGATTACATCGCTGACAAAAATGCCTGGCTCAATGCTAGTCCTGCTCCACAACCACAGTCCACAACTAATTGACTAACACTTGAAAATACTGTTGGAGCTGCTGAAGATTGTAAGACTATCTTTGCATTGTATAAACTCAATTTTCTTTGTATTGTATAATTGCATAGCACAGATGTGGGTTCTATATACAGGGTATATAGCTACCATTTACCGGATAATAATATGTCTTTCATTGACTTGAATATGCCCTGGCGGCTGATAGTATGTCATGCTCACTCAAATGTCTCGCTGACGGTGGCGTGTGTGTTGGATCATTTAGCTCCCTTCAAAATGGTTGAGCTGAATGGTGCTGATATATACACCATGTACGTGAACGGGCGCCGTCAGTTGGGGCTGGTCATCACTTAGCTGCCTGGGCTTATTTTAATTGTTTTAATTTTGGATTGTTGTTTTGTTACTATTTTTTGTATTCTGGACGCTTTTAACGCGTATCTTTTTTATTTTTTACATCGTTCTCACATTATATTTTATAAACATAAATTCAAAAGTAATGATGTAACAAATATTTTTGTAAAATGTAGTTTAAAAAGTGTGTCCATGGAGTTTCTTGCCCGTTCTTCTCCATAGGTACCTACGCTTTGGAATGGGCAACTAGCTTCATTCATATTTTCTGACTGACCGACTTCTTGACAATTCAAAAGTGCCTGTTAATGGTTTAATTGAAATAAATGATTTGAGTTTGAGTTTGGCATCACTTTTCTAAGCTTCTTTCTTCTTCATTCGATATTAACGACACTTCTTCGCATTCTAAAGTGGCACTGGTCGGTAGTGAAATTAACACGTCCATTGAATTCACGACGAATTTATTTTGTATTAAAAGGATTTGGATATTACCCGCGGATATTACCCATGTGATTTTATTAGTAGGGATCACAATGGTAAATTACCAGCCGTTAGCCGTTTAAAGTTAGCCGTCTCTGTATAACATAAATATTAAAATAATTACGATGTTGGTCCCATGGAGACAGTTGTTCACTTTGGTGGTCTGTACCACACCCTTCAATTGGGCTGGTCTGTAAAGACTATCTACCTGTATAATTTATAACATTATAAATTCGAAAGTAATTCTGTCTGTCTATCTGAATGTTACCTTTTTTAACGCCTAAACCACAGAAAGGATTTTGATAAAATTTAGCAAGGAAAGAGGATATAGGCTACTTTTTGTCTCAAAAATAATCCTAAAGGTGTAATATATAGGGGTTGAAAGTTTGTTTAAGAAACCCATATTTGAATTTTCATTTCCAAATTTATGCTTTTGGAAAGAAATAGAGAATTACGTGTTTCAGCTATTTTGTAAAATCATCTCCGAATGGGGCAAAACAACCTTAAACATAAAATTAGAAACTAAACAATTATTTCTTCATATTTAAATAAGTAGACACATGTTTAGCGATTGTCCATTGAGAGTCAAGAAATTAAATCTGCCTCAGGAATATATTTTAGAAAGTCATTTATTAACTTAATTGTTCTAGCAGTGGGAGTGTTGTTGGTTCGGGGAGCACGCCATGAAGGCGGGTAGCAGAGGAGTCTATGTTGTCGTCTTACAACGCCACGCATATACTGGTCAGGAACATAAAAATTTATTGACTCTCGTAGAACGGGCCTATCTATCTTATCTACTAAGCCTGAATTTGTGTGTCTAAACCCACCATTCCTGACACAAACAAAGAAGGATATAGAAAGGGGTAATATCCATACTGACGTTTGTACAGGAATCTACAGAATTAACGTTGAATTTTGTTTATCATAATAGTACGTGTACAATGACTCTTGAGGACTCCAAACTATTGCATTATATATACACATATTCTAATTTACTAGGTACGTAAATAGGCATTGTATATTTGTTTTATAACTTGAGTGTTCTTAAACTGAGATGATAATCTAATGATGAAACCAAGACAATAAGATAAGCAAGTCTTTGCAAATTTTAAGAATATGCTCGTGTTTAATTTGCTATCCATTATTACTCCCAAATCCCGGATCGAGAAAACGCGTGCCATTGACGCGCCAGCAAGATTGTAATCGTTTCTAATCGGATTACGGGATCGGGAAAAAGTTATTGTTTTACACTTGAAACACTTAAATGACAATTTCTTTTTTATACTCCATTCGACCACAGCGTCAATATCATGTTGTAGCGCCTCACAATCCTTAGCGTCGGTTACATAAAGGTACAGTTTTAAATCATCAGCAAACATAAGGCATTTTGCGTTAGAGATAACAGTAGGTAATCATTGATCACTATTATAAATTGTGTAGGACCAATGGTACTACCTTGACTTACCCCTGATCTAGTGTAATACTCTTCCGACTTATAGACTTTTACCTTAACATACTGTTTACGATCTTTTAAGTAGTGGGCCATGAATTTTAAGATAGAAATTAAGAATCCTAGTAATGCAAATTAATTTAAAAGTACATCATTATCTACAAGATCGAAGGCTTTCTTGAAATCAAAGTATGCGGCGTCCACCTGACAACCAGGTTCATGTTACCTTTTATGCGGCTAAACGGAATTCAATGAAAAGCACACGGATAGGCTATGACCTGGATAAAAAGTATCCTATGTTCTAACACAGGATGCTTTTTTATCCCGGTTGTATGTTCTCGTTGGATAATTTCCGACAATCATGCGGGCGAAGCCACGGGCAAAAGCTCGTCTGCGAAATAAATCCTAGTGAAGATTTATCACCGGGGTTATCTTTATTCAGGCATTAGAAATCCTTATGGAAAATCCATTACGATATCTTGTGCACAAAAATAATCGACTGTCAACGGTCCCTAAACTCGACGCCGGATACTATATTCGTTATATATATATTGTTATAAAGACAATTCAATGGGCAACATAATATAGTCCTAGTGTCAAAATATACAAAACTCTTAATGTATATATGAATGTGTAAATGACAAAAAATAATTGTGATATAACGCGTAAGGGTCTAATTGTTAGATTGTCAAAATATACAAAAGATAAAACATAATTGTGCCAAAATGCATCGTGGTCCATTATCACACAGTCAGGATTCGAACCCGCAACCCTGTTTTGGAAATATTTTCAATGTACAGAAACGCCTCGTCTACAGATTTATTATATGTATAGAATCGAATAGGGCTGATGATGAGGTTTTCGTGACGGTGCAAAGAAGAAAGCGCCGGTCGCGAACGAACAAGAACCGCTGCGGCAAAGCTCCTACGGAGCCCGTCAGCTTGCGTGCCGCTAAGCCGAACACACCGGTGTACATCTCCCGCCTACACTACACCACTAAGGCGGAGGACATTGTGGAGTACCTACGTGCGCCAGAAGACGAGGTAGGTAGGCGCCGAGGGTGCAGTTACTGGAGTCGCACCGCAACGTCAACTTCAAGACGTTCGTGGTGCGCACACCAACATGCTACTTGCACCTGGTGATGGAAGTAAGCTTTTGGCCGAAGGATGTGGTATTCCGCCGCTTTCGCGGACAAGTGCCACCAGAACGCACAAAGACTTAGTGCAACTAAGTGATGCTAACATAGTTATTAAGTTTTATTTACTAACAAAATTGTTACTATATTATTATGTATACTTATGTTAAGGTATGGGTATGGTATGGTATCTATGGGTCTTTGTTACCTGAAAATAAATGGTTTATTATTATTATATCAATTTTGAGATATGTCGACCTTGTAGCAAATGAGTGATATGACATTTTTACCTTATATCAATTGTACATTACAGCTATAATTTGCATTCATTCATGTATTCTATCATTTGCAGCATTTTGCATAATTTTTTTTAGCATTTGGGCAAAATTACATTTTGGCACTAGGCCAATGGGACGGAGGTGCCAATGGGACCCTGTTACTAAGGCTCCACTGTCCGCTCGTCCGTCCCTCCATCCGTCTGTCATAGGGCTATGGCGTATGTATATTTTAAACCGTAATAGGTAGTCACTTGAAATTTTCACAGTGTTTACTGTTTTGGCCGTTATAACATCAAGTAATAAAGTTAAAAATTCAAGGGGAGAGAGATTCAAAATCATTTAAAGTATTTTAGTAAAAAAGTAATTTATTCAAACTAGGCTGAGAATGAGCACTTTCGAACGTCAAAATTTCAAAAAGACAGTCCCCCAAAACGCCCACCCTTCACCACTTCCTAGTGCTTTCGCTGGAGAGAAGAAGTGGCGCAACAAACTCCTCAGCAGCACAGCTATTATACATTAAACTATAATATAATCGTTATTTTGGCTAAAAGTACTCACAATCGATATAGTAGTAATTATTATTAGCCTCCATACCCAGTGCCTTTTTTTTTTGCGGATGGGAAATCATCAAATGACGTCTCCCGCTCTGGGTGGAGCGGAAGGGAGTGTCAGACTCTTACTGACTAAAACCCACCCGTTTCCTTCCTTAGCCCTTTATGTTCCGGGCCAGCGGTAACCGTTTCGGACAATCCTGCTGACCCGGCAGGTTTCGGCCCTAAGAGGGGCCCCTCCTCGATGCTGACATCTCTTTGAGGCGCGCGTGGAATACGTTCGCGCCGTCCGGCACAGGCCTGGTCCTGATCATACGGTGAGCTACCCATTACTCTCCGCCCGCAGACCCGCTCCTACGGTGGCCGGGAGTCGTCACGCAGCTCCCGACGCCCGCAGCGTCGCCCGCGGCGGCTGGGACGGGAGGCTCTCTCTCTCTCCTGAGCCGTCCCGCCACCTCCTTCGTTAGCATGACTGCTTCGCAGAAGGAGGTGACTGCCTCCCACTCCCTCTCGCCCCGGACCATGGCTTGCACCAGGGCCGGACGCGAGAGGTCACCGCCGCTGCCGATCGCTTCTACAAGGACAAGGCGGTGCTCCGCCCAAGCGAGGCAGACCTCCACCGTGTGCTCCACCGTCTCCTTTTGGCGATCCTGGCAATGGTGACACCCGGGCGTTTCCTCCCGCCTGATGATGTGCAGGAACCTCCCGAAACTTCCATGTCCGGTGAGGAGCTGCGTCAGGCGGTAGGTGAGAGCGCCGTGGCGCCTCTCTAGCCACTCCTCAAAGAGGGGTCTTATCGCCGCTATCTCGGCGTGCCCTGCGCTGGGTTGAGACAGTCGCTCTTTCCATGCCGCCATGAGATCGCGCCGGAGATCCGTCCGCTCCGCCGCGATTTGCCGCGGAAGCGGATCTTCCCCCCGGCGTAGTGCCTCCGCGCGCCACTCATACAAGCGCGCGAGGACTATCACCTCCAGATCCCATGGCGGCAGTACGGCAAGAAGGCTTGCCGCCTCGCCCTAGATCGTCCGGTAGCCCCGTATAAGCCTTACGGCTACCACCTTCTGGGGCGCGATCAGGTAGTGGGCGGCTCGCCGCCGCAGTGAACGCGCCCACACCGGGGCCCCGTATAGGACCATGGACCGCACGACCCCCGCGTAAAGCCTCCGGCAGGAGGCGTTTGGCCCTCTCAGGTTGGGCAAGAGAATAGAATAGAATACAATACAATACAATACTCTTTATTATATACACCATATTAATTTCAGACATAAGGTATAGAAACTGTACAATGGGTGACACAATGGGCGGTCTTATCGCTAAAAGCGATCTTTTAAAGACAACCTTTGGATGGATTAAAAAGGGGAAGGACAGACAAATACTGTAGGTAGTCTGTGGTGTACCATTTACATAATAAAATAAATACATACATAAAGTATATTATACTAATCTAAATAAATATATACATATTACAATAAACATGAAACAGGAGCAAAGAAAAATATAATGATGATGTTTAAGGAGAGAGGAAGTGCTTTTTTATCATAATAAAAGAGCCGCTTGAAGGCGGCCCCAGCCCGTGCCAGTTTGGGGGCCAGACGTCGGAAATGCTCGACGAAGTTCCACCGGCTGTCGAGGACGAGACCCAGGTATTTCATCATCTCGACGCCGATGTGAACCCCTCCTACCGTTAGTTGGGATCCCGATGGTGGCATGTTCCGGGCCCATGAAACGACATGGCCTCGGACTTGTGCAATGCCACCTCGAGACCCAACTGCCGGATCCTCTCCACGACTTTCGCAACCGCGCGTGTCATCGCGTCGGCCGCCGCCTGATGTGACCTCCTCTGCGCCAGGACCAGCGTGTCGTCAGCGTAGTAAACCACGTTGACGCCATCAGGGAGGTCGGCCCGCAGCACCCAGTCTTAGCCGACGTCCCACAGCAGCGGCCCCACAACCGATCCCTGCGGGGCACCGCACGACATCTCTCGCCGGTTGCACTCCCCATCGCGACCGGGGTAGATGACGGCTCTGTCCGTCAGATACGCCTCGACTATTCGACGTAAGTTGGGCGGCATCCGGTGATACCGGAGTCCACAATGCAGCTCCAGGGCAGGGTGTCGAATGCGTTGGCGATGTCGAGTGACACCGCCACGACGACCCCACCCCGGGACACCGCGTCCCCCGTCGTGAGGGCGCTCTCACGCGCATGATGGCGTCCACCGTCGAGCGCCCCTTGCGGAAGCCAAACTGGCTGTCCGCAAGATCCGGCCCCGTCCTCACCAGGTGCCCGACGAGGAGGCCCGCAATCACCCTCTCAAAGAGCTTGCCGTTGGGCCGGTATGCGGACGGAGAGTCCGCTGGGCGCGCTGGCTTCCGAATGAGGACCCCCAACTTAAAGAATCTACGTAAAAACCCCCAACTTAAAGAATCTACGTAACGAGACTAAAACATATAAATTCATATGGAAGTCGGGGGACCGTTCTGTGGAACACCTTCTATGCTAAGAGGTCCCCCGACTGCCATATGAATTTATCTCGTTACGTAGATTCTTTAAGTTGGGGGTTTGTAGGGTTCCGTTGCCAAATGGCAAAAAACGGAACCCTTATAGATTCGTCATGTCTGTCTGTCTGTCTGTCTGTCTGTCTGTCCGTCCGTATGTCACAGCCACTTTTCTCCGAAACTATAAGAACTATATTACGAACGATGTATTATGTGAACCGCATTAAGATTTTCACACAAAAATAGAAAAAAAACAATAAATTTTGGGGTTCCCCATACTTAGAACTGAAACTAATAAATTTTTTTTTCGTCGAACCCATACGTGTGAGGTATCTATGTATAGGTCTTCAAAAATTATATTGAGGTTTCTTATATAATTTTTTTCTAAACTGAATAGTTTGCGCGAGAGACACTTCCAAAGTGGTAAAATGTGTGTCCCCCCCCTGTAACTTCTAAAATAAAAGCATGATAAAACTAAAAAAAATATATGATGTACAATACCATATAAAGGTCCACCGAAAATTGGTTTGAACGAGATCTAGTAAGTAGTTTTTTTTTAATACGTCATAAATCGTAAACCGCAATTTGCCTTTTATTCAACCAACTCAAATATAAAAAAATAAAAGAATACATTTAATTTCATAAACATAAACCTTATGCATAAACCCGGATGTTACGGAACCCTCGGTGAGCGAGTCCGACTCGCTCTTGCCCGTTTTTTTTAATTATTTGATCCTTTTCCAATTACTTACATTTAATTTTATTATTTTTTGTGTCGGGGGTTTTTTAAATTTTTAATTTAATTTTATAAGTATAAGTACTAACTTTAAACTTCACCTCATCATAATCAGCCTATAATGTTCCCACTGCTGGGACACAGGCCTCCTCTCGGTGAGAGGGAGTGGGCCGTAATCCACCACGCGGGCCCAGTGCGGATTGGCAGATGTCACATGTCTTCGAATTTTTGGTTCTAGGACATGCCGGTTTCCTCACGATGTTTTCCTTCACCGTTTTGAGAGCAGTGGTGATGAAATAATTTACACAAAGTAAAGTGCCTGTCTGGGTTCGAACCTACGACCTACAACTCGTAAGTCGCGGCCGTTACCACTTGGCCACCACTGCTCCTACTAGTCTCAGAATTAGTAGGTGAAGTTTAAAGTTAGTTTTTATAAGTCTTGGTTGCTTCTCCGCGGTAAATTTAGAAATTCTTAACTTGGTATTGTAGATATCTTACACACCAATATTATGCCTTAAAAAAAGGAAGAATACATCAATGGTATACTGAAGTTTATCTGAAAAGTAGTTTGAAGTCTTTCTTTGGACTGCTTACCACGGACTTGTTGCGCCAATATTAAGGTTCGGAGTAATATTTTGGGGCAATTGTAGTGACAGGGAAGAGATTTTTAAAGCCCAACATCGGTGCATAAGATCTATGTCAAATCTGAAAACTACAGACACCTGTGAGCCTATGTGAAAATACTGACCTTCCCGTCGTTGTATATTTTAGAAGTGGCAATTTTTGTTAAAATTTATTTAAATTTATTTCCGTCACTAGCCGATATTAGGACTCGTTCAGGTTCTATGAGAACACAATATAAAAAATTACAAACAGCCAATTACAAAACAACACTACTTAGGAAAAGTATTATGTCAATGGGGCCTATAATCTACAATAAAATACGGCACAATTTTAAAGAACACCGTGTAAATTATTTAAATCTAAGCTGACTAATTTATTTACATAATCTATGCTAATATTTAAAATAATAATAATAATATGTTATATGAAAAAAATAAGTAAAATAATCATAGGGCATCAAAAAATTCGTTCACATCGCTGTCAACAGGAACAGTGCCCAAAAGGCTAGCAGCATTTTCACGTTGAATGGCAATGCTAATTCTTTGGCCAAGAAATAGGCCAGCCCTCTGGTCACGTGAAGAGTCGACTAACCGCTTGGCGATATCTTGAAAAACCAAATGGGCACTCGGACCCCATAGCCCTAGTGTTTCAACCCCAAACGGCTCGAACATATAACTCCCAATCAGGTTGGAATATTTTCGCCGTTTGAGGTTTTCTGCACCTGCAGTAGCCGCCCCAGCACAGCCCACCGTGCTAGGAAGATGAAATGGCGCAAGGGCAGACCTTTGGTGTGGCATGCAACATGTGTCGACATGTTGCATGCCACACCAAAGATCTGCCTAACTTCCAGGGCATTATGGTCATCCAGTCTGGTCTCTTCCCATCGTCGCGTGCCAGGCCGTTGGGTTCTAAAACAGCTGGCACCCCGGCGGTGACAAGAGCACGACGGATGATGTCATTAATGCTGGCGTGCCGTGCTATCCGGCCTGCGCTCCTACTGCAAGATAGGCCATGGTGTCCGAGACAGTCGACAGCTTCACCGCACTGACAGCGATGCGGAGCCCCGCAAGGAGCGCCCAAACGCAGACAGGTAGCGAGCCGGAAGGTGGTGTCATCCAGCATAGTGCCTATGTTGGGTGACGGGAGTGCTTGAAGACAGAGCCCCGACTCCCACTCACCCACAGCCAGCAGGCGGGCGCGCTCAGCAGAATTGGTGGACGTATTAATAAGATTATTCCGTACCAACCTGCAGGGCGGCTCATCCCACTGTCTCTGGGAAGATGGGTTTACGGGCCGATCTGTATCCGGGCAAGTAGCTTTCCAGGCGTTCACAGAGCATAAGCTAAGTGATAAGCTCTCACAATAAGATGACTGCATTATTATTAGAAAAAGGTTATTATTGTATAAAAGACTTTTTAAATGATAAAAATATATAACAAATAAAAACAAATTATGACATACACACATCAAAAGTGTCTAGGGATCAACATATATTTTTGCAATAACTTTTCTCCTGATTGATATTAATTAAAATTTTCTTTAAGGATTCATCAAATAAAGTGTTTTCGTTTGTCACAGTAACGATAAACCAAGTCACCTTTGCATTAATAAAGAAATTTGCCATTTTCCTAATAAAGGGATTTTTGACATTTGAACCACTAACACAAAAGTTCGAAAAAAAGACTGAAATAACAGTTTTCTTTAAAATTTTATTGGGTAACTTAAACAATTAATAATCCGTGTTTCTACCGCGAACACTAACAACACAAGAACATCGGTTTGGCATACTCAAAATGAGTTCATCCAAATCACGCTGTGGAATGGCCGCCCATGTTCGTTGCAACAACAAAAAAAGGTCTTCTTGCGACTGGATACCCTCCATATTCGGCAGAGCTCTTCTCTGTAGCATATCCCATGAATGCTCAATCGGGTTCAAGTCTGGCGACTGAGCAGGCCAGGGCAGGACATTGATGTTAGCTGCGGCGAGAGTCTGTCTTACAACTCTTGCGGTGTGCGGTCGTGCATTATCATGCATTAACTGAAATAAGGGACCGATTTGCACTTGTAGAGGAACGATGACGTCTGATACAATCGTCTCAGCATAAATTTGAGCGTTGAGGTTGCCTCTGATCCAAATCAACTCAGTTCTTCCGCCGATCCAAATACCCGCCCATACCATGATGGTTCCACCACTATAAGGATGGACTTCCTGGCAGGATTTTAATCGCTGTTGGCGTCCAGGGGTTCTCCAGTGTCGTATACGTCTTGTATCCGGTCTCATACCAAAACGAGACTCATCAGAAAAGCACACGAAACGCCATTGTTCTTCTGCCCAATTTCTGTGTTCAAGAGCCCATTGATATCGAATCCTACGATTGTGCATTGCTATAGGTGGTACCCGTAGCGGTCTTCGGGAATGAAGGTTCACTTCATGCAAGCGGTTTCTGACTGTTTGGTCGCTAATTAAGTTCCCTGAAGAGTGATGAAGCCTCACGGCTAACATCATGGCGGTTATTGTTTGAGCTCTTCGAGTTAAGATTTGAATGTATCGGTCTTGTCTCCGTGTGGTGCAGCGATACCGTCCTCCATGGCGCTCAGCCACGGTACCAGTGCTTCGGTAACGTGTCCAAAGTCGACTGATAACACTCTCACTTGTATTCAGAGCTAAAGCCACAGTACGTTGCCGGGAACCAGCTTCTATCATTCCCACGGCTCTGAGCATTTCTTCCCTGCTTAAATGACGTCGCCGCTCCATAATAACGTTGGTTTTAATCAGTAGTAGGGAAACAGTAGCACTAATAATGTCTTCAATGCGTTGTATGTTTTTATAGGGAAAATATTGACAGCTGATTTTCATCTTTTACTCGAATTTGATTCACAGTTCCTGATTCAAATTATGAAATGCACCAAAAAGGATCCATATAAATTTATAAAATCATAAATTTATTACAAAGCCACATCTCAATCTCAAGAAATCCGCATAAAAATGCTTGATCCCTAGACACTTTTGATGTGTGTATTATACGAGAATTTATATTAAATCAGAATTACTTATTAATTGTTACTAATTATTAATTGTTACATATGATGAAAATTGTATCCTTAGTTTTTACGACTGCATGATTTATATGAAAATTGTATTTTTTTTTAGTTTTTACGACTTTGCATGCCGTAGGGTAGAATGTAGCGGAAACATCTAGTGATATAACATCTTATACCTGTACCTACCTACATTGTTGGCAAATAAATAAATCTGAATGTGAATCTGAATCATAACTTATTCTGTAAACCTGTGCCCACATTTGCTTAACTCTCTCTTGGTGGATAGCCTTAAGACATCTTGAGGGTCGATATGATTTTAACCAAGTCAACAGCCAAGAATTTAGTTATTGTCTCGAAGACATAATCTACAATACCTTTTTATGACATGGCAGGAATAATCGGTGGAGTACTTTGAGAATAATTCCAGATACCTATGGAGCAGAATGGGATCAAAATAATAAGTATTGAAAAATAATAATAATTCCTTGGAGTAACTTGGGAATTAATGTATGAGATTCTTATCTTTTTAGAACAAAGGAATGGAGTACTTTGGGAATAACCCGTGCTATGTACTTGGTGTGCGTTACCCCAGGCAGAAAATGTCAAAAATCGTCATGTAAATGCAATAGATAATTAGATATACAGCTTCTGTAAATGGTAAGCAGATTTTTGAATTTGGTAAGCAGATTTTTTTTTTTTTATTATTTAATAAGCAGCCATATCTTTTGTTTTCTAGCGGGTATGTTGAAATAAATGTTATCTAAATGATTAGATATCAATTTGAAATAAATGGTACAACTTAATTTGTATTTGTATTTGCTATGGTTGCGAAGATATTTAAAATCCCGCTGCGGTAACATTTGCACGATTGCTGCATCTCGGAATTGACTTAACGGATGATTATAATTTTAGTACTGGACATCTAGCTAATTAGTTATAATTTGTTACGCAATAAATAGATCCACAGTAATGCACCGTTTTGAAGTTATTTAATAGGTCCTAGCACTTCCAATAAGCGCTCCAAAGACTAACTTGAAACGTTATTATATAGGTAACTAGTAAATGTCGATCCCGTGGGAATATCGGGATAAAAAGCAGCCTATATGTTAATCTAGGGTGATAGCTAGATAGCTATCACCCTAACGACAAACGGATATATGGATCTCCATACAAAATTTTATCAAAATTGGTCCAGCCTTTTGAGCGTGAAGAAGTAACAAACATATAAACACACACTCATACACTCACAAACTTTCGCCTTTATAATATTAGTGTGATTAATTACTGCCTATAAATGGTACTGAAGTTTCATTAGTAGGTACCCTATACGTAATTAAAAATTTATAATGAAACTTCAATTTGTTCCGGCCACGGCGCGCATCTGAGTTATTTGACGACCGATTAACCGAGTTTCCTGTAGTAGTGGCAACTGAATCTTATATCAATAATTAGATATACCTACAGTTCAATTATATACCTGTGAAATTTCAGACTTGTACACTAATTAATTAACGAGATAATCGAAAAAAATGATGTATGCGTGGTAACCCAACCAAATCTAGAATGTTATAAAAAAGCGGCCGTGCAATACACAATACCAACAAAAAAAATTTTTTTTTCTTTCATGCTGGTTTTTGTCAATGTAACAGTAAATAGCATTCTTTATCATTCTCAGATTTAAGGATATATTATCAAAACACTAGAGCCTTACGCACTAAATGTCATAATTTTTATCGTCAAGTATCGTGCGAAAACTATGATGTAATAATACTAACCGAGACATGGTTAAATGATTCTGTAATGAGCTTGGAGCTATTTGATAATAGATATGTAGTCTTTATGCGAGATAGGGATAACAGGAAAAAAGATGGTGGGGGTGTTCTGATTGCAGTACTAAAGAAAATAAATTCAAAACGCATGACTCAATGCGAAAGTAATTGTGAATATTTGTGGGTCATCTTAGACATCTCGATTACAAAGTCTGTCCGTCAACTATTACTGTGCGTAGTCTATTTGCCTCCGCCGTGAGACATTTAAGTGAGCATGACACGTTCTCAACTGCCACGCTCTTTCAAGTCAACATCAAAAAATCATAATAAACGGAAACATTCACAAAATTTAGAAAAAATGCTTCTAAATTATACAAAACTATAGTTTGCAATTTATTTAAGAGGTTAATAGAATTTTACTACCAAAACAGGAAGAGAAATTTAATATTGACGTACCTATTCAACAATTAAAAATTGATTAACACTAAAAAATAAAAAGGGAAGCACCTCTTCCAAATATTGAAATTTTAACTAGTGAGCCCAAGTGCAGGTGGAGCAGGACCAACATTAAGCCAAGCATTTATGTCTACGATATAATCATCCAACTTGTAACAGGTATGCTTGTCTACATAGTGTGCGTTTAATGCATGTCTTAAATTTCTTCTCATTTAATTGAAGAATATCGAGTGGTAGGTATTTTGTTATAACATTCTACACAGTAACCCATAAAATAAGTTTTAAATTTAGACAATCTGAAACGCGGTTGATCTAATTTTTCCCTATTTCTAGTGTTAAAATTATTATGCCTGTCACTTATCTTTCTAAAAAGATATAGATTTTTTCAAACATACATAATGTTTTCATATATATAACGGAGAGGGCCGAAAATATCGGGCGAAAATGTGCCTGATGATAACAAGACGCAGTATACTGCGTCTTGTTAGGGATACATGGGACAGTACCAGTTCTTCTCTCTGGCAAGCCCAGTAACAAACAAGTGGGTCAGTAACAGCCCTTCTCGCTGCTATGCCCCCGACATACATGGGACAGTACCAGTCCTTCTCTCTGGCAAGCCCAGTACCAAACTACAAGTTCTTTCATGTACAAAATTGGCGATCTGTCCTATACAAACAATGAGATTTAGTCTAACCCAGGGATGGGGAAACTTTTTCCTTCGCGTGCCAATATTTACTAGCGAAATATATGGCGGACCAAGTTGTTGCATTTTTAGCTATATTATTTACTGAAATAAAAAAACAAGTAACTAAAAAACCCAACTGCGGTAAAAAAATTAAGTTAAAAAACTGAAAAGCTAAAAATAAGGCCATTTTAAATTAAATAAAAGTTGGAAGCAGGCGGGACCCATACCATTTTTTTATTTATTACATTTTCAAACTCAAATGGGTCCCGCCTGCTTCCAACTTTTATTTAATTTAAAATGGCCTTATTTTTAGCTTTTCAGTTTTTTTTATCTTAATTTTTTTACCGCAGTTGGGTTTTTTAGTTTTTTTTAATTACTTGTTTTTATTTCCTGCTTTTTAGTTTACAAATTTGAAAGATTTCGCAGACGATTTAGCTCTTGGTACGTGTTTTTTACGATTTGTCACTTCGAATTACTTTTAACCATATAAGTTGTTTATATTTTTGTAATCACCTTTAAAAACCCTTTATTTTGATACCCCACTCGATCGGTTTCGAGAAAAAAAAATTTTTTGAAGATATAATATTGCGCCAAGAATAGGCCATTTTATATTTTTTCAATTTTGATATACTCAGTGACACTCGCGCTGCCAAGACAAATCTAAGGACGTATAATTTATCAAAATTCGTTCATTCGTTTAGAAGTTACGAGGGAACAAAGAAACGGACATACATACATACATACATACAAGTCAAACACATAACCCTCCTTTTGGGCTTCGCCGCAGTCGGGTAAAAATATTGATATGTATTTTCTGAAACTCTAATTTATTGTGCAATATTACAAAATAACTATTGCATTAAGAAATAAATTGCAATTAAATTAAACATTTAAGTTAGCTGTGGAGCGCTGGTCTTTGTGGGGGGACATGTTTGGACACATTTGTGTCTGGCTACGGTCTTACCCATTCTCCTTTTTAACAATACGAAAACTCCACTTGATTTTTGTTTGATGGTCGCTTGCGATGCGTCGATTAACGCTTCGCGGGCCGGAGTTGGCCCGCGGGCCGTAGTTTCCCCATCCCTGGGCTAACCTATTTAACTTCATATAAAATTATAATTATAATTTGGACTACCTACCTGAAAAGGATGACATTAATATTTCTGAATAATTGTATTAAATTAATTATTATTGACATTCAATTTTGACATAACTATAATTTCTCAATTTAATTGTACTAATATAGAGGAAAATAATTAAATATAATAATGTTTAATGCATGCTAATTTATGATAAGGGCAGGCGAATGATAATTGCAATGCTTGTAAAAGGCTGCTAAGTCATAAGTACTAACAAAACATAACACCAACATTGTACACTTAGTTCGCAATAAACGTTTTGACTTTGACTTTGAAACAAGTGGGTCAGTATCAGTCCTTCACACTGATAAGCCCAGAACTGTATGCAGATTACCGGGCCTTCTCTCCGGCAAATCGTACATAAGACATACATTATGCATTAACATTAGTCAGAACGAGCTGATGGGCTGTCACCAGCATGTTCTACATCTAACTCTTCACTAATCACATCAAATTCGCTAGGGACCTTGTGGCATTCTTCCTATGCGATCATGAGCATACTTGATTCAACCAGAGCCATGTAATCAAACTTTAATCAATCATAGCAAAAAAAAATATCAACCAGAGCCACGTACCATCGTAATCCACATTACAACAATAACCTCTGTCACTAAGAGCCTTTAAACCCACACACGAGTAAACCACTCTAACGCCACGGCGCTCCGGCCGACTAGCAATCGCATTGCTCTCACACATCCAGTGCATGGATACATGTGCATCACCCTGTGACTACACACCTTTTACTACGGCCGATAGAGAACTCCTACTCGCGTGGTTCCCACTACTTAGGTTTGCTCATCACCACTGTGATCACCATCTACTTCGACTGGTACATAACCTACTGGTATCATTCATAATCTATCGTGAGCGTATTTAAAAATTGCATTGTAAACTAGACTGGGCTTTACTTCTCAATGTAACTGTTTTTGCTGTTGTTTACCAGGGAAGCAGTCGGTACCCGAGTCAAAACAAAATGAAAACGACTCACCAGATTCAGCAGACAATAGATCTGTAGCTGGCTTACTAGTACAGACAACCACTCGCTGTCACTGCCTCCTTGGCAGAACTCGTGAAACTTCTTGCACGGAAAGCACCGTCCTTGATCAGCGATTATTTATACAGGAGATCCAAAGAGTGCAGCGCTGTTCAACACTGCCATCATGCTTGCACGCGTCCTTGTATGTTAACCTGAAACCACAAAAAAAAAAACAGCAGTGCATGTTCCACTAGGCTAATTTTGAACACATTGTTATCGAAACGCTTTACTTAACAAAAATTTAATAAAAACGATAGCATTCATCGACAACAAAAGATTTCTCTAAGCCTTAGTAATAATTGGTCAGGAACTATATCAACTTACGAGTAGATCACATACAACGCTCATGGCCCTGCTGCCGCTGCAGCTAGTGACACTAATGCCACCCATGTCGTCATCGCCTCAAGTCAACGAACACACTTCACTTCACATAGAGTCTACGACTCCCAGGTCATTACAAGACCAACTCAACAATAGTCTCCAATAATCTCCTTTGAGACCCTGGTCCCCGCTGCACCACCAGCTGCACATCACGCCCTGAACAACTCATACGTGAGTTGCAGTTACGACTACAGACAAGTGCGTACAGTGCGACCTAGCCATGGTATGTGCTCTAACTACTCGGTGAACTCTCGTTACCGTCTTCTACGTTTAACTCGTTAGGAACACTACTTAGAGGCATCTTTCGTATGCGATCGTGAGCATACTTGTAATACGGTTAGAATTTAAATCTTTTAACGTATTGGAATCACCGTCCAAAACATCAACTACCTTAAGCGGACCTCTGAACTTCCGATCGAATTAAGTCTTGTAATCTGATTTCGCTCTTCGTTTTCTAATAACACTAAATCGCCAATGTTGTTATAGCTGCCTTTGTTCTATCTAGTTATATTGTTACTTTGCAAGTAAATGTCGGGTAGAAAATAAAATCTCAAGTTGTTACTCGCTAATTGCAACGCTACATATGGTTTGTTATGTGCTGAATACACGCGTTTGACCAATACCAGTCACCGCAACAACATTATTTACTCGTTTGTCACTTAATTTGGCTGCACAAATCGCTTTTACTAACGAGAATTCAGCACCAGAATCGTAAACAAAACAATACAGCTCACCTTTATTTTCTAACGTGCCTGAGGGCAGATAAACGATATCCATTCGTCCTTCACTACTTCCAGAACGTTGTCCACCATCAGCTTGGCTGCTCGTGTACCGGGCCGCGACATGTCCTGGATTCCCTCACTTGCAGCACACGAAGGGCTTCACCGACAGCTGCAGGCTGCTTGGCTCGATTCTCGAAGTCACTCCACGTCACTGGTAGCTCCACGCTACGTCCTTGGTATGCTATCCGCGATAGCCACGTTGATGCTACTCCTTTGTGCGCCACATTCTTTTTTTGACATATATATTGACAAGGAACCGTCATGATGTTAATTTCTTTATACAGTTCCCGTAGAGCTTCGCATCTTCTGAGCTTGTAGATGGCTCTGACAGCCCTCTTTTGCAGAACGAAGATAGAATCAATATCTGCAGCCCGTCCCCACAACAATATACCGTAAGACATGATGCTATGAAAGTAACTAAAATAGACCAGTCTCGCGGCAAACAGCGTAAGCTGCTGAACTTAGCCGCCCTGCAAGTGATGATAAGTGCGGACCCCACTGTGGCTTTGAGTCAAGCGTGATCCCCAGGAAAACCGTATTTTTGACGAATTCAAGTATCTCCTTGTTCAATACAACATGACATTCACTACTTCTAACATTCGGTAAAGCGAATCTAATGCATTTCGTTTTTTCTTATTTAATACCAAATTATTTACAGTAAACCAATTATGGACCATAAACATAGCGTTATTTACGTCGTCAAGCTCCTGTGCATCGCTGGGTGGCCGAGATGCTATACATCGGGTCTTCTTCACGATCATAGGCATAGGCATAGGCGAGGCATAGTTTAGATAGGCACTGCAGTGAGTACTCGAACGAAAAGACGATTTGAATTTACTTAGTAACTTTAATAAACAAGCGATTAAGAACCGAAACGCACACGTGCATCGGAAACAAACACGTGCGTTGGTATTGAGCGTTTGCCAAGACGATTCGAGCTCGACTGTCGACTGTAGACTGTCGCAACACTCGGTCTGTCCACCAGTCCTCGCTGCATCCCCTCTACCGACGATCGTGTCCAAGCGGTAGCGCTCGCTTGCGTTTCCGATCACATGCTTCTTCGTTTACCAACCAAATTATTAGATGGCACTGTTCACTGTACTGTGGCGCCATCTATCCACGTCATATATATATTTTTTTTCTTTCTTATTTGCAAAATAGTTGGGCAAACGGCATCTTAAACTATTCCAAATTTCAAGTTGATAGATTAGTAGTTCTTGAGATATTCAGCTGTGACAGACAGACAGACTGAGTCTCACCATAAGGGATCCGTTTTACCATTTCGATACGGAGCCCTAATTATATATGAGTATTGGCCATTAGTGATTGTGTGCTTTTGCCAGTTTAGTGGAAGTTCGTTAATGACTCTGCTATAAAAATCAACATGCGTTTTTTACCGTCTCGTCAAATTTGAAATTTTTCCCTATAAAAAGTTATTCATATCCAAATAAAAAAGGAAATTAGTTGGAGCAAGGTCTGGTGAGTATGGTGGGTGACAGGGAGTTTCCAGTCGTAACTCCTATAGTTTTGAGACAATCCGTTGTGCGGTGTTTCGACGCGGTTTTGTTGTTATTGTTCAGAGAGTTCATACGGTACCCACTTTCCGAGCTTTTTTATCTTTCTAATTTGAAGTATATGATTAAATATGGATTTATCACATACGTTGAAGTTCCAGCGTGGTTTGAGATGAATCTGCTTCCACCATGACCTTCAATCGATCGTTATCGACTTTCATCTCCGGTCGGTCATGGGGCTCAAAATTTCCAGAACGGAAGCGATTAAACCGTGATCAAACCAAAAAACGAACCGTTTGTTCACATACCATACCATGTCCATACACGTCGTTAATATTGCGTGCTGCCTGTGCAGTGCTGTGTTGGTGCCACGACAGAACTGGTATTCGAAAAAAGTACGGTTTTTTGATTTTTCCATGGTCACAGAAACAGCGTCTACGTTTTGGAATGGACAACTAGCTTCAACTTTCTGACTAACTGACCGACTATTTAATTTTGACAATTCAATAGTGCCACATGGTTTAATTGAAATAAATGCTTTGAATTTGAGAGTTTGCGATATTTAAAAAAAAATCGAACGTTGGGAAAACAAATGAACAAATAATTTTGAAAAACAAAATGTCATGCTATGTTATAAAATTAATTTGCATTTGGAATTCTAAATAGAATGAAAGATAATATCGATCTTCACAATAGCCAGTATTAAATAGGG
Source organism: Mesoligia furuncula (assembly GCA_916614155.1). Taxonomy (NCBI): domain Eukaryota; kingdom Metazoa; phylum Arthropoda; class Insecta; order Lepidoptera; family Noctuidae; genus Mesoligia; species Mesoligia furuncula. The sequence goes on from OU744803.1 coordinate 29,738,639, forward strand.
GATAAAAACTATCCTATGTCCTTCCCCGGGATGCAATCTATCTCTCTGCCTTTTATCGAAATCCGTTCAGTGCAGTAGTTTAGGCGTGAAAAGGTAACATACAGACAAAGACAGACAGACAGAAATACTTTCGAATTTATAGTATTAGTATGGATTGGCAATTTCATATTTAAGGACCTAAGGCTGATTTTTCAATAGTCAAATAACTTTTTTATCACATCTATTCAAAAAGAGCTGGTGTATTCTTCGTAAACAGGGACTAAGATAGCTCTTTAATCCCTAGGGACTCAAAGTGATTTGAATCTGGAATGTGGATATTGTTAGTAAAAGTTCCAGTCACCAAAGAGTTCAATCACGAACATTGTAAGAACAAGTAACAGGCTGTATGACAAAGTAAAAGGCGCGCGAGCCAAATAAAAAAAAAATGTGAAAAAATTAAAAACGCGCGAAAAGCATTTTGCAATTTTTTTTTTGAGAGTGGGAATTCATCAAATGACCCCTCCCGCTCTGGGTGGAGCGGAAGGGAGTGTCAGACTTTTACTGACTAAAACCCACCCGTGTTCCTTCCTTAGCCCTTTATGTTCCGGGCCAGCGCGGTAACCCTTTCGGACAATCCCGCTGACCCGGCAAAGCACTCTGCCTTCGTTCGTAATTGTTTACCTACTGAAAATTGTACATAAATAAATAAACCTAACATTCTTATTCATAAGTTGCACTTACCTAAGTACAGACGCCAGCACATCAAGCTACCCGAAACTGTCAAATTTTCCCAATCAACTTTGAACCTTATGATTGAGCGATAAAGTTGAAATTCTATTAAAGAAATTTGACAGATTGTAGTAGGTTGATGTGCTGGCGTCTGTACTTATTTTTTCATAGAGGGTGATGAAAAGTAGAGTGTCGACCTCGGGAACAACATCGAGTGACGTACTTTGAATCCCTCGCTCGGGATTCTACTCTAGAATCCTTCGCTCCTCTCTGGATTCAAAGAAACACTCTTGCCTTCAAAATAGTTGTTTGCTCCCTTGGCAAACAATCTACTATTATCTTACGAATAATGATCGATTGCCGTTTGACAGCTTATAAAATATATCAAACTGTCATTTTTTTTCTTCTGATAAAAGTATCATTAGCTGATTCTTGAAAAATCAGCCCTAATTGAAATTCAATTCAATCATGAACGTTTTTATTATTGCATACGGATTGAATAACAGAATTATTGAAATGAATCTTCGTTAAGTTCCGTTTAATTCGATAAAGCGATTTAGACCCAATGCAGAGTGCTAAATCAGCGAACTATTTATGCTAAGACTACCTGCGAGGACGAGGACACGTAACAGAGTAAAAGTGATGATGGTGTGCAATGATATTTAAGTAACTCCAGATATGTTATGAGCGCGCAAATCGTGAAGACTAGAAAACGTCCTAATTGGGACGTATTGCCTTTAGTCTGTGTCACGCACGTCTACGAGTGAGACGGTGCACGCAGCTACGTAATTACCATCCAAAATGCCATTTTGTGTATTTAGAAAGTGTACCAATTATGATACCAAAGTTAATAAAACACAAGGAATCTCATACCACACGAAAGTACACATTATACTTCGATTTATTAATATATTTCAATTATTTTCCTAATATTCTGATATTTGGAGGTTAGGAAAAAGAAAGAGATGGAAAATACATTTTTTGTCGTAAGAACGACAAGGATGCGAGCACTCCGGACATAGAATAAAAGTACCAATGCGAATATTAGGCAGGAAAGTCATCTTTACAGCAGAGTTCTAGTTTCCCTTTTAATAACTTTTTATAATTTTGTTTGATATAAGTATTTAATTAAGTATAAATTAAACATGTCATAATATGTAGAAAAAGAAAATATTAATAGCTTATCGTTACCATAGTATGTCACAGATAGTGTTAAAATAAACCTACCATTGAGATTAAAATTAAATCTTTTCGAAGGTGTATGATTATTTTTACAATTGTATTTCTTTCTTTGTGTTTTATTTTTCACCTACCTACCTTTTAATAGTGTTTATTCGTTGCATAGGCACAAATCCCGACTACAAATTCTGTACACGCGGTTTGTACTTTCTGCCTAGTTAGTTTGTTAGTCTATGATGCCAACGTGCGGTGATTGGTAGCCCGAATAATGTTTGTTTACATTCACGCGCAATTGACAACATCTAGCTGTCACTTTTTTCTTATTGGTTTTATCAAGCTATCCTTTTTCTATCCTTTTTACTTGTAGTGAAATGTAAAATGAATGAAAAGTGTGTATGTGTGCTGCCTCTCGGCGCGGAACACTTTTTTCTGTTGTTTTGTAAGCGTATAACATATCTGTTTATTAGAATATCATTGATGGTGTGCTATTGTGTGCGTCAGCTATAGGTTTAGTTAAAGTGATGATGGTGTGCTGTTGTGTGCGTCAGCTATAGGTTTAGTTAAAGTGATGATGGTGTGCTGTTGTGTGCGTCAGCTATAGGTTTAGTTAAAGTGAAGATGGTGTGCTGTTGTGTGCGTCAGCTATAGGTTTAGTTAAAGTGATGATGGTGTGCTGTTGTGTGCGTCAGCTATAGGTTTAGTTAAAGTGATGATGGTGTGCTGTTGTGTGCGTCAGCTATAGGTTTAGTAAGTGATGATGGTGTGCTGTTGTGTGCGTCAGCTATAGGTTTAGTTAAAGTGATGATGGTGTGCTGTTGTGTGCGTCAGCTATAGGTTTAGTTAAAGTGATGATGGTGTGCTGTTGTGTGCGTCAGCTATAGGTTTAGTTAAAGTGATGATGGTGTGCTGTTGTGTGCGTCAGCTATAGGTTTAGTTAGTGATGATGGTGTGCTGTTGTGTGCGTCAGCTATAGGTTTAGTTAAAGTGATGATGGTGTGCTGTTGTGTGCGTCAGCTATAGGTTTAGTAAGTGATGATGGTGTGCTGTTGTGTGCGTCAGCTATAGGTTTAGTTAGTGATGATGGTGTGCTGTTGTGTGCGTCAGCTATAGGTTTTAGTTAAAGTGATGATGGTGTGCTGTTGTGTGCGTCAGCTATAGGTTTAGTTAAAGTGATGATGGTGTGCTGTTGTGTGCGTCAGCTATAGGTTTAGTTAAAGTGATGATGGTGTGCTGTTGTGTGCGTCAGCTATAGGTTTAGTTAAAGTGATGATGGTGTGCTGTTGTGTGCGTCAGCTATAGGTTTAGTTAAAGTGATGATGGTGTGCTGTTGTGTGCGTCAGCTATAGGTTTAGTTAAAGTGATGATGGTGTGCTGTTGTGTGCGTCAGCTATAGGTTTAGTTAAAGTGATGATGGTGTGCTGTTGTGTGCGTCAGCTATAGGTTTAGTTAAAGTGATGATGGTGTGCTGTTGTGTGCGTCAGCTATAGGTTTAGGTTACCGGTGACGGCGTGTAAACAAACACTGTATTTACTTTATTATATATTTTTATAGGTTAACAATAAGTCTAAGTATTTATGCAATTATATTACGTTTTCAGTTACAATTACACCTTAATATATTACTTAAATACTAATTAAAATAAATTTGAAAATAATAATAATATGTACTTAATAAGTTTTTAAATAATAGGGTACCTAATAATTTTTATTTCAAAGAATGGTTAAAAGTTTGTTATGTATACCGATTTGTGATGGTTGTATAAAATTTTGTGCACTTTATAGGGCGCATAAGGTTAGGTCTTCTTACACGCTAAATTTAAAATTCTTACTACGGTAGGTACCTACGTTATTTTTAGTTGAAGATGCCAGGTTACACAAAACACGGTTACCTACAACGACGAACAACGAAGTGTGGAATCCTAAGAACGCAATAAATGTAATAAGTATATTCACTTGTGGTTGAAATTAGTAAGGTCATGTTATCACTACTTATCGCTGTACGAAGCCTCACTGGCTCCTAGCGTCATGCTATTCGCTGACTCCCGATAACCCTGCTTTATGTAAGTATGACCTCTGATTTACAATGTCCTACATTTGACTTAGGTACTTACATATTTACATGACATATTCGGTCATCTTGTGAAAATAAAATAGTATTATTTAGACAAGCATAGGGATTTTTGAGCTTGTGATCTTGAGTTTTAGTAAAAAGAACTTGCACCTTTATCCATACTCAAAAGTTGTTACCACGAAGTGAGCAACTCCGATAGTTGATACGATGAACGACGAAACCACCTGCGGGGTAATTGCGTAACCAACTAATAATAGGTACCTAGGAATGGGTTTCATTCTGACAGTTCATCAACATTCATTGTGTTATTTACGTGGTTGAGCAGGCACATTTTTCGAACATACTTATGTATATGAAGCAATGGATTAGCATTATCCTTCAAAATTATTCAGATTGAGATTGATAGTGTGTTACGCAATTAGTGTGCTGGTATCAGTGCACCTGCAACCAGATACCAATATGCAAACTGAGCGACCCAAGTTTCAGTTGATCTGCAACCTGATACCAATATGCGAACTGAGCGACCCAAGTTTCAGTTGATCTGCAACCTGCTACCAATATGCGAACTGAGCGACCCAAGTTTCAGTTGATCTGCAACCTGATACCAATATGCGAACTGAGCGACCCAAGTTTCAGTTGATCTGCAACCCGATACCAATATGCGAACTGAGCGACCCAAGTTTCAGTTGATCTGCAACCTGATACCAATATGCGAACTGAGCGACCCAAGTTTCAGTTGATCTGCAACCTGATACCAATATGCGAACTGAGCGACCCAAGTTCCGGTTCTAGGTTAACTTGGTGCCGAAGGCCTTATTGTCTCACGTAAATGCAGGGGGCAATTTTTCATCTGCAATTTTAACTTGAATGCTTTGATCGTTTAATGCAAGTGAAGCGATCGTCAATATTACTAGCCGAATGGCAGCAAATGGCAATAAAATAATACCAATATGATGGCTATTCACCGTTTTTTTATTAGGTAAGGCTACCTACGATATGACTGATATTTATCCTACTGCTGTCCCCATATTGCGACAAGATGGTAGACCGCACGAAAGGCGTCCTTGAATATGTGGAGACCAGCCCCCTCTGACCCTCTCTAACCTTGCACATTTATCCTTTACCTAGCAATATTTATTGTCAGAACTACTTAAAGGCTAAATCATCAAGTAAGAAAACTAAAAATAAATGTAAAGATAATAAGTTGTATAAAATTTGTAAAATTCTTCCTATCAGTTTAAAATATAAATACCTACTTTTGGTTAACAGTCATGGCAGTTGGGAGCGTTACTCGCTGGTTACCCATAACCACGCTACTAAGTAGGATGGTATCAGCAGGGAAATTTGATGTACCTAGAATAAGGAATTATTTTGGCGACCGAACACTTGATAAAAGAGTACCTTACCTTCTCAAGCAATTGCCGGCTGATATAGGAGGTCAGGAATTAAAAGGCAAAATTGCTAAATTGCTGAAGCTGTTTTTTCTTAGGAGTTTGTAAGCGTTATATATTTCAGTGAGAGCATGTAAACTGTAATTTGGTAGTATTATTAAATGAGTTTAATTAGGAAAATTTAAATGTCAGCGATAATAAAGCATAGTTATAATACTGTTTGTCACGTTCCCACAGACAAACCGTGAAAACGGTTTTGCGGGGCATAGTTAATAAGTTAAGATTATTTTATAAACTTGTAAAATAAAATAAATAAATAATAATAATAATCCGCAAATCGCAAGATATAACTTATTGACAAAACCTGATCTCCACTCACTTGCTATCAATATTACGGAGCGAAAAAAACGAAAGTATGATGGTGAAAAAACTGACATTATGGCTCTTATCAAAGAAATGTTTGTATCGTTCTCTAGGGAACAGGAAAAACGCTTTCAAGACCTTAAAACCAGTATGGATTTAATGTCTAATAAATATGACGAATTTTTGTCAAAGATAAAAACGCTTGAGAGGGAAAGAAAGGCTGACAAATTGCTGATTAAAGAGTTGGAAGATAAGCTGGAGACAATTGAACAAAAAACCCCCGGAACTGGCTTTGAAATTCGGAGTATACCGAAACAGAATGGAGAGACGAAAGAAACTTTGTGTAAAGAAATTATACAACTAGGTAAAGCGATTAATATCGATATCAACGGGTCGTGCATAAAAGATATCTATCGCTTAAAGTCAAAAGATGACTCAAACCCGGTAGTCGTGGATCTAACCACCGTAATTTTGAAAGACAAGTTTCTTAAAGCCGTCAAGAGTTTCAATAAACCGAAAACTAAAGGTAATAAACTAAATACTACTCACTTGAACCCCAAGTACGTGGCTAAACCTTTATATGTAGCGGAAACTCTCACCTACAAAACTCAAAAACTTTACTTCCTGGCGAGACAATTCAAGAATAGCCACGGCTTCAATTTCTGTTGGACAACAAATGGAATTGTGTACCTAAAAAAAACGAAGACTCCCCACATATTCGTATCATCGACGCGGCGGACTTGGATAAGATACGAAACACAATAATATGACTATTATTTGTTACGATTTGTCTCTTCATATGGTTTGAAGTTTTTTTAACGCATGCTTTCCTTTATATTTTTAATCTAAGATATTTTTTTCCTGCCTTTTGTAATACACATTTTAGAACACATTTACTTTATGCACGAAACTTATTAACACACCTCTCATATCATACATTTAGTTGTAGTTTCAAAATAACTCAAACATGTATTACAAAACATATTACAAATCAACATACACACAAACATACATATAAACTTACTATACAAACGCTTCCTCACCTTCCACATTTTAAAAACAACTTACTCCACTACACTTAATATTACTATAATTATAAAATTATATTTTTTACTAAAATTTAGTGATATAATCGACCTTACAGCTAACATCTCAGTTCAGCTTATCTACATCCCATTCGTAGACTGCTGACATAGACGAATGTCACACTATCATCACTAGTACTTCCAATAAAATACTTATATTAACGCAGAACATTCGCAGTATAAACTGCAATATAATTATGCGGCTTTGAGACCTTATTAAGTAAACTAAAACTAGAATGTGACATTCTAATACTGACAGAGTGTTGGCTCTCTTGTGCTTCTTGCACTAGACGGATATTGTCATGTAGCAACTAAAAAGAACAACAAACAAAATGATGGTGTAGTTATTTATTATAAAGATAATCTTAGTGTCCGCATAGAAGAGCCTGACTTTCAGGACTGTAATTGTCTGGTAGCTATAGTAGAAGAGCAAGTTGCTATTATAGGTTTATACAGATCGCTATCATATACCAACATAGATCCATTCCTCTCTTCCCTAGACAAAATACTTCAACTAGTATCGATCTATAAACACAATGTGTTAATGGGAGACATAAACATACCCATAAATCTAAACAAAATAGACATACTTACATGGGGAACGGTATTTAACTTTAGTTGCTACACACGGCTTACTTCCAGCACATAGCCTAGTAACTCTTAGTGACAGTGAAACTTGCTTGGATCACGCCTTGATAAAAACTTTAAGTACTGCAACTACAATCGTTCCACTTTCAACGTTAACCGACCATTATCCGGTTTTACTATGCCTACAGCTAAAAAAAACCTGGCATTATACAACTACAACTGTGTTCAACTGTGTTACTACCAAAGCTCATTTAAAACTGTCTTTATATTACATGTTAAATCTGTATTTTGTATGAAATAAAGTTATACCTATTATTATATTATTACAACTACAACTAAAATTGACAATGAGGGAATAGTACAAGACCTTACTAAATCTAAATGTAAACAAAAAGTAAGTGAATATTTGCAACAACTAAATTATGAAGAAACGGAGTTATTACTAAGCGTTGTACAGTAATTAGAATATTAAAAAAAATATATAAAATTAGAATAATTTGAAGTCTAATTATGGTGTATTATTATATCTAAATGTAAAATAACTGCAAAAATACTCGGGATTACTGTTTTCCTGCAAATTTACAAAGTTAAACACAGTGTTTGGTTGCCCACCGTTACCGGTAACCTCTCACGAACAGCTGATGTTCCACCTGCGAATTTAAACGGGGAGTATTGTTTACTTTTATTCTCTCTAATTAGCACACAATCGTCACTTAGAAGTTAGAGTGTAACAGATTTATTGAGTCATAATTTTTGGTTGATTTGGCCCAATGCACTGGGTCTAGTCACTTTGTTTATATAGTCACTTTGTGAAATATCAAAATACTGTTATACTATTAGTGTTTCGATACTGTGTTATAAACGTAACAGCAATAACATTGACTATCGTTAGTTTCAATTGTAATCTTTATGCAAAACTAGTATTTTTATTTAATTTTTCTATCTAGGCATCCTACCCACTTAATCAAAAATAAAAGCATAGGACAATATAATCAATGTAACTTTGTACGTTATCTAATCATATTAGTTGCATTTTAATTAGATTCAGCAGCCTACCTCACTACTCAATTAAGCTATACTAACTTCTCCCATTTTTTCTTTCATTTCTAGCTTTCCCTTTTGTTTTTCTGTCTAAGTAGTTCTCACCGTTCTTTTCATCTTACTTTCAGTACTCATTCCTGAAACCATGCCTGTGATGACCCGTAAGGCTGCTGCTCAGGAGGTGGGGCTTAGATTGAGAACGTCCCTTCACGAACTTGAGGCTTCAGAGAGAAAATGTCAAGCGCTGTTAGAGGAGAGAGAGGAAAGTGAGAAGGAAGTAGAGAAAGTCATACATAAAAATACAAGCCTAAAAAAGGAGCTAGTAGACTTACATCTTTTATACCTCAATGTTGTCGAGGAACGGGATCAACTAAGGGTTGTCACAGATGGCTTCAACAACTGCAGTAATTTGTACGAGGAGGCTTTGTGTAAGATTAGGGACGGAGGATGAATTAATCCACGCAAATATTCAAATTCTAAAATTACAAAAGGATAAGGATCATGCTCAGAACAAAGCAACTGACCATTTGTATAATGAATTGTTAAACAAAAATTGTAACCTACATTCTATAACAACAATAGACCTAACAGAGGATTCCTTACTGAAACATAACTACAGTCATAAAATGAGTCAAAATAAAATAAAAAAATATGCAAGACTGAATAAAATCATTAAAAAATGTAATAAATTCAAGAAACAGCAAAAACATTGTTCCAAAAATATTCAATTAAGGAAAGAACGTGTTATTCTTATTAATAAGTTGCATAACTATCAAATTAAATTAGAAGATAGTATAAATATTTATGAAATAGACACTCAACGCTTACAAACTGAAATTCAGGTTCTTGATGACTCACTAAAGTCTCTTTATAATAAATATGTGTGCTCTCGCCACCAAATTAAGGAACATATACTTGCTACAAACGAGTTGGTAGACAGAGTGGACTTGCTGACACTCAGCAACTCTCAGTGTACTTGTCAGAGGGGATCCAACCTTGATGCTCTCCAGCCTGAGGCAACGGAGGACCCGTCCCAAGTTGTGAGTGCTCTGGAGTGTGTCCCCATCCAAGATATACCTGATACTGTGCAAGAATTATCTCAAGCAGTACAGTCAGCAGCTAGTAGTGTTTCCTCTTGTAGTAGTCAAGTATGTTATAAGTCAGTTATGTTTTCAGATAGTATAGGAAGAGGTTTAGGGAAATTAGTTAGTAACAACTTTAGTTTTACTACTCAAAACTATTGTTTACCTGGGACATCCTTCAAAGAAATAATGACATCAATTACAGGAAATCAATATGACTCTAATACCAATATTACTGTATTTGTAGGTAATAGTTCACAGGTCACAAAAGAAGATATCACTGACAGTATTTCTGAGCTTTTAAAGATAAATTGTAATAAAATTATTTTGTGTGCTTTTCCATATTTTGAGAGGTTATCAAATAGAAAAAACAATTATATACATATGCTTAATAAGCATATACATTTCTTAGTAAGTCACTACAGTGACAAACTTATATTTTTTGACACCAACAGTTTTGTTGATAAGTTGAAATCGACAAGGAATACAGTGTATCTGCCCATTAGGTTTAGACATAAAATAGCGAGGCTATTAGCTTATATAAACTGAGACATAAGTAGTATGTCGAAGTCATGTAATATAATTAACACCGCAAGTATTAGTAATAACTCTAATGTACAGGTGGTCACCCGAAATAACTGTAGCACTAATGCTAAAACTGTTTACAATAAATGTACGAAGGAGGATCCATGTGTCACTTTGGCAAATTCTCATTCTAATGTGGGGTCCACAAGTAGTGGGATTGGGTTATCAATGCCTGGTGATGGCATGGGAGTCTTGGGGCTCACTCTGGATGTTGATTTAAACTAGATAGTAAGACAACAGAAGATACCAATAACAATATTGTTATACCTACCAACAACAAGGTGCCTTCTTGCTTTCAAATAGTTAAATGTAAAAAAGGGTCTAAGCAGAATTCCTTGAAATTATTTCACCAAAATATTCAAGGTTTTTCATCCAAACAATTAGAAATTGAATTATTTTTAGAAAAAACCATGTTTGAAATTATTTGTTTAACTGAACATTGGTTGAAAGATTATGAAATGCTAATTAATTATGAAAATTATAGTGTGGGCAGTTGTTTTAACCGAAAATCTATGCTGCGTGGGGGTTAATCTTAGTTAAAAATTCTATAAAATCTAAGACTCGTAAAGATATAGTTGATCTGTCCTGTGTTGAGCTGGATAAGCATATTATAGTGTGCGTTTACAGACCCCCAAATTATCAAAACTACTCCATATTTGAGTCAGTAATGGAAGATGTTCTAGCAAAACTTGGAACTGGTAAAAAATCGCTAATTATCTGTGGTGACTTCAATATTAACATCTTAGAGAATAGTTCAAATAGCAGTCGATTATTAAGTCTCTTTAAATCATTTAATTTGTCAAATGTGTTTACAGAACCAACCCGCATAACTATAAATTCTGCTACATGTATTGATAATGTTTTTTGTTGCTGCGACTACTTAGACAAAGCCATTGTAAACTATCTCTCTTCTGATCATAGTGGTCAAACCGTTGTGTACAAGTCCAATACACCATTACAAAAAATTCAGATACAAACTAGACAAATAACACCAAGCAATCTAAATAGATTTAATAATAACTTAATTAGTAAGTTAAGTGTACCAGGCCAAATTAAAAACAATGTAAATGAATTATATGAGGAGTTCTTTTCGATAGTGCGCACCGAGTTCAATAACACTTTGAAGAAGAAAACGAAAACTATTTGTCCAAATTTTTTGTTCAGTGACTGGGCAACTAAGGGTATTAGGAAATGTAGAGAAAAATTGTTTGAGCTGTATGGCCATAAGCCTTATATTAACTCTGAAACTTTTAATAAATACGTTGGTACCTACTCCAAAACGTTTAAAAATACTTGTAAGGTAGCTAAAGCCTTGTATATTAGCAACAAGATTAAATCAGCCGATAATAAAATAAAGACGGTTTGGAAAATTATTAACGACGAAACTAACCGGAATAAAAGACATAATAATGATTTTGCACTAGAGACTTCGCGTGGTCTCATAAGCGCTAACAAAGAGGTTGCTCAAGAATTTGTAAATTTCTTTACCAGTATCCCGCATAAAACTACTGAAACCTTAAATTCCTCGCCCTTACGTTCTATTGATTTATTAAAAGCAAACGTTTCATCCTGCCAGATTGAATTTAAATTCAAGCATATAAACCCCAAAATTGTAATAAAAGCTTTCAAGCAAATCAAGATCAAATTAACCGAAGATATATGGGGAATGTCTATCAAAGTATGTACCTCCATTATTGAGACCATAGCGCCGTACTTAGCCTTAATATTTAATTTGTGTGTGGATCAAGGAGTTTTCCCGGATCTAATGAAATACAGTAAGGTAATACCACTTTTCAAATCGGGGGACAGTAAGGATACCAATAATTATAGACCCGTATCCGTGTTACCGGTTTTCAGCAAGGTGTTTGAAAAGGTGATGCTGAACCAAATGCTCAATCATTTTAACACCAATAAAATATTACACGACCAACAATACGGTTTTACCAAGGGGCGTTGTACGACTGATGCCGGTGTCACCTTATTAAAACACATATTTGCGGCCTGGGAAGAGTCCCAAGACGCCATAGGAATTTTTTGTGACCTCTCCAAGGCTTTTGATTGCGTTGAACACGAAACCTTACTCTTAAAACTTGAGCATTACGGACTGGGAAAACTTGCGCTCAGTTTAGTAAAATCTTATTTAAATGATAGACAACAGCACGTTCAAATAAATGGTGTCAATTCAACTGGCTTAAAAGTAAAAATGGGTGTACCACAGGGCTCGATATTAGGTCCTTTCCTGTTTTTAGTATATATTAATGATCTGCCCCATTTGTTAAAAACTCAACCACAAATGGTGTTATTTGCTGACGATACGTCCTTGATTTTTAAAATTAATAGACGTGCATCAAATCTTGACGACGTAAATAACGCCCTACTGCAGATCCAAAATTGGTTCACTGCTAATAATTTAGTATTAAATGGGAAAAAAACGAAGTGCATAAGATTTTCTTTACCAAATGTCAAAAGTAGTAATTGTGAGATAGTATTGAATCAAGAGAAACTAGAATTCGTCGATAATACTGTTTTCCTAGGGATCACGCTCCCAGGGCGCCCTGCGGACTCTCCGTCCGCATTCCGGCCCATCGTGCTGCTCGACGAGGTCGGCAAGCTCTTTGAGAGAGTGATTGCGGGCCGCCTCGTCGGGCACCTGGTGAGGACGGGGCCGGATCTTGCGGACAGCCAGCTCGGTTTCCGCAAGGGGCGCTCGACGGTGGACGCCATCATGCGCGTGAGAGCCCTCACGACGGGGGACGCGGTGTCCCGGGGTGGGGTCGTCGTGGCGGTGTCACTCGACATCGCCAACGCGTTTAACACCCTGCCCTGGAGCACCATTGTGGAGGCACTCCGGTATCACCGGGTGCCGCCCTACCTCCGTCGAATAGTCGAGGCGTATCTGACGGAAAGAGCCGTCAGCTACCCCGGTCGCGATGGGGAGTGGAACCGGCGAGAGATGTCGTGCGGTGTCCCACAGGGATCGGTCCTGGGGCCGCCTCTGTGGAACATCGGGTACGACTGGGTGCTGCGCGCCGACCTCCCTGATGGCGTCAGCGTGGTTTGCTACGCTGACGACACGCTGGTCCTGGCGCAGGGGAGGTCGCATCAGGCGGCGGCCGACGCGATGACACGCGGGGTTGCGATAGTCGTGGAGAGGATCCGGCAGTTGGGTCTCGAGGTGGCATTGCACAAGTCCGAGGCCATGTCGTTTCATGGGCCCCGGAACGCGCCGCCATCGGGATCCCAACTAACGGTAGGAGGGGTTCACATCGGCGTCGGGATGACGATGAAATACCTGGGTCTCGTCCTCGACAGCCGGTGGAACTTCGTGGAGCATTTCCGACGTTTGGCCCCCAAACTGGAACGGGCCGGGGCCGCCTTCAAGCGGCTCTTGCCCAACCTGGGGGGGCCGAACGCCTCCTGCCGGAGGCTTTACGCGGGGGTCGTGCGGTCCATGGCCATATACGGGGCCCCGGTGTGGGCGCGTTCACTGCGGCGGCGAGCCGCCCACTACCTGAACGCGCCCCAGAAGGTGGTAGCCATAAGGGCTATCCGGGGCTACCGCACGATCTCTGGCGAGGCGGCAAGCCAGGATCGCCCAGAGGACACGGTGGAGCACACGGTGGAGGTCTGCCCCGCTTGGGCGGAGCACCGCCGTGTCCTCGTAGAGGCGATTGGCAGCGACGGCGACCTCTCGCGTCCGGCCCTGGTGCAAGCCATGGTCCGGGGCGAGAGGGAATGGGAGGCAGTCACCAGCTCCTTCTGCGAAGCAGTCATGCTAGCGAAGGAGGTGGCGGAACGGCTCAGGGAGAGAGCCTCCCGTCCCAGCCGCCGCGGGAGACGCTCCGGGCGTCGGGAGCCGCGTGACGACTCCCGGCCACCGTAGGCGCGGGCCTGCGGGCGGAGAGTAATGGGTAGCTCACCGCCCGATCAGGACCAGGCCCGTGCCGGACGGCGCGTACGTGTTCCACGCGCGCCTCAAAGAGATGTCAGCATCGAGGAGGGGCCCCTTAGGGCCGAAGCCTGCCGGGTCAGCGGGATCGTCCGAAAGGGTTACCGCTGGCCCGGAACATAAAGGGCTAAGGAAGGAACACGGGTGGGTTTTAGTCAGTAAGAGTCTGACACTCCCTTCCGCTCCACCCAGAGCGGGAGGAGTCATTTGATGATTTCCCATCCTCAAAAAAAAAAAAAAAAAAAAAGGGATCACGCTCGACTCAAGGCTTCAATGGGGTCCCCATTTAACATCCCTTGCAGGACGGCTAAGTTCAGCAGCATATGCTGTGAGAAAAATCCGTCAATTTACTGATGTTGATACCGCGAGACTGGTCTATTTTAGTTACTTTCATAGTATCATGTCGTACGGTATTTTACTATGGGGGCGGGCTGCAGACATCGAGTCTATTTTTATTCTGCAGAAAAGGGCCGTCAGAGCCATATACAACCTCCGCAGGCGTGACTCTCTAAGGGAACTGTTTAAAGATATTAACATCATGACGGTACCTTGTCAATATATCTATGAAAATATCATGTACGTAAGGAAAAATCTACATCTTTTTAGTAAAAGAGGTGAAAGACACAGTTATATCACTAGAAATAGGGACCAATTAGTTCAACCAGGTTTCAGGCTGGCTAAAGTAGACTCGTCTTTCATGGGCTACTGTTTAAAATGTTACAATAAAATACCTACCCACATACTTGAACTGAATAAAACGAAATTTAAATCTTGTATAAAACGCACACTATGCAGCCAGGCATATTATAAATTGGGGGATTACATCACTGACAAAAATGCTTGGCTAAACGCTGGTCCTGCTCCATAAGGACGCACAAATAAATTGATTAGCATTGAAAAACACTGTTGGAGCTGCTGAAGATTTTAAAATACTATTTTTGCATTATATAAATTCAATCACCTAGTATTGTATAATTGCATAGCACATGTGTGAGTACTATGTACATACTATAAAGCTTCCATTTACTGGGTACGCCTTTTATTGACTGAATGTGCCCTGGCAGCTGAGAGTATGTCACGCTCACTCAAATGTCTCGCTGATGGTGGCGCGTGTGTTGGATCATTTAGCTCCCTTCAAAATGGTTGAGCTGAATGGTGCTAATACATGCGTCATGTTCGTGAACGGGTGCCGTCAGTAGGGACTGGTCATCTCTTTGCTGCCATGGCTTATTTTAATTTAATACCTAAGTATTTGAATTGTTTTTATTTTTTTATTTCGTGTTTTCATTACGGACGCTTTTAACGTTCTGCATCGTTCTCACATGTATAATTTTTAACATGAATGATGTAAACAAGACTTTGTAACCATATTATTTTGATTTAAAAGAGTGTCCATGGAGTTTCTTGCCCGTTCTTCTCCATAGGTACCTACGCTTTGGAATGGGCAACTAGCTTCATCTTTCTGACTGACCGACCCCTTGACAATTCAAAAGTGCCTGTAATTGGTTTAATTGAAATAAATGCTTTGAGTTTGAGTTTGAGTTTGAGAATTAAAATAATCTTAGATAATAACCATGATCATGCACTTCAATCACAGACACATACACGCATTCACCCGCCCATACCCACATACACCTACACACACACCCATATCAATCAAATTCCACATAATATCACCTACTAGTTCACACACTCTCACAAACGCTTCTCACTCACGCATAGATCATTTGCTTATTGTATTATGGGTAATTTAAAGTTTTATACATTATACCATTTAAGTTAGTTTTAAGTCATTCAAAATTTAATTAATAGTACAACCAACCATACTTTTTGTTGGCATTTTATTGTTGCAATATCGAGGGAAAAGGCGCTGGAAACCGAAATACAGGCATTGCCTAGTTCGGTTGCAGTGGCTACATACACCTATAAGAAATGAATACTGCCAAACTACACACATCAAAAGTGTCTAGGGATCAAGCATTTTTATGCGGATTTCTTGAGATTGAGATGTGGCTTTGTAATAAATTTATGATTTTATAAATTTATATGGATCCTTTTTGGTGCATTTCATAATTTGAATCAGGAACTGTGAATCAAATTCGAGTAAAAGATGAAAATCAGCTGTCAATATTTTCCCTATAAAAACATACAACGCATTGAAGACATTATTAGTGCTACTGTTTCCCTACTACTGATTAAAACCAACGTTATTATGGAGCGGCGAAGTCATTTAAGCAGGGAAGAAATGCTCAGAGCCGTGGGAATGATAGAAGCTGGTTCCCGGCAACGTACTGTGGCTTTAGCTCTGAATACAAGTCAGAGTGTTATCAGTCGACTTTGGACACGTTACCGAAGCACTGGTACCGTGGCTGAGCGCCATGGAGGACGGTATCGCTGCACCACACGGAGACAAGACCGATACATTCAAATCTTAACTCGAAGAGCTCCAACAATAACCGCCATGATGTTAGCCGTGAGGCTTCATCACTCTTCAGGGAACTTAATTAGCGACCAAACAGTCAGAAACCGCTTGCATGAAGTGAACCTTCATTCCCGAAGACCGCTACGGGTACCACCTATAGCAATGCACAATCGTAGGATTCGATATCAATGGGCTCTTGAACACAGAAATTGGGCAGAAGAACAATGGCGTTTCGTGTGCTTTTCTGATGAGTCTCGTTTTGGTATGAGACCGGATACAAGACGTATACGACACTGGAGAACCCCTGGACGCCAACAGCGATTAAAATCCTGCCAGGAAGTCCATCCTTATAGTGGTGGAACCATCATGGTATGGGCGGGTATTTGGATCGGCGGAAGAACTGAGTTGATTTGGATCAGAGGCAACCTCAACGCTCAAATTTATGCTGAGACGATTGTATCAGACGTCATCGTTCCTCTACAAGTGCAAATCGGTCCCTTATTTCAGTTAATGCATGATAATGCACGACCGCACACCGTAAGAGTTGTAAGACAGACTCTCGCCGCAGCTAACATCAATGTCCTGCCCTGGCCTGCTCAGTCGCCAGACTTGAACCCGATTGAGCATGCATGGGATATGCTACAGAGAAGAGCTCTGCCGAATATGGAGGGTATCCAGTTGCAAGAAGACCTTTTTTTGTTGTTGCAACGAACATGGGTGGCCATTCCACAGCGTGATTTGGATGAACTCATTTTGAGTATGCCAAACCGATGTTCTTGTGTTGTTAGTGTTCGCGGTAGAAACACGGATTATTAATTGTTTAAGTTACCCAATAAAATTTTAAAGAAAACTGTTATTTCAGTCTTTTTTTCGAACTTTTGTGTTAGTGGTTCAAATGTCAAAAATCCCTTTATTAGGAAAATGGCAAATTTCTTTATTAATGCAAAGGTGACTTGGTTTATCGTTACTGTGACAAACGAAAACACTTTATTTGATGAATCCTTAAAGAAAATTTTAATTAATATCAATCAGGAGAAAAGTTATTGCAAAAATATATGTTGATCCCTAGACACTTTTGATGTATTTTTTCTCTAACCTATTATTAAGTTTTTTGAGAAATAAAATTTATTATTATAAAAAAAAAGTAATAGGTAAGTACTAGAAATAATAATTAACGAGGAACAAGTGGGTTTAAAAATTATATACTTGCTTCAATTTTTAACTCTTAGCGACATCTGTTGGATTAGTGTTAAATCAAAAAATTAATATCAATTACAAAAACTATTTTATTTTATTCAACAGTTTAATAAACACACTTAAAAATAGACGAGAAGAAAGGAACAGAAAAATACGTACAAAGGTGATGCTTACTTCCCATGAAATCCCTTTCAGCATACCTGCCATAGGAGAATAAAATAAGGTGAATAGGTAGTTGAGACCGCGAAAAAATGCTTACGAAGAGGACAGTGGACATACAGCAATTTTCTTACGTTTTTTGCAATTTGCAGGTCAGTGGCAGGTTGTATCTTGATCAAAATATAATTCGCGACCAGGTACTTCTACTACGAAACGGGTTTTCATTTACGCTACTGCAGCGCTTCAGGTATGTTCGCATGGGCGCACACGGACTGTTTTCATGCGACCATGCGAAAGCGCTGCGCGTCACTTGTGCGCAGAGTGCGGGCCAGCTCCTATACCGTTCTGAGTATGATAGGTTGGACTGTCCTTATGTGCGGCACTGCTGTGACAGACAAGTTAACTATAGTGTCGCTCGTAAGAGACAACTATAGTGTCGCTCGTAAGAGACTTCTGTAGTGAATTAGAGCAGATTATTTGTATTATTTTTGATTTGATTTATTTAATTTAATTTAATTATTTAATTTGTGTGTTGATGTTGTATTTATATTGTATTTATTCGTTGTTATTTATTGATATGTGTTTTTTGTATTTAAAGATGTTTTCTGATTATGGGTTTAATGTGGTACCGTACCTGAAATAAATGAAATTATTATTATTATTTAGAGTAAAGACAATAATAATTGAATAACAAAAATGTAAACTGTTTGAAATTAAAAGTAATATCTAATAATAAAATCGTTAAAATTGGTAAAGTTCATAAAACTCGTAAAAATAAAATTGACAAAATTGATTGTTTTATATGGCAGATTATGTCGGCTCGAATATTTTCAAAATCTTTTTGATGACTTAAAAGAAATTCTTTTAATTTCAATTTGAAAGTCGAGGAACTTTTACTAAACCATACGGGAGGAGGGATATTGTTCCAGCATTTAGTAGCTGCGTAGCGAAAACTGCCTCTAAAAGCCGCCGACTTGTGCTGTGGGATGGAAAGCTGTTGAGAAAATTTTCTTCCCTCACCGATTCTGTCTTCTTGTCCACGATAGTTTGTTATATAAGTAAGAAGGGGAGTGAGACTTATTAACACCAAACAGTAAGTTCGCCATGTGGAGTTTACGTCTAGCTTTCATTTTTAAAATGTTGAGCTCATTGAGGAAAGGCATAACATGTCCCCGAAAGGGAACATTAAAAGAGAAACGTACACAGGCGTTTTGAAGTCTTTGTATCATTCTTTCAGTTTTTGACAGAAGTCGTTGGCCATAGACCGTGTCCGCATAATTTAACTTCGATAAAACCAAAGACTCCACAAGTAAGACTCGCAATTCTTCACTAAGATAGGGACGGGCCTTGTATAATATCTTAAGTCTATAAAAGCAATTACGGATTGACTCGGACACGTGTTTGTGAAAACGAAGTTCCGTGTCCATGATAACACCTAGATTACGTGCTTCGTAGACTCGTTCGATAGGCTCTCTCATAACAGTCACACAGTTGGCACAAGGTTTAATTTTACTTAACCGGTTATTGGTTCCAAAAAGCATAAACTTGGTTTTTGAAGGGTTCAGGGCAAGCGTGTTGGCATTGGACCATTGCACTATGTTTTCAAGATCTGTATTAAGATCGTTTAGTGCTTGTTCATAGTCTTCCGGCTTAAATTATTATTATTATTATTAAATGATATATATATATATGATATATATATATTTGTGTGTATAAGTATCATCCGCATAAATATGGTATTGGCATTTATGTATGTTTTTAATTATAACGGCACAGTACAAAATAAACAATACTGGCCCAAGTATCGAGCCCTGTGGAACCCCCCTTCCTACTGAGCTATGTCCAGAGACAGCTGAACCGTCCGCCCGACGTATTTCAACGAATTGCGTACGATCGCCAAGATAGCTTTCAAAACATTTTATTGTGTCCTCGTCAAATCCATAAAAAGCTACCTTTGACAATATAATAGAGGAACATTATTAATTGCTCCACGGAAAAAAAAATATTCAAAATGTCTTGTAATCGATAAATAAAGTGCTTTAGGCGATATTTGTTGTTGAAGTTCACTAGACATTTTTGAAAATATTTCACTACACGGTGAAGGTAAATCATTAATCGATGGGAAATGTTGTTTGTAGATATTTACAAAACACTTTTTTCTGTTCGTTTAAATTAACATTTTTTTTCCGCGTTTTATAGTGATTAATTCTTTAAGATCGCTATGAAAATTATACTGTATTATAATTAAACTATGAAGCTCATATGATTAATCAGGAAAAGTGCAAATTGCTCATTATTATTTTTATTTTTATTTATTCATCAATCAAGTAACATAGACTCATACAATGTCAAAAGCAATACACTTAAAAACAAAAATAAAATAAAATAAAAACATTAAACATAAAATTTTATACATACATTATACATAGAAAAATTAAATCAAATTAAATGAATAAAAATTAAATTTGCCAATTGCCAGGTCATAAAATAAAAATAAAAACAAAATAAATAAGACAATAGTTAGAATTTTCTGACCGGCATTCGAACAGCAACATGCCTGTCACAACCATGCCGGATATAAGGGCAGTCCAGCCTGTTGGCAATCATTGCCAGGATGGTATTGGGGCTGGCCCGCACCCGGCGCACCAGGGACGCACACCGCTTGCGCATAGAAGCGTGGAAACAATCAGTGCGTGCAATCGCGAACATCCCTGATGCGCTACAGAAACGGGGCAGCCCCAACACCGCCCTGAATGCGTTATTGTACTGGACGCGGAGGGCACTGTATGCCCTTTCAGTATAGTCAACCCACAGGCTGCACGTGTACAAGGATGTGCAGTACCTACGCTCTGAAAAGCGTAACCTTAACACTAGCAGTACAACACGAGAACCTGCGGGCTATCATATTGACTCGTATCGACAGCACCCTCCGCTCCCGCTCCATATCAGCATGGTCTTTCAGGTTCATTCTTTCAGGTCATTGTTTATGTGCATTTACGAAGCTAGTTGCTAGTTGCGGACGGTTACTAGTAACTTATTAATATAATCATTATTATTAGTGTGCTTATAAATCGTAATTAAAAATATCCGTAAAATATACATGTATTGTATAACTACATCAATATATCATGATAATTATCGTGTTTACTTATACACAAGACACGGTCGTTTTATTTCTCAGGAACTATCCAACTGATCAAGTGTGTGTTTGTTTTACTTGAGGTACCTTTTAGGTACAATTTTTTGGTGTAATTATATTTTATGAGTAATGGTTAAATAATAAAATATTACAGAACACCCGCCATCTTGATGTCGATATGGCGGGTGTACCTTAATTTCGAAATAATTTTGTTCTGAAGGTGGTACAAATTTTTTAGAGCTAGGTACTAAATAGTACTATTTAGGTATACATTTTTTTGGTAATTGGTATGATTTAATTCGCTATGGTACACCCGCCATTTTCACTCTCACGTGTATAAGTCCTTTTGATTTTCATCTCAAAATCATTTTTCCAATCGGGTAACTTTGTCACTCGAATTGGACATGTAAATTATTATTTAAATTTTGTTTTTTTTTTAAGCAATTGTGTAATTAATGCAGTAGAAAAGTTTATCCCTGCAATTTGGCCAATATACCTATATTTGTCATCTGTAGTAACTGTCATATCAAACAAATAGCTGTCAACATGTTATAGAGACGCATTTTTTTACTTTTTCATACAAATATACGTTGGTAGTAAGCGGCATAGAGCATGTAAGCGGTAAAGCCTCCCATCGATAGATAGCGTGGGCCGGTAAGATTCCTAGATTATTGGGACGTTAAAACCACAGATGTAGAGGATGTTGTCACCGTTTCCGGCACAAAAAGTCCAGTTGTTGACAAGGATTTATTGTTTCACAACGTACACGAATATATAAGACGAATCCACGCAACCTTTTCTCAGAAGGGATTTTAGATTTTAGTATTTTTAGAGAGTAGAGAGGTGTGAGTGAGAAAACTGGGAAGCGTTCATATGATTCGTTTCATTCCTTAGCGCGGGCACATAGAGTGACGAGTGTTTTGTTTTTTTTTTTTTTTAGGGTTCCGTACCCAAAGGGTAAAAACGGGACTCTATTACTAAGACTTCGCTGTCTGTCCGTCCGTCCGTCTGTCTATCACCAGGCTGTATCTCAAGAACCGCGATAGCTAGACATTTGAAGTTTTCACAAATTATGTACTTCTGTTGCCGCTATAACAAATAAAATAAATATTTAAGGGGGGCTCCCATACAACAACCGTGTTTATTGTTGGGTACCCACAAAAAGGAAACTTCAACTCCTTTTTGAAGGTAATTGTATATTAATTGCCTTACATTATATAAAATATAGTTACTTATAAAATGAACATCATATCTTTCAAGACTTTGAATTAAGCTGAGTCTGTCAAAATCAAAAAATATTTCGACGGCGAAGTGCCAATACCTCCTAAGTGACAAAGTCAAAAATGTACACAAACTGAAAAAAACGTTCAAAAATAGACACGTTGCGTTGGTTTAGTTCGGAGGTACATATTTCAAAATTTTAATTGAATGCTGTTGCAACTAAAAATACACTTAGGCGATTCACTAAAACATGCGAATAACGCTTTTAAATTCAAAACGATAAAAAACTAAATTTTTCAAAAAAATGTCACTTTGGAGGTATTGTCACTTCGCCGTCGATTTATAGTTATTTACATTGCCAATACGCTTATGAGCTTCAAAGACTGCATTATGCCTCTGCTGTGAATATGCTACAGGTATTATTAAGAACAAAGCTTTGAGCAAATCTTATCTGGGCATCATAAACTGTACTTCTAACATGTGACTCTCCTTTACTACCTGAAGTATAAAGTTTATAGTAACCCTTATTATCTTCTAAATATGCATATAATTCATTATTATTAGATATTTTGATGATATTAACTTTATTTATCAAAACCTTAAAAGGTTTTAAATAATAAGGCCAAAGATGATTTTGTTGAACATTTCGGAATTGATTTTGCAGGTGTAGAAGAATAAATAATAGGTCATTTGGGAAAATTATGACCACTACCTGTTGTCGGTGGCAGATTGCAGAATTATAGGACAAGGTACGGTTTTCTTTATTATCTGCTGATTGTTGGAAGATAGTAGTCTAATACAATATCTTTCTATTAGTAACAGTCGCCTAAGTGTAAGAGGCATTATTACTGTTTCAACCGCCATGGCTCATAGAGGGGTAGAACATATAGCTCCAGATATTACTCTCAAAGCTTTGTTCTGGACTACATCTAACTTATTTACATGTTTACTGTCTAAATATGCTATACAACTATAAACAAAGTGACTTTTTACAAGGACTTGACAGAATACAAAGAGTCAGAAGGTCTGCACCCCGTGAAACTCCAGCTAAACATTTAATTATATTTAAACCTTTCACAGTACTTTTTAATAAGTAATAGATGTGTGGTTTAAATGATAATTTTTTATCAATAATAACTCCTAAAAATTTATGTTGATCAACTACAGGATTTTTTTGATTATTGAACACTATTTCAGAATTAGGAAAGTCTGCTGATTATCATGGCATAGCACTGCTCTTACTTGGGTTAAATTTTAGTTTAAGTTTTTCATTGAATAAATTTGCAAATCATTTAAAGTCAAATTAACATTTTGAATTGCAGAATCAACATTGTATTTACACTGTACAACACCAGCACCCTAATTGCGTAACACACTATCAATCGGAATCTGAATCATTTTGAAGCCAATTGCTAATACAGTGCTTCATAAGTTTGAAAAATTTGTCTGCTCAACACGCAAATAACGCAATGAATGTTATTGAACAGCCAAAATGAAACCGATTCCGATGATAATGTGTTACGCAATTGCCCTGCAGGTCATCGGCAAATTGTAGAAAAACACGACTATTATTTACATATTTACAAAGGGCATTGCCAAGGTTTCCTACAAGGCTCGGTCAGAACCGACAAAGATGATCTATGTTTAATAAAAAAGGAAAATTATTATAGAATTTGATAGTATAATTAGTTTTCTATTAGAAGTACACCATAAAAAGTTATAGCTCTTTAAAGTTGACCACTTAATACTTCTGATTTTAACAATAACATGAAATAAACTAATGATTAATTAAATTAATGACTTTTAGCACACTATCCTTGCATCTTAAATATATATTTTATAGTAAAATATACACATAACATACCTACAAGATTTTAGAATACTTAGGTACTTATGTAAAATAACCACATGTATACTTTTTACAATTTATTATTCTTCAAACAGTACAGTCTGCGTCAGGGAAATAGAACATCATCATAATGTATTTAATTAATAAATCGTCTAAAAACTGGGGTGGAGGGGTTATTTGTTTAATGTCTTGCCCTACCGTGGTATGTACCATAGTATTTTAATATACGGTTCTTCGCCCAACTATGCAATTACAACAATATTGTTAATTTCCTCTCTCCAACTTTCGTTTTATTAATTAAGATATAAACATAATATATTTTTCGACTTATGTGTCTGCTTTGAATTTTGCCTCTAAGAAGCCAGTGATTTTGGGAGAGTGTCAATTCATCCCGTAGGTTGCTAAGATGAGCCTCACTAACTTCATTAATACCTTTAGGAACTATTGTGCCGAATATGCTCGCCGTAATAAGACCGTGCTTGTTTTATTTGGTAAGTACCACGAGCAATTAATATCAAATCGTTTCAACAGCCAAGGTAGTCGTAGGTGGTTGAAAAATCGGGAGTCCAAAAAACACAGCATTAAACAAAACAAAACTCGGAAAAACACAAACACACACGCGCGGGAGATGTGAGAAGTCAAACTTTTTGACAATGACAGTCCGTCAAGTGTTGCCAGTACTATAATAATTAGGAATAAACTATTCTAAACGTTATCGATAATCGAATTAAATTCTTTTTAATTATTACATTACTATAAAATATATATTCAAAAATATAAATAAATGCTAAATATTATAAGAATTACGAGGTATGACTTATGTAAACCATTAACACTTTTTCTTAAGAGATTGGTGGTTGGTGGTAGAAATCTAGCTTAGAAAGATGATGATTATAATTTTCTAAATATTATGTACCTATTACTGTCGTAAATCATTTATTTTGATCAAGATACAACCTGACACTGACCTGCAAACTGCAAAAAACTGAAAATTTTAATTTCGCGGTCTCAACTACCCATTCCCTTAAAAATGAAGCATAAAAATAACTGGGAGTGATTCGATATTTTTCTCTTAAATAATATAAATTACTCTTATTGGTTTTAACTATCGATAAAGTTTAAAAAAGTATTTCTTTATCGAAGGATATAATCTCGTCGTTGCTATCAACGCTAAAATGGCGAAAATCAAATGTCTTCATTCTGTCATCGATAGTATGCAGTCCAGTGTAGTATAATGTCAGTGTTGTGTGTATTTAACAAAAAGAAATATGCAGTACATAAGTATAATTATGGTCTAAATAATTATCATTTTGTATTCTAAAATACTTTCGGTGACATGTATTCGTATTTAGTAACATTTTAGGTTCAACTTTTTTTTCTGTGGTATTATTAAAACATACTATTTGGCATATTGGTAACACAGGTTATAGAAACTAAACGTAAGCTGAATCTTACGTTCCCGGTACGATTCAGCTTACGTTTAGTTTCTAGTTTGCTTACGAAAATAGTAGAATGACTTTATGTAACTATCGAACGGCGATCGAAATCGAACTGTTGCTAAAACGCAATTTATCGTGGAACCTTGCAAATTAGTTAACAAAATTCACAAACAACAAAACAAAACAAACAACAAAAAAAAATTCTTCAATAATCGCAATGGATCCACTGCTGAATCACAGCTTTTAAGCATTTTCACATTCTACTAATGAACAACGACTCAACAGCAGCGGTTGTTGTAGTTTAAGCCAACGTTCGATCGAAACAATTTCAAAATCTCTGATAACAAAATCGAACATGAGCGTGACGTTTAGTCACAATACATTCTGCTATGATTTTGACATTTCTTAGAATCGAATCAAAGCTGAACTTCAGCGGTTCATCTGTCAAAATTAGAGGTTAAACCTCAGAGTACTTTTACTTTATGGGTTGAATAAAAATGAGTAAAGTGCAAAATTTACCGCATCGATCTAGGGGGCCGATTCTACAAACAAAATTTTTCAAAAATCGGCTGATATGTTTTTCACATTCTACTAATCAACAACGTTTCAACTTCGGTTACGTTTTAGTTTAAGCCAACGGTCGATCGAAACGATTTCTATTCATATACATAAGCGTGACGTTTAATACCTACGTTAGTACTTACCCACAATTAGGTTTAGTCACATTCTACTATTTTGACACTTGTTAGAATCGAATCAAAGCGGAACTTCAGCGGCTCATCTGTCAAAATTCACGGTTGAACATAAGTTGGTAAAAAGTGCAACTTCTACCGCATCAATCTAAGATTGCTTTCGTTTCCTTCCATAGAAATATGATGTTTTATATGGATTTCATTGAATTTGCCCACGAGGTTGACATCGGGCCCTCTGCTTTGTACCTTTTGATGCAATTCTAGGTCCATGTAAAATGTTATTGAATTTAACATAAAAAGTTCTATTAGTTAAAAATACATTAATCCATTTACACAATAAACCAGGAATACCCAATCCGGATAATATTTGTACAAGAATGTCGAACATGTCAAATGCACCTCGAACATCTAAAAAGTCACTACACTCTTATATTGTTTTGCATTTTTCAGATCTGAAATGAGTGAAGTGAAGCTGTCTGCACAACTACTTCGACCACGTCTGGCGGCTCGACGCTTGCGTGCGCGTTCCGCGCGGCATCAGGTCGGCAACGGTCATATACCACAATAGGCCCGCCGCCGCAGGGTGCGGGTAATTTTCACCGTCAGTGCGATAAGGTCGGTGGTCGAAAAGGGCCCGCCACGAAGTTTTAATGCCAAATACCTACATTTGTAACCACGAGCCGAAATCTATATTTGTCTCTGTTGAACTCCTAAAATACCGAAGATAATCATTCCGCACCAGCGAGAAAGATATAGTTTTGACCGTGCGCACAGTATCGCAAGCACCGTATCGGGACGATTTTGTGTGATCCGCAGTGAAATTGTTAATGGTTGAATTTTCTGGATAGTCTTTTTTAAATTTGGTTTAAGAGCGTTTACGCCGTACGGCATTTCATACAAACTTTCAAGCCCTTATTTTTCGAAACGAATGAACCGATTTTAATGAAACTTCATACACATAAGCAGGATAGAAAGGTCTAAAAAGTTAGTAGAAAACATTTTCGAAAAATAGTGTTACAGCCAAATTAGACCGATTTAAATTTTCCATAGAAACAGAAATTTCCAATTATCTTTTTTTAAATAAGACATTTCGAAAATGTTCTCTACTAACTTTTTAGACCTTTGTATCCTGCTTAAGCGTATGAAGTTTCATTAAAATCGGTTCATTAATTTCGAAAAATAAGGACTTATAAGTTTGTATGAAATGCCGGACGGCGTAAACGCTCTTAAAATAAGGAAAAAATTTATCCACACCGCCGCTGACTAATACTTGGTCATTATTTTGGTCCTGAGGGTCCATTTTCCTAGCCCGTTTGTCCGAAGTACCCAGGCCTTTAGGCTTTAATGGCCGGGGAATTTCACCCCCGGCCTCTTCTCCCAACATTTTACCACTATTTACAATCAATATTTACACATTGAAATATAATTAAACAATAAACTATAAACTTTTAACATACCTATAATATAAAATTTAAACATTGAAAAATTTGCGCCTTTTCGGTTCAAATTCCCGCCAAAGAATCCCATTTGTATATAAAGGTCAGTGGACACAGTCTAAATCCTTCTTATTCTGTTTATGAAATATCTTTTAAATTGGTCCAATATTGGAGAAGAAAATAGGCGAGAGTCAAACCTCAAATAGGCGTGACGACAGTATTAAATAATCAAAGATTTAATGATGTTAGGCGAAAATACTTATAAAAAGGATTTAAAACACTGATTTAGTTTTGTTTAAAAACTTGAGATTAATCGGATTTTCACTAAAATAAAACATTAAAATACTGCAGTCGGCCATTTATGTAAACATCACTGTGGTTTGTTGTGACTACTACCGATTAAGCATTTGGTTCGATTTTTTATTAGTTTAAGTGTAATTTATCTAGTCCACTCGACTCTACAACACAAATGTATAAGTATGGAAACAGGCTTAGTAAAATACAGTCATTCATTTTGTACAGTCTTCAACTGTTCATAACATTTTGCTGACGCTGCGGAATGAACGCGCGTCAGTTTGCTTAGGTATTTAAGTCATATTTCACCTAATTAACAAGCATTGTGATTTAGCTAATAACTGAGTAAACAACCTAGAGAAAGGAATCGCCAACTGTGCATTATTGTACATAACTTGGGTTCATTAAACTTATTTAAGTGCCAGCAACCTCGTGATCTTTCCTCTACATACTCCAACAATAACATCAACAACTCTGCAAGTGTACGAACCGTACATTTAATGGTCCTTCGAGCCGGATTCTTGGTGCTTGTGTCTCTTTACGGTAGCGAATCGGTCTAGCTGGTCTCCCAGAAGAGGGTTGCCCCAGTTAGATTGAGAAGGCGCACAATACTGTAATCGAGGTGCAGGGGTACCGAGTTCCATTGACCATTTCGAATCGAGGATCCAAGATTTGAAGTGAGAAGACTATCAGCAACTAAGAAGTCTTCGTGTCAACGAACCAAGCAACGCTCTTCTGGCGTCGTAAACTACGCGACTAAGAGCTATCATAACAAACGACTACTGGAAGAAAACTGCAAACTGCTGTCTTCTAGTAGCTGCAACTAAGCAACGCTCAACGGTCGCCGTCAACTACGTGACTACGGGCTATACAAACAAACAACTACTAGAGGAAAACTTCACACTGCTGTCTTCTAGTAGCTGCAACTAACGCAACGCTCAGCGGTCGCCATCAACTAAGAGACTACGAGCTAAATATCATCATCGACATGGACAAACTGGAACTGCAGTCAACATGTTTTGAAAACATCAAGACCTTGTGTGTCAACTATCGCAAGGACTCATCAGCCCGCAAAACTGCGGACTACCTGAACAAGCGCTTGTCATCGCTAGAAAACCAATGGCAGGATTTCGACAGCAGACATGCCCTTTTAGTTCAAGAACTAGAAGATAAAACGATAGACTATTTTGTGAGTAACATCCACGGAAAAACGGAAGAAATGTGCCTCAAAATAAAAACAGACATTATCAACAAACTGTCAGAGTTGAAAGAACAACAACAGAAGGTGAAGTTCGATTTAACCGGGACGTCAGCAGATGCCAACCAACATAGTGACGGTGATGACGGAATCCAGCTTTTACTCAACAAACAAGAATGTAATTTTAATGCGATTCATCGTGTTATGACAAAGATAAACAGCGCATCGAGCGCTGAAAAATGGGAACTGGATGATCACCTTCACACTCTAAATTCAAAATGGGAGCCTATCGACAAACTGCATTGGGAAATCGATTTCCAATTAAAAGGAACGAATGAAAAATACTACAATGTGTTTGCGGACGTCGAACAAAAATATGATGAGATAAAAAAGCGTCTCAACTCTAAAATTTGGACCACCGCCCACTACTCGAACTCGGCTCCTAAGATCGAAGTTCCCGAATTTTCCGGCAACTACAGTCAGTGGATCTCGTTCAAAGATCTGTTTTTGGAGACTATTCACAAGAACCCCATGATAAATAACGCGCAAAAAATGCAACACCTTAAAACCAAACTGCGAGGTGAAGCTGAGCGCTTGGTACAACACTTAAGCGTTAGAGCCGATAACTACAACTCCTGTTGGGATATCCTCAATCAGCGTTACGACAATCGTCGTTTGCAGTTCACATCATTCATGAACAGCATGCTGAATCTTCCGGTCATACAGAACCCGGACTCATACAACTTAAAGAAAATGCATGATGTCATCACGGAATGCTTAAACGGGATATCGAATATCGGTATTGAAACAACATCGTGGGGTCCGATTATCGTGCACATTATGTCACAGAAACTAGACTCCAAAACATTGAGCGAGTATATGAAAGAAATACAAGATCACCGGGAACTTCAGAATTTACAGGATTTTCTGTATTTTCTTGAAACTCAATTCATGGCCTATGAAACAATGAAGTCTGCAAAAAAGGGAGTCTCAACCACTTCGACAGAAAAGCCAACAAACTCGAAAGTTAACAATCAAAAACGGACGAAGAAGTCAAATTTCAAAACCTACAACTTTTATGCAACACAACGAAAATGCCCACATTGCAACGGAAGTCATGTGTTAATGAACTGTAACCAATTCCGAGACATGGACATTGGCCAAAGACATAACACAGTTTCAAAACTGCAGCTATGCAAAAATTGCTTATTCAGTCACGGTAACGAAGAATGCAAATCAACAAAAACTTGCCAAGAGTGTAATTTAAAACACCACACATTATTGCATAATCCAGAAAAGAAAAACATAACATCTAACCGAAAAAGCAACCATGACCAAGCTTCTCCGTCGACATCTCAACAAAACTCGTCTAACCACGTAAATACAAGAAACATGGAAGTCTTGCTAACTACAGTCCAACTTAGAGTCAAAACAATTGATGGGACGTATGTAAAACTACGGGCACTTCTCGATCAAGGTTCGCAGGTGAACTTAATCACAGAAAACGCTGCTCAAATGCTACGACTTCCTCGGTTAAACGTCAACGCATGCGTAACCGGAATTGGAACGGTGTCGGGAGATTGCAGGGGAAAACTGAACCTCACCTGTACATCAATTCACTCTGATTACTGTTTCACAACACAGGCGCTTATTATGAAGAAACTAACAAATAATCTTCCAACTACAACGATTGAGAAAATTGAATGGCCACATTTGAAGAACCTAAAACTCGCGGACCCAGAATACAATATTTCTAACAAAGTTGATCTCCTGCTAGGGGCTGACGTATATTCAGAGATAATTTTGGATGGCGTACTGAAAGGCAGCAACCAATCCCCCGTGGCACAACAAACGCAAATAGGATGGATTTTATGCGGAAAAATGAACACATTCAACTGCAACGTAGCGTTGATCAACTTGGAGGAAGTAACCAAATTTTGGGAAACGGAAGATATTCAACTCGCAAAGTACATGTCTAAGGACGAAAAATGCGAAGAGTTCTACACGGAAACCGTAAAACGCTTGCAAGACGGAACATACGTCGTCAAAATGCCACTTTCTCCTAATTTTGAAGAAAGGCTGGGAAAATCAAAATCAGTGGCCGTATCACAGTTTCTACAAATGGAAAAACGACTGCAAAAGAATAAGAAACTTTCGGCCATGTACAAGCAATTCATTGGTGAATACATTGAACTCGGCCATATGAAACCGTCGTCTCATATTCCATCTAAGTGTTGCTATCTCCCGCATCACGGAGTTTTAAGGGAAAACTCCACCACCACAAAATTGAGAGTTGTATTTAACGCATCGCAAAAAACTTCAACTGGCTACAGCCTAAACAGCCTTATGGAAAAAGGTGCTAATTTACAACAAGATATACAGGGTCTTATCCTAAAGTGGCGGACGTATAAATACGTCTTCACTGCTGACATCGAGAAGATGTATCGCTGTATATGGATGTCAGAAGAACAACAAGATCTTCAGAGAATCGTCTGGCGAGATTTGCCAGATGAGCCCCTACGCGACTTTCAGCTTTGCACAGTCACATACGGAACAAAATGTGCTCCTTGGCTTGCCATGCGCACTTTAAAACAGCTTGCTACTGACGATGCACACAAGTATCCAGTAGCGGCCAAAATACTGCAGACAGAGTGTTATGTCGATGACGTCATAAGTGGCCACAACTGCGTTAAGGAAGCCCAACATCTGCAAGAATCTCTCATACACCTTTTGAGAGGAGGGGGAATGAACTTGCGGAAATGGTCAAGTAATCATCGCGCTTTACTTGAAAACCTAAGCGAAGAACAGATTTCCAGACAAAACACCTTTGACTTCAAATCTGAAGAAACTTCTAAAACATTGGGACTAGGTTGGAACCATACAAGCGATACCTTCTACTTTAACTGGCCGGTGAAACAAACTAAACGGCTAACGAAGAGATCGTTACTCTCAGAGATTTCCAAATTCTATGACCCACTAGGCTGGCTGTCTCCAGTGACAGTCAAAGCCAAACTGCTGTTCCAGAAACTCTGGGTCGGTAAACTTAGCTGGGATGACGAAGTGCCTAGCGACATAAAAACAGAATGGATAAAGCTTAATACAGATATGACCTACATTAAAAACTTGAAGATAAATCGATGGATAGGTGATACGCAGCAACGCGTAGAATTACTCGGTTTCTGTGACGCAAGCGAAAAAGCTTACGCTTGTGTGATATACAGTCGGGTATGGAATGAACATGGACTGCCCATAACAACATTACTCGTTGCAAAAACAAAGGTGGCACCAGTTAAGCAGAAAACTACATTGCCCAGACTGGAACTCTGCGGCGCCGTCCTATTGGCAGATCTAATGGAAAAAACAAAGGAAGTACTATCTGATTTCACCATTTCTGTGCAGGCTTGGTCTGATTCTCAAGTTGTTTTAGCATGGATTCAGGGTGACTCAACAAGATGGGAACCATACGTCGCCAACAGAGTTACGAAAATCAAACGCATCATCTCTGCAACTCAATGGGAGTACGTGAAGTCCGAAGAAAATCCCGCCGATTGCGCGTCAAGAGGACTACTGCCAAGCAAACTTATGGGCTTCAACTTATGGTGGCAAGGGCCAGAAATTCTAACGAAATTAGAAACATCTAAAAATATACCAGGCTCATTCCGAACAAACATCGGTTGCGCAAATCATGTTGAAACAAAAATAGCAAAACAAGAAGATCAGCAAAATTTTATGAGTGACTTGTTGAACAATTACAGTTCAATGACACGAATAATACGCGTCGTCGCATGGATACAACGCTTTATAGCAAACATGCGATATAAAACGAAATGCGAAACCGCGTACCTAACAACAAGCGAACTAAGTGCAGCGGATAGAAGTATCGTCAGCTATGTGCAACGTGTAGCCGTTGCAGTTCAGTTCCGAATATATCAGCTCAACCGAAACGAAGACATATCAAGAAAAAGCCCAATCTTTAAACTAAATCCCTATTTGGATGACAAGGGTATTATTCGGGTCGGAGGTCGTCTCAAGAATTCTAACCTGCCTCTTGCGATGAAAAATCCGGTTATCATAGCACATGGGGGACGACATACTCAACTTTTGATAGAACAAGCACATTCAAGCACGTTACACGGAGGAGCTAGACTTACGTTGATGTACTTAAGACAGAAGTACTGGATTGTTGGAGGGAACAGAGCAGTCAAAACTGTACTCCAGAAATGTGTTCGCTGTCATCGCTTTAGTAGAACAGACAGTCATCAACTGATGGGAGATTTACCCCGACAGAGAATTACACCGTGCCGGCCATTCACACATACCGGTGTTGACTTCTCGGGGCACGTAGACGTCAAACATAACAAGGGTAGAGGCGTCAAAACATCAAAGGGCTATATAGCAATATTCATATGCATGGCCACAAAAGCCGTCCATATTGAGTTGGTGTCGGACCTGAGCACTGAGACCTTTATAGCAGCATTCCAAAGGCTGTGCGCGAGGCGCGGTACACCGAAGCACATGTACTCAGACTGCGGCACTAACTTTGTTGGCGCTGCAAGGGTACTTCGTGAAGAATTTGAACTATTCAAACAAGTACTAAAACCAGAAGTGTTCAGCGAGTTGGCGAAACTAGAGGTCGAGTGGCATTTTAATGCTCCAGCTTGGCCTAGTGCAGGTGGCCTTTGGGAAGCTGCCGTGAAATCAATGAAGCACCATCTGCGACGAGTATTGGGTGACCAGAAACTAACCTATGAGGAGTTTGCTACACTCTTGGCCAAGATAGAAGCGTGCTTAAACTCAAGGCCGCTGTGTCCTCTTACAGAGGATCCGGAAGAGTTTTACAACTGCCTGACTCCTGGACATTTCCTCACAGGGAGCCCCATACTATCATTGCCGCTCTCAGATTACAGCGATGCAAATAACATTGACTTACGTCGCAGGTGGCAACTTTGCGAACATATGTTTCATCAGTACTGGAGAAATTGGTCCAACGAATATTTAACTACACTGCAAACTCGCAGTAAGTGGAATAGGCCGAAAAAGAATATCAAGGAGGGCGACATAGTACTGATAAAGGAAGATAATTTGCCCCCGGGAAAATGGGCTATGGGACGTGTTATGGAAACCCACCCTGGATCTGATGGCTACGTTCGGGTCACAACTATCAAAACACAAACGGGAACCATCAAGCGCCCCGTAGTCAAACTGTCACCATTGCCTTTGGACACTGAAATTCAAGGGGAAACAGATAACGATAAAAGCAAAACATCAAAACAACGAGTAAATGGAAATAAACTTCTTTCCACCTTACTCCTAACAACATTAGCATTGTTTGCATGTATATCGGGAGCCTATGGGGCCATTGACACTGATCGCATCGCGCCAGGCACTCAAATTACAAGTTTGAATCCAGAACGGCCTGTTTACTATGACACGGTCGGTAAAATGCAAGTTGTACATGATGAATGGACATTAATTATGTACTATAATTTAACTAACTACTGGGAAGGAATACATAGAACTGAAGCTTTCTTCGAGAATGTAAAGAAAGCATGCTACCAGACAGAGATACAACATTGCCGAACTACTATGGAACAACTGAGCCAAACATCATCCAAGTACATCGCTGTCAACCTTAACAAGGGCATGCACATCCTACTTACTGAAAACGATTTCAAACAATGCGTACAACAAAGGTCAAACAACTTTTTATGCAAAAATAACTTACCATCTTACGACTTGCATAGCAACAAAGCATCGTGTGACGCAAAACTGCTGTCGCATCAAAACACTTCGCCTTGTGACCTAGAGCCTACCGTATGCAAGGACGTATGGATTGAGTTACACCCATCGAACAGCTGGCTAGCAGTTTGCTGCGATACGTGTTTATTACGGACAATTTGTAGTAATGACATCACAACTTACACCATAACGTCACCAAGCTTAGTGACGTTATCGCAAGGATGCGTACTGCAGTCTAAAGACTTAACAATCTACGCCCATCGTCAGTATAACAGCCGCATAAAAATGGACTACGAGTTGACAGCTCCTACTTTAGACACATCCATAAACAAAATCGTAAACTTAACGTATCACTACGCGCCAAACTTGCTTCAATCATCTTTTACAAGCCTTGAAATAGCTAAGATTGAAGACAAGATTAAAACACAAAGGGAAAATGAAGCTCAACAGACAACAGTTACAATACGCGACATTCATCAATATGTCGTCTGCTATCTTCTGTTGACATCGGCAATCATTGCTGTGCTTGTGGCGGTTGGGAGGAAGCGTTGTCTCCACTGTTTCAAAAACATATCAAGAAACTCAACCACTAGACAACGGAATGAGGATATCGAGCTTCAAACCATCTGTCAAGGGAACCACAGTCAGAAGGAAACTGTTGAAACATCATCGCGGAGCAAGGACGGCAGCGTGGAGCCTCAGCCTGAGACATCTCGCCGAAGCAACACCGCAACTAGGAACATTGCGTTCAACTTTGATAACTAAGGTCAATGGGGCGAAGACCGGCATACTTCATTAAAAATTTACTTCATTAGCCAAATTTGGCCATCTCTATAATGTTTTAGACAAGTTTGATTATATTGGGTGATCAAACATTTAGTTGACTATTAATAGAAACTGTCGGATTTACTTATACGTTATCAGTTTATAAACTAGACACTAGTTTTGAAAAAATGGTAAAATAGACGGATTTCACTGCCATGTCGGATAAAACCGTCTAATGTGAAAAAAACGTAGAAATCGACGGTTTACATGAATATAGAAATTGGGTACGCGTGTGTCTTTCAACAGCAGTTCAATGTGTGCTGTCGATATTTTTATTAAAGCTTCCAATCGGCATACATTGCAAAAAGAAGCGTTTGTCGGGTAAGTTCGGCATACTTCGCGATTCAGGGGTAAAAAACAATTTCATCACTTTAAAAAAATGCATTTGTTGATAAACCAACTTCTATTTAGGTACCTACTTAATATAATAAATAATATTTTCAGGTAGAAATTTAGAAAATATAAATCACGAAAGTTTATTTAATTAACGAAAGTAAGAAAAAATGAGACGCAATTCGTATTTAAATATACTGACAAAGGTAAACAATTATTAAAAAAAAAATTGAGGTAGCCTAATTATTATTATTATTTATTATATTTTTACAGAAAGCTTACAGTCTAATAAAACAATTAAAAACCATTCGTAGACAGGAAAATTTTGAACTTCAAAAGTAGTAAGTAGTAGTAGTAGTCAAAAGTATAATTGCTTCTAGTATAGCTCTTCTTGTATAGCTTCTCTCAATTTCTACTTAGAGTATGATCCTCTATTGGATTTTCTTTGGTACTTAAATTGCCCTATAGAATTACCTGAAAAAAGCAATAAAACGTAATATTGAAGAATAAACTAACG
This sequence comes from Mesoligia furuncula, assembly GCA_916614155.1. NCBI lineage: Eukaryota > Metazoa > Arthropoda > Insecta > Lepidoptera > Noctuidae > Mesoligia > Mesoligia furuncula. Next base: position 29,775,140 of record OU744803.1, read on the forward strand.
AGGGGTCATCCAAAAGGAATTTTCAAGTGTAGTCGGGCCTAGACAAATGGTTCACACAGGAAGCTCAAAATTTTTTTTCGTTTAAGAGCGTTTACTACGTATGGCATTTCATACAAACTTTCAAGCCCTTGTTTTTCGAAATGAATAAATCGATTTTAATGAAACTTCATACGCCTAAGCAGGATACAAAGGTCTAAAAAAATACTTAAGAACATTTTCAAAAAATAGTGTTACAGCCTAATTAGACCAATTTAAAATTTTCCATAGAAACAGAGATTTCCAGTTATCTTTTTATAAATAAGATATTTCGAAAATGTTCTTAAGCAACTTCTTAGACCTTTGTATCCTGCTTATGCGTATCAAGTTTAATTAAAATCGGTTCATTCATTTCGAAAAACAAGGGCTTGAAAGTTAGTATGAAATGCCATACCTGGTATACGCTCATATTAATATTTTTTCTATATTGAACTTTCACACATGTCAAGTTACTAGTAAACTGTCAAATATCGTAGAAAGCAGTAGTTTTAGTCAATAGGAATCAGTTACCTATTAGATAGTTTAATTTTGAAAATGTGTTTAGTATTAAAAGGTTTATGATATCTGGAATCGGCGAAGACCGGCGTATGCCGATCTTCGCCTCCAAGAAGTAGACGGACTTCTCCACTATTGAAATTTGAAGTTACGTTTTTTTCATCAGATGTAATTTCGTGAAAAACGTGTTTTATTCAATTCTAAAATAATAGTTAGGTAAATATATTAATCATTAATGAACTTACCTACACAAATACTTAGAAAACTCTTAAAATACCACTTAAAAAATTTTTTTTCGACAGCGTGTACTGGTCGTAATTGAAGTTGGTAACCCGACTAAATTTGAAATGTAATTTTTTCTTTATGAGTGTTATAGAGCGCCACCGTTGTCAAAAAATAGAAACTAAAACAGTTTGACGTTTATATATTTTGGGTTGCCATCTTTGTAAGTATTCAGAATCCCTCGTATTTCTTACTGTACGGTCTTGCCCTACAGACGGTCTTCGCCCCATTGACATTGTTTTAATTTTATTGCTTTGTGATGGTTTTTCCTTATCTTTGTTGTTTTCCTTTTGGGGTTGCCAAGATGTACAGTCTTCAACTGTTCATAACATTTTGCTGACGCTGCGGAATGAACGCGCGTCAGTTTGCTTAGGTATTTAAGTCATATTTCACCTAATTAACAAGCATTGTGATTTAGCTAATAACTGAGTAAACAACCTAGAGAAAGGAATCGCCAACTGTGCATTATTGTACATAACTTGGGTTCATTAAACTTATTTAAGTGCCAGCAACCTCGTGATCTTTCCTCTAGGGAGGGGGGGCACATTGAATCACGGGGCACATTGGTACAGTATCTATATCTCAAAACCGATAAACGCTACACAGTCCGGCACATCACTAGAATGCTCAAGGACATTCACAAGAATGACAGTTGTAACACCGCTCGCCGCCACTTTGCCGTTGGGCCTCAACGGTCACTAACGTGTTGGAAGTGGCGTGCGCCGCTGCCTACAAAAAAAAGACGTGAAATGTAATTGTGTCTCAGGAGGATACTCTTAGTTGTTTTTGTTATTACTTGTTACTAAAGGTAAGTAAATATAGTTATTATTGTATTTTAAAATGTTTTTGATTGCAAGATTATTATATATTTGATAAAATTAATTGTTTGTGGAAAAAGTCCTTTGGGGCACTTTGATACGGTAATGAGCGGGGTACAATGATACGTATCAATCTAATATTATATTATATTTTCATTAACAATATTCAATGTTAAAGTCTGATTACTTAGTAAGTATATAACTGATTATATAATTAAGAAAATAACAGAGAATTAGTCTTGTTCTATGATGAAAATATTGTTTTTTTTGTGATTATATTCCTTAAGTAACTTAAGAGACTGATTATGGCTAATGTGCACTCTTAATAAAAAGTGTTTTGCGATCTCAATCAATAAAATTGTTTTATTTCTTAATTTTAAGTAATAATACAGTTTATATTGGGTTTTTAGTCAGTTTAAATTTGCATTTCATATAGATCTAAAATACGTATCAAACTGCCCCACCCCATGTATCAAAGTGCCCCACTGGTGGGGCAGAATGATACAAAAATGATTTTTTCTTAAAATCAGTTTATCTCTATACGTCGCCAGTTTTTGCGGTTTTTGCGTAGCCAAAATATAAGCTGACATATCAGCCAATGCACACATCAAAACAAATATTTAAACATAATGCTTTATGGTCCTCAGAAAAGAGATTGAATTTTTGTGTATCAAAGTGCCCCCCCTCCCCCTACATACTCCAACAATAACATCAACAACTCTGCAAGTGTACGAACCGTACACATTTTCATTTTCAAATATCTTTATTTACCGATGAAACAATAAACAAAATGCACTTATCTTAAGTTACATTAACTCATTAAAATTTGGGCACTTTATGAGGCTAGTGATTCACCTTTCAAAGCTTATGAAAGATAAGTAGTTTTAACTGCTTACAACATACACTTTACACACAATAACCATGGGTACATACATGATGACAATATACAAATTATTTAGTTATAATTTACTGATTGCAAGGTAACATAAAAATACATAGTAAAATATGGTTAAAAGGTATATTTGTCTGTTCTTGAATCAAGTTAACTAAATAAAAGCAATTTAAAGGAATGCCAATATAAGAACGGCGTCTTTTTTTAATTTTCTTCAAGCAGCACTCTAAAGCGTTTAAATCTTCTCTCTTTTTGTCATTCTCTAGCATCTCGCTATAGTCAAATGTAGACTCCATTTGAAGAGATTTTATGGATATTGATGATTTTGTGTGAGTTACGGAGGGTGTATAAGAAGTATCACTATCTGATTGTTCTATTTGTTTGACTATTTTACTCAAAACATTTATACTTGGTCTTGATGTATTACTATTAACATTATGCTTGATTTCCAATGGTGACTTAGAGACAGAATGTAGAAACGGCTTCAATGGTGATGTCATCTAATTTATCAAACTGACTTTCGTTTTGTTAGTTTTACTTCTGAATGTTTTACATATTATGAGTACTTGAACTGATTTATCCAACACTCTTGGTGTTAATCGGAGAACTTCTTCAACAATCTGCTGAACTGTAAAATAAATGATTTATTATTTAAGTGCAAAGTTATAATCATGAACACAAATAGAAGATTACTAGGATCTATGTAGTTTTGAGTGTAGGTATCAACAATGTATGTAATAATACTGAGAATAAAGTTAACTTTTTCAATGCTATATTCTAATAAATGAGTTAATAAAATATATACCTGAACTAGCCGATGCAATTTCATCAGAACTTGATTGTTTTTTATCTATACTTTTCTTTGAATTGCTTTTCACACTCTTCAAGAACCATTATCATTCATTTCTTATCAATACAGGGTCTCTCTTTTGTGTCAGATGTTCGGTTTTTTTGGGCATACATTCTGCTTTTATACGTACTTGTGATACTCCATATAATTTTCCATAACATTTGGCAACTGAAAAAAGAAAAGTAAACAATTAAAATTGATAAAAAGAATGTTAACCAAGACCAAAACAAATATAACCTCACAATATTAGTTATTTCCAAAGGTTATTTCATAGCCTCAATATTTCAACTATTTCACGTGAAACGAACATTTTAAGTTTAAAACCTATCAATACATAATAACATACTCACATCAAAATGGTCTTCACAGAAATAAAGTGGCGAATTCGTGACTACGGCGTTCGGGTTTCGCCGTACGAGCTTTATCCATTGATCTTATTATTTTATTGTTTGGGACATATATAAACACCTTGTTGGGTGTGGTTATTGATGTGTTTTTACACTGAGGCACTGCACACCACTTATAAACTTTACAATTCATTTTTATCACACGAAATATGCAATGTTTGTTAACTTTCTTCTGACTGCGAGTACAAAGAGTAATATAATAATACGGAAGCTGCGAGTAGACAACATTTGATGTTTACCTAGGCGTGACGTCAGATCCGACGCCATGACACTCGAACTGTTTTCACGCCCTATTGAAAAAATATTAGAAAAATGGCTTTAAACTTCGTTAAACTTTAGTTTATAACCGAAATATAGGTGTTTTCGTAAATAGTAAATGTGTACGTACATTACGGAAGAGGATTTGAAAATCATTCGTCATGCCTATTATGACTTTTTACTTAGGCTTTTTCAAAAAGTCTCTACGACCGCAGTTCCTCAATGCTAGTACACAAACAACAACTGTGTGTGTTTCTAGCATAACAGTCACGTAACCATAGTTTTTTTTCTATTCTTTATTATTGTAACAGAACTTCATGTTTTTCTGTTTAAGTACGTTTTTTATTTATTCCCCATATAAACTATCACTACTGGTTTCATTATTACAAAAGTACGGTCTATTAAACAGTATTTGTACTCGTATAAGTATTTAAATTTTTTACAATTTAAAATTATTGGGAACTTTCTTTTTTATTACGACCTCTCTGTTATCCAGTTACCTCTAGCACCAGAAATGGGCAGTGGGCATGGTTCCCTATTGACTACTGACCTCTGTACAAAGTGTAAGTAAGTCCTTAATACATGTATTAGGAGGTCAGTGCTATTGACGTATAATTTGTGATAGTTTAATGTGGTGCGGCAAGCGTGTGCGGCTGGCATAATGTTCTCCCTTTCGAAGATTCAAAAGAGCCGAATGGCAAGCTGGCAAGTGGCAACACTTTATACAAAAAAAGTTGTCTCTGGTCGGTCATCTCTCGGTCTCGTTTTGTTTGCAATTTAAGTTTGTTTGTTTACCCTTATTGACACGTGGATAACACAAAGTTATTTGATGGTGCGGACTGTGCTTTAAATACGATGTCTAACCCTTCCATAAGTATGGTCACCAAGTAATCTGTGGTTTGATAGTACATACTAATTCCATGGCGTTTAGCTCACAGAGTACTTTTATATCTATGGGTTTAGCTCCTCCTTGTTTGTTGACTTGTAGGCGGTATGGTCAAAAGCTTAGACAAAGAAAAGTATAGACGGCGGGTAGCTCCATTTCATTTCCACAAGAAAGGGATAATGTATTGAGTTATTATAAGTAACAGAAAAGGATAAAGCTATACTATTTCCGTCTCTCACTGCGTGCCAGTTTTTTCAAGGCAGCTACTTATGTAGCCAATGTTAGTTAAGTTAGTTTTTTGTCTCATGTGTGGCCACGCTACCCGATGCTCTATAGCTTTCTTACTCTAAGGTCAAAAGACTTAAGCCTGCCCGTTGGGCGAATTAAAAAAAAAAAAAAAATTGTTGACTTGTTGTGTATGTTTGACATTTTATTGACTTGACAGTATTGAATTGAACATTAAGTTACATATTGAATTAATTTGTGGGTGAGATGTGCTATGAAATAAAAGCAAATTAATCTAATCTAATAAGTAATGTGGATTTTAAGTACTTATAAAGCATAATATATAATCAGTGTAAATCATGGCACAACGCTTTCCTGCCGGCGGGCCGAGCCCCGCACCTCCTCCCGGCGCCATGCAGCCCCAGCAGCGTTACCCGGGACCCGCGCAGCCTCAGGGTTCTCCAATGCCGCCCAGGCCTTACCCGGGACCCAACTTTCCTGTAAGATCTGTAACGTTAAACCTTATTTTGTACGTAGCTTACGTACATTATTAACTCCTATTAACATACATGATTCATAATAAGTACTTATACATTTTCATCTGTATTTGGTGCCGTAGCGACGCATTGTTGGTATGATTCGAAGGATTCCGCTGATTTTTAAATCAATAAGTACCTATTCAAACTTATTTTGCTAATTGCTTTTTAATGCCTGCTAAAAACTATTATAACAATGGTACTTAAAATAGTAAATGTTTGCATTAAAAATGGTAAAAAAATCAATCAATAGATTGGCACAATTAAATTTATTTAATGTCAATAGAGCAATAATTATTTTTAAAATTAGTACCTGATCCATTGACACTTTTGATGTGTGTATTTTTGTCATGGATTTGGAAACAATGCCTACCAAAGTCTACCTACCCCCTGATCCTCCACATGATTGTGCCACCAAAACGCTCCTGTTGAACTACTGTCAAGTGGTCTCCAGGCTCTCGCCGAATGTGAAATGTAAATTTGCCTTTTCCTAGTCATTGATTTTGGTTGATTGTGACACTTATTGCTGTAAGTCTGAAGGATGCATAAGTGTACTGTGGTACGAGCAACTGACACCCGGTTTCTGGAATGAAAAGCAACAATGTCTCAAAATGAAACTCATGTCAGGTCGTTTGGCTGTAAATAATTGACTGAATCATTTATAGCCAAAAACACCAATCACAGCAGTTGATAGCCGATTATTTTAAATAATTGTTTTCTTTATATACGTACTAGCTGAACCCCGCGGTTTCACCCGCATAAGTGTCGATCCCATGGGAATATCGGGATAAAAAGCATCCTTGTGTTCATCCTGGTTACAAACTATCTGTGTGCCAAATTTCATCCAAATCTGTTTAGTTGTTTGTGCGTGAAGAACTAACAAACACACTCAACAACTTTCGCCTTTACAATATTAGTGTGATGTCAACAGGCACGTAGCGGGTTCACGCCGCCGCCGGTGGGCGCGGGCGGGCCCGGCGGGCCGGGCGGGCAGGGCGGCGGCGGGCGCGCGGCCGGCGGCGCGGCGTACGGCGGCGGGCCCGCGCCCGCGCCGGCCGCGCCCGGCATGCGGCCCGCGCCGCCGGCCGCGCCCGCGCCGCCCGCCAAGCGCCCGCCCGACGCGCGCGCCGCGCTGCCGCCGCAGCACAAGCCCGGCCTCTACAACCCGTAAGTACCGACCGAGCGCGCGCGCGTCCTGCGCGAGTGTGTCTGACCGCGGGTCTGTGCAGGGACGCGTACGGCGGCGCGGGCGGGCCGGCCTCCAAGCGCAAGAAGCGGCTGGCGGACAAGATCCTGCCGCAGAAGGTGCGCGACCTGGTGCCGGAGTCGCAGGCCTACATGGACCTGCTGGCCTTCGAGCGCAAGCTCGACGCCACCATCATGCGCAAGCGCCTCGACATCCAGGAGGCGCTCAAGCGACCCATGAAGCAGAAGCGGAAGCTCAGGATATTCATCTCCAATACATTCTACCCAGGTATGTGAATCATGAACATCATTTACTGAAAATGCCAACTGTATGGTAGGTAACCAAAACAAAAAAAAAAAAAAATACCGAAGTATGGTCTGTTGCAAAAGTATCCCATGGAAGTGTAAAAATACTTGCACCCCAATCGTGTTACACACTTTCATTCACAATTTTTTTGGATTTTGAAGAGAATTGCTATTGCTTTGCCTTGTTTGAAAAATGCGTGTGCTCGACAACGGAAATCTCGCAATGAATATACCTAATTGTTGAATTGCCGAAATGAAAGGCATTGCCATTGTATGTTACCAATGATTCCTAAGGTGACATTCACTCCTACGCAATCACTCACATGTGTGTTTTGAAGGTTTTAACTTTATATCCCACATGTCACTTTTCCCTACAATTATTGTTTGAATATTTCATTATTAAATAAGTACCTAGGTAATATTGTAATTAAAAAATCATCAATTTGAAAATTGAGGTAATAAAATTAACCTAATTTTCAAAGCCACTTTTTCTTAGTGGCACTTCAACTTGACATCCAGACGTACGTTTTCTGAACCATAATAAATACATATTTATATATAAATATCAGATACAAGGTATAAGTAAATGCTTTGACGGACTCAATAGCAATTACAAAGCGGTTCCTAAACTTTTTCAGTCCGCGGCGCACTTTAACATGTTAGAGTTTGCATATCAAAACTCTTGGAAGGTGAAGCTATAGAACCTCCATAGATAAAAAGGAACACTGTTCAAAATAATAAAAAGAAATAGTAGTGTCACTTTTTGATAGATATTTTACTCCTGTATAAAAAATGCCTTAATGTGATCTTAAATATAATTAAACTTATATTACTACATTAATGCGCATTAATCCAATTACCTTAATATGGTAGCAGATTCGTTGAGTTGCCTGAGGCTAAATTCTATGGGTGGATAGCAAGATACAAGTAAGAATCTAGAATTTTTTATGAAAGTCAAACCGTACCTACAATAAGTATTTACGATCGTCATCATGCAGTCTGTAGCTGGGGCAAAGATCGATATAAAGGAGTTCTGGACAGACAATCAATGCTATTGGTAAAGGAACTATACGCCTCGATGCAAATGTAAATGGACGAGTCGAACCGCTTCTTTTAAAAGATGTATGGTATATTCCAGCATTACAAAGAAATTTATTTTCAGTTCTTGCTGCACAAGACAAACTACAGAATCATGTACATTGAAGGTAAACGGTAAAGAAATAGTGAACGGGAAGCGAAGAAAGCTTGGTGGGCTTAACATACTTAATGTTAAAAATGTTACACCAAAGCAAGAAGTTAACATTGTCAAAAATTCACAGTCGTTACAATTGTATCATGAACGTTTAGGACATCAAAACAAAAAAAACTGGCCAAGTGCGAGTCGGACTCGCACACGAAGGGTTCCGTACCACAAGGCAAAAACGCCGAAAAAAACATGTTTGTTGTATGGGAGCCCCCCTTAAATATTTATTTTATTTTATTATTATTATTTATTATTAAAGTTAAAATACAACTGAGTATTTCGTGAATATTTCAAGTGCCTACCTGTTGCCATTTTTGATATCGAGCAAAAAAGGGCAAAAAAATCGCGTTTGTTGTATGGGAGCACCCCTTAAATATTAATTTTATTTTGTTTTTAGTATTTGTTGTTATAGCGGCAACAGAAATACATAATTTGTCAAAATTTCAACTGTCTAGCTATCGCGGTTCTTGAGATACAGCCTGGTGACAGACAGACGGACAGACGGACAGACGGACAGACAGCGAAGTCTTAGTAATAGGGTTCCGTTTTTATACGGAACCCTAAAAACATGTGAAAAAGATAGTAGAAAAGGAATTTGACATAAAATTGGACTATAATACAGATTTATGTGAAGGTTGTATCAATGACAAAGCACACAGGTTGAAGTTCAGAACACGAGAACGAGAGACGAAGCCTGGAGAGCTTATTCACTCTGATGTTTGTGGACCTTTTAAGCACTCAATTTCTAAGTTTCGGTACTTCGTTCTTTTCAAAGACGACTACTCTCGATACCGTCATGTCTACTTCTACTTCTACTGGGGATAGATTGCCTACGTGTAGGGAGTGATGGAATCAAATTAGAAAAACGCTCATTTATTTATGTTTTATCTTATTTCTCTAATGTCGATTACTGTACATAATATTCTATATTCCATAAAACACAAAAGCTAAGTTCACAGCAAACTCAAACAGTTTCTAGCTGAAATAAGAACCTCTGGCCATGTTGTACAAGAGTTCCTAAGCGACAATGGAGGAGAATTCGACAAAGATCCGGTATGCAAGACATTTAGACAGAATGGTATAAAACAGCGTTTCACTATGCCTTATACTCCTGAACAAAATGGATGCTCGGAACGAGATAATAGGACTTTAGAAACTGCTAGGGCATTAATGCGTGCTCATGATGAAATACCACAAGGTCTTTGGGCGGAATTAATTAATACTTCTGTCTACATATTTAATCGAACGGAACCAACAACAGTTGAAGGAAAGTCACCTTTCGAATTATTTTATGGAAAGAATTCAGGCATCAAACACTTGAGGATAATTGGATCGACGTCTTTCGCACATGTACCAAAACAAAGGCGCAAGAAACTTTGTAAGAGAGCAGAAAAAGGCATACTTATCGGATATGTTGGAGATGATGGCTATCGTAGGTCTAAAGAAAATTATAGGCTTATCAGATCGAGAGACGTAATTTTTGATGAACGCCCTCCCATAGAAAAACCTAAACCTCTCATAGATCAGACAGCAGTAGAGGCACCTGAGGTAGACAAAAACAGCTTTAATATACCAATACCCTCTGTTGAACCAGAGACACTATTCACAGATGGCACGCGATCAAGAAACTGTTGAATCATATGTACCTGATGGATCCAATTAATGACTCTTTTATTTTTGATACTTCTGAATCTGACCCTGATGTCGATGAAACTTATCAACTGGAAGTTTTATACCGCATCGTGATTCAGATCTACAAAATGAGTCTAGAGGTGACATATTAAGAGAAGATGTTCAAACCCAAGAAGCATCTCAAGAAGACGTTCATTTTGATCAACGTCGAGAACAATTTTCACATAGAATTACTTTAAGAGATCGTTCAACAATCAAACCACATGGTAGATTTGATGACTTTGTTCTAAATTGTGTTGAAAAGATCTATGATCATGAAGAAGAACCAAATACGTTCAAAGATGCAATGAAATCTGTTGATAAAAATGAATGGCGTAATGCTATGGATGATGAAATAAGTTCCCTGAAAGATAATGAAACGTGGGACTTAATGTTATTGCCCAAAGGTTGCCAAGCCATTTCAACTAAATAAATATCGAGAAGTATAAAGCCAGATTAGTGGCTGTTGGTTATTCTCAAAAGAAAGATGTTGACTATGAGAAAACATTTAGTCCAGTTGCAAAAATGAGCTCAATCAGGACGCTACTAAGCATTGCTGCTCGAGATAGCATGTTTCTTGCGCAATTTGATATATCTACCGCATTTCTTTATGGAAGATTAAAAGAAGAAAGGAGATGGAAAACGGTGGGCCCAAATGTAATGAATTGAGATATGTTCTAAAAAATTAGTCATATTTTTTTATCTTAGAATATGAAAAATCACCTCAATCCGCAATCTGGAAGCGGAGAAATATGAGAAAGATAGTTTTCGTGAGATTATCGATTGAGTAATCGATTACACAGTTACGAAAATAAAACCTTTGCACTAAATAATTAACTCAAAGTAATTAAATGCACTACTATATGCTATTGCATATAATTACAGTTATATTAATAAATAAAATATCAATTAATTATTGAAAAACCAATATTAATGATTATCGATTTCATATCGATTAAAATCAGTCTTCTATTTTTAGTCTATGTATTTATGTCACTGGCACACTGACTTGTACGAGGTCAATAGACTGGCATGACAGCTGACTGACATTGACACTCGACAGTTGCTTTCAGTCTATCAAAAAGTACTCTGTGACAGTTGCCGACTGCTCTTGTTTGCTCACTCGTTTTGTGTTTTCAGATGCGTTTTGAGTACTTTCCCGATTATTCTTCATTTTTCACGACCACTGCTTTGTATTTTACTGATTCCGACCCTGCCTACCTTGTACGACACTGGATACCGAAGATCACTCACACGTTTGACTTGGAATTGTTATTTTGGATTTTACCGCCGCCGGCTGTGGATTGGATATTGTTCAAACTATGGATCGCTGTGTGAGGTTGTGGGGTAACAACTGGTCACTGCAAGACACTGGGCCGACGACCCTTACACTGCTGCGCTCATATAATGTGCATTATACCTTAGCTGGGCTAGGTACCAAGATCATATAGTACCACCTGCACAACTCCTAGACGACATTTTTATTATAATAGAAGACGAATAAAACGCTTATTAAATTATTTTTTATGTTATTTGGGCAGACAATCATCCATTCCTTATCTCTATAATAACTATTAGTGCAAAAGAACATATTTTGCACATCAGGAATCAGCTGTTAGTTAAATATTGTAACATAACCTCACTTTTACTTAATCTCATATATCTCTGTTCTTAGATTGACAAAATCTGCAAAGTTTTCAATGACAGGTTGATAATATATAAGCTATTAATTGACACTACTTTCATCTTTTTACACCGAGGCCCAAGATTGTATGTAATCGTTTCAGTCTCCTTTACGTCAAACAGCCAAAAGGATATAACGACGGAACTAGCAAAGTATGCAAATTGAAACGCAGTCTATACGGACTTAAACAAGCACCGTTGTGTTGGAACAATTGCATCAAAGCCTTTCTTCTAAAACAAGAGTTCAAACCTGGAGAAGATCCTTGTATATTCTCTGTGAAAAAGGGAGAAAGCGGACTACTTCTAGCTCTATATGTTGACAATGGCATAATTGCTGGCACTTCACAGGCACTAATCGATGTTTTTCTCGAGAATTTAAAGAAGAGATTTAAAATAAAGGTCCAAAGTAACAAAAATTCCTATTACTTCCTAGGACTTGAAATTAAAAAGAGGAAGATTGTATCCAAATACATCAAGGTGCCTACACCAAGAAGGTACTTGAAAAATGTTGTATGCAGAATAGTAAGCCTGCCCCTACACCTATAGTCAAAGTAAAGTAAAGACTCTCAATTGAGAGAAGATGCTGGAGGAGACAATTCATTTCTTTATAGACAGATGGTGGGGACAAGACCTGACATAGCTTATGCTCTTAGTGTTGCATCCAGACACTTAGAAGCTTCTACAAAAAGAGATATCGTAACAGTGAAAAGGATGTTTCGGTATTTGAATGGTACTCGAGATTAATGTTCACAAGTGAACCATAGCACCACGGAACCCTAATCCAAACATTGCAATACAGCTAATTTCATCTTAATCGCTAAATCAACGGATCACAACATTTATTGTACAAAGTTCGGATCAGCATCAGCACTTTGTCTGACCGAGTTACGAGAGATAGCTGCATCAACAACATCACACATGGATGACGGAAGGCACACACACTAAACAAGCATCTATGTGTATTTAGTTTATAATTAGTATATAAGATGTAAACTTTGTAAATAAAATTAGTCATCAAGCTGGAGTCGTGTTTGATTCCTCTCCGTCGAGTTACCCCTCACTGTGGCCAAGACACCTTTAGCCATCAGTACGATCGATCCTGTGAGTCTGTGGGATCGGCAGTGAGATATCCACCTCCTGTGTACATTGCACCTGGTACACTTACCTTGCCTTCCTACCCGCTCCGGTCTGTTGCCTTAGGTCGCTGGTAACAGGCTTTCCTGCCCACACAACAGTACTAGTACGTTGTGTTATGGTTTGTACGTTAGGGCTAGGGCGTTAGGGCTGATAGGGTACTAGGGCTAGTCAGACAGGTAGGCATTGAATTGTAAGAGCTAGGTTGTAGGCGTTAGGGGCTTAGGGGTAGGAACTTAGGTCGTTATTGCCTCTATCTAGCCACTCTGTGTTCATAGGGAGCGGCAGTTGTAGCACACTCAATAAACAACTAGCAGCTGTCTGTGTGCACATTTTGGTCCTTCGAGCCGGATTTTCCCGGATAACCGCAGTCCTTTCATTCCCGTAGGTCGGCTGACAGACTTACCAGACCAGGGTTCGGGGGTAGGTGAGACACTTAGCTGCCATTCGTGCGGTAGCGGATCGGAAACCGACCTCCCACAAGCGGGTCTCACCGGTATTTTGAGAAGTCGCACTTATCGCAACGAGGGTACAGATCGCAGCTAAGTGTCCTATACCTGAGAAAAGGCTAGGGCAGTTAGGGAAGAATGGACGCACAAGAAATAAATGGAATCATAAGAAGCCAGGAAGCGGATTACAATGAAATTAGACAAATATTCACCAACATCAAGAAAGACTCGGCGACGAGAAAAACTCACAAATACATCGCAGACAGGAAAGCGCGACTCACAGAAATTTTTACCAGAACGTCAATTAACCACACACAACTAGAGAGTCAGGATGTGATGTCTGGACACAAGTACATCACTGCCAACTACTTTGACGGCCTCAAAAAACTTTACGAGCAAGCCCTTGAGTATCTAGTAAAGTGTGAGAAAAGGTTAGTCGTTGTAGGACAACTCTACGAACCAGGAGACATAGAACCTCAAGAAGATGACGACATCAACTCACCTAAGTTGTTTATTCAACTGTTTCGTATCAGTCAAATGCAGAAGAAACTACAATCAGCAACTCGTCAAATGTCGGAAGATAAAGCTACGTGGTGTTTAGAATCTTTGGTGGCGAACTTGCAAAAACAGTGGCAGGAAATTGAAGACACGCATTTGGTTATTTTAATGGAAAACAGCACTCTAGACCACAGCTATTTCCGAGAAAACACGTTTGAAAGAACACAAATGGAGTTCGAATGCGTGGTTGACGAATTAATAGCCAGGGTCAGTCAAAACTCCGCAAAGACGAGCCATAAAACAACAGTGAAACTACCGAAAATAATAATTCCGACATTCAGCGGTAGCTATGAGTCATGGAGTTCTTTCTATGACTTATTTCTGAAGATCGTACATGAAGACAAATCGTTGAGTGACACGGAAAAAATGCAGTATTTAAAAACGCATATACGCGGGGACGCCGCTAAGCTGATTAAGCATTTAACAGTTTGTGACGCAAATTATGCAACCGCGTGGAATCTGTTGACGAAGCGATATAAAAATGAAAGGTTAATCATTACGAGGCACATTGACTGTATACTGAGCTTGCAAAAAGTAACAAGGGGCAATGCAACGACCTTGCGACAGTTGCATGATACGATAAATGAGAACCTAGAGGCGTTGAAATGTCAAAACATCGATATATCGTCATGGGACCCGTTTTTAACAAGGATACTCAGTAGAGTATGGGACTCAGAGACTGATGACAGGTACGAGCATCAAGTGACAGAACCTAACAAGCTACAAAAATTGTCGGATATGATGCAATTCTTGGAAAAACGGTTTAAATGTCTGGAAACGTCTGGTTCCGGCAGAGAAAGCACAATAGAGTGCGCGATGACTCATTCCCATCTATGAACAAACAGCAAGAGACCTATAACTGTTGGTTTTGCAATACTACTGAACACAACATTTATCAATGTACAAGTTTTAAAGCGCTGTCGGTACAGGATCGTGACAAGGCAGTAAGCGAGAAACGGATGTGCAAGAATTGTTTGGTTCATGAAAACACGAAGAAGTGTCAAAGCACGAAAAAGTGTGGATATTGCAATAAAAAAGGTCATCATTCCTATTTACATCGAGACAACTACCAGAATGGTACTGCTCGGCATGAAAAAACTACTACGAAAAAGGACAACTTGTTACCTACAAGTATGTCTACTGTAAAGACCAGGTCAAATGTGTCTACAGTTAACCAAACAAACGTATCAAAAACCACACTGCTAGCAACAGTGTTGGTACATGTACAGGCTTCGGACGGGACACGGTACATGCTAAGGGCGTTGTGTGACCAAGGCTCAGAAGCTTCGTTATGCACAGAGGAGGTAGCGCAACTATTGGCATACCCGCGTAGCAAAATAAGAACTGAAATTGTCGGAATCGCTGACGACAAACCAAAGTCCTCCAACTATGCTATACATGTCAAACTACAACCAAGATTTCCGAGTGAGTTTAGACTCCCAGTTACACTGATAGTACTACCAAGGTTGACTGGGTGCTTACCCGACAAGAACTTACCGGAATTACAGTCAGATTGGCTACAAAACAAGCTAATTGGTGATCCTACGTACTACAAAAGAGGACCGATAGATATAATATTGGGAGCTCAAGAGTACAGCAACTTATTACTAAGTGGGTTACACAAAATTCAAGACGGAGTCATTGCTCAGGACACAGAGTTTGGGTGGATGTTATCCGGAATTTGTTGTAATACTACTAGTACAAACTCAGTAAAGGTAGTCAGTATGATGACACGTACTGGGAAAATTCAACAATTAAATAAATTTTGGGAATTGGAGGAAGTTTCTGACACCTACCAAGAATCCCATGAAGACCAAGTTTGTGAAAGCTACTACAA
Source organism: Mesoligia furuncula (assembly GCA_916614155.1). Taxonomy (NCBI): domain Eukaryota; kingdom Metazoa; phylum Arthropoda; class Insecta; order Lepidoptera; family Noctuidae; genus Mesoligia; species Mesoligia furuncula. The sequence goes on from OU744803.1 coordinate 29,790,891, forward strand.
AGAAACAACAATAAGAAGTCCAGAAGGAACTTATACAGTGAGGCTACCTTTCAAAGATTCCAGTATGGAGTACGGGAATTCCCGCAGTAGGGCGGTGGCGAGACTTCTGCAGCTTGAACGAAAATTCGCAAAAAATAAGGATCTTCACACACGTTACCAAGAGTTTTTGAACGAATACGTTGAAATGGGCCATATGAGGAAGGTCCCTAAAAACGATTATTACCAAGGGAGATACTATATTCCCCATCAACCAGTAATCAAAGAAGATTCACTGACCACTAAGTTAAGGGTAGTGTTCGATGCATCGAGTAAGTCGGATACCAAGGTCAGTCTGAACGACAACATGTTTACGGGTCCAAGAATGCAACAAGACTTAGCAGTTATTCTGGTACGATGGCGTAAACATAGAATTGTATTTATGGCGGACATAGAGAAAATGTATAGATTCATAAACGTAAGCGAGCAAGACTTAAAATACCAACGCATATTATGGAGGAAGTCACCGAAACACACCATCGATGAATACGAGTTAACTACTGTGACTTACGGTACAGCGTCAGCACCGTTTTTAGCAGTTAGAACACTTCGACAGCTGGCGTTAGATGAGAAATCAAACTATCCCGTTGCCAGTCAGAGGACCCTTCACGATTTCTACGTAGATGACATTTTGTCAGGGGAAGACAATGTTGAATCTGCAAAAGAGTTACAAAAAGGTCTTATACATATGCTGAAGACAGGCGGTTTCAATCTCAGGAAATGGTCTGCTAATAACGCAGAGTTGTTAGACCATATTTTAGATGAAGACAAAGTTAGTCAAATGATGAAGATCCCGCTAGATGAAACTAGAAAGTCACTAGGAGTGTTATGGTCACCGCACGAAGACAGTTTCAGATTTCAAATTAAGGTTAATCAAAATGAAAAGCCAACGAAACGGTTCATTTTATCGGAGATTGCTAAGATATTTGATCCTTTAGGATGGCTAGCACCTGTAATCATAAACATGAAACTTATAATTCAGGAACTTTGGACAAACGGTGCAGAGTGGGACCAGCCTGTAGATGACGATATTAAAAGAAGGTGGAGTGGTTTACAGAAAGAACTGAAGTCGATTGAAAACATTTCCATCCCGAGATGGTGTCATTGGTCGCCTGACTGTAAAATAGAGTTGCACGGCTTTAGTGACGCGTCAGAAAAAGCGTACGGGGCAGTAATATACTGTCGTATATGTGATAATAATGGTGAATATAGTATAACCATGATACAAGCTAAGTCAAAAGTAGCGCCGAAAAAGCACAAGACAACATTACCAAAATTAGAGTTATGTGCGGCGGTACTACTCACACAGTTAATGGAAAAAGTTATAAACGCCATGGAAATTAGTGTAACAAATATATATTGTTGGACTGACTCGATGATTACTCTCGGCTGGATTAAAGGAGAAGCGGAACGATGGAAGGTTTTCGTAGCAAACAGGGTGTCTGAGATACAGAGGATACTACCACGAGCAAGGTGGAATTACGTAAATACGTCTCAAAATCCGGCAGACCTGATCACAAGAGGAGTTACGCCCGATAAATTAGAAAAATTAACCAGGTGGTGGAGTGGTCCGGATTGGCTAAACACGGATAACATACCCAGTACCAAAACAATACCTGAGATCTGCGAAGAGATTAAACGTTGTTATCATATTACAACGAAGTCCCAACTACAAAATAATGTGTGGGACAGGTTTTCAAGTTTTCAAAAAATGGTCCGAGTATTGTCATACTGTTATAGGTTCATACACAAGGAAAGGAGGGACGATCCGTTGAGCTGTACGGAAATTAACAGAACAACTAAAACGGTTCTTTTATTGATACAACAATCAATGTTCTCTGAGGAATATGAAACCATAAAAAACGGATTATCATTAAGAAAAGGGAACAAGTTGACATGTTTAGATCCGTTCATCGACAGCGATGGATTATTGCGAGTTGGAGGAAGATTACATAATTCAGAACTTACGTATGATCAGAAGCACCCAATTCTGTTATCTCAAGATCATCCCGTAACAGGAATGATGATTCAAGACGCTCATTTAAACACATTACACGGGGGTAACAATTTAACCTTAGCGTATACACGACAGAAATATTGGATACTTGGAGCAAAACGAGCAGTGAAAAGTTATATCAGGAAGTGTGTGAAATGTATAAGATACAGATCATGCACAGCCACACAAAAAATGGGTAGTTTGCCAAAAGCTAGAGTAACAGAGTCTTATCCATTTTCTCACACTGGCGTAGATTACGCAGGACCAGTCCAGGTTCGAGCAATGAAAGGCAGAGGGCATAAATCCTACAAAGGCTATATTGCAGTGTTTGTGTGTTTAGCCACAAAGGCTATACATTTGGAACTAGTAGGTGATCTGTCGACAGAGACATTCATAGCCGCCTTGCGAAGATTCATAGCACGCAGAGGCCCAGTGTCGCACTTGTATAGTGACAATGGATCGAACTTTGTAGGAGCTGCGAACTTTCTACATAACGAAATGTTAGAAGTAACACAATCAAGCAAGTTTCAAAACACTATGGCCAGCATTGGAACGCAATGGCATTTCATTCCGCCATCATCTCCTCATTTTGGTGGGATTTGGGAAGCAGGAGTAAAGTCTATGAAGCATCATTTGCGAAGAGTCATAGGAGAACAAACACTTACATATGAGGAATTGAGCACATTTTTGCACCAAATTGAGGCTTGCCTAAATTCAAGACCGTTATGTCCACTAAGTGAAGATGTTAATGACAATGTCATATTGACTCCTAGCCATTTTTTGATAGGACGGGAATCAGTAGGAATTCCAGATCCACTGTCAGACAATAATACGGATTTAATAAACAAATGGAAACGTATTCAAAAAATGAAGAGGGATTTCTGGAACACCTGGTCCAAAGATTATTTACATCAACTACAACAACGATACAAATGGAAAACCAATCAAGAAAACCTAACGGTAGGAACTTTAGTAATCATAAAAGATGAAAAAATCAGTCCAAGTAACTGGCCACTTGCAAAAGTCAAGGAAATACACGCAGGAAATGATAAGTTAACAAGAGTCGTGACTCTTCAAAAATCATCGGGGTCAATTCTTAAGAGGTCAATTCACACGTTAATTCCATTACCAATTCAAACAAATGGAAGCTGTAATGATGGAAATATAACAAATGTGGTACGAACTAATAGCATTACCGTGGTTAGAAACCATAGAAGTAAAAGTGATCAATCTAAGAAATGTAGTGTAATGTCAAAATGGTTCATATATTTACTAATAATGTTACAAATATTGGGAACAGCTGCACTAACATATTCGGTAAAAAAGGTGCCATCAGGATTCTACATTGAAGAAATCGGTACAGCAAGTATAAATAGAGGAATATTCCGAATAGAAACAAGTTTTGAGAGAGAACACTTAGAACAAGATTTCTATAGAGTGAGGACAGTAACGTCAAAATTCCGGCAGTTATGTACAAACGCGGAAGAATTAAGTGACACATCACATTGTAAACAGTTACACCATTATTTAATCGAAGAAGAATCGAAATTTGAGCGAATTAAAGAATATTTAATGGAAGTAAATCAAACTAGAAAGAAAAGAGGAATCTTAGGACAATTACTGACATCAATCTTTGGCGTAAATGATGAGGTTTATCGAGACATAGACTCGTTGAATATGAATCAACAAAAACTCATTGAAGCTGCCAACCACCAAACCAAATTTATGATATCAACTATTTCACAAGTCAATAAAACAGAAGAAAAGATAAAGCTAAAACTTGAAGGTTTTCAAAATAAATTGAACCAAGTTATTGATTATATGGACGCATACAACCATTGGTTCAGTACAGTTGACCATAATAGCATAAGCATACGCATTATGCAAACTTATCAATTAGCAGTTAATTATATATCAGAAGTCATGGATCATTACACTGGGTTTTTACAAATCTACTTGACAAAGGCAACGGTTTATAGCGTAATATCACCAAGGAATGTCAGTGAATTGATATCGTCAGCAAACCAAAAATTGCCGTCAAATTTAAAAATAGTTCAGCAACAATTATTAGATACCAAGATATCAGAAAACGATACCCATATACAAGTATATGCCTATTTTCCTATAAAGGATATATCTAAATACATGTTAATGTACGTTACACCCGTTCCGAACATAAAACCAGATAAGTCAGTGCAATCTATAGCTATACCTAAAGCTTACATAGGATTAGATTACAATAACGAATTATATTTTGAATTAAACTACGACGAATTTAAGAGTTGTTTGCAGAAATATGCTCACTTTATTTGTTTTCCTGGGGCGGTGAAGAACATGCAATTAAGCGAAAATTGCATTGTTGACCAAATCTTCAAAAATCAAACAAATACAAAATGTTTGTCCAAAACGTTTCGTATACCGAATAAAGTTATATGGAAACAACTATATATGCAGAATACTTGGTTATTTATAGTGCCCGACTACATTACGACGTCAATTATTTGTGACGGAGAAAGAGAAGAGTTAGAGCTTCGAGGTGTTGGTGTAATTCAAATATCAGATAGTTGTATCATGAAAACGGTTAATAACATACTAAGCGCAAAAAGAACTGTGTCATTACCAATAGTTATGTCGTACTCGAAACAATTAGATTTCACAGTAAATACTCAGAATGTTGCTAACAACTTAGTGAATCTAACTAGGGAGGAAGTAATGGCTGATTCAACAGATAGTTTTCAACATTTAATAAATAAAGAGAATGCATTACAAACCAGTTTAGATAATACTGTATGGACTCAAATCAGCTCTCACACATATTTAACCAGTTTCGTATCATCAATAGTAATATTAGCAATTATATTGTTTATAGCTTGTTATGGTCGACGTATAGTAAGTTGGCTAGCAAACATCGTGCACACACCAAAAGGAGGAGAGTCAGCAAAACCAACCGGTCACCCAGCCAGAGGACAAGGACAGGTTGCAGCAACCCAAAGGCCACCAGACAAACCACCCAGGCAGCTGCAGTCAGCAGTTTCCATGGAACCGACATACAGTCAACCAATACCGAAGGAAGAAAGAAGACCAAAACCAGATTCACGCCGTAACCAAACGGCTAATTTGAGCGAAATCGTTGAATTACAACAGATGTAAGTCATCCTTTGAGAGGGCCAGAATGTTCACAAGTGAACCATAGCACCACGGAACCCTAATCCAAACATTGCAATACAGCTAATTTCATCTTAATCGCTAAATCAACGGATCACAACATTTATTGTACAAAGTTCGGATCAGCATCAGCACTTTGTCTGACCGAGTTACGAGAGATAGCTGCATCAACAACATCACACATGGATGACGGAAGGCACACACACTAAACAAGCATCTATGTGTATTTAGTTTATAATTAGTATATAAGATGTAAACTTTGTAAATAAAATTAGTCATCAAGCTGGAGTCGTGTTTGATTCCTCTCCGTCGAGTTACCCCTCACTGTGGCCAAGACACCTTTAGCCATCAGTACGATCGATCCTGTGAGTCTGTGGGATCGGCAGTGAGATATCCACCTCCTGTGTACATTGCACCTGGTACACTTACCTTGCCTTCCTACCCGCTCCGGTCTGTTGCCTTAGGTCGCTGGTAACAGGCTTTCCTGCCCACACAACAGTACTAGTACGTTGTGTTATGGTTTGTACGTTAGGGCTAGGGCGTTAGGGCTGATAGGGTACTAGGGCTAGTCAGACAGGTAGGCATTGAATTGTAAGAGCTAGGTTGTAGGCGTTAGGGGCTTAGGGGTAGGAACTTAGGTCGTTATTGCCTCTATCTAGCCACTCTGTGTTCATAGGGAGCGGCAGTTGTAGCACACTCAATAAACAACTAGCAGCTGTCTGTGTGCACAATTACTGCATTACGTACAAAAAAGGCATGCAGAAAAAACTGGTCTGTTACAGCGATGCAGATCATGGTGGGGATCCTGACACTGGATATCGACTTCAAGACTTGTGTGTGTTTACGGAGGTCCCATATCATGGAGAAGTAAATTACAGACATCAATCGCGATCTCTAGAACAGACAGGGGCGTGCACAGATTTTTCAAAGAAGGTAGACAAAAAAAAATCTCACCAAAAATACTGCACTTTGGTTTCGGTTCGTCGTCTTGTCGATCGATGATGTAGGTAATAGGCGTGACGACAGTATCAAATAATCAAAAATTTAATGATGTTAGGGGAAAATACATATATTATTAAAAGGATTTAAAACAGTGATTTAGTTTAATTTAAAAACTTGAGATTAATCGGATTTTCACAAAAATAAAAGATTAAAATACTGCAGTCGGCCATTTTGACTGAAACACCAATCACAGCGCATGACGTCACGGGTATGTAAACATCAATGTGGTTCACAGAGTACACTATAGATAGTATGCTGACAACATTTGATTTTTACCTAGGCGTGACATCAGATCCGACGCCATGACACTGTGAGCTGTTTTCGCGCCCTATTGAAAAAATATTAGAAAAATGGCTTAAAACTTCGTTAAACTTTAGTTTATTACAGATATATAGGTGTTTTCGTAAATAGTAAATGTGTACGTACATTACGGAAGAGGATTTGAAAATCATTCGTCATGCCTATTGCCAAATGCCAGCTCAAATATCCATAGATTGACTGATTTTATAGACATAACAATTTACGGATATTCAAAGTGGCCTTTCGGCCGGCGCGTTTGTTTGATGTTCTACTATGTTTGTGTGATTTGCAAAATTAAATAAAAGTAGTGAAAAGAGTGTGTATAAATCGGTCAAACACTTCTGACTCATGAAAATACCTTAAAACCAGTACTAGTTGCTCTTTGCCACTTACGTCTGGTGTTTCATCGACCATCACAGCTACAAATTCAGTGGAAGCGATTTGTTGTTTTATTGTTTCGATCATTACAGACGCTACACTAGAGATTAGGTCATTTTGAATACGATTTGATAAACCCGTAAATGAGCTAGTACAATTTTGTAAATGGTTTTCCAACACTCCGTCGTATTTCGCGAGTAGGTCGACCATTTCTAAATAATTGCCCCTATTCCCTGACGAAGTAGATTCGTCATGTCCACGGAAAGCAAGCTCTTGTTTCCCCAAAAAGCAAACTATATCAATAAGTCGCTGAAAAATATTACGGTTCCGATCGACTTTCGCGTTGTGTCTATCAATATCAATTTGTATCTGAGAATTTAAACGCGTCTCTATACGATTTTTTCCAAAGGTGTGATATTTAAGGGAAGCTTCAAGTGTTTTTCCGATTGTTCGTGTTTTTACGCGGCGGTAGGAAAATTATGAATATCAGCGTAACCGACTTCATTCCAGACTGTTTTATTGTTTGAAAATAGAAGGCAAACAAAACAAAACAAACGATTACTGTGTATGCAACCTGTGAGCCAATGATATGAATCATATTGTTTTTTATTGAATTTACGATTAACTTTCCCTTTAGTCTGTATTAATTGCAATTCTGGTGAAGGGCGGCCTTTTTCTATCACACGTTTTTTTTCACCGAAAGATAGTTTTGAAAACGCATCATTTTTTATTTTGTCAGTACACACACCACCAGAACAATTTTCACAGAGAAAATGATCCATTTTCACACTAATAACAACGTTAAAATCTTAAAAACCTGAGCGCAATCTCACTCATAAAAAATTTAAAATTTAAAAAACCCCCGACACAAAAATATAATAAAATTAAATGTAAGTAATTGGAAAAGGATCAAATAATTTAAAAACCCCCAACTTAAAGAATCTAGGTAACGAGACTAAAACAGATAAGTCCATATGGAAGTCGGGGGACCTCTTAGCATAGAAGTTACATTTAATTTTATTATTTTTTTGTGTCGGGGGTTTTTTAAATTTTAAATTTAATTTTTTATTTCATGCGTTTTGTAGGGACTCCTTAATTTTTGTATTTCATTTCTTTTATTTTCTTACGTTTTAAGATTCAGGTAATTAGGTGTTTAAACAGGTTTTTTATCCGTCAAAAAATAATTATTAATTTATAGTTGAAGATTCATTTTTAAGTCTAAGTAGATTTGTTTGTTTTATTATATCCTTTTTCTAGTTCTTCCTTTAGTTATTCAACTTTCGTACAAGTATTTCATAGCTATTAGATATCTTAGGTATTTCAGTTCTAGTTTATAAAATGGGACTGCGTCACTGCGACACTATCTGATGTAGAAATACCTACGCTTTTTAAGTAGGATAATTCCATTCGTATTAAAAATCGTCAAACTCAGTGGTCGTAGGTACCAGTCATCACTCCACTTTCCTCATCATTCTAGAGCATTGATCAGACAAAAAAATATGTTAAATGATAAATGATTTTATTTTTGTAAGTAGGTTTGTACAAACACTTTTACACGTCAATCATGTTTTTTTAAAACTAGATGAGGTCGGCGTTTCCTATCTGACTACTCTGAGAAGAAAGGCCGAAACAAACTCAGAGGTCACAGTCTCTTTTAAAGTCCAGACATAATCTTGGTCAGGTTATATGAAGACCATGTAGATCGATGTCTGAGATGGTCTTTTGAGGAAAGAACCACACAGATTGAGAGGACCTGTCCAGTCAGTGCACGCATTTGTCAGAAATCGTGCAGCCCAACTCAAGACTTAAGGAGCTCAACGATTCGACGAACAATACCAAAGAAAGGACATTTGGGTAGGCCACATAAATTACTCAAACTGCCAGACCATGAGAGAAAAAAAAACAAGTAATAGAACAGAGAGAAAAATAAAACATAAAAAATTAATAAAATGACCCACATCGTCTTCACATTCACAAATCACAATGTAAAAAAATAATATATATATATAATACTTTACAAAGTAAGCAAATGTCATTGTTTATAAAAAAATCATGAATGTCAATGTGTATATAAAAAAAAAGTCAGTTAAAATGCAGAAATTTGAAGCAGCTCAATCCCAAGCCTTTTTGTCCTCAATATAATCTTTAACGGTATAACAGGCTTTCTGGCACAACTTACGTTTAATGAATGATTTGAATTTATTGAGGCTTAGATCTTGAACGTGGCTTGGTAGCTTATTATAAAAGCGTATACATTGGCATCTGAACGAGCCACCTATTTTTTTGAGCCTTGTTGTAGGTACAACAAATTTGTGTTTATTTCTAGTATTTATATTAAGGATATCACTGTATTTTTTAAACAATTTTATGTTTTTATGGGCATATAAAAGATTTTCATAAATATACTGACAAGGCACAGTCATTACATTAATCTCTTTAAATTTGTCTCTGACAGAGTGACTCGGACTTAATTTATAAATTGATCGAACAGCTCGCTTCTGTAAAACAAAGATAGTCTGAATATCGGCGGCATTTCCCCACAATAGAATACCGTACGACATTACACTATGAAAATAGCTAAAGTACACTAAACGGGCAGTCTCTCTCTCTAAATCAGTTAAATTACGAATTTTTCTAACAGCATATGATGCGGAACTTAGCTTTTTTGACAATTTATCTATATGTGGACCCCACTGAAGCTTAGCATCCAAAGTTATGCCCAAGAATACTGTGTTGTCTTCAGGATTCAATTCCTCGCCCTTTATCAACACATTAGTTTTCACCTGCCTAAATTTGGTTTTTTTCTCGTTTAAAAGCAAATTATTAACATTGAACCAGTGGACTACTTTCGAGATCGCGCTATTTACATCGTCAGTAACCAACTGCTGACGTTTAAGTTTAAACAATAGAGAAGTGTCATCTGCAAACAACACTATATCATGATTATCCTTTATGAGGTACGGCAAGTCATTAATATAAATAAGAAACAAGAAAGGACCAAGAATTGAGCCCTGTGGGACTCCCATTGTTACTATAGATCCGGGTGATCTTTTTCCATTAACGTCAACGCTCTGAATCCTTTTACTCAAGTATGAAGTAAGAAGATCCAGAGCAGTGTTTCGAATCCCGTAGTGGCGGAGTTTCCTGATTAACGTTTCGTGAAGAACGCAATCGAATGCCTTGGACAAATCACAAAAGATGCCCAAGGCATCGCATTTATCTTCCCATCCATTGTAAATATGTCCTAAAAGTTCAACACCGGCATCAGTAGTTGAACGACCCCTTGTAAAACCGAACTGTTTGCTATGTAATAATTTATGTTTATTAAAAAATCTTTGCATTTGGTCTAAAATTAATTTCTCAAAAATTTTACTAAAGGTAGGTAGTACAGAAATAGGTCTATAATTTGTGGGGTCTGATGTACTACCTGATTTAAACAAAGGTATTATTTTACTATTTTTCATAAGGTCAGGAAACTCCCCATTGTCAATACAACTATTAAAGATAAGAGCTAGAGTAGGTGCCACAATGTCAATAATAGACTTAGCTACTTCTACAGAATTACCCCACAGATCTGCAGTCTTTTTTACATTTGAAGTGTGAAAGGTTTTAATTATATCTCTACAGGTAATATATTCAAAATTAAATTCCGAATCGCAACCATTAACATTTTCCTTAAGCAAAGACTCAGCAACAGAAGGTGTTCAGTTTTTAGTTTTCATTTCGTTAGTTAATATTCCTCATTTCCTTTCAATATAGTGTACATTATTCTATTTGTCAAGCCCTTGCATTTGATACCTATATTGAAGGAGTTGTGAAAGAAAATATAATTTGCCATTTTGTGGTGGCGGCCATCTTGGATTTGAAATTTGTAATAGCGTATAGTATTCTACTAGTCAAGCCCTTTTATTTGATATCCATATTGAGGGAGTTGTGAAAAGAAATGTAATTCGCCACTTTGTGGCGGCGGCCATCTTGGACCGATTTTCATCAAACATAGCTAAGAACACTCCCGACTAATTCACCTTTCAAACAGAAAAAACAAAATCCAAATCGGTTCATCCGTTCGGGAGCTACGATGCCACAGACACACACACACACACACACACACACACACACACACACACACACACACACACACACACACACACACACACAGACACGTCAAACTTATAACACCCCGTCGTTTTTGCGTCGGGGGTTAAAAACATAAACAAACAATATGGCGTATTATTGCAAATTTGACATTTGAATGCATAGCGCGGATGTTACAGTGTTGCCAGGACCATTGTTTCGAAAGTTACGTTTTGTTTCCTGTGTGTTACATTTTTGCTGCAAAAGTTACATTATATTACGCGAGTTCGCGGTTTCGTAGCTACTTACTTAAGTAGAAAAAGAAAATAAACATGGCTGATTGTGATGTTTAGGACAACTGCGCCGTTTGCGGTTTCGTAGGTACTTACTTATCTAGAAAAGGGAAATAAACATGGCTGATTGTGATTTGCTTAGAACAACAACAATAACACATGATTCTGAAAAAAAGAATATAAAATTAACATTTTGAGTCACGCAGCACAAATTGCCAGATACAATAACATTTCTATTGTGTCTGCTAATTAGGTACTCGAATCGCTATATTTAAAAAAAAAACTTAAATATTCTGCCGTTTTTTCTGACATTTTACTAACATCAATTTGCCTCCGACCTCCGAGCCCAAAATCACGTAAATAAATAAAAAATAAAATAATGTAACTATTGCATCAAAAAGTAAAATTTCGGATTCGACGCTAGCGCCTGGCAACACTACGCGCATGCTGGTGAACAGCCACGCGCACGCGTTGAGTATTGGCGTCTCTGTCGCTCGTAGTTCCGAGTTGACGCGAACAAAAAGGATATTATACGACAAAAAATAATGGTCGTCTAATTAGGTTTATTGATATGAAGTAATGCTACTTTCTAAAATACTTGCATTGCATAGCCAACTTCCGTTCGGGCAAGTTCGGTGCGAGTTCGTGTTCTGCTCTATGAGAAACTACAGTAAAGACACTGCCTATTATCGCAGTTGTGTGCGTTATTTTTTTCATTGTGTGGGAGCAGTGCCCACGTAGTTACAGGCGCGCACACACTCATAAAATCGTATGAGCACGACTGACCGCGAGAGCACACATCTAAACATTTAGTGACGAATAGTTTGTGTCTTTGCCGTTGAGATTGAAAGGTGGCGCATGTGCAGCGCGTTGATTCGCGCTGCACGATGCGAAATGAATTAAATCTTAATGATACTACCGACGCTCGGTAGGTGGAGCTGATTTATGATTTAAGAATTTTTATATTTTGTTAAGTTTTGTTTATTGACTTACTTAAATAATATTAGATCTGTTCTCCAAGGTAGACACTGTCTTTATCACTCTATGGAATGCCTGCCACTGAGAACAGAAGCCGAAATTGTAGCTGCTAGTGAAGCTGCAAGAGAAATAATATGGCTGAAACGATTGATTGAAAACATAGAGCATTCAACGATGACTCCTGTTCTCCATGTGGATAACGAGTCTGCCATCAAACTTGCACTGAATCCGCCATATGAGTTCCACTACAGAACCAAGCATATCAAGCTACGATATTTCTTTATACCTACGAGAAACCATAGCTAATGGGACTATGATGATTGCAGAGATTGGTACTGAAAACCAAATTGCTGACATGTTTACGAAGGCACTGTATAAGCCAAGACTGGCTATGCTTTGTCGCCAGATTGACGTGCACAGTTAAATACTGTTGTTCCCTAGCTTCAAGAGAAGATGTTAGAGTTTGCATATCAAAACTCTTGGAAGGTGAAGCTATTTAATCTCCACAGATAATAAATTAAAAATTTAAAAAACCCCCGACACAAAAAAATAATAAAATTAAATGTAAGTAATTGGAAAAGGATCAAATAATTTAAAAACCCCCAACTTAAAGAATCTAGGTAACGAGACTAAATCAGATAAATTCATATGGCAGTCGGGGGACCTCTTAGCATAGAAGGTGTTCCACAGAACGGTCCCCCGACTTCCATATGAATTTATCTGTTTCTGTGTATAGTATGCTACTAATCAAGCCCTTTCATTTGACATATTTTTTCACAAATCCCTTAATATGGGTTATTAAGGGATTTGTGAAAAAATATGTATTCCGCCATTTTGTGGCGGCGGCCATCTTGGACCGATTTTCATCAAACATAGCTAAGAACACTCCCGACTAATTCACCTTTCAAACAAAAAAAACAAAATCAAAATCGGTTCATCCGTTCGGGAGCTACGATGCCACAGACAGACACACACACACACACACACACACACACACACACACACACACACACACCCACACACACACACACAGACACGTCAAACTTATAACACCCCGTCGTTTTTGCGTCGGGGGTTAAAAAGGAACACTATTTTAAATAATAAAAAGAAATAGTAGTGTCACTTTTTGGTAGATATTTAACTCTTGTGCGGGTTGCAAGGTCGTAGGTAATATTAAATCACTGATTGGTTTTGGATTTAAAGAGTTTTTATTAAAGGTTCTTCAAGTTTCTTGTATAATGTCTTAAAGTAAAATATTATGTTAAATTCTATGTTAAATGTTAATGAATGCACCCGGTCCGTTCGATGCCTGGTAATGCACTGACGTTAAAGTATTATAAACTTGGTCACTTAGATGCAAGTACAGTGAATGTTGTAATCTGCTGCGTTAGCGGGTGTTCGGTTGCTTAGACCGAACATATTCCGGGGCTGCAAAGATGCAGTTGAGATGAGTTGATGATAGTACAATTATGTTAGCAAAGATGATAATAATATAATGTTAGTGGTGATTCTTAAGATAATAAGAAACAATAGTTTTTAGAGAAGCACTTAAGAGATAATCTTAATGTCTCTAGTTTTTGTTTAAGATTTGCGAACACGCTTTATTTTGTTTTTTAACCGCGCACACTTGCACTGCACTTTGAGCACTGGGCTGACGATCAGCCTCGTTACATTGTCGCGCACAAGCACTAGCACTCGCGTCGTTAACACTTTGTAGCTCGATGTCTGGGGAGATAAGCACGCATCGCATGCGGCGTCGTCGCCACCGCCACAGGAGCACGGCCGTGCCTGCAGCCGCCACCAGCACGAGTGTGTAGATTACCACGTAGTGATGGATGTCATGTGGTGACAACATCTCATCTAGTTCAACGTCGCTGTTTCTCATCTGCTTGATTTGTTTGTAGATTTTGAGCAAGTCGTCATCTCATTCGTCCTGTTCAGTTTGATTGTCGTGTGTCTTCTCCATCGGTATGCTTACATTGATAATGTTGTTTAGTTGGTCAATCTTGGGTACGTAAATATTTGACTGAACTGTTATGTTGTTGTCAAATTTTGTGTTTGCATGCAAGGTAAAATCTTGCCCTTTGATAACACAACCCTGTCTGAGGTATATTACTCCCGCTTTGTTGAGTTGTTCGACTGTGATATGCTCTCCACAAATTATTTTAATGGAATAGTTGTTGCACCAGTGATATAAATACTCAGTAGGTTCGTTCAACGGTACCCACATGTTTGAACATAAAGTTTGTTCAACTTTACATTGGTTAGTCTCATGATTGAGATTGCAGTAATTGTTGTAGTCACTGCCTTGACGGTAAACAGGCTTCTTTAGCAAACACATGTACGTCTCTTGCTGAGTGTGACATGTTGAAAGCTCATCGTTTTTTTTTCGGTATGTATGAGTCCTTTTCTAGATTCACTGCCATGTATTCCGATTTTGGCAGAATGCTTGTCATATCCTTACCGAATTGTTTGGGAATCGCTATCACTCTGTATAATTTGTATCGATCTCTGCTGATTAATGGGAAAGTTATTTGGAATATGAAATATTTTTCAGTGGTCCGTGCTTTTATTTGCAATAAATGATACAGGTTTCTCACATCAGTTTGATCGACAGGTAGCATTACATCATCCGTAAGTTGGCTAGAAATGACATTGAGTTCTTGTTGTAGTTGTTTAGGCGTTAATAAATGTATGTTGAATTGACCATGGCGAATATTCGTCAAAGTGTGCAGTAAAGTGTCTTGATTCCCCCTTAATGTTTGGAGCAAAGTATTTGCAGTGAATGCAGTTATGATCTGTCCTTGTACTGCACTCATGCTACTCATTATTTGTTGTACTCCATTGGTTAATCTGCCCAATGTATCTAAATGTTGATTTATAGTTTTACGTTGCTTATGGATAATCCTTTCAGTTCGTTTCAGAATGTTGTATTCCGACTCTACAACAGATGTTTGATGCAGAGTATCGACTGCTATCCACCTAGATTGCAGTGTTTTGAGGACGTCTTTTTTTTTTTTGAACTCATCTGGTTCTTCTACCTCGAAATCAGGTTGCCCTGAAAAACCTTCCAGATCATCATCAATTCTATCGTCTCCCTCAATATTAATATAAAAACAATGGAAGTCTTTAGGAATGAGGTGCAGATAGCTCTTCAGGTCCTTTAACATAGCCTTAGGAACAGGCTTCCCGTTTGGCCAAAGAGGTTGCATTACGTCTTTTTTTTTGGGTATGGGAAATCATCAAATGACTCCTCCCGCTCTGGGTGGAGCGGAAGGGAGTGTCAGACTCTTACTGACTAAAACCCACCCGTGTTCCTTCCTTAGCCCTTTATGTTCCGGGCCAGCGGTAACCCTTTCGGACAATCCCGCTGACCCGGCAGGCTTCGGCCCTAAGGGGCCCCTCCTCGATGCTGACATCTCTTTGAGGCGCGCGTGGAACACGTACGCGCCGTCCGGCACGGGCCTGGTCCTGATCGGACGGTGAGCTACCCATTACTCTCCGCCTGCAGGCCCGCGCCTACGGTGGCCGGGAGTCGTCACGCAGCTCCCGACGCCTGGGGCGTCCCCCGCGGCGGCTGAGACGGGAGGCTCTCTCCCTGAACCGTCCCGCCACCTCCTTCGCTAGCATGACTGCTTCGCAGAAGGAGGTGACTGCCTCCCACTCCCTCTCGCCCCGGACCATGGCTTGCACCAGGGCCGGACGCGAGAGGTCGCCGTCGCTGCCAATCGCCTGTATGAGGACACGGCGGGGCTCCGCCCAAGCGGGGCAGACCTCCACCGTGTGCTCCACCGTGTCCTCTGGGCGATCCTGGCAATGGTGGTCAGATACGCCTCGACTATTCGACGGAGGTAGGGCGGCACCCGGTGATACCGGAGTGCTTCCACAATGCTGCTCCAGGGCAGGGTGTTGAACGCGTTGGCGATGTCGAGTGACACCGCCACGACGACCCCACCCTGGGACACCGCGTCCCCCGTCGTGAGGGCTCTCACGCGCATGATGGCGTCCACCGTCGAGCGCCCCTTGCGGAAACCAAACTGGCTGTCCGCAAGATCCGGCCCCGTACTCACCAGGTGCCCGACGAGGCGGCCCGCAATCACTCTCTCAAAGAGCTTGCCGACCTCGTCGAGCAGCACGATGGGCCGGTATGCGGACGGAGAGTCCGCAGGGCGCCCTGGCTTCCGAATGAGGACCAGCTTCCCCGTCTTCCAACGGAGTGGAAACTGGCCTCTCTCCAAACATGCGCTTAAGAACGCCTCCAGTCGAGGCCCGAGAGCCCTCGAGGCCAGGACCCAGGCTTTACCTGGCAAGCCGTCGGGTCCTGGGGCGGTATTTTTGGCCTTCAACCTTCCTACCACCGCTCTCAGTTCTACCCCGGTCACTGCAGGGATGTTTGAGGACGTCTTCAAATTCCCATTTGTCGGAAATAAGTTCCAGGTTAATGTTAGAGACCGTTCTTTGGAATGCCTTAAAATTAGCTGCCTGTTTGCGAAGCATCTCGTCGAGTTTGCTGTTTGTACCCTGATTTACCGTCAAAGCTCGACGAGGTCCTTGACCCAACTGCGAAGGTTGACCATCTTCTCCCGGCTGCTGTTCCTCTGTAGATTCCTGTTCAGTCTCAAATTGTTTACCAAAAAACGTACCTTCTCCAGGCCGTCCTTGATCATCACTTCTAGACGGAGCTTCCAGCAGTTGTTGATGCATCTGGTTAATCAACGTTTTGACAGCTTGGTACGACTTGCTTGTCTTCTCGTACTCTTGTTTCGTAAAGTAGACATGCGACTTACTTACTTCTGTTGAAAGGCGATCGTGGTTAAATTGATACTCCTTCCAGTATTCTTCTAAATTGTTCAAACACTTTTTCAAGTATTCGAAGCTTCGTCTTTGGACACCGTTCTTCTTCAAATTAACCCGGAGCTTTTCGATGTTGATGGCGAGCGCCAATTGGACGTCGAAAAGCTCAGCCATTTCGCACGTTGTTTAAGGACGTAAAATCTCCCAAGGTGTAGAAAATAATGGAAAGATCTTACTTGTGGTCTTCTGTTATACCACCGTTGATGTTCTCCTTGGATCAGGAGCGTAATCCAATCACCAACCAGTCCATACGTATAGTATCCAGTACCCAGTACGTATAGTATCCAGTACGTATGAAATATTGTACAGCGCCCGTAGCGGTCACAGAAAGAATTAAATTCGTACCATGAGCACTATAGATTTCAATAGGTAAGAAACGGAACGAATAGGTATGAATCTATTCGATAGTCACTAACGTTTTTCAGCTGTCGCCATACAAAATCGCTATCGAAAAATACGCTTCGTAACTCACTAGCATTTTGACGTGTAAAACATATGTTTACATTGAAATTATATACATTTTTGAGTATTTTGAGTTAAAATAATGTCTGGAAGTGCTTATTTAGCATGGAATATGTTGGTGGCCGCTGAATATGAAGACCAACGTGAATTTCAAGCCAAAATTACATGAAAATGAAATTCTAGCTTACCAACGCAGCTACCTAGGAGGCTTTCTGTGATGAATATTAACTTAAATTTAAATAAAAGACATTTTGCTTAAACAGCATTTCATTTATCTTATTATTAGTTAATTTAGCATATTTAACAAAATAAGGAACACACAGACTACAATATAATGCAGGGTAATAGACAGGAAGCTCTCTTCGTTTTGTGTTGACAGCAGAAGTCGCCGTCTAATTGTCAGCTAACCAAAACTATTACCTATAGTTACGGCTAAATATGGTAGATGGAGCTCTATTATATTATTATTGTGTTGGAATTTTTACATTGTCGTATACATTATTGTTTACTATTAATGCTTTTTTTAAACAATTACATAATTATTGAAAACACATTGAAGTAGTAAACAATAATTTGTACGCAAATGTAAAAATTCCAGATTTTTACCTGCAATAGGAGTAGGAGTAAATAGTAAATAAAAAAACTGTTTATTCTTATAAAAAACAGAAAGACATTCAAATTAAACATCTTATTAAAATCAAAATCAATTCATTTAGGCTAAGAATCAGCACTTTTCTTTCCTAGTCAATAGACATCCAGGTACACTCAGCGTCAGAAAAATGGAACCCCCCCCAAGACATCGCCCGAGCGCTCGGGCCCGCCGTCGCTTGTCCCTCGAGCGGCGGCGGGCGCGTCACGTGAGCCTTGAGCAGCTCCCTCCCCCGCCGTCGCACCCATCTCTGCCTGGGCGCATCCACCGATCCGCCTCAAATATTATTTGCAAGTTTTGAATAATTTTATATGGTATTTTTTCGGCTTCCTTCTGGCCGAACCGTATACCAAGAATAACTTACAAAAAGACACTTTGCGTGCGATTAAGATACGAACCCGCATCACCAGGCGCCAGCCGATCATCTAGAATTCTGGACCGTACCTTATACCACTAGGCTCAGTTATCAACCTCAACGAAAATTGGAATAGCATTACTCCTTTTGTCGAACAAGGTTATTAACGGTCTAATCTTCTAGATATTAAGGTTTACTGCGACAGCAGACAATGTGACGCGATTTCTTGTGCGCAGGTCAGGGCGACAACGCCGTGCCGTCGTGGGAGCTGCGCGTGGAGGGCCGCCTGCTCGACGACACCAAGAACGACCCCAACAAAGTAACTCATTTCATTACGCTTTACTGTGTGCGGTGTGACCTAACTCGTGCCTACCGCCGCCTCTGTAACGCCATTCTTTTTTAAAAGCTTTTATTTAACTTGCAATGTATGTATGTAACTATGTTTGTTCGGGTGGAATCTTGCAACTCAATTTTAAATTTTCGTTATACATAATAATGTCTTTATGTGCTTCTTCTGACGTAATCAATTATTTGTACATAGTTTGACCCATGTTTGTATGACTCGGATCGAGTATGTACACGGAGGGCAGTAAGTTTTAGCGTGCGGAGGTGTTGCAGGTGAAGCGCAAGTTCTCGTCGTTCTTCAAGTCGCTGGTGATCGAGCTGGACAAGGAGCTGTACGGGCCCGACAACCACCTGGTGGAGTGGCACCGCACGCTCACGACGCAGGAGACGGACGGCTTCCAGGTCAAGCGGCCCGGGTACAAGAACGTGCGCTGCACCATCCTGCTGCTGCTGGACTACCAGCCGCTGCAGTTCAAGCTGGACCAGCGCCTGGCGCGTCTGCTGGGCGTGCACACGCAGACGCGCCCGGTCATCGTCAACGCGCTGTGGCAGTACGTGAAGACGCACCGCCTGCAGGACGTGCACGAGCGCGAGTACGTCGCCTGCGACAAGTACCTGGAGCAGATCTTCGGCGCCGCGCGCATGAAGCTGGCCGAGGTGCCGGGCCGGCTCGGCGCGCTGCTGCACCCGCCCGACCCCATCGTCATCAACCACGTCATCGCCGTGGAGCCGCCGCACGACACCAAGCAGACGGCGTGCTACGACATCGACGTGGAGGTGAGGCCCGGCCCGTGTGGCGCGAGAGGCGAGGTGAGGTGAGGCGACCACTGAGCCGCGTGTGTGTTGCAGGTGGACGACACGCTGAAGACGCAGATGAACAACTTCCTGCTGAGCACGGCCAACCAGCAGGAGATCCAGGGACTCGACTCCAAGATCCATGAAACTGTGAGTACTTTTGCTTTGGCCTCGTCGGAATCGCATACGATGTACGGTCCCTGTAAAAAGAACGTTCGTCATCTTAAATGTGCTTTTCTGTTTGCTCCGCGCACTACAGGGTGTAAAAAGACCTATCACGTAGCCGTCAACTACGTAATCTGTACTTACATCAAACTAAGTAACATTGCACAAATATAAAATAAAAGAGCCTTTTTATCTACCATAAATACATACAACAATTTAAAAATTGTAAAATGCAAAACCTTAAAATTAAATTTATTGATAGATCAAAGAACATCTGATTAGGGTTTTTGTAAAAAATGCAATTTCAGCAAACAAATATACCTAATGAAAACCGGGCAAGTGCGTGTCGGACCACGCACAGTGTAGGGATCCGTAATAGCCGTTATTACAATGTAGTACGATTCTGTTGTTTTTTATTCTGAATATAAAAAAAATATATATAAAAAAAATAAAAACAAATCATATTTTGTGTTTCAATGCAAGTCTTTACCTGTTATAAACAAGCAACTACTTCATCTTAGTCACTTTAAAGGATTAATGCTAAGGATTTTGTATTTTTGGTACAAAATTATCCAACACCCAAGTTCAACGACTATTACTGCTAAACTAATAAGGTTATCTTAACCGCTATAGCTTTCCTTTAAAGCTCATGAAATGCACTATCATCGTGAATTTGCACTTCTTTAGTATCGTGTGTGTTCTTCTCTTTTTCGAACACATTCTTGAAGCCTGGATGGCACACTCTCCACCAGATGTCACACTGTCTCTTCTGAAATTTGTTCCCAGCTTGACTTGAGCACGTTAATGAGCTGTCGTTCATTATGTACGGGTTGATTTGTGTCCCGGACACTTTTTTTTAACAAATCCCACATATGTTCGATGGGGTTAAGGTCCGGACTGTTGGCAGGCCATGGCAAGACACGTATACCAGCGTCGTCCAGGGCTTCCCTAGTGTCTCCCTAGTGGCTTACCGTGCCTCCGCTGAGTATTGCGAGCTCGGTTCGACCTGATAGAGAGATTCCTCCCCATACCATGACATTGGGACCCCCAAATCTTTCACTTTCATGGATACAACCATCCGTAAATCGCTCACCTTCTCGTCTTCATACTCTAATGCGACGATCATTACTAAAAAATTAACTTTACACTCATCAGTGAACAATACTGTGCTCCATTCACTTATGTCCCAGTCCAGGTGCAGCCTTGCAAATGATAATCGGTTCGCA
Source organism: Mesoligia furuncula (assembly GCA_916614155.1). Taxonomy (NCBI): domain Eukaryota; kingdom Metazoa; phylum Arthropoda; class Insecta; order Lepidoptera; family Noctuidae; genus Mesoligia; species Mesoligia furuncula. The sequence continues at coordinate 29,811,964 of OU744803.1, forward strand.
CGGTGTACACTAGTCAATGGAGTCCGCACTACGCGTTTCCTAGAAAACTACTGGTCTTCGTGTAACCGATTTCTAGTCGTTTGGTCACTCACGCGGGTACCGGTCGCCTGGCGCAAGCGATTTTGTAAGACGCGGGCGGTGACGACGCGCTCTCTTCGCGCAGTCAAACGTATGTAGCGCTCTTCCTGTAAGGTAGTTGCTCGATTCCTGCCAGATCCCCGTCTTCTGGTTACACTCCCAGTCTCTTGAAATCGATTCCAAGCATTCTGGATCGCTCACCTTGAAAAGCCAAGCTGCGAATGGCTTGGACCAATGTGATGACTCTAGTTGCGGTTTGCAGGTCCATGTGTACGAATCCTCGGCATAGCGCTTTCAAAATGTTTATCCACGTTCTAACTTAGCAAATGTAAGACTGTTCACAAAAGAATCCACAATTTAAATGACTTAAGAATTCGTCTTTTTTTTTTTTGCGGATTGGATATCATCAAATGACTCCTCCCGCTCTGGGTGGAGCGGAAGGGAGTGTCAGACTCTTACTGACTAAAACCCACCCGTGTTCCTTCCTTTGCCCTTTATGTTCCGGGCCAGCGGTAACCCTTTCGGACAATCCCGCTGACCCGGCAGGCTTCGGCCCTAAGGGGCCCCTCCTCGATGCTGACATCTCTTTGAGGCGCGCGTACACGTACGCGCCGTCCGGCACGGGCCTGGTCCTGATCGGACGGTGAGCTACCCATTACTCTCCGCCCGCAGGCCCGCGCCTACGGTGGCCGGGAGTCTTCACGCGCCTCCCGACGCCTGGGGCGTCCCCCGCGGCGGCTGAGACGGGAGGCTCTCTCCCTGAACCGTCCCGCCACCTCCTTCGCTAGCATGACTCCCTCTCGCCCCGGACCATGGCTAGCACCAGGGCCGGGCGCGAGAGGTCGCCGTCGCTGCCAATCGCCTCTACGAGGACACGGCGGTGCTCCGCCCAAGCGGGGCAGACCTCAACCGTGTGCTCCACCGTGTCCTCTGGGCGATCCTGGCAATGGTGACACCCGGGTGTTTCCTCTCGCCTGATGATGTGCAGGAACCTCCCGAAACTTCCGTGTCCGGTGAGGACCTGCGTCAGGCGGTAGGTGAGGGCGCCGTGGCGCCTCTCTAGCCACTCCTCAAAGAGGGGTCTTATCGCCGCTATCGCGGCGTGCCCTGCGCTGGGTTGCGACAGTCGCTCTTTCCATGCCGCCATGAGATCGCGCCGGAGATCCGTCCGCTCCGCCGAGATTTGCCGCGGAAGCGGATCTTCGATCAAGAATTCGTCTTAGAATAGGGTAAATTCAAGTGGTTACAAAAAAAGTATCAAAGTACCCACTTCAAAAATTATGCAAGTGGTGTCCTTACATTATGTTTGATAACAATTCAGGAAATACCGCACAAAAGATATATCGTTTAAGAACGCGTTAAAATAATTAAATCAGTCCGGATGTTAAAATTCACAAGTGGCCATTATTTTGTTTTGACTAGTATATTTTATCATATCACATTGTACATTTCTAGGTATCATTAATATTATTGTTTATTATTTGAGTTGAATTCATATTTATTATTATTGTATAATTCATATGTGCTTATAAGCAAAATATAATTTAAATATACATATAATATAAAAGATCAAAATATTATTATTAATGTTAGCATGCACGTGAAATTATTTGTTTATGGAAGTCGCCTCTGCGGCCTAGGCGTCCCCCAACTTTCTCCATTTTTCCCTATTCCTAGCTTGTCTCCTCCAGTATGGTCCACATCTTTCCTTAATATGTATATCTTCCCAGCGCTTCCGCGGCCTACCTCGTTTTCTTTTTCCATCTCTATGTACCCTTTCTATGATTTTCTTTGTCCATCTTTCGTTTTCCATTCTTCAGATGTGCCCTGCCCATTTCCATTTCAGACTTCTTATTCTCTCTACTATGTCAGTTATTTTAGTTTTGCTTCTAATTTCCTCATTAGTTCTGTCCGATAATTTAATACCCAACGTGCTTCTCTCCATTTTCCTTTGCATAACTCCCAGTTTGAGTTCTTCTTTTATCCGTAGGGACCATGTTTGGCATCCATCCATATGTAAGGCATGGAAGGATTGTTATCTCATACAACTTTGTTTTCAAATTCATGTTTATCTTTCTGTTCTTCATGATTTCTTTAAAACTCCAGTACTTTTTCCATGAAATGTCTATTGTCCTGTTTGTTTCTTTTTTTGTTTGATCTTCGAGTGAGATAGATTGTCCCAAATAAAATGTTCTTTAACATATACTATTTCCTGTCCATCTATAACTATTGCTACTTCCGATCCTACCTTCTTACTTTCTTTCGCCAGCTCTTGCAACATGTTCTTTAATTGTGCGGACTCTTCTGTAAAAACAACGATGTCATCTGCAAAATGTAAATGACTTAAATATTCACCGTCGATTTTCACGCCTTTGTATTCCCAGTCAAGGTTTCTAAATATTGTCTCCAGAACAGACGAAAATATTTTAGGTGTCAGCGGGTCGCCCTGCCTAACGCCTTTTCTAATAGGAAAAGTAGGTCCCTCTAATTCTAACTTTATTCTTGCGGAATTTAAAAAAAATGTATACTTTATGTCTATTCCTTGTTCCACTAGTGTCTTCCATATTGCACTATGTTCCAGAGAATCGAATGCCTTGGTGTAATCGATGAAGCATAAATACAGTCTTGCCATATTCTTTGACCTTCTCTACTATTTGTGTTACCACTTGGATGTGGTCAGTTGTTGAGTAGTGTTTATGGAATCCAGCTTTTTCACGAGGTTGAGTAATTGTAAGTCAATTTAAATGTTTGTCATAAGGCTAATTGGTCTATAGTTACCGAGGTCACATCTATCTCCTTTTGTTGTGAAGAAGAATTATCGACGATTCGGACCATTGTGTTGGGATTTCTCATTTTTCTAGTATGTTATTGAACATGATTTTCAGTGGGTGTTGTAAGGGTTCTGATACAGACTTCTCGTCTGTGTGATCGCCAACCCGCCTGCCAAGCGTGGCGATTAGGGCAAACCCCCCCCCCCAAAATTGGGGGAGGCCTATGTCCAGCAGTGGACGTCTTTCGACTGAAATGATGATGATGATCGAACATGATTTTCAGTGGGTGTTGTAAGGGTTCTGATACAGACTTCAATATTTTGTTCGTTACCTTGTCTTCTCCTGGTGCTTTATCCTTCTTCTGAGTTTCGATAGAAAAACCAATCTCTGATCTCAGTATTTCGGGCAGTGGTTCGTCGACAAAGACTTTGCCTCTGACGTGTTGAGTAAAACTGGATCTTTCTTGTGACGAGTAAAGATTCTGATAAAAGTTAGTTGCTTCTGCTATTATATCTGAGCGCTTCGAAATAATCTTTCCTGTCTTGTCCTCCATGTTTGTTGCCCATTTTGTTGTACTTTGAAGATCTTTGTATGCCTTTTTCTCCCTTTTTTGATAAGTATTCCTCAAAAACATTTTGCGTGTGTTTTTTTCTGTTGTTAGATATTTCCTTGTTTATTTCCTTACTTATTTGAGCGATTTTCCTTTTTACTTCCTTTGTTCTCTTTTCTTTGTACAGTTGTTTTCTATCTTGTAGCAGGTGACGTGTGTGTGCACTTATCAGTTCATCTTCATCACACAATTCGGTGGGTGCATAGACTTGTACTAAAGACCACAAGTTATTTTTGGATATGTTCAACTCTAAGGTCGCAATTCTGTTTGAATAGCAGTTAAAACCAACTATGTTCTTTTTTAGGTGCTTCTCTAAGGCGCTTTCAATTCAGACGTTTCGTGTCGGACCGCTGCGGTGCCGAAGCGGTGCGTTTTTCGTATTGCGCACGGACGCTCGTTTGTTTTCATACAAAGTGCGCGGTGCGGATTGTCGAGCGTTCGCGGTACCGACGCCGCACTGTTGCCGCACCGTGCGCTTTGTATGAGAACAAACGAGCGTCCGAAACGTCTAAATTGAAAACGCCCTTATAATAAATCCTACTCCACACCTCCCTTGTGTCGCCTTACTATTGTACAATATAAAATCAGTGTATTCTTCTATACATTCTTTGCTTCTTCTTGTTTCTCATAATCCTACCCACAGTATATTCTCAGTAGCATGATTCAGCTCTGTAATCCTTTTCTCAGAGAGTAAAGTTCTAACGTTCAAACACGCGACACATAGGTTGCTGGATATTCCCTTTTTTCTCTTTTTTCTAGTGTTATTGTTTGTTGGGTTTTGGTCGTAATTCTCCATGGGGACCAGCCGGCTTGGAGAATAAGTAGAATGGGAAATTAATTGTTAATCCTGAGTTGGTTTTCATAAGTAGTCGAGCATATTTCTAGTGTACTTTTTGGTAAATCCATTGTATTTTCATTTAACTTGTGGTTTTGAATCGTCATCGGGGAGACTGAATCTTCACGTTTCCGTTTATCACGATTGATACTATCTTTCACAACTAGTTTGTCGTATTTTATGTATGCGATACGACCTTTTTCTCTTTTCTCATTCAGCTGAGACTGTAGGTTCTTTCTTTCGAGTCTCTAATACCTCTTGAAAAATCTTCTTGAATGTATACGTCTTTAGGCAGTTTCTTTTTGTTTTTAAGTACCTCATTTTTCTTCCAGTTTGTAGTTAGGGTTACCAAGATTGGACACGCATTTTTTTTCGTTTTCTTTCCCGAGTCTATATGTTTTGTTTATTTCCTGTGGGTTAATTTTAATGCCCAAGTTTCAAGGAAAAGGTCTTCAAGTACTTCTATAATGTTTATTGTTGTTTCGTTTTGTTGTTCCTGTATGCCAGATATTACAATATTATTTTTCTTCTTCTGCTCCAAAAGTTTAATATTTTCCAGCAGGGTTTTTATCTCAGTCTTCATAATTTTATTTTCTTCTATAACTCAAGTTAGTTTTTCATCCAATTTTTCGAAGACATTTTTTGTTACAGTTTCAGATATAATAACCGTTTGTTGGTCGAGTTTTTCTTATATTTTTTCAAAAAAGGATTGCATTTGAGCTTCCATTTCCGGATTAATTATTATTTTTTACTGAATCGTTCCGTGATCGTGTTCTTTGAAAAGGTTTGTTAGCCTTTGATAGCACAATCATGTAAGTGGTGACCTCTGTTGTTTAGTTTACAAAGCTGTGGTGAAAATTTGAAGCTTCTGACACTTGGCACATCGGGTCGATTCTGTTGACAAATTGACAATGTTTGATAGATGGTGTAGCCCAATGTCAATAGATGGCGCTTTTTCCAATCGATTTGCGATGACTATGCAAGGGGGCATGCCTAGTGGCCATAGTAATTTAGGCCCACTGTGCACACATATAAAAATAATTATAATAATAGAAGGCAATTCCAATAATAAATTTGTAAAAGAACTATTTACAAAAAACTTAGCATTTTGAAGTTATTTAAGATTCTTATCTATACATCAATACAGGTTATGTTATATAAGTGAAATATCACTTAATACATAATTTTAATTTATTTAGGAGCTTATGCTAATAACAAAATAAACTGGGAGTTAAAGAATACAAAAAACATTGTAGTTTTAAATATTTTTTTAGTTTTAATTTCATCATCATACACCACTAAAACATCATCCAAAAATTGTGCGTTGTCGAAGCGTCTAATATCAAATCCAGGTTGTCGCCAGTGTCGTCATGAGTAGAGGGAGCAGAAACCATAATTAGGCCGTGGTCGTCAGGTGTAGGAGAATCGTCAGAGTCAGTATTCATGGGTAAAAGTAGTCAATTTAAACCGCAATAGATATACACAAGTCACCGCAATGGAGTTACAAGACAAGCAATGGTTTTGACATTTGTCATTTACGTTTTCCGGCAACTGACAAGTTAGATTTGGTGCTGCCATAAAAAATGCAAAATATCGATAAATCGATATTAGATTTTTTTTTGTTTATCATTAGAAATCATCAAAGATAGAAATAATAACAATTATTTAAGGGGTTTTTGTGATTTATAATATTATGTATAGTTTGCTTGGAATAAAATTAACGGTGTTCAATAATAAGTATGATGACCGATTATTCCGATTAATTACCTGTCAACATTTTTTTGTAAGGGCAACATATTCAAATGAATTTTTATTCAAGTTCCATTCGTTTAGTCGTTTTAATATTTAATATATTGGAATAAATTGTGCAGACTTGCACAGAATAATGAATACGTGGAAGACATGGGAAAAATATGAACATATTTTTTTAGTAAAACAAATCCCTTGTACTTCTCTGGACCTAATATTGGCATGCCCCTTTTGACTATTTATTCCTTGATTTTTATTTATTTCCACTGATGCAATTGTAACTATGTGTTTTTATTTCCTTTCAAGTTCTTTCCACAACACACTTTATGTTCCATTTAGTTTCGTTTAATCACTAACGTAGTTTCACACAATTTTTGTTTTAACTGTCAGTTTTGCACGTATCTGAGTTCCACTTTAATTTCACTTCTTCCTAAGTTCAATCTATTCTAATAATCACTTTTCCTTGATTGTATCTTCACTTCAGTAATAATTCAGCGCGAAATATTCACGTTTAAACATTTTAAAACAATTACCTACGAAACACTGAGCCGGTGTAAACACTGTCACCGTTTAAATCTTCTTCTTGCACAAAAATAATTGCTGGAAAACTATTTTTATTTTTGGTGTGTATAATCGCTTGTTATAGCAGCCACTCACTGTGAGTTTGTGACGCACGTAACACATAGTGCTGCACGCGACGATACTAGCACCGAGCCTGTGACGCACGTAACACATAGTGCTGCACGCGACGATACTAGCACCGAGTCTGTGACGCACGTAACTTAGTGCTGCACGCGACGATACTATCATCGAGTCTGTGACGCACGTAACACATAGTGCTGCACGCGACGATACTAGCACCGAGTCTGTGACGCACGTAACACATAGTGCTGCACGCGACGATACTAGCACCGAGTCTGTGACGCACGTAACTTAGTGCTGCACGCGACGATACTATCATCGAGTCTGTGACGCACAGTGGATCGACTCCATACAAACTGGCGGACATAGGACTATAAAAATATAATTTCAAGATTTTTGAAAAACAAATGATGCCAATGTGCTCTCCTCAGTAATCTAAATTGAAAGTACTCTTATGTTTTTTTCGATTAAACCCTAATTTTAGGAGTAATATGAGTAAAACTGATTACAATGTATGGAAAATTATATAAAAAAAATGTTTTCCTGCGATTCCCGCACATTTTCCGGTTTTGACGCTTATAATATATTTTGGCATAATATTTAGGAGATTTCGACCGAACATACTTATGTCCCCTAGTGTCCCCCCTTGGAGATATACGACAAATATATGATTTTTATTTTTTGTATCAATAACTCTTCTTGTTGTTATATGATTTTAGTGCAAATGAGGCTTTAGTTTTGTACAAGATATAATAATAACAATCGCAACATTACACAAAGTGAGTATTGTTAGTAAATAAGTATGAACATCAACAGCCGGCTAGCAAGATAATCGCAATTAGTTAATTGGATTACCATTACCATTACCATTACCATCATTAGTCAACTTTCCAAATACTTCTTGTAGTCCTTTGTCCATTAGTTAGTTTTGTACAAGATATAATAATAACAATCGCAACATTACACAATGTGAGTATTGTTAGTATTAGATACAGGAAATATTTTTCTAATGTTTAATATGACATTTAATGGAGAAATTCAGATGAAATAAAAGGATATGTTTTCATGGTTTTTTGTAGGAATTAAAACCAAAGAACATAAGTGTAAATGGATGTGTAATAACTAACCAGAAAACATAAAATATACGAATTAATTAGTTCTATTGATCAAATTGATAATACACTATAATCTCAAAATACATACAAAATAAAACGTATGAATTACTGTTTACACCACTAAACTTCTGCATCCTAATCATTATCCGGAACCACGGAAGGCCATAATGATTTTAATGGGAGGAAATTGCAATTTTAACTAAGTACACTTATTCATTACAAGACCTTATATTGCCTTATGTTTTAAAATACGTAACTACCCTCATTTATCTACATCTCTTCATAATCTCATTTATCTTTTTTTTTACAATAAATGCGTAATTATCTAAGTATTCTTAATGGACAAAGGACTACAAGAAGGATTTGGAAAGTTGACTAATGATGGTAATGGTAATGGTAATCCAATTAACTAATTGCGATTATCTTGCTAGCCGGCTGTTGATGTTCATACTTATTTACTAACAATACTCACATTGTGTAATGTTGCGATTGTTATTATTATATCTTGTACAAAACTAAAGCCTCATTTGCACTAAAATCATATAACAACAAGAAGAGTTATTGATACAAAAAATAAAAATCATATATTTGTCATATATCTCCAAGGGGGGACACTAGGGGACATAAGTATGTTCGGACGAAATCTCCTAAATATTATGCCAAAATATATTATAAGCGTCAAAACCGGAAAATGTGCGGGAATCGCAGGAAAACATTTTTTTAATATAATTTTCCATACATTGCAATCAGTTTTACTCATATTACTCCTAAAATTAGGGTTTAATCGAAAAAACCATAAGAGTACTTTCAATTTAGATTACTGAGGAGGGCACATTGGCATCATTTGTTTTTCAAAAATCTTGAAATTATATTTTTATAATCCTATGTCCGCCAGTTTGTATGGAGTCGATCCACTGTGTGACGCACGTAACACATAGTGCTGCACGCGACGATATCGATACTAGCACCGAGTCTGTGACGCACGTAACACATAGTGCTGCACGCGACGATACTAGCACCGAGTCTGTGACGTACGTAACACATAGTGCTGCACGCGACGATACTAGCACCGAGTCTGTGACGTACGTAACACATAGTGCTGCACGCGACGATACTAGCACCGAGCCTGTGACGCAGGTAACACATAGTGCTGCACGCGACGATACTAGCACCGAGTCTGTGACGCACGTAACTTAGTGCTGCACGCGACGATACTATCATCGAGTCTGTGACGCACGTAACACATAGTGCTGCACGCGACGACACTAGCACCGAGTCTGTGACGCACGTAACTTAGTGCTGCACGCGACGATACTATCATCGAGTCTGTGACGCACGTAACACATAGTGCTGCACGCGACGATACTAGCACCGAGTCTGTGACGCACGTAACACATAGTGCTGCACGCGACGATACTAGCACCGAGTCTGTGACGTACGTAACACATAGTGCTGCACGCGACGATACTAGCACTGAGTCTGTGACGTACGTAACACATAGTGCTGCACGCGACGATACTAGCACCGAGCCTGTGACGCACGTAACACATAGTGCTGCACGCGACGATACTAGCACCGAGTCTGTGACGCACGTAACTCAGTGCTGCACGCGACGATACTAGCATCGAGTCTGTGACGCACGTAACACATAGTGCTGCACGCGACGATACTAGCACCGAGTCTGTGACGCACGTAACACATAGTGCTGCACGCGACGATACTAGCACCGAGTCTGTGACGTACGTAACACATAGTGCTGCACGCGACGATACTAGCACCGAGTCTGTGACGCACGTAACTCAGTGCTGCACGCGACGATACTAGCATCGAGTCTGTGACGCACGTTACACATAGTGCTGCACGCGACGATACTAGCACCGAGTCTGTGACGCACGTAACTCAGTGCTGCACGCGACGATACTAGCATCGAGTCTGTGACGCACGTAACACATAGTGCTGCACGCGACGATACTAGCACCGAGTCTGTGACTTACGTAACACATAGTGCTGCACGCGACGATACTAGCACCGAGTCTGTGACGCACGTAACTCAGTGCTGCACGCGACGATACTAGCATCGAGTCTGTGACGCACGTAACACAGTGCTGCACGCGACGATACTAGCACCGAGTCTGTGACGCACGTAACACATAGTGCTGCACGCGACGATACTAGCACCGAGTCTGTGACGTACGTAACACATAGTGCTGCACGCGACGATACTAGCACCGAGTCTGTGACGCACGTAACACAGTGCTGCACGCGACGATACTAGCATCGAGTCTGTGACGCACGTAACACATAGTGCTGCACGCGACGATACTAGCACCGAGTCTGTGACGCACGTAACACATAGTGCTGCACGCGACGATACTAGCACCGAGTCTGTGACGTACGTAACACATAGTATTGCACGCGACGATACTAGCACCGAGTCTGTGACGCACGTAACACATAGTGCTGCACGCGACGATAATAGGACCGAGTCTGTGACGCACGTAACACATAGTGCTGCACGCGACGATACTAGCACCGAGTCTGTGACGCACGTAACACATAGTGCTGCACGCGACGATACTAGCACCGAGTCTGTGACGCACGTAACACATAGTGCTGCACGCGACGATACTAGCACCGAGTCTGTGACGTACGTAACACATAGTATTGCACGCGACGATACTAGCACCGAGTCTGTGACGCACGTAACACATAGTGCTGCACGCGACGATACTAGCACCGAGTCTGTGACGCACGTAACACATAGTGCTGCACGCGACGATATTAGCACCCTAATTGCGTAACACATTTAATCGCAATCTTAATAATTTTAAACGGATATTGCTAATCCATTGCTCATCATAGTGTTCGAAAAATTCTGCTCAACAACGTAAATAAAGCAATTAATGTTATTAAACTGTCAAAATGAAAGCCATTGTTACTGTTATTGTGTTACGCAACTAGCCCGTAGGAGTCGTGGCGGTATTTTTTGGCGTTTTTTTTTTAGAAAATGTTGGTACTCTGTAACCAGGAAGTTCCCAGGTCCATTACAAAAAAATATCACAATGACGGTAAGAACAAGTGACTCGGCTACACCCGTTATACTACAACATATATGTCACAGAATGACACTCAGACGTAGCAATACACAAGTCACTCAATAATAGTAAGACACGGTTATTAGATCTAGTACCTACGAAAGAGAAACGAGACAAAAATATATTTTCACTCCTTCGCGTATGCAAACTTTTGTGTATCCCCAATTTTTAACCAACAACTGAGGCCCAACAAAACGGCTGTCATGGTATGGATAGTACCAGTTTACAAGTAACTGTCGAAGACAATTGCTATTTAATAAAGTACACGCTGACAGCTAATGTATTAAATGCTCTATTTACACATTCAGAAAAGAATTTAAAAATGTGACATTGACAATTAAATAAAACGGATTTGGTTTTTATTTAATAAACAATGGTCAGGCTATTCATGAAGTTTAATATAGTTTTCAACTCCGTAGTTCGCTCAGTGCCGCTTCGAAAGTTATTATGTCTTGACATGATAAAGGAAAGAATCTGACAAAGGTTTAAGTGACGTGACTGTACGTTCGGTGCGCTCTACCTCTGCCACCCGTTCACAGCCGAGCGCGTTCTGTTGCAGGTGGACACCATCAACCAGCTGAAGACCAACCGCGAGTTCTTCCTGAGCTTCAGCATGGACCCGCAGCAGTTCATCCAGAAGTGGCTCGTGTCGCAGTCGCGCGATCTCAAGGTGAGTGACGTCATCATCACGGCCGCGGTTGGCGCTACACTTGTAAAACACTTACGTCTTTTAGTCTTAATTTCGAGACTTAAGTCCATTTTCAAGAATTGCGTGCTAATAGTTTCAAGAGTCACGAGTTCTTTGAGTCTTTTGAGTCCTTGTGAGTCTTTTGAGTTATTTGAGTCCTATGAGTTCTTTGAGCTGAATTGATTCATGCATGAACCTTAAAGTTAGTGTATTATGTTATCAATATTTAAGGAATAAAGTCAGCTGTATACTATGTACATAATCCCATATGAATGGCTTCTGTCATAAAAAAACCGGTCAAGTGCGAGTCGGACTCACGCACCGAAAGTTCCGTACAAATGTGTAGGTATGTAAATAGTTTAGCAAGGGATTTTAATTTTAATGTAACTGCTACGGTTTTCGGATTTTTTCTTTTACTTGTGCTACATGACATGCTTCTTGCCAAATTTCATGATTCTACGTCAACGGGAAGTACCCCATACATTTTGATTCCCTTGAGTCAAATATACGTTTTTGCGGCATAAACGGCGGTATCTTTTTTACGTTAACTTAGGTGTTTGAGTTTTTCACAGCTTCAATTTATTTTTATTTTTTAGACTGTAGGGCTGAGTACCTATATGGTTTTAATTTCAACTCGATACCTCCACGCGTTCCCGAGATAAAGGGTCTTGACAGACGGATAACAAAGTGATCGTATAAAGGTTCCGTTTTTTCGTACAAAACCCTAAAAACAAAGGACATCCTTCATTTCGTACCCAGAAATTAAAATACCGCCCAGAAAAAAAAAAGTATTCTTATGGGAAATAACATCTTGGCCATTTTTTACTATTACAAGGAATGTTTACAATTAACCCCCGGCTGCTATCTGAGATTGAAAATGCCAGAAATCATATTTTTATAACAAGTGTTTTAAGCTTATCAATTAATAAATACCAGCGACAGGTAATGTGTATTTATTTAGAATTAAAATATTCTATGCAAGTAAATAACAATTAATACCTAATCTATATCTCATATAATCTGTAGACGAGGCGTTTTTGTACAACGAAAATATTTCCAAAAAAAGAAAGCTTGCTAGCTTGCAGCCAGTGACTGAGTATCAATATAAAGTAGTACTTACACGTATTTGTGTGAAATAAAATAAAATACAACGATAAGATCCGTAAAAGGTCTAAATCAAAATCACGTCCAAAGTTTTCTTCATGGGTGTCATCTTCGTAGTCTTAGAGGGCGGCCGGTGTCGAATATAAGCACAGTAAATGGGTTGCTTTTCACACGGGCAACTTTATGTAGGAGCTCTTTCGTGGGCCAAGCAACCTCTCTAACATCGTTTACAGAGAACCATTTTCTTAGTTACAAAAAGTTTTAAGATCATGATATTCATAGTCTTTTGGCCTTCTTCTCGAAATTTTTTAACCTTATTCACCATTATAACGCTTCAGCAACTTCGCCAGATGGCCAGTTGATTTATTGAGTAGGTAAGGCAGGTGCACACCCAAGTAGCACTGCCATGTCATAAAAAGGTATTGTAGATCATGTCTTCGAGACAATAACCAAATTCTTGATGGGTTTAATGAAAAGAGACAAGATTGATTTTATATAAAAAGGATTTAATGAAAACAAAATACTTCAGCAGAATACAAGTGCAGGACATGACGGATTGACAGCGCAAGACAGAGACAACAATAAAAGACAGAGATCAAAGATGATTGCGTTTCGTTTACATTTCTAACAATTCTAGCCATTGTCTTGGTTAAAACTATATCGACCCATAAGATATGTTAAGGCTGTCCACCAGGAGAGAGTTAAGCATGTATGGGCACAGGTTTACAGTATTAGTTAAGAAAGACTTCAAACTACTTTTCAGACAAACTTGAGTAAGATTTAAGAGTAACGCCGTTAATGTATCCTTCCTTTTATCTTAAAAATATGTCGATGCTATAATAAAGGCATAATATAAGACATATTGGTAAGTAAGATATCTACAATACCAAATTAAGAATTTCTAAATTTACTTACCACATAGAAGAAGACAACACTTCTAGAAACTAACTTCAAACTTCGCCTACTAATCTCAGATATGGTTGTCTAATAATTATACCTATTTTTAACCGACTTCAAAAAAGGAGGAGGTTCTCAATTCGGTTGTATTTTCTTTTATGTTTGTTACCTTTATTGTTTGGCCCAGGTTCAATAATAATAATAAATTTATTTCATAAGCCTAATACAATAAGGAGAGAGAAAAGGGTCAACAATGCATTATTTAAAATCTTATAATCCTTATATTAATTAGCTAAGTATAAGCACGTTGTGTGAAACTCCCGACACCCAAACTAGGACATGTCCTGTATCTTAGGTGTCAGCGTTCCTCCATGCCCTTCACATTTGTGAAGCCCAACTTTCTGTTGCATTGCAGAAATAAGAATAATAATTATAATCTAGGTTTTTACAAATACAATCTAGAATAAAATAAAATAACCACCATATTCTATCTCTGCTATAAATATGTGGAGAAGTGAGTGTAGTGTATGGGTAAGTGTAGTGTTAGGGTAAGTGTAGAGTGGGAGTGAGTGTAGTGTGAGAGAGTGTATGTATGTGTTGGTAAGTTGCGGATGTGTGCTTTTAAGTTGCGTGTGGTGTGAATGCAATGACTTAGGCAGCGCTGCTATCCAACAAATCCTCAGTTTCCTTATAGGTTAGAGAAATAAGCCAATCCTTTACATTCATTTTGCAGTTTATTCTGTTGAGGTGAAAAATATTTAAGTGTTTGTTTGTCCTATTATACAACCTTACGCTAAGGATAAAATAGTGTTTACACGCAAAAGAGGTTCTTGTTCGATCGGGCTTAAAGACTGTATGTTTAATTCTACCTCGAGGCTCCAGCAGAGGCCGCGACTTGTGTTTACGGGCTATGGTCAAGTGGACATACAGTTGCCTCACCGTGAGAACTTTACATTCAGCGTAAAGTTCAGCCGTAGGGCCTTTTCGTCATAACTTTTAGTACAGCCCTCTGAGCGATCTCAAGCTGTAGGATCGATGATTTAGGTGCACCACCCCATACCGTCAAACAGTACGATAATAGGGACTGGCATAGAGCCATGTACACCATTTGCAGGGTTTTTGTGTCCGCTGACTGACGAAATCTTTTAAATATAAATACCTATGAGTCTCCGAACCCGGGTAGTGACGGTTTCAATGTGTTTGTGCCAACGGAAACTCTGGTCTATATATATAAGCAACAGCAGTCAGGAGCAGGCAGGAGACACAAGTGAGCTTTAACTTTGAAAGTCGGCGGGGGCAGATGGTCAGCTCGCATTGCCAAGGGGATAAACAAGGTTTTATCAATATTTAGAGTCAGAAGATTATTTGACAGCCACTCCATTATAATTTTAAGAGCATGTTCAGCATTTTGCTTTGTTTGGCACCAGTCTACTCCATTCACAATAAGAGCTTAAGTTAGTATACTTTGCTTATTTCCACAGTATTATGTCTTATGGTGTTCTGCTGTGGGGATCGGCAGCTGACGTAGATTCAATTTTCATTTTACAGAAGAGGGCAATCCGCGCAATCTATAAAATGGGTCCTCGCGAGTTATTTTTCTTTTACATACTCTTTGACATAATTTCTTTATTATTCTTTATTATTTGACATTATATACTTTTTGACATAATTTCTTTACTATTTGACATTATATACAGACAATTCAAATTTTCACCTCTTTATTAGTGGTTTTAATGGGAATCATAACACTTGGTTTTAGTAGGTTTTTATTAATATTTTTTTTATTTATCCTTTTGATAGATTCTTATTTTGTAAATGTGAGGACTTTGTAGGCCTTATACACTTTAGATCTGTAGACCATTTTTTATTCTATCAAGTACTTGGTACTTGTTGACAGGCCTGCGCTGTCCTCCCATACCTACTGTAATCTGGAAACATTGTAAAAGCCAATTATTTTTAAAAAGAGTAACCGTGGAGTTTCTTGCCGGTTCTTCTCCATAGGAAACGACCAATTGGAACCATGCACCTAGCTTCTGACGTTTCATAAGTGCCCATGTTGGTTTATGTGAAATAAAACATTTTGATTTGATTTGATTTGAGCTGTGTCGTCAGCGTAAGTGAAGATTTTACCGTTTAGTAGGGGCATGTCGCATAAATCATTTATGAATACAATAAATAGTGTTGGGCCCAGAATTCTTCCTTGCGGAACGCCATAGTTGATAGCCTCCTCACCACTAACATGCTCCCCTATTTTCATCACTTGTACACGATCGCTTAGATAGTCGGCAAAGATTTCTAAAGGTAAACCCCTAACTCCTACTCGTTCCAGCTTATTTATAAGGATAGGGACCGAGACAGTGTCAAAAGCCTTAGCCAAGTCTAGAAATAGTCCCAAGCATTTTTGCTTTTTATCTAAATTCCGAATAGCATGTTCTGTTAGAGCCAATACTGCATCCTCAGCGGATATACCAGTTCGGAAACCATATTGGTTCTCAGATATTATTTTATTTAGTTCAAGGTACCGTGTTAGACGCTTGTTTAGTATACGCTCTAGTACCTTGGAAAGAGCTGAAAGTACTGACATTGGTCTATAGTTATTGACACAGCCTCTGTCACCTGACTTATGAACTGGGTGCACAACTGCCTTTTTGAAAACCTTTGGGAAAATACCTGACGTGATAGATAGGTTACAAACATGGGTAATAAGAGGAACCAGGGTTTGGCGAGATGATTTTATTATACTGGCTGGGATGACATCCCAGCCCACCGCGCAATCAGATTTTGAATTAATTATAATTCTCTCAACCTCGTCTGCGTCGGTTTCAAGAATGGCTATTGAGTTTAGGTTACTATGACTATTTGGAGGGGTAAAACTATTGGGAGCGGGATGATTGCTAGAAATTTTGTCAGCCATTTCCCTACCAATACCAGCTTACTTTTTAATACTTTATTAATAGAGGCTTTAGGGGCATTAGGATTTATGAGTTCGGTGGGTGCGGCCGATTTAGGTTTTAAATTCACTACCTTACTGATTAAATCCCAAGTTGAATTTGGGCTGTTCTTCGCTTTCATGAATTCTTCTCTCTCAGAGTTTTGTTTTAGCCGCCGTAGCAGGTCATTGCAATAATTGCGGTACCTTTTATAGGTAATCAGTAATATGCTGTTGTCTAGGGAACGGTTGACTTGGTTATGGAGATTATCACGGTGAGCTATACATTTAAGAAGCCCTGGAGTGATCCACTGTTTTATATTTCTATTTTTCCGCGGGATTGTGAGAACCTGGGTGTGGTTTTTAATAATTATAGATAGGGTAGAAACTAGTATATCAGCAGCCATATTAGCGTCAGAAGCGTTGAGAACAGGTGTCCAGTCAGTGTCATCTATTTCAGTTTGGACAGCAGCATAGGCTACTTTTTTAACTGTCTTAGGAGGTTTTAATTTCAGTTTTTGTTTCTCGATGAAGATAATGAGGGGCTGATGATCCGTGATGTATGTTTCCAGAACTAGTGTTACGGCAGGGGCATTAGTGCGGAGTAGTACATGGTCAATACAGTTATTTAAACGCGTTGGAAATAAATGAGCAGGGAGAAAACCAAACATGGCAGTTAAAGTCAGATATTCACTACAGTTTGCGTCAGTACTCCCGGTCTTTATGTCAATATTCATATAGCCTATAACTGCAACCAACGGGAAACTTGTCAAGGTTGCAAGAACATTTTGAGACTATTATTAAAGTTACTAATGTTTGTGAATGAAGGTGAGCGATAGAGTGCAACTAACCAACAGTTTAATCCCATTTTACACACCAGACAATTTCCTCCGATGAATTGCGGTTCTATTACTTCCCATGTAATATCGGTTTTGACATAAATAGCAACCCCATCATTTTAGTTTTTTATGTTTTTTGTGCAATAAGAAACATAGCTTTCCAGTATGGGGAGGACAGGCGCTTTACTGAGCCAACACTCAGATAGTACAAGGATATCGCACTGAAAATTAAGACGGCTCAATAATGCTAGGATTTGGTCAAATATTTTGTTAATACTTCGCACGTTTATGAGAAATATTTTTAACCCATTTTTGTTGCCTAGTTTACCTGAACACGACTCAGGAGAACATTTAAATGATTTGGATACTGTCAGATTATCGAGGTCATTGTTGATTTCTTTTATGCTATCCATTTCTATTTAGTAATATATCGTAGGTATTTATTGCATGAGAATATTGCTGGCGGGAAAGCAAGGCCTTTTTTAAATGAGTACAGGGTGGACATGCCAGTGATATTATTGTGCGCATATTTAGATGAGTAGGCGGGTTTTGCTTGTTGGTGGTATACAATGGGAGTGAGTAATATTATGTGACAACGAAATTGTGTGAGTAGTGCGCGAGAACTAGTCTGGAACAAAAGTGCATCATCAAGCGTGGTATGAGTGTGAGTGTGTGATAATAATTGCAGAGTGTGAGATAGATTTTTGAGTGTGTAATTAGCGAGTAACATAAAATCAAATCAATATTAATAAAGAATGTCGAGGTAGGTTTCTTCTCAGGCCCTCGGGCATTGACAATTTTGCCTCTCACTTTATTGCCTGTGGCTTCTATTTCCTTAGTGATTGCGCTATGAGGGGTCGTTCTTTATTAATATTGAACCTCGGCCAAACAATAAAGCAGTGAAAGAAATTAAGTATGTATACCACCAGCATGTTAAAATAGAAAATCCCCGAAAATCTAAGGTTATTATCCATTGCCAAAGCAATATGGGCATTCGAAGAATAACTGCATGAGGCGATTTAGATGCGTCAAATGTGCAGAAAGCCACAAAACAGCTGATTACAGAAAGAAGACCGAAATACCCCAGCAAAATGTGCACTCTGCCTGGGAAGCCATCCTGCTAATTATAAGGGGTGTAAAGTGTACAGAGAAATCCTAGCTCGAAAACAGACCACCAGACGGGAAGCACCGACAAAGCAACAGTACCAAGAAAATAACCAGAAAACGATGGAGGATTACTCAACAAATGGAAATACAAGCAAGTTACATGATAATAATATAAAGAATGTAACAGCCAACAAAAAAAATTACAAGGAAGTTTTAACGAATGAAACCCGTCAATCAAACGTGGAGCCAACTTTGTAGTCTAGGAGCTACTTATTAAAAACTCAGAAAAAATTTATATGCTAGTACAACAAATAAGCACCCTTATGGGACTTATGACAAAGCTTATAGAAAAAACTTTTAAGATGACCTACATATAGGGACGTGGAACATTAACGGCCTCGCGCCCAACAAATCCGAAGTGGAATTACTCCTGAAATGCCACAACATCGACCTACTATTAATATCAGAAACCCACTTTACCAGCAGAAGTGCAGTCACAATACTTGGATATAATATATATTCAACTGACCATCCTGATGGCACTGCTCACGGAGGTACTGCTGTTGTCATTAAGTCCTCAGTGAAACACCACCAGCTCGCCGGCTATCGAACAGAGCATATCCAAGCGACAACATTGAACATTGAGGACAAAAATGGAGGATTCAATGTCCCGTCAGTTTAATGCCCGCCAAAGCACAAGATCAAAGAACACCAACTCTCACATTACATTGCTACGCTCGGAATAAGATTTATAGCTGGAGGCGACTGGAATGCTAAGCACACATTTTGGGGCTCAAGATTGGTTACTACAAGAGGAAGAGAGCTCAAATTGTGCATTGACAAACACCCCCTTCGTACTTTGTCTACAGCCGAACCAACACATTGGCCAAGCGACCCGAATAGGCTTCCAGACCTAATAGACTTTTTTATAACTGGAGGCCTCTCTAGTTTGTATTTTAAGGTAGACACCTGCCTAGATGGCTCCTATAACCACGTCCCAGTACTACTAACTATAAGTACACTATTCTGCATTATGAAACCAACCTGAAATTGTACAACAACTTAACTGATTGGGACTCTTTTAGAGAAATAATAGAAGATAAATTAGATTTGAAAATAAGCTTCAAAACAAAAGATGATATTGAATCTGCAGCTAAATACCTGACAAATACTATACAGACTGCGTGCTGGCAATCAACTCCAGAGATCTTGAACACACATTCTCACCCTACTATCCCCGGGCAAATTAGAATGAAAATCAAGGAAAAGCGACGTTTGCGACGAGTTTGGCATACGTCCAGGGCCAGAGAAGACAAGACTGCTCTGAACAAAGCGATCGTAGACCTTAAAAATGCTATTGTCGAAGCTGAGAATGTAACCATAAAAGCAAAATTTAGAGTCCCTGACAGCTACAAAGACCACAAACTATTCCCTACTAGAGGCAAACCGACCACAATGTTCAAAACCGCCAATTAAATAAAATCAAACTGTCGAGCAGAAAGCAGATGCATTTGCAACGCACTTGGAGGACGTGTTCACACCAAACGATGCAGAGCCTGGTTTTGACGACTCTGATATTGAAGCCATACTAAATCAGCCGTACCAACTTGATCTACCCATTCGAGCTATAACTCCCAAGGGAGTACTTCGGCAGGTAATAAAGCTAGAAAATAAAAAAGCACCAGGTTTCGATCATATTACTAAGGAAGTCCTAAAACAACTACCAAAGAAAGGAATTGTATTCTTGGTGGTACTCTATAATGGTATAATAAGAACAAAACACTTTCCAGCACTATGGAAAGTCTCCCAAATAGTGATGATTCATAAAGAAGGCAAACCAGAGCATGAGGTAACCTCATATAGACCCATTAGTTAATTGCCTGTAATATCTAAACTATTCGAAAAACTATTGCTGAAGAGAATTTTACCACAACTACTTCATAGGTCTATCATACCTGACCATCAATTTGGCTTTCGACAGAAACACGCTACGACAGAACAAGTCCACAGGATCTACGACAAAATAAGAAAGTCTTTGGAAGATAATGAATACTGCTCGGCTGCATTTTTGGATATTCAGCAGGCCTTCGATAAGGTATGGCACCGCGGGTTACTCAGTAAAACCAAAACATCCTTACCCCACACTTACTACGAACTGCTTGAATCTTACCTCTCCGACAGAACTTTTCAAGTTAAGGAAAGAGATGTTACCTCAACTTTCCACAAAATAACTGCAGGAGTACCCCAGGGCTCTGTACTGGGACCAGTGTTGTACACTATATATACGCAAATATTATAGGCACACCTATAGCGATTTGGGTATTTTTTATACTAACTCGTGCATTTGCTCTCGGAAACCTCCATTTGGTGAAGTGAAACTGATGAAGAAGACCACAGATGGCTACCGGAACTATTCAATAATAAGTACCTATTTGACGAGTTGCGATTCGATTACTTTAATATGGTTGCGGAGCAATTTATGCTCGTCAAAATGCGAATGGTTAAATGGAGCTGATGGTGGAATACTAGGAGAACTCCTCAACAATTAACGTCCCTGCATCGGGAAAAGCAATATTTTGTAAAAGGCGATCGGCAAGTTGACATTAGGCTATTGTAACTTAGATATATTATAAACAGATTCACTAAAAAGCGAGAAATAAAAACTTTTTAACAAAAAAACCGACTTCCAAAAAAAAACTACAAAGTGAAAAATAACTTTAATTTCGGAAGTCGGTGGCAAAAACTAAAATACAGATCCAAAAACAAAATGACAGGCTAAATGGATAAAACTTTACTAAGGATATCCAGAAACAAGTTGTTGATAAGCCACTAAGCGCCTACAAAAATATTGTTAGCAATTATTCTGAGAAGAAAAGAAGAAAATAATTTATATACAGGCGTTTTAATGGCTTTTATTAATAACTTTTTATAGGAGCTCCTTAAAGTTGTGTAAAAAATATATGTTAAGATAGCAAATAGGTGGTAAATATTTACATTTACAACGCGGTTAAGACAACACTAAAACTATGAGAGCTTGAAAGTGGTCAGCCAACCTGACGTCAGAATAGCTCACTGACCACTTTATTTCTTTGATATTTTTCTTAACGCAAAGGTAGTAAATGGTAGCAAATAGGTATTAAACAGTGCACATGGTCTCATGTACATATCTCGTTTGGTCCAGCCATCCTGACGGTGACAAATATTGTTGGTAAAAATATGATTTTTGGTACTTTCAACTCAAATAGCAGCCGGGGGGTTAATTGTAGACTTTCGTTGTAATAGTAAAAAAGCTGTAAGATGTTATTTCCCATAAGAAAATAATACTTATTTTTTCTGACTGTAATTTTTGGGTATAAAATGTTCGAGACTAGAATGGTGTCCTTTATTCACCAACCAGATAGACTCAAATAACTCAGTTCCCAGACCCCAGACTCGAGTTCTTTTGAAAAGTCTCAGTCTTGAGCTCATTTAGACAAGACTTTAAATTAATTCATTAGGTCTCGAACTCTGAATATTTTTTATCACACTCCAGTCTTCAAAAACATGAGTCTTCAAAGAGAACTCAAGTCGAGTTTCTAACAACACTAGTCGGCGAAGCCGCTCGTCTCACGCGCTTGTTTGTGTGCAGAGCATGGGCGCGGCGGCACCGGGCGGGGGCGCGGGGGCGCAGGGCGCGGGCGCGGGGGCGCAGACCGGGGGCGCGGGCAACCCGGAGGAGGAGCGCCTGGGCGCCTTTTACTCGCAGGCGTGGGCGGGCGAGGGCGTGGCGCGCTACCTCACGGCGCGCGTGGCGCAGCGCCGGCGCGAGCTGGAGCTGTCGCTGGCGCCGCACGCGCCGCACGCGCCGCACACGCCGCACGCGCCGCACGCCGTGCACGTGCCGCACGCGACGCACACGCCGCAAGCGCCGCACCCGCACTTGGCCAGGCTCTAGTGGCCGCACAATAAACTCTTTTATTCTCAGTACTCTCGTTTTTCATTCGCGTATTCGCGGGTCTTTTAATGATAAATGATTTATTTCTGTAAGTAGGTTTGTACAAACACGTTTACACGTCAATCATATTTTTTTTGAACTAGATGAAGTCGGCGTTTCCTATCTTAGGTATTTCAGTTCTAGTTTATAAAATGGGACTGCGTCACTGCGACACTATCTGATGTAGAAATACCTACGCTTTTTAAGTAGGATAATTCCATTCGTATTAAAAATCGTCAAACTCAGTGGTCGTAGGTACCAGTCATCACTCCACTTTCCTCATCATTCTAGAGCATTGATCAGACAAAAAAATATGTTAAATGATAAATGATTTTATTTTTGTAAGTAGGTTTGTACAAACACTTTTACACGTCAATCATGTTTTTTTAAAACTAGATGAGGTCGGCGTTTCCTATCTGACTACTCTGAGAAGAAAGGCCGAAACAAACTCAGAGGTCACAGTCTCTTTTAAAGTCCAGACAAAATCTTGGTCAGATCGTGTGAAGACCGTGTAGATTGGTGTCTGAAATGGTCTTTTGAGGAAAGAACCACACAGATTGAGCGGACCTGTCCAATCAGTGCACGCATTTGTCAGTAACCGTGCTGCTCAACTCAGAACTTAAGGAGCTCAACAATTCGACGAACAATTCCAAAGACAGGACATTTGGGTAGGCCGCATAAACATGTCCGTGACTACCGCCGGACCACCAACGCGAATCGCTTTCATATTTGTTAAATAATTAGTACTCGAACCACAAAATTGGTACCTTAGTAGTTTTCGAGAAAATCTACTTTGAAGCTGGTCCGGCGGTAGTCACGCTCCCTTCAGCAGGACCACCATGACCGCTGAAAAAGGGGGCACGCTACAGGTATTCTAAGTATACAAATAATTAGTACCCATAAATGTGATTTATTACGTAAAAAAAACAGAACTGTAACATTTGTATTTACCGAGAAATCAACGATGATAACTTTCTCGCAATTGTTCAGCAGGACCACGATATTGAATGTTGATTCCAAGTTAGCGAAGCTTGTCGCTTTCCTCAAGCCTACATAGAAAATTAGTACCCTGCAAGATAAAATTAGTACCCAAAATTCGACACTAGTACTCCAGTAGTTTACGAGATATACCATACCATTGGTGGGGTGGCGGTAGTCACGGTGCCAAATTTTCATTTCAAGATTTCCCTATTAAAAACTCTGTGATTTCTTCCCAAATTTCTACAAAAATTAGTACTCCTAAAGAAGTTAAAGCGACCAAAAATTCAGAGTCCCAAGTGTTGTATTTTAAGAGAAATTAGCTTTCATTACTTTTCCATACTAAATCTTCGCGTATAACCTGACCAAATTAAGCTGTCCATGGTATTGAGCTGTTTAAGAGGGGTCTCCCTTTTTTCACCAAAAAGAAATTGCCAAATTATCACTTCCCAAACAATTTTCCGCATAATTTCATTTGCCAAATTATTACTTAGCAAAAAATCTCTTCACAAATTATTGTAACCCAAACCTATGTTTGGCAAGTGAACGTTTAAACAAGAACTATTTTACCAACCAGTACTTTTACCAATTTTTATTTAGTCAAATATTTCAGTTGGAACAACTCATTTTACGCAAAATAACATTTGCCAAATATTTAGTATCGTCAGTTTTCGCAGTTTTAAGGCAGCCATTTCGAGCATAGATCTAACTTTGAAGACGTTTTATTACAAGGGTGTTTTTTCCACTTGGGACAAATTTTAAACAGGTAATAATAATATTAATATTAACTATTCTGGTAGTATTTTTTTTAAATTTGGAAACTTTTTTTTAATAATTAATCTCGTCTGACTAGTTCAGTTTCGGGTAGCCTGTTTTTTTCCATATTTTTTTCTATATAATCTAGTCGTTTCTGCCACTCGCCGGCCGCTGCCGCGGCACCGCTCGCTTCGCTCGCTCGGCTCGTCCGTAGGAGGTCACAGTTATAACCTAAACTAACCTAAGCATTTTAAAAAAAAATAACCTCATCTAATTAATTCGGTTCTCGATAACATGCTAAAAATAATCTCTTTTTTTCCATATTTTTTTTTTTAATATAATCTGGTCGTTTCTGGCCCGCCGATGATGAAAAAAGAAAAAAAATGGATAAATACTGAATTAATCGAATTCTGCAACACAATTCTGAATTCTCCGAAATAAAATTGCTTATGTCCATTGCAAAAAATTTAAAATTGTAAGTTACAAATATTTTGTATTAAATAAATGATTATTTTAAAATAAAATTGCATTTTTTAATGGGTGGTATTTAATACTTTATCTGTAAATCCCCTTTTTTCAATCAAAATATTCGAAATTACCACCAAAAATACTGAATTGCACACTAAATTTGCTTATCAAATAAATCAATTATACTATACTGTTAGATCTTTAAAGCTTAACTGTTTTACTGAATGACTATCTGTTAACTAAAAGTAAATCATAGTGGCCGAGAAAAAAAATCCCAAAGTTTTTTTTATCTACAAAAATATGTGGTTAGGCGTGTCGATGGAGCCCCGCTTCGCGGGGCCCTAATATTTCTGTCTACAGGGATTAAAGGAACCTAACACGAAGGGGATGACGGGGGCTCGTTCGCTCGCTTTGCTCGCTCACTCGAGCCCCCGTCATCCCCTTCGAACCTAACCTGTCCGAGTCGGGGTGCCCCAAGTCCCGAGCTCGCTTCGCTCGCTCTTGCATCCTAAGTTGTCATTACAAATGTGTTACTTTTGTATATTATGTTGGTTTAGTGTGTAGTGTAGTTAATTTGTAGTACAGTCATTTATTTGATATGCAGTAGGTTATTAGTGGAGAAATTTTGTTTGCTTAAATTTCTAGAGGTGCAGTTAAAAATTCCCCTTTTTAGGGTTCCGTAGCCAAATGGCAAAAACGGAACCCTTATAGATTCGTCATTCTGTCTGTCTGTCCGTCTGTCTGTCTGTCTGTCTGTCTGTCTGTCCGTCCGTATGTCACAGCCACTTGTCTCCGAAACTATAAGAACTATACTGTTGATACTTGGTAAGTAGATGTATTCTGTGAACCGCTTTAAGATTTTCCCACAAAAATAGAAAAAAAACAATAAATTTTAGGGTTCCCCATACTTAGAACCGAAACTCAAAATTTTTATTTTTCATCAAACCCATACGTGTGGGGTATCTATGGATAGGTCTTCAAAAATGATATTGAGGTTTCTAATATCATTTTTTTCTAAACTGAATGGTTTGCGCGAGAGACACTTCCAAAGTGGTAAAATGTGTGTCCCCCCCCCCCTGTAACTTCTAAAATAAGAGAATGATAAAACAAAAAAAATATATGATGTACATTACCATGTAAACTACCACCGAAAATTGGTTTGAACGAGATCTAGTAAGTAGTTTTTTTTTTAATACGTCATAAATCGTAAACCACAGTTTACCATTCATTCAATCAACTCAAAAAAAAAAAACATTTAATTTCATAAACATAAACCTTATGCATAAACCCGGATGTTACGGAACCCTCGGTGCGCGAGTCCGACTCGCTCTTGCCCGGTTTTTTAATTATATAATTCCCAAAAAATCTTATTTTTGCCTTTATATTTTTTGTCATAACGAATCATTTGACCAAACATTTATTGTCTAAAGATTGTTTGCTGTAATAAATCATTTGATTAAAGATCAAATGCCTAAATGACATTATCCTTAATAATATTCTGCCAAGTAAAAATTTGACCAAATGAAAATGTGCGTACCTACTAAAATCATTCCAAACATTGCATTGATATAAAGAAAGGTTGCCAAAATTTGTTTGGGTAGTGAAATTTTGGCAAAACGGCAGGATCCCGTTTAAGAGATGTACACTCGTACATAATTTTTTTTTCTTAGATACACTGTATGAAAATTTTGATATTGAACTGTTGTTAATACTATTCCAACATCTATTGTGCACGAGTGTACATCTCTTAAACAGCTGAATACCATGGCAACTTAATTTGCTCGGGTTATACGCGAAGATTTAGTATGGAAAAGTAATGAAAGCTAATTTCTCTTAAAATACAACACTTGGGAATCTGAATTTTTGGTCGCTTTAACTTCTTTAGGAGTACTAATTTTTGTATAAATTTGGGAAGAAATCACAGAGTTTTTAATAGGGAAATCTTGAAATGAAAATTTGAAAACTAATTTTATCTTGCAGGGTAGGTACTAATTTTCTATGTAGGCTTGAGGAAAGCGACAAGCTTCTCTGACTTGAAATCAACATTCAAAATCGTGGTCCTGCTGAACAATTGCGAGAAAGTTATCATCGTTGATTTCTCGGTAAATACAAATGTTACAGTTCTGTTTTTTTTACGTAATAAATCACATTTATGGGTACTAATTATTTGTATACTCAGAATACCTGTAGCGTGCCCCCTTTTTCGTCGCTCATGGTGGTCCTGCTGAAGGGAGCGTGACTACCGCCGGACCACCTTCAAAGTCGATTTTCTCGAAAACTACTAAGGTACCAATTTTGTGGTTCGAGTACTAATTAGTACCAATTGAGTAGGTACTAATTATTTACCAAATATGAAAGCGATTGGCGTTGTTGGTCCGGCGGTAGTCACGGACATCGCATAAACTACTCAAACTGCCAGACCATTATTAAAACGGAAACAATGACCCACATAGTCCTCACATTCCAATACTTTATACAGTAAATGTACATGTCATTGTTTAAGTAAATATATACTTAAAAGAAAATATATATATATATTAAAGTGTAAAATAGCAAAATAAAAACGACATTCACTGTCTAAACTTGTTGGAGCAGCTCAATCCCAAGCCTTTTTGTCCTCAATATAGTCTTTTACAGTATAATAGGCTTTTTGGCATAGTTTTCGCTATATAAAATTTTTCAATTTATTAAGGCTTAGTTCTTGAATGTGGCTAGGAAGTTTATTATAAAAACGTAGACATTGACATCTAAATGAGCCACCTATTTTCTTGAGCCTTGTTGAAGGAACAACAAAGTCTCTAAGGGAGTGTCTGGGACTTAATTTATAAATGGAACGAATTGCCCTTTTTTGTAAAATAAAAATTGTCTGAATATCGGCGGCATTTCCCCACAACAGAATACCGTACATCACACTATGAAAATAACTAAAGTAAACTAAACGGGCTGTCTCTAAATCAGTTAAATCACGAATTTTCCTAACGGCGTATGCGGCACAGCTAAGCTTTTTTGACAATGTATCTATATGGGGGCCCCATTGAAGCTTGGCATCCAACGTTATGCCTAAGAATACTGTGTTATCTTCGGGTTTTAACTCTTCATCCTTAATGAGAACACTAGTTTCTACCATTACCGACTCGTAGTCACACACCAGTATGACAAACAGGAATTTTTTTCTCGTTTGTCACACCACTGATTTTTCGACACCACTTGTCTAACGTGTTTCTTGTTTACACCTGCATTGCCATTCGTTTTCGATTGACAGACTTGTACGGTGCCAAAAACAGTTTGTCAAATAGACACAGTACGTCACTTGGCCTAGTGTGCTATAGCCAAGTGACAGACGACAGACCTCGAGGAGGCGATGGAAGTATGCATTAGAAAGGGTCAAGAAGAAGAGTTACAAGATCTTAAGAAGACGGGATCTTTAGGAAAAAAGGGAAGAAAGTACAAGTCGTTAAACTTATTTTTGGACTCAAAAGGAGTAGTTAGAGAGAGAGGTAGACTAGAGATGTCTCAGTTGAGTTATGATCGCAAACATCCAATACTTATACCTAAAGATTCCTTCCTTACGAAGCATCTCATAAGCGAGGCGCATCAAAAAACGATGCATGGCGGGCCTCAAGCTATGATCGCTTACTTGAGATCTCGGTATTGGGTTGTAGGGGTTAAACGTTTAGTAAAGGCCTATTTTAGAAAATGCGTTACTTGCATTAGGTATACCAATAAAGCCAGAAGCCAACTAATGGGACAGCTACCATCTCGTGTTACACCAAATAAGGTTTGTCTGTACAGTGGCGTCGATTACGCTGCCCCGATAAACGTCAGAGTGTCTAAAGGACGTCGGTAAACCAATAAAGCCAGAAGCCAACTAATGGGACAGCTACCATCTCCTCGTGTTACACCAAATAAGGTTTTTCTGTACAGTGGCGTCGATTACGCTGGCCCGATAAACGTCAGAGTGTCTAAAGGACGTCGGTATACCAATGAAGACAGAAGCCAACTAATGGGACAGCTACCATCTCCTCGTGTTACACCAAGTAAGGTTTTTCTGTACAGTGGCGTCGATTACGCTGGCCCGATAAACGTCAGAGTGTCTAAAGGACGTCGGTATACCAATAAAGCCAGAAGCCAACTAATGGGACAGCTACCATCTCCTCGTGTTACACCAAATAAGGTTTTTCTGTACAGTGGCGTCGATTACGCTGGCCCGATAAACGTCAGTGTCTAAAGGACGTGGTAATAAGTCCTTCAAGGGGTACATCGCGCTCTTCATCTGTCTGTCTACGCGGGCGATTCACATCGAGGCAGTCAGTGACATGACGTCCAACGGTTTCTTGGCCGCTTTTAAGAGGTTCGTGGCGAGGCGTGGACATTGTGCAGAATTACACAGTGACAACGGCACAAATTTTGTTGGCGCTGCGCGAGAGCTGCAGAAATTATTTAATGAAGAAAAACCAAAATTCATTCCCGAATTGGTTGAGTGCTTAGCAAATAATGGTACAAAGTGGAACTTTATTCCTCCTCACGCTCCAAACTTCGGCGGTCTATGGGAGGCAGGAATAAACTCCACTAAATACCACCTCAGAAGGGTTATACTAGGGATACTTTTTTATGGTCGTTAGAGTAGTAGATAGGTATTGCAAAGTTAAATATTTTAAAGATAAGTAATACTGCGCCTGAAAGAATATTTGGAGCAATTTCTAAGTATGATAGCCAGTTAGGATGACAATCGAAGAAATGCAATTTTTACCCGACTGCGTCAGAAGGAGGGTTATGTTTTTCGTGTGTAGGTATGTATGTAGTTGTGTACCTACCTATGTATATTTCTTTGGCACGCTCTGTAGCCTAAACGGCTTGATCGATTTCAGCCTGAGAGGTGCCGTTAGATTTGTCTTAATTGTGAGTGACACTGGGTATCTCAAAAAATTTAATGGCCGATTTTTGGCGCAATATGTCTTCAAAAAAATTTTTTTTTCTCGAGACTAATCGAGTGGGGTATCAAAATAAAGGGTTTTAAAAGGTGATTACAAAAATATATTTAACTTATATGGTTACAAGTAGTTCAAAGTGAAAAATCGTAAAAAACACGTACCAAGAACTAAATCGTTTGCGAAATCTCTCACATTTGTAAACTAAAAAGCTGGAAATAAAAAAAGTAATTTAAAAAATTAAAAAACCCGACTGCGAATACCATTTTTATTATATTTTCAAATTCAATTGGGTCCCGCCTGCTTCCAACTTTTATTTAATTTAAAATGGGCTTGTTTGTAGCTTTTCAGTTTCGCAGTCGGGTTTTTTTTTTTTTTTTAAATTAGGTAAGTACTTTTTTTTTCTTCGTTGTTAATATTTATTTCTTCTGGATGACTGTTCTGTAAAATTCAATTTCAAAGACACCAGTCCTATTAATATGTTCAGAGCAGTATGACCGTGCTATTTTCGGATGATAGGAACCAACTGATATCATTATTAAATCCTCATAATGTCAATCTCGGAAAATCATTAATCATTCTTCACTAGTTGCTTCTAACCTTACAAAGACAACTCTTTGCTGGTTCAAATTATGTTCTTTCACATAATCTGCTAACAGGTTTGGTTTATGCATAATTATTTAGTCTTATTATTTGACAAAACTCTTCAGTATAGGCGCTGTCTTCGAAAGACTCTTGAAAGCAGCATGTCGATTCTGTAAAAATCTCACGGTGAAAACTTGCGTGGAGTGAGCTGTCAGTGTCATCCCACTGATGCTATGGATTGACCAAGCAAACATTTACAATCATAATCGATATTTTAATCATACACACATCAAAAGTGTCTAGGGATCAAGCATTTTTATGCGGATTTTTTGAGATTGAGATGTGGCTTTGTAATAAATTTATGATTTTATAAATTTATATGGATCCTTTTTGGTGCATTTCATAATTTGAATCAGGAACTGTGAATCAAATTCGAGTAAAAGATGAAAATCAGCTGTCAATATTTTCCCTATAAAAACATACAACGCATTGAAGACATTATTAGTGCTACTGTTTCCCTACTACTGATTAAAACCAACGTTATTATGGAGCGGCGACGTCATTTAAGCAGGGAAGAAATGCTCAGAGCCGTGGGAATGATAGAAGCTGGTTCCCGGCAACGTACTGTGGCTTTAGCTCTGAATACAAGTCAGAGTGTTATCAGTCGACTTTGGACACGTTACCGAAGCACTGGTACCGTGGCTGAGCGCCATGGAGGACGGTATCGCTGCACCACACGGAGACAAGACCGATACATTCAAATCTTAACTCGAAGAGCTCCAACAATAACCGCCATGATGTTAGCCGTGAGGCTTCATCACTCTTCAGGGAACTTAATTAGCGACCAAACAGTCAGAAACCGCTTGCATGAAGTGAACCTTCATTCCCGAAGACCGCTACGGGTACCACCTATAGCAATGCACAATCGTAGGATTCGATATCAATGGGCTCTTGAACACAGAAATTGGGCAGAAGAACAATGGCGTTTCGTGTGCTTTTCTGATGAGTCTCGTTTTGGTATGAGACCGGATACAAGACGTATACGACACTGGAGAACCCCTGGACGCCAACAGCGATTAAAATCCTGCCAGGAAGTCCATCCTTATAGTGGTGGAACCATCATGGTATGGGCGGGTATTTGGATCGGCGGAAGAACTGAGTTGATTTGGATCAGAGGCAACCTCAACGCTCAAATTTATGCTGAGACGATTGTATCAGACGTCATCGTTCCTCTACAAGTGCAAATCGGTCCCTTATTTCAGTTAATGCATGATAATGCACGACCGCACACCGCAAGAGTTGTAAGACAGACTCTCGCCGCAGCTAACATCAATGTCCTGCCCTGGCCTGCTCAGTCGCCAGACTTGAACCCGATTGAGCATGCATGGGATATGCTACAGAGAAGAGCTCTGCCGAATATGGAGGGTATCTAGTCGCAAGAAGACCTTTTTTTGTTGTTGCAACGAACATGGGCGGCCATTCCACAGCGTGATTTGGATGAACTCATTTTGAGTATGCCAAACCGATGTTCTTGTGTTGTTAGTGTTCGCGGTAGAAACACGGATTATTAATTGTTTAAGTTACCCAATAAAATTTTAAAGAAAACTGTTATTTCAGTCTTTTTTTCGAACTTTTGTGTTAGTGGTTCAAATGTCAAAAATCCCTTTATTAGGAAAATGGCAAATTTCTTTATTAATGCAAAGGTGACTTGGTTTATCGTTACTGTGACAAACGAAAACACTTTATTTGATGAATCCTTAAAGAAAATTTTAATTAATATCAATCAGGAGAAAAGTTATTGCAAAAATATATGTTGATCCCTAGACACTTTTGATGTGTGTATTTTATATGCTGATTCTACTTATAGATCATTTTATATTATAAACTAGTATTTTAGTTGTCAAACATTACTTTTTTAGGGGGGTTTTAAATAAAATAGCAAAACAGAAACTTAGTCAGAAACTCAATGTCGTTTTTTTTCTTTTTTCCCTAAACTAGTCCTATTATAGCCTAAGGCGCGAGCGCGTCGCGCACGAACAGTAAATAAAATAAAATATTCACGTATAGGACAGCTAGACTGATGAAAATACGCATCGACATTGTTTGTTTGTTATTATGAGCGATTGTAGATCGAGTCTAGTAAAGACTGCGACGATGTTCAGCGTTGTTTTTAACCCAAATCTATTCAATTCTAAGAGATAACCGAGTGTGTCAAGTCATCGAGTGCTAACGGTGTGCCTGGCTGACGGACCATAGAATTTAATCCCACGTAGATAGTTTGTGTCGAGTGATCACGCAATCTCCAATGTGATAATGACAGTGACTAACGCGCTTGCGCGGCGTGCTCACTTCACGCGAATCACAACATTAAAATGTCGTGGTTCGGATGAAGTGCTCACTTCGCCAATGTGTGTGATAATGACAGTGACTAACGCGCTTGCGCGGCGTGCTCACTTCACGCGAATCACAACATTAAAATGTCGTGGTTCGGGTGAAGTGTTCACTTCGCCAATGTGATAATGACAGTGACTAACGCGCTTCCGCGGCGGGCTCACCTCACGCGAATCACAACATTAAAATGTCGTGGTTCGGGTGAAGTGCTCACTTCGCCAATGTGATAATGACAGTGACTAACGCGCTTGCGCGGCGGGCTCACCTCACGCGAATCACGACATTAAAATGTCGTGGTTCGGGTGAAGTGCTCACTTCACGCAGTTTTCATGATGGGTGTCAATTTCGTGGTTTTCGAGGGTGCTGAAACAGATGGTGAGGTCAAAATAAAAATCCAAGATGGCCGATGTGAAAAATATTACAATTTTTCATGATGGGTGTCAATTTCGTGGTTTTCGAGGGTGATGAAACAGATGGTGAAGTCAAAATGAAAATCCAAGATGGCGGATGTGAAAAATGTTACATTTTTCATGATGGGTGTCAATTTCGTGGTTTTCTAGGGTGCTGAAACAGATCGTGAAGTCAAAATGAAAATCCAAGATGGCGGATGTGAAAAATGTTACAATCTTTCATGATGGGTGTCAATTTCGTGGTTTTCGAGGGTGCTGAAACCTATGGTGAGTTCAAAATGAAAATCCAAGATGGTGGATGTGAAAAATGTTACAATTTTTCATGATGGGTGTCAATTTCGTGGTTTTCGAGGGTGCTGAAACAGATGGTGAAGTCAAAATAAAAAAATGTAATGTTTCAAATGTAGGGACCAGCTGTTTTTTTTTTTTCGCGATTTCAGGTTTTTTTTTTTCGGGTGGTAAGTCATCAAATGACCCCTCCCGCTCTGGTTGGAGCGGAAGGGAGTGTCAGACTCTTACTGACTAAAACCCACCCATGTTCCTTCCTTAGCCCTTTTTTTTTTTTTTAACATTGCTCCACCCTAGGAATTTCTCCTGTATCGTGGGTGCGTTTACAAACATTTAAACTCACATACACAACACACATTTGTTCCGTGCGGGAATCGAACCCGCGACACGCAGCGCAGCAGTCAATCGCTTAACCACTACGCCAACCGTGCCGTGTTATATACATTCTCAACCTTTCTATATCTAATTTGGGTATTAACATTCTTATCTATATTTTAATATACAAGGTGTAAATACAATAACTGAAAACAGCCTAATAGCCTACTTGTAACATTAAAATTGTAACATTTTTCACATCGGCCATCTTGGATTTTTATTTAGACCTCACCATCTGTTTCAGCACCCTCGAAAACCACGAAATTGACACCCATCATGAAAAATTTTAACATTTTTCACATCCCCCATCTTGGATTTTCATTATGACTTCACCATCGGTTTCAGCACCCTCGAAAACCACGAAATTGACACCCATCATGAAAGATTGTAACATTTTTCACATCCGCCATCTGTAAAATTATAAAAAAGGGTTCAAACCGGGTGCGGTGACTTGAGAAAGACGAAAATGTGGAGTCGTTGTTCCTCAATACTAACATACATGTATCTGTTATAATAAGAAATTACGAACTTATGTATTTCAATAAACCCTGTACTTATTTTTGTTGCTGACGATCCTTCAGGATCAAAAACAAAAGAAAAAGCGGTTCAAACCGGTATGAGAAAGTTTTTAGTGGATAAGACAGATATTAAAACAGAAGACTATCTAGGAGGGGATCGAGGGGGGGGGGGGGGGGTTGAGGGGATCAGAATGGAATAATTCGAATAGATTTGGGTTAAAAACAACGCTGAACATCGTCGCAGTCTTTACTAGACTCGATCTACAATCGCTCATAATAACAAACAAACAATGTCGATGCGTATTTTCATCAGTCTAGCTGTCCTATACGTGAATATTTTATTTTATTTACTGTTCGTGCGCGACACGCTCGCGCCTTAGGCTATGGACTAGTTTAGGGAAAAAAGAAAAAAAACAACATTGAGTTTCTGACTAAGTTTCTGTTTTGCTATTTTATTTAAAATCTCCCTAAAATAGTAATGTTTTGGCAACCAAAATACTAGTTTATAATATAAAATGATCTATTAGTAGAATTAGCATATAAAATATGATTAAAATCTCGATTATGATTGTAAATGTATGCTTGGTCAATCCCTAGTATCAGGTGCCATGAGACTGACAGCTCACTCCACGTTCACTTCACCTAAGTTTTCACGGTGAGATGGTTACAGAATCGCACTGCAGTTTATTACTGCGCCTGCTATTTTATAATCCTCGTACATGTGAGGTAAGTCACGGTTAAATACCCTGTGGCGAAACAATTTAAAGATACGTTTCATGCGACCGTTAAAAAAAAAACAAAATAAACAAAATAAATACTTAAAGTCAAAGTCGAAACATTTATTTCAAATAGGCACATAAAAGGCGCTTTTCAACGTCAAAAAGATTATATAGTCAGTAAGCGTTACTTTAAATAATACCTACCTACTTTTTAAATATGTTATTATTAACCTAGTATAATAACTATTGTCAAACAATCGCAAATGAGTTAATACAGCGTTTAATTGCTTTTTAATCCTATTCTAAAACTAAAATCAGAAGTTAGTATATTACAGGTATCCTGCCCCTGGATTATTATTTAGAGCAATTTTTTAATGTGATAGCCAGTAAGGATGATCGCCGGAAGTATATCATTTTGTTATACTCCAATGATATTCTAATAAACAGATATGTTATACACTTACAAAACAACAGAAAAAAGTGTTCCGCGCCGAGAGGCAGCACACATACACACTTTTCATTCATTTTACATTTCACTACAAATAAAAAGGAATAGAAAAAGGATAGCTTGATAAAACCAATAAGAAAAAAAGTGACAGCTAGATGTTGTCAATTGCGCGTGAATGTAAACAAACATTATTCGGGCTACCAATCACCGCACGTTGGCATCATAGAACAAATTTACTAGGCAGAAAGTACAAACCGCGTGTACAGAATTTGTAGTCGGGATTTGTGCCTATGTAACAAATAAACACTATTAAAAGGTAGGTAGGTGAAAAATAAAACACGTTTTAAAAAGAAAGAAATAGAATTGTAAAAATAATCGTATACACCTTCGAAAAGATTTAATTTTAATCTCAATGGTAGGTTTATTTTAACACTATCTGTGACATGCTATGGTAACGATATAGATATCTACTATTAATATTTTCTTTTCCTACATATTATGACATGTTAATTTTTTAATTAAATATATCAAACAAAATTATAAAGAAAAGTTATTAAAAGGGAAACTAGAACTCTGCTGTAAAGATGACTTTACTGCCTAATATTCGCATCTGTACTTTTATTCTATGTGTTGTGTGCTCGCATCCTTGTCGTTCTTACGACAAAAAATGTATTTTCCATCTCTTTCTTTTTCCTAACCTCCAAATATCAGAATATTAGGAAAATAATTGAAATATATTAATAAATCGAAGTATAATGTGTACTTTCGTGTGGTATGAGATTCCTTGTGTTTTATTAACTTTGGTATCATAATTGGTACACTTTCTAAATACACAAAATGGCATTTTGGATGGTAATTACGTAACTGCGCGCACCGTCTCACTCGTAGACGTGCGTGACACAGACTAAAGGCAATACGTCCCAATTAGGACGTTTTCTAGTCTTCACGATTTGCGCGCTCATAACATATCTGTTTACTAAAATATCATTGTTATACTCATTTTTAGCGATTTTTTGGGATACTTATCTTTGCAGTCGGAAGTGGGGGATTTTTGCTACTTCTTTTTTCCACCGAAAATTGGTTTGAACGAGATCTAGTAGGTAAGTGGTTTTTTTTTGATGCGTCATAAATCGTAAACCGCAATTTACCTTTCATTCAATCAACTCAAATATAAAAATAAAATAAAAAACATTTGAGTAATTTCATAAACATAAACCTTATGCATAAACCCGGATGTTACGGAACCTCGGTGCGCGAGCCCGACTCGCCCTTGCCCGGTTTTTTAATGAATAGGGTATGCCTCAGTCAGGTGAATAGACATACAAGATCCAGCTTCACGAGGATCGCCTATGCGAGGGGTTGTGCCCCACAGAGCTGCGAATCTTTACGGATGGATCCAAAACAGGTAGTGGCACAGGAGCTGGAATCTTCTCGGAGGAATTCAACATACATATAGCCACACCATTGGGGGTCCACAACACAGTGTTCCAGGCAGAATGCATGGGCATCTCACTAGCCGCTTCAGCCATTATGGCCAGGGAAGTTAAGGAACACTCAATCCGCATACTCTCAGACAGCATGGCTGTTCTGCAAGCGCTGAACAGTTACACAGCTGACTCTGGGCTAATATACGAGTGTCACCAGCGCCTCAACCAGGTGGGTAACCTCAATAATATAACCATTCAATGGATCAAAGGACACAGCGGTTCGCTAGGCAACGATGCAGCCGACGAACTTGCCAGAAGAGGGTCGAGTATGGCACCCGTGGGACCCGAGCCCATCGTGCCACTCCCCTTCGGGTATATACGCACTCTGGTAAGGAAACGCACAAGAGAGCAACACAATAAACTATGGACGGACCAAGGTGAATGCAGGCAGGCGAGGGAGGCACTTCCCACATTGGATGGCCGCCTCACGAAACAGGTTCTCCGTCTAACAAAACAAAAGCTGCGTATAGTTACCGCAGCTTTAACTGGCCACGGGTCATTTAATAAACACCTCTTTGTCATAGGAGTAACGGACAGTCCGTTGTGCAGGGCCTGCATGGAGGACGACGAGACAGCGGCACATGTGCTTCTAAACTGCCCGGTGATCGCCACGTACAGGGCAAAGTACTTCGGTAACCCAGGTACCCTACGTGAGACGGTCAGTAACATCAAGGCGTTGCTGGCCTTCTTTGAGGAGCTGGGGTGGATCGAATAGTCGATTTTCCCACCCATACGCAAAATACGCGCATTGACGTGGAGTTGCGGACACCAGCCCGTAGTACCTACCTATTACCAGGTGAATAGACTTGTTTTTGAGTTAGGTACCTTCAAATAATACGTATTTTTTCCACTTAAGGTGCCACTAGTCGATATTTTTTCCATACAAATTTCGGGAGAGTATTACTTCACTGTTTGACATCGTGCATCCAAAGTTAAACATGATATCGTTTTGAGTTATTATTAATGTTGTCTGTACGGAAACAGAATAGTAAAATAAAATGCCATTAAAAAGTTACGAGATTAGATTTTCTTGCTATTTTTAACGTAACTTTGGGTGTGAATAAGTAATAAAAGAATTGTAAAATCTTCAAAACCAAGTCCGTACCGACAAAGCACAGTTATCGAAGCGTTCAATAAACTTTATTTGTAATTGATTTATGCAGCGGTTTTTTCATAAAACTCGATTTTCCGAAGCACTTTTCGAATTCTTTTACGCGCCTACCAGTTCGGAATGGTGTTACTAGACTTTTTTTTGTAGACTAGCGTGTAACTGCTCATCACTGATACTAGCTCTGTCGGACACGAAACCAGATGAGACAGCGTGCTTTTTGGCCATGACCACCAGTGAGTTCGAGCTCGCGACTTGTTTATATTGATGATTTATAACTTCCTGTCACTGATAATTAACATAGCAAGCAGTGTTATACGATATTGTGTGGGGTAGGCAACTAAAAAATGAAAAATTAAAACTTTTTCTTTTCGCCCATACCTACTTACCTACTCCACAAAATATTCGTGCGAATTAAAGAATCATGGCGAGATCCTTACATTAATTTGTACAAAAAAAGGAGTTCATTTAGAGGGTTAATAGTAGATTAGTAGCCAAGGGCTGTAAGGCATCAATTGCAGCCCGAGATATTTAGGCGCACTAGCGCAGCGAGGGCGCCTATAGTTCGAGGGTGCAATTGATGCTTACACCCGAGCTAACAACTCTGCTTTACATCTCGATTGTGAGGTAAGTAGGTCCTTATTACCCCCAAATTGGGCTTGTAGGTGACCAATTAGCGCTCTAGGGTAATAATGCGATAAGTAATTTAAAAAAAAACTTCACTCTTTCAAACAGTTCGCGTACATCTAACCATCAAGTTTTTTTTTATTACTTACCGCCCTAGGGCTTTTCTAGCTACATTATTACCCTAGAGCGCTAATTGGTCACCTACAAGCCCCATTTGGGGGTAATAAGGAGCTACTTACCGAATATGAGAGATGTAAAAATATTTTACAATGTTGAGACTACATTACCAGGAGTAGATTGATATACTTATCATATTTTTAAAACGCCGCCATAATTAAAATATTTCAAAATGAAAATGTTTTTCGTTTCATCTCGTTGCCAATTTTGTATTTATAAAAAAAATGCTATATTTACCCTCACCGTACTTAGTCACAAGAAAAATGTCCAAACTGAGAAGAGTGAGCTCACACGTTACCTAGGTACCTATTAAATAGCGTGTCTATGACAAGTGATTGTGAAGCCATTGTGTATCAGAGGTATCAAAACGGAGATACGGCTATGTTTTTTTTATTGTTTTCTATGTTTTGACGCGGTATGCGGTAGGGCTAATTATATTACTATATTAAAGAGGTAGATAAGGCACTAGCGCGCGCAAATTTTGCAGACAAATTCAGACAATTGTTGTAGTTTCATTTAGTCCGCTAATAGCAGCGAGCAACACACTACAGATAGCTATCTCTTTCTGTGTCATACGTTCCGTATTATCTATCGCAGTAAGTACTTTGTAATAACAAGGCAACAATTCAAAACGTCGCTCAGTATGAACGTAGCGTATCTTTCCTTTAT
The DNA here is from genome assembly GCA_916614155.1 of Mesoligia furuncula. Lineage (NCBI taxonomy): Eukaryota > Metazoa > Arthropoda > Insecta > Lepidoptera > Noctuidae > Mesoligia > Mesoligia furuncula. The sequence goes on from OU744803.1 coordinate 29,851,328, forward strand.
ACTTAATATCATTTGGTAGGGCGAATCCCACTGCCTGTTTACAATGACAGCCGCCGTTTAGCTCTTTAGGCACCCAAGAGTATAAGAATTAGAATTCAAACTACTGTAAACATCTTTATTTTGTTTGTACTTATCTTGCTATGATTCTTTTGCACCGCATCACACCACAGATTTTTTACCGGCCGAATTTTTAATTGGTGATTTAAAATTCGCGCGTCGTTTCGTACATACCATGTGATACAGCTAAACTTACAGAATGGCGAGAAAAATTTGCGACGTATTTTTATCGCAGTTCTGGCTTAACCTTACAAGTACCTACACTACACTAAGAAGATCGCCCCTCGCTACTTTTATCTTGTTTAGATTGTTCAGTACACAAGACATTCATCTCACACCGGTACACTACACGTTTTATAACATTAATTAAATAAATACTGCCGCGCGGATAATGAGCTCTGCAAATGTTTACAAACCGTCTATGCACAGCGTGATCTCGGCACACGGCAGCACACGGCAGAATGTCATGAAAAGTTCCGAAACAAAAGGACAACACCGCCGGCTCTGTGTCACAGAATTATACGATCCATTGAGAGCCTCTTACAGGCACCATATTCAAAAACTATAATTCAGATGTGTATATATTATCATATTTAATCTATAGGTAGGTACACCTACGTTTTGGTGTTTCTATTAAATCCCCTTCGATAGCTTCTTATTTATTATCAACCCCCAGTCCTAGGACCACATCCGGGTGACTTTGAAACTTTTCAAGAACTAAGATTACAGGCCAGCAGCTGTTCTGTCGATATTGGGCAAAGTATTTGAATCAATACTCTACAAAAAATATTTAATAAGCTGCAACGGTGGTTCGCGGATTAGCAGCACGGAGTCCTCCAAATCCCTCAACCGCGTCTAATCTGCTTAACATAAAGTTACACTCTTGGCCAAAAATATTAATGACAAAATGCAGATAGATGTAGCCTATTTTGATTTCCAGAAGGCTTTTAACCGGGTTGACAACGACATACTTCTAATAGTAAACTAGCAATGGCAGGTTTCTCTGTGTCATCGCTAAAATTCTTCGCGAACTATCTGCACGACCGCAAGCAATTTGTAACATACAAAAATGCCAAGTGCGAGCACTACTCGGTTACTTCTGGCACAGGGCAGGGCACTAACGTCGGGATCATAGAAATGTAAATCTATGGTCGGGACCCTTCTTTTTCTAATAGTAGTTAATGATCTTCCCACATACTTAATATGTAAAACACTCGCACTCCACAGTCTTAATGTATGCTGATGATGTCGAAAGTTGCCTACCAGTCCTAGCTAACTCAGTGATACGAGCGCACTTCAACTCGACATCGACAACATTCACACTTGGAGCACATCAACAACCTCAACCTAAACATTAGTAGGTAAATGCGTGGTCATGACCTACTCAAAAGCCACACAACCTACACACAACATCTATGAATAATGCCCCTGAAACGCGTCTCAACCATACCTACGTGATCTGGGTGCTCACTTACATTTAACCAGCACTTAATACAGACGCAACAAATCCCGCAAAAACTTGGTAGGTTTTGACTTGCGTCAGGCCAATACTTTCAATAATCATCAGGCCATACACAACTCCTTCATTCGCAGTTTGCTAGAGACTAACAGCGCAATCTGGAACCCTCATGACAAACTATATACCTACACTGGTCATCGAAAAGATTCAGAAGACTTTTGTCCGCTACCTGTACTTAAAACTTTTAGGTTATTAATTGTACCCAACACCATTTGTGCTATAATCCGCGCGGAACTGTTGGCCGCGTCTTAGGTACGTGAGCGGTGGGACGGAGGGGCGGGGGCGCATTACTCAGTACGTGCGTTGCAACCCGCCGGCTCACCCCCTTTTTTTTTTTTGTTCCGGGGTGGAAAATCCTCATGGATGTCCGCCACCCTGGGGAGGGCGACGGGGTCTGTCAGACTCTTACTGACTAAAAACCACCCCGGTGTTCCATCTCACACCTACGACAGGGGTCGCGGGAACGTACGATCCTTCCGCAACCCCCGACTGGTGCCGGCCCGCCACTGTGGGCCTCGTCAGGTCAGGGGGGGAGTGAGGTGTTTGACTCCCCCCGCGGCGTCGAAGAGGGGCGCGCGTGGAACACTATGCGGCGCCACCTCGGGTCCTGATGTGTGGGGGGCGACGGACGTCCCCGAGTCCGTCGCCCCTGGACCCATTTAGGGGGACTGGAAGAGGGCGTTGTCCGCCCTCCGCCGACGCCCGGTGCGCCTGCTGCGGGCTGGGTGAGTGGACGAGATCTCCCTCTCCCTTTCCGCAGCCTCCTTCTGCGAGATGACCGTTTCGCAAAAGGAAACCACCGCGTCCCAGGACTCTTCGCTGCCGACCATCGACTCGACCACGGCCGGCAGCGACAGGTCACTGCCTACTTCTGAGATGAGGGCACGACGCGGCTCCTCCCAAGCGGCACACTCTGCCAGCGTATGCCACGCCGCCACTAGCCATTAGACACACACTTCGCCCTCGCCGACGTCCTCTATTCAAAATACCTCAAACCGGTACCTTAACCCCTAAGACCCTTAAGTCCATTGTACCTAGCCCTCACCCATATCAACAACATTCTGTTATATGACGAGTCCTCAGATGTCTTCAAGAGTACTGAACTGAGATTCCTGAACACTGCTTGCTACTCGATTCCCGAGTCCATTGCTACTCCCTGTACAATCTCCTTGGAGTAAATAAATTTAAATAAAATAGATACTTAGCTTTGATTATATAAATGTCTAGATGGAGCGTCAAGTGCGCGCAAACGTGTCAAAAAGTGTCAGCCAACTGTTGGCCCACAAGTGCTTACCCGCCGATCAATGCAGATCGTGTCGCTTTACTGTCAATACGTATTACGTGCGCCAAGTAAATAACATTTATCAGCGACAAAATGACGGTATGTGCTATTAAATTGTGCCGGAATTATAAAGGAAGGATAAAAAATACCAAACACATCACCTACCATCGGTAAGTAACCAAGAAACTACATATTCATTTTTTGTTTTTATGATTATCAAATCACGCCATATTTTATAAGTGTTGCCAGGTTCTTTTTTTTACTCTCCCAACTTAACGTCATTTTTGTGGGTACATATTAGTTGGTTTATTTACGTTTACGTTTATACAATATCGTTCGTGTACTTTTTCAAAAAACTGGCCAAGTGCGAATCGAATTCGCGTGCAAAGGGTTCCGAACTAAAACATTTTTTTTACAATCTTAATTTTTATATCGTAGATAATGGCTTTTCCTGGTCAGGACATTTTTTTTTAATGTCTTGACTTTAATTATATGTATATGTATATAAAGCGAAAACTTTTCAAAAAACAAATACAAAGAGATGGTCATTGACTTTGTTTTTTTTACACGAACGATCGCTATGTTAAATGTGTTTATTTGTAATTAAAATTCATTCCTAATATATGTGATCTTTCATTTAAAATTTCCAAATACTGCTTAAAATATTATTTTGAATATTGCAATACTTATTTAATTAACTTAGTTGATTTAACTACAACATTCAACCACCCAACTCTAATTAAATTAGTGGTTTTGATTTATTTAAAAAAGTAAAAACTGAATAAAAAGACACTAAAACACTAAAACTGAATAACCCTACAAACATACACCTAAAACTTATTTAATAAGTCTATTTTTTTAATGTGATTTATGGGCGAATGGGAGATGCTGGTATCATTATTTACGCACACAGAGACGTAGACGCACAGTGTAAAACGACGCCTGCACGCACACATACTTGAAAATGTTGACTCGTTTTCTTTGATACGATTGTAGGGCGACACTCCATCTAGACATTTATATAATCAAAGGTACTTAGTTACTTATTAATTATTCTACTCCAATTTATCCTAATTTTGTCCAGTTGTATTATGTGGTTTAACCTACTAATGATTATTGACTAATAACTTGTATGTGTGATGCAAACTGTTATTAATATAAGTTGATTAGATTGTTTAATTAACCATAAATATTTATTGGTGAAGCCAGAATGTTAATGGGTGAAGCCGACGATCGCGTCGTACGAACTTGGCTCTTTTTTAGTGTATAATTTTACTATCAGTAAGTATGTACCTAGTCAGAAAAGTAGGAGTGCTATAAATAATGTTAAACATGAGACACACACATACGTACCTCGCCGTGGTACGTACACGCCTACAGGCAGGTAGCTACCTAGTTAGATCTGGGTGTAGTATCGTCTCTATTACATTACCTAACTACTTACACAATTTTATTATGATTTACCTACGGCGAGTGCCTTTAGGGAGTTGTGAGCCAGTGAGCATGAGGTGCTTTCCAATTACGCTTTGAATGCAGTCAGTTTATCAATGATTTATTAATTTAATATAGTAGGTACACGAAGTGAGTGCCGCTATTACTACTAGGTAGGTTCACGTTTATGATAGGTAGCTCTTGTTTAGGGGAATGACGTTGCTGTTATCTTAGGTAGGTAGGTCATACACCCAAATAACCGAATAGATGATAGGCTAGTTGGTGGTTAGCGCCGCGCCGGCTGATGTCTATGTAGGTAGGTACTGTAGAGGTCTTTTAATTATAATCAAGGAACTGTAGAGGTCCAGTGCAGACCTCTACATTTGGTGGAGGGCCGAAGCCGCCGAACTCCTAAGCGAATAAGCGCTTATTTGAAGTAGGTACGCACCCCGCGTCATACGAGATTTTTTTCAGCGAATATAAAGTAAAGCGCTAAAGTTGCGCATATATTATATAAAAAACGAGACCCCTCGCACGCCAAGGAGTAAATAAAAGCTAGTAAGCTAGTAAAAGCAGTTAGTGCAGTGAGTATAAAACAGGCGCAGAACCATCGCCGGAGAATCAAAGCTAAGTGTTTAAATATAATTTTTTTATTGTAAAGAGAGTGAGAGATGGCTCAATTTTTCACGGGCTTCAACTGTTGCCTAGAAGAATTTATTAGGCAGTATAAGGTAGTTGCCGCCTACAATAAATGGCGTGAGAGTGATTGGGCGCTGATATTGAGAGTATTTCTTCAGGACGCTGCCCTAGCGTTATACAATTTTAAGTACCACGAAGGTATTACTTTTGATGATATGTGCGATGTCTTTCGAGAGGAGCTTCCGTGCAGATGTCACAGAGCGTTTTATAAGGCACATAAAGAGGAGTTTTTAAAAGATCCGTCTGAAGAATACGGACAAGATGATGTTATAAATGTAGATGATGATGCTTCTTTATTATTTAGTGGAAAAGAAGATAACCCACTACAAGATGAGCAAAGCTGCCTAGAAAGCAGCGTGGAAGTTGATGGAGATGGAGAAGACGTCATGATTCATATATTTTCTGTAAAGCTGTGAGGTTCTTTTTAACAATACAGTAGTTCCAAGTCTACGGTCTTTTAATTATAATCAAGGAACTGTAGAGGTCCAGTGCAGACCTCTACAGTACCTACCTACTTCTTATAGGGGAGTGCAGGACTTCAGGCACAAAATACAGATAGTACAGAAGGCCATCACATGTACCTATGTACTTCACTTTTCATACCTACGCTCGGCGGTCGCGCTATGGTTGTCAACTTTGGCTTAAATACACAAAAAACTATCGTAGTAGTGGCACTCGTATCTAGTTGTTTGATTTATTATTGAGCTTATTCTAACAAAACAATAAACATAGTATTACAATACATAAAGTTCACCTACAGAACAAAACATATAAAATTTTACATTGTCAATTTTCACTATCGAAAATCCCTATCGTGTGTGTGCGTTGCTCGAGCGCACTTTGTATGTAGATTGACTTCTGTACTACTTATCTGTATTTTGTGCTGCAGGTATTACATTAATTGTACTTAATGACAATGAGACACATATTTTTATGATTGATAAAAAGATATTTGTTATTTAAAATGCATAAAGTCACTGACAAGCGTTAATGAATTGTAAAACTGATTTCGGAATCATCACGATTGGTGGGTACGATGATTTCATTCAAAACAAACCCATATAGGTATTTATATCTAGAGGGTGCGAAAATTAGTGTGCAACGTCGCGTCATACGCGACGTTTTTGTCGAATAGGTACGAGGCTTAGTGGGCAACAACAACTCTCACGCCGGCGCCGACGCACGCGCAGCACTCGACACGATAGCGCGTCCTCGGCGAGTCGGCGCCGTCACTCGTCGGCGCTCGAAGCACAAGGATGGCCGCGCGACGGGACGGCGCGAGCACACGCTCCGTCGACAACAGTAAGTCATTATTTGCCTATTTGCTCATTTCTGCTGACGATTTATGCATGTTTTTACCAACACTAGATGATACCTAAAAGAATGCCTAAAAATAGCACACTTGAATTTTCAACGTTCGGCTCAGCGTCGAGATTTGAAATTCCAATAGTGCAATCATATTATTTAGACGTTTAAGTCATTTTAATCTGGGCATCCTTTGGGAGTAGGTACTAACGTCTCTAGTCCTACTCCTAGAACTTAGTGGTAGGTACTTAGGTACTTAAATTAAGTACTTATTGTTTTTCAGTAAAGTCAAAATTATATTTAGGTCAGTCTTGTACTTATAAAATGTTTACCTACCTATCCTATAGGTACCATATCGCTGTATCGCACCTCCGATAAAATAGGGTTACAACTCGAAAAAGGAATTTTCAGGTTGTTTTTCAGGAAAATTGAAAAACAGCGTAGGTAGGTATGCCGCCCATTAAAAATATTTATTGTAAGGTGTTCAAGTAAGTATAATTTTGATCACATAATAATAATAGTGTAAGATTAAGGACTGATTAACAAATCCGTGAGCTTATTTTCGCTTTTATCTTAGATCTTTAGGCTTAGGCGATTGGCACACTGCACCGCATTACGCAGCGGGGTGCGTGAAACGGAGCCAAATTCCCCGCACGGAAGCGAGTTTTTTAGGGTTCCGTACCCAAAGGGTAAAAACGGAACCCTATTACTAAGACTTCGCTGTCTGTCCGTCTGTCCGCCTGTCCGTCTGTCTGTCACCAGGCTGTATCTCAAGAACCGGGATAGCTAGACTGTTGAAATTTCACAAAGTATGTATTTCTGTTGCCGCTATAACAACAAATACTAAAAACAAAATAAAATAAATATTTAAGGGGGGCTCCCATACAACAAACTTGCTTTTTTCGGCGTTTTTGCCTTGTGGTACGGAACCCTTCGTGTGCGAGTCCGACTCGCACTTGGCCAGTTTATTGAATTTGTATGCAAAAAATCACGCGCGGGGGCACGTAATGCGGTGTAGCGTGCCATTCGCCTTAAAGATAAAATTGTGGTACAATAGATAACAGGCTTTGCCTTTTTAGGTTATAAGTAGAATGAATGAACATGTTCCTAAATATTTTGAAACATTAGAAGACACATCATTAAAATATCAACTTGAAACAACTAGACGACCGTGAACGCGACCTTAGCGTCGTAAGACAGGTTTGATCACAGATATAGATATACCTAGATAACGCAAGTATCACGAACTGTATGAAAACCAAGCGTGCCATTTTTTGACTACCTACTATGACGTCACAAGCTTGCGCTCTCGCTCACACTTACCCAGCCAGCAGTACAAAGGACTGAGCGCGAAAGGGGCGGCTTACGATTTGTAATAATAAGTTGGTGCAATTTTTGGCACGCGAAGTAGTTACTCTTGCGTTATCTAGGTATATCTATATCTGTGGATTTGATCGATACTAGGTAGAAATCGATGCATGTTGATGATATAAAATCAGTTTGATCCGTGATTGTATGATAAGGATAACATGAGGATTATATTCCTATAGATATATTAAAATCAAAGGGATAAGATACAGGTCGATATAATTTATAAGTTGAATTAAATTGTTACTAGATAATAAACGTTTTAATAGGTACCTAGGTAGGTACTGTTGCTCGTGTATTTTCATCATTTTATCAAGGATGGAAAATAGTTTATGTGCTTCTCCAGGTCCCAGGCTGATTCTACGACAGCTGAACACGAGACAACATAACCCAATGACAACTCGACCCGATAAATCGACCACATGACAACTAAACCCTACGACACCTCGACCCGGACAAATCGAACCCGACAACGGCGACAACCGGACCCCGACATAGTCCAATTCTCGTACCTACCTACTTGAAAAAAATCAAAGTTAATGCTCAACGTCATCTCAGCAACAAGCTAACAAGTTAGAGGAAGTTTTTAGCTGAGATAATAATAAATTGTGTGGTAACAAATCAAAAACGGGTCAAATGGGTAAAAGTTTCTTAAGTCTGGCACCAAAAATTTATAATAAAGTCCCGGATGAATACAAGACCTGCCATAAAACATTATTTAAAACAAAAATGAGTAACCTCTTGGCCAGCAAAGTGTTACTATAGTATTGAAGAATTTCTTGAAGACAGTTTGACATGATTTTATAAGCCAACTTTTATTATATTTTATTTTGTAGCTTTTGTATATTTTAGTATCCTAATCCAATTAAATGATTTATGATAATTAATGTAATGACAATGTTTGATTAATTTAAGTTTAATACTGACCTGTGCTGTGTTCTGTTCATATGCCTCAATTGGTAGATTTTGGTGAAACACATTTTATTTAAGACCTTATTTAACTACCCAAAATGTAATGAACAAATAAATGATTTATGATTTATGATTTATGAGATGAGAACGACTAACAAGTTACAGGTTTTTTTGACGGATAAAGATTGAGTCAAGACACGTGATAAAATCGCGCGCGACACAAAGGCACCGCAAGTCGCGCACGGAGCGGTGCCTTTGTGTCGCGCGCGATTATATCGCGTGTCGCCTTCATGTCTATCGGGGCAACCATGGAAGCCAGCATTAGAATAAAGTTGTGTAAAGATATTTGAATTAGGGCCCACTTAAGGTAAATATATTTGAATTAGGGTCCAGGCTGTGTCATTTTAAATTTTCGGTCTGTCACGCGCGCAGGTAGGTATATGTGGCTTCATCTGTGTGTGCAGAGCGGTGGTACGGCTGCGTGCCTCGCGCGCGCGGCGCGGCGCACGCGGGCGAGGGGCAGGCGCTGTGGCGCGTGGCGCTGGCGGAGGGCTGCGGCGCGGCGCTGCTGGTGCTGCTGACGTGCGCGGCCTGCAGCGCGCCCTCCGCGACCGACTTCCCTCTGCAGCGCGCGCTCGCCTCGGGGCTCGTGGTCGCGCTGCTCGTACAGGTAGGCACACTTTTGTAACTAGCTAGGTTAAATCGCTATTACACGACAGTTTTGGAGTCGCCAGTCTGTGAGATAAGAAAAGCCGCAACAAATAGGGATCTGTCTCTTTAAAAATCTAGACATTATCAACAAACATTTTTCATAACATTCAGTTGAGTGAACTTGTCCCAATAAAATCTATCTTAGGAAGCTTAACGGCCCGATACGATATTACCACAAGACTACTACAGTGACACCATAACATAGGGATCCCATCATAAACATTTACTTAGGTACTAATACCTAAACGTTGTGTAGCGTCTTTATAGTTATTACCTACTCGTACCTACACAACAACGGATAGTCTTCTTTTTTGAAATTCAAATTAATTATTGACGACTGAAAGATACGTCTATAGTAAGGGGGTTCATGTACAAGGTAAAGTAGGTTGCCAAGACTTATAATATAAAGCTGTCACTGACAAAAAGTTATCACATGGAATGTAGAGCCAAGCCCCTAACTCTACAAACCTTACATCTTGTTCAACATGTACCTAGGTACCTACGGCTACTTTTGAGTTGAAGACTTTTTAACAAAAAAAAACAACTGACTTCCAAACAAACACCATAAAGTGAAAATACAAAACTAAAGACTTCCCACTTTGTACTGTTTGTAAAAAGTTTTTAAATTGTATTTTGATTCAACACACAATTATATGTGTACCGTATGAACAGAAGAAATGTGCTTAACAAAGATCTCGTAGTAACAAGCGGCGTGTGGCAGTGCCTGGACCACGTGTCGGGCGCGCAGTTCAACCCCACGGTGACGCTGGCGGCGCTGCTGTGCGGGCGCATGTCGCGGCGCCGCGCGCTGGCCGAGGGCGCGGCGCAGCTGGCGGGCGCGGCGCTGGGCGCCGGCCTGCTGCGCGGCGGCGCGGCGCGCTGCGTCACGGCGCCCGCCGCGCAGCTGCCGGCCTGGCAGGCGGCGTGCGTGGAGGCGCTGCTGGGCGGCTGCCTGGCGCTGGCCAACTGCGCGGCGTGGGACCCGCGCAACGCCGGCGTGCGCGACTCGTGGCCGCTGCGCGTGGGCCTGTCCGTCGCCGGCCTGTCGCTCGTCGCGGTCAGTGTCGCTGCCGGTCCACCGGCGGCTGCTATTTATTACGGGCTTACAGGACGGTTCCCTATCCATTTGCATAAAATTTTAAGACCTAATATAACTTAGCATAATTTTGTTTGGCATAATTATATTTTCGCATAATATAATTACGCATAACAGCTTACGCATAATTTTTTTAAGCATAATTTCTCTAACCATAATAATGATTAAGCATAATATTCTAAAGCATAAAGTTCTAAAGCATAACTTTTTTAAGCATAATATCCTAAAGCATAAATTTGCCCGAAGAGGATATACCAATTTATTTCGACGATTGGAAAAAAGCCATATCTACTGAATCAGGTAATATATGTATAACATATTAATATAATATAACGTATTGAACAATTTTATGGGTTTTTTTGTTCGCTGTAGGAAGCATGAAGCAAGCAAGCATACAGCATGCAAGCAAGCATTCAGCATGCAAGCAAGCATGCAGCAAACAAACAAGCAAGCATGCAGCATGCAAGCAAGCATGCAGCATGCAAGCAAGCATTCAGCATGCAAGCAAGCATGCAGCATTCAAGCGAGCATGCAACATGCAGCAGGCAGGGTTTCTGTCACGGCTCCGGCGCTGCGGGCCTCCGGCGGCCCCACGCGTGATAATCGTCGCAGACGGCTTTCGCTCACCACCGCGGCTAAGGCTGGCCGGCAGCCCGCGGGCCGCCTCGCCCCTACGCGCCTACGCGATTTTAAATTACACTCTAGGGGTAGGACAAACAAGACTACGTAGAGTCGGTTTTGCAGCAATTCGGTTCTGTCACTAACTTTTGTTGCACAGCATATTAAATTTAATTAATTGTATGCCTAAATATTATTATGCTAATAGTCATTAGGCCTACTAACGTTATGCGAATCAAATTTATGCCAAAACAAATTAGTCTTTAAGATGATTATGCCAACATAAAATGTATGCCTAAAAAAATTATGCCGAAGTATTGTTATGCCAAAACAAATTGTGCCAAAATCGTTATGCCGGAGTATATTAGGACAAAGAACATTATGCGAAAAGAAGGGATCCCTTACAGGACCTAAACACAAAAAAACGCAAGTTTTAGAAACAATAAAAGCAAAGAGATTTAAGATAATTATTGTAAATATTTTAATGTCTTTGAATAAAAGTATATGATCGACTACAGTAACCAAATCAGAAAAATATAAGTATGATATTCTTCAGGATATAATTATGCTAGGTAGATAGTGTGTTGAAAACATAATACAACTAATTTGATACGATAGAAAAAAATCATGAAGATATCCCTAAAAGCTTTCTTTTTACAATAAAAACCATACTAATATACATACAACCATTCTAATTTTTTGTCAGATTATTCTACAAGCAATATACCTACTAAAATACTAGTGTTTTAATTTTTTCGTCCAAACAATAGATTTTTTGTAATTAAATAATTGCTTCATATTTTGCAATAAATTTCCAGCGTTGTGTCATCGCGCTTCTCTTTCTTTTCTATGCAGTCCGACAGTGATCGCGCTTTAGATCTAAAACGACGATCGCTAAAAAACGACTAGGTAATATTTTTTCCTTGAAAGAAGGAAGCGATCGTATTTACTGAGTCGTGTGAATGATTCCAGGGCGAGCTGACGGGCGCCAGCATGAACCCGGTGCGCAGCTTCGGGCCGGCGCTGTGGAGCGGCAACTGGACCAGCCACTGGGTCAGTACAGTCCGCTACTCAGGGGACCTTCTTTATTAGTTAAACAACTTGGGCACGTGGTGCTCCGACATGGCACCGATATAAGTGAAACGGTTCCTTACAGCCCTTTGAATGACGATGAGAAACACTTAACTGGCAGGTTCACGTCAGCGTCATCAGCCAAGTATGAAAATATTGAGTTTTCGTCGTATCTACTCAAAATCAAGTCATTTATTCAAATTAGGTTGAGAATCAGCACTTTTCGAACGTCAAAATTACAAAAAACAGTTCCCCAAAACGTCCGCACTTCACCACTTCCTAGTGCTTTGGCTGGGGAGCAAAAGTGGCGCAATAAACTTCCCAGCAGCCAGGGCCGGATTAACCATGTCGGGGCCCCTAGGCAATGCAATTCTCGGGGCCCCTTTTCAGCCGTTTGAAGATCATCAGCTCTTCTAAAGTTGATGAAGGGATGTGAGTAATGGCATCAGCAGCATCACGGGAGTGATGCTTAACTCTTCAGGAACTGACAGTAAAATATTTGTATTTGGGCTCATCAAAATGGTCTTAACGAATAGGTTGCAGATACGTGATGAACTGATGATCCAGGTCTTATTAGGAATAGGGTATGAAATGAGACCGTCTCACTGTCTCATGATGGAGCAGGAAAGAAAAATAAGACGCGGGTCTTTTAATTTTAACTTTATTCTTGTTAAATGCAATAAAATATAGCCTTTTTCGAGAAGTTTCTCCATAACTGCCCAGCGATAAGTTGAAGCCGGAAAAAAGTTGTATAGTGCCTGTACAAATCCGAGGAATCAGATTGCTCCAACTCATTTCTCCTCAGCACGTAGGTACTCCAACCAAATTCTGTGAGTGCGCTGCTCATGCGACGTACTTAGTGTACGAGATTATATATAAGACCGCCCATTGTGTCACCCTTTGTGCAGTTTCTAGATATATATGTCTAATTTATATGGTGTACATAATAAAGAGTATTCTATTCTATTCTATTCTATATTTTCTTAATATGGGCCTGTAGACCATTGTAATAACCAGACATATTTGACGCGTTATCGTATGTCTAGCCTCTCGCATTTTTTATATCAATGTTAAGTAGATTTTAAAAAAAAATGTAGGGGCCAGTTCTTCCCCTTTGTGACTTATTGGAATAAATGTAAGAAACGTTTTGCTACTTCTCCATTTGACGTAACGTATCTCAGCACTACAGTCAACTGATCAGTATGAGATATGTCTGTTGTCGGATCGACGCTACGAAATAAAAACTTTAAGTAGAATAGAATAGAATACTCTTTATTATGTACACCATATTAATTACAAACATAATTATAGAAACTGTACAAAGGGTAACACAATGGGCGGTCTTATCACTAAAAGCGATGTTTTAAAGACAACCTTTGGATGGATTAAAAAGGGGAAAGACAGACAAATACTGTAGGTAGTCTGTGGTGTACCTACCATTTACATAATACAATAAATACATACTTACATAAAGGATATTATACTAATCTAAATAAATATACATATACAATGTACATCTAACAATAAACTTGAAACAGGAGCAAAGAAAATATAATGGTGATGTATTAAGGAGAGGTGAATTGCTTTTACTTCAGACTTTGATCCATATGATGTTAGTAATACTTTGTTAGTAATAATAAATTGCCTTTACATAAAAAAAAACATGTTAAATCTGTATTTTAATGAAATAAAGTTATTATTATTTTAAAAAACACATAACCTTAAAACCTCTTACTTACCAATATTTCAATCAGTTCCTCGCAAATCCTTGAAGACAAATATGATTGTCTTCCTATCCCAACATTACATATTTGGCTAAATGCGAACTAAGGAACGGACTGTACTCCGCGAGTAATTTTAAAATTCCCAAATAGTTGCCATTATGTTGAGAACCAAGAATTTCATCATCACCACGAAATTCTAAATTACTTTTGTGTGCACGGGGCCCTTAGCCGATGCGGGGCCCCTAGGCAGTTGCCTACTCTGCCTAATGGTTAATCCGGCCCTGCCAGCACCACAGCTGTCTGTTCAGTTAGAAAATACATGATTGTATTACAATAGGTAATGTATGCAAAGTAATTAACGTTAAATTATTTGCCATATGTCAGCTAACCACGCCAATATACCAAGAAATACAATAAAAACCATACGTACGAGTACTCAAGCAAAAAATAAAAAATTAAAAGGAGGTTTTAAGGGGTTCCGTACCCAAAGGGTAAAAAACGGAACCCTATTACTAAGACTTCGCTGTCTCTCCGTCTGTCCGTCTGTCTGTCTGTCACCAGGCTGTATCCCAAGAACCGCGATAGTTAGACTGTTGAAATTTTCACAAAGTATGTATTTCTGTTGCCGCTATTACAACAAATACTAAAAATAAATTAAATAAATATTTAAGGGGGCTCCCATACAACAAACGTGTTTTTTTTCGGCGTTTTTGCCTTGTGGTACGGAACCCTTCGTGTGCGAGTCCGACTCACACTTGGCCAGTTTTTTGTTTAATATTGTCCATGAAAATTGTGTTGTATTAAACATACTTATCTGCCAATACATACTAATAAGGCGAGTATTATATGTATTTCAAAATATTTTAGCCCAGGTACAGTCAGCAACAAAAGTCGATTTAAACTTCAGTTTTTTTTAATCTTAGTTATTGAGCAAAATATTTGTTCCAAATTGCAGCAGAAGTACAATTTTAAGAATATACACTCTTTGCTATTATGTGAAAAGCTAAAAAGCAGTTTATTGGACAAAAAATTAGTGAATTAAAAGTATTTCTGTTGCTGCTATACTTAACAACAAATACTAAAAACAAAATAAAATAAATATTTAAGGGGGGCTCCCATACAACAAACGCGATTTTATGCCCTTTTTTGCTCGATATCAAAATTGGCAACAGGTAGGCACTTGAAATATTCACAAAATACTCAGTTGTATTTTAATAAAATAAATATTTAAGGGGGGCCCTTAAATATTTATTTTATTTTAATTTTATTATTTATTATTCCCATACAACAAACATGTTTTTTCGGCGTTTTTGCCTTGTGGTACGGAACCCTTTGTGTGCGAGTCCGACTCGCACTTGGCCAGTTTTCAAACAATGTACCTACCTTATGAACAAAAGTACTGAAATACAGAAAAAAATCGCAGATTCTGAAAAATAATATATTGGATTTATTTATACATTTGTACCACATGAAATTGTCGTTCAAAGGTGGTAATAACTTGCAACCCATGAATTAATTTGGCAATCTCATGATACATTCTTCCGATGATGCGTTTCGTTACTTCATTTTATAAATGTAACATAAAGAAATTGTGCTAAAAATATACTGATTATTATCTTATTTTTGTATTAAAAAAGTTTTTTGCATAAATAAGACATTATTTTTGTGAAACATTTAGCAAACAAGAGTTTATTGTATGATAAGATAAGATAATTTTTATTTGTTTACTAGCTGTGCCCGCGACTTCGTCCGCGTGGAATAGTGACTTTTCGGGCAGCATATTTTGAATTACATATACCGTCTACAGACCGGGCATTTGCTGTCCGAACCCTCTGAGAACTCAGGCGAATTTCCCTATCAGTGAAAGTCTCAGACTCACGCGATAGTGCATGAGCTTCACGATCGGCAGTGAGACGTAATTCCCGTTCGTCCTGTGTCTCCTGGGATCGAGCATTTGTTGTCCGTACTTTCTGGGAGCTCAGGCGGGTTTCCCTGTCAGCAAAAGTCTTAGACTCACGCGATAGCGCGTGAACTTCGCGATCGACAGATAAACGTGCCTTTCGTTGTTCCCCGTTTTCCCTATTTCGAGTTGTCATCATTCGAGAACGATTTGAACTCAGTCAAGATTCTCGCTGAGTCGAAGTTTCTGCAGCACGAAACCTAGCATGATGTTCCCGAGTTGCAGAGAGCCTTGCCTCACGACCTTCCTCAGATTCCTGTGATCGAACTAATCTCATCCTTTTAGCATTTCTGCTACATTGGGAGAGGTTGGATCTTCTTCGAGGCATTCTTACAATAAAACTAGCTTCTGCCCGCGACTTCGTCCGCGTGAAATTCGTACTTTCCTCTTATAATTTCGAAAATGTATGTTTATGATTTTTATCATTTATTTAGGTATAAATAAGTATTCGGGCCATGTTTTTAGTTTATAGCTCAAAGGGATCAGATTTTTCAAATAAACTGTATCCCAGCTTTTTACCCCCCCCATGAGAGTAATTTTGAAAAAACGTTTGGGATGTGTTCATAACTTGACTCAAAGACCCATACCCATTTTCGAGTTAATGGAAGCAAGCAGTAGAATTTTCCACCTTCGTAGTAGTCAATTTTTAAAAAACCCTAAATCACTTTTTTAAAGTATTTTTTGTTTTAGTAGTATCGAGTTTCGAGTTGATTCGACAGCGGGTTAAATATTTTTCTAATCCATCAACTTTGTCATCCCCAAATTCTCTGTGAGGGATTTTTTAAACTAAAAGTGACAATCTTTATTATTTACTGACCATAATATTGCCAAGTTTCTAATTTATTAACCAAATGAATAAGATTTTTCATATAAACTGTATCCCCTCTTTCTATCCCCATAGGGGTGGAATTTCGAAACATAATCTAGATTATTTATACCAATTTTCCAGTTAATCAAGCCTCGTAATAAAATTCTGCCCTGTGAAATTGACTACCCCTCTTCACCCCATTAGCGGTAGATTTTCGAAAAACCCTGAACCACTTTATTATTTATTTTGGTCTTAGATAGGTACTGAGTTTCGAGTTAATTGGACCGCGCATTAAAATTTTTCCTTACTAAATTTGACAACCCCAATCTCCCCTTTGGGTTAGTTTAGAACTCCAAAGAATTCGAACTTTATAATTATTTGTGCCAAGTTTCAAGTCCAAATTTATTTGTACCATTTTTTTTTGAGTTTATCAAGGCACTCATTAAAATCCCCTTATAAATCGAATTACCTACCACTTTTTGTCCCGTCAGGGGTCAATAATTTTCGAAAACCCCATACACTTATTATTGATTCTTCATCTGCCTAGCCTTTTCCCAACTATGTTGGGGTCGGCTTCCAGTCCAACGGGATGTAGCTGAGTACCAGTACTTTACACGGAGCGACTGCCTATCTGCCTCCACAACCCAAATACGATACCCCTTGATAAGACTGGTTGTCAAACTTTCGGGCTTCTGACCACCCCTAGCGACTGTCAAAGATCCACGAATGACAGCCGGGACCAACGGCTTAGCGTGCTTTCCGAGGCACGGAGAGGTCACGGTATGTAAAGATGGACACCTATCCACAGACCAACCGCAGCAAGCGTAGCCTGCGTAACCTGATCGATCGATCTATGCGGCTGTTATTATTGATTATTTTCTGTCAAAAGTATTAATACTGAGTTTCGAGTAAATCGGACCGCGCGTTAAAATTCTTCCACACAAACTTTAACACCCCAACACAAGGGGTGTTGGGGTGTTTTGATAAACGAATAATGATCAACTCTATTACTTGCTTAGGCAAGTATTCTTGCCAAGTTTATTACCCAAATGAATAAGATTTTTCTTATAAACTGTATCCCCGTTTTTCACCCCCATAGGGGTGGAATTTCGTAAAATTGTTTGGGATGTGTTCATTACTCGACTCAAATATTGTTTATACCAATTTTCGAGTCAATCAAGCCACGCAGTAAGTCTTCCCCTATACCACTTTTCACCCCGTTAGGGGTAAATTTTCCAAAAACGATGATACACGTTATTCTTTATTTTCGGTCTTAAGTATAAATACTGAGTTTCGAGTTAATCGGACCACGCGTTAAAATTCTTCCATACAAACTTTGACACCTCCCAATCCCTCTTTAGGGGTAGTTTAGAAAAAAAAGCCAGACTTCATAATTTATTTAGATAAGTATTCCTGCCAAGTTTCATGGTTATTAACTCAAAGAATAAGATTTTTCATACAAACAAAATCCCCTCTTTTCACCCCTTAAAGGTTAAATTTCCAAAAACGCCTTCTTAGTGGATATCTACTCTTCACAAAGAACACACCCTCCAAATTTAATTTCTCTACCCAGTGGTACCGACCAGCGTTTTAGGCTGTGCGTTAATATATCAGTCACTCAGGACAAAATGTCATCCCCCTTTTCACACCTTAATGGATGAAATTCTAACAAC
Source organism: Mesoligia furuncula (assembly GCA_916614155.1). NCBI lineage: Eukaryota > Metazoa > Arthropoda > Insecta > Lepidoptera > Noctuidae > Mesoligia > Mesoligia furuncula. Next base: position 29,869,562 of record OU744803.1, read on the forward strand.
ACCGTTGTGTTAGCTTCCAATCATAAGCCTTGATAAAAAAAATTATGATTTTTACGTCGAAAATTAATGACTTTCTATACACAACTTTATCCCCATTTTTAACCCTTTGGGGGTGGAATTATCAAAAACGCTGAGACACGTATAAATTAATTTTCAATTGTCAGCCTGAATACTAAATTAGAAGATCCTAACTTCAAAACTGTCGGACTTTCATATAAACTTCCATCCCCTATTTTAACCCTTTAGGGGTTGAATTCCCAAAAATCCTTTCTTAGTGGATACTTACTCTTCACAAAGAACACACCTTCTAAGTTTCAAGTCTCTAGGTCCAGCGGTTTGGGCTGTGCGTTGATATATCAGTCAGTCAATCAGTCAGTCAGGACTTTGAATTTTATATATATAGATAGTACTTACTTACTACTTAACACACAGTTATTTAGTGAACACGTACTATCGTAAACAATTAAATTATAAATATTTACAGATAAAGTAAAAAATACATATAGATACAGTCTAAAATTATCACAGTTTAAGTAATAAGTGTTAAGACGTGTAAACCAAACGTACTAACTTTATAAAACAAAAGAAATGCTAGAAAAATTAATTACTAACCTGAGCTAATGAACTTATACTTAATAAAGAAAATCAAGAAAACAAATGCCTCACCTATAGGTACCAAATACTTATAATATTTATATACAAACCCTAAATACAAATTAAGATAAGTATACCGAAAATCAGGGAAATAAATGCCAAACCTATAATAAATGCTTACAATATTTATTTACAAACCCTAAATAAAAATTAAGATAAGTAAATACCCAAAAATCAAGTAAAGGACCGCCTAACCTATACCAAATACATTACAATATTTATTTACAAAATTTTAAAGAAAATTAAGTAAAAGAACCTAACCTACAAACAAACAATAATCGAAAGCAACTATTCGCCTATACTCTCCAGGATACGTGCGTTCGCTACGAATAACTGAATCCTTATGGCAGCGGCGAGTTTTTTTTTTTTTTTTTGACTATGGCATCTCGTACCGCCTGACGCAGGTCCTCACCGGACACGGAAGTTTTGGGAGGTTCCTGCACATCATCATCATCAGGAAACGCCCGGGTGTCACCATTGCCAGGATCGCCCAGAGGACACGGTGGAGCACATGGTGGAGTTCTGCCCCGCTTGGGTAGAGCACCGCCGTGTCCTCGTAGAGGCGATCGGCAGCGGCGGCGACCTCTCGCGTCCGGCCTTGGTGCAAGCCATGGTCCGAGGCGAGACGGAGTGGGAGGCAGTCACCTCCTTCTGCGAAGCAGTCATGCTAGCGAAGGAGGTGGCGGGACGGCTTAGGGAGAGAGCCTCCCATCCCAGCCGCCGCGGGAGACGCTCCGGGCGTCGGGAGGCGCGTGACGACTCCTGGCCACCGTAGGCGCGGGCCTGCGGGCGGAGAGTAATGGGTAGCTCACCGTCCGATCAGGACCAGGCCCGTGCCGGACGGCGCGTACGTGTTCCACGCGCGCCTCAAAGAGATGTCAGCAACAGAGAAGGGGCCCGACAGGGCCGAAGCCTGCCGGGGCAGCGGGATTGTCCGAAAGGGTTACCGCTACCCCGGAACAAAAAGGGCTAAGGAAGGAACATGGGTGTGTTTTAGTCAGTAAGAGCCTGACACTCCCTTCCGCTCCACCCAGAGCGGAAGGAGTCATTTGATGATTTCCCCACCCGAAAAAAAAAAGCCTTCAGCCAGGGGCAATTATCTACTATACTAAGCGACTACACGCTAAGGGCACCCCCTGTGGGGTACGAACCTCGGCTTAGGGCGTCGCTGGGAGAGGGCAGCAAGATGGGTCAGGCTGGATCAGATTATTATTATTATTTAAGCTTGATGAGATCGGCTTTTCCTATCTGACTACTCTGAGAAGAAAGGCCGAAACAAACTCAGGCAGCCACGGACGCGCAGGCGCGAGGCGTGTACGTACTCTGATAGAATACCTTAACATATATTCGCCGTGATTCTTTAAATTGACATAACTTTTTTATTTATGAACCGATTAACATGAAATAAACACTAAATGTTAAGTGAAGCTTACTACAATATATTAGTGAAAACCGCATCTAAATCGAATAAGCCGTTTCTGATATTAGCGTGCACAAACACACAGACAAACAGACAAAAAAAAAATTAATTACAATTTCGGGTTCGGCATCGATATAATAACAAACCCTGCTACTTTTTTTTAATATATTTCCATTTTACAGACACCACTTTTCTAGAATTTTATTATATGTATAGATGTGTATGCGTTTGGTTAGAAAGACTGTGGGCCACTGCCGGGCCAGCGGGTTTGTCCGAAAGAGTTACCGCTGGCCCGGAACATAAAGGACTAAGGAAGGAACACGGGTGGGTTTTAGTCAGTAAGAGTCTGACACTCCCTTCCGCTCCACCCAGAGCGGGAGGAGTCATTTTTGATGATTTCCCATCCGCAAAAAAAAAAGGCCGTTAATTATCTATCATTCATTCATTCATCAATTAATTATCTAAGTATACCAAAAATGTCATCATTCTGTTTTGGTTCCTCGCGTTTGTTTGTTGGTTTCCCCTCTCTTGGAGTGCTATTTCGTGCGTGATTTCATAAATTGTTGATTTGGCTATTCTTCCCTGGACTTTCGATTGATTTCTTACATCTTGTCTACCTGGCTAACCCTTGCTAACACTTGACACTTATTTAGTTTCATTTGACAGCTGTCAGCTGTCACTGCTGTGAACGTTTCGTTGAACGCAGTTACGATGTGAGGTAGTGATTTTTTATTTCTTAATCTATCAAATATTGGAGGATTTTAAATACTGCTAATAACACAATTTATTGCAAGAAATTTAACGGTAAAAATCTCATATCAAGTCCCCTTCGTACGAAGATGGGAGGGGTGGAGGGGAAGGGAGGGAGGGGTGAACCTAACCTAACCAACACAACTCGCTTCGCTCGCTCGGCTCGCGCTAAGTGGTCACGGTTCTAACTTAACCTAACCAACACAAGTCTGTGTGCTTTGGGTAGGATCTGTCACTCATTAGGGTGCGGGGAGCTAATAATCATAGCAAAATATAAAATTCACGTCAACTCGCGAGCAACGGAATGACAAAACGAACGCCAAAAGTATTTGTCCATGTAAACAAAATGGCGGCGTACGTTTCTTTTCACGCATTTCGACAAACGAAGCATCAAAATCGCTACGAAATGTATCAAAATTACGTTCCTTTTTATTATGTATTTGTAAGTTTTTCGTAAGATTCCCATGATTTTTAAAGTAATAATTAAAATATTTTGGCGCATCTCCTGCAGCAAAAAATACATTTTATCGCTTAGTACGAACCCCCTAAACCCTCCCATATCTACATTTAACTCAGATTCAGGCGACTCGATATGAGACCCAAACCAATTTAACTTTTAATTTGTACCTCGGTACAAGTTTGGCCGAAAAAAAAACACCTCCTTTAACCAAAAATTTACTACCCACCTAAATAAAAGCCTCGGGGTATAACCGTATAACGGGCGTCACAGCTTATCATCATCATCATCATCATTTCAGCCGAAAGGCGTCCACTGCTGGACATAGGCCTCCCCCAATTTTGGGGGGGGTGTTTGCCATAATCGCCAAGCTTGGCAGACGGGTTGGCGATCGCAGTATGGTATGATGGTGTAATGCATAGAGAACGCTGCTGCCCATTCTCCGGTCTCCCTTAGTCGCCTTTTACGACACCCACGGGAAGTATGGGGTGGTGCTATTCTTTAAGTCCGGCACCACACAGACAATTTCACAGCTTATACATATAATTATGCAATGCTGGGTTCAGGTCACATAGTTGTCACTTAAAGTCACAAATGATAAACTAGGACCATCGAAGTAAAATAAATAAACAACTTGTGGTCAGCAAGACGACCAGTCACCACAAGCAGCACCCGTTCACGAGAATAACGCAAAAATCAACCATTGCACACCCCTCGCCATATTTGAGGGAAGGAGGCAACCCGACCCCCGACGCTACCACAAGCTGTGACATCTAAGGGAGCATGACGAACTTGCTGCCGATTGCTCAGGCAAGAATAATATGATCAATCGTCCAGGTTGCTAATAGCTAACCACATATTGCAATCAACTCATTAAAAACATTGAAATGAATAGATTATGTCAATAAATTAAAATAAAGTTAAACTGAATTGACATAGTTAAACAGTCAAATAACATAAACAATTATATTATGATCTCACTAGCTTCTGCCCGCGTCTTCGTCCGCGTGAAATTCGTACTTTCCTCTAAAAATTTCGAAAATGTAGGTATGTATGATCTTTATCACTGATTTAGATAAATAAGTATTCGGGCCAATTTTTAAGTTTATAGAACAAAGGAATCGGATTTTTCAGATAAACTGTATTCCCGTCTTTTGACGAAAAATGTCAAACTTCATAATTTACTTAGATAAGTACTCGTGCCAAGTTTCAAGTGTTTAAGATTTGAATTGAATAAGATTTTTCATTTAAACTGTATTCCCGCTTCTCACCCCCACAGGGGTGGAATTTCAAAAAATTGTTTGGGATGTGTTCATTACTTGACTCAAAGATTACTTACACGAATTTTCGAGATAATCAAGCCATGCAGTAAAATCCTCTCCTGTATAATTAACTTAACTTAAAAGTGATGGCGAAATCCAGCACCACATGTCGTGCGGTGTTCCACAGGGCTCGGTCGTAGGCCCACTCTTGTGGAACATATGGTACGACTGGGTGCTGAGGGGCGAGCTCCAACCGGGCGTGGACCTGATTTTAACAAATCAGGTCCATGCTGATGACACGCCGGTCACTGTCCGGGGGAGCGCGCACAGGGAGGCAGCGTTGCTGGCGACGGCTGCGGTCTCACAGGTGGTGAGCCGTATACGTCGCCGGTTGGGCCTGGAGGTGGCCCTCAACAAGTCGGAGGCCATGGTGTTTCATGGCCCACGGCGAGCGCCGCACGGCTCACACATCGTGGTCGGGGGGGCTCGGATCGCTGTCGAGTCTACCATGAAAGCACCTGGGATTGGTGCTCGACAGCCGGTAGGATTTCCGGCGGCTGGCACGCAAGTGGCGCGTTGTTGGGCGCGGCTGGGGCGTTGTCAACGCTGCTTCCGGCTCTGGGGGGCCCGAGCGCCGCCTGTACGTGTCTCTACGTGGGGATCGTGCGATCGATGGCCCTGTATCGAGCCCCGATCTGGGTGACTTATTTGACTGTTAACATATAACATTCGATTACATACGTAATACGTTTTTATAGCATATGAAAATTATATTATAATATATGAACATTGTGAAAGTTATTTCAAGTGACGTTATACTATCTGTTATAGTATACCGTCTTATGCCTTATAATACACACCCACAGCTGGACTTACTCTTTTTGGTTCTGTATAGGTACGTCGTTGTTGTTAGGTATAAGAATGTTCTTACTTGGTACCTTCTGTTGTCGTACAAACTAGTTTAAAATATTATTCGGAGCTAACCCCAAGAATTCAATGTCATCACCAGGTAGTGAGCTCATAGTGAGTGGAACACACACGTGGAACCTCCTTCGTTTAATTTGTATAAATATTTATAGCATTTGAGCCACAGTTATTTAGACTCACCACATCTTTAGGGTTCCGTACCAAAATGGTAAAAAGGAACCCTTATGGTGAGACTCTATCTGTCTGTTACAGCTGGATATCCCAAGAACTACTGATGCTATCAACTTGAAATTTGGAATAGTTTTAGATGACGTTTGCCCAACTATTTTGTAAATAAGAAAGAAATAATAATATATGTATATTTTTTGCAACTGGGGTCCCTATTGCAAAAAAGATACATATATTTGAAAGCGGGTCTGAAAAATTCAAAGTGGGGCTATTTTTTTTTTTAGGCCGTATAGTTTTCGACTTTTGACGAAAAATGTAAAAAAAAAATACCGTCCCCCCCACCCCCCCCTTATCTCCGAAGTAAGGAATTTTCTCTTTGCAGAGAAAATTCTGAAATTATTCTATGTGATAGAAGTGTTTGTAAAGATTACAGGAAAAATAAAACGAAGTCTCTATATAGCACACTTTTTCAGAAATCATCAACAAAAGTTACATTAGTTCCACTATCGGTCACTGTGCACTGCGGTGTAGAATATTCTACACCGCAGTGCACAGTGTTAAAATTTTACTGATACATTAAGAGTACACATGCAGGGAAGACAATGACAAACACTTTCACGTCTTAAAAGGATTGCGTGCCATTACAGTTGATCTTATAATACTAAGAAAAGAGAAACTTAGCGTTGCAATTAGCCTTCTGGTAGTAACGACACTATACTAGTGGCGTGTATTGTGTGCAGGTGTACTGGGTGGGCCCGCTCAGCGGCTCCGTGCTGTTCACCAGCGCCTACATGTGCGCCTGGCGTCCGTATGTGTCGCACGTCGCGGCGTGCTGTGACGTCACGCCGCGCGGCAGCCAGCATGACGACAGCGACTCACCGCCGCTGACCAGCAGGACTGTTGCTGAGCCCTAGGAAGTTGCACAACTATGACGTCACGCCGTGTCGCGAGTTGCGCCTCTGTGACGTCACGTCGTCCGGCGAATTGCGTCACTGTGACGTCATGCCGTGCCACGAGTTGCGCCACTGCACACTGTGACATCGCGCTGTGACTGTGACACTCGCGTTGCGACTGAGCCAGCTTGTTGAATGTGGATCACGGTGATGATATTATCTGCGTGTGAGTGCGACGATGCGCTTCCCGCCCTATAGGACCTTTTTATATCGAATTAAATTTTTATTTTTGGTTGTAAGATACCGCTTCATCTTCGTAATTCACTCACACACACTTACACCTACACTTTTATCTTACCTATCTGACAAAAATTAAATCATTGAAAAAAAGGAAATCTTTCACAGATTATTATTTTGAGTGGCAAAAACTCTGCGAACTCCTCCGACATGGGAACAATAGTTTTTTGAACCCCTACCAAAACAAACAAAAACAAAATATAACGCTATCAGTTTGTATGTAGAACTGCCAGTGAGACCACGAGGAGATACGGTTCGCGTTCCAGGGTTCCATAGTAAAACCAGGAACTCTTTAAAGTCAAATAGTTTATTTCAAATTGTGCCTATTTAAAGGAACTTTTGAACGTCAAAATTTACAACAAATTGGAATTGATTCTAGTTGCCCATTCCAAAAGGTAGTTTTCGTATGGAGAAGAATGGGCAAGAAACTCCAGCGTTACACTTTTAAAATGTTTTTAAGGTTTTGTATACATAGTATAATAATTATATGTGAAGACTAAAAAGAATTAAAAATGAAGCAATGACAGGTAAATCAATTACGGTATCTGATAGATACATGGTGCTCACATATTTATAAATTATTTAGAAATATAGTAAAAGTAGATGATTTTCCTAAAATTTTAACAAGTGTGTGAGTTACTGTGGTCACAGATTGTAAAAATCAATGTCATAAAAATTTTAAAAATATCTAAATAAATTAGGAACCAGTTTGATTTTTTTTATTTTATTTTATAGGGACAAAAAAACAGTTACACGTTACAATTTTGGTAAATAACAAACTAGGGTAATAGAGGTATTTCTAGAGGTATTATCTATAAGTACATATAATAAATCTGTAGAAGGGTCAATTCTGTACATTGAAAATATTGAAAAAATAAATAGCGGGGGGTGTTGCTGGATCGATACCAAACCCAAACATGTGATTAAAAAAAATTTTATCTGTCTGTCTGTCTGTCTGTCTGTATATGCAGGCACCACGTGAAAACTAACGGTTCGATTTCGATGAAACTCGGTATAATTATACCTTATTATCCTGGGCATAAAATGGGATACTTTTTATCCTGGAAAAATACGTAGAAAAAAAAATATTATTTTTCAGTTTTATTCATAGAATAGACGTTGTTCTGTAGAACCGCGAACACACGTTGCATTACCCGCAGTGGATTCAGCGCCGTAACTTTTTCACACGGGCAACTTTACGTAGCTCTTTCCCGTGTGAGCAGTCCAAGAAATCTTCATGTTCATATTCCGGACGAGTTCACTAACAATGTTGTGTATACTGAAGCTCTCAATTAACTTTCTGTCGCATTGTCACGATCACTTTTTTATTATTGCAAACTTTTCGTCACTGTCAGTAATTTACTGCTACATGCTACTTATCAAGGTCGGAATTACTATGAAAAAAATACTTACTACAGAACGCGAGCTCAACAGCAGTAGCTCAATAGAGGGATCTCCTTAATTATTATAGGCTTAGCCGTATTTGGGTCCAATAGATAAGATGTCATTGTCAGAGTTACTCAAAATGCAGAAATAAACCATCCACGCGAAGACCGACATCCGCGCGGACGGAGTCGCGGGCGGAAGCTAGTCTATAATAATAATAATCTAATAAATAGCTAGCAACACCAAAAACGTCAACACGTAACATCTTGTCATCTTTTTATAATATTCAGATTTTTAATTCTTAGAAGCAGTACCACAGTCATATTTATAAAAAAATAAAATAAAATAAAAAGTATTTAATTCAGACTATTTAAATGTCCATATTTTGTTAGTATTACATTATCTTAAAACTATGTTAGTCATGAGGAGATCAAAATAAAAAATATAAATGTATTGACGTAATTAATCGGAACAAATTATAATTGAAAATAAATAAATAAATTAATTAAAGTTAATAGTTGATTTAAATGAAAACTTGAAATACTCGTAAATAATTTAAAATAAATTAAAATTAAATTGAAATGAATAGTTTTTTTTTTTTATGGACTAAAATGAAAATAAAATTGCAAAAAAACTGATTAAATTGAAATAATTCAAAGGACTCTAGGTTACATGCAGCCTGATGAGCCTTCCTACAACTGCCGAATTTGGTCTGTCTGCAATCATCCTTAGGATTCCGTTGCTACTCCCTCGAATGCGACGAATTAATGAGGCTGACTTTTTGCGCATTATAGCATAAAAGTCACTCACCCTCGCGTCGGCAAACATGCCCGAGGCACTGCAAAATCGAGGTAGTCGCACCAGAATCCTAAAGGCGTTGTTATATTGCACTCTGAGAGCATTGTAGGCCCGCTGCGTGTAGTTGGTCCATAGGGCGCTGGTGTAAAAGCTTTGGCAATAGGCTCTGAACAGAGTTAACTTTACCTGTGCCGTACACCTCGCAAACCTATGCACCAACATGTTAGCGCGCACCGACAATGCTCTCCGCTCTCTCTCAATATCTGCGTCATCATGCAGGGTTTCGGTCACAACATGCCCTAGATACCTAAACCGAGAGACCCGACTCAAAGATACCCCGTTGAGATAGACTGGTGGTATATGCTCTGGTTGTTTATTATTACCTCTGATGAGCATATACTCACTTTTTCCAACGTTGTACTTTAAGCCGTGACCCTCAGCATAGGCCTCACAGATACATAACAGATTTATCATCACACATTTATCATGTTTGTATTTAATGCGAAACCAAAATCGAAAAAGTCAAAAATTATCTAAAAATACAATGAAAGATCATAAACTACATCAAAAACTGCCGAACCGGGGAGGTGACATCTGTCAAGTCACCCCCGTTAAATAAAACTATGAAAGTGACAATATTGTTATAAAAAGAATGTTGACGAGATTAGCAGCTCGCCGTGCACGCCTACCACCTCCGGACTCGTCGCTCAGCTCCGCCCCGCCACCGCCGGAACCCAGCCCCATCGTGAGTGCTGTGACACCGGCCGTGGCAGTTGCGTCGAGCTCGAGCGACGAATATTTTTCCCCGCCGACGTCGCCAACACCCGTACGTCGGCAGGGGAGAGGCCGGCCGCCGAACAGCTTGGGACTTAGGGGCCATCCGGCCCAGAGTCGGGTCCCCGCTACCGGTGGTTGTGTGCAGCGCATGAGATGGACTCAGTCTATGAACGAGAACGTCATGCGCGCATATTACGGGTCTACAGAGGGGGGAATTAACCTCACTGCGTACCGCGATAGGATGCTGTCTCTGTTCCAGGAACTGGAACCAACCGTCAACGTTTCGGCCCAACGACTGTCGGATCAGGTGCGGGTCATCCAACGCAATCATAGGTTGGACGATATCGCACTTGATAGGCTGCGCTCAGAGGTGAGCAACCATATCGTCACGACTTCGGCACAAACTGCGGCACAAGCATCAACCGTTGATGCCATCCCGCCGCGGTTCAATCATGTTGAAGAAGAGGATGATAGGGTTGACACAGTAAGTAGCCAGTGCAACGTCCGACTGAGGAGCGCACTGGAGGATGCATTACGCGAGTATAGGTCCACTCCAACCGAACTTAGGCCCCGTTTACCACGGTTATCCATGCACAAAAAAAATAGGGCGCTGGTGTGTGCCTTGGACTCGCAGCTCAAGAATTTCTTCGAGAGCAGCGAGGATCTCGTTGATACACACTCGATCCTGTACTGTGCGGCTGTGGCGGCATGTCGTTTAGCTAACGTCAAATTTCCAAGTTGTGACGGAGCTACTCGACCAAAACCAGCCGTACCAGCCTGGCAGCGCAGGATCGAGCGTCGTATCGATGGGGCCAGGGTACTCATCGGCAAACTATACTGCTTCAGGGAGGGCAATACACGACCACGAGTGATGCGCTTTGTAAGGCGGGCATTCTCGGGGACTGGAATCAGCCCTCGAGAATACATGTCCCGTCTCACAGAGCGCATCGACTTCCTGAAGCAGAAAGTTTGTGCATGGGCGTGCCGAATTCGGCGGTATAAACGGCGGGTGGATCGATACACGCAGAATCGCATGTTCCAGAGCGATGAAAGGTGGGTGTATAGAGCTTGGGAGAGACCTGAACAAAATGTGACAGACGTATGCCGCCCGGATGATGCCGCCACAAGTGCATTCTGGTGCAGCATCTGGTCAGTGCCCGTCTGTCACACTGAGGCTGGCTGGATGCAGGATGTCGAGCGAGTGTGTGAATCTATACCACAAATGGAAAAAGTACTAATTACGCCATCAGACGTTGCCAGAGCGGTCCGTCCGTTACCGAATTGGAAATCACCGGGACCGGACGGACTGCACAACTTTTGGCTGAAATGGCTAATTAGTTCACACACTTGCCTGGCATCTCAGTTCCAGTCATCCTTAGAGTCTGGGTCGCTGCCGCAGTTTCTAACAACAGGCGTTACCCACCTGCTCCATAAATCAGGTAGTCCCGCGGAACCCAAGAATTAATAGACCGATTACGTGTTTGTCGACGGTTTATAAACTTCTTACATCCATTTTGAGAGCGAAAATTAATACGCACATTGAGAGTAACTCGATTATGTCTGCCTCTCAAAATGGATGTAGGAATGGGTCCCGCGGAACTAAGGAGCTACTCCTCATAGACATGGCCATTAGCCAACAGGTTCGTCGATCCCGCAAGGATCTGTCGACATGTTGGATAGATTACAAGAAGGACTACGACTCGGTGCCACATACATGGCTCATGAGGGTGCTGGAGTTGTACAAAATAGATGCAACTCTACGCACCTTCCTTGAGTCGTGTATGGGGCAATGGAAGACGGTCCTTCGTTATCCAGGATGTCGTCAGATCCAGGGAAATGATGAACCTGTATGGATTAAACGGGGAATATTTCAGGGCGACAGTTTGAGTCCACTTTGGTTCTGCTTAGCCCTGAATCCTCTAAGTACATTACTGGAGGATTCAGGTCTAGGCTATCGGTTGAGGAGAGGTGGTCAGGTCATATCTCACCTCCTTTACATGGATGATTTTGGATGGCTAAAGAGAACTGGCGCAAACCTGTAGTACTTTATACTGATGACCGCAAGAAGGTATGGCAAGGCAAGGAGCTTCACGGGCGCTTCTATCGGGCTCTTCATGAGCCCGGTGTAGATTTCATAGCGTCCGTATCCTGGCTACGTTTTGGTGATCTTTTCGGGGAAACTGAAGGTTATGTCTGTGCAATTATGGACGAAGTTATCTTAACGAATAACTACCGGAGACATATTATGAAGGACGGGACGGTTGACGTGTGTCGGGCATGCCACCGTCCGGGTGAGTCTATCAGACATATTATCTCTGGTTGTTCTCGTCTGGCTAACGGCGAGTACTTGCACAGGCATAACCAAGTGGCCAGGATTATTCACCAGCAACTTGCTTTGAAATATAAGCTTGTGGATTCTGAGGTACCGTATTACAAGTATGTGCCCGACCCAGTTCTTGAAAATGACCATGTCACGTTGTACTGGGATCGGTCTATCATTTTTGACAGGACTATTGTTGCCAGTAAGCCTGATATAGTGGTGATAGATCGATTAGCGCGCCGCACAATGATTGTCGATGTTACCATTCCACATGACGGGAACCTCGTGAAAGCTGAGAAAGAGAAAGAAATTAAATATCAAGACTTAGCACACTAGGTTGTTGACATGTGGAATGTGAGCTCGGCTATCATTGTGCCGATTGTCGTATCAGCCAATGGACTGATGGCCGAAAGCCTCGATCAACATCTATCGAGGCTCTCGTTAGGTGGTTGGATCAAGGGCCTGATTCAGAAGGCAGTACTCCTCGATACGGCTCGCATTGTGAGGAGGTTCCTGTCTCTGGAGCCCTAACCACCGGTAGCTTGGACCCTGCTCCCGACACCGGTGGATCACTGTTTTTTATATTTTTAAATGTTTTTTTATAGTTATTTTTTATATTCAAATATTTAAAAATGTAATAAATAAGGAATGTAAATGAATAAACGGAATAATAATATAATCTAATATAATATAATATAATCTATTCCGCCTGGACTTAGACCACGTTTACCTCGTTTGCCCATGCACAAGAAAAACAAGGCGCTCTGGTTTGTGCTCTAGACTCGCAATTGTCAAATTATTTTAACGACAGCAAAGACCTCACCGATACCCATTCAATTTTGTACTGTGCAGCTGTAGCGGCATGTCGTGTAGCTCATGTCAAATTCCACAATAGTGACAGAGCTCCACGACCAAAACCAGCCGTACCAGCTTGGCAGTGCAGGATTGAGTGTCGTATTGGTGAGGCTAGAGCACTCATCGGCAAGTTAATCTGCTTCAGGGAGGGCAATACTCGCCCTAGAGTGATGCGCTTTGTGAGGCGGGCGTTCTCGGGGACTGATATTAGTTCTCGAGATTATTTGTCCCGCGTTACAGAGCGCATCGACTTCCTGAAGCAGAAGATCTGTGCATGGGCAAACCGTATTCGTCGGTACAGACGGAGAGTGGAGCGGTATACTCAGAATCGCACATTCCAGAGTGATGAAAGGTGGGTTTATAGGGCTTGGGAGCGACCGGACCATGGTGTGACTGACACGCGCCTGCCGGATGATGATGCCATGTGTTCGTTCTGGCGAAACATCTGGTCGGTGCCTGTCAGTCACACCGAAGGTGATTGGACTGGGAAGATTGAGCGAACGTGCGATCTAATACCAGAAATGGGGGTACCTACCATCAGCCCCCAAGATGTTGCTCGTGCAGTCCGTCCGTTGCCTAACTGGAAATCTCCAGGGCCGGACGGACTGCAACTTTTGGATAAAATGGTTCCAATCCCAGTTCCAGTCAGCCTTAGAGTCAGGATCGCTGCCCCAATTCCTAACGCCTGGAATAACCCACCTGCTCCATAAATCAGGTAGTACCGCGGATCCCAAAAATTATAGACCGATCACTTGTTTACCGACGGTCTATAAAGTTCTTACATCCATTTTGAGAGCTAAAATTAACAAACATATAGACACCAACTCTATCATGTCTGTCTCTCAAAATGGATGTAAGAACGGGTCCCGGGGTACTAAGGAGCTGCTCTTCATTGATATGACCATTAGCCAACAGGTTCGTCGTTTCCGAAAGGATCTGTCGACATGTTGGATAGATTATAAGAAGGCCTATGACTCGGTGCCGCATACATGGCTCATGAGGGTGCTGGAGTTGTATAAAATAGATACAACTCTACGCACCTTCCTGATGTCGTGTATGGGGCAATGGAGGACGGTCCTTCGCTATCCAGGATGTCGAAATATCCAGAGGAATAGCGAGCCGATAAGGATCGAGCGAGGCATATTCCAGGGCGACAGTTTGAGTCCGCTTTGGTTCTGCTTAGCCTTGAATCCTCTAAGCACACTGCTGGAGGATTCAGGTCTAAGCTATCGGCTGAGGAGAGGTGGTCAGGTTATATCTCACCTCCTTTACATGGATGACCTAAAACTCTTTGCCCCCAACAATTTGCAACTGATGGAGCTACTGAAAATTACTGAAACTTTCAGTAGCGCCATCAGGATAGAATTTGGTGTTGACAAATGTGCGGTCATACATGTAAAGCGAGGGGAGATTGTGGAATCCGTGGGAACCCAACTCGGATTCCACAAACCTTAGAGCCCTCTCCGCATCCGAAACCTATAAGTATTTGGGTATGTCGGAAGCGTTGGGTATCAATGTTACTGACATGAAACAATCGTTGAAGGAGCGCTTCTTTGGCCGCCTGAAAAAGTATTTAATAGTCTTCTTTCAGGCGGAAACAAGGTGCGCGCCTTCAACAGTTGGGTCATGCCGGTTTTGATGTACTATTTCGGCATACTCAAATGGACTCAGACCGAACTCGACGCCCTGGATAGGAAAGTCCGTACGCTGCTGACTGCAAATCGAATGTATCACCCACGATCATCGGTAATGAGGCTGTATATCCCGCGAAAGTGGAGGTCGAGGCTTTTTAAACGCTAAGACTCTCCACAATCGCGAGATATGCAGCCTCAGGGAATATTTCCTAGAAACCGACGTGGAAATGCATCGGGATGTAGTCGCGGTGGACAAGGGTCTCACCCCGCTCTCCTTAGGTAAAGAGAACTGGCGCAAGCCAGTAGTGCTTGACACTAATGATCGCATGGAGGTATGGCAGAGTAAGGAGCTTCACGGACGCTTTTTCCGGGCCCTACATGGACCCGATGTAGATTTACTAGCGTCCGTAGCCTGGCTGCGTTTCGGTGACCTCTTTGGAGAAACCGAAAGTTTTGTCTGTGCAATTATGGACGAAGTTATGATGACGAATAATTACCGGAGATTTATTGTGAAAGACGGCACGTTTGACATCTGTCGGGCATGCCACCGGCCGGGCGAATCAATCAGGCATATTATCTCCGGGTGTTCTCGTCTAGCTAACGGAGAGTATTTGCATAGACACAACCTTGTTGCCAGGATAATCCATCAGCAACTTGCTCTGAAATACAGCCTTGTTGAATCGGAGGTACCGTACTACAGGTATATGTGCCCGACCCAGTTCTCGAAAATGGAAATATCACATTGTACTGGGATCGATCCATCATCACTGACAGGACTATTGTTGCCAGTTAGTAGAATACATTTTCAAAAAATTGTGTCACAGCCAAATTAGACCGATTTTAAATTTTCCATAGAAACAGAGATTTCCAGTTATCTTTTTTTAAATAAGACATTTTGAAAATGTTTTCTACTAACTTTTTAGACCTTTGTATCCTGCTTATGGGTATGAAGTTTCATTAAAATCGGTTCATTCATTTCGAAAAATAAGGGCTTGAAAGTTTGTATGAAATGCCGTTCGGCGTAAACGCTCTTAAGGCAGTATCATCGGCGTAGGTAAAGATGGATCCATTGGCAAGTTCAAGACGACAGAGGTCATTAATATAGATAAGAAATAAGGTCGGTCCAATGATACTACCCTGGGGCACACCGTAGGTTATAGGGAGTTCGTCGCTCATCCGGTCACCTATTTTGACACATTGGCGTCTTCCAGTAAGATAACTCGCGAAGAGTTAGAGCTGATCGCCTCTGATACCAATATTCTCAAGCTTAGCAATGAGTGCGGGAATTGAGACCGTATCAAAGGCTTTTGCCAATCTAGGAAGACGCCAATAACATACTGTTTACTATCTAGATGAGACACAATGTTATTCGTGAGGTCTAAAACCGCACTACTGGCTGACACTCCCGAACGAAAACCATATTGGCTAGAAGACAAAAGATGATTTTGCTCAAGGTATTTGACGAGCCTATTATTCATGAGCCTTTCTAACAGTTTAGACAGTGTTGGTAAGATTGATATGGGTCTGTAATTATGAGGTTTATCTTTGTCACCGTTTTTGTGCACAGGGTGTACGATTGCCAGCTTGAATGCCTCAGGAAAGACTCCTGTACTGAATGCCAGGTTGAATAAATATGTGAGGTGTGGAATAAGTAAGTGCTTAAATTTTTTAAGAAATGTACCCGACACGTTATCGGAGCCTACCGCACAATCAGTCCTAAGCGCGTTAATTAAAAGTTCCAACTCAGAATTGTCAATAGGTAAGAGGACAAAGGTTTTGTGATACTGGATATCATCCTGTTGTAGGGTTGTAGCTGGTACGAGTATGTTTTCAGCAAGTGAGCGTGCAATATCCACTAAGTAAGTGTTGACTTCATTAAAAGAACGTTTGGGATCAGATGATGACAAAAGATCGGTTGCGTGTGTTTTATGTTTAGTTGTGTTGGTAATTGTTTTTATAGCTTCCCATAATTTTTTATTATTGTTTTGTGCGTTATTAATAAGCTTTTTATCGTATTTACGTTAAGCAGTTTTGAGCAACGTGGAACAGTAATTCATGTACCTTTTAAATGTAATTTGTAAAACCTCGTTTTCTGGAGATTTCTTTAATTTTAGATGCAGATTATCACGGTTTCGGAGACATCTTAAGAGCCCTGGGGTCATCCATGGCTGCCTAAGCCGTTTCCGATATGGCACAACTTTAAGGATCATGTTTTGTAGTATGATTACATTTAGCGTATTGATAAAATAGTTAGTAGCTTCATTAACATTATGGAAACTGTATAGAGGACTGAAATCGAATGAGGGATTTTCTTTTTCTTTTTTTTTTAACGCTTCCCTAGTCGCTGGATAGATGGCGCTGAACTTGGTAAGTTACTGCAAGGAACGGAACGTCACATAATTTTTTTATTAATTCACTTGGATGTAATTTTGAGATCGTAAAACGAAAGCAAACGAAACTGTCACTTAACGAGCGTATATGACGTGACGCAATGTTTTTTTTTCCAAGCGTTTTGACTTTGGCACCTAGTAACGTAGTCAGTACAACGCCATCTTCAGGGTTCTTGGAAACTATGTTTTTTTTTAAATACTCAAAAGAAAAACCTCTCATTGGTCAAGCATTTGTTCAATTTTGACGTCGTCGAGCACTTTTGATGTTTTACTTTTTAATGGAAAGGCATTGAAAGGTTTAGAAAGTTGTACGAATCTATGGGCCTAAGTAGCCTGAAAATAAAGGTTTTATTATTATTATAACCCACACCAATGTCCGCGGAATAAACTTTTATGGAGAAAGAAACAAAACCACGCATACATTGATATATAAAATTATTTTATACATCAACGCATGTATTTACTGCAGGCGGTTTAGGTTAGGAAGAATTCATAATCAATGTGCAAGCGATGAATAGCAATTCTTTTAAATTTTGTTTGAGATAGTGAAAATATATCAAGATAGAAAAAGTGTGTGTATTATATATTTCTAAGAGACGATGTAGGGGCGCCCTTGCGCCAGCATTGGTTCTGCACTTTACAGTCTGGAACAGCCGGGATACGCGCGTCTCTCGCCGTAATACAGTTCTGAGTACAATATAACAAAGTTTATTGGTGATATCAGAGCAGTGAACGTTGTTATTACATATGCCATACAGCATCACAGCCATAAGAAGCGTGCGCCTGGACTCCAAGCCTAGGAGTTTGTATTGTATTAGTAGTTGTGCGTACAATAGTTTTGAACGGTAGCATTTATAGTGAACGGAGCGTAAAATTTTTTTTTGGACCATTTCATTTCAAGCCTTTGCTTATATTTATTATAAAGAGGACACCATATTGGGGCTGTGTATTCCAATTGCGAGCGTATTAAGGTTTTATACAAGACCATAAACGTATGCGGTCGCTTGAAATCAGTTGAGGAGCGCATAACGAAACCATACATACTGTAGGCTTTGTTAATAATGTTATTTATTTATTTAATACTTCAAGCACATAAATGTACAGAGGCGGACTTAATGCCATAGGCATTTTCTACCAGTCAAGCTTTAGGTGATGCAGAGACAAACAGTGGTAGGTGCAATCAAGAACATTGAGGAATAAATATTTGAAATATAAAGATACGCATAAATCTATCAAAACTATGAATATAATATATACCTAATTACATATAAATATAATCACAAATAAATAAACATAAATACATGAATATACTTACTAAAGAGAAATAAGACAAACAATGGGAAAATATTACCCTTGTGATGATACTGCCAGCTTCTTGCGAATGTGTTCGCGAGCCTTAAGAGCGTTTACGCCGAACGGCATTTCATACAAACTTTCAAGGCCTTATTTTTCGAAATGTATGAACCGATTTTAATGAAACTTCATATGTATAAGCAGGATACAAATGTCTAAAAAGTTAGTAGAATACATTTTCAAAAAATTGTGTCACAGCCAAATTAGACCGATTTTAAATTTTCCATAGAAACAGAGATTTCCAGTTATCTTTTTTTAAATAAGACATTTTGAAAATGTTTTCTACTAACTTTTTAGACCTTTGTATCCTGCTTATGGGTATGAAGTTTCATTAAAATCGGTTCATTCATTTCGAAAAATAAGGGCTTGAAAGTTTGTATGAAATGCCGTTCGGCGTAAACGCTCTTAACTTTAAAGGATAATCGGTTGGTTGCCATCCTGATTTCCTGGGGGAGCGCATTCCACAGAGAGATAGACTGAACGAAGAAGGACGAGTGAATGAAGTCTGTGCGGTGAGTGGGACATTGGAGAAGACGATTGTGTGATAAGCGTAGATTTCTTTTGTGGTTGGCGCAAATGTACTGAAAGTGGGGGGCTAGATAACCAGGGGAAGACGGAGAATCAAGAAATGAGAACAAGGTGGTCAGCGCCCTTAGCTCTCTGCGCTGGCATATGGGCAACCACTTTAGAAGCGACCGATGCGCAGAGACATGATCATATTTACGCAGATTGAAAACGAATCGAATGCAGTTATTGAGAAGGCGGTCAAGTTTGTTGAGGAGATCTGCATTCAGGTCATAGTAGCACACATCACCATAATCGATGATAGGGAAAATAAGGGACTGTACAAGCATTGTCTTCGTACTTGATGGTAATAAATTTTTCAAACGGTACAGAGCCCGCAGCGTTCCAGTAACCTTCTGACTCACCCTAGCGACTTGAGTCCGCCAGTTCAGAGTACAATCAACGTGCAAGCCTAGGTCCTTCACGTCGGTACCAAAAGGAACGATCGTACCATTGAATAGAACTGGCGCCAAGGTCGTACTATCTACCTTGCTAATACTACGAGAACTGCCAATGATGATCGCCTGACACTTCGTAGGGCTTACAGCTAAGCCAAATCTATCAGACCAGGTTTTTATGGGTATCAAGTCCTTATTTAACTTGTCGATAGCGTCAGGTAATTCATCAACCTTCCCTTGATAGTACAACTGCAAGTCATCTGCATACAGATGATACGCACACTGAAGTTCGGAAGTTATAAGATTAATAAAAATTGAAAACAGAAGAGTAGAAAGTATACCGCCTTGAGGAACGCCAGTTTCCAAATTACACCAGCTAGAAGAAGAATCCTCAGCATGAACGGACTGCTGACGTTCCTGAAGGTAAGAGGAGAACCATTCCAGTGCTTCGGGAGAGACCATAATGTAGGACAGAATGGCTAACAGGATGTCATGACTGACGGTATTGAAGGCATTTGAGAAATCAACCAGCACTAGAATAGTAACTTTGGTGTCTTCCATTCCTGCCCTTATATCAGCAGTCACTTTGAGGAGTGCGGAAACAGTGCTGTGCCCAGGCCTAAACCCAGATTGGAGAGGACTAATAATTGAATTACAATGAACAAAGTTGGAGAATTGTTTGTGGACACAGGCCTCGAGCACTTTGGATAGGAAGGGAAGGATAGAAATTGGACGGAAGTCTGTAGGATGTTATCAATGTGAAGGTTGAAATGCAGTTTTGAGTCAAGTGTAACTCCTAAATCACGAATATGGTCAACTTTTTTAATAGTGGTGCCTTGTAAAGTGTAAAAAGTATTTAATTAGATTTTTATTTTTTGTGAATGATATTACAATGCACTTAGGTAAGCTAAGGTGAAGTTTATTATGTGAACAATAATTGGAAAGTCTATTGAGATTTTCTTGAAGCAGCAAGCAGTCTCGTGTGTTTTGGCACGACTTATAGATTTTCATGTCGTCGGCATACATTAAAAACGGGAGTTAATGAAGCAACTTTCTATGTCGTTCACGAACATAATGAACAGCACAGGGCCCAAAATAGAGCCCTGAGGCACCCCAGAAGTGACGATAACGGAATCCGATTCAAAGCCGTTGATGGCCACTCTTAGGGTTCTGTTGTAAATATAGGACATGAACCACCGCAGTAAATTACCCCGAATGCCATTAAAGGCGATCTTGTCCAGAAGCAGCTTCTGGTCCACCTTGTCAAATGCTTTTAGAAAGTCGGTGTACACAGCGTCAACTTGGGTTTGGTTATCAATGCTTTCGAATAAGTGATTTGTAAATAACATAAGGTTAGTAGTAGTAGAGCGGCGTTTAACGAATCCGTGTTGTTCGGGTATTATAAGGTGGTGTATGTGAGAGTATAACTTGCCGTGCTCTAGTTTCTCAAAAAGCTTCGACAAGGCGGGCAGCAAGGAGGTGGGACGGTAGTTCTGTATATTGTTTATGTCGCCATTTTTTGTGTATGGACGTGATGTATGCGCGCTTCCAGATATCAGGGAATGTACAGTCACGAAGGCAATTATTAAATACAATGTGGAGCGGGACGCAGATGCTATCTGCGGTGTTTTTTTTATAAAAATTGGAGGCACACCGTCAGGACCAGACCCTTTGTTTGAGTCCAGTCTCTTTAATGCTTTGAGTATATCGTCCATATCTAAATAAATGTCCGAAATACACAATGAGTTATCCCCGTATATGGTAGGTGTCTGCCAAAGTTCGGGGTCGAGGAAAGACGGTTCGTAGACAGAGGTGAAGAAGACAGAAAACATGTTGCATATTTCAGTGGGGTCGTTAGAGTTTTTGTTGTCAAGGTACATGCTAGCTGGGATATTAGCTCGCCTCTTCCGCTTGGAGACGTAAGTCCAGAAGTGCTTGACGTTCAATGGAATGCTGTCTTCGACTGACTTTATATACAGTATACAACAGAATTCCATAAACACGATAAGAGCGTTTTTGATGTGAAGACCACCGCGCGCCACAGGCCCGTACCTACATCTGTTTGTGTAAGTGATCGAACGAAACAAAAATATACCGTCGCTTTTAATTACAGGGTACGTAATCATATGACCTTGGTGGGTTCATACGATTGCTAAAATTGACTTCATCACAGCGAGCACATATAGCTAGTAACGTTACGTATTGGATTAGCAAACGCGAAGGTCTGGGTTCCAATCTCGAGATGAGACTATTATTTTTCTTTTCAATAATTATCTTTCTCGTTTTTTTTTATTATTCGATAGATTAATAAACGAGAATAATAATTTAATAATTATTATATTGATACGCTTAAGTTATATGGGATTAAAAATAAAAAATGTTTTATACTTAAGTGATTTCAAAATATTTATTCGTTATAATTTTAGAAATAAATTTTTAGTTAAAACAGTTTATTTTCTCATAAAGAACAATTAATTGAAGTAAAGCAGGTAATTAGTGAACTACGACCATTAGACTTTAAATATTTTATCTTAGTAATAGGTTTAATAATATTGTGCTATAATTACGTTACTCTAACAAACCACGACTAGCAAATCTACGCACGTAAATAAAAGTGCGGACTCCTGCTTATTATATCACAATGCAATTAAATTACTCAGTGATACTACTTTTTTTATACTGCCAGTGCACTATCTCAAACATCAAAGTTAACAAATCGTAATTATTAGGACTTATTGCGGTTATAGCTTAAGTATTAATTTTCATTATGAAAAGAAGATTGAAACTAAACCTCAAAATAATCCTTATTACGGATATGACACAATATTATTTTAATATTACTAAAATCAATTTGTAATTTATAACTTAATACTTTGTATAACCCCCATAATTATCAATGCTATCAAGTAAACCCTGGCGCGGGGATCGTCTATTATTTAAACATAATATCTGCATATTTCCATGAATGCAACTTCAACTGTTCATCAGATCTCTCATTCCGTGCTTTCCATCACTGTATCTATCATCGCTGTATCTTCGTCGCAAAATGTAAACGTTCTTGTTTATGATTTCCAATCAAATATGGTTATTGAGCTGGTTTTCGTTTGCACGGCGAACGCTTCGTGAAGACGTGTCGAATAATTTGGCAAAATATCTCGTTGGTATGAAACCACTTGTTTTATATTCACTGACCAGCTGGGGCCTTCCACTACGCTTTGGACTGGCAAGTGAAGGCTACCCTCTTCCCTCTTCCTTTGACCCTCCGACTCACAGCAGATAATTTCTCTAAAACAAAAAAGGAATACTTAAGAGCGTTTACGCCGAACGGCATTTCATATAAACTTTCAAGGCCTTATTTTTCGAAATGTATGAACCGATTTTAATGAAACTTCATATGTATAAGCAGGATACAAATGTCTAAAAAGTTAGTAGAATACATTTTCAAAAAATTGTGTCACAGCCAAATTACACCGATTTTAAATTTTCCATAGAAACAGAGATTTCCAGTTATCTTTTTTTAAATAAGACATTTTGAAAATGTTTTCTACTAACTTTTTAGACCTTTGTATCCTGCTTATGGGTATGAAGTTTCATTAAAATCGGTTCATTCATTTCGAAAAATAAGGGCTTGAAAGTTTGTATGAAATGCCGTTCGGCGTAAACGCTCTTAAGTTAGGCTACTAGTAAAATTATAAAATAATAAATAATAATACTATTTTGAAACAAAATTATTTTGAAAATAGAAATGTTACAAAATGATTATATTATAATTATAAGTACTTAATGTTTCATAATTCCAAAAGTAAATAAATAAACTTATGGAAATATTTTTTTTTCTTCTATTTAGACCTTATGGTAAATACATTTGAAAAATAACTACTAGGATCAGCAGTTATACCTACTTTAATTAGCTAAATGTTAGATAAAATAATTAAATCATAGTACTCACAGTCAGTCCGGTTTCATCAAATATTTGTGATACAATATTAAGTCCATTTTTACGCTGCGCGATAATATTCGCTTTCATATCAAAGCTTACATTTCAAAATGAACTATTACACTGATGGTAGATTAAACACACGTCACTAACCCACAATATCAAAAACCAACCAAGAACGAACAACATTCTATTAGTCGCGGTGAATGAGCCGTAAGTTACCTGCATCTATCTACCATACCTAATTTATTTATTTAGATTTCTGTGAGTATACTCATAAAGTTTTACGAATTATGTGAACATGACACGGAACTATATTCAAAAGCGTGATTATTCGAGTAATACGCGGGTGTCAAATTACTCATTAAAAGAAGGTCGTAAGTCAAACTAAGCGTTAAGCAATTGCTTTGTAAACTTGCCTATTGACTTCTGGAGTCGACCGTACATCAGAAAGCACTTACTAGACTCGGATCCGAACCGAAAAATATTGCCATATTTTTTCCATTTTTGCCAAGCATTCTCTTTGTTTTAAAAAATACGAATAAGGGCAGGGCTGAACCACGACGGAAACTGGGAATTCCTGGGACGAGTAAGAGGAACATGTGATTTTATTGTACTGTAGATAGCATCATAGAAGGCGTTAACAGATTGTTCGGCGGGAAGATTACTAAGTAAGTTGTTACTGCCTATTTTGTTAAGTTCGCTATTAATAGTTTCGTAATTTGTTTTATAAAAGTTGTGTTTCTTGGTTGAGTGGCGTCTCAAGGTAGTAATTTTAGTATTTAATGGCGATGAAACACAGAAAGGATGGTGGGTATCGATTGGAAGCAGTGGTACGCACGTCAACGGTTGACAGCCTACATTAGACAAAAACAGGTCCAGTATGCGGCTCAGGTTATTTCTTAATGTACCTATTAAACTGACGGCATTTGACATGAAGTTACATAAAAGATGACTTGTTGGGGTTGTAGGTTGAGGAATAACATAAGTGTGATCACCACCGTTCGCGTTGGACCAGTCAAGGCCGGGCAGGTTGCAGTCGTCTACTACAAAGAATGCATCAGTACTGGCGTCATTAATGACGTCCGCTAACAAATCAATATGTGCGGTGTATAGGTCGTCCCGTGAGCGAGGTGGTATGTACGCCGCACTTATAATATGTCGTTTATTAAAAAAACGACGCGGGCAACTGCACCATGACGTGCTCGATGTCTCTGCTGCCGGGTCGCATCAATAGGTTCGAAGGGCGGCAAGGGCGTAGTGAGCGTAAAACGGCAATTAGCAAACCCCTACCCTCACGCTTACCTGTGGCGCAACGGTCGCGATCACATTAAAAACAATATAGCGGTCTTCGATAAATTATTCACTGTCTGATATGCTAGTGTTATGTCTGGTCTCGGTTAGTATGATGACGTCATACGAAAAAGACAAAATATTCATGAATAGTGTGTGTAGTTTTGTACGCAGCCCGCGACAATTCTGATAATAGAAAGATAGATCGTATTTATCCATTTTATACAATAATACCAATTAATATTAGAGGCTATTAGGGAGAGTTTATTATTGTTCATTTTTGTTATTTAATTACATAAACAACCAAACGCAGGAACCACCAGTGGGGTGTAAAATGTAAGCAGTAAGATGAAATACAATTAACACAGACTTGGAATCCAGCTGCAGCCAAATAATTAACAATAACTTGCGATGTTATGTGAGATAGCGGTAAACAAAAGGCGTAATTGACTGCATTATAAATAAGGTAGACCCAAAAAATAGTGTGTTGTAACGTTAAAATATAAGTATGTATATACATGTTTTGTAACTAGTGACTGTATGAAATGCTGCATAGGCGTAAGCAGTGATAGATGAAATAAAATGATAAATTAAATGAAAAAAACTGGCCAAGTGCGAGTCGGACTCGCACACGAAGGGTTCCGTACCACAAGGCAAAAACGCCGAAAAAATCGCGTTTGTTGTATGGGAGCCCCCCTTAAATATTTATTTTATTTTGTTTTTAGTATTTGTTGTTATAGCGGCAACAGAAATACATCATGTGTGAAAATTTCAACTGTCTAGCTATCGCGGTTCTTGAGATGCAGCCTGGTGACAGACAGACAAACAGACGGACAGACGGACAGACAGCGAAGCCTTAGTAATAGGGTCCCGTTTTTACCCTTTGGGTAGGGAACCCTAAAAACGAACTTCGCGGTTCATTGTGTGAAAAGTTAGAAATATGAGGGTAACTTGGAAGCAAATGCAAAACCTAATATGTGTACCTACAGAGTAGTAAACGAAACAAAGCGCATGGACTAATAACGTTACCTGGAACAAACCTTAGAATATTTTATATTCGGTATACGTTGGGAGAAATATTCCTAATTCCCGGATTTGGAATATGGTTTGATTTTCGATAAATAATGCTGGGATCTAATGGTGAATGCGGGTTTTGGAACATCTGCCCGAACAAGGACAACTCCATGCTTGATCCAAACGAAGCGATATCCATGCCGCTTGGCAGCTTCTCTGGCTCGACGAAACAATGTTTTAGTCTTAAATGTGAGATGCTCATTGATGTATACTATATACGATGTTCCGTTGATCTGTTACTCTTCGGACGTGATGCCCTTCTTTAGCCGTGCCGCTGCTAAGAAGTTATCGCGCATTACTTGGCTTGTGTTAGCATTAATTTGCGGAATCCGGTGAATTGTAATAATATCACGAGGCGATAGCGGCGGATAAATATGGAAACTATAGAGTTTAGAATTATGTGACTATTAGATGGTTTTTCTAAATTAGTTACTTTGGTGCAATTGTACCAGGGGTCAATTGTACCTCCATACCATCCATTGTTGTTGATTATTTCTATTTTATAATTGTTATAAAGCTAGATAATAGCAAATATGCAACGTGTGAACCAAATATGATTATGTGTTAATAAAAACTTATTTTATTTTTGTTCGAAGTAAAGAATTGTTATGTTTATATTATTACTTTACATTTGTGTTTGTTAAAACCCCGATATCACGATTATTTTGTTCCTAATTTTTAACAATGATTATAAACCCATAAGACTTCAAATAAATTACTGCGAAAATGTGATTAATGTCTTTATTCGTGTTTTATTACCCTATGCAGTTTTGGTACAATTAACTCTTAAAGGGGGTCATTTGTAGCACTAGCCATCAATTCATTCAAAGTCAATTTTGACCAAGTTTTGTTCAATCTAGGCCAACTTTAGATATTTTCTTCGTTAGATAATAAACCAAGGCTGTAAAATAATAATATTTAAAACAAAAAGCAACAGCTTTTGTGTAATTAACCGATGTTTAAAAAATGGTACTGTTGTCCCCGGTCTACCCTACTATCGTCAGCAAATAAGGTCTGCATTGTAACTGTCGACATGTCATTTATATAAATTAGAAAAAATGGCCTAGAATGCTGCCCTGAGGGACACCGGAAAGGATATTTCTAACCTCAGGAATTCTTCCGTTCTGGTAGCTAAGGGACTCTTTTTAATTCTACCATCTGTTTTCTGCCACTGAGATATGATTCAATTAGTTTGTATACGTTACAACTAAATGCATATAATGTATTCAAGAGTATTTTATGGCAGACTCAGCGTACAGCGCTATAGCTGGCGAACTAGTATCCATATTTAGAAGGACCTTGTGTAAAAAGTTATGTATTGCTATATTAACAGATTTATTTTTTCTAAAACCATATTGACATGGGGTAAATATGTTATTACTTTCAAAGAATGGGTACAGGCAATTATATATGTTCTTTTCAAATATTTTAGAGAAATAGGTTATTAAAGCAATTGGCCTGTAGTTACTGATGAAAGATTTGTCATCTTTTTTATGTACTGGTTTTACTACTGACAATTTTAATTTCTCTGGAAAAATACCATGTTCTATGCACAAGTTGGTAATATAACTTAAAGGAGCAGCAATTAAAGGTACTACATCCTTAACGATCTTTGTAGTAATAGCGTCATAACCTGTGCTATTCGTATTCCGCAAAGAAGTTATAATTTTAGGAATGTCTGGTGGAATTGTTGGGGGCATAAATAATGATTTAAGGTTAAATGTCAAGTCAGAAGAATATGATTGTGTTGAGTCAGAAGAAAAATTTGTATTAGTATTTTTAACAATGTCAGCAAAATAGTCATTAAAGGTATTTGCCATAATATAGTCTTAGGATACCTCGTCATAACATTTGATTGAACATCAATTTTTCAAACACCTTACAGACAACTGGCAGAATTGACAAAGGTCTATAATTGTTGAGTTTTTTACTATCACCGGATTTGTACAATGGTACTCCTTTACTATGTTTCATAAGATCCGGAAAGACTTCTTGGTCAACACTGGTGTTAAATATGAAGGCTAAATAGGACGCAATGGTTTCGATGATTAATATGTAAATGCTCGAGGGGCGGGGACATCGCCGCGCAACCAATTAGGTACTATAGATTCCTACATGATTCTGAACCATCGGTTATTAAAAAGAAAATGAGCTGTTCCATACATTTTGCGTAGTTATGTCACTTTTCTACAAAACAACAGATTATTTTTGTGTTAAGCGGCGAAACATTTCTACTCTAGGTCTAGAATCATGTGTTCAGTTCATGACATCAGTTTGCGCGTCGATGTGCTGCCACCCTGTATGAGCCAATAGTTTGCGCGTCGATGTGCTGCCACCCTGTATGAGCCAATAGTTTGCGCGTCGATGTGCTGCCACCCTGTATGAGCCAATAGTTTGCGCGTCGATGTGCTGCCACCCTGTATGAGCCAATAGTTTGCGCGTCGATGTGCTAAATGATAAATGATTTATTTTCTGTAAGTAGGTTTTTACAAACACTTTTACACGTCATCATATTTTTTAAACTAGATGTGGTCGGCGTTTCCTATCTGACTACTCTGAGAAGAAAGGCCGAAACAAACTCAGAGGTCACAGTCTCTTTTAAAGTCCAGACAAAATCTTGGTCAGATCGTGTGAAGACCATGTAGATTGATGTCTGAAATGGTCTTTTGAGGAAAGAACCACACAGATTGAGCGGACCTGTCCAATCAGTGCACGCATTTGTCAAAAATCGTGCAGCTCGACTCAGAAATGAGGAGCTCAACGATTCGACGAACAATACCAAAGAAAGGACATTTGGGTAGGCCGCGTAAATTACTCAAACTGCCAGATCATGATTAAAACTAAGAAGGAAAACAGAAAAAAAAATGACCCACATAGTCCTCACATTCACAATAATTAAATGAAAAGAAAAATAAAATAAAAAATACTTTACAAAGTAAATATTCATGTCATTGTCTAAATAAAATTCATCAATGTCAATGTGTATATAAAAATCCGGACATAATCTTTGAGGACCATGTAGATTAGTGCCTGAAAAGATCTTTTGAGGAAAGAACCACACAGATTGAGTGGACCTGTCCAGTCAGTGCACGCATTTGTCAGTAACCGTGCAGCTCAACTCAGAACTTCAGGAGCTCAACGATTCGACGAACAATACCAAAGACAGGACATTTGGGTAGGCCGCATAAACTACTCAAACTGCCAGACCACGATTAAAATGTAAACAATGACCCACATAGTCCTCACATTCACAATAATTAAAATAATATAATACTTTATACAGTAAATGTACATGTCATTGTGTAAGTAAATAGATACTTAAAAAAAAAAAAGAAAATATTAAAGTGTAAAAATTGCAAAATAACATTCACTGTCTAAACCTATTGGAGCAGCTCAATCCCAAGCCTTTTTGTCCTCAATATAGTCTTTTACAGTATAATAGGCTTTCTGGCATAGTTTTCGCTTTATAAAAGCTTTGAATTTATTTAGGCTTAGTTCTTGAATGTGGCTAGGAAGTTTATTATAAAAATGTATACATTGGCATCTAAACGAGCCACCTATTTTCTTGAGCCTTGTTGTAGGAACAACAAATTTGTGTTTGTTCCTAGTATTTATGTTATGGATATCACTGTATTTTTTAAACAGATTAATATTTTTATGTGCATACAAAAGATTATCATAAATGTACTGAGAAGGCACAGTCATTATATTAATCTCTTTAAATTGGTCTCTGAGGGAGTGTCTAGGACTTAATTTATAAATAGAACGAATTGCCCTTTTTTGTAAAATAAAAATTGTCTGAATATCGGCGGCATTTCCCCACAACAGAATACCGTACGACATCACACTATGAAAATAACTAAAGTAAACTAAACGGGCTGTCTCTAAATCAGTCAAATCACTTTTTCTAACGGCGTATGCTGCAGAGCTAAGCTTTTTTGACAATTTATCTATATGGGGGCCCCATTGAAGCTTGGCATCCAACGTTATGCCTAAGAATACTGTGGTATCTTCGGGTTTCAACTCTTCATCCTTAATGAGAACACTAGTTTCTACTTGTCTAACGTGGGGTATCGTAAACTTAATACATTTCGTTTTTTTTCCGTTAAGAAGTAGGTTATTGACATTAAACCAGTTAACTACTTTTTTATTTACATTGTCAGTAACCAGCTGCTGACGTTTGATTTTAAACAAAAGAGAAGTGTCATCTGCAAACAACACTATATCATGATTATCCTTTATGAGGTACGGCAAGTCATTGATATAAATAAGGAACAAGAAAGGACCAAGAATTGAGCCCTGGGGGACCCCCATTCTTACTACAGATCCGGGTGACCTTTTTCCGTTAACATCAACTCTCTGAATCCTATCACTCAAGTAAGAAGTAAGAAGATCCAGAGAGGCGTTCCGGATTCCGTAGTGGTGCAGTCTCCTGATTAATGTGTCATGAAGAACACAATCGAATGCCTTGGACAAATCGCAAAAGACGCCCAAGGCATCGCATTCTGCTGCCACCCTGTATGAGCCAATAGTTTGCGCGTCGATGTGCTGCCACCCTGTATGAGCCAATAGTTTGCGCTTCGATGTGCCTGCCACCCTGTATGAGCCAATAGTTTTTTGTATCTACTTATATTTTCCGTCACAACCATTAACTTGGTTTTTCAGTTTATTTTATACACCAGTGACAGTAGTTAATTAATTTCTTATGTATTATATAAATTACAATTTCGTCTGGATAGGTAGGTACAGCGTTAATATTAAAAACCGGCCAAGTGCGTGTCGGGCCACGCACAGTGTAGGGTTCCGTAGTAGCCCGTTATCACAATGTAGTACGATTCTGTGGTTCTTTATTCTGAATAGGTAAAAAAAAAACATATTTTGGTTTTCAATGCAAGTCTTTACCCATTATAAACAAGCAACTACTTCATCTTAGTCACTTTAAAGAATTAATGCTAAGGATTTTGTATTTGGTACAAAATTATCCAACACCCAAGTTCAACGACTATTACTGCTAAACTAATAAAGTTATCTTAACCGCTATACTTTTCCTTTAAAGTTCATAAAATGCACTTTCATCGAGAATTTTTTCAGATTTTTCAAGCTAGTAGTTTAGCTTTTAGAGAGGGGGGGGGGGGGGGACGCCCTACTGGAACAAAAATTTGCACTTTAAACTTTAATATTTCGTAAATGGAGCATTAAATCGAAAAATAATTTTAGCAACCCCTAAGCCATTTTAGAAGACCTATTCAACGATACCCCACACGATGGGGTAAATGATGAAAAAAATATTCATCCCCACTTCACATGTAGGGGAGCTACCCTAAAAAAAAATACTTTCCAAAATTTTATTTTACCACTTTGTTGGCGTAATTGATATACGTACTTCTACAAAATTTCAGCTTTCTAGTGCTAACGGTCACAGAGATTAAGCGAGGACGGACAGACAGACAGACGGACGGACAGACAGACATGGCGAAACTATAAGGGTTCCTAGTTGACTACGGAACCCTAAAAAGAAAAAAAAAATTTCGTTAGGTTACAAATTATTAGGACATGCAATTATTCATATACAATGTCTTTCACAAAATCTCGAGCACAATAACATGATTTGGTTGAATCTGTCGGTCAACGCGTCACAATCAGGTAGGTCAAAAATAAGGGCATTGATTGCGCTGCTCATGCGGGTAATGCGCACGGGACACCGTGCTGCACTGGGCAGTCGCGTATAGTCTGTGTCGGCGGTTAGACCGGTGGCATAGGTAATTGTCAGAGACATAAAATGTGCATAGTATGTTGTGCAATTCTGGGGAGTCAATTATATTCCATAAAATTTTCAGTGCAGTCATCATCTACGTTCGACACCGCCGGGCAGCTAACGATAAATCCTAGAATCATCATCATCATTTCAGCCGAAAGACGTCCACTGCTGGACATAGGCCTCCCCCAAGCACCTCCACTTCGACCGGTTCTGTGCTTCTCGCATCCAACGGTTCCTGCGGCCTTCACAAGGTTGTCGGACCACCTTGAGGGAGGCCTTCCAACGCTACGTCTTCCGGTACGCGGTCGCCACTTCAGAACCTTTCGGCCCCATCGGCCATCTGTTCTGCGAGCAATGTGCCCTGCCCACTGCCACTTAAGTTTGGCAATTCTTCGGGCTATGTCGGTTACCTTGGTTCTTGATATACAACGACACTGGTTTCATACCTTTACAAATTTTCTGGCAGAAGAAATTCCGCATGGAACAACCAATGTAATAAAGCTTAAACTACTAGCAAACCACCTCACTGCTGATCTTTACTCATATACGAGACTGCGAGTCTTACGATGATGCCGTATCTATTTTAAACAAAGCCTACATTACGCTCCAAAATGAGATATTAGCCCGTCACATTCTTGCTACACGAAAACAGAAGAGTGATGAGACAATTTTTGAGTACTGCCGTACTTTAAAACTACTGGCACAAGACTGCAACTTCCAATCGGTCTCGGCACTAGAACATAGAAATCAAGTGATACGTTGCGCCTTTATAGCAGGTATTCTATCACCTAAAATAAAAGAACGTTTATTAGAAAACACCTCTATACCCTTGAACGAAGTTCTCAAGCAGGCCGTGACCATTGAAACAGCTG
Source organism: Mesoligia furuncula (assembly GCA_916614155.1). Classification (NCBI taxonomy): domain Eukaryota; kingdom Metazoa; phylum Arthropoda; class Insecta; order Lepidoptera; family Noctuidae; genus Mesoligia; species Mesoligia furuncula. Next base: position 29,901,799 of record OU744803.1, read on the forward strand.
AGAAAGATTCCGCCACAATGAGCGTTAGTATCCCTACTACACTAAACGCTCTGTCGACGTCTGCTTCACAACCGCAAGTTATACCAAGTTTTAGCGCTGCAGTATCAGTTCCTCTGACAAGACATCTATCAACAAAGCGCTGTTTCTTTTGCGGTGGGAATCTTCATCAGAGGTTTAAGTGTCCTCCTTTCCATGTTTCTTGTCAGTTATGTTCCAAAAAAGGACACTTTGCGTCAGTTTGTCGGTCACGGAGCTCCACCACTAGCAACGCCATATCCACTCCTATAAACCCTACTGTATCACAACCGGAGTCCATCAGCACTGTATTTTCCGCTGCATCGCCGTCTACTTTAAAACAAGCAACAGTTGCCATCACAGTAAATGATATCCTCGTAGACGCTCTCATAGATACAGGAAGTTCTGTGAGTTTCATCGAGAAAAATATAGCTCATATAATGAAATTGAAACAAAGGCCATATAAACAGACTATTAATCTGGCATCGCTAAGCCACACATCATATGTCGACGGAATATGTTTTGCTACTCTTATTATTAGCAAATATAAATATGTAAACCGTCCTCTTTTAATAGTGAACAACCTATGCGGAGGTGTTATAATTGGGCACGATATTTTGAAAGATCATTCTAAGCTTGAATTCCAATTTGGAGGTACTAGAGATGCTCTCCAAATCTGTGTAATGGAAGCTTCTGCACCACCAGCCACCATTTTTACATACCTGTCTGAACATGGTCTGGTTACGGTGGTGGAGGACATCGAAAGCGCATGGTCGTCGATTACTCCAGAACTATCAATAGGTTTACATGCCTGGACGCATACCCACTTCCTAACATAGAATTGATTGTTTCAAAGGTAGCAAAAATTAATTACTTTAGCCAGATCGATCTGAAGAGCGCATATCACAAGCTTCGAACACAGTAAATTTTCTTTATCAATTCACGAGAATACCATTTGGTGTCACCAATGGTGTAGCCGCCTTTCAACGAACTCTTGAATATATTATCGATAAGGAAAAGCTACAAGGAACCTTTGCGTATCTTGACGACGTTACTGTTTGTGGCAAAAACAAGGAGGAACACGATATAAATTTGCGACAATTTATGGCTGCAGTGAAGAAATACAGACTAACGTTAAATGATCAAAAATGTAACTTAAGTAAAAGTACGATAAGCCTTTTGGGTTACACAATTACAAATAATACGATTGAGCCTGATAGAGATCGACTTGTTCCTGAACTCAAAAGAGCACAAGGGCTGTATGCCCACTACGCTAAATGGGTCAACAAAATTTTCCGAGAAGATCCAACCGTTAATTAATGCAACCCAGTTTCCTATTAAGGAGACTGCGCAGAACAGCTTTCAACAACTAAAAGCAGACATACAGAAGGCAGCATTGGTTGCTATTGATGAAATGGAAATATTACCAGTTCAAACAGATGCTTCCGAGTTTTCTTTAGCCGCGACGCTTTCCCAAAAAGGTCGCCCCGTTGCATTCTTTTCAAGAACGCTATCAGATAGTAAACGCAAGCATGCTTCTGTAGAAAAGGAAGCTTGCTATCGTTGAAAGTCTCAGGAAATGGCGGCATTATCTACTGAATAGACATTTTATTCTTATCACGGATCAGAAATCTGTGAGCCACATCTTTAGCCAAAGTCATACAAGCAAAATAAAAAATGACAAATTCGAAAGATGGAGGCTAGAACTATCGTGCTACAAGTATGACATAATTTATAGACCAGGTAACGAAAATGTTGCAGCTGATGCCCTAACGAGAGTTTGCGCATCCATGAGTAACAACAAGTTATATTAATTACATGATGTCCTTTCTCATCCAGGAATAACTAGAATGTACCACTGGATCAGGCAGAAAAATATGCCCTAATCTATCATTGATAAGCAAATGACTGCCTCATGTCCAATATGCGCAGAAATTAAGCCACGTTTCGCAAAATCCAAGGGAACACTTATTAAAGCTACATTAGCTTTTGAGCGACTGAATATTGATTTTAAGGGTACTTTGCCATCAAATACTAAGAACAAGTATATACTCACGATAATTTGCCATCAAATACTAAGAACAAGTATATACTCACGATAATAGATGAATTTTCACGGTATCCATTTGCCTATCCTTGCGCGGACATGACCTCCGTGACTGTCAAAAACTGTCTCAGAAATATTTTCTTTGAATTTGGTCAACCCCTTTAAATACACAGTGACTGAGGTGCTTCCTTCATGTGAGAAGATCTGCTAACCTTCTTACGAAATTGTAACATCGCGTCTTCTCGCACAACGCTGTATGATCCGCAAGGAAACGGCCAGGTAGAAAGATTGAATGGAACACTCTGGAGAACAATACAACTTTATTACGTTCAAAAAAATCTACCCATTGAAAACTGGGAGCAAGCTTTAAAACCGTCACTACACTGCATACGCTCACTTTTGTGCACATCGATAAATGCACATGAGAGACTATTTAACTTTCCTCGAAGAACACCTGTTTGAGAATCCCTTCCATCGTGGCTCGTTCCAGGTCCAGTATTGTTAAAAAAATATGTACGAGGTTCTAAGACCGATCCCTATGTGGAGGAAGTTGAGCTCCTGCATAGTAACCCAAGTTACTCATACGTGAGACGCAGCAATGGCCAGGAATCGACGGTGTCTAACAGGCATTTGGCACCGCTTCCTGTTACGTTGGTGGATGAAGCTGAGATAAGTTGTCAAAATACGGAAAACAGAAATGATTCAAACGATGATGAAACTGATGAAGAAGAAATTTTTAGAACTCCTGAAGCCAATAACAAAGGTGCCGAACTACCTCAGGCCGTTCGTAGATCAGCAAGGTTAAGGAGACTCCCAATTCGACTTAATGATTACCTCCTCGATCAAGAAAACATAGCATCCTTACTAACTGGCTGATAGTATTTCATAATGTTGGAATGCTTTGTAATGTCAATTGTCATCTTTGATTATTGTTGTCAATCTATTATAATACATTATTTCTATGGCTTGTGAGAATAGTTAATTAAAGCCAAGTTTCTATTGGTTTATCTTTCTTTACGTATGTATCAGTTCTCCTACGGATCTCCTCATTCCTGATTCGATCACGCAGGGAAACTCCAAGCATAGCCCTCTCCATTGCCCTTTGGGGGACTTTTAGCCTTCTTATAAGGCCCATTGTGAGCGACCACGTTTCTGTGCCTTAAGTCATCACTGGCAACACGCACTGGTCAAAGACTTTCGTCTTGAGACACGGCGGTATGTGGGACGAGAAGATATTGCGTAGCTTCCCGAACGCTACCCAGACAGCTAAATGGGTGTTATATGGGCATTTGACATGACCTTCGTTTTGTCCATGTTCATTTTAAGACCCACTCTTTCGTACGCTCTACTGAGGTCATCGAGCATTGTACTGAGGTCCTCCATAGTATCAGCCATGACTACGATATCGTCGGTAAACCGAAGGTGAGTTATGTACTCGCCATTGATGTTAATGCCAGCCCCTTTCCAATCCAGAACCTTGAAGACGTCCTCTAGTGCAGCGGTGAACAGTTTCGGAGAGATAATGTCTCCCTCTCTCGAGGTCTGATCCTGGAGTCGGACTGACATAGTAGCATTTTCGTACAGACACTTCAGCACCTCGATTTACCGATAGTCGATCTGGCACCGTTGAAGAGACTGCAGTCCATGCATGTCTTTTGGCGGGTTTTCGTTGTGTTATAGTTATTTTTCATGCATATTATTTTATGGTTTTCTGAAAACCCGCCAAGTTTAAATGGAACAATATTATTGTATTGATATCTAAAAAGTTTCAAACACAAATTACTTACAACAGAATTGCAAAATAAGGCCGGTGCAAAGAAAATGGTTTAAAACTTGGCGTTGGTTTCGATTTCAACTCTTTTGCTGGTCAAACCTCTACATGAAGTAAGGAACTTGGCCTTCTTTTTCAACATTATATGTTTTAGGTGGGATTTCATTGCTTTTTGCCAAGTGGGTAGATACACGTGTAGGATTAAATTGTGTAGCCTAGGTTTTCTTTTATTTTTTTTGATATTTGTGGTTTTTTTATTATTTTTTCTCTTACAGGTGTTTTTTAGGGTTCCGTACCCAAAGGGTAAAAACGGAACCCTATTACTAAGTCTTTGCTGTCTGTCCGTCTGTCTGTCTGTCTGTCACCAGGCTGTATCTCAAGAACCGCGATAGCTAGACAGTTGAAATTTTCATAAATTATGTATTTCTTTAGCCGCTATAACAACAAATACTAAATAAAAACTTTTTTACAAAAAAAAAACAAACGACTTCCAAAAAAGACTACAAAGTGAAAAATAACTTAAATTTCGGAAGTCGGTGTCTTTGGACCTGTATTTTAGTATTTTGCCACCGACTTCCGAAATTTAAGTTATTTTTCACTTTGTAGTCTTTCTTGGAAGTCGGTTGTTTTTTTTTGTAAAAAAAATTGTATTTTATACTTTTTAGTGGGTCTGTTTGTAATTTATCTAAGTTACAATAGCATAATGTTAACAGCTCATCACCTTTTACAAAATATTGCTTTTCCCGATGCAGGGACGTTAATTATTGAGTAGTTCTCCTAATAAGAACCAGGAGAACTGGAGCTCAGAAGTGACCATCAGTTCCACTTCACCATACGCATTGTGACGAGCATAAATTGCTTATCGAATCACAACCCGTGAAATACTTATCATTTTATTTACCATTTTATTTTATTTTATTTTACCATTTATGTACACACATATATAAACAGACAAGAAAAAAACAGAACAGAAAAATAGGTACAAAGGTGATGCTTATTTCATAAGAAATTTCTTCCAGCATACCTGCGATAGGACAATAAATAGAGAGATGTAGTCAGCGTGCGAAAGAGTAAAGGAGACAAAAAAATAACACATAAAATCTAAAAACAATTCACTTAATAAAACTAAACAAGTATTATGAGAATATACTTACTTACACACATACAAATAAACATATGTATGTTTATTTGTATGTGTGTAAGTAAGTATACTTCCAAAATAAATATCACTAGAATTTTAATAAATCATTGAGTAGTCCCGATGGCCATCTGTGGTCTTCATCATCAGTTCCTCTTCACCAAATGGTGCTTTCCGAGAGCAAAATGCACGAGTTACTATAAAAAATATCAAAATCACTATAGGTGTGCCTATAAAATTTGAGGGTTTCCCTGGATTTCCATGAGATCCCTTCATATGATTCCGACTTGGTGACAATGGGACCACCTCGAGACCATACCCTTTCAAACAAAAAAAGAGTTTTTGGAATCGGTCCAGTCGTCTTCAAGTAATCGGTGAACATACCTACATAAGAAAAAACATATATAAAGTCGAACATATAACCTCCTCCTTTTTGGAAGTCGGTTAAAAATTTCAAGGTTTATAATTTTTCTGATGCTCCTGGCTTCAGCATCAGGTCTCTATGTACTTCGGTGTTCCTCATTAACAGTACGTTTGTCCACACATCGAGCCCTTTTCAATTAACCTAAACACGATATATCTGCTGTTAGTTGTCGAGGAGTTAGGTACTCTGCAGACTATCCTGACTGCAGCATCAGATCATGACTTGATGATCATGAGACCAAATTTGGCAAATGCCCTATCAAACATCAAAACAATTTACTAAAAAACAGTCCTTGCCTGTTCGAGTAACTTCTTACTGTTAAGGAGTTGTATATTCCATTATCAGCCCAGCTACCTGAGATGGTGGCAACCATACGCAAATACACAAGATACTTCATAAAATTATTATGCGAAAAACAATAAGTGAGCCTATAAAATTTGAGGGTTGCCCTCGATTTCTCTAAGATGCCATCATCAGATCCTAACTTGGTGACAGTGGGACCACCTCACAACTATCAACTTTCGAAAATCCGTCGACAATTGGCGGAGTATTCGATGAACAAAAATACAAAAAAAAAACATACATTCATCCGAACATAGTACCTCCTCCTTTTTGTGAAGTCGGTAAAAACTAACAGAAATTACAAAAGTAAATACCTACTTACAAGAAAAAAAAAGAAAACTATTTTAAGATAAATTAAATATCTTAATAAAATCTACTATTAAAGACAACCTAACAAGAGAAACAGATTTTTTTTAAAATATTTAAAATACCTACATCAAATGTTTATTGCACATGAAATAGGTAGGTATTCAAAATTATCATTTATAAAATCTTCTACACTATAATAACATTTTTCAATTAATAGCGAGTAGAGACTTTTCTTAAACTTTAATAGGGGTAAATTTTTTATGTTATCGGGTATTTTATTATAAATTTTCGGAGCCATGCCAAAAAAGCTCTTTTTCATTAAAGCTGTTCTGCATTTTCTGTCGCACAGTTTATTCATATATTGAGAACGCATTGGATTCTTTTTTACATCGGATAGTTTTTAAAACAACTGTAAATTGATTTTAATAAACAAATCAGTCTCGTAAAGGTACTCTTAGGTCTACTGTATAACCTGTCGCGGCGTATGCATGTGGTGTACGGTGCTAAAGCCTTTACGGAATCCGGCTTGTTCGGGAGGCTGGAAATCGTCAAACCTACGTGCGAAACGGTTCGTAATGACTCTCGAAAACAGCTTGTAGACAGGGCTCAGAAGTGAGATGGGCCTATAATTCTTAAGAAGGGCCGCGGGCTCTCCCTTCTTAAAGAAAACACACACCTCTGTTCCATGTCTGTGATGTTTCACCCTCGAGTATGACGGAACCAACAAGCTTCTGAAGGGCCTTAAGAACGGGTTTTCTGCCGGCCTTCAGGAGCTAGGCCGTAATTCCGTCATCACCCGCCTTGTTGTTTTTGAGCTGCTTCAGAGCCATCCTAATCTCGTACAGGCTGACGTCCGGGATGTCTTCGGTATTGCCTCGTAACGGGGTTACTTGTTGACGTGTATAACTGTCCATAGAACCTCTCGAGCTCTCTCAACAGCTCTGGTTTGGCGGATACGATCCTGCCATCATCGGTCTTCAGTTTCGTAAGCTGGCAAAGTAAAGGCAGCTTGGAGCCTTTATTTCGCTCTATCGCGTCCTTAATATGATCTGTATTAAAACTGCGAAGATCGCTTTTCAAGGACTTAGAGATCCGTCTATTGAGTTGAAGGTAATTTAGCGCATCATCTGAAGACTGCAGGATCATCTCGCGCCTCTCCTTCATGAGCCGTAAAGTAGGAACAGAGAGCTTCTTTTTTGAATTCGTACGACGGGTCTTGAAGATCTTAGACCCGACCGTATGGACAGTTTCCACGAACCCATCGTTATAATCGTTCACGGAGCTCCCTAGGCATTCGAAACGATTCTGAAGTTCGAGCTGAAAGCTCTCGGGGTTTTTGAAGAAATATAAACAAGGGCAATTAGACTTTTATAACTTTAGGAAGATTAAATTACGAACATACCGGATAGTGTTAGCACACGAGATGACAGATGAACAAGGTGCCGTACATTATTCTTTTGACACATAACACGGCTACGTGTCAGGTTGCATCAATTACAAGTGCAGACGTCCGAACTTTCATCATTCTCTCCTGGACGCAAACGCTTTATAGTCAAACCCATTGATGTGGTGAAAACTTCATGCTTCGGATGATGGAGCCCTTTTGTTAAAGCATCAGCGACCATTTCTGCAGTTCATCGATATCGAACAGCAACTTGATTAGCAGCGATCTTCTCTCGAACAAAGTGATCTTGTTTTTAACTTGTTTATAACCTTTAATTACAAGTCTAACTTTGTAACGTGATATGTTTTCGTTCATTTTTGTTTTAAAAACCCATTTACAAGGAAGCGCTACTTTTCCTTCTGGTAAGTTTACTGGTCCAAGTGTTGTTATTTATTAATGACTGATATTCTTCCTTCATAGCTCTGTTGATTGCTTCTTCAAGGTTCTGCGGATCACTATTTAATAGAATCATGATTGACTCACTGTTTAAACACATAAATGATGTGGTATTATTATTCTGAAGTCTTTCTATTCGATGCGGAAGTGGTCTCAGAGCCATGCTATATTGCGACAGAGATTCCACTGCTTCATCAGGTAGGTATGTTTCATCAAGAACATCTTCAAATAGAGCGGAGTCATCAGAAGAAACTTCAAGAATTTGAAAGGTAAGTTGTACTTCATTTGTTTCATCTATGTTTTGTTTTCCATATTCTTCGTGATCTTCAAATAAAGGTAAGCCCACTGTTTTCTTTTCTTTTATTAAATAATTGTTCTCCAGTATAATCTCCTTTCCTGTCAGTACAAATTTCCTTCTCTTTATTATTTTCTTCCTTTTCCTTTTCTTGTATGTTAACGACTTTGTTTCTCTTTACAGTAGCTTCTAAGAATACAACATCTCTACTTATAATTCCTTTCTTTGTTTCAGGGTCTATAAATCGATAGCCCTTGGTAGTCACTGTACCCTACAAAATTCAAACTCAACTTATTTGACTTCAAGCTTTGTCCTATTTTCTTTAGTGATATGTTGTACCATCGTGTGACATCCAAAAATTGATATGTATCATTAATAAGATTTGCTTTTGCAACGAATTCATTATTTTGATTGTATATTTGACAACCAACTTTAATAAAATGGATTTTGCATCCATTTGCTATTATCTTGCTTACTGGCAGCAATATTGTTTTTAATTCTGGAACATATAAAACTTTTCTCACCTGTATTGCCTCGGGGCTGTTATTTGTATTCACTTTTATAGATACATTACAACAGCATTCAACTTTCAATACCTCATTGTCGGCAGTTCTTAAATTCTGTACAGATGGAGCCGTGACATCACTCAGCCAATCCCGGTGCATGGTCATATGCACACAGTCGTTGATTGTGAATGCGGAAAACGCTGCTACAAATCCTGTGTTATTATCAGTTTCAGTTTTAGCATTGTTCTTCTTGAACTAACATTTTTTACTGAGATGTCCATATTTATTACAATGGAAACATCTTGGTCCTTTTGTAGATTTTTGCTGATTATTTTTGGGTTGAATTTTTATGTTTGTATTAAGTGCGGTAGTGTCTGATGTTTTAACCTCTTGTAATACCTAGTTTATTCTTTACTAAGTCAGCACTAATTTTCATACCGGAACTTTCCAACCCCATAATCATTGGCTTGTACATAAATCAGGCAAGCCTGCCAGCATCAGAGTACCTAACCATTCGTCATCTACATTGAATTTTATATTCCTTAAGTGTGCCGCGGACGTTATTTTATTTATCTACATAATCTTCTACTGATAAACTGTTATCCAAACTAGTGTTTATTAGTTCTTTCAGTAGTCCAACTTTAACGAACTTTCAGTAGTCCGACGTAGTAAAAATATAACAACCACTGCATTATATTGTAGTCTGTGATAACAACTGAACATCATGACAATGTCACATCCATAAAGCTAAGTATATCAACGAGCATAGATAAAAAAAAATACTAAATGTACAAAACATGAGATGACAGATGAACATAGAGCCGTACATTATTCTTTTGACACATAACACGGCTACGTGTCAGGTTGCATCAATCAAAAGTGCAGGCGTCCATACTTTCATAAGTTTTGGACCTGAATAGGTGCTGGGCGGAGCGTAGACTTCATCAGTCGAGATCTTTCCAGCTTGATATTTAAATTCAATGTTCAATATCCTAGAATATCTAGCAAAAAAACCGTGGGGTACATAAATGGATAGTATCCGTGGTTTCTTTTAAACAAGTAGCGTAGGAAGGCCTTTTGAACTTTTTCAATTACTAGGGTGTATGTTGATTCACATGGACTCCAAACCACAAGCTGCAAATTCTAATTTACTTCTGACAAGGGAATTTTACAAAGGCCTTTGAAGATCCGTGGTATACCTATCGTTTGTCACCCCAGCGTAATGTCGAGCTTCAGTGTATTGCATATGCGTGCTTTTGGACTTTGGTGAGTCGCAATTTTTGTCGCACAAGCGCTAATCGCACATCCATTTGTCGAGATCACGTAGGTAGTACCCTCGATACACTCCAAATCCCATTGGTGAAGGATTTTTCAGTAATTTTTTTTTGTCTGTTAAAATTCCAATCCAAATCCAATCCAAATCCAATCCCAATCTCTTCGATTATAAATACGTCATCCGTTTGACTATTCGGAACGTGAGGTTCCGAATAGTCAAACGGATGACTTATTTCCGACACGGCCATACTGACAAGTCACACGTTCTCGTGTGCTATGTTACCTGGCAACAAAACAAAATTCATTTGTAGACAATATTAAGCTCGGCCTACCTGACCTCATACTAAATGATTATCTATCTCACTATATGAACTTGCATCAGAAGGAATACTACAGGTTTTAAGGTCAAATTAAAGAAACTAAACCACAATATTAATGCACCAAGTATTACAGGTAAGATAAGATATTTTTATTTGCATAAAACATAGTACGAGTATACAAGGTGTACATGGGACAGTACCAGTCCTTCTCTCTGGCAAGCCCAGTACCAAACAAGTGGAGCAGTATCAGTCCTTCACACTGATAAAAAATATAAAAAAATCGTGCATAAGACATACATTATGAATTAACATTAATCGGAACGAGCTGATGGGCCTTCACCAGCATCTTCTACATCTAACTCTTCACTAATCACATCTAATTCGCTAGGGACCTTGTGGCATCCTTCCTATGCGATCATGAGCATACTTGATTCAACCAGAGCCATGTAATCAAACTTAAATCAATCATAGCAAAAAAACATCAACCAGAGCCATGTACCATCGTTAGCCACAATAATCTTTTTTGTAATCAACAATAATCTTTTTCACTAATGACTTAGTGACCTAGAAACCCACACACGAGTAAACCACTCTAACGCCACGGCACTCCGGCCGACCAGCAATAGCATTACTCTCACACATCCAGTGCATGGATCCGTATCCATCACGGGTGTGTAATGTTTGGTATAACAACAGATAGTCTAATTTCATTTTATTACAAAATATTGCTTTTCCCGATGCATGGACGTTAATTGTTGAGGAGTTTATGTTACGCTTAGTCGTGTAAAGACGCTGTATGACATTGTATTATGCGACTTGGAACCTACCAAATTGCTAAATAGACCACATGATGAAAAGGCATTTCGTGAAATGGAACGATTGAGGCTTTTATAAATCATCATCAGCCAATTGCAGTTCACTGCTGGACGTAGACCTCCCGAAGTTTGCGCCAACGTTCACGATCCTCCGCTTCTCTCATCTAGCCACTACCGGCAACCTTTGTTAGGATAATTATACAGAAGAAAAACTCGCAAAAGTATTTCACTTTAAGAAGTATTTATTGGTTTTTAGACTAGATGCTGATAATCCTGGCTGCAGCATCAGGCCAGACTTATGTCAACATTGCATTGAACTTAAAATTTAGTCCTGTTTAAAATGAGCCCAAACACGACTACGGTGCTGTAATTTCAAGGTTTGTACTTTTTCTGATGCTCGACTGGCTTCAGCGTCAGGTCTCTATGTACTTCGGTGTTCCTCATTAACAGTACGTTTATCCACACATCGAGCCCTTTTCAATGAGCCTAAACACGATATATCTGCGTGTTAGTTGTCGAGGAGTTAGGTACTCTGCAGACTATCCTGACTGCAGCATCAGGTCATAACTTGATGATCATGAGACCAAATGTGGCAAATGCCCTATCAAACATCAAAACAATTTACTAAAACAGTCCTTGCCTGTTCGAGTAACTTCTTACTGTTAAGGAGTTGAAACTTCCATCACCAGCCCAGCTACCTGAGATGGTGACAACCGTACGCAAATACACAAGATACTTCATAAAATATGCGAAAAACAATAAGTGACCCTATAAAATTTGAGGGTTGCTCTCGATTTCTCTAAGATCCCATCATCAGATCCTAACTTGGTGACAGTGGGACCACCTCAGAACTATCTACTTTCGAACAAAAAAAGAATTTTGAAAATCCGTCGACAATTGGCGGAGTAATCGATGAACAAACATACAAAAAAAAAAAAAAAAACACAAACATCCGAACATAGTACCACCTCCTTTTTGTGAAGTCGGTAAAAAAGCGCGCATCTCCGACTAGTAAATAGTTATCTGTGGAAATAAAGCACATGTGGATTAAAGTAAAGAAAAAGCACGCGTTTTTAATACACTGCATTATGGACCTAAAAGCGGTTCAATAAGAGCCACTTTACGAGCAAGTGTGTTGAAAAAGTAGTAATGCTATTCAAATTTTCGTTGAGGTTGATAACTGAGTCAATAGCCTAGTGGTGTAAGGCACGGTCTAAATGATCTGCTGACGCCTGGTGATCGGGTTCGTATCTCAATCGCACGCAAAATGTCTTTTTGTAAGTTATTCTTGGTATATGGTTCGGCCAGAAGGAAGCCGACAAAATACCATATAAAATTATTAAAGTTTTTAATAATTTTATATGGTATTTTGTCGGCTTTGAGGCGGATCGGTGGATACGCTCGGGGAGAGATGGGTGCGACGGCGGGGGAGGGAGCTGCTCAAGGCTCACGTGACGCGCCCGCCGCCGCTCGAGCGACGAGCGACGGCGGGCCCGAGCGTGCTCGGGCGATAATCTTTAAGTCTTGGGGGGGTTCGATTTCTCTGACGCTGGCTGTACCCAACGATCCAATAACGCTTACATTATTTTTAAAGAAACGACGTCAGATTAACAACAAGACGCTTCGTCGTAGTGTTATGTTGTGGCAGACCTACTGGTGTGGGTGGCAACGCGGCTTGCGGAGCCTCCGGCCGCGCAAGGTGAACCGGTGCGGGGCGCCGGCCGCGTGCTGGACCTGCCAGCGCACTGCGCACCAGTCTACAGACAATCAGACGGAGTACAGCGGACAGACAGAGCGCGTTCGTTATCGCTACTTAGTTGTTAAGACTGGCTCTAATGCTGCGTCACTCTGATTGTGTGGCTCAATGTCCTGTTTGTGTGTAATTCGACAAAGTGAGGTGGTGAGGTTATCGCCTGGGCGATAGCGCAGCTAACATGAAATTGACGCAGATGGTGCCGCGCCGCGCAGAGGTCAACTGATTACTACTGACTGACTGATTTATATTTTTCAAAATACATAAGTTTACCTACTTAATAGTGGCTTTTTAGAAGTAGAAGTCATCCTTATAGCTTCCATTTGAGCCCTGATCAAGTAAGGAAACGCTAACGCTGATGTGGAAACGACTCTACCCCCCCCCTTCCCCCTATCTATCTTACACATCTAATAGTTATGTTAGGATCTGATGATGGGATCTTAGAGAAATCGAGAGCAACCCTCAAATTTTATAGGCTCACTTATTGTTTTTCGCATATTTTATGAAGTATCTTGTGTATTTGCGTACGGTTATCACCATCTCAGGTAGCTGGGCTGATGATGGAAGGTTCAACTCCTTAACAGTAAGAAGTTACTCGAACAGGCAAGGACTGTTTTAGTAAATTGTTTTGATGTTTGATAGGGCATTTGCCACATTTGGTCTCATGATCATCAAGTTATGACCTGATGCTGCAGTCAGAATAGTCTGCAGAGTACCTAACTCCTCGACAACTAACACGCAGATATATCGTGTTTAGGCTCATTGAAAAGGGCTCGATGTGTGGATAAACGTACTGTTAATGAGGAACACCGAAGTACATAGAGACCTGACGCTGAAGCCAGTCGAGCATCAGAAAAAGTACAAATTTTGAAATTACAGCACCGTAGTCGTGTTTGGGCTCATTTTAAACAGGACTAAATTTTAAGTTCAATGCAATGTTGACATAAGTCTGGCCTGATGCTGCAGCCAGGATTATCAACCTTTGTTAGGATAATTATACAGAAGAAAAACTCGCAAAAGTATTTCACTTTAAGAAGTATTTATTGGTTTTTAGACTAGATGCTGATAATCCTGGCTGCAGCATCAGGCCAGACTTATGTCAACATTGCATTGAACTTAAAATTTAGTCCTGTTTAAAATGAGCCCAAACACGACTACGGTGCTGTAATTTCAAGGTTTGTACTTTTTCTGATGCTCGACTGGCTTCAGCGTCAGGTCTCTATGTACTTCGGTGTTCCTCATTAACAGTACGTTTATCCACATTTCGAGCCCTTTTCAATGAGCCTAAACACGATATATCTGCGTGTTAGTTGTCGAGGAGTTAGGTACTCTGCAGACTATCCTGACTGCAGCATCAGGTCATAACTTGATGATCATGAGACCAAATGTGGCAAATGCCCTATCAAACATCAAAACAATTTACTAAAACAGTCCTTGCCTGTTCGAGTAACTTCTTACTGTTAAGGAGTTGAACCTTCCATCACCAGCCCAGCTACCTGAGATGGTGACAACCGTACGCAAATACACAAGATACTTCATAAAATATGCGAAAAACAATAAGTGAGCCTATAAAATTTCAGGGTTGCTCTCAATTTCTCTAAGATCCCATCATCAGATCCTAACTTGGTGACAGTGGGACCACCTCAGAACTATCTACTTTCGAACAAAAAAAGAATTTTGAAAATCCGTCGACAATTGGCGGAGTAATCGATGAACAAACATACAAAAAAAAAAAAACATCCGAACATAGTACCTCCTCCTTTTTGTGAAGTCGGTAAAAAACCTCCTCCTTTTTTGAAGTCGGTTAAAAAGCGCGCATCTCCGACTAGTAAATAGTTATCTGTGGAAATAAAGCACATGTGGATTAAAGTAAAGAAAAAGCACGCGTTTTTAATACACTGCATTATGGACTTAAAAGCGGTTCAATAAGAGCCACTTTACGAGCAAGTGTGTTGAAAAAGTAGTAAGTAGAAAAAACCTAAGAAAATTTGATTTTCGCGGTCTACCGCGAAATTCAAATTTTCTTAGGTTTTTTGCAATTTTCAGGTCAGTTTGTATCTTGATCAAAATATGATTTGCGACTCTAACAGGTACCTACATCTTTACAGAATTATAATCATTCGAATCATTAATACATCTATCTTATGGAAAAGTTCTTAGGGAAAAAATCTAACTAGAAAGATTCTATTGTAATGACTATAATTCTGTAAATACATATACAGAGCGTTAGGTTAAACGAGGGACATACTTTGAGGGGAGTTAGTACTCATGAAAATGAGCAACTTTTACTATGGGGCCGAACCTGAAATCGCAAAAAAAAATCAGCTGTTCAGTACATTTTGACGAGCTATGCGAACATAAATGTAGGAAACGGCTGATTTTTTTTTCGCGATTTCAGGGTTAATCCCATATTAAAAGTTGTTCATTTTTCATGAGTACTAACTCCCCTCAAAGTATGTCCCTCGTTTAACCTAACGCTCTGTACATTATAGTCGCGAATCATATTTGATCAAGATGCAACCTGATACTGACCTGCAAATTACAAAAACCGTAAGAAAATTTTAATTATCCACCTTAAATTGTCCGTGGTCCCTACCCGAAACCAAACGGAAAAGACCCTGACTGGCTTTCTATCATTGCGGATTCTCACTGAACTAATGTAGGTATATTTCTCTATGCCAATAGTACTTTCTAATTCCATACTAACTAAACTACAATTGTTTTTTTTTTTACAATTTTTTATACATGCTCTGTGGCCAATGCTTTTATTTACACTTGCGCGCGCATTGCGAGTACAAATACAAATACAAAATAGTTTATTTCTTTAACAAGCTTTGTACTACATAGCTAGTGATAGAAGCGTCCTTTTAAGCAAATAAATGCCTGTATTAGGACACTCCACTCTTCCGCAACTTAAATTTACGTAACGTACATTCTTATTATCGTACAGAGAGTGGCAACACTGTCTTAGTAAACATCTCCCGTGTATTTAAATCCGAAAATTTTTGAATTAAGTGATAAAACAGTGTATAAAGTACTTGAATTTAGAGTATATAGTGAACTGAAGATCTTTGGGGAATGTCAATTAAGGTCTGTACCTCCATAATTGAGACTATTGCGCCTTACTTAGCCTTAGTATTTAATTCGTGCGTGGATCAAGGAGTCTTCCCCGATTTGATGAAGTACAGTAAGGTAATACCACTCTACAAATCCGGGGACAGTAAAGACACCAATAATTAGACCCGAATCCGTTTTGCCGGTTTTCAGCAAGGTGTTTGAAAAGATAATGCTTAATCAAATGCTCAATCATTTTAACACGAATAAAATCCTACACGATCAACAGTATGGTTTCACTAAAGGACGTTGTACGACCGACGCCGGTGTAACTTTATTAAGACACATTTTTAAAGCGTGGGAAGAGGCCCAAGACGCCATAGGAATCTTTTGTGACCTCTCCAAGGCATTTGATTGCGTCGATCACGAGACCTTGCTTTTGAAACTTGAGCATTACGGACTTGGAAAACTTGCTCTCAGTTTAGTTAGTTCTTATTTAAATGATAGACAACAACAAGTTCAAATAAATGGAGTCAATTCACTTGGTTTAATAGTAAAAATTGGTGTGCCACAAGGCTCGATATTGGGTCCTTTCCTCTTTTTAGTGTATATTAATGATCTACTCCATTTATTAAAAAATCAACCACAAATGGTGTTATTTGCTGATGACACTTCCTTAATTTTTAAGGTAAATAGACGTGCTACAAATTTTGACGACGTAAATAATGCCCTACTGCAGGTCCAAAATTGGTTCTCTGCTAATAATTTAGTATTAAATGGAAATAAAACTAAGTGCATAAGATTTTCTTTACCAAATGTCAAGGGTAGTGATTGTGAGATAATATTGAATCAAGAGAAACTAGAATTCGTCGATAAAACTGTTTTCCTAGGGATCACGCTCGACTCAAGGCTACAATGGGGTCCTCATTTAACAACTCTTGCAGGACGGCTAAGTTCAGCAGCTTATGCTGTCAGAAAAATCCGTCAATTTACTGATGTAGATACCGCGAGACTAGTCTATTTTAGTTACTTTCATAGGATCATGTCTTACGGTATATTGCTTTGGGGACGAGCTGCAGACATCGATTCTATTTTTATTCTGCAGAAAAGAGCCATCAGAGCCATATATAATCTCCGCAGACGCGATTCTCTGAGGGAACTTTTTAAGGAAATTAACATCATGACGGTGCCTTGTCAATATATCTATGAAAACATCATGTATGTAAGGAAAAATTTACATCTTTTTAGTAAAAGAGGTGATAGACATAATTATAGTACTAGAAATAGGGACCTTTTGGTTCAACCAGGCTTCAGACTGGCTAAAGTAGATTCATCTTTTATGGGGTACTGTTTAAAATGTTATAATAAAATACCTCCCCACATTCTTCAACTGAATGAGACAAAATTCAAGTCTTGTATAAAACGCACACTATGCAGTCAGGCATATTATAAGTTAGGGGATTACATCACTGATAGGAACGCCTGGCTCAATGCTGGTCCTGCTCCACAACCACAACTAATTGATTAACACTTGAAGATACTGTTGGAGCTGTCGAAGATTGTAAGACTATCTTTGCATTGTATAGACTCAGTTTCCTTTGTATTGTATAATTGCATAGCACAGATGTGAGTTCTATGTACCCTATAGCTACCATTTACCGAGTATTAATATGTCTTTCATTGACTTGAATGTGCCCTGGCGGCTGATAGTATGTCATGCTCACTCAATTGTCTCGCTGACGGTGGCGTGTGTGTTGGATCATTTAGCTCCCTTCAAAATGGTTGAGCTGAATGGTGCTGATCTATGCGTCATGTTCGTGAACGGGCGCCGTCAGTTGGGGCTGGTCATCTCTTAGCTGCCTCGGTTTATTTTTAATTATTTTATTTTTGATTGTTGTTTTGTTAAGTACTATTTGTTGTACTCTGGACGCTTTTAACGTTTTACGTCTTTTTTTATTTATTACATCGTTCTCACATTATATAATTTTAAATTCAAAAGTAATGATGTACTAATATTTTTGTAAAACATAATTTAAAAAGAGTGTCCATGGAGTTTCTTGCCCGTTCTTCTCCATAGGTACCTACGCTTTGGAATGGGCAACTAGCTTCATATTTTCTGACTGACCGACTTCTTGACAATTCAAAAGTGCCTGTTAATGGTTTAATTGAAATAAATGCTTTGACTTTGACTTTGAACTATTTCTGTGACATTGTTTGTGGTTACAGTCAACACGTAAATACAAGAAAAATAGTGTGTAAAAGAATTACAGTGACTAGTTCCTAAAAAAAAAAAAAAACTCCAATAATAATCAGTAAGTGTCATTCGTTGTCAAATAACAATCAGTTTTTTAGCCCTAAGTAGCCTTCCCGAATGTCAGTGGACTCAAAATGGATAATTAATAGTGACACCAAATTATAAACAATTCTTTGTCATAGTATGACAAAGAATTACGTTACGAAAAGTGTTTATTTGAAAATTGACATTTATAGACAACTCGCGCCCCCAGTGCTGAGAAGTTAAACTAAAATTGACACTTACGTACGAGTTGCCACTGTATAAAATATAATTAGTTATCCAGATACTGCAGTAAGCGCCATCTAGTATTGAGTAGCTTACGTTTCACTGATATTTAGTGACATTAGTTACAGTGTTGCTGCTTGGGAAAATAAAATAGAAAACAGTAGTGATACCACAGTAATAAAAATATTCTAAATTAGTAGAAAACTGTGCGAAACTCGCGCGGCTACGCGACTTTGATTTATACATATATGTAATAATAATAATATGGAGTCTGAGAATGTTACTTTTAGAAAGCCACATAGGGCTAGTTCACTTGACAGCCTCTTCTATAATAACTCAGCGTTACTTGAGACCACAATGATGAGTGTGCCAAATACGTCACTGAATGATAGTGATACGATTGTGAACCTCAATGATACCATCAAAAAGCTAACAGCTGAGCTACGTAGTGCGCATTTAGAGATTGAGAACCTGAATAGCGAAAATTTTAGATTGAAGATGGATCTGGGGAACTGCCAAACAACCATCAATGCATTTAAAAAGGTCACCATATCTGACAGAAAGTGCATGACACCGAGACGTTTCCGGAATGATTTGCAAAATAACAGTTTCTCTACGTCAGCAAGTTTGAAAGATTCTCCTCTCTTAATACCAATCAAGGATCCCAATTTATTACTGGCAGTGCAAGGAAAGTCAGATGCTTCAACATTAACCAACGCCTGCGATGCAACACTGAGCAACAATACTCTTAGAGATGATTTTTCAAATTCAACTATGAGCCCTAACCGACTTAAACGAACTGGAAACTTTGCCAACATCTTGAAGGATGGGACATCTGAACAGCCAACGAGGGCAGAATCTTTCAAAAATCTATCAATCAATCAACACAAAGAAGATAAATTTCCGCTTGAATTATCACTTGAAATTAACAGCTTGAAACGGGAAATTAATGATTTAAAGGAACAGCTTACAAATGCAGCATCTGTGCTTGCGGGGCATGAGGTAAAATTGGAGAGTCACGCATCCCTTATCGATTCACTCACCAACGATAGATCGAACTCTCCTAGCGTCTCTACACTCGCTGCGAAGCCCTCTGCTCCGACTGACAGCACTCTTGTTCCAATCCATGTTGAAAAAAGCAAAGTTAAGTCTAAGCAACAGAAGCGGAAGACAGGTAAGCAACAAAAACCGCAATCGACTACCCAGCTATCCCTGTGTTCTACACTCGAACCTGAGGTCATTGACCTTAGCCTGTCTAAAAGGCTATACCAATCAGCCTCGGCTATAACGCCCAACGTTGATGCTATCGATGAATCCCTCAAGGTGCCTGCTTCCCAATGGATGACTGTAACTCGGAGACATCGACAAATGACTTCAATTTGTGGTATTGCTGCACCTGCCGTAACTTCACTTAAGGCAGTTGAACCACGTAAATATTTATATCTATGGAATATGGAATCGGGTGCTGATGAGATACGCAGCTACCTGCAGCAGCTGTGTCCAGTGAGTACAGGTGTATGCTCGGTTGAATTGTTAACGTCAAAGGGAAACTGCAAATCTTATAAGGTGGGAGTACCTGTTGCTAGCTATGAAATGTTTCACTCAGCTGATGTCTGGCCGGTTAACGCAAAGATTAGGCCCTGGGTGAATTATAAAAGATCAGCTGGTTTACACAGGCAGAATGGGAAACTACCCCAGCCCAGCCCACCGGCCAACAATCAGCCCTTTCGTAGCACATAAGCTTTCGAACTTGCGTTGTTTTTACCAGAATGTGAGAGGTATAAAGACCAAACTATGTATGTGGCGAAACAATTTACTGTTGATGGAACAGAATATCGTTGCGATAACGGAAACATTTCTTGATGAGTCGGTTGAAGATGCGGAACTATCACCAGGAGACTGGAATATTGTACGTCGTGACCGAGGCACGCCGTGTGGGGGTGTTCTACTCGCCGCGCGGTCGCCTATTGTGTTGCGACGGCGCCGCGAATTAGAAACGAACTGTGGTGAAGATCTGTGGGCAAGTTTTGCGTGGTGTGGTCGTACCATTTACGTGTGTGCGGTATACGTTAAACCAAGTGCCAAGGATGCAGACTATATGCGTTGGTTTTGTAAAGTCGAAAGTTTTGTATCTAACTTAAATGGAACTGTTTTAATTTTAGGAGATTTAAATCTGAATAGTGCTTCTTTATCTATTGTTAACTACTATTCCTACTTTTTATCTTTTTGCTGCCTGAATGAGAGGAATGTGGTGAGTAATTCGAATGGAGGTATGCTAGATGTGGTGTTGGTCCAAGATGGTGCTGATATGATTGATACTTTTGTCGCTGTCACGGATGGGATCGTTAAACCTGACAATTATCACCCACCATTAGATATTGATGTTAAAATTAAATCTTCACATATTTCGGATGTCATTGACCCAAGTAACATTGACACCAGTAAAGACTGGAATTTCAAAAAATGTAACCGAGATAAGCTTTTTGATTTACTTTCGAAAAATTCATGGCAGAGGGTTGTGCAGTCTGAGGATGTATGTTTGGCTACACAATACTTTTATGAATCAATTTATTCCATCTTTGACGCTTGTGTACCTAAGAAACGTCGATGTAAAACTACAAGTAGGCGTTATCCAGTGTGGTTCACCAAAGAAATAATTCAGGATACTAGACTTAAGCTCAAGTGGCACACTGCTTGGAAGCGCACTAAATGTACAGTAGCCCATAAAAACTTTTCAGATTTGAGAGCCAGCCTTAAAACACGGGTAGCACTTGCTTATGCATCGTATATCAAAAGGATCGAAAATAATTTAAGAACAAATCCGCGTAATTTCTGGCAACATATTGCCAGTTTACGCTCAAAAGGTGGTTTCGAGCCGAGTGTTACCTACAACGGTGAAAAAATTCTCAGGGGTCCGTGCGGCTGACGCCTTCGCTGATTACTTTGTTAGCGTTTATCTTCCCGATGTTCCGCGACTTGATGTTGAAAGGGTTTCCGCTTGCGATACTAATGTTAATAGTAATTATGTAAATATATTTAAATTCACTCCTCAGGATTTCATGTCAGGAATAGCTAAACTCAAAGTTAGTAGCTCAGTAGGGCCTGACAACATTCCGCCAGACATCTTGAAAGCTTTTAAAAAACACTTTTGGCTACCTTTATTGCATATATATAACCTATCCTTAAAAACCGAAATATACCCGCCACAATGGAAGATCTCTAGGGTCACACCTATTCCCAAGAGTTTGAATAAAGCATTAGTGGAGGAGTTCCGTCCCATTGCCATATTGTCATCACCAGCTAAAGTTTTTGAAAACATACTGCATAATTATATTTATTCCCAGGTTGAAAAGTATTTATGTAACGAACAACATGGTTTCAGAGCAAAAAGATCAGTAAATACTAACCTTCTTACCCTAGTAGACTATATATCTAAACGATTGGACCGTGGAGCCCAGGTCGATGTCCTGTACTTTGACTTCCGGAAGGCGTTTGATAGGGTCAATAACGATATTCTGCTGGAAAAATTATGTGCCATCGGATTTCCGCCAGGTCTGTTACGGCTTCTCGCTGACTACCTCCGCGATCGTCAGCAGTTTGTCAGACTGGGCCTTTATGAATCCCAGCCCTATTATACGCGTTCTGGAGTCAGTCAAGGATCAATCCTGGGACCGCTTCTTTTCTTGATAATGATCAACGACCTTCCTTTAGTTATTCATCACGCCAGAAGTCTATTGTATGCAGACGATCTAAAACTTTTTTCCGAAATTCGCTCTGAAGCCGATAGTCTTGCGCTGCAGCGTGATATTGAGGCGATATTTGAGTGGAGTGTTAGGAACAAAATGGAATTTAATTCTTCCAAGTGCTTCGTGGTTAGTTTTACTCGAGCACGAGACCCTATCACCTTTCCTTATAAAATTAATAACTTTACTATTACCAGAACAACTGGAATGAAGGATCTAGGTGTCACATTTGACAACAAGCTTACGTTTCATGATCATATGGTATCGGTAGCAAAAGATTCATTTAGACGTTTAGTTTTCATACTGCGCAATGCTAAAGATTTTAGCAATATCGGCGCAATTAAATCTATTTTTAATGTACTTGTTCGTAGTAAACTGGAGTCCAGTGCATGCGTCTGGAACCCGCACGAAAAGAAATACATTTTATTATTGGAAAAAGTACAAAAGGCTTATCTTAGGTACCTTTATAAACGCCTCAATGGGTATTATCCGTTTATGTACCCTTCAAACTTTCTCTTAGGCTGCTTAGGGTACAACTCTCTCGAGGTCAGAAGAAATAATGACCAAATTATTAATATGGTGAAGATCCTTCACGGTAAAACAGATGCTCCTGAACTGCTTAATGAGTTGTCCCATCTTTTTGCTCCGGTAAATTACAACCGTGGCAGGAGGCATAGATTGTTCGCCGTGCCTTGGAGTCGAACTGTCGCGCGAGCCCAGTCTCCTGTTCCTCGCACACTCTCTGCGCTGAACGCGCTTTTGGACGCTAAGCCTGACTGTGATGTGTTTGCGGATGGATGGAAGAAGATATTGTCAGTATGTCTGGAGTATTGTGAGATGATCGTATGACTGGCGATTAGTTATATACTTTTGTTTACTGTGCTTCTAAAATGTGTCTGTGTTTAACTAATGTAATTGGCCTTGGCCGTTTTATGTTAAATAAATAAATAAAATTATTTACAAAAAATTATGAAAGTATTTACTATTTATATAATTTTGAGAAAATCAATTGAGACAAAAGAGAATTACAGAAGACTTTACTTTGTATCAGCTTATAATAATGGGTGTGTTTATTGTGTACTTATATTATAATGTGAGGTGGGTATGTGTGATAAGTGTGTATGAGGTGTATATTCGTGTGATGTGTATGTGTGTGTGATGTGTGTGAGGTTTATGTGTGTGAGTGTGTGTATGTGGTGTGTACGCGTGAATGAGTGAATTATGTTGTGTAGTGCAGGAGGGCCTCAGTGTCCTCATATTATGCAAGTTGTTTTATCCATTTAGTCATAACTTTCTTACATTCATAATATTGTTTAGTGTATACATATATTTCTTTATTTATTTTATTGTAAAGTTGAGATGAACGTTTCTCGTATTGCGTACTACAAAACCTGGTTTTTGTTTTTGGAATCGGTGCTATAATATCTTTCCTTCTTTTTGATAAGATAGCGGTATCATACGGCATCTCTTTATGTTTTTTCAAAACAGTATGAATTATATATATTTTCTCACCGAGATCAAATCACTTATCTGATACAGTCTTTCCGTGGGATATCTAATCCTTTTAAAATGCATTATTTTTATTAGGGCTCGTTGCGCTCGTTCCACTTCAATAAATTTGGACTTAGCTGCACCACCCCAAATGGGGATACAGTACACCAAGACAGACTGCACCAACGCGATATATATGTCCTTTAGTAGGTTTCTACATGGGTCTCCAGAATTGGTAGCATTTTTCGGAGCAATATGTCTCAGTGTTTTAAAAATCCAGCTTAGTTTCCGAACCCTGTTTGTGACCTGCTCAAGGTGAGGGTACCATGATAATCTCTGGTCAATCATAACCCCTAAATATTTGGTGTGTGTGACCTTATTAATGGTAGGGCATATACAATTTTTATTATTAAAGTCACCACATTCGTGAACTTTGATTGTGAAGTCCTTGTTTGGTTGTGTGCGATTACAGATACTAAAACAAATATAATTTGTTTTAGAGGTGTTTAATGTGAGTAGATTATTATTCAGCCATTTAGCAATTTGGGCCATGCCACATGAAGCATTTTGCTCCACGTCATCCCAGGAGCTTCCAGAGAAAACAGCAGCCGTGTCGTCGGCATAAGAAAAGACTTTGGCTTTATTAATTTTTAAATTACACAGGTCATTGATGTATGTTAAGAAGAGTGTGGGGCCCAAAACACTACCCTGAGGCACGCCGTATAACACTTCTGCATCATCACTGATGTATTGTCCCAGATTAACCCTTTGCTTCCTGTTAGAGAGATAATCTTTGAGAAGATTGAGTGAGGTTCCTCTTATACCAATTTTTTCCAGTTTGTTCACAAGGATTGGTACAGAGACGGTGTCAAATGACTTTTTAAGGTCCAGGAAGATAGTTAAACATTTATTGCCACTATCAAGCTGGTTAGCTACATGCGAGCTTAGAGCGGTAACTGCATCCTCGGTGGATATATTTTGCCTAAAGCCAAATTGTGTTGGGGATAGTATTTTAAATTTATTTAAATATTTGAGAAGCCTAATATTGATTAATTTCTCCAAAATTTTCGATATAGCTGGAAAGACAGATATCGGCCTGTAGTTGTTAACATCGTCTCTGTCCCCACCCTTGTGAACTGGGGTAATAATAGATTGTTTAAGAGGGGCCGGAAAGATACCGTCTCTAAAACATAGATTCGCAAGATGGATTATAATTGGGACAGCTTCCTTACTTATTGTAGGAGTCGCGACCTAAGTGGTATAGACCTATGTTGCTAAATTAAACACTTCATACACTTTAGAGGTTTATTGCTAAAACGGTTGCTATACTATTCTACGCTATATGCTTATGAATGAATTGCTAATAAGTACGAATGCACCCGGTTTGCTGTCCGACTATGCACTGAAGCCGCGCCGCGCTTGGCGCGGCGTAATTGATTAGCTAGATCAGCAAAACGTTTTCGATCGTAATTATTACATCGAACATGCTCCCGAGAGGAAGAAATGAGATAAATTTACACAAGGTTAAAGGTTACGTGAGTGTGGGCTTATACGCTAAAGAAGATTAGTACAATGCTGGATGATGAATGATTTACAAGGTGATAAAACAATATACATTATTTTACTATAGCTAATTGCTCAAACGGTTGAGTCATCAATAAAAGATACCGGTTGTCTTTTGGCAAGAGGTGATGTCGACATGTCTCGCCTTTTTAAACGTAAGCTAGACCACCGTTTCGAAAAATTAGATCCGCGCGCACTATCACTTACACTGGGCCCCATCTCGGATGGGGGCAGATTTCGCGCACTGCCACTAGAGCCTTTTTCAGGATCAGATTGGTTTATACACACACTCACACTAGTCGGTACGCTCTCGGTCTGTCTCTGGATGGGCGAACCTCCGGCACGCTGACACCTTCTCCTTAGTAACCATATTATGATTACAGCGATAGCTGCTGCTAATAGTCCATACAACACAGTGTATTGGTGTATATCATGACTGTCGTTAGGAACTCTGGCTGCTGTGCTTATTCTTTCATTAATTTGATTTGTTCACCAAGATGCTTTAGGGAGTTATTTATCTTTATGGTATCGTAATCAGCTTCATAATCTTTAAAATGCTGGATAGGTAGCGTGAGGTTACTGACAAAATTATTTATTGGACTTAGTTTTGTGTCGAGAACATTTGGTTTAAGTTTGAGCGTACTTTCAAATTGCTGATAAGCATAAAGTGTCACATCATGACCCTTTACAATGCACTGCTTAGTAAGTTGAATAAGTCCGGCCTTGCTGACTTGGCGCCCTTCTAGGCCGTCGTCACATATGACTCGCAAAGAGTAAGTGTCACAACAGAAATACAAATAGGTAGAAAAGTCATGTAACTGGATCCATTTGTTTTCGCAGTTAGATTTTTTTCATTCTGCAAGTAGCTAGCTTCTCTTTTTCACAGAATTTTTCATCAGGACCTAAGCTCCTTTTTTTTTTTTTTTTTTTTTTTGAGGATGGGAAATCATCAAATGACTCCTCCCGCTCTGGGTGGAGCGGAAGGGAGTGTCAGACTCTTACTGACTAAAACCCACCCGTGTTCCTTCCTTAGCCCTTTATGTTCCGGGCCAGCGGTAACCCTTTCGGACAATCCCGCTGACCCGGCAGGCTTCGGCCCTAAGGGGCCCCTCCTCGATGCTGACATCTCTTTGAGGCGCGCGTGGAACACGTACGCGCCGTCCGGCACGGGCCTGGTCCTGATCGGGCGGTGAGCTACCCATTACTCTCCGCCCGCAGGCCCGCGTCTACGGTGGCCGGGAGTCGTCACGCGGCTCCCGACGCCCGGAGCGTCTCCCGCGGCGGCTGGGACGGGAGGCTCTCTCCCTGAGCCGTTCCGCCACCTCCTTCGCTAGCATGACTGCTTCGCAGAAGGAGGTGACTGCCTCCCACTCCCTCTCGCCCCGGACCATGGCTTGCACCAGGGCCGGACGCGAGAGGTCGCCGTCGCTGCCAATCGCCTCTACGAGGACACGGCGGTGCTCCGCCCAAGCGGGGCAGACCTCCACCGTGTGCTCCACCGTGTCCTCTGGGCGATCCTGGCAATGGTGACACCCGGGCGTTTCCTCCCGCCTGATGATGTGCAGGAACCTCCCGAAACTTCCGTGTCCGGTGAGGACCTGCGTCAGGCGAAAGGTGAGGGCGCCGTGGCGCCTCTCTAGCCACTCCTCAAAGAGGGGTCTTATCGCCGCTATCGCGGCGTGCCCTGCGCTGGGTTGCGACAGTCGCTCTTTCCATGCCGCCATGAGATCGCGCCGGAGATCCGTCCGCTCCGCAGCGATTTGCCGCGGAAGCGGATCCTCCCCCCGGCGTAGTGCCTCCGCGCGCCACTCATACAGGCGCGCGAGGACTATCGCCTCCAGATCCCATGGCGGCAGTCCGGCAAGGAGGCTTGCCGCCTCGCCAGAGATCGTGCGGTAGCCCCGGATAGCCCTTATGGCTACCACCTTCTGGGGCGCGTTCAGGTAGTGGGCGGCTCGCCGCCGCAGTGAACGCGCCCACACCGGGGCCCCGTATATGGCCATGGACCGCACGACCCCCGCGTAAAGCCTCCGGCAGGAGGCGTTTGGCCCCCCCAGGTTGGGCAAGAGCCGCTTGAAGGCGGCCCCGGCCCGTTCCAGTTTGGGGGCCAAACGTCGGAAATGCTCCACGAAGTTCCACCGGCTGTCGAGGACGAGACCCAGGTATTTCATCGTCATCCCGACGCCGATGTGAACCCCTCCTACCGTTAGTTGGGATCCCGATGGCGGCGCGTTCCGGGGCCCATGAAACGACATGGCCTCGGACTTGTGCAATGCCACCTCGAGACCCAACTGCCGGATCCTCTCCACGACTATCGCAACCCCGCGTGTCATCGCGTCGGCCGCCGCCTGATGCGACCTCCCCTGCGCCAGGACCAGCGTGTCGTCAGCGTAGCAAACCACGCTGACGCCATCAGGGAGGTCGGCGCGCAGCACCCAGTCGTACCCGATGTTCCACAGAGGCGGCCCCAGGACCGATCCCTGTGGGACACCGCACGACATCTCTCGCCGGTTCCACTCCCCATCGCGACCGGGGTAGCTGACGGCTCTTTCCGTCAGATACGCCTCGACTATTCGACGGAGGTAGGGCGGCACCCGGTGATACCGGAGTGCCTCCACAATGGTGCTCCAGGGGAGGGTGTTGAACGCGTTGGCGATGTCGAGTGACACCGCCACGACGACCCCACCCCGGGACACCGCGTCCCCCGTCGTGAGGGCTCTCACGCGCATGATGGCGTCCACCGTCGAGCGCCCCTTGCGGAAACCAAACTGGCTGTCCGCAAGATCCGGCCCCGTCCTCACCAGGTGCCCGACGAGGCGGCCCGCAATCACTCTCTCAAAGAGCTTGCCGACCTCGTCGAGCAGCACGATGGGCCGGTATGCGGACGGAGAGTCCGCAGGGCGCCCTGGCTTCCGAATGAGGACCAGCTTCCCCGTCTTCCAACGGCGTGGAAACTGGCCTCTCTCCAAACATGCGCTTAAGAACGCCTCCAGTCGAGGCCCGAGAGCCCTCGAGGCCAGGACCCAGGCTTTACCTGGCAAGCCGTCGGGTCCTGGGGCGGTATTTTTGGCCTTCAGCCTTCCTACCGCCGCTCTCAGTTCTACCCCGGTCACTGCAGGGATGTCGTCGTCGTCCGCGTGGTCCGCTTCGGGCACCGCAATTGGCGGAGCCATGGGCGGGGGAGTGTGCTCCCCCCGTGAAGGGAACAGAGCGCTCACCACCTCCTCCACCAGCTGGGGGCGGAGACTCTGCGTCAGCGGGGGGGCCCAGGTGCGGAGTTTATTCCGCACCATTTTATAAGGGCGCCCCCACGGATCTCTGTTCAGAGACTCCACCATCTCCTCGCGGGCCACATCCTTGGCCCGCTGGACAGCCTCTTGGAGGGCGGTCTTCGCCGCTCTGTACCCCTCGTACAGCTCCGCCTCCGTGGCTTCCGCACCCGGAGGGCGAATGCGGAGCCTGCGGTGCCTGGTGTAAAGGTGTCGCGCATCGACGCACGCCTTGCGTAGCGTCTCCAGCTCCTGCGACCACCAGTACACCTGACGTCGGGCGCGTCCTGGCCGGACTCGGGGCATTGCCACGTCACAAATTTCGGACATGGCCTCCCGGAACCACTCCGCCTCATCGTCAATATCGGCAGGCCTGTCCGGTGATGACACCCAGGCCTGCACGATCGAGGCTTCCAGGAGGAGCTCCCGGTCCAGCTGTTTTAGCGCCCACCGCGGACCACTCGGGGCCTGTTGGACCAGCGCGCTAGAGGTCTGGGCGGAGACGTCGAACCGGATATACCGGTGATCGGAGTAGGTCTCCACCCCCTCCATGACGCGCCAGTCAATGACACGTTGTGACAGAGCGGGGCTGCCGAACGAGATGTCCACCACGGACTCACCCCGCATCCGCACACACGTGGGAACAGAACCCCGATTTAGGACGACCAGGCCTGTTTCCAGAGCCCAGTCCTCCACCATCCTGCCCCGCACATCCGTGTAACGGGAACCCCAGGCCAAATTCTTGGCATTGAAGTCCCCGAGCACTAGCACGGGGAAGGGATGGTTTCCGGCGACGACGACACTCAACTCTGTTAAAGAGTTGTGGAACTCGGCGAGAGTTCGGTTCGGAGAGAAGTACACCCCCACTACTACTATCTCTCCGAACCGTGCTGCTACGCACCCCTGTCCCTTCGTGACGCATTCGAGGGACGGGGTGCCGGCGGCGGCCGACGAAAGTATGGCCACTGAGCCGCTCAGGTCCTCCACCCAGTCATCCCTGGGCGGGACAAAGTACGGCTCAGCGACCACGGCGATGTTAATCGACCACTGCGCCACGCTCTGGAGCAACAGGTCCTGAGCGCAGGCACAGTGGTTGATGTTCGCCTGGAGGAGGCGAAGGGGAGCCATTACTCCTCCATTTCAGCCCCCTCCCGGGCCCCTTGTGAGGGCCCCTCGACAGTGGCGACGGCGGCAACGGCAACGGCAGCGGCGGTGGTGGTGGCGGCAGCAGCGGCGTTGGTGGTGGCGGCGGCGGCAGCGGCGGCAGTGGCGGCGGCAGCGGCGGCGGCGACGGTGGTGGTGGCGACGGTGGCGGAGGGCCTGCCTTTCCTCCTGGTTCCGGCGGGTGGAGCGCAGGACTTGCTCCCCGCCCGGTGATCGGCCGGCTTGCCAGCAGCCGCACATGCGAAGCAGTGCGGCGCGGCGTTACACGAGCCGGCCTTATGTCCGGGCTGACCGCAGCGGAAGCACAGTGTGCTGCGGTCCACCTCCGAGGTGCACTGGATGCCAACGTGGTGTCCCACAAGGCATCGGTAGCACCTCAGAGGCTTGGGTTCCAGCAGTTTAACCTGCGCTGAGACCCAGCCCACCAGAAGCCTTCGGCCCTCCACAATTGTTTTGGCCGCCGTCACGGGGCAGCTTACCGTTACGGTTCGCATCCCCGCGAAGTCAGGACGTATGGTGCCCGCCTTCACCTGCTCGGCCAGACACCCGCCCGTCCTGACGACGGCGGCCACCACCTCTTCCTCCGTAACGGAGTCATCCAGGCCCAAGATGCGCATGTCCGCGCACTTGACGGGCCTGGAGACCCGAGCCTCGTCCGCATCGAGGGACGCCCTTAACTTCTCAGCTAGGGCGTCAGCGGTGGGGCCACTTGTCGCACCGGGGATCTCCAGCATGCGGGCGCCAGTGGCGGTCACCCTGTGCCGGAGGCCCCCGGTGATCCCCAGCTCCCGGAGGTCCACCGTCTCCCTTGCCTTCGAGAGCACGTCACGGTACGTGACGCCCCTTTTGACCGCGTCCGGCTGTAGTGTTATTACCACAGCCGCGGTTTTCGGGGCGCGGAGCCTAGCCGCGACGGCTCTCTCCTTGCGGCGCCGCCTCTGCGCCTTTTTTCTGGCCGCCTTGGCCGCCTTCTTCTTCTCCCCGACCACCTGCCATTCGGCGTCGGTCGTGGGAGGAGTGGGAGGGTTTTGGGGGCGGGGCGTTGGCTCTGGGGCCTTCACCCGTGCCGCCGGTCTGCCCCTCTTCCGAGCCTGCGCCGGGGTGTTGCCAGTAGGCGCCGGGGCCCCGCCAGCCGGCGCCGAGGCTCCTCCAGCCGAAACCGGTTTGGCTGACGCCGGTTTGGCCGACGCCGGTTTTGCCGACGCCGGTTTGGCCGACGCCGGTTTGGCCGACGCCGGTTTGGGCGACGCCGGTTTGGCCGGCGCCGTTTTGGCCGCCGGCGAGGACCTAAGCTCCTGACAGGTCCCTGCAGCCGACAAAGGTAATTTTCTGCTTGATACTCACAGCTTTGAAGATCACTAATGCTCGCTGACAAATATGCATCTCTTCTTAGGTTGATCGCGACATATTCTGACGCTGGTTTAATGCTGATCATGCTTTTGTTAATTTGAACCGGAACTGGTATCAAATTGTATAGCTGGAACGTGTCTCTGCTGATTAAAGGTAAGGTAATTTCAAATATGAAATATTCCTCCGTCATCCTTGCTCTGACTTTTAACAATTTGTAGATCTTGTACAGGTTAAACTGGATGTCATCTACGGGTAATGCTAGCTCTTTTGATATTTGACCAGACACAATTTGTAACTCCCCACGAAGCTGTTGTGGTGTCAAAAGATGCAAATTGATCTGACCGTGATAGATTTCAGTCATTGTGTCAAGAAAAGCATCTTGAATTCGCTTTAAGTTTTGTATCATATTGATAGTCGCTAATGCCGCTAGTGTGAAGTCTTGATGAATAGATATTACGTCGATTTCCTTCTGCAATGTGTTGGTGGCGCTGTCTATATAGTTCAGGTGCTTATTAATCATCTTATGCTGCTTTGAAATGGTCTCCTCTGTTCTCTTTAATATATTATATTCCGCTTCAATGACCGACGTCTGGTTCCTATAAAGCTGATTAAGGTGGTTTATATTACCACGTACGAGGTTAATGTCATTCTTGTACTTTTCAGCGAATTCTTGATCGAGTACTCCGAATAACGAGTTTGCTATGGACCCGACAGCGTTGATCAGCCCGCGTCGAGTTCGCAAGTGCGCTCCGAAATGCTGATTAAGCAACAGCTGATTGTAATATTGTAGTTCGTTGTACTCATGTTGTATTTGTAGAATGATGATTCGACAATGACTCTGTTCTTGAATTTTGCTGCATGTTTGCTCAAGATATTTTGAAAATTGTGTTACTGCTTTGTCTCCTTGCCAGTAAGGAGACATATTATAATAAGTGACGATTTTCCACTCATCACGAATAAGATGCATTTGTCCCAGAGGATCAAAATACATGGTTTGATTGCTGTTGAACGTTGTTAGTTTATAGGATGCTTCAGTGGATATTATAAGGTTCATAAAAAATAATAATGATAGTGCTACGCTGAAGATTCTGGGACAACTGTCAGTCCGCTTCTTTGCTTCTACTTTCATTCCTTTGCTTTCGTGTTTCACTGATTGGATCTTTACCTGTTCACTTGTTTCTTTTTCCCTTATAGGTAGAATTGATAGCTTTACGATTGGACGCTTTATGTAACCATTCTTTGTTTTTAGAGTCACTACCCTCCATCTTTTCCTGGGTGGACCTCTACCACCCGACCAACAGGCCATTTCCCTGCCGGTATGTTGTCATCATGAATAGTAACCATATCGCCTATCTCTATATTCTTATGTCCTTTTAACCACTTGCTACGCGCCGATAGAAGACTTAGATATTCCGCTTTCCATCGTTTCCATATATCTTGAAACGTTTTGTTTACTAAATACCATCTTGTCCTCGCATCTTGTGCTGTTTCTATGACAGTAAGACCTGCACGGCCTGTTAGAAAATGTGCTGGCGTGAGAAAATCAATATCGTCGATATCCTCAGACATTGGACACAGTGGTCTAGAGTTAAGGCTTGCCTCGATTTGAGACAAAATGGTGCTGTATTTTTCGAATGTCAATGCTTGGTCCCCTATTACTCTTTTCAGATGTTGCATTAGGCTTCTAATTGATCGCTCCCAGATCCCTACAGCGCTTGGCCAAGAAGGGCAGTTCCAGTGCCATTCTATTCTTAGTTCAGCTATTTCTCTATAAAAGGTATCGCTAAAGATTCGCTCAAATTGTTGCTGCTCTTCCTGAAGTATCTTATTGGCACCTACAAAGTTAGTCCCATTGTCCGAATATATGTGATTCGGAGCTCCTCGTCGTGCCGCCATGCGACGTAATGCTGCTATGAATGCTAAACTGCTAAGGTCAGAGACTAACTCTATATGAACCGCTTTCGTCACCATGCAGATAAACAAGGCGATGTATCCTTTTGACGTTTTAATACCTCTGCCTTTGTTTGATTTTACTCTAATAAATCCTGTGTAGTCTATTCCGGTATGATAAAATGGAGGTGCTGAATTACATCTAAAATCAGGCAGGTTTCCCATTATTTGCTGTAGTCTTTTGGGCTCTTGTTTTTTGCAGGTCACGCAGTTGCGAAGTTGCTTCTTGGTGGCTCTATATCCCTTAATTATCCAATATTGCTGTCTCAATAAAGACAAGGATAGTCGAGCTCCTCCATGGAAGGTATGTTCATGTGCTTGCTGGATAAGAAGCTCCGTCAATCGTCCGCTATATGGAATGATTATGGGATATTTCATATCGCTGCTAATGTTTGCATTTTTAAGACGTCCTCCGACTCTTAGAATGCCGCTTTGATCTATAAATGGGTTGAGATTTAATAGCTTGCTATCGGAACTGAGTCGGTGATGCAATAATAGATGATCGGTATCCGATGCAAATTCTTTACGCTGTATATATTTAATTATAACAAGTTTTGCTTTCCTTAGCTCTTGTAACGTGAGATATGTCGGCCTTTGTTTACTTGTCGGTGCAAGTGCACGTAATAACCACGCTACTATTCGATTTATTTTTATGAAAGAACTGTGCCGATTTAACAGATCTTCGATAATGCTATTTTCATGTTTACTGTGCTGAACGGTGAGGGCTTGTTTCCGAATCTCTTCTTCGGTCGTATAAACTGTCTGATCTTGCTTCAGCGTGAATTCGGTAGTCCATAACCAGGCTGGACCTCGCCACCACAAGTTATGCTCCATCAATTGTGTAACCGATAGTCCTCTGCTTGCTGAATCTGCTGGATTTTCTTTTGTTGACACGTAATGCCAAGTATCAGGTGGTATTATGCTAGTGATTTTCTTCACTCTATTCGCTACAAATGGCTTCCATCGATCTGGATTGCCTTGTATCCAGCTAAGGGTGACCTTTGAGTCACTCCAAGCATTGATTTCGTGATCTATGCTGACTATGCTAGTGACGATTTTCGCTAGTAATCTCGACAACAACTCCGCTGCACATAGTTCCAATCTCGGCAACGAAACTGTCTTGCTGTTTGGCACTAATCTAGTTTTTGCTGCTACTAATACCACTGATACCTTTTCTCCTGTCACTATTCTGGCATATACGACGCATGCGTATGCTTTCAGCGATGCATCACAAAACCCGTGCAACTGGACAATGTCGCCGCGCTTGCTTTGTAACCATCGAGGTATTTTAAATCGGCTGATACACTCCATGTCTTCAGTTAATTTTGCCCACTCGTTCTTGACTTCAGCTGAGACTTCGTCACTCCACTGAATTTCATCAAGCCAAACCTTTTGAAATAGTAATTTGAATTTTGTCGTCAGCGGTGCCAGCCAACCTATGGGATCAAATAACCTTGATATTTCCGACAGGAGCATTCTTTTTGTAAGCTTTGTCGTATCTGCTGATGCGGTGCTATATTGGAAAGAAAACTCATCTGTTAGTGGGTCCCATCTTAAACCTAAAGTTTTTGCTGTGTTTTCTGTTTTGAAAATAAACGATGTTGCTTGATTATTCTGGTGTGATGAATTTATGCTTCCCATTAGTCTCTTGTCATTTGCTGACCACTTTCTCAATAAAAATCCTCCTCTGCTTAGACACAAATTTAGTTCTGCTATGCTACTTATTCCTTCGTCAACAGTATGTGACCCCGATACTAAATCATCCATATAAAAATCTTCCCGTATAATTTTTGCTGCGGTGGGAAAGTTATGCTGCTCATCTGACGCTAATTGCCGAAGGGTCATCATCGACAAAAAGGGTGCTGATTTTGTGCCATATGTAACCGTAGTTAGCTGGTATGCTTTGATTGGCTGTCTTGTTTTCGGTCGCCAAAAGATTTGCTGTAGTTTTTGATCTGCTTCGTTAACTAAAATTTGCCGAAACATTTTTTCGATGTCGGCGGTGAATACATATTGGTATTGTCTCCACTTGAGTAATAGTGCCTGCAGGTCTCGTTGTAAGTTAGGGCCTCTATGCATGACGTCATTAAGACTTAGTCCTGAAGAGGTTTTTGCGGACGCATTAAATACGACACGTAACTTCGTAGTGGATGATTCTGCACGCTCGACACCATGATGAGGTAAGTAACATTCTATCTGATTGCTACTGGAAGTTGCTAATTTCATATGCTCCAACTCTTCGTACTCTCTTAAAAATTGCTTATATTGCTGCGCAAAATATTCTTGCTTGCTTAATTTTTTCTC
The DNA here is from genome assembly GCA_916614155.1 of Mesoligia furuncula. NCBI lineage: Eukaryota > Metazoa > Arthropoda > Insecta > Lepidoptera > Noctuidae > Mesoligia > Mesoligia furuncula. Next base: position 29,937,058 of record OU744803.1, read on the forward strand.
TAGATTTTTAAATTGCGCTAATGCTATCTCCTTTGATGATCCTAATTTTTCCCTCATTTGCTGCTTTATCGGTAACCTTACTTCATAACGACCGCCTTCAAGACGTTTTGTCGTTGATAGGTAGTACTCGACACATTGTTCTTCTTCTGCTGAAATTTCATTTTGCTCGTGGATATCCTCAATTTGCCAAAATTGTTGAATATCCGCTGTATTATTTAGGATGACATTACATTGAAGCTGTGGTTTTACGCTGCCGCATAGTAACCATCCTAGCTGGCTTTGCTGAGCTAAAGGTGAAGACGAATCAGAGCTTCTTATCAAGCCGTCTAACATAATAAGAGCGTAGGCTTCTGCTCCGAGTAATAAGTCAACTGGACGGCTTATATAGAACTCTGGATCTGCTAATTGAATATGTTCCAAATGCGACCACGAAGGCTTTTCAAATGATCGATTGGGTAGGTTTTTGATAAGATTTTTCATAATCAGAACATCTGAATGAAATTCAAAGCTGTTATATATAGATTGACATTTAATGTTAAGCTTGCCCTTACAGTCAGCATCTTTTTCTCCGATTCCATAAATAACTCCATTAAATTGCTTTCGTTTTAAACCTAACTGTTGCGCTGCTTTCTCGCTAATTAATGATATTTGTGAGCCCTGATCAATAAGAGCCCTTAGTACATGCTGCGTGCTGTCTGCTGCCGTAACCTTCACTAATGCTGTAGCTAGGAGAATTTCAGTGAAATCTTGCTGAGATGCGTGAACGTTATTGTTGGCTTGGTTTATATTTTCCTCTTTCTTAATGTAAATTTGTTGTTGCTTCATAGGACCGGACGTAGAATGAGGTTTTTGCTGTGTAAAACATTCATGTAATATGGTGTGATGTTTTTCTGAACACTTACGACATCGTTTTGTCGAATGGCATTTATTACCATTATGATTAAAAATGCAATTTATACAACAATTATGTTGTTTGAGGGTTTTAAGTTTCATTTCATTCGACAGTTCAAGGAATTTTTCGCAATTGTATAAATTATGTTCAGCAAAACAAAGAGGGCATTTGACTCCCGACACGTGCATGGCTTTCGTATTAGGCTGATTTGCTTTATAATTATGATATTTCCGATTACTTGTAGATGATGTTGAAGGACTGGCTTGCTGATGAGATGGCTGTGATTTTGGTATGATATCTTGTCGTCGACGAGATGATTCCAAACTAGTGAACTTGTTCTCTAAGAACTCTAAAAAGTCTTGAAGCACTGGCAGTTCTCTAGTGTTCTTTAACGACTCTATATAATCGGAATACGATTCACTATCCAACTTGTTCGATAAAATATGAACGAGTAGAGGGTCCCACGTACTAATGTTCACACCCAGGTTTTTGATGGCGTGAAGATTCTCTAAAGTGACGTCATGTAATTTTTTAATCGCTGAATATGATTGCTGCTGTATGGTTGGAAGATTCAGGAACCCATTGACGTGGGATGTAAATATGAGCTTCTTGTTTTCAAAGCGATGGTTTAGAATATCCCAACAGACAATATAATTGTCGGCGCTGATAGGTAGATGCTGAATCAAACGCTCGGCTTCCCCTTTCACCTTTCCTTTTAAGAATTGCATTTTTTGAGCGTTTGATAATGCGGTATTTTTGTGGATAGCTTCGCTAAATAAATCCTTGAACGACACCCACTGCTGGTAATGACCCGTAAACACAGGAATCTCCATCTGTGGAGTTGATTTTTCCCTATACGATGTTGACCACATTTTAGAGTTGATAGCTTTCTTCATGCTATTGAAGGTTCGCTCGTGCCTGTTGAAGTGTGACTCATACTCCATTGCTAGATCCTCCCCTGACTCGCCAATGATCTCCCAGTGCAGGTTATCAATGGTGGTCCAGCGGTTTTGCAGGGTTCGAAGAGCATCTTCGAACTCCCATTTGTCGACCATTGCGTCAACATCAATACTGCTGACAGCTCTAATCAATGCTTTAAAGTTGACGGACTGCTTATGGAGCATGTCGTCAAGCTTGCTGTTGGTCCCTCTCGACTCAAACGTCGGGTAAGCTACTGCTGCTGCTTGCGGTTCAGGGTGACTCGTTGAAGTACCGTCCGCATCTTTTTTTGCTAGTTCAGGGTACGGTGAATGCTGACCTCTTTGAATCAACTCATTTTGACGTTGAATAATAAGTTTTTTTGCTGTTATGTAAATTTCTTCCGTACGCTCAAACTCCGAGTTGACAAAATATTTATGATTGCTCTTTTCAAAAGGAAGAATCTTTTCATGATTTACTTGGAATTCTTCCCAGTACTTCTCAAGTAACTCAATCTTACGCTTACAATAGTCCAAAGTTTTACGCTCAACGCTATCCTTTTTAAAATTGGTGAGGAGTTTTCCCAAGCACTCCGCAATCTCGGTTTGATTGAAATACAGAGTCTCCATCTCGCTGCTGGTAAAATGTATAAAACTGAACGATCTTACTTGAAGAAGTCCTTGTTGCTGCTAGACCGACGAGGGTTGCTCCCCAATTCATTAAAGTCTGTGTCCAAGAGTACAAAGGAATTAGCTTGTGTAGTCAGTTGATTAGGTACACAATTAGGGTGATTATTTACGCTAGGCTGAATTTGTTGGGCCAACTGTATACCAATGTTTACGAAATAATCATTAACAAAGTTTGCTGATTCAATAGGGGTCGATTTAATATTTATTAGTTCAATGTTTTGACATTTAGGTTTATTAGTGTAGGTTATAGTTTTAATGTTTTGCCAAAGCAATTTGTTGTTTGATTTTGATTTAACAAGTAAGTCCCTATCATATTTTCTTTTCAATTTTTTTATGAGTTTGTTGCAGTGATTTCTATACCGGTTGTATGTTATTTTATTGATTTCGTTTTGTGGGTCACTGTTATATTTCTTTTGCAGTTTATTACGATTTTTAATACAACTACGAATTTTAACTGTGGTAGTGTTGAGATTAATTGATTCAGTTAGTTTATCAATGAGTACTTCAGTTAGTAAATTACTTTACTACTATTAGTAAATTAGTCGTCACAAAATAGTAATTCTGCAAGGTTTTGTTCATGTATTTGTTTTAGAGCTTGTTCAAAATTAATACAAGTAGTGGTTTTATTTGTAACTTGAGTATATTTTTGCTTACGTAGTGATATAAAAGTAGTGTAGTGGTCAGTGATAGTGGTATGAAGGATAGCGATAAAGGCCGAAACCTTTTTTTTGCTAATTTTTATCATAAAGTGGTCAAGCAGCCAAGCGCCATTTTCCATACAAGTTAATATTTAACAATACAATTCTGCTTTTTTCCTCGCAAGTGTTTTGAAAAACGTCGTATGAAACGCGTGTGCATTGATCATTAGACTCTCGGCTTTCTTATCGCACTCGTATCAACATAGCACACATGTATCATAATGTACTATTATCGAACAAGGTTATTAACGGTCTAATCTTCAAGGTATTAAGGTTTAAATTTCAACTTCCGTGTTATATTTAATACTAGCACCTTACCGTTTTTTTTACGAAATGCAATAAGAAACTCCTCAATTAACTAAAAGATAAGGTTGAAGTTAGCATAGATTTCTTGTTTAGTTGAATAATAGAATGTGTTAATTGTTACACTACCGTAATTTTAGAATACTTCTTCGCCTTATTTACTAAACTGTGACTGAGGGTACCTATAATTACTTTTCAAATGGTTTCGTTTTCGAGCCGATCCGGGATTTTTAATTAAATCTACCAATCAAAAAACAACACGCATTTTTATTAAACACTTCCTATTCAATTCACAAAGTATTTTATTTGTTTATATAAAAAAAGCATATTATTATTTATTTATTTATTTTATTATTTATGTATCTACACACAGTAAAATACTATAACAAAACTAAATGGAAACACAAAGTAGGCAAATGTAATTAAAATGCTGGAGGCGGGCAGCCCTATCGCATGTTTATGTACCGCGCGGCTGTAGGCATTTATTTCAAGGTTACGGCCGAGTTACCATACTGTATGATCTTTATACTGTGCTACTACTATGTAGTACTTTTAGGGTCCCGTACCAAAATGGTAAAACGGAACCCTTATGGTGAGACGCAGTCTGTCTGTCAGTCACAGCTGGATATCTCAAGAACTACTAATGCTATCAACTTTAAATTTGGAACAGTTTTAGATAACGTTTGCCCAACTATTTTGGAAATAAGAAAGAAATAAAAATATATGTATATTTTTTGCAATAGGGACTGAACGGGGCCGGGGTCTGAAAAATTCGAAGTAGGGCTACTAGGGCAAGTGGGGTATCATATGAAAGAGCGCAGTTTGCACATTCTCGAACATTTTTTTTAGGCAGCATAGTTTTCGACTTTTCATGAAAAACGTAAAAAAATACCTTCGCCGCCCCTTATCTCCGAAGTTTGCAAAGAGAAAAATCTGAAATTATTCTATGTGATAGAAGTTTATGTAAAGATTACAGGAAAAATAAAACGAAATCTCTAAATAACACACTTTTTTAGAAATCATCAACAAAAGTTACATTAGTTCCACTATCGGTCAAGAAATGGCGCTGACATAAAACTGCAATATTCTACACCGCAGTGCACAGTGTTAAAATTCTCTGGCGAATATAGGCCTCGCCGTCCCCCTGTGCAGAGCTTGCACATTGGTATACAGTTGGCCCAACAAATTCAGCCTAGCGTAAATAATCACCCTAATTGTGTACCTAATCAACTGACTACACAAGCTAATTCCTTTGTACTCTTGGACACAGACTTTAATGAAGTACACAGAATTATGATGAGCCTAAAGTCAAATAGTGCAGCTGGCTGGGATGGTGTCTCCACAAGATTTTTAAAGTATATAAGTGTTCGATGTAATAATTACGATCGAACACGTTTTGCTGATCTAGCTAATCAATTACGCCGCGCCAAGCGCGGCGCGGCTTCAGTGCATAGTCGGACAGCAAACCGGGTGCATTCGTACTTATTAGCAATTCATTCATAAGCATTTAGCGTAGAATAGTATAGCAACCGTTTTAGCAATAAACCTCTAAAGTGTATGAAGTGTTTAATTTAGCAACATAGGTCTATACCACTTAGGTCGCGACTCCTACATTTTGGTCCTTCGAGCCGGATTTGAACATTTCGCGGTCGGTTGTATAGTTTTTCGGGACTAACGGCAGTGAAGTGAACTTGTACCGGACCAGTGACACTGTTGAACGCAGTATTGCTAGCCTAGCAGTGACTGTAGTGGTAACGACTTTAGCAGCAGTGTATTGAGCAAAGGCGCTCGATACATTTTACCTGTGAGTTAATAGCTCACAAAAGCAGCAAAAGCAGTACTTGGTGGAGTACGCTGTCAGCAGCAGTAGGTGTACTGCTCACACTAGCAACACCACCGAGCCACTGAATTGGGGAGCAACCCTCGTCGGTCTAGCAGCAACAAGGACTTCTTCAAGTAAGATCGTTCAGTTTTATACATTTTACCAGCAGCGAGATGGAGACTCTGTATTTCAATCAAACCGAGATTGCGGAGTGCTTGGGAAAACTCCTCACCAATTTTAAAAAGGATAGCGTTGAGCGTAAAACTTTGGACTATTGTAAGCGTAAGATTGAGTTACTTGAGAAGTACTGGGAAGAATTCCAAGTAAATCATGAAAAGATTCTTCCTTTTGAAAAGAGCAATCATAAATATTTTGTCAACTCGGAGTTTGAGCGTACGGAAGAAATTTACATAACAGCAAAAAAACTTATTATTCAACGTCAAAATGAGTTGATTCAAAGAGGTCAGCATTCACCGTACCCTGAACTAGCAAAAAAAGATGCGGACGGTACTTCAACGAGTCACCCTGAACCGCAAGCAGCAGCAGTAGCTTACCCGACGTTTGAGTCGAGAGGGACCAACAGCAAGCTTGACGACATGCTCCATAAGCAGTCCGTCAACTTTAAAGCATTGATTAGAGCTGTCAGCAATATTGATGTTGACGCAATGGTCGACAAATGGGAGTTCGAAGATGCTCTTCGAACCCTGCAAAACCGCTGGACCACCATTGATAACCTGCACTGGGAGATCATTGGCGAGTCAGGGGAGGATCTAGCAATGGAGTATGAGTCACACTTCAACAGGCACGAGCGAACCTTCAATAGCATGAAGAAAGCTATCAACTCTAAAATGTGGTCAACATCGTATAGGGAAAAATCAACTCCACAGATGGAGATTCCTGTGTTTACGGGTCATTACCAGCAGTGGGTGTCGTTCAAGGATTTATTTAGCGAAGCTATCCACAAAAATACCGCATTATCAAACGCTCAAAAAATGCAATTCTTAAAAGGAAAGGTGAAAGGGGAAGCCGAGCGTTTGATTCAGCATCTACCTATCAGCGCCGACAATTATATTGTCTGTTGGGATATTCTAAACCATCGCTTTGAAAACAAGAAGCTCATATTTACATCCCACGTCAATGGGTTCCTGAATCTTCCAACCATACAGCAGCAATCATATTCAGCGATTAAAAAATTACATGACGTCACTTTAGAGAATCTTCACGCCATCAAAAACCTGGGTGTGAACATTAGTACGTGGGACCCTCTACTCGTTCATATTTTATCGAACAAGTTGGATAGTGAATCGTATTCCGATTATATAGAGTCGTTAAAGAACACTAGAGAACTGCCAGTGCTTCAAGACTTTTTAGAGTTCTTAGAGAACAAGTTCACTAGTTTGGAATCATCTCGTCGACGACAAGATATCATACCAAAATCACAGCCATCTCATCAGCAAGCCAGTCCTTCAACATCATCTACAAGTAATCGGAAATATCATAATTATAAAGCAAATCAGCCTAATACGAAAGCCATGCACGTGTCGGGAGTCAAATGCCCTCTTTGTTTTGCTGAACATAATTTATACAATTGCGAAAAATTCCTTGAACTGTCGAATGAAATGAAACTTAAAACCCTCAAACAACATAATTGTTGTATAAATTGCATTTTTAATCATAATGGTAATAAATGCCATTCGACAAAACGATGTCGTAAGTGTTCAGAAAAACATCACACCATATTACATGAATGTTTTACACAGCAAAAACCTCATTCTACGTCCGGTCCTATGAAGCAACAACAAATTTACATTAAGAAAAAGGAAAATATAAACCAAGCCAACAATAACGTTCACGCATCTCAGCAAGATTTCACTGAAATTCTCCTAGCTACAGCATTAGTGAAGGTTACGGCAGCAGACAGCACGCAGCATGTACTAAGGGCTCTTATTGATCAGGGCTCACAAATATCATTAATTAGCGAGAAAGCAGCGCAACAGTTAGGTTTAAAACGAAAGCAATTTAATGGAGTTATTTATGGAATCGGAGAAAAAGATGCTGACTGTAAGGGCAAGCTTAACATTAAATGTCAATCTATATATAACAGCTTTGAATTTCATTCAGATGTTCTGATTATGAAAAATCTTATCAAAAACCTACCCAATCGATCATTTGAAAAGCCTTCGTGGTCGCATTTGGAACATATTCAATTAGCAGATCCAGAGTTCTATATAAGCCGTCCAGTTGACTTATTACTCGGAGCAGAAGCCTACGCTCTTATTATGTTAGACGGCTTGATAAGAAGCTCTGATTCGTCTTCACCTTTAGCTCAGCAAAGCCAGCTAGGATGGTTACTATGCGGCAGCGTAAAACCACAGCTTCAATGTAATGTCATCCTAAATAATACAGCGGATATTCAACAATTTTGGCAAATTGAGGATATCCACGAGCAAAATGAAATTTCAGCAGAAGAAGAACAATGTGTCGAGTACTACCTATCAACGACAAAACGTCTTGAAGGCGGTCGTTATGAAGTAAGGTTACCGATAAAGCAGCAAATGAGGGAAAAATTAGGATCATCAAAGGAGATAGCATTAGCGCAATTTAAAAATCTAGAGAAAAAATTAAGCAAGCAAGAATATTTTGCGCAGCAATATAAGCAATTTTTAAGAGAGTACGAAGAGTTGGAGCATATGAAATTAGCAACTTCCAGTAGCAATCAGATAGAATGTTACTTACCTCATCATGGTGTCGAGCGTGCAGAATCATCCACTACGAAGTTACGTGTCGTATTTAATGCGTCCGCAAAAACCTCTTCAGGACTAAGTCTTAATGACGTCATGCATAGAGGCCCTAACTTACAACGAGACCTGCAGGCACTATTACTCAAGTGGAGACAATACCAATATGTATTCACCGCCGACATCGAAAAAATGTTTCGGCAAATTTTAGTTAACGAAGCAGATCAAAAACTACAGCAAATCTTTTGGCGACCGAAAACAAGACAGCCAATCAAAGCATACCAGCTAACTACGGTTACATATGGCACAAAATCAGCACCCTTTTTGTCGATGATGACCCTTCGGCAATTAGCGTCAGATGAGCAGCATAACTTTCCCACCGCAGCAAAAATTATACGGGAAGATTTTTATATGGATGATTTAGTATCGGGGTCACATACTGTTGACGAAGGAATAAGTAGCATAGCAGAACTAAATTTGTGTCTAAGCAGAGGAGGATTTTTATTGAGAAAGTGGTCAGCAAATGACAAGAGACTAATGGGAAGCATAAATTCATCACACCAGAATAATCAAGCAACATCGTTTATTTTCAAAACAGAAAACACAGCAAAAACTTTAGGTTTAAGATGGGACCCACTAACAGATGAGTTTTCTTTCCAATATAGCACCGCATCAGCAGATACGACAAAGCTTACAAAAAGAATGCTCCTGTCGGAAATATCAAGGTTATTTGATCCCATAGGTTGGCTGGCACCGCTGACGACAAAATTCAAATTACTATTTCAAAAGGTTTGGCTTGATGAAATTCAGTGGAGTGACGAAGTCTCAGCTGAAGTCAAGAACGAGTGGGCAAAATTAACTGAAGACATGGAGTGTATCAGCCGATTTAAAATACCTCGATGGTTACAAAGCAAGCGCGGCGACATTGTCCAGTTGCACGGGTTTTGTGATGCATCGCTGAAAGCATACGCATGCGTCGTATATGCCAGAATAGTGACAGGAGAAAAGGTATCAGTGGTATTAGTAGCAGCAAAAACTAGATTAGTGCCAAACAGCAAGACAGTTTCGTTGCCGAGATTGGAACTATGTGCAGCGGAGTTGTTGTCGAGATTACTAGCGAAAATCGTCACTAGCATAGTCAGCATAGATCACGAAATCAATGCTTGGAGTGACTCAAAGGTCACCCTTAGCTGGATACAAGGCAATCCAGATCGATGGAAGCCATTTGTAGCGAATAGAGTGAAGAAAATCACTAGCATAATACCACCTGATACTTGGCATTACGTGTCAACAAAAGAAAATCCAGCAGATTCAGCAAGCAGAGGACTATCGGTTACACAATTGATGGAGCATAACTTGTGGTGGCGAGGTCCAGCCTGGTTATGGACTACCGAATTCACGCTGAAGCAAGATCAGACAGTTTATACGACCGAAGAAGAGATTCGGAAACAAGCCCTCACCGTTCAGCACAGTAAACATGAAAATAGCATTATCGAAGATCTGTTAAATCGGCACAGTTCTTTCATAAAAATAAATCGAATAGTAGCGTGGTTATTACGTGCACTTGCACCGACAAGTAAACAAAGGCCGACATATCTCACGTTACAAGAGCTAAGGAAAGCAAAACTTGTTATAATTAAATATATACAGCGTAAAGAATTTGCATCGGATACCGATCATCTATTATTGCATCACCGACTCAGTTCCGATAGCAAGCTATTAAATCTCAACCCATTTATAGATCAAAGCGGCATTCTAAGAGTCGGAGGACGTCTTAAAAATGCAAACATTAGCAGCGATATGAAATATCCCATAATCATTCCATATAGCGGACGATTGACGGAGCTTCTTATCCAGCAAGCACATGAACATACCTTCCATGGAGGAGCTCGACTATCCTTGTCTTTATTGAGACAGCAATATTGGATAATTAAGGGATATAGAGCCACCAAGAAGCAACTTCGCAACTGCGTGACCTGCAAAAAACAAGAGCCCAAAAGACTACAGCAAATAATGGGAAACCTGCCTGATTTTAGATGTAATTCAGCACCTCCATTTTATCATACCGGAATAGACTACACAGGATTTATTAGAGTAAAATCAAACAAAGGCAGAGGTATTAAAACGTCAAAAGGATACATCGCCTTGTTTATCTGCATGGTGACGAAAGCGGTTCATATAGAGTTAGTCTCTGACCTTAGCAGTTTAGCATTCATAGATAGGCCTTGCCGAAGAAAAATTAAAAACATGATGGTACGGAACCCTCGGTGCGCGAATCCGACTCGCTCTTGACCGGTTTTCTTATAAATAAATCCCTAACGTAACGACATTAAGTACTTAGCCAAAATGCAATTAATCACGGTTTAAAACGATTAACATTTATTTAACTTCCGTTAAATCTTCTGAAATGTAACGCGCGAAGGTGAAAGCTTCAAGGTAGCCCGCGAAATTTACATTTTCTTACGTTTTTTTTGCAATTTGCAAGTCCGTATCGGGTGACGGGTAGTATTATAAGATAAGTCTATAATTACCTTAAACATGGTATAAAGTTGTTACAGTCTGGTTTTGATAAAATGTCCACATGTTCAGCTATACAGAATTTTGTATCAATTGTATGCTAAATAATTAATACGGGAGTTAAAGGTGATCTAGAAACAATGTCACAGATTCATTTGGTCATACAATAAAAGTCATTCAGATACATCACAAACATTATCATTAATACCTGTAAGTTCATAAATACACTAGTGGACAATAAAATTAGGCCACCCCTATTTTTTTTAATGTTTTTTTCAGTAATTACGATATGTTTAAAAATTAAGATAATTAATACGTTTTTGAACGTTCGTTTACAATCTTTATAGAGGGTATATCGATAAAATGATCATGTGGAAATGTGTCAAATGTCATTTAATCAGTTTTTTTAGGTACCCACACTTTTATTCTTTTAAGTTTAATGCCCTGTCGCTAGGACGCTATTTGAAGTTATCGTTAAATTGGTATTACTGATTTAAGTTCTGTGCCTCCCACTTCCTTTTCACTGATAAATATGGATCTACGCGAAGCAGAAGTTGTTCGAATCGTAACGTTGTTAACAAACTGGAATGAGCCAACGAAATTTCGCTCGGCCCCTCTGACTCGAGCAATACGCATCATCAATTATATTCAGGTCGAAATTGATATATTTACATGTCACTTCGCAAAAGTACTATTGTTCACGTTATGTTACAAACAATGATCTTTGTTTTTTAATTATGTGTGCGTGACTTGGCTATCGCATTAGGTTTAGACCTGTAATGATAGTTTTAAGGCATTTAAATAAATACATTTTAAGACCCACTCTTTCGGAGGCTCTACTGAGGTCATCGAGCATTGTACTGAGGTCCTCCATAGTCTCAGTCATGACTACGATGTCGTCGGCAAACCGAAGGTGAGTTATGTACTCGCCATTGATGTTGATGCCAGCCCCTTTCCAGTCCAGAACCTTGAAGACATCCTCCAGTGCAGCGGTGAACAATTTCGGAGAGATAACGTCTCCCTGTCTCACACCTCGCTGCAGAAGGATAGGTTTCGAGGCCTGATCCTGGAGTCTGACTGACATAGTGGCGTTTTCGTACAGACACTTCAGCACTTCGATGTACCGATAGTCGATCTGGCACCGTTGAAGAGACTGCAGCACAGCCCATGTCTCGATCGAATCAAAGGCTTTCTCGTAGTCCACAAACGCTAAGCAGAGAGGCAGGTTATACTCTTCGGTCTTCTGTATAACCTGTCGCAGCGTATGGATGTGGTCTACGGTGCTAAAGCCTTTACGGAATCCGGCTTGTTCGGGAGGCTGGAAGTCGTCAAACCTGCGCGCGAGACGGTTCGTGATGACTCTCGAAAACAGCTTGTAGACATGGCTCAGGAGTGAGATGGGCCTATAATTCTTAAGGAGGGCATTATCGCCCTTCTTAAAGAAAAGTATCACCACACCTCTGTTCCATGCCTGTGGTGTTTTGCCCTCGAGTATGACGGAACCAAACAGCTTCTGAAGGGCCTTCAGAACGGGTTTTCCGCCCGCCTTCAGCAACTCGGCCGTAATTCCGTCATCACCCGGTGCCTTGTTGTTTTTGAGCTGCTTCAGAGCCATCCTAATCTCGTACAGGCTGACGTCCGGGATATCTTCGGTATAGTGCCGGGTCAATCTAGCTCTTGGGTCGTTTGCCAGATTCATTGCGGGGTTATTTGTTGACGTCTATAACTGTCCATAGAACCTCGGATACGATCCTGCCATCATCGGTCTTCAGTCTCGTAAGCTGGCTCTGCCCAATAGACAGATCTCTAGCAAAGACCTTGGAGCCTTTATTTCGGTCGGTCGCGTCCTTAATACGATATGTATTAAAGCGGCGAAGATCGCTTTTCAAGGTCTTAGAGATCCGTCTATTGAGTTGCCGGTAATTTAGCGCATCATCCGTAGACTGCAGGATCATATCGCGCCTCTCCTTCATGAGCCGCAAAGTGGGATCAGAGAGCTTCTTATTTGAATTCGTACGGCGGGTCTTGAAGATCTTAGACCCGACCGTATGGACAGCTTCCACGAACCCATCGTTATAATCGTCCACGGAGCTCCCTAGGCATTCGAAACGATTCTGGAGTTCGAGCTGAAAGCTCTCGGGGTTTTGAATCTGGATCGGTGCTGGACGGAGCGTAGACTTCATCAGTCGAGATCTTTCCAGCTTGATATTTAAGTTCAATGTGCCTCTTACCATACGGTGATCACTTCCGGTTTTCACCGCGTTGATTACAGAGACAACATTAAATACTTGCTTCTTCGTCGACATAATGAAGTCAATCTCATTTTTAGTTGCACCATCCGGGCTCTGCCAGGTCCACTTTCTATGCTCACGTTTTCTGAAGAAGGAATTCATCATAAGGAGGCCTTCCTTCTCCATAAAACTGGCCAGTAGGTGGCCCCGGTGGTTCCGGCATCCAACTCCAAATTGCTCCACTCGCAGCTCATCATCGTTACGTTTACCCAGTTTCGCGTTAAAGTCCCTCATGACAACGGTAAAGTGAGTTTTAGAGCCATGCATGGCTCTGGAAATATCCTCAAACATGGTCTCTACCTCGTCGTCGGGGTGTGACGAGGTCGGGGCGTAAACCTGTACGACCTCCAGCGAATACCTTTCGGATATTCTGAGTATAAGGTACGCCACCCTGGTCGACGTGGTCCTGGTTGTCTGTGCGGTGTCGGACATAAAGAATTGCACCATCCCATACTTCCCGTGGGTGTCGTAAAAGGCGACTAAGGGTCGACTAAGGGTCGTACCGGAGAATGGGCAGCAGCGTTCTCTATGCATTCCACCACCATACTATACTGCGATCGCCAACCCGCCTGCCAAGCGTGGCGATTATGGCAAACCCCCCCAAGAATGACAAGCACAAGAAACACTAGGCCCCTAGTACCCGGCGGCCCGCCTACCCTTGGTTACGGTAGCGGCCAAGGCCACGGTGAGGCAAGGGGTGCTAAGAATCCCCGGAAGAGATCCGGCTACCACAATCACCGAAAACTGGACCTGGCAACATACAACACGCGTACACTCCGGACCGACGAGAAGATCACCGAACTCGAGGAAGAATTGAGCAAGATACGATGGAGTATAGTGGGGTTATCTGGAGTCCGAAGAGAGGGGGAGGACTCGATAATCCTCAAATCCGGAAACTTGCTCTATTTCCGGGAGGGCAACCAGCAGTCCCAAGGTGGTGTCGGGTTTATCGTCCATAAGTCCCTTGTGAGCAACGTGGTGAAGATCGAGGGTAAAACCGATACGGGTCTATAATTATTAGTGTCCTTGCTGTCCCCAGATTTGAAAAGTGGAATAACTTTACTGAACTTCATTAAATCCGGGAAAACCCCTTGATCTACACACAAATTAAATATTAAAGCTAAATAGGGTGCAATTGTCTCAATAATGGATTGACAAACTTTAGTAGACATGCCCCACAGATCTTCGGTAATTTTGATCTTAAGTTGCTTAAATGCCTTTATAATGACTATAGGGTTTATATGTTGGGGTGCACGTTGAAGAGCCTCCTCGTGGCGCACCCTGGGCAACGTCGGTTCCAATTGCCCACCAGGTTTGGGTGGACAATTGGGGCGGGCGGCAAATCTTCGACAGGAGGGGAAGGTCATGGTTCCAATCATCGATCATCCTTGATGGTCGGTGAAGGGAACCGGGCTATAGACGGTCATGCGTCTACTCCCCCTCAGCTTACAGAGGAAGGTGAGTGGGCGTATACCATCACAGGGCGGTTCGTGCCGCGGTACCCACGAGAGTGTGGGCGGTGGAGGGTGTCCTATGCCCGCGCTGCGTCTGTCCGGCATCCGGCGGCAGCGTGGGGACGCCGGGGAGCCGGTTGGTTTTGCCCAGCCGTCAGGCTCAGGGAGCCCCTGTCGTGCCAAGGAGGTGGCCGCTGCGAAGAAGAGCAAGCGGCCAAGGTCAGAGGACAGCCAGGGGTCGTCCTCCGACGGGATGCTGGCCTCGGCTCGGAAGATCCCCACCAGTAGGCGGGGTGGGGTCCGAGAGCGAGGCAAGGGCAGGGGACTCACTGCCCGTGAGGCGGCGGAGAGAGCGGAGGAGTCCGCAAAGGAGGAGGGGAAAGGCAAAGGCAATCTTCGTCACCTGAAATATCTGGTAGGCTACTAGTGGTGCCCTCTAATGTTTATGAAATAACGTCACTGTCATCATGTAGAGGGGTTGGATCCGAATGTGTTCGCACTCGGCTTCGGCGGAAAGTTATATTCTCATATAAGCATGTCGTAGTGTGCGTTTACAGACCCCCTAATTATCAGAACTTTTCTGTATTTGAGTCAATAATGGAAGATGTCTTCGCGAAACTTGCATCCAATTACAAAGCCGCAATTATTTTTGGTGATTTTAATATTAATATTTTGGAAAATAATTCAAATAGCAGTAGATTATTAAGCCTTTTTAAATCATTCAATTTATCTTTTATAAAAGCTTTTAAGCAAATTAAGATCAAATTACCGAAGATCTTTGGGGAATGTCCATTAAAGTGTGTGCCTCCATAATTGAGACTATTACACCTTATTTAGCTTTATTATTTAATTCGTGTGTGATCAACACACGAATTAAACGAGTCTTCCCCGATTTAATGAAATACAGTAAGGTAATACCACTTTACAAATCTGGGAACAGTAAAGACACCAATAATTAAAGACCCGTATCCGTGTTGCCGGTTTTCAGTAAGGTGTTTGAAAAGATAATGCTTAATCAAATGCTCAATCATTTTAACACGAATAAAATCCTTCACGATCAACAGTATGGTTTCACCAAAGGACGTTGTACGACCGACGCCGGTGTGACCTTATTAAAACACATTTTTAACGCGTGGGAAGAGGCCCAAGACGTCATAGGAATCTTTTGTGACCTCTCTAAGGCATTTGATTGCGTCGATCACGAAACCTTGCTTTTGAAACTTGAGCATTACGGACTTAGAGAAAACTTGTGCTCAGTTTAGTTACTTCTTATTAAAATGATAGACAACAGCAAGTTCAAATAAATGGTGTCAATTCACATGATTTAACAGTAAAAATGGGTGTGCCACAAGGCTCGATATTGGGACCTTTCCTCTTTTTAATGTATGTTAATGATCTACTGAATTTATTAAAAAATCAACCACAAATGGTGTTATTTGCTGATGACACTTCCTTAATTTTTAAAGTAAATAGACGTGCTACAAATTTTGACGACGTAAATAACGCCCTACTGCAGATCCAAAGTTGGTTCACTGCTAATAATTTAGTATTAAATGGAAAAAAAACTAAGTGCATAAGATTTTCTTTACCAAATGTAAAGAGAGTGATTGTGAGATAGTGTTGAATCAAGAGAAACTAGAATACGTCGATAAAACGGTTTTCCTGGGATCACACTCGACTCAAGGCTACAATGGGGTCCTCATTTAACATCTCTTGCAGGACGGCTAAGTTCAGCAGCTTATGCTGTCAGAAAAATCCGTCAATTTAGTGATGTAGACACCGCGAGACTAGTCTATTTTAGTTACTTTCATAGGATCATGTCTGTATGATCCCATGCTAGACCCTACATTACTTTTAGATGAGGGATGAATGGAATAAAAGAAGGTAAGTACTGAAACACTACTGTATAGTCCCAAAGGTACTTATAGGTAAAATGAGCTTAATGGACTGATGGTGTGGAAATGAAGTGAGTGACGCGGCCCTTGTTGGTTGTAACTAGAACGCCTGGCTGACTTGATAGCCCAACGCGAACTGAACTTATTATAATGAGTTGAAATGAATGTGTGGCGTGAACTGCTGAATTGCAGAATGTGCGGTTGCACCGTACATGCTCCCGAGCGGGAAGATTAACATGAAACATGAGTAACAAGGTTATTCCAATTGGTCCTTATTCTATGTTTAGAGTCTCTACTTGAACTCCGTTTTACGAGACTTAGGCACTGTACACTTGTCTAACTTATGCACTTTTGGAATTTCACTGTAATCTGATACACACGAAATCTCACACTGATTACGCGCACTAACACTATATTGAACCGTCGACGATGAGATGCTGCTCGTGCCGGTGACGCGTGTTGCTCGGTCTGTAGACTCACCAATGCAACCCTTGCCACCGCAAGAGATGCGGTTCGCCTGTTGCGCAGCCGTCGTACCGTAAAGACTGCTCCAACCACCAACAGAACTCCGATCACTACATAAAATGCTGTGTAGTGATGGATATCGTGATATGAAACTTGATGTGGCAATTTTTCACTTGCTTTGAGAATTTCTTCAAGCTCCTCGTTGCTCGAGAGGAGTGTATAGTTTTGTATCAGTGGAGTTGGGATGCCTACGTATATGACATGACTGATTGGTTCTATCTCAGGCAGTTTGAAAGATGGTTTTATGTTTAAAGTGCTTAAACCTTCATTGCGTGAATAAACCGTAAAACTTTCGGTTTTATTTAGACAGTCGTGTTCGACTCCCAATATGCCTGCTTTTATTAACTGCCCCGGCGATACATTATCGTCGCATAGAACTCTTATTTGACACTGACTACAGCAGAAAAATGCATAATTGTTTATTTTGCTAAGATCTGTCCATTGATTCGAACAAGTCGTGATACTGATCTTGCATTTGCTGGAATCAGGTTCTACTTCACATAATTTTTCATCATTCTTGAGATGATAAATCGGCTTCTCTGTATGACATAGATAAGTATCGACATTGTCACGTAGACATGTCTGGACGTCGTGTATAGACATCGGTAAATACGAGTCCTTCTTCAAATTGATTGCAACATGTTCAGCAATCGGAGTTAAAGTAGCCATGCTTGAGTTACCTACAAGTTGAGGTATTGGAATCATTTTCATGATTGAAAATATATCTCTAGACACCAGAGGCAATTTCAATTCGAAGATTGAATATTCTTCAGTCATTCTTGCTTTGACTGTCAATAAATGATAAATGTTTCTAAAGTTAATTTGTAAGTTATTGATCGGCAACGTAAGATCCTTTGAAAGATGACTCGATATTTTATTCAGAGTGTCCTTCAGTTGGTCCGGTGACAATAAATGAAAATTGAGTCTCCCGTGATAAACATCTGTTATGGTATCTAATAAACTTGTTTGGATTGTTTTTAGTTGTCTTAAAACATTTCTCGTAGCAATTGCTCCTGTAGTGAAATCGTTCATGACTTGATTTCTCTCTGATTCTATCAATAAAACTTTCTCCATCTTATCTAGCTTTATTGATAGTAAATTAAGCATCTTGTCTTGCTTATTAATTGCTTGCCAGTTCCTTTTTAAAACGTTGTATTCTGCCTCAATAACCGTTGTTTGTTGTTTCAAGAGCGAAAGCAAATGATTTTCATTGTCTTGTATTGATTTAATATCTTGTTTATATTGCTTGGCGAATCTCTCATCAAGTACGCCGAATAAGCCGTTTGCGAGATACCCTATACCGTTGATAAGGCCTCGCTTGCGGCGGCGCGTGCTGGAATGCTGACTCAGCAACAGGTGGTTATAGTACTCGAGTTCTGAGAATTCTTGCTGCAATTCAAACTCAAAGCATTTATTTCAATTAAACCTTTAACAGGCACTTTTGAATTGTCAAGAAGTCGGTCAGTCATAAAATATGAAGCTAGTTGCCCATTCCAAAGCGTAGGTACATATGGAGAAGAACGGGCAAGAAACTCCATGGACACTCTTTTTAAATTATATTTTACAAAAACATTTGTTACATCATTTCTTTTGAATTTATGATTATATAATGTGAGAACGATGTAAAAAAAATTAAAAAGATGTCCGCGTTAAGAGCGTCCAGAATACAACAAATAGTAACAAAACAACAATCCAAAATTAAAACAATTAAAATAAGCCCAGGCGGCTAAGTGATGACCAGTCCCAACTGACGGCGCCCGTTCACGAACATGACGTATATATCAGCACCATTCAGCTCAACCACTTTGAAGGGAGCTAAATGATCCAACATACACGCCACCGCCAGCGAGACATTTGAGTGAGCATGACACACTATCAGCCGCCAGGGAATATTCAAGTCAATGAAAGATATATTATTACCCAGTAAATGGTAGCTATAGATTACATAGAACTCACATCTGTGCTATGCAATTATACAATACAAAGGAAATTGAGTTTATACAATGCAAGGATAGTCTTACAATCTTCAGCAGCTCCAACAGTATTTTCAAGTGTTAGTCAATTAGTTGTGGAGCAGGACTAGCATTGAGCCAGGCATTTTTGTCAGTGATGTAATCCCCTAACTTATAATATGCCTGACTGCATAGTGTGCGTTTTATACAAGATAATAATACAACAATATATAAAGATACAATTGAACTTGTATGATGTCACAATGTGATGTATCTTTAAACTTGTTGCATAAATGATCCAAGTAGCTAAGGTATTTACTGCATGCTTCCGTACCCCAATCCGTATGCCAAAATGAATTCATGTCATAGTATGTGACTATCTTCCATTCATCTCTGATTAATTGCATGTTTGCAATTTTGTCAAATTATAGACCTTGATTGTCTTTTAATTGTGTAACATTGTATGAACAGTGAGCTGTGGTCAAGATGCTCATGAAAGACAAAAGTAACATTACAAGCGATGAGAAGCTGTAGTTTACTTTTTTGTTTTGATATGGCTTGCCATCTTTAACTTCCTTGGGACGCGACTCTTGTTTGTCGATTCTATCATTCACAGGGAGAATAGACAGTTTGAGAATAGGCCTCTCGATAAGCCCATTCTTTGTTTTCAATATGACCACCCGGATGTGGCCATCGGCACCGGGATGCAGCTGAACGACGCGGCCAACTGCTTACTTCCCAGGTGGTAAGTTTGCATCGTTAATTGTAACAATGTTATTTAGTTGAATGTCTGGTTGAGAACGCCTCCACTTGCTTCTTGCTGACAGCTGAGTGAGATATTCTGTATGCCAACGTTTCCAAATGTCTTGTACTATTTTTTGAGTTAAATGCCATCTCGTTCGCATATCTGTTTCTGTTTCTAATATAGTCATGTCTTGATTTAGATTGATAAAACTTGACGGAGAGAGGAAATCCAAGTCGTTGGGATCTTCAGTCAGAGGACACAGTGGCCTCGAGTTAAGTACTGCTTCTAATTGGGCCAGAATTGTACTGAACTCTTCAAAGGTGAGCTTCTGTTCTCCAACGACTCTTCTCAAATGATATTTTAAACTTTTAACCGAAGCCTCCCATAGCCCTCCTGCTGTAGGCCATGAGGGCGCATGAAAATGCCATTCGATCTCCATGCTAGTAATTTCCTTGATGAAATCTTGATCGAATGTTTCTTGTATCTGTTCAAATTCTTCTTGTAAAATTCTATTGGCGCCGACAAAGTTTGTACCGTTATCACTGTATACACATGTTTCGGCAAGCCCTTTCTTGCAGCCATTCTTCGCAATGCAGCTATGAATGCTGATGATGTGAGGTCTGAGACCAGCTCTATATGGACAAGCTTGGCCACCATACAGACAAATACCACCACGTAGCCCTTTGTGGTCTTGATACCACGGCCCTTGTTAGCATTTATGAGCACGTGCCCGGTAAAATCGACGCCTGTATGTTCAAAAGGCTTTGCAACGTTACATCTCTGCGTGGGTAAATCACCCATCAACTGTGTCATCTTACTTGGATTATGTTTACGACAGGTAACGCAGGTACGTACACGCTTTTTGACTGCTCGATTCCCGCCTATGATCCAATAATTCTTGCGAATGAATGCTGATATTACCCGTGCTCCGCCATGGAATGTAAGTTCATGTGCTTGATCTATAATTAAGTTTGTTAAGTGTCCTTCATGAGGTATGATAATCGGATGCATCATATCCTGATTAATGTTGGCCTTGCTTAGTCTTTCTCTGACTCTGAGAAGTCCCTCGTTGTCAAGGAATGGATGTAATTGCAATAACTTGTTTTTTGCTTATAGCGGCTTATTTTCTTGTAAGTTATGTACTTCCTGGGCAAATTCTCTCTGCTGTACATATAAAATTATTTTATGCTTAGCATTTACTAATTCTTGTAATGTAAAATAAGTTTGCATGCGGTTTTTCTTGTATCTCGCTTGCTTGATAAATCTTAATATCCATGCTAAAACTCTTGTTAGTTTAGCGAGTGAGCTATATCTTGTTAATAATTCACCCAAAATGTTATCGCTCTCTTGCTGCGATATGTGATAAATATGCTTGGCTTTTCTTGCTTCTTCGTCTGTGGTAAACACTGCTTGCTCAGTTTCTTGGTCAGGGTCGTAGTTCTGCAGCCACGGCGGTCCTTCCCACCACAGCGAATGGTTTTTCAATTGATCGACACCCAATCCGCGGCTTGCACGGTCCGCTGGATTTTCAGCTGACTTGACGTAATGCCAGCTGGTTTTAGGTATGATCTGAATCTGTTGAAATTGCGCCATTGCTTTATTTTTAGACAATCCCAACTTTTTCTCAAAGTTTTCTTGAAAAGGCAATCTTACTTCATACATGCCATTTTCATGTCTTGTTGTGGTTTTCTTGTAATACTCCATGCATTGTAGATCTTCTGCGGTAAAATTTGATGATTCTGTGATATCTTCGATCTCCCAATATTTTTGTACTTGGTCCACTTGATTCAGGACTATGTTACAGTGAAAAGTCTTGAAATTGCCGCAAAAGATCCACCCCAGTCGTGTTTGTTGTGCGACCGGTAATGATAGATCAGCCCTTATAATGCCTTCTAAAATGATGTGGGAATACACATCGGCTCCCAATAAGATGTCGATGGGACGGCTTACATTGTATTCTGGATCGGCTAGTTGTATGCCGACCAGGTGCGCCCATGTTGGCTTAGTGAATGTACATCTTGGTAATTGTTTAATCAGCGTGTCCATGATTACCACATCTGTTTTAAATGTAAAATCATTAAAATGCGAACAACATGTTATGTTCGTAACGCCCTTGCTACTGCTTTCCTTCTCACCTATCCCGCAGATGACGGCTCTGCAACACTTTCTTGATAAAGCTAGCTGTTGTGCCGCTCTGGCTGAGATAAGGGAGACTTGAGAGCCTTGATCTATCAGCGCACGCATTTTGTGGTATGATCCGTCACTTGCTTGAACTTTGATCATTGCAGTGGCTAATAATGTTTCGATCACGTTGTTGCCTTGTTGCGAAATGTGATTTTCTTGTGATTCTTGATTTTGCGTTCCAGTTGCAAGAACTGCTGATTTGTCATTCTCCGTAATTGGGTTACATGAAGGCTTATTGTTAAAAGCTTCATGTAAAAGTGTATTATGTTTGCCGCAACATTCACGGCAGCGTCTTTCTGACGTACATTCTTTATCTTCATGCGAATAGAGAAAATTTTTGCACAAATGCAATCGTGTTACAGTTTGTCGCTTTGCACTTGGTGTCATGTTTAAAAACTTACTGCAATAGTATATTCCGTGTGAATCTTTACACAACGGACATGTTAATTCGATATTATTTACCGAAGTTTTACTTGCTGAATATTTATTCTTGAAATTTGACGATGACGATTTATTTTGATTGCTTGTTGATGGTTTGGAATTTTCGTTTTTCTTGCGCGATGATTCCAATGCAGTGAATCTGCTTTCTAAGAAGCTTAGAAACTCCATCAATTTTGACAGTTCTCTGGGTTTCTTCAGAGATTCCAAATAATGATCATGCGTGTCGGCGTCTAATTTTAGCAATAAAATACACACGATGAATGGATCCCAGCTGTCTATATTAACGCCTAGGTTCCTTATTGAGTTTAAACTCTCTAGTGTAGTATCGTGAATTTTCTGGATCTGAGGGACGCTTGCTTGTTGAACTACTGGAAGATTTAGTAGGAGATCTATGTGAGATGTAAAAGTCAACCATGCGTTGTTGTACCTGTTGTTCAATATCTCCCAGCAAACAGTGTAGTTGTCAGAACTGATTTGCAAATGCTGTATTAAACGTTCAGATTCGCCCCGCACCTTACTTTTAAGAAACTGCATCTTGTGGGCGTTTGATAAGGAGACGTTACTGTGGATAGCTTCAACAAACAAATCCTTAAAAGACACCCAATTTTGATATTTGCCATTGAAGAACGGGATGTCAATTTTTGGTGTCCAATTCTCCTTGTGAACTACGGACCCTAGCTTTCTGTTAAGTAATTGCATTTTTTAATTCATTGTAGATCGTTTCTTGCTTCGTATAGGACTCCTCATATTCTTGATTCGTACCCTCCTATTCGCTGTCTAATTCCCAATGTAAGGAATCTATGATAGACCATCGAGACTGTAGAGTACGTAAGGCATCTTTCAACTCCCACTTTTCGGACATAAAATCCAAATTTATCCCTGCTACAGTGCGCTGCAGCGCCCTGAAGTTGCTTGCTTGTTTTTTCAACAGTTCATCAAGCTTGCTAGATGAACCTCTAGAGCATACCTCGACGGGCGGCGATTGACGTCCCACCGGATCTTCTTGCTCAGTCCGTGCAGGACCTTGTACCTCCTGAGTAGAACCTCCTTGTTGAGCTTCCTTCATCTTTATCAACAAAACTTGATATTGTTGATTGATGAGTGCCTTGGTCGAGATAGTTATAGTTATAGTTCTTCTGTTCGTTGGTATGCACGGCCACTAAAATACGGATGAGACTTGCTTTCTTCCGTAAGAAGTCGGTCGTGATTGTACTGGTAATCGGACCAATACTGATTTAAGTTTTCTAAACGTCGCTTGAAATAGTCAGCAGTCTTACGATCCGCTGAGTCCTTTTTGATATTTGTACCCAACTTTAGGATGGCTGTGTAAACGTGACAAAATTCAAGTCTTGTATAAAACGCACACTATGCAGTAAGGCATATTATAAGTTAGGGGATTACATCGCCGATAAAAATGCCTGGCTCAATGCTGGTCCTGCTCCACAACCACAACTAATTGATTAACACTTGAAAATACTGTTGGAGCTGCTGAAGATTGTAAGATTATCTTTACATTGTATAAACTCAATTTCCTTTGCATTGTATAATTGCATAGCACAGCGGTGAGTTCTATGTAAGTATGTAGGTACTATACCTTGTTTACAATTTACCGGGTAATATGTCTTTCATTGACTTGAATGTGCCATGGCGGCTGATAGTATGTCATGCTCACACAAATGTCTCGCTGACGGTGGCGTGTGTATTGGATCATTTAGCTCCCTTCAAAATAGTTGAGCTGAATGGTGCTGATCTATGCGTCATGTTCGTGAACGGGCGCCGTCAGTTGGGGCTGGTAATCACTCAGCTGCCTCCGCTTATTTTTAATTATTTTATTTTTGGATTGTTGTTTTCTTACTATTTGCTGTACTCTGGACGCTCTTAACGCGTACGTATTTTTTCACATCGGTCTCACATATAATTGTAAATTCAACATTAATGATGTAACTAATAATTTTGTAAAAATATAATTTAAAAGAGTGTCCATGGAGTTTCACGCCCGTTCTTCTCCATAGGTACCTACGCTTTGGAATGGGCAACTACTCGTAGCTTCATATTTTCTGACTGACCGACTTCTTGACAATTCAAAAGTGCCTGTAAATGGTTTAATTGAAATAAATGGTTTGAGTTTGAGCTTGAATGAAAATATGATTATAAAATTCTAATGATTCGATATAAATTCCTTTGAAGATTAAATATAAATTCTATTATTAGTCATGCATAACAGACACAAAACAATCAACAACAACACATATAGTCAAGCGGACATAAAACATTTTAAAAAAATTAGTCGATAAAAATTCAGCAACAGAGTATTAACAGTTTTGTTTTAGAAGAACAATTTATTTTTAAAGACATTAAAATTGCTACATTCTTTTATGTCATTGGGAATCTTATTGTAGATCTTTACGGCCATAGCAACATAGCAACATTTCATATTATGTATTATGGTACTCGACCTGACATTATTCTGCTTATATGTTTAGACAGCTTGACTGGATTTGTCTGCGGCTTTCTGCTATTATAATGAGAATTACCAACTACACAACGACAAAAAATAGTGTTTGTAAGCGTTAGCCAACTGGGAAAGAATCACAATGTAAACAATTCAAACGGGTGAAAACTCTTCAAGTTCATACATTGGTATAAACAACCAGTGTATGCAATCAATGGAGAAAAAAAAACTTTTCAGAGAAAAATAAATAAATAAAAAACGTTTAAAAAAAACACTCAAAATAATAATAATAACGTTTATTTCCAGAAAATGTTCACAAAGGTTACAAATAAAGTAATATCAATATATGGTACCTACAACATAAAGTGCATTGAGTATTATCTCCTGGCACCTAAACTAGGTTATGACTAGCCTGTGACTTGGGGACCAGTGATTCCTTATGGGTAGACAGATGAAAAAAATGTTTTAGTAAAACTGTTTTCATCAGTAACTTGAATTAGAATGACATAATATTTTCTTATGATATGATGAATAGATATCGTATCGGTTAATCAATTTTGTTTGAGAAGACAAGTTCCCTTTTTCTGTTGGAGTTTTGTGGTAGTACCTTCAAAGGTCACTAAGTTACAGGTGCCATGAAACATAATGTGAAACCAAAACAATAATGCACTTATAACAATAAAGATTTTTTACCTACTCAAACATAAGTTTATCATCACACTAATATTATAAAGGCGAAAGTTTGTGAGTGTGTGTGTGTGTGTGTTTATATGTTTGTGACTTCTTCACGCTCAAACGGCTGGACCAATTTTGATAAAATTTTGTATGAAGGTAGCTGACACCCTGGATTAACATATAGGCTATTTTATCCCAATATTCTCACGGGATCGAAACTTATGCGGGTGAAACCGCGTGGCGCAGCTAGTAAATACATAAATGTTGCTGTGAGAGTATCTAGCTTTTAAGATTTTCATTATCTTAATAGTAACTAATTATTATAATTTGTGATCTAGTTAGACTAATATTTGCAAGCGCTACTGCTGAGTGAAGGGTCCTGGGTTCCATGCCCGGGTGGCACCAGGTGATGTGGGGTGTTTCCATCAGGAATTTCTTGATGGTGGCGTCGGCGTAGTCTGACTTTGCGCAAAATTCATGGCTGTAGACTCTCAGATAATTATCAAGTTTTGGGAACACAAACTTAATGTCATACTTTCATGATAAGGTTCAAATCCCAAGGCAACTGTTGGGACCATAATATAGAAATACAAGCGGTGAATCTAAAGGCAGGTTCTTGAATATGGAAAGAAACGAAGTAACACATAATATTAGGTAAGAAGACTCGCGTACACTCTTCGCGGTGTCATTGGCCTCGTGTGAATTTGAAGTTGTGTTAAAAAAATAAAATAATTATTGTTTACCAAACAAGTTAAGTTGTGTCAGAACAGTGTAATTTAAATTCAACGACTTAAGTACCTACCACCTATAAAAACAGCGACGGAAACAAATTCAAATTCGTGAACACAGAATACATACAAAAGGTGTTATAAATACATAAGATCCGAGCTGTGCTCCGCCAAAAGGCATACAAAATATCAAAGGTTCCATGATGCTCGGAGATAAAAAAAACATATACCTAATAATAAAAAATAATACAACAATACTCAAAATTAACAAAATTATTTAGTACTAGCTTCCGCCCGCGACTCCGTCCGCGCGGATTTCGGTCTTCGCGTGGATGGTTTATTTCTCCATTTTGAGTAGGTAACTCTGACAATTACATCTTATAAATTAATATCTATTGGACCCAAATACGGCTAAGCCTATAATAATTAAGGAGATCCCTCTATTGAGCTACTGCTGTTGAGCTCGCGTTCTGTAGTAAGTATTTTTTTCATAGTTGTCCGACCTTGATAAGTAGCATGTAGCAGTAAATTACTGACCTTGACGAAAAGTTTGCAATAATAAAAAAGTGACCGTGACAATGCGACAGAAAGTTAATTGAGAGCTTCAGCATACACAACATTGTTAGTGAGCTCGTCCGGAATATGAACATGAAGATTTCTTGGACTGCTCACACGGGAAAGAGCTACGTAAAGTTGCCCGTGTGAAAAACAACTCGCGGTAAGATCTACGCCAGCAACTCCTAGGGTCTGACCTTGAGCCTTATTTATGTTATTGTCATGGCGTAACACAAATCAACAGGAAACTGTATTCTCTTAAATTAAAATGGAAAATTGTTGGGAATTAATGGTATTCGAGGGATTAAAACACTTTCCCCGGCACCACAACCGGTTAAAATAAGCAAATAACTGATCGGAACAGTTTTTTTTTTTTTTTTTGAAAAGGGCATGGGCAGGGTTGTCGACTGCTTAACCGGGCGATCCTGTGGATGCCTCAATAAATTAAGGCCTCCAGCCAGGGCTTAAAAACTAATAAAAAACTAAGCGACTACACGCTAAGGGCACCCCCTGTGGGGTACGGACCTCGGCTTAGGGCGTCGCTGGGAGAGGGCAGCAAGAGGGACAGGGTGGATCAGGTTATTTAGTTACGCTTGATGAGACCGGCTTTTCCTATCAGACTGCTCTGAGAAGAAAAGCCGAAACAAACTCAGAGGTCACAGTCGGGAATTTAAATCTACAGGCTCAGCTGCGGCGCGGGCTGGCACTACATCGAGCAAGGTTCATCGCGCGGCGCGGAACGCGGCTCCTTATATAGGAGTCGGGGAGGCGTGGCCCGCGTGTGCCGCAAACGGTTCAAGCCAAATCCGACTTTCGGAGCTACAGGTTACGGCGCTGAATCCACTGCGGGTAATGCAACGTGTGTTCGCGGTTCTACAGAACAACGTCTATGAATAAAACTGAAAAAAAAAATTTTTTTTTCTACGTATTTTTCCAGGATAAAAAGTATTCCATTTTATGCCCAGGATAATAAGGTATAATTATACCAAGTTTCATCGAAATCGAACCGTTAGTTTTCACGTGATGCCTGCATATACAGACAGACAGACAGACAGACAAAAATTTTTTTAATCACATATTTGGGTTTGGTATCGATCCAGCAACACCCCCCGCTATTTATTTTTCAATATCTTCAATGTACAGAATTGACCCTTTTACAGATTTATTATATGTATAGATTCTTTGTCTCTCATTTTATTATTAATCTTTTTCTTAATAAAGATTGAGATCTAATTTCAAAATGTGTTTGTGGTAAAAAAAAGGAAATAAACAGGGTACAAGGGCAAATGGAAAGTTAACGATAACGAAGTTTCAGATACAGTTTAGTATAAATTTAGTATTTATGCTGACACTGTATTGTGTAAACTTAAAAACCTAAATGTGAGGACTTGGTAGGCCTTTGTAGACTTTGGATCGGTAGATCACTTTATTTTATAAAGTACCTGGCATTTGTAGATAGGCCTACGCTGTCCTCATATCTATTGTAATTTGAAAACATTGTAAAAGCCAATTATTTTCAAAAGAGTAACCGTGGAGTTTCTTGCCGGTTCTTCTCCACAGGGAACGACCATTTGGAACCGTGCACCTAGCTTATGACGTTTCTTAAGTTAACATCTAAGACTTAAAAAACTTAAAAAAAGGAAGAGAGATGTGGTGTACTATTAAATGTAGCACACAACTCACTGGCAACACTGCTCGAGTCAGTCACGGTTTACCCCCCGTGGCGACTGGACGTGCCCATAGGGTTGGTGTGTACTTACTGATAATCTGGTAGTTTTACTTTAAACCCTAAGCCCCTAATAAGATATTATAGTGAACACCACAACTTTCAATCATTATGGAGTTTGTTTCATCGTGATAGATCATTTAGTTTAAAAGTTGCACCGTTTTGTTTACACTGGGGTCACAGTAGCGAACAAGTTTAAATTAAGCATAGATTCCCTCATTTCGATATGTGCACATTATAAAGACACACACTATATTAAAACTTGGATTCTGTACTGTGGTTAGCGGTATAAAGCAGTGTTATCAACCCATAACAAAATTTGCCCCCAAGATTTTTTATAAATACCCCTAAAAACCCTAAGTATAGGTTCTCATAAGGTAAATTTCATTTATGCAGTGCCCAATTCCCTAAGTCGTTCGTAATTCACAAAATAAAACGCATAGGTACATAGTTTGTAAAAAAAAAGACTAGGTGCCTAAATACCTATTACTAAACTACTAACTAAATTGTACTATTGTTGATCAGTTCCAGAACGGCAACATCATCATCGCCAGCGGTGCTACTGTTCGACGTCAATGTATTTTTGAAATCATATTTGCCGTAGATTCAAACTTAACGCAAGACCCATGTTCAGTGATCAGGGAAAATCTTATCATCGTAATGTTCTGAAGCAAATTCAGTGATAAACGATGCCTAAGTCTTTTTAATAATTGCAAAAATAGAAAAGGCAGGCTCCACAGAGGCGTTGGATACGGGCAGCGTCAATAACGCCACAGCAAACTTTTAGTAAGCCCCTATAATAAACCCCAAAAAAAAATCTGTCCTTAAAAATACCCCTTTTAACACTTCTTCCCCCTAAATTTAGGGGGAAAACCCCAAAGTTGGCACCATTGGTATAAAGTTGAGTTACATACGAGTACATGGTTATGAGTAATAACAATAGCTAACGAGCAATTTTTAAATACTTAACAACTTCTGTAGACAGATTATTGATACGTGCGGCATAATTATAATCAAGGGCATTGTCGTTTACGTACTTATAAGAATAACAAAGGCGAGAAACATTACAAGACAATGATTTAAGACCGATTATAACAATTAGGACACACTGAAGGCATGCGATATGAGTTTTGGATATTTTTTTAGAGTAAATCTGTGCAAGCGTTTGTTTAAGATCGATTTCTATAAAAACATAACAATAAACTAAGCTATTCATTCTGAAGCAATGATATTATAAAGGAAAGATACGCTACGTTCATACTGAGCGACGTTCTGTATTGTTGCGTTGTTATTACAAAGTACTTACTGCGATAGATAATACGGAACGTAGGACACAGAAAGAGATAGCTATCTGTACTGTGTTGCTCGCTGCTATTAGCGGACTAAATGAAACTACAACAATTGTCTGAATTTGTCTGCAACAATTTGCGCGCGCTAGTGCCATATCTGTCCTCTTTAATATGTATAATATAATTGTTCTGTAGATTACACTGCGCAATCTTGTTGACATCTTTTTGACAGCGTCCAGCAATAGTTTTAGAGCAACAGCATATCGGTACAGTAGCGTTTCTAATCCAGACATATTTAACGTTATGTTTCCTAGCCATCTCACGACAAGTACGAAATACATTCGCTTTACGTCGGTAAATGTCTCAGGTTCATTAAGTAGCATGATTCCAACCGATAAAGGCACGGCTCAAGGTTCGATTCTTGGGCCGACCGAATACTTACTGTACGTGAACGACATGTGCAACATTTTCACGGAAGGCTCCGTGTACCAATTTGCTGACGACACATGTTTGGTTGCTGCACACAAGGACATACGTGAGGCACAGAGAGTGATGCAGAGTAACTTCGATCTGTTATGTAAGTGGGCTCACGACGTTGGTCTTGTGATTAACGCAAAAAAAACAAACTTCTGCATATACACTCGCCTTACCTGATGGCGTCTTGCGTGCCTTTTGTCATTGCCCACGAGCATCTGTGTCTTCACCGACCGGTCACAGCGTGTAGTTGCCAGAGATTAAGAGTTGGTGACTCAACATATGTATCTTGGTGAGATATTAGATATTAATTTCCACTGGCGGCCGCACATTGATCATGTATGTAATAAGCTTAGGTCTATATTAGCAAAGTTATCGATTCTTAAGTATAAACTACCTTGTAGAACACTTAGAACGTTGTATTTGGCACTGGCCGACTCCGTTATTAATTACGGCCTAAGTAGCTACGGGCGTACATACAAGACTGACGTCGAGGACATTTACAAGTTACAGTTACACATTTTAAAAACGATTGTACCCACTACAATAAAACATGAATTCCAAGATAATGACACGGGTTTATTTAAGCACTGCCAAATTGTAAATGTCTTTGACAAGGTACGTTTACGTGTTATAAGTGAGAATTACCATAGTTTAAGTAATATCCGTAAATACGAAATTCTCGAGTGAGCCTATGCTCTCGTGGTGATAAGCAGTAGCGTTAATTTTGTTTATATGAAGTAATTTACAAGTTTCTGTCATTGTTTCAGACATAAATTCTGCACCCCTATCGGTCGCTATTTCTCTAGGAATTCCATGTCGTAAAATGAAATTATTTACAAATTCTTTAGCAATTTCCTCACTTCTTTTTGTTTTTAAAGGATATGCCTCGACGTATTTTGTTAATTCGCATTGAAGCGTTAATATATATATTACCTTGTATGTCCCTATCTAACGGACCTACAACGTCCATAAATATTTTCTCAAATGCTGCGTGCGCTGTTGAGGTTATAGTCATGGGTTCCTTGATATGGACCGAAGATTTTTGTTTTTGGCATTTGTCACATCTTTTTATGAAATCAGTGACATCGCGTTCGAGACCTGCCCAATAATAGTACTTTTTTATGTTATTGACCATCCGTCTGATACCTGCGTGGCCACTTGTAGGTAACAGATGGAAGTCGTTTAGAATGACTCTAATTTCATCTTTATCCTGTATTCGTATTACGTCGTCTAATATGCATAATCTTGGACCTAACCACGGGCTACTTTGCTTTATTTCTTGTGCTATTAATTTTATAAACATACTATTTTGTTTATTTTTAAGTAAATATATTTCATCAATTTTTAATTTTCCACAAAATGTTTCCAGTTCTCTCACAAAAGCGCCTGGCGTCGATTGTGATTGAGGTTCTGGTTTTATGTATATTACCATATTTTTCGGTACGTATACAAATAATTGACTTTCTTCTACTATCACGTTTTCCTTTCTTAATTTATTTATAGTTTTATTACATGTTAATGTAAGTTCAATTGACATTTTCGGCTTACTATGAGTTTCCACGACGTTTGGCTGATCAGACCATCCATCAGTAGTAACCATAGTATCTGAATTGTCTTGTCCCGTACATAACTTCTTTTTCTGTGCCCGCGTAAGTACATTTAAAACACATTCATGCATCTCTTTCAAATCCTTTGATGTTATTGTTATTCGTGACAATGCATCTGCAGCTGCATTATCCGATCCTTTCACGTATTCTACATAGAAATCATAGTCTTCTAACAAAATCCGAAACTTCATTAATCTACTGGACGGGTCTTTAATCACACTAATATTATAAAGGCGAAAGTTTGTGAGTGTGTGTGTGAGTGTGTGTGTGAGTGTGTGTGTGTGTTTATATGTTTGTTACTTCTTCACGCTCAAACGGCTGGACCAATTTTGATAAAATTTTGTATGGAGGTAGCTGACACCCTGGATTAACATATAGGCTACTTTTTATCCCGATATTCCCACTGGATCGACAATTACGCGGGTGAAACCGCGGGGCGCAGCTAGTATTAAATAAATATATTAGTGGTTTATGGTCGGTTAGGACCTTAAACTTGCGACCGTACAGTGTTAACCGCCTAAAGTGTTTTATGGCCCAGACAATGGCAAGTAATTCTTTTTCTATTGTCGGATACATTTTTTCGGCCTTGTTAAGTGTTCTGCTGGCGTATGCGACGGGTTTTCCGTTTTGATTGGCTAACACGGCTCCTATTGCATAACCCGAAGCATCTGTTTGCAAGGTGAACACGTTGTCAGATGAAAAATTGGGATATTGAAGTATTGGAGGGTTCATTAATAATTGTTTTAAAAGATCGAATGACTGTTGACAGTCATCTGTCCATTGGAATTTAGTATTTTTCTTTGAAAGATTATTTAAGGGTTGTGCTATTGCTGCAAATTTATTAATAAATTTCCTATAGTAATTAGCGAAAGCGACAAATCGCTTTACCTCGTCCGAGTTTTTTGGTACTGGGTAATTTTTAACTACATCCAATTTTTTGGGGTCCGGTTGTACACCGTCTGACGATATTACGTGACCTAAGTATAACATCTCTTTTCGGAGGAAATCACATTTTATGGGGTTTAATTTTAAGTTAGTTTTTCGCAATCGGTCAAACACATCTATTAAGTTTTTAGTAGCTGAATTTAAACATTTCCCATAAACCACTACGTCATCTAAGTACACTAAACATTTTTCATACGTTAATCCGGCCATTGCCATATTCATCATTCTTGAGAAAGAATTTGGGCTCGTTTTTAGACCCATTGGCATCCTGGTCATTTGGTACTGACCGGAACAAAAAGCTGTGTATTTTCTACTGTGTTTATCGAGATTTACGTTATAAAATCCTTGATATAAATCTAGATGTGTGAAATAGATACAACCGGAAAGAGAATCAAGGATGTCCGTTATATTTGGCAGTGGGAATTTGTCGTCTTTAATAGCGTTATTTAATTTCCTATAATCTATAACTAAACGAAATTTCTTTTGTCCCGTGGTATCAATTTTTTTTGGTACTAGAAGTACTGGGCTTGACCATTCGCTTGAACAGGGTTCTATAATA
The DNA here is from genome assembly GCA_916614155.1 of Mesoligia furuncula. Classification (NCBI taxonomy): domain Eukaryota; kingdom Metazoa; phylum Arthropoda; class Insecta; order Lepidoptera; family Noctuidae; genus Mesoligia; species Mesoligia furuncula. Next base: position 29,970,135 of record OU744803.1, read on the forward strand.
TTTTGTGATAACATGTTTTTTATTTGTTTCTCAATTTCGGGTTTCTGAGAATGTGGCAATCTGTATGGTTTCATATAGATGGGACTAGCATGTTCTTTTAAATGTATTTTGTGATTGTAAATAGGTGTAGTTTTTAATGTATCCCCTGGCAAATAAAAGATGTCAGCATATTTAGCACACACGTTTTGAACCGCTATCTTTTCTTCTAAGTTCAAATGTTTTAAGTTGAGGTTTGATAACAAAGTTTTTACACTTGTGTGCAACTATCAAATGAACATAAATTGTATTCGCTTAACTTATGTATACTTGGCTTAATTTCAGTTAAGGTTACAGTGTTTTCAGTCGTATTTAGTATTCTAATAGGGATATTGCCATTGACCGGTGAGACTATAGTACTAGCCATAAATATACCCTCAGACAACTCTTTCGCACAGACCACACATTCTTCATTCATATTTGTATCTAAATAATGGATTGATTCAGACCTAGATGGTATATTAAACATATGTTTAAGCTGGTTATTTAACTTTAAAACTATCTTGTTGTTAAACGAAGTATAAAGAGTCATTTCTTTACTTTGTAAGTCTATACACGATCCAAACTTGTTTAAGAAATCATATCCAATGATGCCATCCGCCTTACATGGCAACGAATCAAAAACATAAAACTTGTGACTAAAACAATATGTCTGAGTTGTCAATTTTATACACGCGTAGCCTATTGCCCGTACTTTGCCTCCAATCCCGTTTATAGTTGTCGTCCATTTATGGATAGGAATGTTATGTTTAATAATGTACTCTTGTTTAATAGCTGAAATCGATGCTCCCGTATCGATTAGCCATGAATATGCTGCACCGTCTATGGATAAAGTGGCGAATAGCGAATTATTATATGAATATATAAAGTTATTTTTAGCCTCGAAAAAACTGCTGGTTGTTTTCCTCTCCGACGTTTTCCGGTGGAACTTGGGGCTCCGAGTTCCCGGTTATAACATGTATCTGTCCGCCTCTTTGTTGTTGCCTACCACGGCTATAATTTTGATAGGACCTACCTCGTGATCCTCGTGCTGTTGAACGACCTCGATATGATGTGTCAGTCCAACCTCGAGTGGAACCCCTCTGCTGGTAGCGACCTCCCCGATGGGTATTCCTCGGCCGTGAGGTGGAACGCATACCTCTCTGATTACCTCTGTAATTGCTAACAAAATACCTGTTTGGTTTCCGCATTGTCAAAATATCATTTTGGTTTACAGTTGACGAAATGTCTTCGTCCACAGCCGCCTGTATTGCATCGTTCAAACAACTATAATTTCTTGCAGCTATTATTGTGCTTAACCTACGGTTTCGTAGTCCGTCAGCAAAGCGCTTTATAGCGAGCTTTTCGTTAACGCGTTTTAATACATCGTAACTGTCTTCGTGGCCTTCGGACTGCGAAATCGTGAGGTCAACGAATAAGTTTGAAATTTCTTGACCATAGTCAGATATTGATTTTTCGCTTTGTTTTGCCGACTGTAGTTTACTGGATAATGCTATGAATGATTTTTTAGGTAGTAGGTGCAACTTCATATCTCTCAGTAATTCAGATACCTTATTATATTTTTTAGATAGTTTTAATTTTGCAGATTGTGATAACCGACTTTTTAATACGAATTCTATTAAATTACTTTTCGAAGCATCCTCTAGAACAGAATCGTAATATTCGATACCATCAATTAATTGCATAGTGATTAATTCTGTGTCATTCATGACTGGTAATAAATTTAGCGCAATTTTTAAGTCAAATTTCGCCATTGTGACACAATCTATTGGCTTAATCTTACACAAATCAGCAATTTCTGAATACAACTTTTCAATATTTTCGCTAAACTGATTTATTAATTTAACTTCATATTCCTTTTTCGTCTGTAGTATCCTACTTATTTCTTCTAAAATTTTCGTATACTGCTGGTATAGAGTTTTAGCTTCACTCAACTTTTTCTCACATATATTTCCTTGGCGCCTAGAGGGACCAATTTTTATTAAATAAACTCTTATCTTTATGAGTTCTTCGCAAATAGTTTTTAAAAATTCTGCCATTAAATGAACATAACTCGATAAAATTAGATATAGTGAACATAACTCTATAACATTAGTATACTAAATATAATACATACCAAACTTCTCCGATACATACTGCGTAACTTAGTGTCCATAGCGTAACTTTTATAACCGTACCGCACTTTGTCGAGACCGTATTACATCAATTTATTTTTTATTTTTATTTTTTTCGCGCACTTCCTTTAATTTTCCGCGCACTTCCACTTTTTTTTTTTTTTTAACACTTCACCAATTAGTTATTTATTTATCGCACTCGTTATTACCACGCGTATATTCTCTGCCGTATTCTTGTTCTGCTGGTGCACGACGTCCTCTAAAAATGCTGGCGTACCTCCTGAGTACTATATCATTAGCATGTCTCTCCACCATCCGTTGATGACATCTTCGGTACATACGATATGCCACGATGAGCCCACCAAGAGCTAGCAACAAGGCAATTGCAATTAGAACAATGTTTGTAGTGCTGGCATGGTACATTAACTGGTCAACTTGAGCGGAGTTTCTCCCTGCAGCAGCATTCTGCGCAATCACCACCTGCTCCTTATTGTTTTGCGAGTTGCACATTTTGTTGCACTTTCTCTTCACTCGAACACGTTAGTTTATAGCAAAAGCAATAAATGATATGTGACTTCATCTTGATTATTTAAACGTTCACTGTGACAATTAATTACTTGTTTAGTTAGCGCTTTCCTTAAAAGGGGCACGGTACCGAGGCGCGAGTGCGAATCCGAGATGGCAGGGTCGCCATGTGAGGTTGGGAGTTGGAGACAAGTAAAACCAATGAATGCTGATCTAATACTAAACGTTTATTCTGGGTTCTTCAGTATATAGGCTTACACACTAGCATAATATGCACTTACATCACTACATTTGGCACTGGCCGACTCCGTTATTAATTACGGCCTAAGTAGCTACGGGCGTACATACAAGACTGACGTCGAGGACATTTACAAGTTACAGTTACACATTTTAAAAACGATTGTACCGACAAAAATAAAACATGAATTCCAAGATAATGACACGGGTTTATTTAAGCACTGCCAAATTGTAAATGTCTTTGACAAGGTACGTTTACGTGTTATAAGTGAGAATTACCATAGTTTAAGTAATATCCGTAAATACGAAAGATTAAAGTCGTTGCGTTGTTTGACTTACTTATCCACATTTATCGAACCTAAATCAAATAATGTTTATGGAACGCGGACGTGGGAATGCATGCTACCATCGTATATGAATGATTTACCTATGGAAATCTGCAATTTAATAAATGCGAAGAACTGTTCAAAGGTATTAAAAAGATACTTTCTAGATTGCAGTGCGATCTAGAAAAAAAAAAATCTATGTACAGTCGGCAGGGGAGGTAGGTGTGCTGGGTCGTCGGATATGGTTGGGGTTTGGTGGGAGACCGATGGATGTTGTGATGTGGAGTTTGATTAGGTGAATGAGCTGTTTGTTTTCTATTGGCGGAATCAAATTTTATTCGAGTGCATACGTCGGTTTCTTGCTAGATTTCGGCTGTGTCCGGCGATTCCGCTTGCTTGTCTCTTTTGTAGACTGTAGGTACCTATGTACAGTCAGCAAAGGAGATAGGTGTGCGGGATCGTCGGATAAAGTTGAGGTTTACTGGGAGGCCGATGGATGTTTTCGGGTGGGGTTTTATTTTGTTAATGGAGGACAAACAGTTCATTTATCAAATTAAATTTCGGGCAACAGCCTCCATCGGTTTCTTAGTAAGCTTCAGCTATGTCCGGCGATCCTGTATACTTGTCTCCTTTGTTGACTGTACCTAATTGCACCGAGTTGCCGTGTCTGGCCATACCGCTGTTAAACCCGCGATGGTTTGTGTGGTATGTTTAATTGTTCAACAATAATTAATAATTTATTTCATAACCATAAACAATGATTTGTAACTGTTTTGTTTTTGATTAATAAACAATTAAAAAAAATTAAAAAAAATAACAAACAAGGGTACCTGACGTATCGATTAGGTCGGACGTAGCATTTTTAGACAAACGAAAGGCACTGGAATCTGGATGCGTGAGGCTAATTTCACGATTATATTCTTAGGTTTGTTACTTTCCTGTGGACGTGCATGGGGGACACGGTGAATAGCACCCATCTTTTCGACGAGCCCAAGAAGGTCTTCATCGCATTTCTCAGGCAGGTTGCAGATCTCAATGTTATTGAGTCGGGCTTGCTGTTCCAGGAACTCAATTTTTATTTATTTATTTTATAATTTATGTACATACACACAGTAAAATACATAGGGATATGACATAATTAAAATTTGAGTACTTACAAAGGTACTGCTTATTTCTTAAGAAATTTCTTCCAGCAGACCTGCGAAAGGAGAAGTAAAAAAAGAAATGTAGACAATAGTGTGTGAGAACAAGAAGAGAAAATACGAATGTGTGAAGTCTAAAACTAGAATATTTTAGTTCCAGTTCGGATAGTTTGTCATTCATGTCTTTATCCGATGAACGAGACGACAGTGAGCTGTAGATCTTCGACTTTTCTCTCGAGATTGGTTACGCAATTTTTGTAGGCTTGGTTTTCCTTCTTCAAGTTATCCATCTGCTGTCTCATCTCCTCAAACTTGCTGTTCATGAAGTCCACTGAGTTTCGGTTCTCCTGGTGAATGGTATGTATTGTGGAATGTTGTGTTTTCAGGACCAAGTGTTTCCAGCGCCGAAGTTTGTTGCTCCACCAGTGACTGCACATGCTCCTCTTGTTCCTGCTTCCAGGTTTTAAGCATGGCTTTTATCTCCAGATTGTGCTCCACAAGCATCTTATTGGGTGAGAAGTCACAACGAGGTCGTTTACGGCGTGACTGGGTGTTTACGTTGTCGTCACTGCATACAGCTTTTGGAATGTCCGAATCTGACATTGATAAGTCACTCGTCAGGCTATTGTTCTTAGCTCCCGTTGCTGGACGTGTACTTTGCATAGCGATGCAGATGAGTATTTATATTTGAGATGATAATTATGTGGTATTGACAGGCACACCGCGGTTTCCACACGACTATGTACTTATTAGGAAACTTATTTAAATTTTATGACCAACGCTGTACCAATACCTATTGCAAATAAATGATTATGACTATGATGATTAGTTCATTTTGGGACCAAGGACAATTCGTACTATTTAAAAAAAGGTGAAATATGGCCCGCAGATTCCTTTTGGCATGAAGTCACTTAATCTCATCAAATGAGATTAAAAAAACGCACATCTGCGACTAGTAAATAGTTATCTGTGGCATTACCGTACTAGTGCGGTAACATAAAGTAAAAACACAAAATACAGAGAGTAAAACTAGAAAAAAGTAGAACTCAATCTACATACAAAATGCGCTCGAGCAACGCACACAATCATAGACACCGCTCACGGACACGATATCTCGGACCGGTTGGGACCAGTGTGAGCGCGAGTGCCATTCGCTTGAGACACGCGGCTGTGAAGTGCAAAAATGGAGCAACAAATAGTAGATTATGCACCGAGGGGCTAAAGTTGTGTCTTATGTCACGGGCGTCATATTGAATCTCGAGCGCAATGAAAGATTCGGGATTTAACTCACGAGCGAAGCGAGGGAGTTAATACAAGAATCCTGAATGCAGCGAGACACGATCAATTCGATTTTCAAAAAAAAAAGTCTTCTACGGTTTTGTCGTGTGTGTCTTGATATCACTCTCATTGAAGTGGCGTTTGTGTAAACTAAGCTTTATACAGGGCTGGTAGAATGGTTTTGCATTTTGAATTTAGAACGTCATTGGAGACGCTCGTGAAAATAGAGTATTTTTGATAAAATGTGATAAATGGACTGTAGTATAGATAGGTTTTATTATTTATTTATTTATTCACAAAATCCACAGCAATCTTAGCGCAGTTTACTTAAAATAAATTAACTAATGTTACAGCCAATTGCTATTACGGTATTACGGCGCGGTACGGTATTTGTTATTATTAATGCCAGTTTTAATGTTATTCCATTCCTTTTAAAAAATGGTTCGTAGTTATCTAATTATTCTTACAATATTATGTCTTCGAAAACATTGCAACGATATGAAGAAGCAGTCGTTATGATTTTGTAGGAAATCGAGAATATCATAAGGGTTTCGAGAATAGCTTTCCTCTTTCTGGCACCAAAGGGTGTTTGTTAGTACTATACTGCCAATTTAGCTGAGCAAATTCAAATCACATTATTGACCAGCGGGTCATAATGAAATCCAGTACAACATTATTGACCGGCTGTGCCCCCGGCCACTAATGACTCACTTTAGGTTAAGGTTGCTTGACATATAATTTGACATTTTCGAGCAGGTGGTGTGAAAAAAAAGTTATTTTATCTGTTCAGTGGACGGTTGTTTAAATTCAACATTAAACGGTGAATTGTCGTTTTTAGGGTTCCGTAGTTCCTACAAGGAACCCTTATAGTTTCGTCATGTCCGTCCGTCTGTCTGTCTGTCCGAGGTTTTGCTAAGAGCCCGTTAGTACTAGAAAGCTGTAATTTTGTAGGAGTGCGTATATCAATTACGCCGACGAAGTGGTAAAATAAAATTTTGGAAAATATTTTTTTAGAGTAGCTGTTTTTTTAGAGTACGTGTGAAGTGGGGATGAATATTTTTTTCGTCGTCTACCCCATCGTGTGGGGTATCGTTGAATAGGTCTTCTAAAATGACTTGGGGGTTGCTAAAATAATTTTTCGATTTAATGCTCCATTTACGTAATATTAAACTTTAAAGTGCAAATATTTGTTCCAGTAGGGCGTCCCCCCCCCCCCCCCCCCTCTAAAACCTAAACTGCTGGCTTGAAAAATCTGGAAAAATTCGCGATGATAGTGCGTTTCATGAACTTTAAAGGAAAAGTATAGCGGTTAAGATAACTTTATTAGTTTAGCGGTAATAGTCGTTGAACTTGGGTGTTGGATAATTTTGTACCAAATACAAAATCCTTAGCATTCATCCTTTAAAGTGACTAAGATGAAGTAGTTGCTTGTTTATAACGGGTAAAGACTTGTGAAAAACATAATGTGTTTTTTTTTTTAATTTTTTTTTATATTCAGAATAAAGAACAACAGAATAATACTACATTGTGATAACGGGCTACTACGGAACCCTACACTGTGCCGACCCAACACGCACTTGGCCGGTTTTTAAGTTACCAGTGGTTTCAGAGAGGTAAGAGGTATTTGCTTGTATTTCGATGGTTCGTTTTAACGTAACAAAGAATAGTTAGGTACAAGTAGGTAAGCGCCCCGGTCCCCGGCCCCGCGCCGTAAAAGGGAACATGACTTTGTGGCCTTGAATATTTTTACAATTTATATTAGGTATTTATTGTAGTAAGTACCTATAAGCTAAAAAGTACGCCAATGTCGATATCGTCGCAAGATATTTTCTGTGACTAATTTGTGATATAATAATGACATTAAAATTAAAATATTTTAGTTATTATTGGTTTATATTTCCTTTCTTCCTGTTTCATTCTCAACAATAAATCAAACAACTAGATACGAGTGCCACCACCACGATAGTTTTTTGTGCATAAGCCAAAGTTGACAACGGGACACACACAATATGTGATTGACTTCTATACCTTTCTGTTTTGTGGTAAAAAACACGCGTGTTTATACACTGCATTATGGACCTAAAAGCGGTTCATTTAGAGCCACTTTACGAGCAAGTGTGTTGAAAAAATATTTAGATACCTACCGATAAGGCACGCATTAAATTTAAAAATTCGTAAAATCAATATTTGTGTTATACTTATAAATCATGATCGCGGTCGCTGTCGCTGTTTGGCCGCCGATTGACGCTATTAACGACATTTCATTGGATTTATGCTTCTACCACAGCATTACATGGCTGTTGGATTGCGATGAGTAATGACTCATCGCAATTCAACAGCCATGTAATGTCAACCGAGTTATCGCTTAAGGTCTAGCGTCATTAACAATGGTTAATGACGCTAGACCTTAAGCGATAACTCGGTTGGCGATTTTCACCACATCAACGGGCTCTAGCACGATGAATAACGTATCAAACCGCGTTGGCATCGCGTACGTACCTATGGTATGTTGAACGCGTTGGTCATGTCGTCTGGCCATAACGCTACAAATGCGACAAATTAAAGGTGTCCATACAACATATTTCGGTACATTCAACTTACACTTATAAAATAACCAGTACTCCACCAGTCGCCCAGTCGTCCAGTCCTTTGTTTGTTGTTTTGTATCTAATCTCTGCTATCCGTAGATACTCACATCGTGTTGAGGGCTACGATTACGAATGATTTGGTGATATTGTAGAGATACATTTGCTTAACACGGCCTTGTTTAATTAATTGGTTAAAGTTTACATAGTAGCTGCGTGTCAGTATGGAACCGAGTTCAACTGAACAAGAGTAAGGTCTAAAGATGAACCTTGACTTGTGATAAAGTCGCATGAGTTTTTCGATAACCAACTATGCCCTCATTTATGCACGGCTAAAATTCAAAGATAAAATGGACGTATTTATGCAAAACAAGTAGGTCAAAATTGAGTTAAGTATACAGAAACCTTTTAAAATGCACCTTCTATCAGTCCTGTAAAGATCATAGTTGTCTGATTACTCTTTCATATCAAAACATTATGTCGACAAGGATACCAACTTATACATATATTAGCAGTTTCCGAGTAAAATAAAAAGACCCATGCTGTATGGTAATGTTAAAAACTGCAAATCTTTGTGGTTATATTGTTTGACAAAGAACCATGTCACATGGTTCCGCATAAAACATATTTATATGATTTAACAAAAGAGATCATGCGGCTTGGTTCCAGTTGGCATAATAAAATTGCCGTTAGCCTATGCTTTGACAAAGAACCATGTCACATGGTTCCACATAAAGGATATTTATTTTAATTTACAAAAGAGATCATGCGGTTTGGTTCCAGTTTGCATAATAAAATTGCCGTTAGTCTATGAGATTCATATCACATGGTTCCTTGTTAGTATTATTTGAACGTACTTATGCAAAAGGGAACCAACCCAGACAATGACAGTTTCGAGATAAAATGATTTTTAACAGAATGTTGTGAAGAAAGTAAACTGTTCATAATATTATAATCGGATTACTTTGCAATATAGTGTAAGATACTACATTTTATGAATCTACTAGCTGCGCCCCGCGGTTTCACCCGCATAAGTTTCGATCCCGTGGGAATATCGCGATAAAAAGTAGCCCATATGTTAATCCAGGTTGTCAGCTACCTCCATACCAATTTTTATCCAAATTGGCCCAGCCGTTTGAGCGTGAAGAAGTAACAAACATATAAACACACACACACACTCACACACACACTCACAAACTTTCGCCTTTATAATATTAGTGTGATGTGAAAAAGAAAGAGTTTTTTTTATGTAAAAAGTCTTTTTTTAAATAAATCATCTCTGGTTCCTTGTTGCAAAAAACCTTATAGGTATTTGGGTTGATTCTTTGTTAAAATGTTCATTTGAATATCATTGGTAAAAATAACAAAAACTCAGGTTTTTTAAGGAAATTTTATTGAAAAATCACTTACATACCTAAATACTTATATAATCGGCTCAACTGGCTCCAAATGGAGCGAGTTGAGAATCAATCAATCAATCATGTTTATTGTGGATCCTAGGTAGGTACAGAAATAGATGTGTTAAGAATTACAGTGATGTTGATCAGCTATGTCCCGCCTTTTGGGCATACATGAGAAACCAGATGGGTCAAAATTTTTAGCTTGAGAAAGCTACTAATTTTATTATTAATTTCACTCATCTGGTTCATCTACCTCGAAATCAGGTTGCCCTGAAAAACCTTCCAGATCATCATCAAACGTCTCCCTCAATATTAATATAAAAACCATGGAAGTCTTTAGGAATGAGGTGCAGAAGGCTCTTCAGGTCCTTTAACATAGCCTTAGGAACAGGCTTCCCGTTTGGCCAAAGAGGTTGCATTACGTCTTTTTTTTTTTTGGGTATGGGAAATCATCAAATGACTCCTCCCGCTCTGGGTGGAGCGGAAGGGAGTGTCAGACTCTTACTGACTAAAACCCACCCTTCCTTAGGCCTTTATGTTCCGGGCCAGCGGTAATCCTTTCGGACAATCCCGCTGGCCCGGCAGGCTTCGGCCCTAAGGGGGCGCCTCCTCGATGCTGACATCTCTTTGAGGCGCGCTTGGAATACTTACGCGCCGTCCGGCACGGGCCTGGTCCTGATCGGACGGTGAGTTACTCATTAATCTCCGCCCGCAGGCCCACGCCTACGGTGGCCGGGAGTCATCACGCGGCTCCTCCTTCGCTAGCATGACTGGAAGGAGGTGACTGCCTCCCACTCCCTCTCGCCCCGGACCATGGCTTGCAGCAGGGCCGGACGCGAGAGGTCGCCGCCGCTGCCGATCGCCTCTACGAGGACACGGCGGTGCTCCGCCCAAGCGGGGCAGACCTCCTCCGTATTCTCCCCCGTGTCTTCTGGGCGATCCTGGCAATGGTGACACCCGAGCGTTTCCTCCCACCTGATGATGTGCAGGAACCTCCCGAAACTTCCGTGTCCGGTGAGGCGTCAGGCGGTAAGTGAGGACGCCATGGCGCCTCTCTAGCCACTCCTCAAAGAGGGGTCTTATCGCCGCTATCGCGGCGTGCCCTGTGCTGGGTTGCGACAGTCGCTCTTTCTATGCCGCCATGAGATCGCGCCGGAGATCCGTCCGCTCCGCAGCGATTTGCCGCGGAAGCGGAGTTTCCCCCGGCGTAGTGGCCAACTTTTGTTCTTACGAGGGAGGTAATGGAACCTCTTTGGTAAAATGGGAATCCTGTTCCTGAGGCTAAGGTAAAGGGCCTGAAGAGCCTCCTGCATCTCATTCCTAAAGAATCCCATGGCTTTTATATTAATTTGACGGCACGGTTGGCGCAGTGGTTAAGCGATTGACTGCTGCGCTGCGGGTCGCGGGTTCGATTCCCGCACGGAACAAATATTTGTACAACCTACATGTAGTTGTTCCGGGTCTGGCTGTTTGTGTATGTGAGTTTAAATGTTTGTAAACGCACCCACAATACAGGAGAAATTCCTAGTGTGGGGCAACGTTTTTTAAAGGAAAAAAAAATAAAAATCTTTTGAGACGATAGAATTGAGGATGATCTGGAAGGTTTTTCAGGGCAACCTGATTTCGAGGTAGATGAACCAGATGAGCGAAAATAATAAAATTAGTAGCTTTCACAAGCTACAAATTTTGACCAATCTGGTTCCTCAACTCGCTCCATGTGGAGCGAGTTTAGCCAATTGTAAGTATTTAGGTATCCAAGTAATTTTTCAATAAAATTTTGAGTTTTAGTTATTTTCACCAATAATATTCATATGTTTATATATTGTAACAAGGAACCAACCCACATTTTAGGTTTTTTGCAACAAGGAACCGGAGATAATTTATTAAAAAAAGACGCTTTTTACATAAAAAACTTTTTTTTTTTACTTAGATTCATAAAATGCAGTACCTTACACAATACTGCAAAAAAAACCTATTGTAATTATGAACAGTTTACTTTTTTTATAACATTTTGTTATAAATCGTTTTATCTCGAAACTGCCAATGTGTGGGTTGGTTCACTTTTGCTTAAGTACGTCTGAATGAAAAATATATAATTTAGGTAGAAACTGTAAAGGTTGTCTGTTTTAAAGTGTAGATATCTTTAGTGCAGGCTGACAATAAAATAACTCTGGCTGCATTCGAACAGTCAAGCGCGTTAAGAATGAGCTTTCGATTTTTAGGGTTCCGTACCAAAATGGTAAAAACGGAACCCTTATTTATTTATTTAACCCTTACCCTTAACTCAGTTTGTCTGTCTGTCTGTCACAGCTGGATATCTCAAGAACTACTAATGCTATAAACTTGTTTAGAGTAGTTTTAGATGACGTTTGCCCAACTATTTTGCAAATAAGAAAAAAATTAAAATATATGAATATTTTTTGCAACAGGGCCTGTAAGGAGGTCTGAAAAATTCAAAGTGGGGCTACTAGGGCATGTGGGGTATCATAATATGAAAGAGCAAAGTTTGCACATTATCAAACACTTTCTTTTTTTTAGGCAGCATAGTTTTCAACTTTTGATGAATAATGTAAAAAAAGATGCATTAGTTTCACTATCAGTCAAGAGATGGCGCTGGCATAAAACTGGAATATTCTATACCACAGTACACAGTGTTAAAATTCTCTGACGAATTCCTCGGTGCGCGAGTCCGACTCACTCTTGTTTGTGTTAGGTTTTTGTTTGGAAGAAAACAGTGATAATAGCCGATAGCCGGTAGAAAATATAACGTTGTAAGTATGTTTTCTACAGTAAATACCTGCCTACTTAACTCGCATACCCATTTCAATAAGTCTAAGGCTCAATTTACAGTAGTAGATACCCACGCTACGGTTAGTCATTGGTTTAGTCCCATCTCGGCACCCATAAATTTATTTATCATGCCTACGAAATATTCCCATCTCGGCACCTTGTCCTAAATCATTGTTAGGTACACATAAAAACTGTCTCCCTTGCAGTTTTTTAGATATATTTGCGTGGAAAACTTTATGAAGAAAGGAGGTGTCCTTTATTTTTATTTTAGACTAGCTGTGCCCGCGACTTCGTCCGCGTGGAATAGTGACTTTTCGGGCAGCATATTTTGAATTACATATACCGTCTACAGACCGGGCATTTGCTGTCCGAACCCTCTAAGAACTCAGGCGAATTTCAGTGAAAGTCTCAGACTCTAGTGCTTGAGCTTCACGATCGGCAGTGAGACGTATTTCTCGTTCTTCCTGTGTTTCCTGAGACCGAACATTTGCTGTCCGAACCCTCTGAGAACTCAGACGAATTTCCCTATCAGTGAAAGTCTCAGACTCACGCGATAGTGTATGAGCTTCACGATCGGCAGTGAGACGTATTTCCCGTTCGTCCTGTGTCTCCTGGAATCGAGCATTTGTTGTCCGTACTCTCCGGGAGCTCAGGCGGATTTCCCTGACAGCAAAAGTCTCAGACTCACGCGATAGCGCGTGAGCTTCGCGATCGACAGATAAAGGTGCCTTTCGTTGTTCCCCGTTTTCCCTATTTCGAGTTGTCATCATTCGAGAACGATTTGAACTCAGTCGAGATTCTCGCTGAGTCGAAGTTTCTGCAGCACGAAACCTAGCCTGGTGCAGAGAGCCTTTTGCCTCACGACCTTCCTCAGATTCCTGTGATCGAACTAATCTCATCCTTTTAGCATTTCTGCTACATTGGGAGAGGTTGGATCTTTTTCGAGGCATTCTTACAATAAAATAGTACCTACTTACTACTTAACACACAGTTATTTTGTAAACACGTACTATCGTAAACAATTAAATTATAAATACTTACAGATTATTATACAGTCTAAAATTATCACAGTTTAAGTAATAAGTGTTAAGACGTGTAAACCAAACGTCATTATCATCATCATTTCAGCCGATAGACGTCCACTGCTGGATATAGGCCTCCCCCAATTTTGGGGGGGTTTGCCATAATCGCCACGCTTGGCAGGCGGGTTGGCGATCGCAGTATGGTATGGTGGTGGAATGCATAGAGAACGCTGCTGCCCATTCTCCGGTGAGACCCTTTGTCGCCTTTTACGACACCCACGGGAAGTAAGGGGTGGTGCTATTCTTCTACACAGACAAACGTACTAACTTTATAAAACAAAAGAATTGCTAGAAAAAATAATTACTAACCTAAGCTAATGAACTTATAATTAATAAAGAAAATCAAGAAAAGAAATGCCTAACCTATACCAAATACTTATAATATTTATATACAAACCCTAAATACAAATTAAGATAAGTATACCGAAAATCAGGGAAAGAAATGCCTAACCAATAATAAATGCTTAGAATATTTATTTACAAAACCCTAAATAAAAATTAAGATAAGTAAATACCCAATAATCAAGGAAAGAACCGCCTAACCTATACCAAATATTTACAAAATTTTAAAGAAAATTAAGAAAAAGAACCTAACCTACAAACCCTAAAATATAAATAAATGAAATATGCAAACAGTCAGTATTCAAGCGAATCGCAATAATCGAATCCAACTATTCGCCTACACTCTCCAGGATACGTGCGTTCGCAACGAATAACTGAATCCTTATGGCAGCGGCGCGTTTTCTTTTGAAATGGTCATCTCGCAGTTCAACCTGAGGGGTTGTCGACTGCTTAACCTGGCTTTCCTGTGGATGCCTCAATAAATTAAGGCCTCCAGCCAGGGCATAATACACAACTTAACTACACAATATAAACTTAAAAACTAAGCGACTACACGCTAAGGGCACCCCCTGTGGGGTACGGACCTCGGCTTCGCTCGGGCGTCGCTGGGAGAGGGCAGCAAGGGACAGGCTGGATCGGAATTATGGCAGCGGCGCGGCTCTCAGCGCGCTTTATACAAGGTGTAACGGAAAGGGGGTATCAACCCTGAAGGAGGTGAATGTGCTCATGAAACTGAACAAATTTCCCCAAAGAACATAGGTCGAAATATGAAAAAAAATTTGGACCTCCCATATTTTTGTATAACTATGTTTACGACATCTATCTTGAGGTCCCGGTGAAGGTCGCTGTTTCTAATGTACCAAGGCGCGTTGACTATATCCCTGACTACTTTATTTTGGAATCGTTGTATGATTTGACGGTTACTTTGGCTGGTGCAGCCCCACAGCTGAATACCGTAGGTCCATACAGGTTTTAAAACTTGTTTATATAACAACATTTTATTAGGTATTGACAATGGCGACTGTCCACCAAGTAGCCAATGCATTTTTTGTATCGAATATCTAATTCGGCTCTTTTCTTTTTGACATGCTCTTTCCAGCGAAGTTTTGCATCCAGGGTCATGCCGAGATACTTAGCAGTATTCGCGTATGGTATTTGTTGATTATTCATGAATACCGGGAAGTATTGTGGCTTTTTATTGGTGAATCAATGTGGATAGACTTGCTTTGTTGAGTTTGATACGCCATATTGCAGTCCACTCATAGACACGATTTATGGACTCTTGAACCTTTTCTACGGCTTCCTCGTGACTATTTCCGACAGCCATGATAGCTGTGTCGTCAGCAAAGGTTGCAATGACATTATTTTCTAGCTCAGGAATATCGCAGGTGTATAGAAGATACAGGATCGGACCTAGTACACTACCTTGTGGAACTCCAGCTTTTATCTGCCTAAGGTCTAAATAGGCATTTCTTTGTCTTATTCTAAACAATCTATTTGATATATAGGACTCTATGATGTCTGAAAATTGTTGAGGCAGCATTGTTCTTACTTTATAAATAAGACCATCATGCCATACTTTATCAAACGCTTGTGCAACATCAAGGAAAACCGTGGAGCACACCTTCTTGTCCTCTAGTTTTCTCTCAATAATATTAGTAATTCTGTGTACTTGGTCGAGCGTAGAGTGTTGTTCTCTAAATCCGAACTGGTGGTCAGGGATTAGATTTTCAGATTCAATAAGGGGCTTCAATCTTTTTAGAAATATTCTCTCAAATAGTTTTGACAACACAGGTAACAGTGAGATTGGTCTGTAAGATGTTGTTACATTAGGTGGCTTCCCAGGCTTAGCTATCATAATAACTTACTATTTTTAAAGGAAAGTGATCAGACCAAAACGAATCGTAAATAACTTGAATGTTTACAATTGTTTTTCCTGCCGACTGTGTAACAAGACAGTGGTCAAGCCAACGCTTACACCCGTGTGCGTCACTGATAAAAGTGTAAGTTTGCGATAACATGCTTTTAAATAATCAATGTCCGCACATAATAACTCTTGCTCAGTACAAAAATTATTATGTATTATGTATAAATTGTAAGTTTTGTAAATTGCACGGTCATTTTAATTTATTATGGTCATTATTATTGTGTGCCGAATACCTCCCATTATTGAGATGATTATTATTGACATTTATGATTTTTTTTTTTTTTTTTTTAATGTGACATTTATTTAATTCAATGACACAATTTTAATGGGATTATCTGTTTACTGACTGCATGATTATGATCAATAATTAATTTCAATAAAATATGTAGCCTTATTTTATATTTGCACGCCGAAATTTAAGGCAGAATAAGAGAACAGTTCTGTATATTTTACCAACCTTCTGTACCTACCTTATTTATGCAAATAAATGACTTTTGACTTTTTTTTTGAATATGTAACCTGTAAATATATAATTAAAACCTTTTACACGTTAAATGTTAAAAAGACCGCAGATCTATGGAGTAATTTTTGTGGATGTTGCTAAGTCGATTATAAACATTGTAGCACCTACTTTAGCTGTTATATTTAATAATTGTATTGACCGTGGTGAGTTTCCTGATTTTATGAAAAACAGTAAAATAATACCGTTGTTTAAATCGGTAGTACATCAGACCCTACTAATTATATGTATACCTATTTCAGTACTACCTACCTTTAGTAACATTTTTGAAAAACTTATTTTAAATCAATTGCAAAGGTTTTGTAATAAAAATAAATTACTGCATAACAAACAGTTCGGTTTTACAAGGGGTCGTTCCACTACCGATGCAGGCGTTGAACTAATGTTTAACTCGCAAAAGACGCCCAAGGCATCGCATTTGTCCAAATGCGATGCCTTGGGCGTCTTTGGCGATTTATTCAAGGCATTCGATTGTGTTCTTCATGAAACATTAATCAGGAAACTGCACCACTACGGAATCCGGAACGCCTCTCTGGATCTTCTTACTTCTTACTTAGGTGATAGGATTCAGAGAGTTGATGTTAACGGAAAAAGGTCAGCCGGATCTGTAACATGATATAGTGTTGCTTGCAGATAACACTTCACTTTTATTTAAACTCAAACGTCAGCAGCTGGTTACTGACTTATGCCAACATAAACTGTATGCCAAAAAAAAATGGCAAAGTATTATTATGGCAAAACAAATTATACCAAAATAGTGATGCCGAAGTATTTTAGGAAAAAGAACATTTATTTATATATACTTTATTGTACACCACAAAAATACATAACATGAAAAAGATACATCAAACACTACAAAATATACAATGGGCGGCCTTATCGCTTTCTGCGATCTCTTCCAGACAACCTTGGAATGGACAGTGATTTTCCAGGACATAAAATGGGGCTGTCGTTGGTGCAAATATTATGTATACAATACACTAAAATAGATACACAGATATATACATATCCAAAATTATAGATACATAAATACATACATACTAAATTGTATAAGCAACGAATATAAAAGAAGACAGTAGTCCATTGCAGTTAGGACAACACGATCACAACGACAAGTAGTGTTCCTTCACGAGTCTTTTGAACACATGTAACGACTGCGCGCGTTTAATTTCAACTGGCAATGCATTCCACAAACGAGCATCCTGGACGGTAAAGGATTTACCTATCAAAGAAAACAAGATTTAAGGATTTATCAAGAACATTATGCGAAAACAAGGGATCCCCAATCTACATGGTCCTCAAAGATTAGGCATGTCCGGATTTTTTAAATACATATTGACATTGATGACTTTTATTGTACACAATGACATGAATATTTACTTTGTAAAGTATTTTTTTAATTTAATTATTGTGAATGTGAAGACTATATGGGTCATTTCCTTTTTCTGTGTTCCTTCTTAGTTAGTTTTAATCATGATCTGGCAGTTTGAGTAATTTACGCGGCCTACCCAAATGTCCTTTCTTTGGTATTGTTCGTCGAATCGTTAAGCTCCTCAAGTTCTGAGTTGGGCTGCACGATTTTTGACAAATGCGTGCACTGATTGGACAGGTCCGCTCAATCTGTGGTTCTTTCCTCAAAAGACCATTTCAGACACCAATTTACATGGTCTTCACACGATCTGACCAACATTTTGTCTGGACTCTAAAAGAGACTGTGACCTCTGAGTTTGTTTCGGCCTTTCTTCTCAGTGTAGTCAGATAAGAAACGCCGACCTCATCTTGTTTAAAAAAATAAGATTGACGTGTAAAATGTAATCCGACTTCTTGGACCGGCGGCCATACTGAATTTAGTGTGATGTAATTAACTTTATCGTTTGAGGAGTAGAAAACAAAAAGAACCCCAAGCCCCCTTTAGAGCCCCCTTATTATGGGTATCGCAGTACCCCTAACACCAGAAAAAATATAAAAAAATATACAATCCGCCATCTTGGAGCGGCGGCCATATTGAAATTATTACAGTATTGAGTGTTGCACATTGTAATGTTACCAGGGGGCCTAAAAAGGCCACTTTGGAGAATCATAAAACGAATTATAAAATGGCGAAGACAGTCCGTGTTTTTCTATTTTTTCGCTGCACTACGTAGGTACAAACAAAGAGATTGGGATTGGATTTGGATTGGATTGATTGGTATTTTAGCACAGACAAAAAAAAATAACTGAAAAATGCTTCACTAATGGGATTTGATACGATTAACTTAACAGTTAACTGTCCATTATGTTATCCTTTTATGATTCTGCCAAAGTGGCCTTTTTAGGCCTCCAGAACTAAAGGTGTAAGCAAAATTTCAGCTCAATTCGATACCAACAAATGGTCGAAAATGGTTTGCAAATTTTGACGGACAACTTTTTTAATTACACTAACAAACTAAAGCACACGAAGTGTCTGCGTCGTGTTTCGCTGACTGGTGTCATGTAGCCGGTCACGAAACCGGCGGTACACAACACCCTTCGGCCAGAACTCTTCCTTGAGGAACTTCTCGAGATGATGTACGTGTCGGAACACGTACCACGAACAACAATGCAATGCGTAGCGTTGCGGTGCGGTCCGCCCGAAATGAAATTTAAAAAGCGCCGGGCGATTCTGTTCAAATCTCACCATGAAAACTTAGGTGAAGTGAGTTTGTTTTTGCTCTGAATTGACACTATTGACAGCTCACTTCACCTAAGTTTTCACGGTGAGACTTTTACAGAATAGCAGCGCACCGCTGTGACTAAATTACACTGTGGCCAAATTATATAGAGTAATTCGGGGTAAAAGGACGCAGTGGGCAAAAGTACGAATGACTTTGTTTTCTAAGATGGTAGAGGGGCAGGAACGGTGGTTCCCCGAAAATGTGTGCACAAGGGCCGCCCTATTGTGTCATACGCCGCCGAATGGTGCGCGTCGCGTTTACAATATATAAAGCTCCCATAGTAATAGCACATCAATGATTTACTATTACTATGGGAGGTCCAAATTTTTTTTATGAACCGATTGACATGAAATAAACACTTAATGTTAAGTGAAGCTTACTACAATATATTAGTGAAAACCGCATCTAAATCGAATAAGCCGTTTCTGATATTAGCGTGCACAAACACAGCAGACAAACAGACAAACAGATAAACAGACAAAAAAAAATTTTATTACATTTTCGGGTTCGGCATCGATATAATAACAACCCCTGCTACTTTTTTTAAATATATTTCCATTGTACAGACACCACTTTTCTACAATTTTATTATATGTATAGATAGGTACAGTCAACAGCAAAAGTAGATGATCAAAATCAGAAATTCAATACTAATGAACGGAGTTCGCGTCAGAACTGTGTGGCGTCGAAATGATTTCTGTGTGGCGTTGATGTGGCGTTGAGTGGTTTGAATCACTTAGACGCAACACACTTCTGACGCGAACTCCGTTCATTAGTATTGAATTTCTGATTTTGATCATCTACTTTTGCTGTTGACTGTACTAATGTATGATTTTTTAAATTTCTTGTTAAGCTCGCAAACCTGACTTGCATACTATTGCCCCCGTACTTTACCCCATTCGGCCGTTAAAACAAAAAATCTTACTAATTCAAATTCCAGTGAAAATATTTTATAATGTTATATAATAACACTAGCTTCTGCCCGTGACTTCGTCCGCGTGAAATTCGTACTTTCCTCTTATAATTTCGAAAATGTATGTTTATGATTTTTATCATTTATTTAGATATAAATAAGTATTCGGGCCAATTTTTTAGTTTGGGATCAGATTTTTCAAATAAACTGTATCCCAGCTTTTTACCCAATTTTGAAAAATCGTTTGGGATGTGTTCATAACTTGTAAACTACCAATTTTCGAGTTAATCAAGCCACGCAGTAAAGACTTCCCCTATAAAATTAACTTTTCACCCTGTTAGGGGTAAATTTTCAAAAAACGATGATACACGTTCTTTATTTTCGGTCTTAAGTATAAATACTGAGTTTCCAGTTAATCGGACCACGCGTTAAAATTGTTCCATACAAACTTTGACACCTCCCAATCCCCCTTCAGGGGGTAGTTTAGAAAAAAAAGCCAAACTACATAATTTATTTTGATAATTATTCGTGCCAAGTTTCATGGTTATTAACTCAAGGAATAGGATTTTTCATACAAACAAAATCCCCTCTTTTCACCCCTTATAGGTTAAATTTCCAAAAACCCCTTCTTAGTGGATATCTACTCTTCACAAAGAACACACCCTCCAAAATGAATTTCTCTATCCAGCGGTACCGACCAGCGTTTTAGGCTGTGCGTTGATATATCAGTCAGTCAGGACAACATTTCATCTCCCTTTTCACCCCCTTAATGGATGAAATTCTAACAACACCGTTGTGTTAGCTTCCAATCATAAGCCTAGAAAATAAATTTAGTGATTTTTACGTCGAAAATTAATGACTTTCTATACACAACTTCATCCCACTTTTTAAGCCTTCGGGGGTGGAATTATCAAAAACGCTGAGACACGTATAAATTAATTTTCAATTGTCAGCCTAAATACAAAATTAGAAGATCCTAACTTCAAAACTGTCGGACTTTCATATAAAATTCCATCCCCTATTTTAACCCTTTAGGGGTTAAATTCCCAAAAATCCTTTCTTATTGGATACTTACTCTTCACAAAGAACACACCTTCTAAGTTTCAAGTCTCTAGGTCCAGCGGTTTGGGCTGTGCGCTGATATATCAGTCAGTCAATCAGTCAGTCAGGACTTTGAATTTTATATATATAGATTATTTTTCAGATAAACGTTGAATATAAGTACCTACATTCACAAGGTAAAAATAACTTACCTCGTAAAAGTACGAATGCTCCACTTCCACAAACTTTTCCCAGTCGAGAAAAACTACGGAATTCTACGGCGATTTCAATTTTTTGAGCTTTATATTGTAAACGCGACGCGCACCATTCGGCGGCGTATGACACAATAGGGCGGCCCTTGTGCACACATTTTCGGGGAACCACCGTTCCTGCCCCTCTACCATCTTAGAAAACAAAGTCATTCGTACTTTTGCCCACTGCGTCCTTTTACCCCGAATTACTCTATATAATTTGGCCACAGTGTAATTTAGTCACAGCGGTGCGCTGCTATTCTGTAAAAGTCTCACCGTGAAAACTTAGGTGAAGTGAGCTGTCAATAGTGTCAATTCAGAGCAAAAACAAACTCACTTCACCTAAGTTTTCATGGTGAGATTTGAACAGAATCGCCCGGCGCTTTTTAAATTTCATTTCGGGCGGACCGCACCGCAACGCTACGCATTGCATTGTTGTTCGTGGTACGTGTTCCGACACGTACATCATCTCGAGAAGTTCCTCAAGGAAGAGTTCTGGCCGAAGGGTGTTGTGTACCACCGGTTTCGTGACCGGCTACATGACACCAGTCAGCGAAACACGACGCAGACACTTCGTGTGCTTTAGTTTGTTAGTGTAATTAAAAAAGTTGTCCGTCAAAATTTGCAAACCATTTTCGACCATTTGTTGGTATCGAATTGAGCTGAAATTTTGCTTACACCTTTAGTTCTGGGGGCCTAAAAAGGCCACTTTGGCAGAATCATAAAAGGATAACATAATGGACAGTTAACTGTTAAGTTAATCGTATCAAATCCCATTAGTGAAGCATTTTTCAGTTATTTTTTTTTGTCTGTGCTAAAATACCAATCAATCCAATCCAAATCCAATCCCAATCTCTTTGTTTGTACCTACGTAGTGCAGCGAAAAAATAGAAAAACACGGACTGTCTTCGCCATTTTATAATTCGTTTTATGATTCTCCAAAGTGGCCTTTTTAGGCCCCCTGGTAACATTACAATGTGCAACACTCAATACTGTAATAATTTCAATATGGCCGCCGCTCCAAGATGGCGGATTGTATATTTTTTTATATTTTTTCTGGTGTTAGGGGTACTGCGATACCCATAATAAGGGGGCTCTAAAGGGGGCTTGGGGTTCTTTTTGTTTTCTACTCCTCAAACGATAAAGTTAATTACATCACACTAAATTCAATATGGCCGCCGCTCCAAGAAGTCGGATTACATTTTACACGTCAATCTTATTTTTTTAAACAAGATGAGGTCGGCGTTTCTTATCTGACTACACTGAGAAGAAAGGCCGAAACAAACTCAGAGGTCACAGTCTCTTTTAGAGTCCAGACAAAATGTTGGTCAGATCGTGTGAAGACCATGTAAATTGGTGTCTGAAATGGTCTTTTGAGGAAAGAACCACAGATTGAGCGGACCTGTCCAATCAGTGCACGCATTTGTCAAAAATCGTGCAGCCCAACTCAGAACTTGAGGAGCTTAACGATTCGACGAACAATACCAAAGAAAGGACATTTGGGTAGGCCGCGTAAATTACTCAAACTGCCAGATCATGATTAAAACTAACTAAGAAAGAACACAGAAAAAACTGGCCAAGTGCGAGTCGGACTCGCACACGAAGGGTTCCGTACCACAAGGCAAAAACGCCGAAAAAAACATGTTTGTTGTATGGGAGCCCCCCTTAAATATTTTTTTTTTTTTTATTATTATTTATTATTAAAGTTAAAATACAACTGAGTATTTTGTGAATATTTCAAGGGCCTACCTATTACCATTTTTGATATCGAGCAAAAAAGGGCAAAAAAATCGCGTTTGTTGTATGGGAGCCCCCCTTAAATATTTATTTTATTTTGTTTTTAGTATTTGTTGTTATAGCGGCAACAGAAATACATCATCTGTGAAAATTTCAACAGTCTAGCTATCGCGGTTCTTGAGATACAGCCTGGTGACAGACAGACGGACAGACGGACAGACGGCCAGACGGACAGACGGACAGACAGCGAAGTCTTAGTAATAGGGTCCCGTTTTTACCCTTTGGGTACGGAACCCTAAAAAAGGAAATGACCCATATAGTCTTCACATTCACAATAATTAAATTAAAAAAATACTTTACAAAGTAAATATTCATGTCATTGTGTACAATAAAAGTCATCAATGTCAATATGTATTTAAAAAATCCGGACATGCCTAATCTTTGAGGACCATGTAGATTGGGGATCCCTTGTTTTCGCATAATGTTCTTGATAAATCCTTAAATCTTGTTTTCTTTGATAGGTAAATCCTTTACCGTCCAGGATGCTCGTTTGTGGAATGCATTGCCAGTTGAAATTAAACGCGCGCAGTCGTTACATGTGTTCAAAAGACTCGTGAAGGAACACTACTTGTCGTTGTGATCGTGTTGTCCTAACTGCAATGGACTACTGTCTTCTTTTATTTTCGTTGCTTATACAATTTAGTATGTATGTATTTATGTATCTATAATTTTGGATATGTATATATCTGTGTATCTATTTTAGTGTATTGTATACATAATATTTGCACCAACGACAGCCCCATTTTATGTCCTGGAAAATCACTGTCCATTCCAAGGTTGTCTGGAAGAGATCGCAGAAAGCGATAAGGCCGCCCATTGTATATTTTGTAGTGTTTGATGTATCTTTTTCATGTTATGTATTTTTGTGGTGTACAATAAAGTATATATAAATAAATGTTCTTTTTCCTAAAATACTTCGGCATCACTATTTTGGTATAATTTGTTTTGCCATAATAATACTTTGCCATTTTTTTTTGGCATACAGTTTATGTTGGCATAAGTCAGTAACCAGCTGCTGACGTTTGAGTTTAAATAAAAGTGAAGTGTTATCTGCAAGCAACACTATATCATGTTACAGATCCGGCTGACCTTTTTCCGTTAACATCAACTCTCTGAATCCTATCACCTAAGTAAGAAGTAAGAAGATCCAGAGAGGCGTTCCGGATTCCGTAGTGGTGCAGTTTCCTGATTAATGTTTCATGAAGAACACAATCGAATGCCTTGAATAAATCGCCAAAGACGCCCAAGGCATCGCATTTGGACAAATGCGATGCCTTGGGCGTCTTTTGCGAGTTAAACATTAGTTCAACGCCTGCATCGGTAGTGGAACGACCCCTTGTAAAACCGAACTGTTTGTTATGCAGTAATTTATTTTTATTACAAAATCTTTGCAATTGATTTAAAATAAGTTTTTCAAAAATGTTACTAAAGGTAGGTAGTACTGAAATAGGTATACATATAATTAGTAGGGTCTGATGTACTACCGATTTAAACAACGGTATTATTTTACTGTTTTTCATAAAATCAGGAAACTCACCACGGTCAATACAATTATCTAAGCGCACGGCAGTGCGCAGGCCAATTTCCAGCAAGTGGCCGCACGTACGCCGTGCACTATTTACCCGAACCGCTTCGAGCTACTTTTGACCACCCTGTATCTAACTATTTGTCACACGAAATCGAATCAAACTTCACATACATAATACCTTGACTGCTGTTAGTTTGCATACCAAATTTCATAACTGTAGCTTTAATAGATTCAAAGTTATGGAGTTTTCAAAATAGCTAAAGTGGCACTGACTGACTGACTGACTGACTGACTGACTCACTCACTTAGAGTTAATCAAAATGTTTAGGGACTTCTAGTAGGCCTAGAAACTTGAAATTTGTTACGAAGCTAGACATTAGCATGAAACTAAAGGAAAAATTAAAAAAATGGTCAAGTGTGAGTCTGGCTCGCGCATAGAGGGTTCAATATTAAATTTTTATTCTAGCCGGCCTAGAAACTTCTAACCGGCCTAGAAACTTGAAATTTGGCACGAAGCTAGACATTAGCATGAAACTAAAGGAAAAATTAAAAAAAATGGTCAAGTGTGAGCCTGGCTCGCGCATAGAGGGTTCAATATTAAATTTTTATTCTAGCCGGCCTAGAAACTTCTAACCGGCCTAGAAACTTGAAATTTGGCACGAAGCTAGACATTATTTTTTTTTTTTTTTTTATTTATTTTTTTTTTTTTTTTTATTTATATCAGACAACAATAGTCCATTTTGTTAGTACATCTTATAACTAGTGTTAGTAGTACATAAACAAGGATACGGATAGCAGTAGGTGACTGAGGCAGGATGTGCAGAGAACGATAACGCATGGGACAAGCTACCTGACCATTCTCCCCACATAATGCCTCAGAAAAGGGGAGTAAGGACTCTCCACCACTGTTTTTAGGATGCTATATATACATTAGCATGAAACTAAAGGAAACATTAAAAAAATGATCAAGTGTGAGTCTGGCTCGCGCATAGAGGGTTCAATATTAAATTTTTATTCTAGCCGGCCTAGAAACTTGAAATCCCACCAAAAACATATAATGTTGAAAAAGAAGGCCAACTTCCTTACTTCATGTAGATGTTTGACCAGCAAAAGAGTTGAAATCGAAACCAACGCCAAGTTTTAAGCCATTTTCTTTGCACCGGCCTTATTTTGCAATTCTGTTGTAAGTAATTTGTGTTTGAAACTTTTTAGATATCAATACAATAATATTGTTCCATTTACACTTGGCGGGTTTTCGTTGTGTTATAGTTATTTTTCATGCATATTATTTTATGGTTTTCTGAAAACCCGCCAAGTTTAAATGGAACAATATTATTGTATTGATATCTAAAAAGTTTCAAACACAAATTACTTACAACAGAATTGCAAAATAAGGCCGGTGCAAAGAAAATGGCTTAAAACTTGGCGTTGGTTTCGATTTCAACTCTTTTGCTGGTCAAACATCTACATGAAGTAAGGAAGTTGGCCTTCTTTTTCAACATTATATGTTTTTGGTGGGATTAAATATAACAGCTAAAGTAGGTGCTACAATGTTTATAATCGACTTAGCAACATCCACAAAAATTACTCCATAGATCTGCGGTCTTTTTAACATTTAACGAGTAAAAGGTTTTAATTATATATTTACAGGTTACATATTCAAAAAAAAAGTCAAAAGTCATTTATTTGCATAAATAAGGTTGGTAAAATATACAGAACTGTTCTCTTATTCTGCCTTAAGGCGAGGTTTTCCCGGACCGATAGGTATAGAAAACACTACCTCAGCCCCCGCCAGTTGAACGCGGCGTATTTAACTACGATGCGCTGAGCGGGACCGCGCCACGTGACACGTTGTGACCGCGACTAACCTTTGTGCAATGAATGCGCGCCACGAAACAGACAAATACAGTAGATCAACTTTGATGTTATATTTTATTTTTAATTAATAAAATTTGTATGTAGGAACTTATCATCTACGCTTGATAAATTCTCATGACAGTTTCCGGTTAGTAAAAATTAGGTTAGTTTGGCAAAGAAACGCACTATGTAAAAAATCTAAGGTAAGTTTGTACCTATATTTAAAATACACATACCATCAGTAACATGTCAAAAAATCTGACAAATCAGACTTTTTTCAAAATAAAATTTATCGGGAGGCGTCGCGGGACACCCGGATGGAACGACGTTCCTTTCACTATACATATACTATGCGTTTCAGATGAGAAGATATGTTCTGGACAACTTCACTCACAACTTATCAATAATGTAGTGTTAGGAACAAAAACAACAAAATCGATTAAGCAAACTTTATTTTTATGTTATAAACAGAAAAGATTAAGAAAATGAAAATAATACACAATAAAAAATATAACTATCCGAATTGAGAACCTCCTCCTTTTTGGAAGTCGGTTATAAAACGTATTTAATAATTATTAAAATTAACTGTTTGTGACACAGAAGTAGACGCCACATTCTCAAAATTCACTATTTGTGATACAGAAGTGGAAACAATAGCAGGTGTTGCAATATTTTCTTTGTTTTCTCGCATTTTTATTTTTCTTATATCCATTCCTCTAATATGTCGGGGATCTATGATTTCAGGCAATAGACACTGCATATAAAAATTAATAAGTTTTTTTTCCCATTTTTTCTTCCCAAAATTTACTATCTTTCACTATCTTGATTACATGTACGGGTATTGGTTTCACCTGACCATATACCAAACAAGCAATATTGCCTCCCAGTAACATGGAGTTGGCCCTGAAATTATATTCAGAGATCAGACTGTAAACGTTCTTAAAATTACGAGAATTGCCCCTCTGGTGTGCAATCGACGTTTAAGAGATAGCTTACTATAATCACGTGTATTAATTGCTTTTCGACTTTTTTTTACTCTGATATCATTTTAGTTTTTATACATCGTACTCGGTACTAGTACTGATCAACAAAGTTAACGTATGTATTTAGGCAATCGGTATAAAAACATTTAAGATTCATTTCTTCTCTACTTGTTAACATATAGTTTAGTAAGACTTACTTATTTGCTGTTTCAACTTCTGAATTATCGGCAGTTAAAAATTTCTCTGAAATCTTGTCTCTATCTTGTACTAATTTCTGTTTGACTTACCTGCAGTACTTTGAGGTTCACTAATAGTGTTTAAGATTGTTCTGTAACAGTGTTATAAACATTATGAGTCATGAATCGCAATCTATATTCAATTTATAACTTAACACCATTATCTCCATGATTAAGATGGTGATGATGATTATATTCATGACAATCATGAGTACAATCAATATTACTTTTATAATTGTTAGTATGTAATGACTAAAGTTTTATGTTTTGAAGAAAGTAGGTACTTACGTATGACTATGGAAAGTAGTATCAGGGTTATCTAAAGTCTGAACAACACCCCTGAGTATATTTTTTCTCATTGAAACGATGCAAAATAAATGTTGACATTATAGTGGCATTTCAAATCGTTTAAATTATACATTTTACAAGTATATTTTATAATTGTTATATAAGTTTAGCAATATTTCGAACTTATTGAGCAAAGAAAATAATCATTTCAACGAATTTAATAACAAACCTACTGTACTTTTTTGTACAGTGTCGCGTCTAAACAATGGTCGTAACATTTTCGTGCTTTTCCGTCAAAGAAAATCATTTATTTACACTAATAATATGTTATACAATATTATTGTATTTTTTTTTACAAGCTTTTATTTTTTATATTATAAAGTGATAAAATTGTAAGTTTTGTATGTATAGGGTAATCTCTGAAACTACTGATCCGAGTTAGAAAATTCTTTTACAAAATTTTTTTCAATAGGTAGTTACATTATTAAGGAGTGCTACACGCTATTTTTATTCTGATAAAGATGTATTTTCCATAGGAAATCATAATAAATGTAATTGAAGTCGGAAAAAAACTCGTCGCTCGGCCGCTTATATTGCTAACGCTGGCTAAACATACGAGGAACTTAAAAATAATGTACTACAGAATTGTATATCTTGAAAATGCCCTCAAAAAAGTTCGCGGCGGTACACGTCTATATTATTAGGATAACTTACAGTAACCAATTTTATCTTTTTACAATCAATAAAATATAATGAGTGATTTTCGAAGCAATTTTGACATAACGTAAATGCTCCTATTACCGCCAGTTTTAGCTGTCTTCGGATTCACTTTAAAAAAATAGATATAAGCTGTTATGTTAGGAAAGATGTTATAATTTATAATTAATCTCAACGAAGTATTCTTTGCAATTCAGTACCTAAATTCAATATTCAATAACACAATAGTTACTAAATAATTATTTAATCCAAAAGAGTAGTCGATTCTATTACCGACCCATAGAATGCGCCAAGATTCTATTAACGATTTTTCTACTTCTTTTACCGACCGCTACGAAGTTGTCACTTCTTCTATACTATTAAATAAAATAAAAAATCGTTTTTAAGGTATTTATTATATAATAACAATAGTTATGAGATCAACATTATTACAATATGAACATAATTATTTATTGCAATGCTTAGAGCACTTATTTTTTGTTATTTTAATTAATAAAAAATATAATCAGTCTAGTTAAATGTTTACTTTTTAATTACCTACATACTAATTAGATATTATAAATCAGTAACAAAAATATTTTTATCTGTAATACAATCACAAAATACCTTTATAATGCCTTTATAATAGAAAAAAAAATCCAGAGATAGAAAATCCAGTCTACCAGTCTTTTTCTTCCTGCTTCGTTAAAACAGTTTGTTTTCCACAATGTTCATTCATATATTTATTATTTCTCTTGTCACGCAGAGTTGTCCTCGGTATGCCATAGGTTTTTGAAGCTTCGTATATGCTGGTCCCTTCATTTATTAGTTAGTTGAGCAGAGGCGTACTGCTTGCGCTTCTGCGGCTCCATGATCCTATAAAAGAACACAGTCTTTAAAGAGATATAGAATTTAATTCTTCGAAAGAAGCTTTAAAAAGTTGCATGGCCCCCATTCCGTCCCGCCATTTTTATTTGATTTGAAAACATATGAAATATAGCCAATGCCATGAAGCCATGAATGAAACTGGATAACAAATATTATTTTACATTATTAATATGTCCTGTGACAAAATCTCTCAAAACGTCACGTAAGCAAGAAATAAGCCGATTTGTTCAAAAATATACATTTTGTTTTTGTGTACTGTAAT
This sequence comes from Mesoligia furuncula, assembly GCA_916614155.1. Taxonomy (NCBI): domain Eukaryota; kingdom Metazoa; phylum Arthropoda; class Insecta; order Lepidoptera; family Noctuidae; genus Mesoligia; species Mesoligia furuncula. The sequence continues at coordinate 29,999,872 of OU744803.1, forward strand.
ATTACCAAAAATATCGTCACAGCTGTGAGTCGGTAATAGAATCAAGTATGAAGGTTACAATATTCTATTAGCGACCAATAAAATTAATAATAAACAGATAAAATATCCGCTTTATAGAATACTGTTAAATTCGATCTCATTGCTATATTATTTCTTTTAATGTCAGTTAGTCTTTAATTCAGATAATAAAGGTTATTTACAGTGTAATATCATTTTATTAATAGGGATATTGTCTAAAGTTGAATCGAGTTTTACACAAAAACTTTAAGAAATAGCTTTGTCGTTAATAGATCTAAAGAAGTAAAATAATTTTAAGAATTGAACAAGAAAAAAAGTCAAATCAAATGAGGTGGTTTATAATAGATATTATTTTAAAATACTAAATGTTCTCAAAATTCAACAACGCCATGGGTCGTTATTAGAATCAAGTTTTGAAATTTGGTTCTATTACCGCCTTAAATTAAAACATGATTTTATAACACAAAAACCAATAAAAACTATTATATTAAGAGTTAGTTTAGAAAACGAATATATACGTTACAGTTGTAATGTGATAGCAAGAAGACAAATCCATTTTTAGTGTGTCATTTTCCTTAAGTAATATTTAGGTGTACTTACGTGGCTGGAGACGCGACACTATGAAAAGTGCGTCCGCTTCGGGCGCGTCCCACTCACCGTCAATTTATTTCTTTCACTGGCTATTTAAACACTCAAGCTTTACTCTTTTTGTTGTCCAACAAAAATACGTAACTAATTTTTAAGGTATGACTTATCTGGAACCCTATATTATGTCTAATATGAGTGATTTAAAAATTAGATCGTTAATAGAGTACACATTTTAGGGGGTCGTTAATAGGAGCTTTTACGTTACATTGTATTAATCCTTATCTCATTAAATATGTTATTAAAATTAAGCATTCAATTTAGATCAAAACTGCAGTTTACAGCATGTCATTAGAATGAATACTTTAGAAGATATCACAGTATTAAAATTACGCGCACAACAAAACAAAAAAAAAAAAAAAACAAAAGAACGGAAAAGTCTTCCTCAACAAAGTATTATTACGTATGCAAGTAATCTGATAAAATAAAACTACTAGGCAAAATTGTAGTGCTACTATAGTATTGATAATGAGTTACTTACCATTTCTCGAGTTGATATTTTCGTAATGCCCGAGGTGTCAATTTCCTGTATGAACTTTTGTTCTTTGATAAATTCTTGCAAATATTCTTACAAATAATTATCATTTATCAATTTCTTTTTCTCTCTGTCTTCGATATTTTCTGCCTCGTTTTTTTTTATTAAAATTATACATAGGTACTTTTAATGAATTTCTTCGTAGGTTTTTCAGTTGCATTAAATGTAGGTATAGCATTATTTTATTTCTATTTTACTATGTAATGTGCCTTTGATTTTCGTTGTGGACATTTTATTTCTTAGTTTAATTTTCAAGTTGTTTACTACTGTTTTGTTAGACATAGATATTTATTCGCATACATACATGCATAACATGAAGCTAGGTATTTTATCTGGAGTTTTATCGTTTTAGACGAAATCTCCAGTAAATTATAATGAAAACTGTAGAAATTGGTACTTAAACAGAAAACAGGGATGTCATGGTGAAAAAAGTAAATCTACTGTTAAAACAGTAGAGTTGGCAACACTGAGCGTAACGTTTCATATAATGGAAAGCGCAAACGCGGAAAAAAATTGGCGTGCGTCCGTCCTCGAAGACCTCTCGGCCGGCACTAAACGGCCCGCTCGAAATCGAATAGCTCAATATCGTATGATTTTTGTTCTTACAAAAATAAATAGCCACTAATATAAAAATCTACCTTACCCAGCGCTAGAAAATATTAAAACCTATTTTTTGATACATTACTTAGATGGTTTCGTAATATAATTTTTTGCTAAGAAGTACATTTGAAAAATCGATTTAGTGTCATCTTTGCGATTTTTTTTTATCGAGTCAATTATTAGTAATTACGTTTCCGTCTTTATACAGCGCTTGACCATATGTTCAATTTTGTTAAAGTGATTTTTATTTTGCGGAATATTTACATTATTTAGATATACATAGCTCCAAAAAACTTAAAAATGGTACAACCTCGCCTTGCAAATATAAAATAAGGCTACATATTTTATTGAAATTAATTATTGATCATAATCATGCAGTCAGTAAACAGATAATCCCATTAAAATTGTGTCATTGAATTAAATAAATGTCACAATAAAAAAAAAATAATAATAATAATCATAAATGTCAATAATAATCATCTCAATAATGGGAGGTATTCGGCACACAATAATAATGACCATAATAAATTAAAATGACCGTGCAATTTACAAAACTTACAATTTATACATAATACATAATAATTTTTGTACTGAGCAAGAGTTATTATGTGCGGACATTGATTATTTAAAAGCATGTTATCGCAAACTTACACTTTTATCAGTGACGCACACGGGTGTAAGCGTTGGCTTGACCACTGTCTTGTTACACAGTCGGCAGGAAAAACAATTGTAAACATTCAAGTTATTTACGATTCGTTTTGGTCTGATCACTTTCCTTTAAAAATAGTAAGTTATTATGATAGCTAAGCCTGGGAAGCCACCTAATGTAACAACATCTTACAGACCAATCTCACTGTTACCTGTGTTGTCAAAACTATTTGAGAGAATATTTCTAAAAAGATTGAAGCCCCTTATTGAATCTGAAAATCTAATCCCTGACCACCAGTTCGGATTTAGAGAACAACACTCTACGCTCGACCAAGTACACAGAATTACTAATATTATTGAGAGAAAACTAGAGGACAAGAAGGTGTGCTCCACGGTTTTCCTTGATGTTGCACAAGCGTTTGATAAAGTATGGCATGATGGTCTTATTTATAAAGTAAGAACAATGCTGCCTCAACAATTTTCAGACATCATAGAGTCCTATATATCAAATAGATTGTTTAGAATAAGACAAAGAAATGCCTATTTAGACCTTAGGCAGATAAAAGCTGGAGTTCCACAAGGTAGTGTACTAGGTCCGATCCTGTATCTTCTATACACCTGCGATATTCCTGAGCTAGAAAATAATGTCATTGCAACCTTTGCTGACGACACAGCTATCATGGCTGTCGGAAATAGTCACGAGGAAGCCGTAGAAAAGGTTCAAGAGTCCATAAATCGTGTCTATGAGTGGACTGCAATATGGCGTATCAAACTCAACAAAGCAAGTCTATCCACATTGATTCACCAATAAAAAGCCACAATACTTCCCGGTATTCATGAATAATCAACAAATACCATACGCGAATACTGCTAAGTATCTCGGCATGACCCTGGATGCAAAACTTCGCTGGAAAGAGCATGTCAAAAAGAAAAGAGCCGAATTAGATATTCGATACAAAAAATGCATTGGCTACTTGGTGGACAGTCGCCATTGTCAATACCTAATAAAATGTTGTTATATAAACAAGTTTTAAAACCTGTATGGACCTACGGTATTCAGCTGTGGGGCTGCACCAGCCAAAGTAACCGTCAAATCATACAACGATTCCAAAATAAAGTAGTCAGGGATATAGTCAACGCGCCTTGGTACATTAGAAACAGCGACCTTCACCGGGACCTCAAGATAGATGTCGTAAACATAGTTATACAAAAATATGCAGAAGCTCATGAACACAGACTTCATCATCACGTGAATAACACCGCCACCGTCCGAAAGTATACTGTGCTTTTAAATCGCTCCGCAGTAATAAATAGTTGTTATACAGTTTTAAGTTGCTCTCGGTTCAGTGTTGATGATCATTATGCTTTTGGACTTTACGTACTAACTGTGAGTGGAAGAAATTACACAAAAACATCACAAATAGACTTATCTTAAGGAATAATAAATAAACTTTTTGTTAATATACCCAACCGCACACAAAATACAGAGCCCTTGACGCAAACGCGTAAGCGACGCCGTCTTCCGCGCGCTTAAGACCTTTTGGTCGCGAACTCCGAGTCGCTCATTCGGCGTGGGCCTTTATTAGTGCGCACTTCTCGGTGTGGGAATTTTATAGTGTGAGCTTTCAATTAAACTAAAAAAAAAAGAAGTTTTTCTTAATTAATATGGCCGAATCAGAATCTTCACCTTCAAAAGAAAACTCTGAAAGTACTGTGTCCCCCACCAGACCGGGGGAAAATGTAACCTCGCGTGCCAAAAAAAGAATGGCCCTGTCGTCACCACCGGTTAGCAACTCTAGTACCTTGACTAAGGCTGATGTACAAGACATAGTAGAGACAGTAATAAAAACTGCAATGATTGACATGCTTGCGCAATTAAATGCTAATATGAACTCAGAGCTTAAATCAATCAGGGAAGAGTTGAAGGATGTAAGCGAGGCTGTGTCTTTCATGAACAGTCAATATGAAACTGCTATTGGGGAAGCCAAAAAATCTGCACAAACAATAAAGGATCTTGAAACCAAAAATGAACTAATGTCCAACACCATTGTAAAACTCACGAATCGCGTAAACCAGATGGAACAACATGCTAGATCAAGCAATATTGAGATTCAATGCATTCCAGAGAAAAAAACAGAGAATGTCATCAGCCTGACAAAACAACTGGGGTCGGTCATAGGCTGCGCCATAACAGATAGTGATATTTTAAGCTGCACACGAATTGCCAAAGTAAACCCTGACTCACCGAGGCCTCGATCAATCGTCACTCAGTTCAGCTCCCCAAGACTCCGTGATCAATTTTTGGCAGCTTCGATCGACTTCAACAAGAAAAACAGTCAAGACAAATTGAACTCTTCTCATATTGGATTGGTGGGACCTCAAAAACCTATCTATGTAATGGAGCATCTGTCGGCGACCAACAAGGAAATCCACGCCGCAGCAAGAACCAAAGCTAGAGAATTAGGATTTCAATTTGTATGGATCAGAAGCGGTCGTATTTTAATGCGTAATGTTAAAATACGTTACATCGGAACGTATAGTGATAAAAGATCTAGCAACTTTAGATAAGTTGAAATAAGTTTAACTTTGCAGAAGCTTTTTATGCATGTTAATTGTGTTTCACAAACAAAATTCAACTTGTTTAATATTGATATTTACTATCAAAATGTAAGAGGCCTGCGGACGAAAACACACGATTTTTCATGTAAAATAGCAACATGTAACTACGATATTCTAATTCTGACAGAAATTTGGCTTAATAATAGTATATGCAATAAAGAACTGTTTGATGGTAGGTACTTGGTCTATAGAAGAGACAGGGAAAGCTCGGGCTACCACTGGGATAGGGATGGCGGAGGTGTCTTGATTGCAGTATCTAAAAAACTAGTTTCAAAAAGATTATTGCATAGACAAAGTAATTGTGAGGATCTATGGGTGTCTGTAGAAATACCGTGCGAGCGCTCGAGGCAGCTCCGCCGTCTTGATCTTTGTGCAGTCTACCTACCACCACCGGTCTCTAAATCGATGTTGGAACACTTTATTAATAATTATTTGTAATTCTTACCAGGATAACCATAATGCATACACATGCATCGTGGGAGATTTTAACTTGAGAACTATAAACTGGAATGATCTAAACAATCCTCTCAAAAATCAGCACATTAGTAGTCTCGATCAAATTCTTATTGATTTTACATCAGTTAATAATCTCCGACAATGCAATAATGTTACCAACAAAAACAGTAGACTACTGGATGTTGTATTGGTGGACGTTCCAGGTTGTTGCGTTAGTGAAGCGGATCCTTTAAGTGTCGTAGACCCTCACCATCCTCCATTAGATGTACAAATAACATTGACGGAGTCACTAAAACTAAAATCTAAAAGCATTACGAAAAGAAACTTTCATAAAGCCGACTATGAAGCAATAAACAAGCGTTTGAAGGATATGGACTGGGAAGAGTGTCTGGGATGCTCCAAAAATGTTGACGAAATGGTGGAAGTTTTCTACAGCGTTATTGGGTCAGCTATCAATACTTTTGTACCAATCATCCGAAAGCATAGTAGTAGTGTTCCCATATGGTTTGATAAGAAACTCCTTAATTTATTAAAAGAGAAAAACAAACTTCGTATTAGGTATAAAAAGTATAAGAATCCCCTTGACAAGCTATCACTCACATTGATCTCTAAACAATGTGATAACTACGCTAAAAAGTGTTACAATAGTTACATTGAGAGTACAGAAGAATCTATTGCCAGATGTCCTAATTTTTTTTGGTCATATGTCAAGAATAAACGTGGTGGAGAAAGTTCATACCCAGCATCAATGACTGATGGTCCGATAACATCTTCAAGTGGTGAAGGAATATTCAAATTCAAATTCAAATTCTTTATTTCAGACGTAAGTCCATAGTGTTAGTAGCAACAAAATAACTTAATGACTAGTGTTAGTAATAAGGAGGAGAATAGATATCAATTGGTATGGATCCTCACCCAGTGGCGCAGCAGAGGGGAGTCCCACCTATCTGAGAACACGCTCAGGAGACTATTGGTGGCGGTGCGTAGCCGGCCGGCTATGGAGGCGGTCCTTTTTCTTATAATGGCGTAGAAATCGTCTGTGCGCGCCTCCGCAAACATAGTGGACGCACTACAACGCCACGACAGCCCCAACAGTATCCTAAATGCGTTATTATATTGGACACGCAGATCGCTGTATGTCCGCTGCGTAAAGCGGGTCCAAAGACTGCACGTGTAGAATGATTGGCAGAAAGCTTTGAAAAGAGTGACTTTAACTTGATTTGTACAACGTGCAAATCTTCGAACCAGCATGTTACATCGAACAGCCAACGACCTGCGCTCCCTCTCTATATTCATATTGTCCTTAAGATCATCAGTGACCCAATGACCCAAGTACTTGAATTTAGTCACCCATGCTAAAGGAGTGCCACAGAGCGATACACCGGTAATATCAGAATAGTTTATGGCACTCGCCTTAAACATAATAAGTTCGGTTTTTTTTACATTGTACTTGAGCCCATGGGACACTGCATAGGACTCACAAATAGCCACCAGTTTCCTCAAAGCGCCGATCGATGGGCTTAGCAGCACCATGTCATCCGCATAACTAATATTGTTCAAACAAACGTCATCAATGTGACATCCAACTCTGGTGCTGCTAAGCTCACCGACTAGTTGGTTTATGTACAAGTTGAAGAGGCGTGGTGAGCTTAACCCCCCCTGCCTCACCCCGCACTCCAGCTCGTACACATCCGATTGAGCCTCCGCCCATCTGACACTATTCCTCTGGTGGTAGTACCAATAACGAAACAAGGATGTAACTTCATTTGGTAGTGTTGTATCACTCCGCAACTTGTCCCATAGTACCTCGTACGACACCAGGTCGAACGCCTTTGACAGATCCAAAAAACAAGCAAAAACAGGTGTTTTTCGGGAAGTATAATATTGAACAGTTTGCTTGAGGCACAGAATGGCGCTTTCCGTGGATAAACCAGATTTAAAGCCAAATTGCGCGTCATGGAGTTCGACGTGTTTAGCCAACTGTTGATCAAGCAAACTGTCCAAGACCTTGGCGACTATCGTGGCCAACGAAATAAGCCTATAATTGGACACGTCAGAGGCGTCAACGTCCTGTCTTTAATAATCGGAACCACCACTGTACGCATAAGGTCCTGTGGCAAGTAACGGTGACTGAGACATAAATTAAAAAGAAGAGCAAGAACCCTATACAGATGTGGTCCCGCATGCCTCAGGTGCTCGACGCTAAGGCCGTCGTGGCCAGGCGATTTACCTCTTGTCATTTTCTTAATAACAGTAGCCACCTGTTTAGCTGTAAATATTATGGCAAGCTCACCAGACCCCGACAATTTCCCCTCATCATCGAACACCCGCTGGTCTATTTGCAAGAGAGACTGTACCTTAAAATGTCTTTGAAAAAGGTTGGCAATATCTTTCGGTTCACTCAGACCCGCTACACTTGCAGGGAGACTCGGCTTGGTATTTAATTTGTTAGTGGACTTCCAGAATTTAGAAAACTCTTTTTTCGAATGACTTTTAGCCAAAATATCTAATTTAATTTGTTGTTGATTATTTTGAATAAATTTTAATTTAGTTTTAAAATTTCTTCGTGTTTCGCGCATTTTCTCATACATAGACCCCTGTGTGGGTGCACCATGCAATAGCCACGTTTGGTAATACGTACGAGCCTCCCTATGAGCGTCGCTGACATATTTGTTCCAGCCTGTGACATATTTATGTCTCTTAATGCGATTACTGCCAACATATGTATACTGTGCACCCTCTTGGAGAGTAGATACAATTTCCAAATACAAATTATTTATTAATAAGTTATGATCCTTATTATTACACATTTTATGAGAACACGCGATACATTGATCGGGAAAATCTATCAATTTTAGTTTATCATTGCAATACTCATAATAATTATTAATTTGATCACTGTTTCTTTCACCCCAGCGCACTTTATTACTAAGAGAATTCTGAGTTGGTAATTTCTGATTAATTTTAGTTAAGTTACACTCAAACAAAACAGGATAATGATCAGACTGGTAAACACCATATGAGACTGCTGCCTTAGTAATTAAGTTTTTGGCTGCACTTGTTGTCAAACAATGATCTAACCAACGACGCGAGCCGCTTGCTTGACAAACAAACGTATGTGTATCTTTCGGCAGGAGGTCATAGTCCGCGCAAAACCATGTCTGGTCATTACAAACTGAAGCAAGTTCATCAAAAAACCGCGAGCCAGGGTTGGCATTAAAATCCCCCAGTATAATAACACACTCAATACTACAACTTTCAATTATAGCTACAATCTCACTGAAAGTTTGTGTAAACAAAGTCAAATTGTCACTCTTACCGTTATCGTAGGGCATATACACTGAAAATAGCAACATAGGACGGCTTTCGTATTCAACCTTTATCGCCACTAATCGATCACTGAAACACTTCACTGTTGATACAGATGGAAACACAGATTTTTTCCACAGCAGTGCCACTCCACCGTATGGTCTTCCTGTGATCACTTTAACGGACGTGTCAATAGCTGACTTGCCGTTGTACGCGAAGTTGTCGTCTATGTTTCCCAGAAATCCCACATCGTGGGGCCAAATCCAGGTCTCTTGGAGTGCAATGATATCGGCACTCTTGCATAAGTTTCTCACACATTCCACTGACCTGTACACACCTTTACAATTAAAAGTAGATATAGTTATTTTACTTTTATCGTTAAGAGCCATTATTTATTGGAGTCTTGTTTGTAGACGGGAGCTGAGTCTTATCGGAATCCTTATCCTTTTTAAAAAACACAAATCGTCTAAATCGTATTCCTTCAGGCCAAAGGCTGTCATCCAAAAAGGTGTCTAATTTATTTTTGGAGACAAATATCTTAAACGCATTATACGTCCTTTCTGTTTTCATATTAATTTTCTCCAGCTTTACAGTTACCTGAGTCTTAGTTTTAATATAATCACAAATATCGGCTTCACTAGTTTGTTTATCAACATTCGAAACAAAAAGCGGGACAAATGATTCCGCCGCTTTAAAGTTCCCCATTGTAGCGGACTGAGCCTTGCCTATCCTACCAGTGAATCGGTTCTTTAACTTTTTATTTTGAACAACTGTCCACTGTCCGTCATGTTCCATTTCTTTCCATTCACCCTTGCTTACTACTTCAGCCATAGTCAGTTGTTTACTCGAAAAATCATTAATACTTGTAACATTCCTACCCAACACAGTTGAGTTTAGTGGAGCCAATGCGACAGAGTCATGCGCAACTCCGTTCGAGTTACAGAGAGAACGATATTGCAAAGAAATGTTTATGTCCGGCACGCTGTCATCCATGCCGGTGCCTGTTTCCACAGTGGTGGCGCGGGGGCATGATGGCGGTATCGGCGGCAGCGGCTCGGTACTTGTTTCACACGGCGGCGCCGGCGGTGATGACTCAGAAACATGCGACAGGCCAAACGGTCCGCTGTCCAACAGATACCCTCCTCTACGCATATTAATGTTCGAATTAATATATGACACAGGGCTATTGACGGACATTCTATCCTTCTTTTGTTTACTTTCTAAGTCTTCTTTCGTCACATAATTTACTTTTATCTGCTTTATTTCTTCACGCAAAAACACTAAGTCCTTTAATAACTTCGTTACATCGATGTGGTCAAAACAAACGGGTGGTAATTTCTCTAAGTTGTAAGCTACAAAAACCGGTAATTGATCAGGCTCAGCTGTTTTTAATACCGTTAGCATATCTTCGAGATCTTTTTCTTTTTTCTGCTTACGTCTTGATACAAGCTTATGTTTTGTTTTTAGAGATGAAAACAATAACTTTTTTGCACTGTCAATGTCTTCCTCAGAGAACGCTGATACACAAATTCGTATTAAGCTTTCATTATCCATCACATCAAGTTTATTCCGAATAAACGCTAGCACCTCACATATTACTATGTTACAATTTACGCACTTTAGCGTATTTACACAGCTCTCGGACATTGTAATAACTTTATTTCGCAGCGACCGCTCGGGAGTGCGCGCGCGCGAGAACTGAATGTGAATATAAAAAATATGTGAGCTATTTGCTTTAAATTTTAGCAGCATTTATAAAGAAGAAACAACATCGTCTTCAGGTCAAAACCGTGTAGCCTCCGAATACCTGGAAGCAATAGCCACACAGTCAGATAGCATAGCTTCCGTGGACATCCAATATGAAAATGTTGAGAAAAAACTAAAAACCCTTGAAACTGCTAAGGGGGCAGGCCCAGATCATATACCTCCACTGTTTATTGCCAGGTGTGCGCCTAGCCTGGCTGTTCCTTTGGTGAAGATATATAACACCTCAATCCGATCTGGTCGATTCCCTAAAGAGTGGAAACAGGCGAAAGTAGTACCGGTCTTCAAGAGTGGAGACCCTTGTGACGTAAAGAACTATAGACCGATATCCATCCTTTCAATTTTCGGTAAAATATTGGAGTCGTTGATTTGCCCACATATTCAATGCTATTTTTCCAAGTTCTTAAGCGACCACCAGCACGGCTTTATAAAGAACAGATCCACAAGTACAAATCTGGTGTCCTTTGTTGAAGCTGCATGCGAGGCCATGGATAAAGGTATACAGGTTGACGCTGTTTATACGGATTTTAGCAAGGCGTTTGATAAGGTTTCGCATAAACTGCTTGTTGAAAAACTAGCCACGTACGGCGTCACTGGTAGTCTGCTAAAGTGGTTTGGTTCTTATCTGGCTGGTCGGGAATTTTATGTGGTTGTTAATGGGTTCCGGTCAGGCAGGCATGCAATTGCCTCGGGTGTCCCTCAAGGTTCTCATCTGGGCCCAGTATTATTCATCATATACAATGTGTTGATTTGCATCCTAGTCAAATTCAAGGACGTAATTATGCTAATGATTCTCGACCCAAATCAACAATAAAATGAGTAGGTATTTTTTTATTTTTTTTCTTATTTAAGGAAATCCGTAAGTGTGAACCAGCCGTATTTAAACGCGGCCCGTCTGTTACTAGCCCTATAACCGCGCTTCACACACACACAAATGCAAACCATACATCCAAACTCTCATTCGATAAATTCGTAGGTAATCAATCCCATCCCCCAATCACACTCCCGCGCCGCTCCTAGCCACGCCCCTTTTCCCCCATCACACTGTATGCGCCGGCGCCGCGCCGCGCGGCGCCGGCGCCGACAGTGTGATTGAACTCGCCGAAGTGTTCGCGAGTGCGCTTTGCGAATTTCCGTACATCGAGACGTAGTTACAAAGTGTGATGACGGACAATTACTCAAATGCCGAGTTGGTGGAGATGGTCGCCATCAGTGGAGACAGCCTACGTGGAGCCATCCGGATGTTCGTGAAAATGTATCCCGATCGGGAACCCCGTCACAGAGCGTCATGCTGGCTGCTACGCAGAGACTGCGGGATCATCGGCAGTTTGACGTTCCCCGGCATGCTCAAGCTCGCGGCAGCGTAGGCCTGCCTGTCGCCTTGCAGGAAGACATCCTGGAATACTTCCAGCGAGACCCACGGGCAAGCACGCGGGAGGCTGGTCAACACTGGAGTGCACCACACTACAGTGTGGCGCCTACTGAAGCGTGAGCTGCAACACCCATTCCACTACCGTAAGGCACAAGACATTCACCCAGGTGATAATGCCGTGCGGGTTACATTTTGGTCGCTGGTTCCTGGAACACCAAGACGCCAACATCCTGTGGATGGACGAGTGTTTTCCTAAGAGTTGAAAGTAAGTATACCACGTACTTACACTTAACTAGCACGTCTTTCCATTTCATCAAACATAGAAAACATCATTTTTAGACTTAGTAGATTGGTACACTAACTAAGGTAGGTATTATTGCCGGCCCTAAGCCCGTTAAGTAGGAAGGAAAGTTTCAAATCAACCAATTTAATCCACAAATAAAAACAAAATCCCTACGAAAACTAGGTTGAAGGATATTATTAATCATCTGATAACAGGTCAGTGAACTTTTCTTTGGCGCACTAGTATTACTGTCATTAGTAAGATTTCCGTATTCCAATGATGCTCAAAAATGAGTTATTTATCAAGCGAAATTTATGACAATAATGTAGGTGATTTTCGAAATAAAATTAGGTAAAATTATTGCTACCAGTCGGGTCATTGCTACGCGGCGCGACGGCGCGGCGCTACCATTTCGAGGAAAAACAGCTGCATGCATTGTCGCTGCATGCATTGTCGCTGTGTGCGTAGTCGGGTGATTCTGTTTTATTTGTATTGAATTAAGGGTGTAATTCTGAAATACTGTTAAATTTCAACAACAAAAAAAAAGCAGCGCTTACTAGTTATTGCCCCATAACGTACTTCAATTGATTATTTATGTATTTTATGACAACCTCCTGAACTTTGACGAGGATGCAAATCAACATATTGTATATAAACGACGTGACATCGTGCTTTCACAATACTAGCATATTCCTTTTTGCAGACGACCTAAAAATTTCAAGAGCCATTAGGTTTCAACAGGACGTAAACCTAATGCAAGAGGATATCGACTGATTATCTGCATGGTGTTATCATAATAAAATCTCGTTGAACAGTTCGAAATGTAGCCACATAAAATTCACCAGGAAAGTAAAAAAAACAGTGAATTCGGCGTACCAAATAAACGGAACTTGTGCGAGGTGGATGTAGTTCGAGATCTGGGAGTTATCTTGGACTCAAAACTCACATTTATACCACATATTGAGAACATACTCAGTCGATCCCAACGTATGCTTGGATTTGTCATCCGTAATGGAAAGGTATTTCAACGCCCACATACTAAATTAGTCCTCTACAATAGCCTTATAAGAAGCATCCTGGAATACTGCAGTGTGATATGGAGGCCTCACTACGCAATCCACTCGCTGCGGATAGAACGAGTCCAAAAAAGGTTTATACGATACCTGGGGTACTCAAAGGGAAGGCAATTTAAATACCTCTCCTACCTTGAAAAACTAGGCTGCTACAAAATGAGTACCCTGGAAGCTCGAAGGGAGCTCTTGGATTTGAGATTCGCATATAAACTGCTCAATAACACCATTGACTGCCCACAATTGGTATCTAAGTTCAATTTCAGAGTACCCCGTAGACCACCTCGCAAACCTATAACACCCTCAGCTCCACCTCTCCGCCGTACAGTGTCTGGTGCTAATTCGCCTGTACCCCGCATGTGCAAACTCATAAACGAACGCAGCGACCTGGTTGACCTCCACGCAGACTCAATATCGACTTTTGTTATTAGGCCTAATTAGTAGTATTAGTATCTACATTATACAATTATCTAGAATTTAAGTACATTAATCTTTAAAATTAAATTTATAATTACAAAGAGCATTTTGCATGTGGTGTTTGCCTGTAATTGGTTGTGCAGTAAGATCTAAGACACAATTACTTGTATGTTCCTATCTGTATAATATCTGTAACAACTGTTGGTGAACCTTAATTAAATAAATAAATAAATGTCGAGGCGATCCAACTCCTTGACAACACTGAATTAGTGCGAAGACTAAAAAGGGTAAAACCTTTTGAGTTAGTTTAGTACAGTGGAAGTGAACAACTGTAGTGCAAGTGCTGTAACTTATAAAGAACACGTGAATCAAGTGTCTTCCCCTTAACTTATAGTGAATAAGAAAGACGTTATTGGACGATTTCTTAATTTTATAGTTACTTAGCAGTTTAAGTTATATTTAAATTACTTATTAGCTAATAGGCTAGATTGTAATGTAAATAAAGTATCACGTACTGTGGTACTTTATAAAAGGAAAAAAAAATTAGAGTGAAAACGAATGTAATGAAATCTTCGTATAACGGTGTCTGGTGGGAGAACGAAAACCAGAGGAAATCAGCCAATACTCTTCTATGTGTAACAATAAATTTAAGAACTTAGATTTTCCTAAAGAGTTTGAACTTTGTGCTGATAAATTTTGTGATAATACCCACCATAAATTTTTATTGGATAAAATGTATAGTCAAATTGTGTCTATATTAAGTGAAGCTGCTAGTACAGTCGGTGGCCAACATTATCTGACCCACTTGAGTGATAGCGAATTTGAACCTTATCGTGAACATTTGGAATACTCCGTGCAAGCATTTTGATAAATCATGTTGTTAGGCGATTTTAATCATTATATTGTTGTTGTTAAGGTTGAAAGGCTAATGAGTTTCAAGACTACTAAAAAAAACCAAGGCGAGGGTGGATGAATAAAAAAATAATATCGCGCATCAGTAACATTTTAAAGGTGTATACGGTTAATAGCTAAATTCCGTGATTCATTTTAATAGCTGGTTGTGATTGTGCGATAGTGAACTTTATGAAAATATACGATATGGTTCAAATTCTTTAGAATATTGCGTCTATCATCACAACTAATATCGAATTTCAAAACATATTACAAGAGTTGAGTTGGTCTCGTGGTCACTAAGGCAGCTCGATATTAATCGTTGACTGCGTTCGAAACCAGGAAAAACCTAACAGTTTTTTGTTAAATGTTTTGTTTTTAATTATTATCTATTTTTTTACTTTTTTTTTAACGAACGAAGTCGGGAAATATCTTTTTAAATGGGCAGTTTGTATAGAAATGAAACAAAATCATTGCTAGTAATAAAAATGTTTATTAATTCATTAAAATATACATAAGTAAAATAAAGTAAGTAAATGCTCTTAGTTCAAAATTAATACATTTTATAATATCATATTCAAACCTAACCATTTATAAACATTTAAAAAAAGTCATGCTAATGGTAATTGCTTGGAAGTGTGTTATCGAGAATACATTGATGTATAAATGCGAGAAAATGAATGAATTTGTGAAATGTTTTACAGATTTATAGCTAAGTATATGTAGTCAGTTGTGAATCAACATGTAATTTAAATAGAAAAATGCATTTCCATTTATAACAATAACATCACCACAGAATCTTACATTTTAATGGTTTAGCATTCATTCAATTGAGCATTTACTTACATAGTGTGTTTCAAAATACTTATAAGTAAGTAGATTAGTTAGTAGCGAAGTGGCGCACCGTCTCCTGCTATAACTTGCTGTAAGCGGCTACGCATACCGCACACCATGTTCCAACACATATCTTTTCCTCTCATTTGTGCTCCCATGTCGATGACACGAGCTCAGCCAAATTGTTCTTATTTCACACTTCGGATGTGTCCCAATTTAAAACCATTTGAGCCCATAGGTTTTATATAGGGTTCAAATCGGAGTTTTAGATGGCCAGTAAATAACAGTTACACCTTCTTGAGCAGCTAACCAATTCTTCACAATGCCTGCACGGTGGATGGAGCAGTTATCTTGCACGAAGTAAATATCTGTATTTGGATAGGCAATTCGCACAGTCGGCAGCAGGACAATACCATCCAGCCAGCAATGTTTTGTATAGTCATTAAGTTGCGACATGACGCTTTGATTACACCAAATTAATTAAAAATACTTTTCACGATTTACGTCAAACGTTTTAGAAATGTTTGTGCGCCGCAGTCACTGTTTAGGCGTATGTAGACTGACTTTTGTCACTTAGATCAATTTAGTATCCATATACCCCACGACGTAAACTTTTACTTCGTCCTACTTATTTGAGGACTTATAGTTTTTTTTTATTTACCCACTTGTTTTCAGAAAAGTTGTTAGGCAAAAATCATATTGGTCGTTCTATAATAATGCAAGAAATATTGTAGAAATCATAAATGAAAATAAATAAAGAAAAATAAATTATAAAGAAATTGATAAAAGGTGGATTGTGTTTTCGAACCCACATGTCGTTCGTCGCGAATCCAGCATCGAACCGCGAAGCCACAATGACTGGTTGAGAATATGCGAAATTAAAGATTAGTTAGTAAGTATGGCCGTGTTATTTAAGAGCTTTTCAACTTTAACGACAAGAAGATAATGATTAAAATGGCTTAACAAGATATGCCGGTGGGTCAGGCAATGTTGGGTGGGTCAGACAATGTTGGTCACCGTCTGTACAAGCAGAACCCCAAAAGGCGTTATAGGAAAAAAGGATATAAAAGGGTGGAACAAACACGTAAAAGAATTTCACACACAGGCAAGAATTAAATTTAAATTATGGATGTGGTATGGTCAACCCAGTAGTGGTCCTATTTTTGAGGATATGACATTAAGTCGTAAAATATTTAAATCAAAATTGAAATGGTGCATTAAGAACCAAGAAAGAATAGAAATGGATATTTTGTCTTCACTCCATTCAAAAAAACGTTTTTCATCATTTTGGAAATGTACTAAGAGGCTAAACAATGCTCCAAGTCAACCAGTTAGTGTGGATGGTAAAAATGATAATGTAGATATAGCCAATTGTTTTAAAGATCATTTTAAAGTAAGTTCACCTCTTAAGTCTGCACCGGGGATGCGCGGTGCTGAGACATGTAGATCAGAAAGTAAAGAACTAAAATCTGTGATTAAAGGCATGAAAAGGGGAAAATCGCCTGGTCATGATGGGCTTAGCATCGAGCACCTTCAAAATGCTGGTATACATCTGCCGAGAGTGTTGACTATGTTATTCAATTTGTGTTTGGGACATTCTTACTTACCTCAGGAGTTACTGGATACAATGGTTGTACCTTTTGGGAAGAATCGGACAGGGGACATAGCAGACAAGGGTAATTACAGGCCTATTTCACTGGCAACTGTGATATCCAAAGTGTTTGACAGTGTGCTCGACTCACCTCGGTAGGTACACCCAGTTACATGACACACAGTTTGGTTTTCGTGCTGGGCTATCTACTGAAAGTGCTATACTTGCGTTGAAGCATACTGTCAAATACTACACTGACAGGAATACACCTGTATATGCTTGTTTCCTGGACCTTTCAAAGGCCTTTGGCCTGGTTTCTTATAATGTCTTATGGGAAAAGCGTCGGGAGGCGGGCGTTCCTACTGCATTAGTGTCTACATTATCTTTTTGGTATGACAAGCAGAGGAACTTCGTCAAATGGTCTAGTGCGTTGTCTGACCCGTATAAACTCGAGTGCGGCGTTAGGCAGAAAGGTCTAACTTCTCCGAGGCTTTTTAATATTTATGTAAATAAACTGCTTGTTGAGCTCAGCAGCACGCATGTCGGATGTCATATAGATGGAGTATGTTTAAATAACTTAAGTTATGCAGACGACATGATGCTGCTGAGCCCCACTATCAGTGGAATTAGAAAGTTACTTTCAATTTGCGAGGGATATGCCGAACGGCACGGGCTAAAATATAATCCTACAAAAAGTGAGCTGTTAGTTTTAGTGTTTCGAGGTAGAAATAAAAAACCAACATGTGTCCCTCCTGTTCAATGCTAAATGTGCTAAATGGTTCACTTTTGCAGAGAGTTGCCCACTTTAAATATTTGGGCCACATTGTTACTGAAGAATTAAAAGACGCTTTCGATATGGAAAGGGAGCGCAGGGCACTGGCTGTGAGGGGAAATATGATATGCAGAAGGTTTCATAGTTGTTCAGTTCCCGTGAAACTAACTGTTTTTAAGGCCTACTGTCAAACATTTTATACCAGCAGCCTTTGGGATAAAACCATACCCTAAAAGCAGACAATGCCCTGCACATTCACTACAACAATACCTTCAGGGCGCTGTTAAGGCTTCCACCTTACTGTAGTGCGTCAGGTATAATGTTCGCTGATGCGCATACTGACGACTACTTTACGATAATGCGGTAGAAAGTTGCCTCAGTAATATCCCGAGTGAGGGAAAGCAGCAACAGCATTCTGAGGGTGTTTGCAGAGAGGCTGGATGGGCCTACAATGGGAAGGTTTATCAAGCTACATGTTGTTAACAAAGCTTGTTAAACCTTCCTGTGATTGTGATTGTCATATTCTTTTTTTAGTGTTCCTGCATGTTACTAATATAGTTTTTAAGTAAGATGTAATACTAACACACTATGGGCCTTGATGCCTGACAATAAAATATTTTTATTTTATTTTTTTTTATAATCCAAGACTTCATGATAAAAGCATTTTTCAATTTTAATTGAAAAATGCTTTTATAGTGAACTTATTAGTATACATAGATCGTGGGGCATAGTAGCTTATAGCTTGCTGAAAAACTCTCTTATGTTTGAAAACAAATAGGTATACAGGATTCTAAAATAAATACATGGTAGAGTCAATATTTTATATTTCCTAAAGAATGGACGACATGATTCTATTTGCTTCAGCCCAAATATAGCTCTTAGACACTTTTTTTGCATTACGAATGCTTGATCAATCTCCACACAACGACCCCGCAGGATAATACCATACCTTATGGTGGAGGATATAATATAGCCATGGAAAGCCGTTATTGCAGCATTTCTAGATACCTCGCAGCTTATACGCCTCATAGGGTAGGATTATTTACTTTAGCACAAATGTCATTTTTAACAACAAAGAGAAATTCAGAATCACAAACTGGAACGTTTTCTTTAAGTAAAGAATTTTCTTTAATTATATTGTCATCAATAGCAAGGCTGTAGTCTACTTCGGGTGTATGACCTTCCCGTTTCGCTATTAATGACATTCCAAGTCATTTTAATAATGTTACTACTATTTTTAATTTTTGAACTCAAATAACGTGAATTGGCAATACTACAAACTTTTTAAATATTTTAAAATAATTCTTAACATATTATATTAAATTCAGCAGTGTTTATACAAATCCATTCCTTATATAGGTAATTCATAAAGTCGTTACTATGGGTACCAAATGAAAGAGCGTGAAGAGTGGAAAACTATAAATTTTGTAACATCACACTAAATTCAATATGGCCGCCGCTCCAAGATGGCGGGTTAATTTTTTTTTTAAACCCCTTTAATACGGGTACCTATCAAATGAAAAGACTTGAAGAGTAAAAAACGGTACGTGAAGAATCAAAACGATTAATTCAATTAAAATATAAAACAAATATTTAAAGGGTAATATTTAAACCTACGTATTCTACTTTTTTATTTTCATTTTAGGGTTCCGTACTCAATGGGTAAAAACGGGACCCTATTACTAATTTAAAATTAAATAATGGTTGTGTTGCGGTTGCGGTTGCGGCGCTTCTGGACTGGATACAGTCCGAATTCAATTTCAACATTTGAGTCCGACTGTTACAATTATTTCATTGCGGCGTGGCCTGGCGCGACACAAATGTGCTTTGGCGCACTTTTTATTAATTATCCTAATACCTACAATTTCGCTACAAAAATTGGCTTACATTTCGTTTCGCAGCAATGTGAGCCCATGAAGTGAAAGATATAAGCAGATCCAAGTTGCTGGAGTAGGTACTTGGCAAAGTAACGTCAAACTGCGGTCAGTGAATCTGTCCCATAGTGGCCATTACTTGATGCCCATAGTCTCTAGTTGACACTATTCTGAGTCGCCGGCTCCAGCTCCATCTACCTAAGTACCTACACTTTTTATTTCTAGAGCATGTGTACCAGTAGGTACATACATGTAGGTAGCTGCTCTACCAAATGTTTCTAGTCGGACCGGCACCATAATTGCGTAAAACGGTACTCCCTTTCTTCTCCTAAAATTGTTTGTCCGTGAATCATTCATATAAACTTCAGTAACCATAAAATTCAAAAATTCGAAATTTTGTTTTACATAATTATCTTTACTTCTAAAACTATTCTGCCATAATGTCGAGTGCCTACTATAATAATTGAATCTCCTAATTTTGCATGAAATAAATTTATATGTCCTAAGTATTGTATTATTTAAATGTGTGTTCACTTATAATAAATTTTTTAATACAAATAAAAAAAAAAAATTGAAATTTAATTTTTTTTTTTTTTTTTTTTTATAAAAATATTTTTTTTTATTTTTTTAGACCTATATCATTTGCTAAAAATGGGAAATAATATTGCTTCCGAAAAACAAGTTAACTTCCGGCGATCTGTGGTTGAATGTAAATACTAACTAAGCTGTGTTAAAATGAATTACCGAAAAATTAGCACAAAATGAACAGAAAAAAAACCATCCAAGTGCGTGTCGGCCACGCACAGTGTAGGGTTCCGTAGTAGCCCGTTATCACAATATAGTACGATTCTGTTGTTCTTTATTCTGAATATAAGTAATAGTAAAGATATTAGGAGTTAATGGTTATAATAACAATATATGACAAGGGTGTCCAGAGTAAAACAAAACTTTAACACATAACGTAACCACGGAGGTCAAGAAAATCTTAACACCGCGATCTACAAAAGTGACGCCATCTGTTATCGAATAGCGGTACTAAACTAATGACAAAATATTGATTTTCGAGGATAATTATTTAAACAGACATTACCTAATAATAACCACTTTCTTCCTGCTAAAGATAAAATACAAGAGTACGATTGCTGCCAAGTTATTATTTCAATTCTCAAAATAGTAATTCGAAAATTAAACAATTTCGTTTGTGACTTCTATAGGTACTTGAATGAAAACCGTAACCCGTTGGTACAGCGCCATCGAGCAGCAATATTGTGAAACTTATGATAATTTATTATGGTATTTTGAGTTTTTTTTATTTCATATTTTGTTTTTCAATGCAAGTCTTTACCCGTTATAAACAAGCAACTACTTCATCTGAGTCACTTTAAAGTATTAATGCTAAGGATTTTGTATTTGGTACAAAATTATCCAACACCCAAGTTCAACTATTACTGCTAAACTAATAAAGTTATCTTAACTGCTATAATTTTCCTTTAAACTTCATAAAATGCACGCAATATAATCGTGAATTTTTCCAGGGGGGCGCCCTACTGGAACAAAAATTTGCACTTTAAAGTTTAATATTTCATAAATAGAGCATTAAATCGAAAAGTAATTTTAGCAACCCGCAAGTCATTTTAGAAGAGGTCTTCTAAAATGACTTGCGGGTTGCTAAAATTACTATCGGGTATCGTTGAATAGGTCTTCTAAAGGAGGTCCTTTAGAAGACCTATTCAACGATACCCCACACGATAGGGTAGGCGACGAAAAAAATATTCATCCCCACTTCACATGTAGGGGAGCTACCCTAAAAAATAATATTTTCCAAAATTTTATTTTACCACTTTGTCGGCGTAATTATTATACATATTCCTACAAAATTACAGCTTTCTAGTACTAACGGTCTCTTAGCAAAACCTCGGATAGACAGACAGACAGAGAGACCGACATGACGTAACTATAAGGGTTCCTTGTCAGGACTACGCAACCCTAATAATTTAAGCTGGTAGAAAAGTATTATAGCAATAAACAGTCATGTTTATTTTTCGAAGATTTCTTTGATAATTAATACTAAATTAAATAAGGACAAAAAATCAAAAAAAAAACCTAACCAAACCTAACCTTCGCTCGTTCATAAATAAGTATGTTTTCGGAAAATTTGTGTTTTTTTCGGAAGTTTTGAATTTTTAAAAAGCTGGCAACACCAATGTCAACAAGTCGTCATTTTTAACAATTTTCAGAAATTTATTTTTAAAAGCAGTTTTGATTGTTTGTGTGTTTTGATTCTGAAATACTACAGCCATAGCCCAAATTAAACATCATTTTATAGAAAAACAGTACTTACAGTGAACCATATTTCGAAAAACTTTAAATCCCACCACCACTAGGGTTTTCGTTGTGTTATAGTTATTTTTCATGCATATTATTTTATGGTTTTCTGAAAACCCGCCAAGTTTAAATGGAACAATATTATTGTATTGATATCTAAAAAGTTTCAAACACAAATTACTTACAACAGAATTGCAAAATAAGGCCGGTGCAAAGAAAATGGCTTAAAACTTGGCGTTGGTTTCGATTTCAACTCTTTTGCTGGTCAAACATCTACATGAAGTAAGGAAGTTGGCCTTCTTTTTCAACATTATATGTTTTTGGTGGGATTTCATTTATTTTTGCCAAGTGGGTAGATACACGTGTAGGATTAAATTGTAGGTAGGTTTTCTTTTATATCTATAGCCTAGGTTTTCTTTTTTTTGATATCGAGCTCGATATCAAAAATGGCAACAGGTAGGCACTTGAAATATTCACAAAATACTCAGTTGTATTTTAACTTTAATAATAAATAATAAAATTAAAATAAAATAAATATTTAAGGGGGGCTCCCATACAACAGACATGTTTTTTCGGCGTTTTTGCCTTGTGGTACGGAACCCTTCTTGTGCGAGTCCGACTCGCACTTGGCCAGTTTTTTATTAAATGATGAGCCCGCTGCAGTCTGAACTGCGGCAATGTTTGGACGGATAGACCATTCCCTATCAGCTGTTTTTTTTAAACTTATTCTTTTTCACACATATGTTTTTTAAATCCGTTCTATAGAGCGACCTTAATCTGTTGTACTCAACAATAGCACTTTCTTGTGCTTTGATCTGGCTAGGATCGATATTTATTAAATGGTCACCACTCAAATTTTTTACCCTAGATAATGGTACGTAGGCTTGACCACAAGTGAATATAGAAGAACCAATATCAATTAAACTATTGTCCAAGCTCAAACCTTGACTCTTATGAATGGTGATTGCGTAAGCTAAACATATCGGAAACTGCTCCTGGTAAACAAAAGCACGGCTCAAAACTTCAAGTTACAATTTGAAATATTTATGATATTAGTTTTACTTTAAAAAAATATACTTTTAGAAATAGAAATATGAATCTGCTTAACAAAACGATTTAAAAGGGGTTAAGCATTCTTAAAAATATTTTGAGTTTATATCTTATGATATACCTACTTACGTCATTTGACATGTTTTAAGGTTTTTAATAATTTATCTTTCTAAGAAAGTCTCATACTTACCTAAAATTTAAGCTTATTTTTTTTTTATACGGAACACGGAATACAGAATGTGTGATAGCCGAACTCACACTTGACCGCATTTTTATTTTTACTTTCGTGCAAAATTACAAGTTTCTAGGCCGACTATAAAAAAAATGTAATACCTACGGAACCCTCTGTGCGCGAGCCAAACTCACACTTGACCGCTTTTAAAAATTTTCTTTTAGTTTCATGCTAATCTCTAGCTTCATGCTAAATTTCAAGTTTTTAGGCCGGTTAGAAGTTTCTAGGCCGGCTAGAATAAAAAATTAATACGGAACCCTCTATGCGCGAGAAAGACTCACACTTGACCATTTTTTAATTTTTCCTTTAGTTTCATGCTAATGTCTAGCGTCGTGCCAAATTTCAAGTTTCTAGGCCGGCTAGAATAAAAATTTAATATTGAACCCTCTATGCGC
This sequence comes from Mesoligia furuncula, assembly GCA_916614155.1. NCBI lineage: Eukaryota > Metazoa > Arthropoda > Insecta > Lepidoptera > Noctuidae > Mesoligia > Mesoligia furuncula. The sequence goes on from OU744803.1 coordinate 30,023,572, forward strand.
GAGCCAGACTCACACTTGATCATTTTTTTAATGTTTCCTTTAGTTTCATGCTAATGTCTAGCTTCGTGCCAAATTTCAAGTTTCTAGGCCGGTTAGAAGTTTCTAGGCCGGCTAGAATAAAAATTTAATATTGAACCCTCTATGCGCGAGCCAGGCTCACACTTGACCATTTTTTTTAATTTTTCCTTTAGTTTCATGCTAATGTCTAGCTTCGTGCCAAATTTCAAGTTTCTAGGCCGGTTAGAAGTTTCTAGGCCGGCTAGAATAAAAATTTAATATTGAACCCTCTATGCGCGAGCCAGACTCACACATGACCATTTTTTTAATTTTTCCTTTAGTTTCATGCTAATGTCTAGCTTCGTAACAAATTTCAAGTTTCTAGGCCTACTAGAAGTCCCTAAACATTTTGATTAACTCTAAGTGAGTGAGTCAGTCAGTCAGTCAGTCAGTCAGTCAGTCAGTCAGTCAGTGCCACTTTAGCTATTTTGAAAACTCCATAACTTTGAATCTATTAAAGCTACAGTTATGAAATTTGGTATGCAAACTAACAGCAGTCAAGGTATTATGTATGTGAAGTTTGATTCGATTTCGTGTGACAAATAGTTAGATACAGGGTGGTCAAAAGTAGCTCGAAGCGGTTCGGGTAAATAGTGCACGGCGTACGTGCGGCCACTTGCTGGAAATTGGCCTGCGCACTGCCGTGCGCTTAGACAAAAACTGCCGAACCGGAGGTGACATGACAGATGTCACCTCAATGAAAATGTCGATAAAAACGAACAAGAAAAGAAAATGTTGACAAGACTAGCCGCAAGACGTGCACGCCTACCACCTCCGGACTCTTCGCTCAGCTCCGCCTCGCTGCCGCCGATACCCAGCCCCACTTTGAGCGATGTGACGAGATCGGCCGCGGCAGTTGCGTCGAGCTCGAGCGACTAAACCTATAAGTATTTGGGTACCTATGTCGGACGCGTTGGATATCAATGTTACTGACATGAAGCAATCGTTGAAGGGGCGCTTCTTTGGCCGCCTGAAAAAAGTATTTAATAGTCTTCTTTCAGGCGGAAACAAGGTGCGCGCCTTTAACGGTTGGGTCATGCCGGTTTTGATGTACTCTTTCGGCATACTCAAATGGACTCAGACCGAACTCGACGCCCTGGATAGGAAGGTCCGAACGCTGCTGACTGCAAATCGAGTGCATCACCCACGGTCATCGGTAATGAGGCTGTATATCCCGCGAAAGTGTGGAGGTCGAGGCTTTCTAAACGCTAAGACTCTCCACAATCGCGAGATATGCAGCCTCAGGGAATATTTCCTAGAAACCGACGTGGGGATGCATCGTGATGTAGTCGCGGTGGACAAGGGCCTCACCCCGCTCTCCTTAGGTAAAGTGAACTGGCACAAGCCAGTAGTGGTTGACACTAATGATCGCATGGAGGTATGGCAGAGTAAGGAGCTTCTCGGACGCTTTTTCCGGGCCCTACATGGACCCGATGTAGGTTTACGTCCGTAGCCTGGCTGCGTTTCGGTGACCTCTTTGGAGAAACCGAAGGTTTTGTCTGTGCAATTACGGACGAAGTTATGATGACGAACAATATCTGGAGATTTATTGTGAAAGACGGCACGGTTGACATTTGTCGGGCATGTCACCGGCCGGGGGAATCAATCAGGCATATCATCTCCGGGTATTCTCGTCCAGCTAACGGAGAGTACTTGCATAGACACAACCTTGTAGCCAGGATAATCCATCAGCAACTTGCTCTGAAATACATCCTTGTTGAATCAGAGTTACCGTACTACAGGTATGTGCCCGACCCAGTTCTCGAAAATGGAAATATCACATTGTACTGGGATCGATCCATCATCACTGACAGGACTATTGGTGCCAATAAGCCTGATATAGTGGTGGTGGATCGATCAGAGCGGCGCGCAATGATTGTTGACATAACCGTCCCGCATGATGAGAACCTCGTGAAAGCCGAGAAAGATAAACAAATCAAGTATCTTGACTTGGCTCGCGAGGTTGTCGACATGTGGGATGTGGACTCAGCGATCATTGTGCCGATAGTCGTAACAGTCAATGGACTAATAGCCAAGAGCCTCGACCAACACCGAGGAGGCTCTCGTTGTGCAGCTGGATCAAGGGCTTGATCCAGAAAGCGGTACTTCTGGACACGGCCCGCATTGTTAGGAGGTTCCTCTCTCTGGAGCCCTGACCGCCGGTAGCTTGGACCCTGTTCCCGATACCGGTAGGCTACTATTTTTTATATTTTTAAATGCTTTTATATTTTTTTATACTAATATTTAAAAATATAATTTACATGTATTGTTACGAGCTTCGGGTTCGTGACAATAAAAACTGCCGATTTAATAACCAAAAATTGACACTTTAATTAACAACACTAATTACAACTCAAAACACACTAATTACAAAACACAATTGCACAACTGATCGCTTTAAGTCGCACTTGAATATAGCTTGATGTTTTCGCCTCGATCGCTTATCTAACACTGTCTCGGTCGTGGCGCGTCTCGGCCTTATATAGCGCCGAAGATAGTTCTAGAACCTTCCATTGTAGAAACATCTAGAATGTTCGAGTACATATCGGTCCCGACTGACCAGACGTCGATAGCTCGAGAAAGTTGCGACAGAAAGTTGTGAAAGTTGTGTGTCGAGAAAGTTGTGCAGACATTTCGATGCGAGAACTTTCTAGGTTCTCGCATCGAAATGTCTAGAAGGGTCTTGACAACTAGTTCCGCTATTCGATACTAGATGGCGCTAGTGGTAACTACTGTCACCATGTACCAAGCATTAATTGTGGCGCGCAACAGTATTTAGTTTAATAAAGGAAAATAATTAAATAATATTAATTTTGAGTAAAGACAAGTCTTATGTTTTTGTCGGAGCTTTTATTACTACCCGCTAAAAATTAGGTTTTAGTGACAGAAACGAATCGCTGTAAATCCGACTCCACGCAGTCTTGTCTGCCCTACCCCTAGAGAGAAGTTTAGAATCGCGTAGGCGCTTGGTACCGCCGGAGACCCGCAGCGCCGGAGCCCTGACAGAAACCATGCCTGCTGCATGTTGCATGCTCGCTTGCATGCTACATGCTTGCTGCATGGTTGCTTGCATGTTGCATGCATTGTAATACAAATAAAATAAAAAATAATTTGAATTTAGGACATAACTTTTATTGAAAACGGTTTTAAGTATTTTGTATATTAATGATTGTAATATTTATGACAAACAAAAAGGCATATTGTTTTCAGGGATTTCAATTTTATCGCATGTGACATGTAAGCTAAGTGACATTACATTCGGGCAAGTTATCATTCGGACATTAATGACGATTAGGACAAAAAAAATGTTGGCACCGCGTAAAATTAGTCTGCTCAACAACGTAAAAACGCAGTGAATGTTGTTGAACTGTCAAAATAAAAGCCATTGCTACTGATAATATATGTGTTACGCAATTAGATACCTCGCGGCTCTACTGCGTGCGCGTCAGCGTCGCTTGGGCTAAATGTGCTCAGACGCAGGCGCCTGGGCAGTCGCGGGGCACGGGCTACCGAATGAGATGGCCAGTTAGCACAGTGTCCAACATCATTACCTCATCACTGCAAGTGGCCCGACGAGCTGCATCCGGCGCCGCAGACAACACCGCGCTGCACACCGCCAGCTCGTGGCCACGTGCGTGGCACGTGTGGGGCACGCGACAGACAGAATAACGTAGCTATTTAGGTAGGCACCTACAAACCAATTTCCTATCACGGAAGGAAGTGGAAAATACATTTAAGATAGAGACAGTAGTTACCACCGAATTTATTCTACTGGATCGTCATTGTATCGGTAGGCCTTTTAAGCGATTTCGACATTATTGATAGGTTAAAAATAATTCTCGTTTTCGCTAACACTATGCGGCACCTTCCTGAGGTCCAAAGAGAATGTGGTTATATTATATGTACCTATAGTCCTTGCCGAGGTCAGATAGGCAGTCGCTCCATGTAAAATACTTGTATTCAGATGCATTCAGTTAGACTGGAAAGTTTCCAGTCTAACTGAATGCATCTGAATACAAGAATCCCAACTGTGTTGGGGTCGGTTTCCAGTGGAAACCGACCCCAACACAGTTGGGAATAGGCTAGGCAGATGATGATATGCGGCACCTAGTTACATGTTTTGCTTTTACCTAATGTACGGTACGATCCGTGAATTTTGACCTCAGAAAGTCTATGGCGCTTTGCAGATGGAACAACTTTAGTTGAGGCAACTATCAACTTTTTAAAATATTCCTAAAGTTGCCAGTTGCTACAACCAAATAATAGCACGAGATGTATGTTAACAGCTAGTCGCCAGTTGTCAGTTGCTCCATCTGCACAGCGCGCGCGCCTAAACGACTTGCGGGTGCTCCTTACCATGGACAACAGCAAAGTAAATAAACTATATGGTTGTGGTTCATTTATTTTAAAGTTCACATATGATTCTTTTATAATATAAAATGAAAAATACTAATAATACTAATACTATTTGTTTCCATATCAATTGCTGCAATAGTCCTACACCAACCGGGGGTTGTTGTCGTTGGGTGCATACCCCCTGCCATTTTATCTTTGAATTTAATTATAATAATATTATCATTGGTCAGGCAGAGGATATACTCCTTTCATAGTTCTACATAGGTACCCAATCCACTACCTGTAGTGTATATACAAAATATATTGGGCAAGGGGATGTCTACATCCAAACCCATCGCCCAATATATTTTGTTTACATGTTCCGCAATAGTCCTGCATCGACCTGGGGTATAGTCCTTTGAGTGCACTGGCATAGTGCATACAGGGATAATCGGCGGTTGGCGCCTCTGCGACTTGGCTTCGGCCCCTCGTACGCCTATCAAAGGTCCGGGACCCTGGGGTCCTGAGATATGTAAATATTATATATAAAAGTAATAATATTGTGATGACATCATCAACAGTTCTAACTCTCTTCAACGGTCATCCAATTCAACGGTCCAGGACAACATAGGACGGACCCACATTATAACATTCGTTAGGTATTTTATTATCTGGATACAAGTCTTTGTGTGTGGTGTTTTCGAACTGACACTGAAATGAAGCTGAATGTATTGGTATTCAGCTTCATTCCTCGTCCTCTGTTAGTACATAATATATTGATATAATGTACTAACAAAGGACGATCGATAACAACTAGCTATGCGCGTCACGCTCACGGCACTGCATTATGTTAATTGTTAATACCAGTTCCCTTATTTACATTTGCATTTATTTGTTTTAATTAATTAGTTGGAATATTATTATTGTCTGGCGCGCTGTCACGTCAGCGCACACTTATCAGCATGGCTCCGGATCAGCGTCACCTCAACTGGAGCCCTATGAAGTTTCCTATGAGGATTAGTTTCATGAAACTCCACAAATCAGCTTCGCAACGGCTTCGCCTAACCTTGGTATTAGCTAGAGACGATCACGGTAGGCAGTCACCGAGACACGTCTAGAGACATAAGCGTGTTGACTCCTGAGCTCGTGGGCTTACGCTGCCGCTGGACATCAGGCGCGCAACTACCGCCTCACAAAGCGTGTTGACTCCTGAGCTCGTGGGCTTGCGCTGCCGCTGGACGTCAGGCGCGCAACTACCGCCTCACAAAGCGTGTTGACTCCTGAGCTCGTGGGCTTGCGCTGCCGCTGGACGTCAGGCGCGCAACTACCGCCTCACAAAGCGTGTTGACTCCTGAGCTCGTGGGCTTGCGCTGCCGCTGGACGTCAGGCGCGCAACTACCGCCTCACAAAGCGTGTTGACTCCCGAGCTGGTGGGCTTGCGCTGCCGCTGGACGTCAGGCGCGCAACTACCGCCTCACAAAGCGTGTTGACTCCCGAGCTGGTGGGCTTGCGCTGCCGCTGGACGTCAGGCGCGCAACTACCGCCTCACAAAGCGTGTTGACTCCCGAGCTGGTGGGCTTGCGCTGCCGCTGGACGTCAGGCGCGCAACTACCGCCTCACAAAGCGTGTTGACTCCCGAGCTGGTGGGCTTGCGCTGCCGCTGGACGTCAGGCGCGCAACTACCGCCTCACAAAGCGTGTTGACTCCCGAGCTCGTGGGCTTGCGCTGCCGCTGGACGTCAGGCGCGCAACTACCGCCTCACAAAGCGTGTTGACTCCCGAGCTGGTGGGCTTGCGCTGCCGCTGGACGTCAGGCGCGCAACTACCGCCTCACAAAGCGTGTTGACTCCTGAGCTCGTGGGCTTGCGCTGCCGCTGGACGTCAGGCGCGCAACTACCGCCTCACAAAGCGTGTTGACTCCTGAGCTCGTGGGCTTGCGCTGCCGCTGGACGTCAGGCGCGCAACTACCGCCTCACAAGATTATGATGTTTCGTTAGAAATTTGGTAGAACTTAAAAAAACATTTATAAAGGTTGTTGATATTTCAAAATGTGTTTTTAAGTTCTACAAAATTGTTATTTTCTAGAATTTAACTGTAGGTGCTTTTAGTTGAAAAGCTACACATTTTTGTGCCGCTTTGGCATGCATATCTTTAATAAAAGATAATACCTACTTATTTAAATTAAAGACAAAACGGTCCCGCATGGCAGGAACCTCGTAAAAGCCGAGAAAGATAAGCAAATCAAGTACCTACTTATCTTAACTTGTTTCGCGAGGTATGTGGGAGGTGGACTCAGCGATCATTGTAGCGATAGTCGTGATAGCCAATGGCTTCTAGCCTCTACCAATACCTAAGGAAGCTAGCTGAGGCTAAGGCAGCTGAGCAGGCCTCGATACGGCTTGCATGTGAGGAGGTTCTAGTCTCTGGAGCCCTAACCACCGCTCCTGCTACCGACAACGGCGAACCACATTTTTTTAAATTCAAATGTAAATTATACATAAGTAGTTAGGTAATAAAACTAAAACTTCAGAAAACGTTACATCAATGTGGTTCCCACTCCTGAACTAGGATATCCTGTTTGACAGGGGTGCTTTTTTTATTTTTCCTTCAAGAATATGAAGTGGGTTAGGTACCTACTTGTAATTCGACGTATTCCTTCCAGGACGTGATAGTGTGACCCATTTGCAACAATTAAGCACCCCTTCCCTTATAGCCTACTAGCCGGCGAAAATTCATGGGATTCGAGAAAAAAAATATTATGTAAATAAGTAGGTACGTACTTTTGAAAATTTCCCAAATTACAGAGATATTCAAGATGATACTCGTACACGGTCGTAAAGTTTTTGAGATATACGGTTGTAACCGTAATAGTTACAACCGTAGAAAGACTATGTTCTTCAGTTTTTTGAAACCGTTTTTTATATTTGTGAACTAAGTAAGTATAAAAGTACGTTGGTACAAATGAGGAGTTGCATTCGATGAGGAGCTGCGCGGGCACAGCAGCGCTGTTAGTGAGCCTTCAGGCCGAGGGGCGACACACTTGCCAGGCGCACCGGGGCCAGCATATGGCCGCGCTGCGCCGGCGCCGCAGTCTATCCGCGACGCCGCTCCGCGCTCCACGTCTGCCTGGCAACACACAGCGACGCACGCCTCATGCCGACAGACGGTCAGTAACCGCGGCGACGAGCCGCAAATTTTGTATATTATGAATTTAAAAATATCTCGCGATCGACGCAACACGCCGCCGCGCGCCGCGCCGCGTGCCTCTCGCGACGACGATATCGACCGCCGCGCGCTCTTGTTTGTCATCGCTCATCAACGCTGATGCCAAGTCCTCACTTGAGCAGGCGCTGTAATTTGTCGGCTGCAATCGGTCGGAGTGCGCGCACGCATCCGTTAGGGTACCTAAGTGTAGTACCTCCTGCTGGCGCGCACAGACGCACACCTAGCCTAAGTGCCTGACCCTGCACCAGTTCGACGTCAACTATCGGTAACAGGAAGGAAAATAAAATTATTCACAAATAATACGTTTTAATTAACGACTTATTAACGAGTTCTTTTTGTCGCACTTAGTTTTGGAAGTAAGTGCCTACCTACATTTTGTGCCAAGTGCCAGTACATCTCCACAACTCCACACCGACTCACGACACTGCAAGAATGAGCATCGTATTTGGAATTGGACTGGATAAAAGTATCTGACATACTCGTAGATACGAAGAGCTAGTCTCTTGTATGTACCTACAGCCCACGCGGGCCGCCGCCGAGCTTTATTTTGTTGTACTCTCCTCTCCTCTACTCTGATCATAAAATCCTTACTTTTATAAAAGGATTAAAATAAAAAATAAACTGAAATAGGTACACAGTTACACACCATATTATTATTCTGTTACACAATACATCCGTAAATAGGTGTCAAATAATTAACATCGTAATACCTAAGTAGGTATTGTCTATTTAGTTGGTGAACGCTAGGGCGCGCAGTGCGACGCCGCCCGTAGCGGCTACGATGCCGATAGGTACCTACCATAGATATATTTCTGTGGTACCTACCTACTGTGCAAGCACTCCAGGCAACAAGCAACTCACAGTGGTCTGTGAGTTTGCCTGGAGTGCTTGCACAATAGGTACTGTAGCTTACTCACTTTCATCGCTTGGAGACATTTTATAAGGAGGTTAGGTGATGAAACGTCTGAGATGCCCACAGACGAAAAGAAAAATCTAACAAAGCAGTGCTCATTGTCAGATCTTGATTAAATACAATAGCATTCAACCCGAATCTCTTCAAAGTAAGAGTGAAAAGGCTTCTTCTGGGTAAGCTCACTCCATCGTCGACTTTGTCTCTGTCACCTCTGACCTAGACTAGACTCAAGAGCAAACCCATTCCAAATAAAAAAAAAATTTAAGTAGGCTGTAGGTATGTTTGGTTATTTGACATGTGATTTTTCTCTTTCCGTTTGTCCTAATATGCGTCATATACATACCTATGCCAAGTCACTGGTACAGGGGGTCTAAAAAGGCCACTTTGGCAGAATCATAAAAGGATAACATAATGGACAGTTAACCGTTGAGTTATTCGTATCAAATCCCATTGGTGATGCATTTTTCAGTTATTTTTTTTGTCTGTGCTAAAATACCAATCAATCCGATCCAAATCTAATCCCAATCTCTTTGATTATACCTACGTAGTGCAGCGAAAAAAAGAAAAACACGGACTGTCTTCACCATATTACGATTCATAATGTTATCCTTGTATGAATCTCCAAAGTGGCCTTTTTAGGGCTCCTGTACCTACCTGAACGTGTCACCATGTAGATACACGGTTGTTGGAATGAGTGGTTGCTTGGAGCAGTGAAAATGCGCGCGCCTACCGCCGCGATGTCCCTCAACACTCAATCCTCACCTTTCAAAACTTCATGAAAATCTGTTTTGAGAACGCCAAAAAATACTCATAAATAGTCACCAAAGTCAAACAGATAGTCACATTATGATTCTGAAGTTATAGCTATAGTTGGTGAGGATTGTGTGGTGAAGGTCTCCACACAATCCATACCTCTAGCCCATTCAACCGGCTGGGAGTATCGACTTGGTTTCAATTCCAAAAAATAGTCAAGAAATAGTCGTAACGCTATGCCAAATCTCGAAAATAGTCATTAAGGTGCCACTAGTCGATATTTTTTCCATACTTTCGGGAGAGTATTACTTCACTGTTTGATTTGACATTGTGTATCCTAAGTTAAACATGATATCGTTATGATTTTTTATAAACTGGCTGCGCCCCGCGGTTCATCATCATCTGCCTAGCCTTTCCCCAACTATGTTGGGGTCGGCTTCCAGTCTAACCGGATGTAGCGGAATACCAGTATTTTACATGGAGCGACTGCCTATCTGACCTCCACAACCCAGTTAGTGGGTAATACGATACCCCTTGGTAAGACTGGTTGTCAGACTTTCGGGCTTCTGACTACCCGTAACGACTGTCAAAGATCCACGAATGACAGCCGGGACCAACGGCTTAACGTGCTTTCCGAGGCACGGAGGGGTCACGGTATGTAAAAATGCCCACCCATCCACAGACCAACCGCGGCAAGCGTAACTTAACCTGATCGATCGACCTGTGCGGCTGTTATTACTTAGCCACGGGCCCCGCGGTTGCACCCGCGTAAATGTCGATCCCGTGGGAATATCGGGATAAAAAGCCTATGTTAATCCACGGTGTCAGCTACCTCCATACCAAATTTTATCAAAATTGGTCCAGCCGTTTGAGCGTGAAGAAGTAACAAACATATAAACACACGAACACACTCACAAACTTTCGCCTTTATAATATTAGTGTGAATTTGTCTGTACGGAAACAGAATAGTAAAATAAAAAAGTAATGAGCCAACAAAGATTCGTTTTTCTTGCTATTTTTAACGTAACTTTGGGTGTAAATAAGTAATAAAAGAACTGTAAAATCTTCAAAACCAAGTCCGTACCGACAAAACTCAGTTATCGAAAAGTTCAAATCCTTATTTGTAATTGATTTATGCAGTGGTTTATAAAAAACTCGATTTTCCGAAGCACTTTTCGATTTTTTTTACGCGCCTATCAGTTTGGAACCGTGTTTTTGTGCGTGAGAACTAGACATTGTTCGTGTAGACTAGCCTCTAACTGCTCATCACTGATACTAGCTCTGTCGGACACGAAGCTAGGTGAGACAGCGTGCTTTTTGGCCATGACCACCAGTGAGTTCGAGCTCGCGACTAGTTTACGACTAGTGTACGTTTTTTAATTTGAATATGGTGTCAAGAAATAGTCGTTTTCAACCTTGATAATTTCGACTTACTATGTAGAAGTATGTTAAATTTCCACTTGCACTTCTACATACATTTTTTTGGTACAGTCGCGAACACTAAAATTACAAATGTATTACTAATATAATAATATTTGTACCTATATTGCTTTAAAACGGTATTAAAATATTGTAGTTACTTACTTTTTTTTTTGTCAGTGTAATAGATACCTATGTTTCCTGCTATTTCATTTCTAAACATTTCCTTCCGGTTGGCTTTATGAATTAAAGTAAATGATAAAATATAAAAGACTAAATCTTTATTTCAGACTAATTTTATTGTAGTATGAGTAATTAAGACTCATCATCATCATCATTTCAGCCGAAAGACGTCCACTGCTGGACATAGGCCTCCCCCAAAAGGGGGGGGGTTTGCCATAATCGCCACGCTTGGCAGGCGGGTTGGCGATCGCAGTATGGTATGGTGGTGGAATGCATAGAGAACGCTGCTGCCCATTCTCCGGTACGCCCCTTAGTCGCCTTTTACGACACCCACGGGAAGTATCGGGTAGTACCTATGTGTAATTAAAACTATCTACATATATTAGGTACTAAAATACTTATTGTGCAGAACGACCGACCTATTAGTTTAATTAATTTTACATTGAATGGATGGGAAACCCAATAAATATTATGCAATTTTGAAATAATGATCACGCAGATGATAAAAGCCCTACGGTGCTCGAAATGTTGGGCGACACAGGGTATTTGTTTTCCCAAAACTGAAATTCATTGTTTAATTATTCTCAAAATGTTTTGTTAGGTACTAGTATTGTAAACAAAATCGCCGGCACCCATTGATAAAAATATGTTTTTTATAGTTTGTAATATAAATAACTTTGCTTGTGTATTTAATCAGTTTAAGTTTTTAAGCCCAGCCCTTAATTTATTGAGGCAACCAGAGGCAAGTCCGGCTAAGCAGACGACAACGCAGTTCAACCTATGAGAGGTTGAACTGCGAGATGCCATTCACAAAAAAAAAAAATCAGTTCAGCCTTAGATCTCGCACAAGAGACTTCAGTAGTAGGTAGTTCTGAGTGATGTGATGTGACAAGCTCTCAAAATAACATCAAGCAAGTCATCAGTTTATAATATAGATTTGGTCCCTTTGTTGCCCTTATTAATTTATTAGTAAGTACCTAAAGAAAAATACATTTTTACCTCTTGCTTGTTCTTGTTTTTAACCGTCTTCAAAAAAGGAGGAGGTTCTCAATTTGGATGTTTTTATATTTTTTAAATTTTTAATCGGGCATAACTCCGTCATATTGTATAGACGGACTTGCAAAATTCTTTTTTTTTTTTCGAAAGTAGTTTATTCCGAAATGGTCCCATTTAAATTTCGTAAGGATCTGATAGTAAGTTTCGGAGACAGACAACGGAAAATCAAACGCGATTGCTGCTATCGCATATGTATGCATTGTTTACGCTCTCACATAAAAGAACATCACGCCTATGTCCTCTAAAGGGGTACGCAGATGTGTTCAGTATCCTACCACGGTACACCCTCATTTCTGTCAAAGTTGTTATTGGGGTACTTACCTCTAATATTGCAAGTTTTGGGCATAACTTTTTTGTTTATGTTTATGAATTGATTTAATTTATTTATCATTTTGTTTTCAGAAATGGTCTAAAACGGATAGAGCAAAATAAATTGTGTAATTAGGGTAATCCGTTTTGAAGTTATTAGGGATTTTCGATAGTGAAAATTGACAAAAATGTAAAATTTTATATGTTTTTGTTCTGTAAACTTTTTGTATTGTAATACTATGTTTATTGTTTTGTTTTTTAATATTGTAGAATAAGCTCAACAATAAATCAAACAACTAGATACGAGTGCCACTACCATGATAGTTTTTTGTGCATAAGCCAAAGTTGATAACCCTAGCGCGCATGTGATTGCCTTCTGTACTATCTGTATTTTGTGCTCCCACACACCCGAACTGCCGATGCCGCGCTGAGTATTGGACCGAGTATTTGGTAATTCAGCTAAATTATTATTCATGGCATAATACTTAATGAAGATTATAAAGTTACTCTTAAGTGCCTACTATAGCTTAGTAAGAGCTGTGCCCGATACAGGTTTTATTTAGCTTAAAGGATGCTCCGACCACAGCATAATATTATAATCTTGTTTTTATTTAAGCATATCGACTTTTTTTATGATTTTTCACTTAAACTCAAACTCAAAGCTTACTTCAATTAGACCAATTACCTACAGGCACTTTTGAATTGTCAAGGGGTCGGCCAGTTAGTAAAATGAAGCTAGTTGCCCATTCCAAAGCGTAGGTATGTACCTATGGAGAAGAACGGGCAAGAAACGCCATGGACACTCTTTTAAATCAAAATAATATGGTTACAAAGTCATGTTTACATCATTCATGTTAAAAATTATGCACGTGAGAACGATGCAGAACGTTAAAAGCGTCCGTAATCAAAAGACGAAAAAAAAAACAATTCAAAAATTACATTAAAATAAGCCATGGCAGCAAAGAAATGAGCAGTCCTTACTGACGGCGCCGGTTTACGAACATGACGCATGTATTAGCACCATATTCAGCTCCACCATTTTAAAGGGAGCTAAATGATCCAAAGATCCAACACACGCCACCATCAGCGAGACAATTGAGTGAGCATGACATACTCTCAGCCGCCAGGGCACATTCAAGTCAATGAAAGGCGTACGCAGTAAATGGAAGCTGTATAGTATGAAAATTTGTACTCACACAATCATGTACTATGCAATTATACAATAAGTACTAGGAGATTGAATTTATATACTTAATGCAAAAATTGTATTTTAAAATATTCAGCAGCTCCAACAGTATATTACAAAGCTAATCAATTTATTTGTGCGTCCTTATGGAGCAGGATCAGCGTTAGCCAAGCATTTTTATCAGCGATGTAATCCCCCAATTTTTAATATGCCTGGCTGCATTGTGTGCGTTATTACTTTTTTATTATTATTTATTTAATAGGTATTCAGACAACAAGATCCATTTTGTTAGTAGAAAAATACTTAAAACTATGTTAGTTCACCAATGATATAGTTCACACATAAAAGCATACATAAAAGAGCATGCATATTTTTAAAGAACGGACAGTCATACCTGTCCGCTATCACTCTCAGGATGCTGTTGCTACTCACACGCACTCTTTGCAGCAGTGACGCCGCTTTCTTGCGTAAGATCGCCGCGAAACCATTTGCGCGTGCCTCCATGAACATGGCGGACGCGCTGCAAAACGGAGGAAGCCTCAGCAGCATCCTGAATGCGTTATTGTATTGGACCCGCAGAGCATTGACAGCCCTTTGCGTATATACTCTCCACAACAGGCTGCTTGAGTAAAAAGTCTGACAAAATGATTTAAATAACAAAATCTTTACCTCTTTTTTGCAGCGGGCAAACCTGCGGGCCAGCATATTAGCCCTGACCGTCAACGCTCTGCGTTCCCTTTCCATATCACATTCGTCGTTAAAAGTGTCTGTGACTATAATTATGCCCCAGATATTTGAATTTACATACTCTTCTCAGTTCAGTCTTACACAGCATCACAGGTGTTCATCACAGGTCATCACAGTGCATCACAGGTTATATACAAGATTTAAATTTTGTTTCATTTAGTTGAAGTATGTGGGTAGGTATTTTACTGTAACATTTTAAACAGTACCCCATGAAAGATGAGTCTACTTTAGCTTGCCTGAAACTTGGTTTAACTAATTGGTCCCTATTTCTAGTAATATAATTGTGTCTTTCACCTCTTTTGCTAAAAAGATGTAGACAAGGTACCGTCATGATGTTAGGTATCTTTAAACAGTTCCCTTACGCCTGAGGAGGCTGTATATGGCTCTAATGGCTCTTTTCTGCAGAATAATATTATACTCGATGTCTGCAGCCCGTCCCGATAGTAAAATACCGTACGACATGATACTATGAAACTAACTAAAATAGACCAGTCTCGCGGTATCACATAATAATATACTCGATGTCTGCAGCCCGTCCCGATAGTAAAATACCGTACGACATGATACTATGAAACTAACTAAAATAGACCAGTCTCGCTCGCGGTATCACATAATAATATACTAGATGTCTGCAGCCCGTCCTTATAGTAAAATACCGTACGACATGATACTATGAAACTAACTAAAATAGACCAGTCTCGCGGTATCACATAATAATATACTCGATGTCTGCAGCCCGTCCCGATAGTAAAATACCGTACGACATGATACTATGAAACTAACTAAAATAGACCAGGCTCGCGGTATCACATAATAATATACTCGATGTCTGCAGCCCGTCCCTATAGTAAAATACCGTACGACATGAAACTAACTAAAATAGACCAGTCTCGCTCGCGGTATCACATAATAATATACTCGATGTCTGCAGCCCGTCCCTATAGTAAAATACCGTACGACATGATACTATGAAACTAACTAAAATAGACCAGGCTCGCGGTATCACATAATCAGCCTATAATGTTCCCACTGCTGGACACGGGCCTCCTCTCTGAGAGAGGGAGCGGGCAGTAATCCACCACACGGGCCCAGTGCGGGTTGGTAGATGTCACGTCTTCGAATTTCTGGTTCTAGGACATGCCGGTTTCCTCACAGTTTTGAGAGCAGTGGTGATGATATAATTTACACAAAGTAAAGCGCCGGTTTGGGTTCGAAACTACGACGTACAACTCGTAAGTCGCGGCCGTCACCACTTGGCCACCGCTGCTCTCT
This sequence comes from Mesoligia furuncula, assembly GCA_916614155.1. Lineage (NCBI taxonomy): Eukaryota > Metazoa > Arthropoda > Insecta > Lepidoptera > Noctuidae > Mesoligia > Mesoligia furuncula. The sequence continues at coordinate 30,039,026 of OU744803.1, forward strand.
GCTCACCATCAGTAAATTGACGGATTTTTCTCACAATATATGCTGCTGAACTTAGCAGTCCTGCAAGGGATGATAGATGAGGACCCCATTGAAGCCTTGAGTCGAGCGTGATCCCCAGGAAAACAGTTTTATCGACGAATTCTAGTTTTTCTTGATTCAATATTATCTCACAATCACTACCCTTGACATTTGGTAAAGAAAATTTTACGCACTTCGTTTTTGTCCCATTTAATACTAAATTATTAGCAGTGAACCAATTTTGGATCTGCAGTAGGGCGTTATTTACGTTGTCCAGATTTGATGCACGTCTATTAATTTTAAAAATCAAGGAAGTATCGTCTGCAAATAACACCATTTGTGTTTGGGTTTATAACAATGGGGTAGATCATTAATATATACTAAAAAGAGAAAAGTACCTAATATCGAGCCTTGTGGTACACCCATTTTTACTTTTAAGAGGAGAGGATTGTGTGGAGACCTTCCCCACACAATCCTCACCTACCCGTAGCTATAACTTCGGAATGATAAAGTGACTATTTTGTTGAGCTTGGTGACGAATTTATGACTATTTCTTGACTATTTTTTGGGGATGTCAAAATAAATTTTCATGAACTTTTCAAAGGTGAGGATTGTGCGATGAAGTTTGTTGATGATGTTTGATATAACTTTTAATATGATGTGGAAAATGTCGTAGGTTATACATTTATAAACCTTGTATATTTATAACTTAGTGTAAGATTTTAATGTATAATTGTTTATTTTCCCGAATAAAGAAAATAAAAATAAAAAAAGTTATTTAAAAAATAAAAAACCCGACTACGAAACTGAAAAGCTACAAACAAGCCCATTTTAAATTAAATAAAAGTTGGAAGCAGGCGGGACCCATACCATTTTTATTATATTTTCAAATTCAAATGGGTCCCGCGCCCCGCCTGCTTCCAAATTTTATTTTATTTAAAATGGGCTTGTTTGTAGCTTTTCAGTTTCGTAGTCGGGTTTTTTATTTTTTAAATAACTTTTTTTATTTCTAGCTTTTTAGTTTACAAATGTGAAAGATTTCGCAAACGATTTAGTTCTTGGTACGTGTTTTTAACGGTTTGTCACTTCGAATTACTTTTAACCATGTAAGTTATATATATCGGATCAGGTATGATTTAAGGTCTGTCTCGTTATCATCAGGGATATTTTAACTACTGCTGTGGGCGTACCGTGGGTAGTGTTGGTTATTGCGCAACAGAAAAACGGTTTGCAGTTCAAATCAGATTATAATTTCATGAACAATTAATCACACTAGCAAATCACACACTGTAGGTACATAACACAACTAGATAAACAGTAAAATAATGATGATTAGAAAAAGATAAAGCAGGTAAAAAGTTAGGCAAACAGACTTTTTAAGGTCACAGTTCGTACAGTGGCCAAGCCACCCAATTACACAGTGTATAGCTCACTATCAGCAACCCTAAATACAGCTATGTTAATATACAGCAGCGCTGTACCAAGTAAACCGACAGTTTGTCGGGAGCTAGTGCTCTGTCAGGAGTCGAGTCCGAAGACCGACTGACTCTAGCACAAACGAATGCGCTCAGTTATAAGGGGTTTGTCCCCACTACGCATTCGCCCCACAACAACTCTGTCCGATGACGCACGGAAGTACGTCAACGTGTTTACTTGAGTTGATACAAAATACTAAAATGTGTCAAATCTAATAAAACATTACATTATAAGTAATCAAATAATACAATAATAATTGTAGTAACTAAACAATGGTGATTTCACAAAGTAAATCATTTTAAAATCAAAATAACATGTCATCAATTGTTTTGACCAAAAACATCGGTTCCAATTATTGAGATAAGATGCCAAAATCAATTAGTGCGTACATCGAATACTCAATCAATTATGTTACAATTTATTAGACAATGATTGATAGTAAAAATCACTTAAGTTCATAATAAGAACAACAAATCATAACAAATTATGTTGACTACCCACAATTATTGTAATAATTGAAGTCAACTCCGACATATAATATTTTTGTAATCACCTTTTAAAACCCTTTATTTTGATACCCCACTCGACAGGTTTCGAGAAAAAAAAATTTTTATGAAGACATATTGCGCCAAAAATCGGCCATTTTTTTTTCAATTTTGATATGTTCAGTGTCACTCTCACAATTAAGAGGAATCTAACGGCACCTCTCAAGCTGAAATCAATCAAGCCGCTTAGGCTACAGAGCGTGCCAAAGAAATATACATACATACATACATACACTCGAAAAACATAACCCTCCTTCTGACGCAGTCGGGTCAGAAAAGGGGCTAAGCAGAAATCCTTGAAATTATTTCATCAAAATATTCAAGGTTTTTCTTCCAAACAATTGGAAATTGAGTTGTTTTTAGAAAAAACAATGTTTGACATTATTTGTATAACTGAGCATTGGTTAAAAGATTCTGAAATGCTAATTAACAATGACAATTGCAGTGTGGCCAGTTGTTTTAATCAATGCTGCGTGGTGGTTCACTAATCCTAATTAAAAGTTGTATTAAATTCAAACCTCGTAAAGACATAGTTGAACTATCAGTTGAACATAGCATTGAGCTGTCTTGTGTTGAGCTAGATAAGCATGTTATAGTGTGCGTTTACAGACCCCTAAACAATGATATTTTAGTAATATCATTGCCCCTAAATTATCAAAACTATTCTATATTTGAATCAGTAATGGAAGATGTTTTGGAAAAACTTGCAACTGGTAATAATAGATCAGTAATTATTTAATGTTAAATAATTAATTAATTAATTTAATTTTAACATTTTACTTATTTTTTCATATAAATGTACATATTATTATTTTAAATATTAGCATAGATTATGTAAATAAAATCTTTTGATCAGTAATTATCTGTGGTGACTTTAATATTAATATTTTAGAAAATAATTTAAATACCAGTAGATTATTAAATTTGCTTAAATCATTCAATTTGTCAAATGTGTTTGTAGAACCAACGCGAACAACAACGACTACATGTATTGATAATGTTTTTTGTTGCTGCGACTATTTAGATAAAGCCGTTGTTAATTATCCCCCTTCTGATCACAGTGGTCAAACTGTAACTTTTGAGTACATACAACATGCCAATACAAAAAGTGCAGATCCAATCCAGACCAATAACATCAGCTAATTTAAACAAATTTAATAGCACTTTAATTTGTAAATTAAGTAATCAGAACCTTACAGTGAACAATGTTAATACTTTGTATAATGAATTCTTCTCGGTAGTCCAAACCGAGTTCAATAATTCTTTTAGGCTTAGGAAAAGTAGGGAAAGACTTTTCGAGCTGTATGGCCTTGAGCCTTATATTAACACGGAAACTTTTAATAAGTATGTTGCTACTTACTCTAGAACTTTTAAGAACGCTTGTAAGGCAGCTAAAGCCTTATATATTAGCAACAAGGTTAAATCAGCAGACAATAAAATAAAGACGGTTTGGAAAATTATAAATAGGTAATGAAACAAACAGGAATAAAACGCATAATCCTGATAACACACTGCAGACGTCAAGCGGTCTCATTTGCGATAACAAGGAAGTGGCTCAAGAATTTGTAAATTTCTTTACTAGTATCCCACTCAAAACAACTGAAACCTTAAATTCCTCGCCCTCGCTCGCTTTGGTTTAGTAAGGGCGAACTTTTCAGCCTGCCCGATTGAATTTAACTTTAGGCATATTAACCCCTTAATTGTAATTAAAGCTTTTAAGCAAATTAAGATCAAATTGACCGAAGATCTTTGGGGAATGTCCATAAAGATCTGTACCTCCATAATTGAGACTATTGCACCTTACTTAGCCTTAGTATTTAATTCGTGTGTGGATCAAGGAGTCTTCCCCGATTTAATGAAATACAGTAAGGTTATACCACTTTACAAATCCGGAGACAGTAAAGACACCAATAATTATAGACCCGTATCCGTTTTGCCGGTTTTCAGCAAGGTGTTTGAAAAGATAATGCTTAATCAAATGCTCAATCATTTTAACACGAATAAAATCCTACACGATCAACAGTACGGTTTCACCAAAGGACGTTGTACGACCGACGCCGGCGTAACTTTATTAAAACACATTTTTAACGCGTGGGAAGAAGCCCAAGAGGCCATAGGAATCTTTTGTGACCTCTCCAAGGCATTTGATTGCGTCGATCACGAAACCTTGCTTTTGAAACTTGAGCATTACGGACTTGGAAAACTTGCGCAAAGTTTAGTTAGTTCTTATTTAAATGATAGACAACAACAAGTTCAAATAAATGGTGTCAATTCACTTGGTTTGATAGTAAAAATTGGTGTGCCACAATGCTCGATATTGGGTCCTTTCCTCTTTTTAGTGTATATTAATGATGTACTCCATTAAATAAAAAACCAACCACAAATGGTGTTTTGCTGATGACACTTCCTTAATTTTTAAAGTAAATAGACGTGCTACAAATTTTAACGACGTAAATAATGCCCTACTGCAGGTCCAAAATTGGTTCACGGCTAATAATCTAGTATTAAATGGAAAAAAAACTAAGTGCATAAGATTTTCTTTACCAAATGTCAAGGGTAGTGATTGTGAGATAATATTGAATCAAGAGAAACTAGAATTCGTCGATGAAATTGTTTTCCTAGGGATCACGCTCGACTCAAGGCTACAATGGGGTCCTCATTTAACATCTCTTGCAGGACGCCTAAGTTCAGCAGCTTATGCTGTCAGAAAAATCCGTCAATTTACTGATGTAGATACCGCGAGACTAGTCTATTTTAGTTACTTTCATAGTATCATGTCTTATGGTATTTTACTTTGGGGACGGGCTTCAGACAACGATTCTATTTTTATTCTGCAGAAAAGAGCCATCAGAGTCACATATAATCTCCGCAGGCGCGATTCTCTAAGGGAACTGTTTAAGGAAATTAACATCATGACGGTGCCTTGTCAATATATCTATGAAACATCATGTATGCAAGGAAAAATTTACATCATCATCAAAAGAGGTGAAAGACATACTTATAGTACTAGAAATAGGGACCTATTAGTTCAACCAGGTTTCAGACTGGCTAAAGTAGATTCATCTTTTATGGGGTACTGTCTAAAATGTTATAATAAAATACCTCCCCACATTCTTCAACTGAATGAGACAAAATTTAAATCTTGTATCAAACGCAGCAAACACACTATGCAGTCAGGCATAATTATTATAAGTTAGGGAATTACATCGCTGACAAAAATGCCTGGCTCAATGCTAGTCCTGCTCCACAACCACAACTAATTGACTAACACTTGAAAATACTGTTGGAGCTGCTGAAGATTGTAAGACTATCTTTGCACTGCATAAACTCAATTTCCTTTGTATTGTATAATTGCATAACACAGATGTGAGTTCTATGTAACCTATAGCTACCATTTACCGGGTAATAATATGTCTTTCATTGACTTGAATATTCCCTGGCGGCTGATAGTGTGTCATGCTTACTCAAATGTCTCGCTGACGGTGGCGTGTGTGTTGGATCATTTAGCTCTCTTCAAAGTGGTTGAGCTGAATGGTGCTGATATATACGTCATGTTCGTGAACGGGCGCCGTCAGTAGGGGCTGGTCATCACTTAGCCGCCTGGGCTTATTTTAATTGTTTTAATTTTGGATTGTTGTTTTGTTACTATTTGTTGTATTCTGGACGCTTTTAACGCGTACGTCTTTTTTATTTTTTACATCATTCTCACATTATATAATCATAAATGTATCAAATATTTTTGTAAAATGTAATTTAAAAAAAAAGTTATTTACTGCGGTAAAAAAATTAAGTTAAAAAAAACTGAAAAGCTAAAAACAAGGCCATTTTAAATTAAATAAAACTTGGAAGCAGGCGGGACCCATTTGAGTTTGAAAATGTAATAAAAATATGGTATGGGTCCCGCCTGCTTCCAACTTTTATTTAATTTAAAATGGCCTTGTTTTTAGCTTTCAGTTTTTTTTAACTTAATTTTTTTACCGCAGTCGGGTTTTTTAGTTTTTTTAATTACTTGTTAAATTTATTAGTGCCATATTTGAGAAAACAACATAGTTTTCAACACACTTGCTTGTAAAGTGGCTCTTATTGAAACGCTTTTAGGTCCATAATGCAGTGTTTTAAAAACGCGTGCTTTTTCTTTACTTTAAACCACGTGTGCTTTATTTCCACAGATAACTATTTACTAGTCGGAGACGGCGCTTTTTTAATCTCATCAATTCACTTTTTTTTAATAGTCTGTTGTCCTTGGTCCTACAATGAACTAATATTTATTTACCTTAAAAAGTGAATGCGCAGGGACCACGAAAATTTAAGGTGAATGCGCAGTGGTAGACCACGAAATTCAAATTTCCTTAGACTTTTTGCAATTTCCAGGTCAGTGTCAGGTTGTATCTTGATCAAAATATTATTTGCGACTTTAACAGGTACGTCTTTAACAGAATTATAATCTTTCGAATCATTAGTACATCTTTCTTATGGAAAAGTCCTTAGGGAAAAAATCTAACTTACAGATTCTATTCTAATGACTATAATTCTGTAAATACATTTATATTATAGTCGCGAATCATATTTGATCAAGATACAACCTAATACTGACCTACAAATTATAAAAAACGTAAGAAAATTTAAATTATCCACCATATATTGTCCGTGGTCCCTTCCGAAACCAAACGGAACAGACCCTGACTGGCGTTCTATTATTTCGGATTGTCACTGAACTAATGTATATTTCTCTATGCCAATAGTGCTTTCTAATTCCATACCAACTAAACTACTAAACTAGTTGTGTTTATTTTTTTTTTATGTAGCGGTCTGTTGTCAGTGCCTACATGCTCTGTGGTCAGTGCTTACACTTGCGGCTTGCGCGCGCATTGCTGGTGCTGGCTTTGCGGAAACACAAAACCAGCGCGCCATTTTCCATACAAGTTAATAATTAACAATACAAGTCTGTTTTTTTCCTCGCAAGTGTGTTGAAAAACGTCGTATGAAACGCGTGCTGCATTGATCATTATACGCTCTAACCTACCGCCTCGAGTATAATGATCTACATAGCACACATGTATGATAATGTACTATTATGCATTCTGCATAAGTAAACCTTTCCTATTACAATATAATTGTAATTTACTAGTGGGATTATTGCAATTAAAAATTAGTTCTTCTATGATACTTGATTTTATGTAACTACTAGCTGCGCCCCGCGGTTTCACCCGCGTAAGTGTCGATCCCTTGGGAATATCGGGATAAAAAGTAGCCTATATGTTAATCCAGGGTGTCAGCTACCTCCATACAAAATTTTATCAAAATCGGTCCAGCCGTTTGAGCGTGAAGAAGTAACAAACATATAAACACACACACACTCACACACACACTCACAAACTTTCGCCTTTATAATATTAGTGTGATTAATGCAAGATTACCTGTATTAAATTATATCTTTGTTTGAGTACCTTACAATAAACGATTTCTAATAAATATGATTGTTAGAATATGGGATTCTTTTAATTTATTTTGCCCTAAAGGCTGATTACAATACATTCGGCATTTCAACCGAATGATTCGGCCGAGTACGAATAATTCTGCCGAATACGAATAATTCTGCCGAATACGCCAAATACCGAATATAAAACGAATATTCGGCGCATATCTAATAATAATTAGGTAGTAATCGTGCCAAGTGTTAAGTTTATTAATCAAAGGAATAAGATTTTATAACATTGTATCCTCACTTTTCTCTAAGGAGAGGATTTTCGTCAACCTTTGCCCGTATTTTTAACATAATACTCTTACGGTCTCACGGAAATCATACAAACGAAGAGCTATGGCTCCCGCTCGTAGTAGCGTCGTCGTCACCGTCGGCGTCGTCAGTGCGCCGCGCGCCGTGGTGCTGATGACCGGTGAGGTCACAGGTGAGGTGCCGACTGCGAGGTATCCGAAGTTCGGCGTGGCGCTCGCGTCCGCGATAATGTAATACGATCTCACCGCCTCGAGGCCCCGCAGTCGGCACCGCTCTACCACATTAGCATGCGACAACAGCTTTGTTTATAGGTACAAAACTACCTATATCATTTCCGTGTGCATATTATTACTGGTTAAAGGACTTAGTCAAAACTCAAATATCAAATACCTATTTACTCGTAAGTATATTCAGAAACTAGTTTGAATGTAAAGTGAAATCAAACTCCCCCCTCCCCCCGGCGATCTATCCTAGTAGTCTATCGTCACAACGACAGTGCGACGCTTTTAAATGTTCGTACTTTTTTGATTTTTCTAAAAACATTTTTCAACAAAAGCGACTTCAAAACCATTCATCAACAAAGCGTTAACCGCGGACAGACAAACGGACTTGGCGAAACTTTACGAGTTCCAGTGGTTCCTATCAACTTTTATGGGGTACTGTGTTAAATGTTACAATTAAATACCTTGTGATATATTGCAATTAAATGAAAGAAAATTTAAAACTCTCATTAAACGTACACTTTATAAACAGGCATACTATACATTAGAAGATTATATCCAAGATAAGAACGCTTGGAAACATGCTGGTCCTACTCCATAGGACAATCTAGAGTCTAGACAAAATCAAACTGGTTGCTTATTTAATTGTAAAATTTAATCTTTGTTCTTTTTTTGACATTGATTTACATTCTGTAATTACTTTACCTCTCTCCCTTTTTTTTTTTTTTTTGTGGATGGGAAATCATCAAATGACTCCTCCCGCTCTGGGTGGAGCGGAAGGGAGTGTCAGACTCTTACTGACTAAAACACACCCGTATTCCTTCCTTAGCCCTTTATGTTCCGGGCCAGCGGTAACCCTTTCGGACAATCCCGCTGACCCGGCAGGCTTCGGCCCTAAGGGGCCCCCGATGCTGACATCTCTTTGAGGCGCGCGTGGAACACGTACGCGCCGTCCGGCACGGGCCTGGTCCTGATCGGGCGGTGAGCTACCCATTACTCTCCGCCCGCAGGCCCGCGCCTACGGTGGCCGGGAGTCGTCACGCGGCTCCCGACGCCCGGAGCGTCTCCCGCGGCGGCTGGGACGGGAGGCTCTCTCCCTGAGCCGTCCCGCCACCTCCTTCGCTAGCATGACTGCTTCGCAGAAGGAGGTGACTGCCTCCCACTCCCTCTCGCCCCGGATCATGGCTTGCACCAGGGCCGGACGCGAGAGGTCGCCGTCGCTGCCAATCGCCTCTACGAGGACACGGCGGTGCTCCGCCCAAGCGGGGCAGACCTCCACCGTGTGCTCCACCGTGTCCTCTGGGCGATCCTGACAATGGTGACACCCGGGCGTTTCCTCCCGCCTGATGATGTGCAGGAACCTCCCGAAACTTCCGTGTCCGGTGAGGACCTGCGTCAGGCGGTAGGTGAGGGCGCCGTGGCGCCTCTCTAGCCACTCCTCAAAGAGGGGTCTTATCGCCGCTATCGCGGCGTGCCCTGCGCTGGGTTGCGACAGTCGCTCCTTCCATGCCGCCATGAGATCGCGCCGGAGATCCGTCCGCTCCGCAGCGATTTGCCGCGGAAGCGGATCCTCCCCCCGGCGTAGTGCCTCCGCGCGCCACTCATACAGGCGCGCGAGGACTATCGCCTCCAGATCCCATGGCGGCAGTCCGGCAAGGAGGCTTGCCGCCTCGCCAGAGATCGTGCGGTAGCCCCGGATAGCCCTTATGGCTACCACCTTCTGGGGCGCGTTCAGGTAGTGGGCGGCTCGCCGCCGCAGTGAACGCGCCCACACCGGGGCCCCGTATATGGCCATGGACCGCACGACCCCCGCGTAAAGCCTCCGGCAGGAGGCATTTGGCCCCCTCAGGTTGGGCAAGAGCCGCTTGAAGGCGGCCCCGGCCCGTTCCAGTTTGGGGGCCAAACGTCGGAAATGCTCCACGAAGTTCCACCGGCTGTCGAGGACGAGACCCAGGTATTTCATCGTCATCCCGACGCCGATGTGAACCCCTCCTACCGTTAGTTGGGATCCCGATGGCGGCGCGTTCCGGGGCCCATGAAACGACATGGCCTCGGACTTGACCCACACCCTGACTTATTACTTTTAATTTTTTTTAAATGGATATCATTTATTCTTACCATGTTTGTAAATATGTGAGCACCATGTATCTATCAGATAATTAATTTATATGTCATGGTTTCATTTTTAATTTTTTTACCTATTGTGGTACAGTAATTTTATTTTAGGTGCATCGTCTTCACATATATTATTATTATATAATTTATGTACATGCAAAATATTGTAAAACATTTTAAAAGAGTAACGGTGGAGTTTCTTGCCCATTCTTCTCCATACGAAAACTATCTTTTGGAATGGGCGACTAGAATCAATTCCATTTTAGTAATGTTTGACGTTCAAAAGTGCATTTTACGTGCCTATTTGAAATAAATGCTTTGACTTTGACTTTGACCTATTTTACTAGGTACGGAACCCTAAAAAGGAACACTTATGTTGAGACTTCGTCGGTCTGTCTGTTCGTCTGTCACATTTGCTTATGTCAGGAACTACTAAATGCTGAGTAATGCTATAGAGTTGTTTTGAATAAATATAAATAACGCGCGTTCCTCCGATAGCAAAACAAGTGAATGAAGTGAATATTTTTGCCAGTTTCTAAACATCATCTGCCTAGCCTTTCCCAATATCTTGGGGTCGGCTTCCAGTCTAACCGGATGCAGCTGAATAACAGTATTTTACCTCCACAACCCAGTGATTGGGTAATACATGGGTAATACGATATCCCTTGGTAAGACTGGTTGTCAGACTTTCGGGCTTCTGACTACCCGTAACGACTGTCAAAGATCCACGAATGACGGCCGTGAGGGGTCACAGCATGTAAAGATGGTCACCCATCCACAGACCAACCGCGGCAAGCGTAGCTTAACCTGATCGATCGACCTTTGCGTCTGTTATTATTTAGCCACGGGCCCCACATTTAGCCACGGGCCCCTCTAAACGGGGTGTTTAAATTTTAAATTGGGGTCACAAGGTTAATTTAGTACATTATGATACATAATATGTGATAATATAAATGTTGACCATTATAGGTACCTACCTACCCGAGATAAGGAAGCCGAGTGTGACGTACTGATCAATGCACACGCCTTTCATACGACGTTTTTCAACAAACTTGCGAGGAAAAAAACAGACTTGTATTGTTATTAACTTTTATGGAAAATAGCGCGCTGGTTTAGCGATACGCGCGGAGTAACAAAACCAGCGCGAGCGCATGTGTCAATAAAGGCAATGGGCTTAACAGCTAAACAGCCTATAAAAAATGTGTACAATAATTTAAACAAAAAATAATGTTTATTTTACTGATCGCAGTTTTTTTTTCTTTTGGCTTCGCACGGTTTGTGCATTCAGCCAATGTCACGTTTTGTTCTTGATTACAAAGGAAATAAAGTTATGGAATCGAACATTATTATTCGAATTAATTATAACGAGTTAAAGGGATATAAAATCTGTAAATAGGATCAATATTTATAACTGATAGAATAATGAGGTAAATACAATGACGAAACATTATTTAAAGCAGGTAATGAATGAGACTATATTTATACAACGTGTACCTACCTAACGTTAAATGCGCAAAACCTCTTAAGAGGTCATTGTACTCATCATTATGAACAACTTTTACTATGGGACCAAATTCGAAATCACAAAAAAAAGGCAGCTGTTTAGTCCATGATAATACCTACGTAATACATATATCATTGTGTTTAGTACATTTTGACGAGTTTTGCGAGCATAAATGTAAGGAACAACCGATTTTTTTTTGGGGATTTCAGCTTGGGTCCCATAGTAAAAGTTGTTCATAATGATGAGTACAATGACCCCTTAAGTGGTATTGCGCATTTAACGTTACAGTTTGTATAAAGAAAAGGTATTTGTAAAAATTAAAGAAAGTATTGAAGTGGGAAATGACCGTAACGTTGTCGTATGTCAAATTGTAGTTTAGTTAGTACCTATGGAATTAGAAAGAACTATTGGCATAGAACATAGAGAAATATACATTAGTTCAGTGAGAATCCGCAATAATAGAACGCCAGTTAGGGTCCGTCCGTTTGGTTCCGGAAGGGGCCACGGACAATTCAAGGTGAATGCGCAGTGGTTACCCGTGCAATTTAAATTTTCTTACGTTTTTTGCAATTTGCACGTCAGTGTCAGGTTGTATCTTGATTAAAATATAATTCGTGACTATTATAATAATAGATATATAAGTATTTACAGAATTATAGACATTAGAATCATTAATATGTCTCTATATGAAGGATGCTTCGATGGGCCGTCCATATATTTTTGTTTCCATAAGCACTAAGGAATAGTGCTTATGGAAACTAAAAGGTTTGTTCTTATGGAACAAATCTAACTTAGAAAGATGTATTAATTATTCTAATGATTAGAATTCCGTAAATACGTACCTGTATAGTCGCGAATCATATTTTGATCAAGATACAAGTTACAACAACCTGACACTGACCTGAAAAATGCAAAAACCGGTCAAGAGCGAGTCGGACTCGCGCACCGAGGTTCCGTACCATCATATTTTTAATTTTCCATCGACGAGGCCTATTTTCGTCCGAGAATTTTAACACTGCACTGCGGTGTAGAGTATTGCAGTTTTATGTCAGCGCCATCTCTTGACCGAATTTTGCGGACACCGAGGCCACCAAAACGGATGGGTAGTGTGGCTTGAAGCCACGCTCGGTCTTCCAAGGCCACATTTAGAATAGATGTTAGTGTGCTGCGAATAATTTGGTCAATTTTGTCCAAGAGGTGTGGCTGCTTCCATAAAGGGGAAGAGCGTAGGAAATACATAAAATTTGGGCCAAAACAACAGTATCTAATCAGGGTGAATGCCGAATGTAAATTAATTTTGAAGAGTCTGTCCGAAATCTCGTTGAAGTTTTTAATTTTTTCGTCGATGAAAGAAGTAAAACTATCTTTTAAAATCGGGGAACCTGGAGGTGCAGTGAACTTTTGTCTAAAATTTTGATTTGTGGGGCTATATCTAGAGTCAATTGTCTGTCAGTAATGTCAGAAAGGTAAAGTTCACAATTGAGGGGTTAAGGTCCAAGTCAATAGATTGAAATTCCTGTTTGAGGAGTTGTAGATCTTTTAAAACAGTGTTTACGTCACCTCCTAGCGTTCCATCGTCTAAATACCATACGTTAAATTTTGAATTTAGTTTCTATATAATTGGATGAATAGCCAAACTGAAAATGACTGGCCCGAGAGGGTCACCTTGTTGGCAACCAACTGCAGATTCCAAAACATTGTCCTTGTATAATAATTTGGAAGGGTACCTGTAACATTGTCACATAAATTTCGGGTAATTCCTTTTTGACCCCAGCCAACAAAGTTTCCCTGTTCAAAGAGTTAAAGGCGTTCTTAACGTCAATCTTGAAGATGACCTCACCTTTGTGGGACTTTAAAAATGTTGAAATGGCATGTACGGCAGCCTCACAACCCCCTTTCGAGCCAAAACCAAGCTGCAGGGGCTGAAACTTAGCTGTAAACGATTCGCTGTATAGCTTACAGCAAATTTTAGCTGCCGTACGCCTGTAGGTGCACCCAACGGCGATGGGACGAATGCCGCCGTCCCTCTTGCGCAGGGCACATATATTGGCCCCGTACAAGACGTCGACGACGGCTTCGTTCACACCGCCGGTAAGCATAAGGTTAATCATGGCCGCAAGCTCCACCAGCTTCTCCGGCGCCTGAACTCAATAGATCCTTTAGGTGTTGTGGAGTCAGGCCGTCGAGGCCGCCAGCGGAACCACTTCGGAAGGAGCTCACGGCTGCAAACAACTTGGGGGCCGAAACTTTGAGGAAGCTTGAATTTAGGTCGGTAGGGTCTGGGGGGTCGGGGAAGGTGAGACCATCCGCAGGAGCTGGATGTTTACTCTCTAGACCTGTTAGTGTTTCTGGAGAGTAGGGCGCCACCACATCGCTGCTGAAAAGTATCCTGGCCGCACCCCTGATGTCACCTTCACTTAATTTGGATTCCACATGTGAACATAATCCTTTTTGAGAAAATTAAAATAATTTTAAACAGCGAGCGCAATCCGTATATAAATTCAATTAAGTATAGAAACATTTCGGCGCAATATTCACTAAATGAGGTATGTTGTGCCTATGGCCTGTCTGTTATTGGCATGATATTAGAAGAGATTGATGATATTAGAAAAGCATAAATCATTAGTATAAAGAATGCATAATGTATTTATTGCTTAAAATATTATTTTTTTTCAAGTATCGATTACATTCGTCATATTAATTACTCGAGTCAATCGAAATTTAAAAAAAAATGTTTGGAATAATCGCTTTCACACATCAAAGTCAAAGTCAAAGCATTTATTTCAAAAAGGCACTCAGGCACTTTTGAACGTCAAAAATTACTAAAATAGAATTGATTCTAGTCGCCCATTCCAATAATAAATAAAATTCATCATTGCAATAATAAAAAAAACAATAATGGTCGGCGATTTTGAACACAAATTGAGTAGGTAGTGGTAACGATTAATACGTGTTATTGAACCTGTGTTTGAATATTACGTTAAAACCTGGGCATTTTCGTGTTGTTAAAATATTATCAATAATATTTGTCACATTTTAAGTCTTATCTACATCTGTGTGTATGAAATTTGTGAAAAGTAAAAATGTAAACACGCACGATTGGCGCGAAACTTCGACATTAGATATCAAAAACTTTATTACCACTACTTATTTACCTTAAACTATGGATAAATTCGTCTAATAATTAAATGATGTATACCTAGTATTGCCATAAATATTGTCACGAAGAAAAAATTTTTTTTTTTTTGCAAATAATATTTATTACTTTTACAGTGTGTTAGTTTAATACATAAATATAAAACAATTTAAAATACAAAAAGCTTATTCGAAGTGGTCTCCACTTGCTGCAATACAGTCCTTTAAACGTTGAGGCCAGTTATCAATAGAAGCACGCACTCTTTCCATGGTAAAATTCTTCACTGCCAATCGTATGGATTGTTTTAGGGACTCCAAATTATCATGGCGTTTAGAGCAAGCCGTACTCTCTAAAACTGACCATAAATCATAATCCAGCGGATTAAGATCAGGACTACACGACAGCCAGTCTTTAGCTCTGATGAAGTCCGAAACGTTCACTTCGACCAAGACTGCGTGGACCGAGCTTTATGACCCGGCGCCGAGTCTTGTTGGAAGGACCATACTTGGTTATTGAACATGGTGTTGTTAAGGGGCTTAACTACCTTCTCAAGAATGGTATCTTGATACACTTGTGCCGATATTTTGATACCTTTTTCACAAAAATATGGCTCAGTCACTCCTTCATAGCTAACACCCCACCAAACCATCACTGAAGTCGGATAATGCCCACGTTGCGCTCTGTCGACTAATTGGGAAGCTTTCTTAGAGCTTTGAGCATAAATACGGTCATTTTGTTTGTTAAAATGTTGCTCAATTGTAAAGATTTTTTCATCCGTAAACAAAATTTTTCTGTGACCTCTCTTTGCGTACCGCTTCAGTAGTTATTTCGATTTTACCACCCTATTCTTTTTTAAATTATCAGTTAAAAAATGACCAGTGAGTCTCTTATAGGCTGCAAGTCCTAAGTCATCTTTTAAAATACGCGACATGGTTCTGGGTGCTATCTTCATCTCCCGAGATAAAATCTTTTGCTTTCGGACAGGATTTCTTCGAATTCTTTCCCTTACTGCTTTGACCACCTTTTTCGTACCAACACTACGTGGACGGCCAGATCTTTTTCTGTCACAAACAGAGGAGGTCTCAATGTAGGTACATTGAGACCTCCTCTGTTTGTGACAGAAAATGTGAAAGAAAATGTTTGTGTGCCGGGCTATTAATAGGTATTAATAGCCCGGTACACAAACATTTGACTAATACTAAGCGTATGGAGAGTTTTAAAAATTGCATTTGGCTCCATACCAACTTTGTGTAATGCAATCACAGCGATTCGGTTCTCTTTATCACCCCACTCCATTTTAATATCGCAAAATATTGTACAATGTATTGGCGCCAATATTAGAAAACTCAATGAACAATCGTATAAAAATGACAGATTCCAAATTCAAATGTAATATCTTTATTTTTTTAAATTGTAACAGTATTTATGGCCAGACTGTGTATATGGTGAAGACAGGATTTTCGAAATCCCCAATTTTTAT
The DNA here is from genome assembly GCA_916614155.1 of Mesoligia furuncula. NCBI lineage: Eukaryota > Metazoa > Arthropoda > Insecta > Lepidoptera > Noctuidae > Mesoligia > Mesoligia furuncula. The sequence continues at coordinate 30,055,255 of OU744803.1, forward strand.
TTTTTTTAGCCTCGACCACAAGCACAACTGACATCAAAATGGCGATTATCGTACCTATGTATGTTGAATTTATTCATAGTAGATTAGTTAGTAGCCAAGAGCTGTAAGGCATCAATTGCAGCCCGAGATATTTAGGCGCACGAGCGCAGCGAGGAGTCGAGGACGCCTATAGTTCGAGGGTGCAATTGATGATTACACCCGAGCTTACTACTCTGCTTTACATCTCGATTATGAGGTAAGTAGGTCCTTATTACCCTCCTTAGGCTTGTAGGTGACCAATTAGCGCTCTAGGGTAATTATGTAGCTAGAAAAGCCCTAGGGCGGTAAGTAATTTAAAAAAAAAACTTTACTCTTTCAAACAGTTCGCGTACATCTAACCATCATCATACTGGCAATTTACCGCCCTAGGGCTTTTCTAGCTACATCTACTACACAGTATTTAATGAAAAAAAAAACACTATTTTTCATAAGAACATTTAATTGATGTTAATAACAACCTTTATAACATAAACATACTTATTCCAAATTTTAAAATACACAAAATACCTAATTTGTTCATAAATCATTTTTGGTTGATACTAAAATGGGATGTTTTTGGTTTATTGAGGTTTTATTCATTTTCTCAAGGAAAAGAAGATTGAAACTAAACCTCAATCTTACAATAATTCACTTATTACTATTATATTATGGCCAGTGTATCCCCTGAATTCCCCTCATAGCATTTTTTTTTAAATAATATTTAGTGTGACGTTATTATCAATGCAGTCAAGAAGACGACGACGCATGGAAGCCACAATATTACTGCAAATATCTGTGCCACGTAAACTATCCCACAACTCCATGCAAATGAGACTTCAGCTGTTCGAGACATCTTCCGTCTCGCGCTTCCCATCTTTGCACCATTAAACCCCATACATTTTCTATAGGGCTTAAATTAGGGGATCGCGCTGGCCACGGAATAACTTTAACATCCGAAAGCTCAGTAAACCACTCACGAACAATACTGGCATGATGTATCGGACAATTATCTTGAACCAAATAAAATTCACCAATTTCGTCCACTGGATAAACATTTCGAACATTAGGTAGCATTATATCGCTCAAAACCTCGACGTAATTAGAGCTGTTGGCCTGCGTCGGTATAAATGCCAACACACCCGGCCCATGAGCACTAATCCACCCCCACATATTCACACTAACTCTTCCTGACTCCGTATCATTTATAATATTACTGTCAGACCAACGTGTATTGTCTCTGCGCCACAAATGAAGCTTTCCTTTTTGACACGATTTGAAAGTCTTCTCGTCAGTTAATACAGTCGTCTCCCAATCAAAGTCTAAATATTCGCGAGCAAAACACAACCGTTCCTCCTTATGCTTTTGCGTTAAAAACAGCTTTTTCGCTGGTGTTCGATGATGAAGGCCTTCGGCATGCAGTGCACGGCGAACAGTGCGCAGTGACGTATCAAATTCTTCGGCAAATCGTCTTGTAGGTATGAAACCATTCGTTTCATACTCACCAACCATAAACCGTCGCTGAGACTGGTTAATAAGTGGCGGTTACGTCACTCTTAAGAAAGTCTAAAGGCTCTTAAGAACTCTCTCTTCGTCAAATCTCCTCACCCAACGTCTCACAGTATCTCTCTAAAAAAAAGAAATCCTTATTACACATTTTGAAGCGTAACTTATGAGAACAAATAAAATCAATAACAACAAAATAATTTACACAAAATCGTTTCATTGGATATTTCAGATATATTAAACCCCTTGTTATGCAAGGCTACAATGATCGCCCTGGCTTCAATATTTATATTTGCTTGCATTTTTAATAAAAATCTTTAAACTCAACACCTCTAATATCAATAACACAATTAACGCTCGTAACTAAGTTCGAGTAAAAAGACTGCGTGCCGCGACAGGCCTATGATGATGATCATAATACCGCGCTTTTTCTGTTTCGTACATGATGAAAGAGTGCAGTATACGGGTGTGTATGTGTGTGTGAAATGCCTTAATAGAAGAAGGTCTCAAGTGCGACGAGTTACGATCTGATAGTTTTGTAATGCTGGCATTGGAGTTCTGACCGCTACTGTACGTAGTTGTTACTGTTAGATAATCGGTTCTTGCACCTCCTGCTAGGTAGAAAGTAGTATAGATACTAACCTATGTAGGTACGTAGTTGCTACTGTTAGCTGGATGGTTCGGCGATTACTTTTGAGTAGGTATTGTATGTTCATACATTTGTGCTCACGTTCCAGAGACAGTAGAAGGCGCGGGCGCAGCCGCGTGGCTGCGGCGCTGGTGGCGCGCGCTGCTGGCCGAGCTGCTGGCCACGGCGCTGCTGGTGTGGCTGGGCGTGGCCGCCATGATGCCGGTGCGCGGGCCCAGCACCGTCATGCTGGCGCACCCCGCCATGGCGTTCGGCTTCGTGGTGATCGGCAATGCGTGCGCGTTCGGGCCGGCGTCCGGCGCGCACATGAACCCGGCCGTGACGCTGGCGGCGGTGCTGTACGGGCGCCTGGGCGCGCTGCCGGCCCTGGGCTACGCGCTGGCGCAGCTGCTGGGCGCGCTGCTCGGCTTCGGCGCGCTGCTGGGCACGACGCCAGACGAGGCGGCCGCGGCGCCGGCGGGCTGTACGCTGCCGGCGCCGCAAGTGTCGGCGCTGAGCGCGGCGCTGCTGGAGGCGGCGATGACGGGGGTGCTGGCGCTAGCGTGCTGCGGCCTGTGGAGCGCGCACGACCCCGCGCGCCCGGACCCCGCGGCTCCCATCAAGCTGGGGCTGGTGGTCGCCGGGCTCGTCTACGCGGGGGTAACCGGCCGACTATCTAAATCTTAACAAATTACACTTACTCTTCCCGAAGGGCTGTGAAAGTTTCGGCAGTTATGTCCATCGACATGACACGAAACTGCTCACTGAGTAACCGGGCGGCGTCTGGTTGCAGGGCCACGCGACGGGCGCCAGCATCAACCCGGCGCGCAGCTTCGCGCCCGCGCTCCTGTACGGATACTGGGACTATCAATGGGTGAGTCCACTCACGACACTAATAAGCAACCTTAGTCTTTGTTTACCCTAACCCTCATGGCGGTCATTGTAGCAGGTCATACCTAATTACGAACAACTCTTATTAGGGGTACCTACTTACTTAGGGGACCAACCATAGATATGAAAGAACGAGATTTATGCCCGGTAGTTGAAAATGTATCAGAACCCGATGTCGCTAGGTTGGCCCCATACACACATGTAGTTCAGTAAAAGCAATAGATATACAGTGTTGCACACACTTGCAATGAGAGGTTTTTCTTTTGAGTATTAAAAAAAAAAATAGTTTCCAAGAACCCTGTGTACTGACTACGTTACTTGGTGCCAAAGTCAAAACGCTTGGAAAAAAAAACATTGCGTCACGTCATATACGCTCGTTGAGTGACAGTTTCGTTTGCTTTCGTTTTACGATCTCAAAATTACATCCATGTGAATTAATAAAAAAATTATGTGACGTTCCTTTCCTTGCAGTAACTTACCAAGTTCAGCGCCATCTATCCAGCGACTAGGGAAGCGTTAAAAAAAAGAAAAAGAAAATCCCTCATTCATAAATCAGAACGTACTAAACTAAAAATAATAAACCTTAACTCTTCGATTGACTAAATCCGAAAGTTATCGATTCTTCCATTATTGTACAGTCAGCTTCACAGTTATGGGTACCCCCTTTGGTATTGACATCAAACCTATAATGTAATGTAAATGGCGTGTTGGTCTAATAGTTAACACTGCAGCTTGGCAATGCGATGGTCACGAGTTCAAATCCGCGCATGAGAAGATTTTTGTTCTTTATTTTATTTACCCTTTTTTTTAGTTTCTTTAATACGTGATTTTCGTTCATTATTATTTAAGAAATCAAATGGAGGTTTGTAATAAAAGCTAGGCATTGTCATAAACAATATTCATTTATTTGTCTAATTACATTTCTAGGAATTCATAGAATCCAGTTCCTGCAGGAACACAGATAGAAAACAGTATACTCAACCATGGTTGAGTATGCTGTTTTCTATCTGTGCTAAATTGGGGTTATTTGCTTAGAATATTAACTAAACACAAAATAGATACCTACCTACCCTGGATGAAGTTTAGAACGTTTAACATTAGATAACGGTTCGTTTATAGATATTTCTAGAAACATAACTACAATAATTTTTATTTATTTAAAGTTGTGAAAACAATTTTTTTTTATACTCTGTATGATCTTATCGGAAAAAAGCCTGGTTAAAAATGAAATGTTGTCATTTGTGCCTGTGAATTACAGAGAAAGAACCAACATGCTAAACTATAACAGTAGGTATAGCAATATTGATCTTTCTCTTTTATCACATTTTCTGATAACCCTTATTTAACACAACATTACAAAAATATGTGAGTTCAGATGGTGCATCGTTAACACATTACAAGACTACGTCTTGTAAACAAGAGTAACTGGATTGATAATAATAAAGGTTGTTTGTTTTTGATTAACTACGAGATAATGATCCCACAAATATTGGGAATTATTAACACTTGCTCGTATTTGTTCCAATGCAATTTTATCACATAAGTTACACAATCAATCTGCTGAGTAAATTGCCTATTAATAACGTCACTGTCTGTCAGTCTTCTTGAAGTCAGCACTGAACGCGTAGTTTTGAAGAGTGCCACTGAGTGAACTTTCACAATATTACGTTGTCGCTCCGATTCATTAGTCTAAGCAATTGGGCGAGGGTCTTGGCGATAACATCACCCGTCGCTTGATAACTTTATATCCATCTATGAACTGTTTTTCTCTGTAATGAAAATAATAATATTAGAAATACATAAAAAAATCCAACTTGTAAATAATAATGCAACATGATTGCATCAATAAATAGGTATTATGTGTAAGTAAGTAACTAGTAACGTAAATCTTACCGTTATGCCCACATCTCGTGCTATTTTCTTCATTCTTTATTCCTGTTCCCAGAAAACAACAATATTAGCCTTCAAAAAGTTGTTAATTGAACCATACCATCGGTTAATAAAATAAAATGGTCAAAAACTTAATAAATTGGATAATATTACGACGAAGCGGATCGGCTCGAAAACGAAACCATTTGAAAAATAATTATACCCTCAGTCACAGTTAAGTAAATAAGGCAAAGAAGTATTCTAAAATTACGGTAGTGTAACAATTAACACATTCTATTATTCAACCAAACAAGAAATTTATGCTAATTTCAACCTTATCTTTTAGTTAATTGAGGAGTTACTTATTGCATTTTGTAAAACAAGACGGTAAGGTGCTAGTATTAAATATAACACGGAAGTTGAAATTTAAACCTTAATACCTAGAAGATTAGACCTGTTCGATAAAAGTAGTAATGCTATTCAAATTTACGTTGAGATTGATAACTGAGCCAATAGCCTAGTGGTGTAAGGCACGGTCTAAATGATCTGCTGGCGCCTGGTGATCGGGTTCGTATCTTAATCGCACGCAAAGTGTCTTTTTAACCGACTTCAAAAAAGGAGGAGGTTTCTCAATTCGACCGTATATATATATTATTTTTTTTATGTGTGTTCGCGGATAACTTCGTCGTTTATGAACCGAATTTAATTATTCTTTTTTCGTTGGAAAGGATATATGCCAAGGGTGGTACCATGATGAGGAAACCAGGATCTGATGATGGCATCCCAGTGAAATTGAGGGGAACATTCGAAAATAGTAGGAGCGACCAGTGCGTTTGTTAACTTTTTCATTAGGTATTTTAAAGCACTACAATTTAATGAAGACCTGGAGTCGATCTGATGATGGAGCCGAAAGATAGTCGAGGGGACTCCTTAACGATCTACAGCAGTTACCTTGTGTTTGGGCTTGATTAATTTGTATTGTTGTGAACTTTACACCTAGATGGGTTGTGACTGTCATTAGGGGTCTGATGATGAAGACGAAGGACAGTTAAGGGAACTCCTCAACAGTTTATAGTAGCTACCTTGTGTATGTTCACCGATTACTCGAAAAAGTATGTTCACCGATTACTCTCGAGGTGGTCCCATTATCATCAAGTTGGAATCTGATGAGAAGATCCCATGGAAATCGAGGGAAACCCTCAAATTTTATAGGCAAACCTATAGCGATTTGGGTATTTTTTAAAGTAACTTGAGCATTTGCTCTCGGAAATCATCATTTGGTAAAGTCATTTTGTCATTTGGAGCTGATGATGAAGACCACAGATGGCCATCGGAGCTACTCAATGACAAATATTTCACGGGTTGCGATTCGATTACATTAATATGTTTGCTAAGCAATTTATGCTCGTCACAATGCGTATGGTGAGTGATTGTTGAGGAGTTCTTCTGGTACTTACCGGGAGAACTCCTCAACAATTAACGTCCCAGCATCGGGAAAAACAATATTTAGTAAAAGGTGATGAACAGTTGGCATTAGGATATTGTAACTTAGATAAATTACAAACTGACCAACTAAAAAGTGAAAAATAAAAACATTTTTACAAAAAAAACAACCGACTTCCAAAAAAAACACTACAAATAGAAAAATAACTTTAATTTCGGAAGTCGGTGTCGATAATCGAAAATGCGGAACCAAAGACACCGACTTCCGAAATTAAAGTTATTTTTCAATTTGTAGTGTTTTTTTTGGAAGTCGGTTGTTTTTTTTGTAAAAATGTTTTTTGTAAGTTATTCTTGGTATACGGCTCGGCCAGAAGGAAGCCGAAAAAATGCTATATAAAATTATTAAAAACTTGCAAGTAATATTTGAGGCGGATCGGTGGATGCGCGCGGGGAGAGATAGGTGCGACAGCGTGGGAGGGAGCTGCTCAAGGCTCACGTGACGCGCCCGCCGCCGCTCGAGCGACGAGCGACGGCGGGCCCGAGCGTGCTCGGGCGATAATCTTTAAGTCTTGGGGGGGTTCGATTTCTCTGACGCTGGCTGTACTTATTAAAAAAAATTTGGGTCATGAAAATAAAATAAATAAAAAACGATTAATAGTCCAGAACATATTATATTATAAACTAGTACTTTGCCCGCGACTTCGTCCGCGTGTATTTCGTACTTTCCTCTAAAAATTTCGAAAATGTATGCTTATGATCTTTATCATTTATTTAGATAAATAAGTATTTGGGCCAATTTTTAAGTTTGTAGATCAAAGGAATCTGATTAATTCTGATTCCTTGATTATTCCAGTTTATTTGAAAAAAAAATTCAAATAAACTGTATCCCCGCTTTTCACCCCCACAGGGGTGGATTTTTGAAAAATAGTTTGGAACTTGACTCAAAGACCGATACCCATTTTCGAGTTAATGGAAGCAAGCAGTAAAATCCACCCCTTCTTCTTCTTAGCGTGTCGATAGCAATCTAAATGGATTCGGCCCAGAATTAGGCTACTTGTTTGGCGCCATCACCAGCGTCCACCAGTTCCTGTAACATGCAGCTGACAGGATATGCAGGGCACGATATTAAATGTCCCATCGTTTGTGGCACAACACCAAATTTACAATCCAAGGCGGAGTCGTCTATGAATCTCCACCTGAACAGGTTTTCTTTGCTTAGGCCAACCTGGGTCCGGAGTCTGTTTAAAGACTTCCAGGTTTCCCAAGGCAACTCATGTCCAGGTTGGAGGTCTTCAGCGGGTTGGGACGAACGGTTTGGGTAAGGGAGCACTGTCTCGCCAGAGCTTCAGTCTTTCTTGTGATGGTTCACCAGTGAGCGGGACGACACACTTTAAAAAAATAGTTGTGGCACAAGAATTGTAGTGTAAGGGTGTCGTGTGTCGGAGACTATTTTGGCTCTTTCGCTAGAGCTTACCAGCGCTCTGCGAACCACTGGTGGCGCTATTCCTGCTAGTGGATACAGCATTTCCTACTATATTTTCCAGCAATCCACCCCTTAGACTTTATTACCCTTTTCCACCTTGGTAGGAGTCGATTTTTGAAAAACCCTAAAACACATACCTACTTTTTTATTTTAGTAGTACCGAGTTTCGAGTTAATCCAACAGCGGGTTACATATTTTTCTAACCTATTAACTTTGTCACCCCCTAAATCCTCTGTGAGGAGTTTTTTAAACTAAAAGTGAAATTCTTTATTTATTACTGAGCCAAATATTGCCAAGTTTCCAGTTTCTCATATAAACTGTATCCCCTCTTTTTATCCCCATAAGGGTGGAGTTTTGAAAAATCGTCTGGGATGTTACTATAGCTAGACTTAAAGATTATTTATACCAATTTTCCAATGAAGCCACGTAATAAAACACTCTCCTATAAAATTGACTATCGCTCTTCATCCCGTTAGGGGTAGATTTTCTAAAAACCCTGATATATTTTATTATTTATTTTGGTCTTACGTACTGAGTTTCGAGTTAATTGAACCGCGCGTTAAAATTTTTCCATACAAAATTTTACACCCCCAATCTCCGTTTAGTGTGATTAGTGTGATATATAGATCAATAAAATGTAGCTAAAAAAATAATTGAAGTACTTACTTACTTAAATAAAAAATATTAACATTATTTTACATCTTCTCAAGGGTCTACCAAACGGATTTAAACGTCATCTTTTCAGGTCTTCTATAAACCGGGTTAAAACGGTTGACAAATTGAAATATTAACTATCACACTAATATTATAAAGGCGAAAGTTTGTGAGTGAGTGGGGGTGTGTGTGTGTGTGTGTTTACTATTATGTTTGCAGTAGCGGCGTTTGGGTAGGGTGCGGTTGGGCGATCACCCAGGGCGTCAGATTTGAAGGGGAGGGGTTTCATAGAGCGAGTCCGACATACCTACTAGTAAATTCCCTAGATCTAGCTACAAACTACAACTTCTCCAGAAAAGAAATTTGAAGTTGAATTTTTTTAACTGTCTTATGGACACTACCATAAATTCACTCAATGAAAGATTTGAACAGTTAAATGTCCTCTTGGTCTTTTTGTACAATATAGAAAAGATTCCGCATAAACCAGACCTTCCCAAACTATGTAGCAGATAGGGGGCGCCGTAAAAGTCTCGCCCACGGCGCTGGTAATGCTAAAACCGGCGCTGTATGTTCGTTACTTCTTCACGCTCAAACGGTTCGACCAATTTTGATAAAATTTTGTATGGAGGTAGCTGACACCCTGGATTAACATATAGCCTATTTATTCCGATATTCCCACGGGATTGACATTTACGCGGGTGAAACCGCGGGGCGCAGCTTGTAATAGCAATATAATTACGCGTTGGGCAATCGACATTGTTGTCGATAGCCTACGTTAGTGGATCTTCACAACCACATCACTATCTCGCCGCAAGACACAGCGGCTGTACAATGCGACGCTCCGTTAAAATAAAGTACCTATCGTTTTGTAATTTTTACATTGCTTGTCCAGTCACTTAGCGACATACTTAGGTAACGGTTATGGAGCAATGTATTTGCTGCAAAAATAGTACAGCCGCTACGATATTTGAAAACAAAAATAACGTAGTAAAAGAAGAAATATTTTACGATTTGCTGTTTTTCATGATTTTAAAGACAAATAGGTACAGCAAAATACTTTTACTTACATCTGGTACCTAAGTGATTCCATGAGATACGAAGTATTCATTTTAACTTCGGTTTTTACAGGAAACCACTGAACAACCTCGGCATTTTTATATTTTATCACGATCACCATTTGCCTAGTAGGCCCGGCCCATGTTGCCCATGTTGCGTGGACACAGACACGCCCCCTTGCCACTTCTCCTGTTTTTAGGGTTCTGTACCAAAATGGTAAAACGGAACCCTTATATGGTGAGACTCAGTCTGTGTTTGGGATGGTGTCTCTTCAATGAAATAGTGGACTGTATAAATGATGTATAATAATAAAAATAACTGCATCGGTTGGAAACACAAACAATAATATACCCGTTCGCTTGCGATGATGGTCTAACGGTCACTGGGCGGCGGCGGCCCGCCGTCCGGTGGCGCGCGCGCGCGTCTCCGTCCCGCGCGCCTCCCCCTCCCGCGTTCGTCTGCCGTGGCACATTGCGCGCGTGAACATGCTCCCCGGGTTGAAGCATTCTTCAAAAAAGTGGTAGCGGGCAGATGTTGTTGAAAGCCCGCCGAATTGTACCTTTCTTCGTTTTCAACTCGGCGACCCTCACGACGCCGTCGGAGCCCGGGTACACTTGCACGACGCGACCCAGCAGCCAGCAGAGAGGTGGAAGCGCCTTATCCTTGACCAGGACGAGGCTCCCCACCTTGATGTCGCCCGATGTTGTAGGCCACTTGGTTTTTTGCTGCAGCAGAGATATGTATTCAGTATTAAATCTTCTCCAAAAATGTTGTTTGATGTATTCCACCCTTTGGAATCGCTCGAGTCGACTGATGTTTCCGCTGTCAGTCATTTCTGGATGCGGAACGGACGTGAGAGATCTTCCAATTAAAAAGTGAGAAGGAGTTAGGGCACAGAAATCAAGTGGATCAGGAGAACAAGGAGTAAGAGGTCGGGAATTGAGAATGGCCTCTATTTGAGTAAGGCACGTAGCCATCTCTTCGTACGTGAAGTGCGTTAGTTTAAGCAGTCTCTTTAAGTGATGTTTCGTAGAGCGCACGGCGGCCTCAGCAACGCCATTAAAGTGAGGGGAGTAGGCAGGCACAAAGTTGAATTCGATACCTTCCTGAGCGACATCATATTCAATATTAGAAGTCTGCAAAAAAAGACGTAATTGATTACATGAACCGACAAAAGTTGTTCCGTTATCGGACAGTATGCTACGAGGCTTGCCACGGCGCGCAATGAATCTATTTAAAGCAGCCATGTATGCTTCCTTTGTGAGATCCGTGACAAGCTCCAGGTGAACGGCCTTGACAGCGAGACAGACAAAAATACATATATAAGACTTTATAAGCCTGCAGCCTCTTCCCTTCCGGTCAGCGATCAGTATTGGGCCGGCATAGTCAACACTTGAATTTAAGAATGGGAATTCTAGATTACTTCGTGATTTTGGAAGTTGTCCCATTATTGGTTGTACATTTTGAGCCTTATGCCTAAAGCACACTACACATTTTTGAACAGTGACTCTAGATAAATTTCTGCCCCCCAAGGGCCAATAGTTTTGCCGAAAGTTTGCCAAGAGCAACTGAGGTCCGGCATGTAACAGTTTTCTGTGAACAGATTGAAACATGATTTTAGTTAAATGATGCTTACTGCACAGGAGTATGGGATGTTTTACGTTATAATCATAGGGAGAATTATTTAGCCTGCCTCCGACACGAATGATGCCGTCAGAATCTAAAAAAGGAGATAAAGATATGAGCCGATTTTTATGAGGCAAGGATTTCCCTAATTTTAAAATAGAATATTCATCTGGAAATTGTTCAAATTGTGCATTACGTAAAATACATTTTAATGAAGATTGAATTTCCTGATTAGACAGCCACCCTACCAACTTATTATTTTTATTTTTTAAATTGTAAAAGTACCTTTTAATGTAGGCCACAATCCTTTGCAAACGGTTAAAATCGGAATATTTATGAATTAATTGTTGTATTACTGTTTGATTAACTGGATTGTGGCTATTGTTGGACTGATTTACAAAATAAGTTAGTTCAGGCAAGTCTTGTTTTGCAACGTCATTTGGTGGTTTCGGCCACAGGCATTCATCCTGCAACAAAAATGAAGGGCCTGCCCACCATAAACTAGAATCGCTGATATGATCAGCCTTCACCCCTCGAGAAACGAGATCCGCGGGATTGTCTCGTGTTGGCACATATTTCCATACGGATCCAAGGGTGGTCTCCTGTATCTCATTGACACGATGCCTGACAAAAGGCTTGAGTTGTGTTGATGGTGCGGATAACCAGCTCAACACTATTGTTGAATCACACCAAAAGACACATCGGCTAACTGGTATGGTAAGGGATTCTTTGACCTTTGTACACAATCTTGCACCTAACAGCGCCCCACATAGCTCTAATCTGGGCATCGTTGTTGGTTTTATCGGGGCTATACGATTTTTAGAAGCTAATAAGCGTACCATGACTGCATTACTGCTATCAGTGCTGCGTATATAAACGCAAGCACCGTATGCCTTTTCACTGCTATCTGTAAATACATGTATTTCATTATTGATACAGTTGTCACATAAGACCCGTCTGGGAATATTCAAAGAATTTAAATGTTTTAATACATCTATAAATTTTGACCACTGATCTGATATGTCCTGAGGAACCTCATCATCCCTGTCACATTTATTGACCCACAATTTTTGCATAATAATTTTTGCTTCAACAATACACGGACCAATTAACCCCAATGGGTCAAAAATTTGGCTTATTATAGATAAAATGTGTCTTTTTGTTATTGTTTTGTGAATGTCAATATTAATGGAAAATGATAAAACATCTGATTTGCAAATCCATAGTAGTCCCAATGTCTTTGATGTGTAATTATTTGACAAATCTAAATCAAGGCAAGAGTCATCCTCTACGTCTACTATCTCTTTTAGAATTTGAGTACTGTTTGACTGCCATTTCCTTAAATTGAATTTCGCTGAACTTAATATGGTTTTTATATTCTGACAAAGTTCGATTGTACCGTTTATAGTATCTGATCCACTTAACAAATCGTCTACATAAAAATCTCGTTGGATGCTACTTTTCACGTGCTGATTGTCTGTGGCCTCTGCAAGGCTCACTAGGCACTTGGTCGCGAGATAAGGCGCAGACGCCGTCCCATATGTGACAGTATTTAATGTGTAAGTTTTCAGTGGCTCTGATGGATCTTTCCTGAATATAATGCGTTGTAGCGATCGTTGACTGGGATTTAACTCGATAGCTCGATACATTTTTTCGATATCCCCTGAAATTACATATTTATGTTGTCTAACTCTCAGTAAGATTGAGAGTAGATCATTCTGTACAGTAGGACCCACATATTGAATGTCATTTAGTGATAGTCCCGAAGTTGATTTTGCAGATGCATCGAAGACTGTTCGCAACTTCGTCGTTTTACTTGATTCCCGCAAAACCCCATGGTGTGGCAAGAAATAACTAATATTATTTTTATTACTAACTGATGAATCGGTATCCTCAGTCATATGACCTAACGTTTCATATTCTTTTATGAAATCAATGTACATGCTTTTATAAATCGGATCACGTTCAAAGCGTTTTTCTAATGATAAAAATCTACGTTTAGCCGCAGCGTATGAGTCACCAAGAACGTTAGGATTCGCCTTAAGTGGCATAGTAACAACAAACTGGCCGTTGGAGCCACGGACCGTATTTAATTGAAAACTTTCTTCACAAGCACGTTCCTCTATAGAAAGGCAATGCTTAGGTGATATTGTATCAAGTTCCCAAAACTTATTCAAGTCAGGACTAGTACTTATTTCAGAAAAATTACAAACATGTGTTTGTTTATGCAAGCTAGCTGGTACAGTACCCGAAATTAACCACCCTAATTTGCTTTCACACAACTTTGGTAATTGTTTTCCCAAATTGATATGATTGGCCTGGATAACATCCCAGAATACCTCTGCTCCTAACAGAATATCAATGTCTGACGGAATATTGAAAGATGGGTCCGCTAAAATTAACCCTGAAGGAATTGGTATGTTTTCAGTATTTATATAGGATGCTGGCAATCTCCTAGTAATTTCTGGCAGAATAAGACAGGTGATATTAAAAGAATAATATTCATATGCGGACTCAATAGTGAGGTTGCAAGAATGTGTACTGTTACTGGTCAGACTATTTATACCTGTGACCATGGAGGTGGTACCAACTCGAGACAATCCCAGATCCCTGCAAAGCCTGTCAGTGATGAAGTTGGCTGTGCTGCCGCTGTCTAGTAGAACTCTAGCGTTGTACTTTTCACCTTTGTCACTCACCACCTTCACCACAGCTGTGGACAGTAAAATATGCCTCTGAGAAGTAGGCTGTATATCTGCTGAAAGTGACACGGTATTAGAGGACGTACTAGGCATAGGGTTATGTACTTGAGTCTCAATCTGATCTAAATGTAACATGGTATTATGACGGTTTTTACAGTACTTACAGCGTGTGAATCTACAACGCTTTTCTGTATGGCCAACCCGTAAACAATTCATACATACTTTGAATTCTTTAGCTTTCTGTACTTTTTCTTCTACTGTTAATTTTCTAAAAGCTTCGCATGAATAAAGATAATGATTTTGAGAACACATAGGACAAATTATTTTATTTTTGTCTTTCTCATTATTGTTTGTTTCTTGTTTCTGTGAAGTAACAATAAAACTTTTAGATTTATTACTGCTATTTGGTTGCACTTTATCTAGTTTTTTATTTTCCTCTAATGTCTCTAGTAAATCGGCCTTATTGTTCATAAATGTACAAAACTGAAGCAATGTTGGTGAGTTGGGTAAAGTAGTACGGTATTCTTCCCAATCCCTACTGGTAGTACTATCTAATTTTAATGTCATTAAGTAGATAATGAGAGTATCCCGTGTAGGCTCATTCAACAATGTTAATGCTCGTATGTTTTTATTTGTAACGTCAACAAGGCGGCGTAAAGCAGCACTGGATTCATTGGTAATAGGCTCTGCGTTAAATAGTGCCTTGACATGATTGTTTATTAGCAGGCGGCTATTGTCATACCGCTCGCACAATAAGTCCCAAGCTAATCCATAATTGTCATTTCTAAAGTCTATATTTTTAATAATTTCAGCGGCTTGTCCCTTCAGAGAAGCACGTAGATAATGAAATTTATTTATGTTATCAATGTTGTTATTATTATGGATCAAGGATAGAAAAGTGTCCCTATATTCCAGCCAACACTGATAGCTGCCATCAAAACGAGGTAAGTCAATTTTAGGCAAACGTATAAAGTTATTCTTTGTCCCACCTGTCACCTCGGAGCCTGATACGGAACCTGCAGAAGTCTTGTCCTGCTGTCGTTGATCTTGCCCAGCAGTAATAACTTTCCGCGCCATGGCAACCAAGTTGTGGTAAGTTTCTTCAAACTTGAAGCGATCCACGTAGGCATCGTCGGGATTGTCCGATAACAGCTCAATCTCGGTCTGTAATGCATTAAACTCGTCATACAACTGTTCAAATTTGCTAAACCGACTTTCTAGATCGAGTACTTGCAAGTCAGACAATCGATCACTATTTTCCAAAGTGTTGAGATAATTTGTGAAATTAGTAAGCTTAGCCTTCATCGAACTGCGTTTTTTAATTAGTTTGTCTGCCATCTTGCAATAGAGAAAGACAAACAATGAAAGTAAGCACTTGTATTCTATGAATGCAATATTTTGTGGCAATGAATAGGCGCACACGCACACACACTCAGCTAATGCGGTCTAACAGCTAATTACATGCATAATAGTTAGCTGTTATCTGTCCCGCGTGCGATATTCGTTAAAAAATAAGCACGGAATAGAAACAATTTCGTGAAAAAATTGCAAGTCAACGATGCATCAAAATGGCGTCAATGCGATCGCCCCCTCGCCTAGCAAAGCGAAGTGAGATTAGGTACATGCGAAGTGATTAGCTTGGGCCAACTCGAATAAAGGGAATGTGGTTGAATTGGATTTAAAAGACTAATGCAATACTTAAAGCACAGAAGTGTGGAATAATGGAAAAATTGGAACGAACTCACGACACGCCCTCTTCCTTAGCTATTATTATTCCATTGCACTCCAGAAAATTTTCTTTTCGAAAACAGCGATGCCACATGCACAATAGATAGGCGCACGTGTCATCCACTGATGATGGTTTTTCAAATCTTCACTCGTAGACAGCGATGCCACGTGCACAATAGATCGGCGCACGTGTATTCCACTGGTGATGGTTTTTCAAATCTTCACTCGTAGACAGCGATGCCACGTGCACAATAGATCGGCGCACGTGTAATCCACTGATGAATGACTCCAGTTTTCTCAATCTTCGCTTGTCGACAGCGACGCCACTGCACAATAGATAGGCGCACGTGGCTCGGGTCAGTCTGCGACGCCGACTTCTGCAGATTTTTCTCGGTAGGTACGACGAATCTTCTTTACCGGTGGAAGGACCAATGTTTGGGATGGTGTCTCTTCAATGAAATAGTGGACTGTATAAATGATGTATAATAATAAAAATAACTGCATCGGTTGGAAACACAAACAATAATATACCCGTTCGCTTGCGATGATGGTCTAACGGTCACTGGGCGGCGGCGGCCCGCCGTCCGGTGGCGCGCGCGCGCGTCTCCGTCCCGCGCGCCTCCCCCTCCCGCGTTCGTCTGCCGTGGCACATTGCGCGCGTGAACAGTCTGTCTGTCTGTCTGTCGGTCTGTCTGTCTACCTACCTACTGTAGGTTGTGTGGATTTGTGTTAACACAAATGTGACAGCTGATTTTTTTTCGTGAATTAAGTTTTGGTCCTTTAAAAGTTGCTCATAATGCTGCTCAAGTATAAAAATAATGGGTGTTGAAATCGCTATCAGCTACAGTAAAACAAGAACGGAATAGTCTCGATCGTTCTACGGTTCAACCGACATTCATAGCGTTTAAAAATTTTGCCGCCAACGTACGGAAAAAGTTTCAAGTAAAACTTTATAGAAATTGAATAATAGTGATTGTGGTAAGGGATATATAGTGTTGCGCTGATCGTTAGTCAGCGAAATGGCGAAGGGAGATCGGAAGTTCAAATTAGATACGTGGTCGCCGGTTACTTTGAGGAACCGGGTTTACCGACCCTGAGCGCCGCGATTCTCCTAAGCGTGGGGAAAAACTCTTCATCCTCGGAGGATTAAGGCACTCCCCCCCCCCCCCCCCCCCCCCGGACGACAGGCCAAAGAGATCGAAAAGATTTCCTGTAAGTCGGACCTACGCATTTATAATTGAATGAGTAGCCAATAAGCCAAGTAAGTACTAAATATCTGTTATTATTACACATTATATCATTTACCCTTACTCAAAAATACTATCAACAAATTTCTAATCTGTTTCTTGCTAGTAGCTAGGTACCTACTTTAGACAGAAGTGCAGTGTTGTTTTATAAACAACCCTTTCGTGTGTAAAGAATAATATATTATAACATACGAAAATAGATTTCAGAGTAAAATATGATGATTAGGTAATAATTCCTATAGCAAATACAGAATGTCTTGAGGAGCTAAAATTACTCAAGCTTTTGCTCTTTTCTTTGACATCCCATCATGAAAATCAATCCATTATAAGTAAACCTACTTACATGTATGCTCACCTACCCCATGTGTTTCACATACTGAATTAGAAGTAGAGCGAGTACTTATGCCACTAAACAAAACTAAAGACTATTTAGCTCCCGCGGAGGGAGTTGTGGCTGGGATCTCTAATGTGGGTCTAGAGCAAAATGAACTACCTGCTATAGTAGGTCTACAGACACTTGTTAATTGAACAGCAACCTACCCACTAGGATTGTATCCTACGGTCTCTTTTGGAAGTAGTCGGAACACTCCTATCCAGGATTGTAATTAAAATAATTTATTACTCTCATGTGGTATGCAGTTGTTACTTACATTAAAGAGATTCAGCACCTCTAAGTCTAATCTGCAATTAGAACATTAAGATGAATATTTAAAAATTACATAAGTTTTATAAATAACTTGCTGATCCGGCAAACGTTGTTTTGCCATATAAATTATTTCTAGGTGCCCGGCGCCACTTCGTTCGCGTGGTGTCCTACCCCTTACCATACCCTACACCTATCATACTCCTACCATACTCCTACCCTACTCATACCCTACTCCTACCCTACTCCTACCCTATTCCTACCCTACTCCTACCCTACTCCTACACTACTCCTACCCTACTCCTACCCCACTCCTACCCTACTCCTACTCTACTCCTACCCTACTCCTAGCCTACTCCTACCATACTCCTAACCTACTCCTATACAAAAAAAAAAAAAAAGTATCCTATATCCATCTCCTATATCCAACTCCTGGTTCTAAGCTACCTCCCTACCAATTTTCAGCCAAATCGGTTCAGCCGTTCTTGAGTTATAAATAGTGTAACTAACACGACTTTCTTTTATTTAAATAGATAAGAAATGTTAAATATTTAAACAATGTTATAATAACTTATTAAGATATAGGTACTGTATATTTTTTGATATATTTTGTAATAATTAAGGAAATGTCAGGTCAGGACCAGAACTATCAGGATCTTATTGGCATTCATCAAAGTGTCCTCTATCGTATAGATATCTGGGGGCACGGGAGTGCCCCCGCCAAGACCAGCCAAGCGAAGCGCAAGGGCACTACCTACCTTTTCTCGAAGCACTTCGTCGTATTTTTGAACCCTCTTAACTTGGGTTTGGATTATACCAGATAAACAAAATTTTCGGAATATGATGCCAGTGGTTGACTTATTAAACCTATAAAGTTTCAATTGCATAGCTCTTATACTTTAGATTTTATTGATATCTAAAATACCCCGATTTCGTCACTGACTCACTGACTGATGATCATCAAAATTCTTAAGGTACTTCCTGAAGTCCTAGAAAGCTGAAATTTGGTATGTAAGCTAGTAATAGTACACAAACAACAAAAAAATATTAAAACTTGAAACTTTTACTCCCCCAAAAAAAAAAAATCCGTAAATTTTGATGCTAGAGGTCTGAAAATTTATATAGGGGGTCCTTGTTATAAATAAACCCCAAAAAAAGAAAGAAAAAATGAACAACAGCAAAAATACTCGTATAAATATCATAAGCAACTTACAAAAAGAAATGAAATCCCACAAAAACATTTCATGTTAAATGTTGCCAAGACGAGACCATGTAGCTCGCACTGTCAAAAAGTAATCAGATCTCATGTAGAGCAAAGCTTCTAACTCTACACGCCCTAACTCTGCAAGGCCTGACTTCGCAAACTCTACACCTTAGTCAAAATAATATGGCTTGGCCATTTCGCTACATTCACATGAGCGTAAGGTGAAAAACTCTCATACTGTTAATGGTTCTTGTAGTAACGAAACGGCCAAACCATATTATTTTGACTAAGGTGTAGAGTTTGCGAAGTCAGGCCTTGTAGAGTTAGGGCGTGTAGAGTTAGAAGCTTTGCTCTACATGAGATCTGATTACTTTTTGACAGTGCGAGCTACATGGTCTCGTCTTGGCAACATTTAACATGAAATGTTTTTGTGGGATTTATTATATTTGCAGTGGAGCAAATACATCCACTACACAATTTGAAACTGACAATACATGATTTAAAATTGGTTAATCTATGAAAATAGTTATTTTGTTTTAAAAAACATGATAAATGAGAATCATACTAATGGTAATAATTATAGTTATTTTATTTTAAAAAACATGATAAATGAGAATCATAGGCCAAGATTCAAACTAGAGACAAGATTCAGGCTGTCTAAAGAACCATGTAAGCTTGGGAATGACATGAGACTGCAAACCTGTTTCTGTTTCATACTAAAATCATAAGAGGAAGTCAAATCTGGAAAAGATTTGTACCTATTCAAAACAATTCTATTTTGGGACAAGTATCTTTAGTTAAAATAATTAATGCAAATTTCTATTAAACCAATCATATTAATCTATGCGGATATCTAAGGCTGAGTTGCATCATCTAACTTTAACCGTAACTTTAACCATAACTGGTGATTTTTGTATGCAGTTTGACAGACTTTTGACGTTTGTTAAAGTTAAAGTAAGATGATGCAACCCAGGCTAAGAGTATTATATTATTATCAAATAGCCTATTGTTTACACTCCGGTATTACTGAATGTATTAATGAAGTATAGCTGTTAATGCTATAGTTCACACCAACGACTCCGGAGAGTCTTTGAGAACCAAGAATAAAAAAGTTATTTAAAAAAATAAAAAAAAACCCGACTGCGGTAAAAAAACTTAAGTTAAAAGAAACTGAAAAGCTACAAACAAGCCCATTTTAAATTAAATAAAAGTGGAAGCAGGCGGGACCCATTTAAATTTGAAAATATAATAAAAATGGTATGGGTCCCGCCTGCTTCCAACTTTTATTTAATTTAAAATGGGCTTGTTTGTAGCTTTTCAGTTTCTTTTAACTTAAGTTTTTTTACCGCAATCGGGTTTTTTTTATTTTTTTAAATAACTTTTTTTTATTTCCAGCTTTTTAGTTTACAAATGTGAAAGATTTCGCAGACGATTTAGTTCTTGGTGGGGGTTTTTTTACAATTTACACTTCGAATTGCATTTAAGTATATATGTTGTATATATTTTTGTAATCACCTTTTCAAACCCTTTATTTTGATACCCCACTCGACAGGTTAGGAAAAAAAAAAAAAATGAATATGACATCCAGTAGTCGCCATATTGAATGTTCACTAACGTCATGTCATTAGTGACACTCGCCGAACTAAGAGGAATCGATTAACGTGTGAATCATAAAAATCGGCCCAGGCGTTTGGTCTGTATAGTGCTTCAAAGGAACATACAAACATACATACATACATAGGCTGATGAACACATTACCACTCCTTTGCGTCGCGCAGTCGGGTAAAAATATGGGAATTGACAGTACCTACACCCTTTTGGCTTTCAAAAGTGCTTTTTAAATGCTTTGACTTTGCTTTTCTTCAGATCCCTGGACAATTGCAGCATTAGCCAACTAAGTGGCAAAGAATTTGCAAGCCTGTGGTATTTGCATGTAATAATTGAAACTGCAATATCTATTTTATTTAGTTTAGATAATTTTTTGCTGGCCCACTAGCAAAAGTTGTCTCGGACACTGGGTCTTAACAAAGCTTGGGTGACAAATGAATTTGAGTCAAGTAACAGATGCGCTTACTCGACTTAAACCAAAACGGTCAGCGGGGCCGGACGGAATTCCCGCTTTTGTTATTAGGGATTGCCGTGCTGTATTAGCGAAGCCACTCTTACACCTTTATAATCTGTGCATAGAGTCCTCGTATTTTCCTGAGTGTTGGAAAATCACCCGCGTGATTCCAATACCTAAGGGTGGGATGGATTCAGACGTGAGTGGATATAGGCCGGTGGCAGTTCTGTCAGCTCCAGCAAAAGTTTTTGAGTCAACCATACAAAGATGCATGTTAGACCAAGTGTCCAGTTTGCTATCGGACGCCCAGCACGGATTTCGTCCGGCGTGTAGCACAACCAGCAATTTACTGAACTTTATGACGTACGTGGTTCCAAATGTTGATGCTGGAGTGCAAGTCGACGCTGCCTACTTCGACTTCAAAAAAGCTTTTGATTTGGTTGATAATGACATATTATTAGAAAAGCTGGCAGCAGTCGGATGTACTCCTGCATTGCTTCAGTTCTTTGCTAACTACATGCGAGATCGACGGCAGTTCGTAGAATATGCCGGTTGTAAATCTGAGCCTTATTATACAAGATCAGGAGTAAGCCAGGGCAGTAATGTGGGTCCGCTGAGCTTTATTATTATGATAAATGACCTGCCTGAAGCTGTCAGGACTGCCACTTGTCTATTATTCGCGGATGATCTTAAGCTGCTCATGGCCATTAAAGATAAAAGTGACTGTGCGCGATTGCAGCAAGATATAGATTATGTAGCAGAATGGAGTAGGAAAAATAAACTGCAGTTTAACGTAAAAAAATGCTCAGTCATAACTTTTAGCAGAATGAGAGAACCACATCATCACGAGTACAAGATTGAGGGCACATCAATGGAGCGGGTAGAAAAGGTACGTGACCTGGGTGTGCGCCTGAACACTGAGTTAACATTTCGTGACCATATTGTAAATGTGTGTAAGAAATCATACAGAAGTCTAGGTTTCGTTCTTCGACGGGCATCGGGGTATACAAATATAAAAGCAGTTTCAGCATTGTATAACGCGCTTATAAGAACTCAGCTAGAGTATAATGCTGTCATATGGGCTCCGCATGAGACTAAATATAGTCTCATGTTGGAGCGCATACAAAACAAATTCACCAGATTTTTGTACATGAAGCTGTACGGTGTCTATCCCTTCTATCCGTTGATGTACCCAACCTTATTCGTTATCGGTATGGTCGGGTACAGCAAACTCGAGACAAGGAGGGACTTAGCTGTAACCACATATGTTTTTAAACTATTACGTGGTAAGACCTATAATTCGGGTGTTTTGAGGGAGATTTGTCTGAATGTGCCTGACAATTACGTATCGCGGCGCCGGAAGCCACGGTTACTAGCAGTGCCACATGCACGAACCAACTTGCTCAGCAAAGCGCCACTGACGCGCGCCTTACACGCACTGAATGACACGGCTGACAGGATCGATTTATTTTCATGCTCTCTGAATGAATTCACAAAAATAATGTTGTATGTGTTATGTTATTTAAGTTAGTTATTTAATATAGTATAGTCTAAGTAAGGACCACGCTACCGCATTGGGAACTTCCTGTAATGGTGGCGGTGTTTGTGATAAATAAATAAATATAAATAAATAAATAAATAAATTTCCAAAGTCAATTCTAAATCTCAATCAGAAGTTATAGGCCTTTTTTGAAGTTATAACCACAAGGCCGTACCTGCAAGGTAGAAAGGAAGATAATATTATCAAGGCTTCTATTCTAAACGCCGAAAAAAATGTTTCTTCTATACAGAGATTTTGTTCTCTGAGACAAGTTCAAAAACCTAAATTTTGCTATCCTTTTAAGGGAATGCTTATCATCAAAAATATTTGAGAAGAGCAGACCAAGACAAATAAAAAAAAATTTTAAAGACAAGCTTTTATCTAAATAAAAACGTAACCTAAAAAAGAAAGAATAACGCGAACTAAAAAGAAAAAAATAAATTTAAGAGACTGTCATCTTCTTCTATACATATAATAAAATTGTAGAAAAGTGGTGTCTGTACAAAGGAAATATATTAAAAAAAAGTAGCAGGGGTTGTTATTATATCGATGCCAAACCCGAAAATGTAATTAATTTTTTTTTTGTCTGTTTATCTGTTTGTCTGTTTGTCTGCTGTGTTTGTGCACGCTAATATCAGAAACGGCTTATTCGATTTAGATGCGGTTTTCACTAATATATTGTAGTAAGCTTCACTTAACATTTAGTGTTTATTTCATGTCAATCGGTTCATAAATAAAAAAGTTAGTATTCTATCAGAGTACGTAAACGCCTCGCGCCTGCGCGTCCGTGGCTATATATACAAGGTGTAACGGAAAGGGGGTATCAACCCTGAAGGAGGTGAATGAAGATGAAAAAAAAAATTTGGACCTCCCATAGTAATAGCACATCAATGATTTACTATTACTATGGGAGGTCCAAATTTTTTTTCATATTTCGACCTATGTTCTTTGGGGAAATTTGTTCAGTTTCATGAGCACATTCACCTCCTTCAGGGTTGATACCCCCTTTCCGTTACACCTTGTATAAAGCGCGCTGAGAGCCGCGCCGCTGCCATAATTCCGATCCAGCCTGTCCCTTGCTGCCCTCTCCCAGCGACGCCCTAAGCCGAGGTCCGTACCCCACAGGGGGTGCCCTTAGCGTGTAGTCGCTTAGTTTTTAAGTTTATATTGTGTAGTTAAGTTGTGTATTATGCCCTGGCTGGAGGCCTTAATTTATTGAGGCATCCACAGGAAAGCCAGGTTAAGCAGTCGACAACCCCTCAGGTTGAACTGCGAGATGACCATTTCAAAAGAAAACGCGCCGCTGCCATAAGGATTCAGTTATTCGTAGCGAACGCACGTATCCTGGAGAGTATAGGCGAATAGTTGGATTCGATTATTGCGATTCACTTGAATACTGACTGCATATTTCATTTATTTATATTTTAGGGTTTGTAGGTTAGGTTCTTTTTCTTAATTTTCTTTAAAATTTTGTAAGTATTTGGTATAGGTTAGGCGGTTCTTTCCTTGATTATTGGGTATTTACTTATCTTAATTTTTATTTAGGGTTTTGTAAATAAATATTGTAAGCATTTATTATTGGTTAGGCATTTCTTTCCCTGATTTTCGGTATACTTATCTTAATTTGTATTTAGGGTTTGTATATAAATATTATAAGTATTTGGTATAGGTTAGGCATTTCTTTTCTTGATTTTCTTTATTAAGTATAAGTTCATTAGCTTAGGTTAGTAATTATTTTTTCTAGCAATTCTTTTGTTTTATAAAGTTAGTACGTTTGTCTGTGTAGAAGAATAGCACCACCCCTTACTTCCCGTGGGTGTCTTAATCTTAATCTCGACTGAGCTCAAATCGTTCTCGAATGATGACAACTCGAAATAGGGAAAACGGGGAACAACGAAAGGCACGTTTATCTGTCGATCGCGAAGCTCACGCGCTATCGCGTGAGTCTGAGACTTTTGCTGTCAGGGAAACCCGCCTGAGCTCCCAGAGAGTACGGACAACAAATGCTCGATCCCAGGAGACACAGGACGATCGGGAAATACGTCTCACTGCCGATCGTGAAGCTCATACACTATCGCGTGAGTCTGAGACTTTCACTGATAGGGAAATTCGTCTGAGTTCTCAGAGGGTTCGGACAGCAAATGTTCGGTCTCAGGAAACACAGGAAGAACGAGAAATACGTCTCACTGCCGATCGTGAAGCTCAAGCACTAGAGTCTGAGACTTTCACTGAAATTCGCCTGAGTTCTCAGAGGGTTCGGACAGCAAATGCCCGGTATAGGTATATAATTTAAAATATGCTGCCCGAAAAGTCACTATTCCACGCGGACGAAGTCGCGGGCACAGCTAGTAAATAAATAAATGATTTACTTGTCTTACTAACTTAAAACTGTACTTGAGCCACTGAGGCCCTGATGGGCACTTATACAAAAACAATAAGAACATAGGCAGTCATGAGAATTGTAGTAAGTATCAAATTTTAAAATGTCTTAATTTGGAAAACAAAATTATTTACATTAGTCGGGTAATCTATTGGCACTCCAAGCAACAATTAGCGCAACACGTCAAACTCATAGCTGCAGGTGTAGGTACTGTTAATGTTAGTACCTACCTATTTCGGTGCCGCGAACCCATAAGATTTTCCATGACAAATATCGCTCAACGCGCGCCGAAAGAAGTTTTTACTTCAAAAAGCCTGCTCTAAAATAAAGAATCTAGGATGCAAGAGCGAGCGAAGCAAACTCGGGAATTTGGGCACCACGAGGCTAAGGTAAAGGCCAGATTAGAAAACTTTAACTGCAGTAAAACGAGTTTAAGCTTTAAGTCATAAGTCTTAAGAATAACTAATACGACATAGCGAAAGAGTTTGTTTCTTCTTTCCTATTTAGGTATTTCTTCTTCTTTCTTTCGACAGGGCTTGCTTAGTACTGTCTTATAATTGTCTCAGGAGTCAGCATTAAGCAAATTATAAGACACTAGCACTTTGCCCGAGACTTCGTCCTCGTGTACATATTTCGATCTTTATGATCTTTATAATTTATTTAGATAAATAAGTTTGTCCAAAATAGTAGATTATGCACCGAGGGGCTAAAGTTGTGTCTTATGTCACGGGCGTCATATTGAATCTCGAGCGCAATGAAGGATTCGGGACTTAACTCTCGAGCGCAGCGAGGGAGTTAAGAATTTAACTCACGAGCGAAGCGAGGGAGTTAATACAAGAATCCTGAATGCAGCGAGGGATTCAAGCTAGCCCAAGGCAAAGACACCTTTAGCCCAGAGGAGGATACTCTACTTTTTACACCTACTGTGAGAAAATAATAGCCATAGTACGAAAATTCGCGCCTTTATTGCGTCTACCAATAAGTAGCCAAGACACGATCCATTCGATTTTCAAAAAAAAAGTCTCTTCTACGGTTTTGTCGTGTGTGTCTATTGATATCACTCTCATGGAAGTGGCGATTGTGTAAACTAAGCTTTATACAGGGCTGGTAGAATGGTTTTGGATGATTGGATTAATAATAATAACAAGATTTATTTTCTCATCACAATATTATAAAAGTAAGTACTTATGTTACATGGTATCAGAGTCAGATAACATTTTAATATTGTGAGAGACTGGTGCCTAAACTAAGCTCTAGGCCTGTATTTCAGGACACCAGGTCTCCGCCCTTTTACAAAAAGATACATTTCATTTTGTTATGTACTTGCACACTGACAACCTTAAAGATAAAAAACTGGCCAAGTACGAGTCGGACTCGCACACGAAGGGTTCCGTACCACAAGGCAAAAACGCCGAAAAAAACATGTTTGTTGTATGGGAGCCCCCCTTAAATAGTTATTTTATTTTATTATTATTATTTATTATTAAAGTTAAAATATAACTGAGTATTTCGTGAATATTTCAAGTGCCTACCTGTTGCCATTTTTGATATCGAGCAAAAAAGGGCAAAAAAATCGCGTTTGTTGTATGGGAGCCCCCCTTAAATATTAATTTTATTTTGTTTTTAGTATTTGTTGTTATAGCGGCAACAGAAATACATAATTTGTGAAAATTTCAACTGTCTAGCTATCGCGGTTCTTGAGATACAGCCTGGTGACAGACAGACAGACAGACGGACAGACAGCGAAGTCTTAGTAATAGGGTTCCGTTTTTATACGGAACCCTAAAAATCAACATTATAAAAATTGGTGGCTCGAGTGGAAATTTTAAATTTTAAACTATACCTACATGATTATAAACTAAACTTTTGTTAATTAGGTTATTTGTGTGTGATGATACTGCCAGCTTCTTGCGAATGTGCTCGCGAACCTTAACTTTAAAGGATAGGTAATTGGTTGGTTGCCATCCTGATTTCCTGGGGGAGCGCATTTCAGAGAGAGAGATACTCTGAACGAAGAAAGAAGAGTGAACGAAGTCTGTGCGGTGAGTGGAGCATTGGAGAAGACGATTGTGTGACGAACGTAGATTTCTATTGTGGTTGGCGCAAATGTACTGAAAGTGGGGGGCTAGATAACCAGGGGAAGATGGAGAATCAAGAAATGAGAACAAAGTGGTCAGCGCCCTTAGCTTTCTGCGCTGGCGTATGGACAACCACTTTAGAAGCGACCGATGCGCAGAGACATGATCATATTTACGCAGATTGGAAACGAATCGAATGCAGTTATTGAGAAGACGGTCAAGTTTGTTGAGGAGATCTGCATTCAGGTCATAGTAGCACACATCACCATAATCGATGATAGGGAAAATAAGGGACTGCACAAGCATTGTCTTCGTACTTGATGGTAACAAATTTTTCAAACGATACAGAGCCCGCAGCGTTCCAGTAACCTTCTGGCTCACCCTAGCGACTTGAGTCCGCCAGTTCAGGGTACAATCAATGTGCAAGCCAAGGTCCTTCACGTCAGTACCAAAAGGAACGATCGTACCATGGAAGAGAACTGGCGGCTAGGTCAAGCTCTCGACAGATTGAATGATTTTAGGGGGGGGGGGGGCATGACCGCTGGGCCCGCGGCCTGTGATAGTGTGTCCTTCGAGTGACTCATTTGTAACAATTAAGCACCCCATAAAGCATAGGCACAAATTCATAGGATTCCATAAAACCCAATTTTCATGTATTTTTGATAGGTAATTTTCCAGAATTTGTCATTAAATATCACTTTTATCTAAACTCTCAAATAAATAGCCATCATTGTTATTCCATTTGGTATCTAATGCTTTAACAAACCTTTCGATGTAACCAAATTTTCTAAAATATCAGAGAGTGATCGAATTAATTAATTGGATTATGTTATCTTTTTAACTTCTCCCCACCCAGCAACTCTTCCTACTTGAGGCTGGTCATCCCGATCAGTTTACATGTTGAGATGTCACTTTTGAGTGGTTAGTATTACCAACTCGCAGTCGTTGAGCTAAACACTGATCACTTGTCGCTTAGTTTAGAGAAAAGTAATCGGAAAGATGTCTTGTGGACTGCTTGCTGCAAGACGCCAGACAACCATTTTTATTTCATTTCTGTAAGAAGGCTCAAGCCTACTCAGCCTGCTGGTAAATCCGCCACTCATCTGGGGGAAGCATTCCTATTTAACAATATAAAAATCCAAAAGTGCACGACTCATAATGCTCATTTGATCGTATAAAAAAAACCGGCCAACAGTCTAGTGTTCCGTATCACAATATAGTACGATTCTGTTGTTCTATATTCTGAATATATCGAATATATGTAATGGTAAAGATATTAGGATTTATTTATATTATTATATTATATTTAGATTATTATATTGTTCCATTTTGAATGCGTAGTCGCGTACTGAATTTTAAATATGAACTATGACAATAACATTAAATGACAAGGGTGTCCAGATTAAAACAAAACTTTAACACATAACGTAACCACGGAGGAGCAAGAAAATCTTAACACCGCGATCTACAAAAGTGACGTCACGGCAGAACGCCATCTGTTATCGAATAGCGATACTAAACACAACAAAATATTGATTTTCGAAGATAATTATTTAAACAGATAAGACATTAACTAATAAGAACTACTATCTTCCTTGTAAAGCTAAAAAAATAAAATACGATTGCTGCCAAGTTATTATTTCAATTCACAAAATTATTGTAATTCGAAAATTAAACAAAGTTCGTTTGTGACTTCTATAGGTACTCGAATGAAAGCATAACCCGTTGGTACAGCGCCATCTAGCGGCAGCATTGTGAAACTTAAGATAATTTATTATGGTTATTTAGTTTTTTTATTTCGAGTCGCACTCGCGCACCGAGGGTTCCGTACTATGATGTTGTTATGTTTTTAAATTTTCATCGGCAAGGCCTATACCTATTCGTCAGAGAATTTTAACATTGTGCACTACGGTGTAGAATATTGCACTTTTATGTCAGCGCCATCTCTTGACCGATAGTGAAACTAATGTAACTTTTGTTGATGATTTTTGAAAAAGTGTGCTATTTAGAGACTTGGTTTTATTTTTCATGTAATCTTTACATAAACTTCTATCACAGAATAATTTCAGATTTTTTCTTTGCAAACTTGGGATTTAAGGGGGGGGACGGTATTTTTTTTTACAGTTTTTCATCAAAAGTCGAAAACGCCGGCCTAAAAAAAATGTTTGAGAATGTGCAAACTGCGCTCTTTCATATGATACCCCGCATGCTCTAGTAGCCGACTTCGAATTTTTCAGACCCGCTTTCAGTCCCGGTTGCAAAAAATATACGTATATTTTTATTTCTTTCTTATTTGCAAAATAGTTGGGCAAAGGTCATCTAAAACTATTCCAAATTTCAAGTTGATAGCATTAGTAGTTCTTGAGATATCCAGCTGTGACAGACAGACAGACTTAGTCTCACCATAAGGGTTCCGTTTTACCACTTTGGTACGGAACCCTAAAAATAGAGCTGTTTTGCATTAAAACAAAACAGTTATTATGTTATAAAAAACACATAGCATTGGATGAAAAAGCAGTCTAAGAATTTGGCCCTCTAATGCTGTAATAATCAGAATAAACGTACATCTATGTCTCTTCGTTACCTTATTGTCTTTCACTTGGCAGAACCACAGAACACATATACTCCTAGCGGAGGGCAGAACTCGTACCGATCCTTGGTCACAGCTGTCACTTAGTGTCATTCATAGAAGTCTTCAACACTCAACAGCAAGCACATTGCTCCAATGCTATGTGTTTTTCATAACATAATAATTGTTTTGTTTTAATGCAAAACAGCTCTATTATGTTTCCTTCAAAACACAGCATTGGGTGAAGACCTGTTTGATATCTGCTGGTGAAAGAGTACCCGAAGGATGTACCTATACGCTATTGGAATTAAATATTAAATGAAATTAATGAATATTTCTGTCTGTATTCATTAAATGTTCAAACTAAAAATTAACAGTTTTCAATCTATTATTCTAAAAAATTCAAAAATTAACAAATCTTCCATAAAATGTTATAGATTATTGACAAATGTATTTGTCTTACAAATTGTATCATCATCATCATTTCAGCCGAAAGACGTCCACTACTGGATAGAGGCCTCCCCAAGCACCTCCACTTCGACCGGTTCTGTGCTTCCCGCATCCAGCGGGTTCCAAATTGATACCTACTCTAATTTTATTATTTGGACCTTCAAAGATGTTTTTATTTGGTAGTTGAGTTTAATGTTTTAACTACATACTTAGGTAATGTAAATCGTCGACGATTTTCCATTTACAATATATCGATACCTCTGGGCTCAAAGGGCGTATAGCACAAAACACAGGTTTTCAGGAGAAGCAAAAAAACAAAAAAATAAAAATTGTTTTCGTTATATCTCTCTCATTTTTAGGGCTATATAAAAGTATCCAAGGGACAAAGTTCTTAGACTTTTGATGTGCTTAAGAAGGTTTTTTCAAAAATGGGCCATCTAAAACTATTCCAAATTTGAAGTTGATAGCATTAGTAGTTCTTGAGATATCCAGCTGTGACAGACAGACAGACATAGTCTCACCATAAGGGTTCCGTTTTACCATTTTGGTACGGAACCCTAAAAATAGAGCTGTTTTGCATTAAAACAAAACAGTTATTATGTTATAAAAACACATAGCATTGGATGAAGAAGCAGTCTAAGAATTTGGCCCTCTAATGCTGTAATGATCAGAATAAACGTACATCTATGTCTCTTCGTTACCTTTGTGTCTTTCACTTGGCAGAACCACAGAACACATATACTCCTAGCGGAGGGCAGAACTCGTGCTGATCCTTGGTCACAGCTGTCACTTAGTGTCATTCATAGAAGTCTTCAACACTCAACAGCAAGCACATTGCTCCAATGCTATGTGTTTTTCATAACATAATAATTGTTTTGTTTTAATGCAAAACAGCTCTATTATGTTTCCTTCAAAACACAGCATTGGGTGAAGACCTGTTTGATATCTGCTGGTGAAAGAGTACCCGAAGGATGTATACGCTATTGTAATTAAATATTAAATGAAATTAATGAATATTTCTGTCTATATTCATTAAATGTTCAAACTAAAAATTAACAGTTTTCAATCTATTATTCTAAAAAATTCAAAAATTAACAAATCTAAATATATAAAACTCAAAGGTGACTGACTGACATAGTGATCTATCAACGCACAGCCCAAACCACTTGAGGGATCGGGCTGAAATTTGGCATGCAGGTAGATGTTATGACGTAGGCATCTGCTAAGAAAGGATTTTGATAAATTCTACCCCCAAGGGGATAAAATAGGGGATGAAAGTTTGTATGAAACTTTGTCAATTTTAAACCGATCGGGCTGAGACTTCGCATGCATATAGCTACTATGACGTAGGCATAAAATAATGGATGTAGGTGTAGGTAGGATAAAATAAGGGATGATGGAGGATGTAAATGTATTAGTTTTTTTTAATAATACTTAACGCGGGCAAAAGCTAGTCTTCCATAAAATGTTATAGATTATTGACAAACGTATTTGTCTTACAAATTGTATCATCATCATCATTTCAGCCGAAAGACGTCCACTACTGGATATAGGCCTCCCCAAGCACCTCCACTTCGACCGGTTCTGTGCTTCCCGCATCCAGCGGGTTCCAAATTGAATACCTACTCTAATTTTATTATTTGGACCTTCAAAGATGTTTTTATTTGGTAGTTGAGTTTAATGTTATAACTACATACTTAGGTAATGTAAATCGTCGGCGATTTTCCATTTACAATATAATATATGATGAAACGAACTTCTCTGAAGCGAAGTTCGATCAATATTATATGAATCGCTTCATTCGAAGATATAAGATTTAATTATATAGGTATTTACAACGTAGTCCCTCTATTTACTTGGTAACTTCGCACAAATTTTAGAGTTTTTAAACGAGTAACTGACTAGAAAAAACTTCCGGTCGCTCCGATTAACCCCACACCGCCGCGTGCGGCGCGCCATTTTGTTGCTGCTCTTTTTTTTTAAAGATCAACAAAACTTTGGGCAATGTTAGGGAGGGAGGGTTATCATATCTTCGAATGAAGCGATTCATATAATATTGATCGAACTTCGCTTCAGAGAAGTTCGTTTGATCATAAATGTTATATTTTCATCGCTTCATTCTTCAGATATAAGATTTAATTATATAGGTATTTACAACGTAGATGTTAAGAGCAGAAAGTTTTGAAATAAAAGTCATTTGAATAAACAAAATATTGTTTTATTCTTTATCATACCAAAACAAAAAAATAATCAGTTTTCTAAGCTCACAGCCATACGTTTAATTTAATCACAAAATAATTACTTATCATTAGGTTCATATATTAATTTATATTTAATATACATTGATCATTTTACTGGGTCCTTGACGCGATTTCGAACCATATCCGGCACAGCGGCTGATATTTCTGCATTTAACTTCGGGGCTTGTAGAAGCCTGCAATTATCAGGAACTAGGTAATAGTTACAGATTTTATCTTTACTGTCCTTAAGCATGCCCTTCTTTAATAAAGGGAGCCACAATTTTGATAAATTGTCATTAATATTAGCCCCATATTCGGGGGCGTCGGAAGTAGATTCACCGAGAGCCGACAGAAGGTCCAGATCTAATTCGTCCTCTGCGTCCGCAAGCTGGTTGGAGATCTCCGGTGCCGGGTCATAATCTTGGTCCGTAGGTTCCGAGGGAGGAGCCGGCGCTGAGTCTTGCGGTAATTCCGGCGCCACCGATGTGGTGGGCTCCAGAACTACATCATAGTTAGCCTCCACGGCCTGCCCGAGGTCTTCGTTACCTAAAACTTACTGTTCTGCTGAATAAATATCGTTGAAGACTCGCAGTCTTCTAGTTAATTTACAGAAAACTAATTTCGTGATCTTTAGAAACAGGACTAAACCACCAACAGACTTAAACATAAAATTATGCTGGAACAAAAATTAATGAAGTTGATGTAACGAAATTCTTGTTTGAATGTAGATTGTAATTTAAATTGGAAATCACATGCGGAATCTGTCTGCTTGAAATTAAATAAATATTCCTTTACGTTATAATAAATAAATAAAAATAATTATTTTTATTTACAGACTACATACTTAGGCCGACATTATGTTAGACTAAAATTATGTCCGTTTCAACCGCGCGGCCACCTCATAATATTTGAAAACACCTCTTTTCGTGAATTTGTTACAAAAAAAAATAAGTCACTATGACAAACAATAGTTGGCCGCTAGAACCGCCACTTGCCGTAGTCATCGCTCGTGATTAGGTACACAGAAACTATATAATGCAGATAGACGAATGATGCATCAAAAGAAAGGTCTTAATTTGTTCAATTTGTTACAAAAATTTAAAATTTAAAAAACCCCCGACACAACAATACAATAAAATTAAATGTAAATAATTGGAAAAGGATCAAATAATATAAAAACCCCCAACTTAAAGAATCTAGGTAACGAGACTAAAACAGATAAATTCATATGGCAGTCGGGGGACCTCTTAGCATAGAAGGTGTTCCACAGAACGGTCCCCCGACTTCCATATGAATTTATCTGTTTTAGTCTCGTTACCTAGATTCTTTAAGTTGGTGGTTTTTATATTATTTGATCCTTTTCCAATTATTTACATTTAATTTTATTTTATTTTTGTGTCGGGGTTTTTTTTAATTTTTAATTTAATTTTTTATTTCATGCTTTTTGTAGGGACTCCTTAATTTTTGTATTTCATTTCTTTTTTTTTCTTGCGATTTAAGATTCAGGTAATTTGGTGTTTAATCAGGTTTTTTATCCGTCAAAAAATAATTAGGTATTAATTAAATTGAAGTTGAAGAATATTTTTTAGGTATTTCAGATCTAGTTGATAAAATGGGACTGCGACACTATCTGATGTAGAAATACCTACGCTTTTTAAGTAGAATAATTCCATTCGTAATAAAAATAGTCAAACTCAGTGGTCGTAGGTACCAGTCATCACTCCACTTTCCTCATCATTCTAGAGCATTGATCAGACAAAAAAATATTTTCAAGTTTTCATTTCGTTAGTTAATATTCCTCATTCCCTTTCAATATAGTGTACATTATTCTACTTGTCAAGCCCTTGCATTTGATACCTATATTGAAGGAGTTGTGAAAAAAATATGTATAATTCGCCAATTTGTGGTGGCGGACATTTAGGATTTGAAATTTGTAATAGCGTAATAGTATTCTACTAGTGCCCTTTCATGTGATACCCATATTGAGGGAGTTGTGAAAAAAAAAAATGTAATTCGCCACTTGGTGGTGGCGGCCATCTTGGATTTGAAATTTATCATAGTGTATAGTATTCTAGTATTCAAGCCCTTTCATTTGATACCCATATTAAGGGAGTTGTGAAAAATATGTAATCCGCCATTTTGTGGCGGCGGCCATCTTGGACCGATTTTCATCAAACATAGCTAAGAACACTCCCGACTAATTCACCTTTAAAACAAAAAAAACAAAATCAAAATCGGTTCATCCGTTCGGGAGCTACGATGCCACAGACAGAGACACACACTCACACACACACACACACGCACACACACACACACACACGTCAAACTTATAACACCCCGTCGTTTTTGCGTCGGGGGTTAAAAATAAAAAACGTCAAAACGTAAATAAACAAAAAGTTATGCAATATTTAGTTTTCAGGTTACGAGTAGGTAGGTATATCACCATGTTTTTTCTGTGCATTCCTTTCTCGCCGCCCTTTTGTTTGCTTATCGCTAGTTTTGAACCACTTCGTACATTATTGCTATTATGAATCTAAATCCTTCACTCGTTACCTTAAAGATGTATATTGCTTATTTGGATTTAACAGTCTACCTTACAATAATTATTTTTTATTTCTTAACGTTCAACTGTGTACTTCGCTCTTCGGACCTTATTCGTATGGAGATAAAGTTTTATTTCACTTATCTGTATTCATCTCTCAATTTTTAAATAATATTTATTTTAACGGATTGAATGTGCTTTGTATTCTATTTTCTATACTAACACTAGTGATTTTTATGATGTATCATGGCGCCTATTAGCATTTTTTATCAGAACGTGCGGGGACTGCGAACTAAAACAGGTGTTTTCTACAGAAATATATGTATTAATGGTTTTGACGTTATTTGCTTGACTGAGACTTGGCTAACCGATGGTATATCCGATTCCGAATTATTTGATGACAGATATATGGTATGGAGACGGGACCGGGATTACACCAGTACAGGTCAGACTATGGGAGGTGGGGTTTTAATTGCCGTTAGGCGGGAGATTGTGGCTCATGCTCGCGGAGAGTGGCACTCATCGGCAGAAGACTTATGGGTCACATTATCCCTGCAACAAAAAAGACCTAGGATAACATACAAAATGCACATATGCGTTGTTTATATTTGCTCTCAAAACCAAGGTAACTCATTAACTACTCAGCTGGGTAACTATTCTGATAATTTGACCAACATTATAATGGAGCACCCGGTCGACAAGTTTATTGTGCTGGGTGACTTTAACCAACCCAACATAACGTGGACCCCTGCAAATGAGGGTTATTCTCTCCACCCTACAAACCTGAACGGTCATGTCCAAACCATTTTTTTTGACAACATTAACGCATGTAACCTGTTGCAATACAACTGTCACCCTAACAAAAACAATAGAATTCTGGACTTGGTATTTTCCAATAATGAAGTTTCTGTCTCCTGCAGCACTGATCCCCTAGTTCCTGAAGATCCGCACCACAACGCAATGTGTATTACGGCGGACTTTGTTCAGCTGGTAGTTACTTACTTACTACTTGGACTTAACTAACTAACTAACTACTTACTAACCTTACTTACTTACCTACTTCATAGTCTGCCATCTCGTCCCTATGATAAATACTTGTACAGGTCTGCTGACTATACATCAATTAAAGATGAACTCAACATCATTGACTGGCAGTACGAGTTGGGCCACAGGTCACTAGACGATGCCGTAGCATTCTTTTATGATGTCTTATATAAACTACACAAAACTTATATCCCATCAAGAACGGTTGCTAGTCAGTCTAAATACCCCCTCTGGTATAAAAGTCCGTTAGTGAAAATCATTAAAGAAAAATCCAAATTCCATGCTAAATTTAAAAAATATGGGAACAATTCAGACTACCAGTCTTTTGTAATATTACGGCAACGTGCAAAGGAACTAGAAAAGTGCATGTTCGATGATTACATGGCAAACGTAGAATCCGCTATTCGCAACAACCCTCGAGCCTTCTGGAGCTACATAAAATCAAAAAAGCAAAACAACTCCTACCCTTCTGTTCTGCGGTTTGGAAACCTGTCCTCTAGCAATGGTGAAGAAATTTGCAATTTCTTCGGCGAGTATTTTCTGTCAAACTTTCGTGAATCCACCAGCTCTGAGAATAATGCACAATATCATTGTACCAGTGAGCAGGCTGACTACAGTCCATATGATATTGCGGCTATCGAGGTTTGTGAAGACGAGGTCATGAAACTGCTAAAGCATTTGGACTTAAATAAATCTGCTGGTCCAGACAAGCTCCCACCGGTTTTCATAGTAAACTGTGCTACAAGCCTTTCGGTCCCTCTTACACTATTATTCAGACGATCTCTTAATACCGGGGTTATGCCTGCTATATGGAAGTCGGCTTATATAACTCCTATTCACAAAAAGGGACCTAGAAACTGCGTTGAAAACTACAGACCGATATCCAAGTTATGTGTGTTTGCTAAAATATTAGAAAAAATTGTGTACAGGCAAGTTTACTCTGCTCTCAGGCTCAGTTTCAGCGAACACCAGCATGGATTCTTGGGTGGTCGGTCAACAACTACAAACCTTGTTCTCTGCAGTGACTTCCTGTCAGAGGCTATGTCTAATCGGTCCCAAATCGACGTCATTTATACAGACTATGCTAAATGTTTCGACAGAATTGATCACGTCGTTCTCATGCGTAAACTTCTTTCGATGGGCATTAGGGGTAATTTATTCCGTTGGTTTAAGTCGTATGTGGAGGACAGGTGTCAGACTGTTGTGCTGAATGGGTATTCATCAAGATCAATGCGTATCCCATCTGGAGTTCCTCAAGGATCTTTATTAGGGCCGCTCTTATTCAATTTATTCGTAAACGATATCGATTCCTGCTTCCTTCACTCTAAAATACTTCTATATGCAGATGACATGAAAATCATGTCAAAGATATCCTCCGTATCAGATGCTCTGTCTTTGCAGGAGGATTTAGATAGGTTTCAGTACTACTGCAGAACTAATAAGCTCCATTTAAACGTCTCCAAGTGTTACGTGTGCTCCTTCACTAGGAAGCCCGTACCTATCACATTTGACTATAAACTTTTAGACAGATCCCTAGCTAGGGTTAATACAGTCAAAGACTTGGGAGTTGTATTTGATTCAAGATTATTATTTGATCAACACATAGATAACGTCATTAGTAAAGCATCAAAATCTCTAGGGTTTATTCTGAGGGTCTCGTCTGAGTTCAGGAGCATCAAAACCATAAAAATTCTTTACTGTACATTTGTTCGCAGTCATCTCGAGTATGCCTCTCAAGTTTGGAATCCCAATTATAACATATACATCAATCGGTTGGAAGGTATACAAAGAAAATTTTTGAGGTACATTCAGTTCCGGTCTAAAACTTATTCTCCCACTTATCTCCTACGCTGTAAAAGATTCCATCTACTTCCTCTTTCTGAACGTAGACGAATTGCAGACCTGGCGTTTTTGTTTAGAATCGCTAACGGTTCAACCGAGCTTCCCGAATTGCTGAACAAAATCGGACTGCGGGCCCCTTCTGCTTTTCTGCGCAATCCTTGTCTGTTGCATACTCCTAGGGTAGGAACGAATTACAGACGAAATTCGTTCTTAATTAGAGCGAGTCATACGTACAATGCGGTCTGCCGGGGCGTCGACATCGATGTTTTCAGCACCAGCATTTTAAAATTAAAAAGGACTCTTTGTGATTTCTTTTTTGATCGCGTAAACTAATAGAATCTATCGGTTTGCGTGATCGGGAAGGAAATCGCAAGAATGTGTTTCGGACAGAGTAAGTCGTTACCTGGTAACAATTTACTCTGTTTGTTACGCATTTTTGCCTTACTCATTGTTACCTTACTTATTTTTACTTTTATGATAATGTTTCTACGCAAAAACTGTCTACCTTCTCAAATATTTTTTTTTTGTTGTTTTAAGCTTTTCTATCTGTGAAAACTTGTAATTGGCCTTATTTCTGTTACTCACAAATTTGCAAAAGTGTTTAGCTGTAAGTTTTCCAAAAACTGTAAAATAAAATAAAATAAATAAAATAAATATCAAATTAATAGAGGCTAATATGTATGGACAATTAGTTACTAATTTGTTACAGCGAATAAACAGAAAAAAATACTAGAAAATAGGTTCAATAATTTGTTACAGTCGATTTTAGTTGGCCGCTCGGACGGCAATATGCCTAAAATACAATGGCGTTTATCTTGTTATTAAAAGTAGGTTTCTGCTTAGTTAGAGTACTAATCGACGGGTAACGTGACCTAGTTTGGATAAATATGGCGAATATAACTGAACTGCAGCATTCATATTTTAGAAGATATTTACAAAAAACAGTAGTATGAAACGGACATCTAAAATTATCTTATAAACTATGTTAGTATGTAGGAAACAAAAAAAAACAAGAGCGAGTCGGACTCGCGCACCGAGGGTTCCGTAACATCTGGGTTTATGCATAAGGTTTATGTTTATGAAATTAAACGTTTTTTTTTTTTAATTTTATATATGAATAAATAGTAATTGCGATTTACGATTTATGACGTAGTACCTATTAAAAAAAAACCGGGCAAGAGCGAGTCGGACTCGCTCACCGAGGGTTCCGTGACATCCGGGTTTGTGCATAAGGTTTATGTTTATGAAATTAAATGTTTTTTTTTTATATTTGAGTTGGTTGAATAAAAGGTAAATTGCGGCTTACGATTTATGACGTATTAAAAAAAAAACTACTTACTAGATCTCGTTCAAACCAATTTTCGGTGGAAGTTTACATGGTATTGTACATCATATATTTTTTTTAGTTTTATCATTCTCTTATTTTAGAAGTTACAGGTTACACACATTTTAAATCAAATCAAATCAAATCATTTATTTTTGCCAACATGGGTAGGGGTATAGAAGTTACATAATATTTTAATAATGTTCTCCATGCTCTGCCGTCACGTCATGGGCATGCAAAATTTACACATAGGTATATTACAATCAGATTTCAAAATAATATTACAAAATTATTAAATTGGAAAATCATTTTATCCGTATTTTCAATGTCAAGGAGTATTTAGTCAATATGTAATTAAATAAATGTCAGAGTAAATAATCAATAAATAAAGTCCTAGTATAAATAATTGTTGAGAGTTTCACATGTCATGATTGTATATCTGATTATTAATTATTGGCCATAAGGATTCCCTTTTAGATATTCCTTCACACTGTAATATACTTTATCAGTTAGAAATTCCTTTAGCTTCCGCTTAAATATGTGCGAGTTGTCAATGTCTGTAATACAACATGGCAATTTGTTATAAATCTTAGATGTCATGCAATATACACTGGAGTCCATTAAATGAGTTTTGCAGGGTACAGTCTGAACTTTATTTCTATATCTAGCACTTCGGAATTTTTCATACATATGCATATTACTTTTGACAAAGACTGACATCTCGTAAATGAACAGGCTAGGTAAAGTGAGAATCTTAAGTTTTTTGAAATATGGTTCACAGCTATCTGTAGTCTTTAGTCTACACATTGCCCGTATGCACTTTTTTTGGGCTTTAAATACAGACTCCCATTCCGTCGAGTTCCTCCAGAAAATTACACCATATCTCAGCGTGGACATCACGTATGCATGGTAAGCTGTTATAACAGTGGACAAATTTACAATTTTTGTGAGTATGTATAACATATAGGCATATTTATTTAATTTCAAGCAGACGGATTCCACATGTGATTTCCAATTTAAATTACAGTCTACATTTAAACCTAAGAATTTTGTTACATCGACTTCATTAATTTTTGTTTCAGCATAATTTATGTTTAAGTCTGTTGGTGGTTTAGTCCTATTTCTAAAGATCATGAAATTAGTTTTATGTAAATTAATTAGAAGGTTGTTTTTACTTAACCAATCTACAATGCGAACCAATGTGGTATTAATGTCATTTTCCAATGATGCATAATCTTTGTTGCAAAATATGACTGTACTATCGTCCGCAAAAAGAATCATCGGAAAGTCCACGGTTTTCGGAAAGTCGTTTATGTAAATTAAGAATAGTAAGGGACCTAGGACACTGCCCTGGGGTACGCCATATATCACTTCTACGTAGTCTGAAACATGATCAGTTTCTCGCTTTTTATTAGAGCAGAATTTTGTTATTGATGTGGCTTGTTTCCTATTACTTAAATATGACATAATTAGATCCAAGGCGTTGCCGCGAATGCCATAAGCATAAAGCTTGTTTCTTAGTGTCATATGGTCTACATAGTCAAACGCTTTGGTTAAATCCATGTATAATGCACAAACAGGTACTTTTTATCAACACTTTTAGTTACTGTTTCAAGAAATTTGTAGATTGCTTTATTAATATTTTTATTTACCCTAAAACCCATCTGTTCGTCGACTAAAATATTAAATTTTTCAAGAAATTGG
Organism: Mesoligia furuncula; assembly: GCA_916614155.1. NCBI lineage: Eukaryota > Metazoa > Arthropoda > Insecta > Lepidoptera > Noctuidae > Mesoligia > Mesoligia furuncula. The sequence continues at coordinate 30,095,722 of OU744803.1, forward strand.
TATAAGCTATTATAAATTATTTTTTCTAAAATTTTTGAACATACCGGTATTAGGGCAATTGGTCTGTAACATGACATATCGCCTTTATTATCCTTTTTAAACAATGGTTTAATGATAGTTTTTTTTAAAGTACTAGGGAAGTGACCATGCTCTATGCAGAGATTAAAAATATGACTAAGTACTGGACTTATTACAGTGCTTACGTATTTAACTATTTTAGTAGCTATGCCATCAAAGCCGGTACTGTTTGTATTTTTAAGGGATTGTATAATTTTGTCGATGTCAAATGGTGTAACAGGATTTATAAATATTGAATTATTTTGTGAGCATGTCGGTTTATGTGTATTGCTACTACTACTATTATTAATTGATGTCATAGGTCTAACTTGGTCAATAAAAAACTTATTAAAATTGTGAGCTATGTCAATAGGATTTTTAATTGTTTTCCCCTCAACATGTATTTGCGATATGTAATTCTTTGGAATGTTTGTCTTGTTCTTGTTAATGACTCTCCAGCTAGCTTTAGATTTATTACAGGCAGTGTTTATATAGTAGTTATTTTGAGACTTTTGTGTTTGTTTAATTATTCGGTTAAGCCTAGACGAGTATGTTTTAAATTTATTTTTGTCTTCGGTAGACTTTGTTTGCCTATATTTCCACAATAGAACTCGTTTTCGCTTAGAGCAACTTTTTAACCCTTTACTAATCCATTTTGGCCGCCTTTGAAATGACTGTTTGATTTTTATTATGGGAAAACACAAATTATACAAGAGACTGAAAAGCTCATGAAAATCATGAAATGCACTTTCGGGATCGTTATTTTGGTAAATTTCTACAAATTTAAGAGAACAAAGATAATTTTTAAACTTTACCATATTTTCTAAACAATAGTCTCGTCTTTCTATAAACCAATAATCAATTCTGGGATTAAATTTAACTGGGCAAGTAACCAATTGGGCTGTGTGATCTGAGAGGCCAAAGTCAAATATGTCATACTTACAGCCTTTCAAGTTGTGGATCACGTGATCAATAAAAGTTTTGCTTATCAGGCGGGTTGGTAAGTTTACGGCCAACTTTAAGTTAAATTCTGCCAGAATGCCTTTATAAGCAGTAGTAATTTAATTGTTTTTAAGCACATCTATGTTTATGTCACCACAATATTACTAGTTTTTTTGATTTGTAGCAAAATTGACTCAAAATATCGTTTAATTTAGCAAAAAACTTCTCGATATCCTCCAAATTGTATTTTGGAGGTCTATAAATACATAAAACTATTAATTTTTGATCTAAGAACTCTATGGCACTGCACTCAATGATATTTATAAGTGAGAGTTTTGCAATCTCGTCCAGAACTTTGAATTTATAACCACGTCGAGCCAGTATACATGAACCTCCGCGTCTGTTTTTCCTAAAACAGGAAGAAGCAAGGGTGAAGGATGGAATGTTAATAAGTGATGTGTCTGAATGAGTCATAATTATTATGTTCAGTAATACAGATAATATCTACTATAAGCTTCTTATCAATTAATGCATCTACATGAACACTTAAAAGGTCCATTTTACTCAGCAGACCATTTATATTTTGGTGCAAGATAATAATTGATTTACTCTCGAAAAAAATCATCCGATAATTCAGGTTCGTTAGGTAACGATATATCCGCTAACTTGTCGTCACAAAAGGAATCTGTTTGTGTACTCTTGTGGCATTTAATGTCATGCTGAGCTTGCAACTGTAGCTGATAATTCAAATATTTACACTTGTTGTCAATGTTTAAGATTTGTCTTAGAAGTAAACGACATAAGTTTATAGGGAAATAAATTCCGCGGGGGAAAGTTGACCTTTATTTGACATCCATAAATGTTACGTTTGTCGAATTGTTACATATAAATCTGAGTTCATAATTTAATTTTCCTTCATTTAAGTATTTGTTATATGGTATCTCAGTTATAATTATATTAGTATTATTATTAGTTTTACACCAGTTCTCTATACTAAATTTAAATTCGTTGGGATTACAGTCATTAGTGCCACCAATAATTATTACATAGTCACTCTTTGTTAGTTTTGATACTGTTTCGTTTTGAGATTTTAGTATCTCTTCCATTCTTGCTCCTGATTTCCAAAAACTTGTCACACTGTACCTTGAGCCAATTAATTTCTGTAATAGTTCTCGTATTTTCCAGCCCTGATGATCTGCCAATATAACAACTTTGCTTTTATTACTTTCTGTTTGATAAGTTACAGGTGTATTGGAGTTCTTGTCCGTTATAAGCTGCTGCGGTATGTTAGATTGAGGGTCAATGTCCTGTTCTCTGTTTAGTGTTGGTGTTATATAAATAGATTCAGCAGCCGAGGTATTATGTTTGTAGCTATTTCCCAATTTTTCTGTTGGTTTTGGTGTGCTCAGACTGAATGGTGTATGAATTCTGACAGGTGTAGAGACACGGTCTATTTTCATATTTTTGGTTTTGGTAACTGATAGTGATGTGTGAATCTTTATTTCAGAAAACTGTACTTTTTTGTAGGTTTCTATCACTTTTTGGTATTTTTCTACATCCGTTTTCAGTTGGACATTTACGCTGTTAAGATTTTCTATCTCTTGATGAGCACTTTGTAGTTCTAATGTGAGTTTTCTAATTGTCTCGTTAAGATCAATTACAGTCTGGCTTTCATTTAAAGATGTGTTTGGCAAACTTGTGATGGTATTATCAAATAGAGTTGAATTTGTAGTAGATATGTTTTGCAGTGAGTTTGATAATTGTTGCCTTCGGATCGTAACATTCTCATCTGCCATTTCTGTACTTAATTAATATAAGAAACCGGCAGAGCAGAGCTAGTAGCAGAATAATATGCTTTTCAAGCACTGAATGCAGCCGTATAAATAACAGGATCATAAGATTAATACGCGCCCATGCAGAATTTTTTTATGCAGTATCACGTACAGAATGACCAGACTATCCAAACCAACCTTAGTACTGGAGTTGCATGTAATACGTGTAACAGAACGCAGTCTCAAAAGACTGGTGTCTCAGTCTTAAGATTTAGGTTTCTGAACGACAACTTTTCTGTCAAATCAATTAATGACCAACTGTGATTGGTCAATACTTTTGTCTGGTGATCAGTGAGTCAGAATAAAATTCAATGAGTCAGCTGTGGTTTGTTTACAATGCGCAAAAAAAACCCACTTACTTCAAATTTGCAAGCCCTTATTTTTCGAAATGAATGAACCGATTTTAATGAAATTTCGTACGCATAAGGAGGATACAAGGGTCTAAAAAGTTAGTAGAAAACATTTTCAAAATGTCTTATTTAAAAAAAGATAACTGGATATCTCTGTTTCTATGGAAAATATAAAATCGGTCTAATTTGGCTGTAACACTATTTTTTGAAAATGTTTTCTACTAACTTTTTAGAGCTTTGTATCCTGCTTATGCATATGAAGTTTCATTAAAATCGGTTCATTCATTTCGAAAAATAAGGGCTTGAAAGTTTGTATGAAATGCCGTTCGGCGTAAACGCTCTTAATAATGTAATTAGTCTTCAATCACCAACAGTCACTGCTTATGAAGTTATTGTTTTATTTACCATAACACAATCTTTCTCACCGAGATAACACTTTCACATGACTTTTATTGTATAATTAGCGTATTTGTTTGAGATTTGTGCTTTATAAATGATTAAAACTAATTAAAAGTAATTGAATATCGGAGAAGTAGCGTAGCACACCACTTTGTTTTTTTTTTTTTTTTTTTACCACTTTGGAAGTGTCTCTCGCGCAAACTGTTCAGTTTAGAAAAAAATGATATAAGAAACCTCAATATCATTTTTGAAGACCTATCCATAGATACCTCACACGTATGGGCTTGACGAAACAAAAAATTTTTTTGTTTCAGTTCTAAGTACCCAACCCCAAAATTTATTGTTTTTTTTCTATTTTTGTGTGAAAATCTTAATGCGGTTCACAGAATACATCTACTTACCAAGTTTCAACAGTATAGTTCTTATAGTTTCGGAGAAAAGTGGCTGTGACATACGGACGGACAGACAGACAGACAGACAGACAGACATGACGAATCTATAAGGGTTCCGTTTTTTGCCATTTGGCAACGGAACCCTAAAAACTACTTACTACACACATCAAAAGTGTCTAGGGATCAAGCATTTTTATGCGGATTTCTTGAGATTGAGATGTGGCTTTGTAATAAATTTATGATTTTATAAATTTATATGGATCCTTTTTGGTGCATTTCATAATTTGAATCAGGAACTGTGAATCAAATTCGAGTAAAAGATGAAAATCAGCTATCAATATTTTCCCTATAAAAACATACAACGCATTGAAGACATTATTAGTGCTACTGTTTCCCTATTACTGATTAAAACCAACGTTATTATGGAGCGGCGACGTCATTTAAGCAGGGAAGAAATGCTCAGAGCCGTGGGAATGATAGAAGCTGGTTCCCGGCAACGTACTGTGGCTTTAGCTCTGAATACAAGTCAGAGTGTTATCAGTCGACTTTGGACACGTTACCGAAGCACTGGTACCGTGGCTGAGCGCCATGGAGGACGGTATCGCTGCACCACACGGAGACAAGACCGATACATTCAAATCTTAACTCGAAGAGCTCCAACAATAACCGCCATGATGTTAGCCGTGAGGCTTCATCACTCTTCAGGGAACTTAATTAGCGACCAAACAGTCAGAAACCGCTTGCATGAAGTGAACCTTCATTCCCGAAGACCGCTACGGGTACCACCTATAGCAATGACAATCGTAGGATTCGATATCAATGGGCTCTTGAACACAGAAATTGGGCAGAAGAACAATGGCGTTTCGTGTGCTTTTCTGATGAGTCTCGTTTTGGTATGAGACCGGATACAAGACGTATACGACACTGGAGAACCCCTGGACGCCAACAGCGATTAAAATCCTGCCAGGAAGTCCATCCTTATAGTGGTGGAACCATCATGGTATGGGCGGGTATTTGGATCGGCGGAAGAACTGAGTTGATTTGGATCAGAGGCAACCTCAACGCTCAAATTTATGCTGAGACGATTGTATCAGACGTCATCGTTCCTCTACAAGTGCAAATCGGTCCCTTATTTCAGTTAATGCATGATAATGCACGACCGCACACCGCAAGAGTTGTAAGACAGACTCTCGCTGCAGCTAACATCAATGTCCTGCCCTGGCCTGCTCAGTCGCCAGACTTGAACCCGATTGAGCATGCATGGGATATGCTACAGAGAAGAGCTCTGCCGAATATGGAGGGTATCCAGTCGCAAGAAGACCTTTTTTTGTTGTTGCAACGAACATGGGCGGCCATTCCACAGCGTGATTTGGATGAACTCATTTTGAGTATGCCAAACCGATGTTCTTGTGTTGTTAGTGTTCGCGGTAGAAACACGGATTATTAATTGTTTAAGTTACCCAATAAAATTTTAAAGAAAACTGTTATTTCAGTCTTTTTTTCGAACTTTTGTGTTAGTGGTTCAAATGTCAAAAATCCCTTTATTAGGAAAATGGCAAATTTCTTTATTAATGCAAAGGTGACTTGGTTTATCGTTACTGTGACAAACGAAAACACTTTATTTGATGAATCCTTAAAGAAAATTTTAATTAATATCAATCAGGAGAAAAGTTATTGCAAAATAGTAGATTGTTATACAAGGGTCGGAAGGAATCAATTCCCATACGAGGCATTTAGACGCCCGAGCGCAGCGAGGGCGGCTATAGTCCGAGTGGGAATTGATGACTTTCACCCGCGTTAAACACTCTACTTTTCATTTCGAATTTAAGGAAAGTAAAAACTAGTAGTTTTCCTAAAATATTTATTGATAATAATTACATGAATAATAAGTACCTATTTATTAGTCTTTTTTAAATTTGAAGTATGGAACACACCACGTCACCGCCACATAAGTAGATTCTGTGTCACCACCGCGGGCCGTCCCGCTTACTAGGGCCCGTATTATTATCATTCTGTCTGCATTCTTACTTTTACCATTTAGAAAACACGATAATCTTGATAAAAATTACTAAAAATTGTGTTGCGACGTGACACTTTTTAGTGCTGACCGTCCACCCAACTTTCTTATTTCGATTCAAAACTTGCATACAGCCTAATCGATACTCGCATTAAAAAAATGAAGAAAAATTGTAGAAACTGAATAAAAACTCTCTAAACTAACAAAATGTATTGAAATGTAAAGTGTTTGCAGAATATCCAATCTATAGAATTAATTAATTATCATCATTCTCAAAAAAAAACTTCTGGAAAGCCTACCTAAAAAATGTTTACTGGGAATTCTGTAGCAAACTATTAGAAAGTATCAAAAATAAAATCCACAATAAATAATTGTCCAATAAATTAAAATAATTTTAAACAGCAAGCGCATTCCGAATATAAATTCAATTATAGAAGCATTTTGGCTCGAAATTCAGTAAATAAATAAATAAATAAATGAGGTACCTATGGCCTGTTTGTTATTGACATGATATTAGAAGAGATTGAAATGATATTAGAAAAGCATAAGTCATTATTATAAACAATGCTTGTTGTATTTATTGCTTAAAAGTATTTTATTTTATTTGCAAATATCGATTACATTCGTCATATTAATTACTCGAGTCAATCGAAATTTAAAAAAAAAAATTGTTTGGAATAATCGCTTTCACACATCATTGCAATAAAAAAAAACAATAATGGTCGGCGATTCTGAACACAAATTGAGTAGTGGTAATGATTAATACGTATTATTGAACCTGTGTTTGAATATTACGTTAAAACCTGGGCATTTGCGTGTTGTTTATAATATTATCAATAACATTTGTCACATTTTAAATCTTATCTACATCTGTGTGTGTGAAATTTGTGAAAAATAAAAATGTAAACACACACGATTGGCGCGAAACTTCGACATTAGATATCAAAAAAATTTCATTACCACTACTTATTTATCTTAAACTATGAATAAATTCGTCAAATAATTAAATGATGTATATTCACAGCCCCATATGGTAAAGTCAGGATGTTCGAATTCCCCAATTTTTATGTTTTTTAGCCTCGACCACAACTGACATCAAAATGGTGATTATCGTACTTAAGTATGTTGAATTTATTCAAGGTAAATTATTAACTTGTGCGCTAAATATGAAAGATTTAATGGCATTAACATAATTAGGTTTTTACCCAACTCTCCTAGTTAACGCACATTCATAAGATTTGATGGGTAGCATAATAAATATTTACATAATCAATTAAGGGTGTCGTATGGTCTGACTGAGCTGACTACCTAACTAAATTTAGTTCTATTTTCAAATTTCATTCCCGCCCTAGGGAGGGAAGCAATTACTATGAGTATTTCCCGCCCAAGGGTGGGAAGCAGCGTTTTCCACCCGCTATTCGGATCAAACAAACACTACTTTCCGAGTATGAGAGATGAAAATATATGTTGATCCCTAGACACTTTTGATGTGTGTAGATCTCGTTCAAACCAATTTTCGGTGAAAGTTTTCATGGTTATGTACATCATATATTTTTTAGTTTTATCATTTTCTTATTTTAGAAGTTACAGGGGGGAGACACATTTTACCACTTTGGAAGTGTCTCTCGCGCAAACTATTCAGTTTAGAAAAAAATTATATTAGAAACCTCAATATTATTTTTGAAGACCAGGTATCCATAGATACCCCACAGTATGGGTTTGATGAAAAAAACCAACCCCAAAATTTATTGTTTTTTTTTCTTTTTTTGTGTGAAAATCTTAATACATCTACTTATAGTTACCGGCACGGATCTTGAGCGCTCGGCGGCAGAGTGGGGATCGCTTTGCACATCGTATACTTATGGCAAAATAAAACATAGGTAATACTTATTAAATAATATTATTATTATGAATTTACGAGATATATAAATTCATAATAATAATATTATTTAATGTTTTTATATTCTAATATTTAAAAATATAATTTATATGTACAAACAATTAAATAAAGGGAATAATAATATTATTTAATATTATGTTTTATTTTGCCATAAGTATACGATGCACAAAGCGATCCCCACTCTACCGCCGAGCGCTCACCCTAGTAGCATTTTTGGTAGGCTTTTGGTTGGGCCACATACATATTTTTTGTTGGACAACGGTGTGAATTGGCCGCATGTGTTGCTGGAAGGCCAACAACTAAGGGCCTTTATGAAAACTCCCATACAGGGCCACATACTGTATTTCTCCGTAGGGCCTTTGTATATAGATCATACAATTATCCAACGACTGTATTTCTCCGTAGGGCCTTTATATACAGATCATACAAGTAACCAATGTCGTCGGGTGCTGGTTAGGTACACACGACTACACATCAAGCTATATATTTCCAGTTTAAGCTGATCTCGCATTGTACAGAAATCTTATACTCGTACAATGTGATATCAGCTTATACTGGAAAAGTATAGCTTGATGTGTAGCCGTGTTTACCTATGCGGTAGGATGGGTGCTTCTAAAATAGATGCCACCACTTCAAGGGGTGCTTCTACTCCTGATACTGAACAACTTTCCCCATGGAAGTCATGGAATACTCATATCGAAAAAAAATGGGATTTCCCATACTGTGATTGCCAATCAGCTGATCGACTTTAGTATGGGAGAGCCAAACTATTTTTTGCGATTTGACTATGGGTTCCTTGGGTAAAGTTGTTCAGTATCAAGAGTGAGAGAATTAGGTATGTCGAAATTTAAAAAAAAAGTGAGTCTTACACAATCAATATTTATTAAAATTAGATGCTATTTAACACTTAGATGCCTATCTTAAGGTGGAACATCCGATGTTTTTATACATACTTGTTGATTTAGAGTACCTACTTAAAACTCTTAGTTAACACATACCAAATTTTCTTTGTTTTCGTCGTTTTCGAGCCAGGTTTCGATGTTATCCAGATCTTCAACAGATTTCAAAGGTAGGGCTATCTCATCAGGTAAAGCGATCAATACTGCAGATGATGATGAAGCCAATCTTGATAAAATATAATTTTGCGTAGCCTTTACTTCTTTGGTATCACTCTGGATAAATGCTATGTATGTGGCAATCGATTCTAAAGGAATAAAATATATACATTAAAGTGACAACCATATGACTACCATGTGTCCTATTTTTTATAGCAGGCCAAGTGCGAGTTTGACTCGCATACAAAGGGTTCTGTACATTGTAGTGTACGGAACCCTTTTGTATGCTAGTCAAGCCTTTTGTGACCCGTTGGCACCCTTTGGGTACAGAACCCTAAAAAAAGATCTAGTTACCTAAAGAGGCATTAATTTTATCGACTGCTGATGGTTTCGGCTCTGTAGGAGTCACACAATGGCTTCGGGAAGACAATGGAGTATCTATAAAAAATAGTAGGATGTTTGCAGAACTACAAACTTCTACAAACTTGCAATATTTTATTTACCATGCTCCATACAAAAAGTACTGATTGTAACTTACCAACATTGAAATTTTGAAGTAAAAGCCTAGCATTAGATGTGTGGGCAGTACTTGGTGAATAATTATTTGATTCTATTCTGGGATCAGTCCTAATAATGGGTGGGATTCTTCTTTCAAGTTCAATCTGTTCTTCTACTAAAATTATACCAAAATATTATAAAATTTAATTTTTTTTTCTGAATAAGTAAATAAAATATTTTTCGTTGAATATCTATGCTACATTACCTGCTATGTTCCCTGATGTAAGGTTGCGGGTTGAGTTTTCGTTTGATAGTGGAGAATGGGGCTGTGGACTTGGTGTGTCAATTCTTGACTGTTGATTATTCTGTATTTTATGTATTTCTGCTAACAAATAAAAACATTTATTGATATTATTAAATAATGTTTGGAATGGTGGTTATCTCTAATTAAACTATAAGTAGACTGTATAAATGCAGCTAGTACATACATGTAGATATTAAACACCCAGACACAGAGCAAACAAACCTGCCCATCACACAAATTTTTAATATTATATCTTACCAGTTGTCAATGTTTTCTTTGAATCTTTTCTTGACTTGGACTTGCAAGTTGATAGTCCTAGCTTAGGTGGGTCTGGGTATTTGAAGTTAATATAGTTTTCATCTTCTTCATCCTCAGTGTCATTAGCAACTATATTACGCTTCCTTTTCCTCTTCTTTTTAGATTGCTCCGAATCTGAGACTAGATCAGACTCACTTTCTGCTTTTTTGCATTTCTCCCTGGCTAAATGTAAATCATCTGAAAGTGTATGTTCTAAGTAGAATAGAAATGTCGAATGATTGAATGAAGAATGTTTAAGTATTTTATCATAATAATCCAGCCGGGTAAGTATCAAGGTTTGTTTCATGTAGGTACAAACAAAAAAAACAACTAGCATACAAGTCAGACAGAATGTAAGTGACCATAATGTGTAAAACCGCCTTTCTGTTCTTCAAATCGGGTCTACGCGTGTGTGCCCGCCTCGCTTGTTTGTATTAAAAGATAGTATGAGCTAACCCGCCGGACGCGTCTGCGCTAGTTAGTGCTGCTCCCCTACTCATACTATCTTTCACTTTCAATACAAACACGCGAGGCGGGCACCCGCCATGTGCGCACGTTTAACGTAGCGAACGCCCTTAGTAGATATTACCAATTAGTTTATAAATTTTAAATAATAAAGGTTAACTCACCAGTTTCTTACATAACACGCTTTGTGGCGTACGGCGGCCAATTTTCATCAGGTAGCTCTTGTGTTAGCCAGCATTTGTTGAATTTGCTAGCTATTTTATAAGGCGGCCACAGGCATTCTTTTTTGCGCGGCGTCAGCCAAGTATTTCTTACTATGCCTAGGGCATTGTCCTCAAACTCAATTACAAGATACATTTTTACACAACGAAACTTAAAGAATTCACAGATTTTCTTCATCAACACGAAACGAACACCGTCAATCAAACGATACATCACAAAATGGCGGATTGATAGGGATGGCGTCATGGCGATCTGAGATCGATTAATCGAAGAATCGATTTTACGGGCCAAAAAAATCGCTATGTAGTACTGAATCGATATTTCACCCTTGAATATTGACATTTGATTTTTAACGATTTTTAACCGTTTGGATCTCAGTAGACTTGGCTGAATGTTGTTTTTAAAAAACTTTAAACATTAAGCATTGGGAACTATATGATATAATTATTATCTATTTTCTTAACTTTTTAATGTAACAAATACTTTTAGAAAATAAATGTTTTCTTTTATACCAGAGGGGCAATTCTACTAATTTTAAGAACGTTCACAGTCTGATCTCAGTCTCAATCTGTCAAAAGTACCTCTAATTTCCTATACATTTTGACAAGTGTTTGACATTTGTTTGTCGCTGAGATGAGACTGCGACTAGATTTTGAACGTTTTAAATTAGTAGAATAGGCTAGTTGATCTGAGGGGCAATTCTACTAAATTTAAGAACGTTCACAATCTGATCTGTCTCGATCTGTCAAAAATACGTCTAATTTCCCATACATTTTGACAAGTTTTTGACATTTGTTTGTCGCCGAGATAAGACTGCGACTAGATTTTGAACGTTCTAAATTTGTAAAATTGGCCTTCTGATACTTTGAATAGGGTAATAAAAATAAATGTTTTTTATCAATTTACCTGATTTTACTGATAAGAGATCGTTTATTATGATAATTTATGGTACTTATCTTTTTAATAAAATTAATTAGTTTGCATTTTTTGTAAATGCAAACTTGAAAAAAAAAACGATTTTTAGGAAATTAATCTTTTATTGTAGACCTCAATTTTTTTGTGAATCGATTCATCAGGTTGTGATTCGAATCGATTTAAAAATCGATATTTTTCGGAAAGAATCGCCATTCTTAGCGGACGCACGGCGGGACAATCATGCGTTGGCCACGCGCGACGCGATGACTCTCCCCCCGCCCGACCCTCCAAATTGGTTGCTTCAATTTCTTGGGCCAACTTAGGTCCACAATAATAAATGCATCTCACAAGACGGAGCGATGTTACAGACCGACAAGAATTCTAAGGAGCGTGGCCAAAATCGGAACTAACACGACTGCTTTGGAGACCGACTGCCATTTTGACATACCTATTTGAATGGATTAATGTATCTTCGGTCGGCATAATGTATTTAATCTTTGTTGGGCCACCGGCCAATACTATTTGTGATTTCACTAACTATATTCCAACAATGTCCCTACAGTTGGCCAGTTGTATTTAATTTCTGGTGGGCCAACTTTTATTCACTGCAGGTAAACCAAGGCTGTTTAGCCAACGGTAGCAAAAATGCATGAAGGCCCACTGTTGGTAATCAGTTCGGCATAATAACGATATTAATCATCGTTGGGCCAATGTAAGTTTCATGTGGGTGATTTAACGAACCATATTCCATCCATGTGCCTACCGTTGGCCAATCGTAGCCAACCAAAAATGCTACTAGATCCGTGCCGGCAACTATACCAAGTGTCAACAGTATAGTTCGTATAGTTTCGGAAAAAAATGGCTGTAACATACCTACGGACGGATAGACAGACAGACATAACGAGTCTATAAGGGTTCCGTTTTGTGCCATTTGGCAACGGAACCCTAAAAAATGGATGTTGAGACTGTAGCTGCGGCAGCTAATTATTTATTTAGTACTTTAACTACTTTTGAGTGTGCATAGTAGGTAGGTATGTCATGTAGGTATTTAAGTTGTTTTAATTCCAACCGAAATAAAAATTACCTACTTAGACTCTGTTAGATGTCTAATTTGCAATTACAGTACCTATCCAATTTACAGTAGCCTCAACATAATCAATTAATTGAAATAATTAAATTATTTTAATTAGGTAATTCTACACTTACAACATTTTTCTTATTTTTCGGATTCCACATGCAGTTTTCTCTTTGATACAACTCAAGGAATTGAAATGTTTAGTCTGTGCTCATATTAGCCATTTCAGCGAACGTGATTAATAGGTAAACGAGAAAAAAAAACTGCAAGAAGCACGCATGCACTCACATTCACGACTACGATAATACTGATGCATCGGCAGACGTGTGGGTGGACACACGCCGGGCGCTCGCGCTGAAACCCTTTGATCCATGCCACAAAACTCAAACTCAAACTCACTCAAACTCAAACTCAAACTCAAAGCATTTATTTCAATTAAACCTTTAACAGGCACTTTTGAATTGTCAAGAAGTCGGTCAGTCATAAAATATGAAGCTAGTTGCCCATTCCAAAGCGTAGGTACCTATGGAGAAGAACGGGCAAGAAACTCCATGGACACTCTTTTTAAATTACATTTTACAAAAACATTTGTTACATCATTTCTTTTGAATTTATGATTATATAATGTGAGAACGATGTAAAAAAAAAATAAAAAGATGTCCGCGTTAAGAGCGTCCAGAATACAACAAATAGTAACAAAACAACAATCCAAAATTAAAACAATTAAAATAAGCCCAGGCGGCTAAGTGATGACCAGTCCCAACTGACGGCGCCCGTTCACGAACATGACGTATATATCAGCACCATTCAGCTCAACCACTTTGAAGGGAGCTAAATGATCCAACATACACGCCACCGCCAGCGAGACATTTGAGTGAGCATGACACACTATCAGCCGCCAGGGAATATTCAAGTCAATGAAAGATATATTATTACCCAGTAAATGGTAGCTATAGATTACATAGAACTCACATCTGTGCTATGCAATTATACAATACAAACGACAAAAACCGACAACAAACGGATTGGTGGCAGATGCCTCTGCCGACGTCAAATACCTACCACATAATAGCAAATACCCCGTCTACACGTCGGCGGAGGCATTCGCAGATGGCCATCTGCTGATGAATCTGTTTACGTGTAGAAGAGGCTTTAGAACTGTTCACTCGCTCATCAGAAACTTTTGGAACAGACCATACATAGGACTTACCTATAACTCTGATGTGGGTTACTTGAATCCGTGCTTGGCGAATTTCAGCATCATTTCAGCAACGTACCTAAATATTACAGTATTTTGTGGAAAATGTTATGGGTAGTACCTATATTTGTTAAGTCTAATTTTAAGACAACACTGTTTATGCTTTCTAAACTACTGTTTGTTTTCCCAAATGTATTAAATAAATAAATGTTCTCACAGAATGAGAAAATTGGCATGACTTACAACGACGACTAACACTGAGCCCGCGTGGTGGATATTACGGCCCATTCCTTCGAAAAGCCGCGAGGGATGGTTGTTTCGACCCAACCCCGAGGCGTAGTGTTGGCAAAGTGTTAGTGTGTGTGTGTGCACTGTGCAGGTTTACTGGGCGGGCCCGCTGGGCGGCGCGGCGCTGGGCGCGTTGCTGCACCGCTACGTGCTGACGCCGCGCCCCGCGAAGCGCGCGGCCAGGGATGTCGACATACCGCTCAACGACAAACACGACCAGGCCTAGGTTATACCCTCCTCCCATGACGATCTAATTACCTTTTAAATAAAGCATTCTAATTTATACTTTATTATTTTTTATTACTCAGCCCAGATTCTTATGTTATCGTTTCTGAAATATTTATTAGTAGCCTACAACCACACATCACTCGTAACACTTGCACTAATTATAAAAATTCTGCATGGATTTGAATAAAAAATTGATTATTCAGTAGCGAATTTCTCAAGATAAATCATGTCAGTCCTGAGTCCTACCACTTCACGAATGTAGCTGTACCTACATAGATTTTTAGCGCGTCGCCAAAATCGGATCACCGCCATCTTGTTTTTAGGGTTCCGTACTCAAAGGGTAAAAACGGGACCTCATTACTAAGACTCCACTGTCCGTCTGTCACCAGGCTTTATGTCATGAACCGTGATAGCCAGGCAGTTGAAATTTTCACAGATGATGTACCTACCTATTTCTGTTGCCGCTATAACAACAAACACTAAAAAACTGGCCAAGTGCGAGTCGGACTCGCACACGAAGGGTTCCGTACCACAAGGCAAAAACGCCGAAAAAAACATGTTTGTTTTATGGGATATACCTATATTTAAGGGGGGCCCTTGAATATTTATTTTATTTTAACTTCATTATTAAAGTTAAAATACAACTGAGTATTTTGTGAATATTTCAAGTGCCTACCTGTTGCCATTTTTGATATCGAGCAAAAAAGGGCAAAAAAATCGCGTTTGCTGTATGGAAGCCCCCTTAAATATTTATTTTATTTTGTTTTTAGTATTTGTTGTTATAGCGGCAACAGAAATACTTACATACCTACCTACTTTGTGAAAATTTCAACAGTCTAGCTATCGCGGTTCTTGAGATACTTACAGCCTGGTGACAGACAGACGGACAGACAGCGAAGTCTTAGTAATAGGGTTCCGTTTTTACCCTTTGGGTACGGAACCCTAAAAAAGAATAGAATAAATATTTAAGGAGGGCTCCTATAAAACAAACTTGTTTTTTTCGGCGTTTTTGCCTTGTGGTACGGAACCCTTCCGTGTGCGAGTCCAACTCGCACTTGGCCAGTTTTTCTGGTTATTGTTCTGACTGAGCATAATCACAATTTATTGTTTACCAAACAGCGCCCCCCTGAGGCTCCCAGTCAACGTCCTTCGAGATAAGATAATTAGTCTTTATCTGCCTTATGCATGCTGTAGTTGTTACAGTCAGGTAGCGCCAATGGATGGACGGGGTCATTCACACAGTCCATCCATCGTGTTGATAAGGTTAGAAAGGGGGTGACTACCGACCTTTAGAGAAGTATGGACGAAAAAGACATGTTGCGCTGACCCCAAAATTGGGATAAGGGCCTGCCCTGAATGATTGTAAGTAAGTATACAAGTCTACCTCTGAATGATGGTAACATGGTAAGTAAGTATAGGTACAAGTCTACCTCTTAATGGCATTTTTGCATAAGAATGGGTTTCTACCATTAGGAACTATTCAGGTGAACAAAGCAAAAGATACACACATCAAGTGTCTAGGAATCAAAGTACATTTTTTTAACTATAAAAAAATATCCAATTAATATTTACCAAATCTAGTCTTCCAGCCTGGCTTCTTCCTTTAATTCCTATGTTTAAGTTAACAACTGAGCCCTATATTTTGTAAAAATTAAGAAAAATTGCAATTTTGGCAAATTGTGGAAGATTAACCTAAGTTAATGTCGTCAATTAAATGGCAAAAATGAGGAGTGGCGATCTATGAAACACGGGGTACAATGAAACAATCATAATAAAATGAGGAGTGGCGATCTATGAAACACGGGGTACAATGAAACAATCATAATAAAATGAGGAGTGGCGATCTATGAAACACGAGGTACAATGAAACAATCATAATAAAATGAGGAGTGGCGATCTATGAAACACGGGGTGCAATGAAACAATCATAATAAAATGAGGAGTGGCGATCTATGAAACACGGGGTACAATGAAACAATCATAATAAAATGAGGAGTGGCGATTTATGAAACACGGGGTACAATGAAACAATCATAATAAAATGAGGAGTGGCGATCTATGAAACACGGGGTACAATGAAACAATCATAATAAAATGAGGAGTGGCGATCTATGAAACACGGGGTACAATGAAACAATCATAATAAAATGAGGAGTGGCGATCTATGAAACACGGGGTACAATGAAACAATCATAATAAAATGAGGAGTGGCGATCTATGAAACACGGGGTACAATGAAACAATCATAATAAAATGAGGAGTGGCGATCTATGAAACACGGGGTACAATGAAACAATCATAATAAAATGAGGAGTGGCGATCTATGAAACACAGGGTACAATGAAACAATCATAATAAAATGAGGAGTGGCGATCTATGAAACACGGGGTACAATGAAACAATCATAATAAAATGAGGAGTGGCGATCTATGAAACACGGGGTACAATGAAACAATCATAATAAAATCTTGAGGTTTTCAAATTTCCGCGCTCTTTTACTCTACCAATCAGGTTATCCCTCAAGTAAAGTAACATATGAAGGAAGTTAGTTGCATTGAGGATTAGTGTAGCATGTGACTTTTAGAAGCGAAAAGTTGTTTTTTTTATAGTCCAAAGTTTATGACGCCAGGTTTGTGATATTTTGTATATCCGTAAATTACGTATTTGGAGCTTTTATTAATATATATTTCAACATATAACTTCAAAGTACATATCTTGACAGTTCGTATTTGAATTTCTTTTAGCTAGTCGGGGCACTATGAAACGGGGTTCAATGAAACAGTGTTTCATTGTACCCCCATAAAAACATTTTGTTGTTTTACCAGCCAGCTAGCTAGCCAGCCAGCCAGCTGCCCCAGCCAGCCAGCCAGCCGGACAGGCTGCCGCCAGCTGGCCTTTGCCAGTCTTTCATTTACAACATGGTGACAGCGGTGCCGAGTAATTAATTGAAATTAACACCCAATAATCCCACCGCTGCCAGCATGTTGTAAATGAAACACGGGTTGACTAAGACTGATTTTTATTGAGTACCCACAACCTAATTATTATTATAATGACAAGACACTGTCCTACCCACATAGTATACGACAGAACGATAGACGTTGAGAAAGCAGCAAAAGTTTTGTTTTCAAGCTCTGAAAGCGATGACGATAATTCAGAGACATCCGCTGTAATAATTGAACTTGATAAAGACGATGACAAGATGCCACTGATCACTATGAAAACACCCTCGGTTCAAGACTTCGTTTTAGTTCGTTTTTCGGGAAAGCAAATAAAGTTTTTCATTGGACAAATAGGGTAGTGGCACCAACACATGAACGACCCCCAAAAGATGAACGATCGAGCGAAAAATATAAAACACCCCGCTACTTACATGTGTGCAATATTTTTTCCCGCGTAGGGCAACATTTTTTCTTCCGGGTTCCATAACAATTTTGACAGTGACGACTCAGACGGGCTCGCAGCGAGCCGTTGTGTGAGCCATAGATTATATATAAATACAGTGTGAGCGTTTCCCGCCAAAAATCTGTTTTCTAGGGCCCTCCGAATTTAAGAATTTTATCAGCTTATAGAAAGAATTATTATTAATTTCAGTGGATTTGGTTAGAATAAAATCTTGTTATATTTGGCTTTGTTTATATTGATACATTTATACTTACATTATTTACCGTATTTGTAGAGAAATTTACTGTTCAAGTAATGGATTCAATTTTGTTCGCTTGATCCAATAGATGAACGGCGTTCAACTATTGGATAAAAGGACATATTTTTATACCTAGCTATCATTACTTATAAACTCACGCTTAGAGACCAAACAAAACCACTCAAATGAATTTTAATAAATGTATGAACTTACTTACCAAAAGTTGAACACATGACTGTTTTTGATTATTTTTAAGGCTTTATGATAGTATGAAATCTTGCACTGTTCAGCTTTAGGATTCATGCCCAAAATTTGAACTAAGGAATATGTTCGCATTTTATTCGTTCATATTTTGGGTATCTAGCCTTAAATTGAACGCTGAAGTGAATTTTATTCGTTCATTTTCTGGTTCTTTATTCCAAAAAATGAACGAATTAAATTACTTAGTTCAGATTTTAGGTCTTTTTAGGGTTCCGTATAAAAACGGAACCCTATTAGTAAGACTTCGCTGTCTGTCCGTCTGTCTGTCTGTCTGTCACCAGGCTGTATCTCAAGAACCGCGATAGCTAGACAGTTGAAATTTACACAAATTATGTATTTCTGTTGCCGCTATAACAACAAATACTAAAAACAAAATAAAATTAATATTTAAGGGGGGCTCCCATACAACAAACGCGATTTTTTTGCCCTTTTTTGCTTGATATCAAAAATGGCAACAGGTAGGCACTTGAAATATTCACGAAATACTCAGTTGTATTTTAACTTTAATAATAAATAATAATAATAAAATAAAATAAATATTTAAGGGGGGCTCCCATACAACAAACATGTTTTTTTCGGCGTTTTTGCCTTGTGGTACGGAACCCTTCGTGTGCGAGTCCGACTCGCACTTGGCCAGTTTTTTTAACATGTGAAACAATCCAATATTTCTTCTCTTTAGAGATGTTATTTGCACTACGAAAAAAAAAATAAAAAAGATATGAACAAAGCACTCTTGAAGAAGCTGTACGGATACAATGATATTTTTATTAGAATATCATTGTACTGATAGTACAAGCGCAGCAGATATCCCTGTCCAAAGCCAGTATTCAATTTAACATTCCAAAGGGTACTTCACAATAAAATTCACGGGAAAACGGTCCTCCAATGTAAAAAAGGGCCAGGAAAGCTGTTATCGGATGATGAAGAAAATAAAATTGCTACCTGGATTTTAAATATGGCCAAAATTGACTATCCTGTCAACACAAATGATGTCAGGGAGACTGTTGCACAGATTTTTGAAATTAAAGGTTCAGACCTGAAGCCAGGCAAAAAGTGGATGAAACTGTTTTTGCAAAGGCACCCTAAAATCACAAAAAGACATGCAGAGATAATTTCAAAAGCAAGAGCTTTAGTTACAGAGCCAATGATTAGGAAATGGTTTGAAGGTTTGCGACAACATCTGCAAGAGGTTTGTGCTGATGATAAATTAGATAATCCCGAGCGAATTTTTAATCTGGACGAGACTGGTGTACAGCTATGCCCGAAAACTGGAGTTATTTTGGCACCTACAAACTATCGTGCGATGTATAATGTCGCCTCAGGACAGGAATAACAAAGTATTACTGTGTTATGCAACTTTTCTGCTAGCGGTGGAATAGTTACACCATTTATTGTATACCCCTTGCAAAGAATATCAAAAGAAGTAGCTCAATCAGTTCCCGATGACTGGGGAATTGGAAGATCAGATTCAGGTTGGATGACAGGTCAAACGTTTGCACTAAATTAAAGAAATCTATCTGCCTTGGCTCCAGAAAAATAATGTTCCACTTCCGGCACTTCTGCTTGATGACGGCCACAAAAGTCATAAATTTGGAGTTGCACGAATTTTGTACTCAAAGCCAAATTATTCTCTATTGCCTGCATCTCAATACGACACATATCCTACAACCCTGCGATGTAGGTATATTTAGCCCTCTGAAAGCAGCATGGAAAAACGCAGCAAGAAAACACAAAAATAAAGATATACATGTTCAGATTACGAGGTCAAACTTTGCAAAAGTATTTGCACAGTCTTTTGATGTGTCTATGAAGAAAACCGTGATAGTTAATGCATTTAATGCATGTGGAATTTTCCCATTTAACCCTAACGCTGTGGATTATTCAAAATGCATGTCGAATAAACAAGAAGAAATCGAACATGATATATCTTTAAGTGATTATAAAACAACTGTTGACGTAATCGAAAAAAAATTACACAAAAATATACTGGACAAGTACAATAAATTCAGAAGACGCAATAAGCCATGTAAGAGTAGTCTTTTCAAATTTTGGAACAAGTGCAAAAATAAAGTGGACAACCTCTAGTTATCACAGTCGTCCAATATTGATGATTCTGTAATAAACAGTTCGAGAATAGATAATTCTAACACGGACATGCACGCAAGCAATACAGAAGAGATATTAATGAGTCAAGAACAGCGTCAAGAAGGAAAATTATCAAGTACTCGTAAAACACAGCTTAGAGAAGGAGATTTGACTCTTGGGACAAATACTATCATTGATGGCATTATGGATATAGAAAATATGCCAATTGAAAAAGAAGGAGTGACTTTTCTAATGGACGAGGTATTAGGAGACACGAACGAGAACCGTTTGACAACGAGTTTTGGAATAGCGCCTGGTGGCAATCAACAAGATGTCATAGAATTTCTGGAACCCCACTCATACACAACACATGTGCTTGATTTGACAAACACCGGAACTTATACTCATTGGGCTGCGCCTCAAACAACTTCTACGCCTGTTTCATCAAAGCAAGCAATTCCATTGCCTTGGTACACTGAAGGTGATGATACTGTACTGAATATATCGCAGCCAGTTGATGTGCCGAATAATCAAGGATCATCTCAGAACCACGAATTTAGTCCGATTATTCAGGATTTGTCGCGGCAAGTTGATGAGCCGAACAATGAAGAATCATCCCAAATCCCTGACATTCCAAATAATAGTCACCAAACCCGTGATGTTTATCCTGAAAATTGATGACTTACTGAGACTTCCTGAACGCAAAAAAAGGCACGAAACGTAAGCAGTCAAAATCGCCAATACCTCTAGCAATAACTTCTAAAAAGTTTAAAGAATACCTGAAACTAAAGGAAAACGAAAAGAAAAAGAAAGCAGAAGATATAATACACGGAAAAAATCAGCGTGAACAAAAGAAAGCAGAAAAGGAAAAAACCACCAGAGATAAGAAATTAAAAGGAATGAAAACAAATACTACTATCAGTAAAGACAAAGATATTGCTTCATCTACTGTATCAGTAAAAGCTGATCCAGTAGATGAAACAATAACTTCAAATAGTTTGTATGTAATTAACGATTGCATCCCAGAGACTGAAAGGACCAATAAAAACAACGAAAGTGTGACTAATTATAAGGAGAATATAAATTTTGGAGATTATGTTGTTGTAGAATTTGAGACGAATAAACGAAACCGCTACTATGTTGGGCAAGTGCTAATGTGTGATTATGAAAATAATTTCATCAAAGTTAGGTGTTTAAGAAAGAAAGCTAATAAAAATTGGACAGCTTGATATATTTCGTTGAGCCTTCTACTGCTGATTTAACTGAAGTCTCGACATCAGCTATTAAAAATCTTTTGCCGTGTCCTCGAATTGGAAGAAGAGGTATGATTACTTTTGAAAATGCTCAATAAGATCTCAATTTATGTGAATAATTATTTATGTTTAATGTATAGAATACTTATCTAAGTGTTAAGTTTAATATTATAATGAATAACTAGGACTAACTACTTAATAAGAGTTAAAGTAGGTATCCCTACGTTATTTTGTTATTTGATCTCGTAAATAAGACTAGATTATTGTAGGCAAAACGCCATAAATATTCTTTTTTTGCTAAGACTGATTTATATACACAAATAATTAAAAACCTTTTATAATACTTACCATGTTTTATCTATACATATAATAAATCTGTAGAAGGGTCAATTCTGTACATTGAAAATATTGAAAAAATAAATAGCGGGGGGTGTTGCTGGATCGATACCAAACCCAAATATGTGATTAAAAAAAATTTTGTCTGTCTGTCTGTCTGTCTGTACCTATATGCAGGCATCACGTGAAAACTAACGGTTCGATTTCGATGAAACTTGGTATAATTATACCTTATTATCCTGGGCATAAAATAGGATACTTTTTATCCTGGAAAAATACGTAGAAAAAAAAATCTTATTTTTCGGTTTTATTCATAGACGTTGTTCTGTAGAACCGCGAACACACGTTGCATTACCCGTAGTGGATAATTTTCCATTTCAATTTAAGAGAATACAGTTTCCTGTAGCTTTGTGTTACGCCATGACAATAAATAAGGCTCAAGGTCAGACCCTAGGAGTTGCTGGCGTAGATCTTACCGCGAGTTGTTTTTCACACGGGCAACTTTACGTAGCTCTTTCCCGTGTGAGCAGACCAAGAAATCTTCATGTTCATATTCCGGACGAGCTCACTAACAATGTTGTGTATGCTGAAGCTCTCAATTAACTTTCTGTCGCATTGTCACGATCACTTTTTTATTATTGCAAACTTTTCGTCACTGTCAGTAATTTACTGCTACATGCTACTTATCAAGGTCGGAATTACTATGAAAAAAATACTTACTACAGAACGCGAGCTCAACAGCAGTAGCTCAATAGAGGGATATCCTTAATTATTATAGGCTTAGCCGTATTTGGGTCCAATAGATATTTATAAGATGTCATTGCCAGAGTTACTCAAAATGGAGAAATAAACCATCCACGCGAAGACCGACATCCGCGCGGACGGAGTCGCGGGCGGAAGCTAGTTTATAATAAATGAACAACTCTTCCTATAATACTATTAAAATGTTAGTTCAACTATTGGGTGCAAAATATTCATAATTAGGGCTCATTGTTCAACTATTGGGGTAAAACCTTAATATTTTTACAAATAGTAAGTTTAAAAAAAACTTTGTAGATTTAGACGAAACTTTTTTTAATCCGTTAAATCCTAAGGGTTATTGGATTAATAAAAAAAATAAGCATGCATCTATGTCATGAAATAACTGAGTTATAGCTAGGTATTTAAAGTTTGGTGCCAGTACCCTATTATCAGCTGCTGATGAAAATAATCACTATGATATTAGTTATCTGTGACGAAGCAACAAAAAAGACGACAGTTTTTGGAGAGCAGTGGTGGCCAAGTGGTAACGGCCGCGACTTACGAGTTGTAGGTCGTAGGTTCGAACCCAGACAGGAGCTTTACTTTGTGTATATTATTTCATCACCACTGCTCTCAAAACGGTGAAGGAAAACATCGTGAGGAAACCGGCATGTCCTAGAACCAAAAGTTCGAAGACATGTGACATCTGCCAATCTGCACTGGGCCCGCGTGGTGGATTACGGCCCACTCCCTCTCACCGAGAGGAGGCCTGCGTCCCAGCAGTGGGAACATTATAGGCTGATTATGGAACCTGACCTAGCTTCTGTTCCAATAGTTGACATAGAATTAGTTTTACCCTTACCAAGATCTTCCGGGAAGACTAAACGACAAGCTGATATTTACACATATATCCCTCAAGGATTTAAAAATGTATAATTAATGTAAATACGACAGTATTAATGTTAAAATTTAGAATAGTTTACTGACTTTAAAAAATATATATTTCGGATAAATACCTAAGTATTGTCAATTTTTGAGATTTGATTTAGTTTATTTTGTTATTTTTTATATTTGTTTTGATGCATAAAAATGCGTATTTCATTGTGCCCCGCTGTTTCGTTGCACCCCAGGGTTCGTTCCAATGTACCCCAGACCTGTGGTACAATGAAACAGAGGCAAGGTCGTGGGAAAAATAAAAAATTTTGATCTCGTTTCTATGACTGATTTTTAGATGATTAAGTATATCGAAATAGAAAAAATACGTTTTAATAGTTTGTTAATATATATTTTTTTATAAATGAAAAACTTTTTTCGTTTCATTGTACCCCACTTGTCCCTACCTAAAGATAAAAATAATAATAATCTGTGTCACGAACACACCACGACACCACCATTGACACGAATCACACCATCACAGCGATTTGGCATGCTTAAAATCAGTTCATCAAAATCACTTTCAGGAATGGCCGCCCACGTTCTTTCTAACAAGTCAAAAAGTTGTGGGGTACCTATGCACGGCATCCATACTCGGCAGAGTTCTTCTTTGGAGCATATCCCATGCATGCTCAATTGGTCTCGCGATTGAGCAGGCCACGGCAAAACGATGATGCGAGCATCGGCAAGAGTGCGTGTTACGACTCTTAGTCTTGTGTGTGTGCACGTGGATTGTTGTGCATTAGTCGAAACGAATCACGCAACCCGTTTCGCAAAGGGATGATCACGTCTGAAACAATCCTCTCTGCATAAATCTGAGCACTGAGGTTGCCCCTGCATCATCAGGGGCAACCTCAGTGCTCAGTGCTCAGTGATCAGGGCCTGATCCAAATGAGCTGGCTTCTTCCACCAATCCAAATACCGGCCCAAACCGTTATTGTTCAGCCTCAATATGAATGAACTTCCTGTCAAAATTTCAAACGTTCTTGACAGCCAGATGTCCTCCAAATTCGAGTACTTACGTCTTGTATCCGGCCTCATACCGAAACGAGATTCATCGGAAAAGCAAACACAACGCCAGTCTTCTTGATCCCACTTCTGTGTTCGTGTGTTCGCGAGCCCATTGTAAACGGGCCCTACGATTGCGGGGTGCTATAGGTGGAACTCTCGGCGGCCTTCGGGAACGCAGACCCACTTCACGTAAACGATTTCGGATGGTTTGGTCGCTGATCAGCAAACCTGAAGAGCTGTAGAGCCTCTTAGCCAACATCATGGCGGTCATGGACATGGTAGGTACGATTCCGTCGAGCAGTATTTTTGATGTACTTACCGGTCCTGTCTGCGAGTGGAGATGCGAGATCGTCCTCCATGTCGCTCGGCCAAGCTGCCCGCGATACGATAGCGTACCAAAGGCGGCTTATGACGGTCTGTGTAGTGCCAAAAGCGACAGCCACAGTACGTTGCCGCGTTGCCTGGAACCAGCTTGCAACATTCCGACAGCTCTCATCATCTCTTCTCGTGTCAAATGATGTCGTCGCTCCATATCGATGCATTTGTTTCAGTTCCAGTGGAGAAATTGTAATGTTTTTTGTTAATACGCTATTATTACACACTTATAGGAATCCCGATTGACGGTTGATTTTTACAGAATAGATTGGCTGCTTCGGCAGTTTACGAATAAAACAAAACGGTCTTGGAACTATTATATTATTATTAATCTAGTCTAGTCTACAGCAATACAAATATCATAATTATTACAACTATACCTACTTAATTATTTAAAGACGGCCCGAATTATATCGCGGCAGGTGTCATAAGTACTTAATGTTCTTAGATGGCGCAAAATAGTTTAAGAACAAAATAATACCTTTATTTACAATTGCTAATAGTCGCCGAACATCGGAGAACTCAACTAGATGACATTACCAGAAAATCAATGCAAACGGAGTCAGCCTCGGGTGCAGACGAGACCGGCGCGGGGCGGCGAGGCGCGCGGCGTCGCCGATCATAACCGCTTGAGCACGCGCCGCGTCGCCTTCACCGACGCGCCCCCGGGGCCCGCGCGCCGCTCGCGCTTGGCCTGGGGCCCGCTGTCGCTCGGCTCCGCGGCTGCGCTGCCGGGCTCGGGGCCGCCTTCCTGCAGACATGCCGACCGTTAGAGAGCGCCGCGGACACAGTGTGCGGCGACCGGCGACTGGCGCGAGACTCACCCGGCGCCGGTGCGGCGCGGGCGCGGCGGCGGGCGCGCGCGCGTGGATGTCGGTGAGCAGCTTGGCGCGCGCGAAGTAGTCGTCGTAGCGGTCCCGCAGCAGCGCGGCCGCCTCGGCGTTGAGCGCGGACTCGGCGTTGGGCGCGATGAGCAGGCACTTGACGGCCAGCAGCGCATGCTCTAGGCCCAGCTCGGGCCGCCAGTCGCGCTTTAGCGTGTTGACGCACACCTCGCCCGAGTCCACGGCCACATTGGGGTGGAAGAGCTTAGTTAGGAAGAAGGCGCGCGGCGGCGCGGCCGGAAACTCGCGGCCCAGCACCAGCCGAACGCGGAACGTGCCGCCGAAGTACGGCGTGCCCGCTGTGGGACAGACATCACACATTACTACTCAGGGACTCATCCGCCGAGCTACACCAGCCCGCTGGCGTCACAAACAATACATCATTATCAAATGATTTGTCAGAAACAGAATAATGTTTTAAGCAAGTGAGCCTTAGATACCATCAACTGATTCATTTCAAAGTATTATATAAAAATGTAAGTAGGTACCTCTGCAACCAATACTGCACCAAAAAATGGTAAAAAGAAGGAACTCTCATGGTAGGACTTTGTCAGTCTGTCTGTCCATCTGTCACAGCTGCTTACCTATTTCAGTAACTGCTAATGCAACAATGTTAATGTGTGTAATGTTTTGAAATTTAGAATGGTAACAAATAGTTCTGTTTTAACCCTTCACATGTCGCGCGTACAGGGTATGTACCGATAACAATAGAATTTCTATTGTTTCTGCTAATTGGACACTCGATTGGTAATTAAAGAAAATAATTAAATAAATCTTAAAATAAATAAATGTAGGTAGGTACTTCTAATGAATATTGTAGGCCTTGTAGACTAGATTTGTAGACCATTTTCTATTTTATTAAGAACCTGGTATTTGTTGACAGCTCTACACTGTCCCCAAACCATTTAACACTGTAATTTGAAAACATTGTAAAAGCTAATAACGTTTAAAAGGGTAACCGTGGAATTTCTTGCCAGCTCTTCTCCGTAGGAAACATACCAATTGGAACCCTGCACCTAGCTTTTGACGTTTCTTATGTGCCCATGTAGGTTTATGTGAAATAAAACATTTTGATTTTGATAGAATTTAAACAAAAAATTGTATTTTCATTGCAACCGGATTCCAAACGGGGAGTTGAAAAACCCATCCCAAGCGGGGTAATTAGGTAAAATGGGGTCAAAAAACTTATTTTTATATTCACCTGTGCTATTTTAGTTATAAGGAAAAACATCCATATAATACTATTTTGCTCGCTTATCTCCAAAGTTTGCCAAGCAAAAATAGTGAAATAAATCTAGTTGATGGAGTTTAACATATAAAAAGAATTTAAAAAAAATACAGGAAAAATGAATGCCAAGTTTTTCAGTAATCTGCAAAAACACTTTACAAAAAACTTATTAATGCAGTCCCAAGCAATGATAATTTAAAAGAAAGAAACACAAAAAACAACTATCATTTGCCTAGCCTGTTCCTAACTATAAACTGTTATTGCTTATAAAATTTGAACGAAGTAGAAGCCTATGGCACAGAAACTTTATAAAACTTTTCCAAGGAAAAGTATTTTTTAAAGAGTGCCCCTCTTTGGATTAAATCAGACTCTGGGCAAGTCTGATTTGCTCATTTCCTGTTTTATAAATATTTGTTTACAGTTAGAAACTTCAAACTGAACTGTAACACCTTCATAATCACTTCACATACAATTTGTATTTGGTCTATAGTTCAGACATGAATGTTGTATTGTTATACAATTAAAGAGATTAAAAATTAGTGGCACTACATATACCTATTGTAACAACTATTTATCACTGCAGGTGTGAATCGAACCTCATTGTTTAAATACCTACTGTATTTGAACAGTAATACAATAAATTAAAGCTACAAGTAGCAGCAGCAGCAGCAGTTGACGTGGTGACATTAGGACTGCAGACTGTGGGTCTAAATTGGGCAAATAAGTCAACATTAAAAAATGGGCACTACTTTGTTAACTGCCAGTTGCAGTTGCTTACCACAAAAGAGACCATGAACACAAAGTATTCATAAAATACCAATGTTTCTTAGCAGGCTCACGACAGTAAGCCAAGAATAGACTGCTTGAGAAAGGCCCGGTATTTAGCAACAAGCTAGTTGAAATTTTGTGACCAAGGTGAGTTACAATAGGACAGGCGGTGGTGTCTGATGTGCGGTGCGTACCGGGCCCCTCCATGGTCGCCACCACGTCAGTCAGGTCGTCGTCGCGCAGCAGCAGCTTCATGCCAGCGGGCGGACACGCCGCCAGGCGCCGCAGCTCGCGCGCCACGCCGCGCAACGTCTGCGGGCACACGTTCTCCACGTTGGACATGCCGCCGCTGCCGCCGCCACACAGACAATCTGCCGAACCCGCGCCGAGCGCCCCGCGAGCCTATAGCTGAGCCGAGCTCCTCTGTACGCTCAAGCCGAGATCTTGTACTTCCCGGACACCATAGCTCTACACTTGAACGCTCTATCAGTGGCTTCGATTCTGAATTGCAAATTATACTAAACGATAAACACGATATTTTATATTAAATAGCGAAGCAACCCTGTAGTTTAGAGAAGCCCAGCGTAAAAAATCACTGTTCTTGACAATATAAACTTCTAATACTTCTCGAATACGAATTCACAACGAAATCAACGAATTTGAACGAACTTCAATTCCATCAAATCAATGTAGGGATGTCATTTACACCGCATTATATTGTAGTCTTTGGATGTCATTCAACAACCACCACCAACCAAAGGTAACTTCTCTTCTTTCTTAGTCTGTGACCAACCACCAACAAACGAGAAACAATTTATAATAAAAAAAAATATCTAATCTATGGTTACTATGGTCTTTGGTAAAATCACAGCAAAATCGACTAATTTGTTTTTATACATAATTTAACAATTAAGTAGCACTGAAGTGCCCCATAAAAACGTTGTAGTGGGCCTTCGTCGTACTCTGCATTGCCGTGGCAATAATCTCGTATGTACATGGTCTCGGCTGTCTCGTCAGAGCATGTCGAAGTCGGGCACAGACTACTTAGGCCGCTTTCACATTTAGGCGACTTTAGCAGCGCGACAGTCGCGCGACCGTCACCCATTCAGAATTTCATAATAAAAACAGAAGCGCAGCGGACGCGCGGCCGCGGCCGGTGCGCTTCTGTTTTTATTATGAAATTCTGAATGGGTGACGGTCGCGCGACAGTCGCGCTGCTAAAGTCGCCTAAATGTGAAAGCGGCCTTAGAGATACTACGTATCAGACGACCCACTCCCATAGAGAAAAAATGGTTAGTAGAGATTGTCAAAAGTTGGAAGTTTAGAACATGACAGTTCGTTTTTTTTTTAATATAGGTGTTGAGTTTTTGGCAAAGGCTCACACAGACAGCCTCGATTACACCGTTGGTACTGTATTCGGTTCTTTTTTTTTTGCTGTTAGCATCAAAAAACCAATGAGCTCTTAGATGAGCTCATTGGTATAATTACCGGGGAACTACTGCAAAATATGTAAATTAAACACAACAAATACTTATTCAAATTTTTATTTTTTAATTTTGTTTTATATTTATTAAAAGCCTTAAGTTGCATTCTGGGAAGAGATTTTCCAATTAAACGGGATATATCTGTGCCTTTTATTATTTTATTTATTATACAACACCAGTTGAAAATTACTAATCTTAACCCATGGTCAAGGAAGGCCTTTTCAATTTCTTTTTTATGTGTTTCACAAGAAAGGAAGTCAAATGAGTACTTAGACATAATTTGGGTTTTTATTATTTTCAAAATGTTATTTTTTGCTGGAGAATGTTCTAAGTACTCATTTGCTTCCTCTGTGACTACTCCGAATGCTCTCACAGCATTTTCAGAAGGGTAGGTCAATTTCATTTTCTTAATATTGTTATATTCTTTTTTTTGCATCCAATTGTGTATAGCACTAACCTCACGCGTTGTTAAATCGGCAACGCAATCGTCACATTTTATTTTTGAAAAAAAATTTCTTGTGACCCACCCTGCTGTATATGCTCTTGCATGTACATTAAGGCGTTCCTGAGCAGCAGATCGCGGCACCATTCCTGACGTATGGGGTTCTGCATTGATTTCACCCAGATACTGCACATCATTTTTTTCGGAATGTACAAATAACTGTTTCAGCTTAACCAGCTGGTCTGCTGGATCATCTTCACAATTAAAAGTATCTGAGTGAAATTTTATAAATCTCGTTATTAGTAATGATCTAAAGGTGTTGACGAAGGCATGGCAATTCGGGTTATTATTTCTGAAATTATACGCCCGCACTTGTCCAAAAAAGTTTTCCATAGGATCTGAGGTAAAATAGCGCGGGCGCATTATTTTCACTTTTTTGTTTTGAAAGAATTGCCACAGCCTTAAATAACTTTGAAGAGTTACAATCCAATTCTTTAATGAAGGCACAGTTGTCTCCCTACCTTTAACGTCCACAAAACGTATTTCTTTTAATTTTTGTATTGCTTCTTGCCAAAATCGCTGGTGTGGTGACCCTGATGTACAGGCTGCGCGCAACGGTTTCCCTCTTAATATTTTACTGTTAATGCTTGCACCATTCACCGAGTCAAACAGATCATCAAAAAATGAAACTGTTTCAGCAGTATTTTCGAGGGTGGAGCTAACTTCTCTCCCATCAGCATATTGAGCTGGAACAAACGACACTTAAATAAAACTTGGATACTATGCTAAGTTAATTGAAATAGACTTTCGAGTTAAAGTTCAGAAAATATTTCAGAAATATTAAAATTCACGATGACATTGATTTACATTCTGTAATCACTTTAACTCACACCCTGACTTATTACTAGTAATTTTTTTTTTATTTAAAAGAAAATCGTTTACTTTTACCATGTTTGTAAATATGCGAGCACCATGTATCTATCAGATAATTAATTAATATGTCATGGTTTCATTTTTAATTCTTTTACCTATTGTGGTATTGTAATTTTATTTCAAGTGCACATATATTATTATTATTATACAATTAATGTATGCAAAATATTGTAAAACTTTTTAAAAGAGTTACGGTGGAGGTTCTTGCCCATTCTTCTCCATACGAAAACTACCTTTTGGAATGGGCGACAAGAATCAATTCCATTTTGTTGTAATTTTTGACGTTCAAAAGTGTTTTTTATGTGCCTATTTGAAATAAATGCCTTGACTTTGACCATAAGACTAATGACTGGTATAATTAAATAAAAACAAAAAATGCTTGATTTTATTATAATATAACTGCTGCAAATGCTAGTACTTAATTATATGACAATATTATCATATCTATTTTAATCCGTGTCGGTCCCGGAAATCCGTGTCGGTCCCGGAGAAAGAATAGGACCACCCCATCTCGTCCCATGGGTGTCGTAAGAGGCGACTATTTGACTAAGGGAGCTCCAGACCTTATGCATACCATATAGCACTTTGGGTCACCCGCGCGATGGCGGGTAAACCATCAACAATCGCATTCCCAAGGAGGGTTGGTGTCAGGCAGGCGGCCGACTGTAAAACTTTGCCAAAACTTTTAGCAACATGATGAGTAAAAATATGATGCGCGATAGGGCTAGGGCGTACCCCACAGGCGACGCGCAGGGGCAGCACCCGGCTCCTGTGGGAAGAGGACTAGGGTTGTTGCACCACCCCGGGCGGGGGCAACGTAAGAAGCGAGCCCGGGAAGTGAGATTGAGGTTTGCAAGTTGGAATGTTGGGACGATGACTGGGAGAGCAAGAGAGTTAGCGGAAGTATTAAAAAAAAGACGAATAAATGTGGCGTGTTTGCAAGAAACAAAATGGAAAGGAACGAAAGCGAGAGAAATCGGTGAAGGATACAAGTTTTTCTACTGTGGAAGTGACGGAAAAAGAAATGGCGTGGGAATAGTGTTAGATAGTAATTTGAAAGAAGGCGTGATGGAGGTAAAAAGAATTAATGATAGACTAATCGTTGTAAAAGTTATGTTAGAACATGTAATGCTGAATGTAATAAGTGTGTATGCACCGCAGGTGGGATGTGATGAAAGGGTGAAAGAAAAGTTTTGGGAGGACTTTGACACAGTTTTAACGAACATTTCGGTGCATGAAGAATTGATAGTTGGAGGTGATTTTAATGGACATGTGGGAAGAATGCGAGGGGTTTATGAAAGAGTGCATGGAGGATGGGGATTTGGTAACGTAAATAACGAGGGAGAGACATTGCTTCAATCCGCTACCGCATTTGATCTGGCAGTAGCCAACACTTGGTTCCAGAAGAACGATGGACACCTAATCACATACAAAAGTGGCAATCACAAGACTCAAATTGATTACTTTCTGGTACGACGCAAATACTTAAAGCGTATCAAAGACTGCAAAGTGTTACCGGGAGAAGATCTAGTCTCACAGCACAGACTATTAATTATGGAAATGGTTGTGGAAATAAAGCTCAATAACAACAAAGAGCGACCACCCCCCAAAATAAAATGGCATATGCTGGAGAAGAATGACTATGCGAAGAAATTTAAAGAGCGATTGGTGGATAAAATGATATATTTGGGGGACATGAATGATCGAAGTGTAAATGAATGCTGGAATGAAATGGCAGGGTATATTAGGAGTGCAGCAAAAGATATTTTGGGAGAGACGAAAGGAAAGGGTACGATAGATAAGGATACATGGTGGTGGTCGACAGAAATACAGAACGTGTTGCAGGCTAAGAAGAAAAAGTTCAAGGAATGGCAGAGTGTTGAAGATGAGAATGTTAGTTTGAAAGCGGAAAAAAAGAGTGAGTATGATGCTCTAAAGAAAAAAGCCAAGAAAGCTGTGGCCATAGCAAGAGCAAAAGCCCAGGACAAGCTTTATGATACACTGGATAGTCCAGCAGGTCAAAAACATCTTTACCGGCTTGCTAGAGCTAGAGAGAGAAAGTCGAGGGATATTTGTCAGATAAAGTGTATAAAGGATGAAACTGGAATAGTTCTTTCGGATGATGAGAAAATTAAGGATAGGTGGAAGAGCTATTTCGAAAGACTGATGAATGAGGAGAATGACTGGAGTGGTGTGCTTGGGAATAAACCAGAAAATGAGGGGTTAGTGAGAATGATTAGTATGGATGAAGTAAGAATAGCAGTAAATGGGATGAAGAATGGTAAAGCAATAGGTCCGGATGGAATACCAGTTGAAGTATGGAAGTTATTACGGGTAGATGGATGGACGTGGTTAGCTTTATTCTTCAATAAGTTGTTGCTGGAAGAAGCCATACCTGACGAATGGTGTAACAGTTCGCTGGTGCCCATCTTTAAAAACAAAGGTGATGTGCTGGAGTGCAACAACTATAGAGGAATAAAGCTAATGTCACATAGTATGAAGGCTTGGGAAAAAGTTATTGAAAGGCGTCTGAGAGAAGAGAGTGAAATTTCGCAAAACCAATTCGGTTTTATGCCTGGTCGAGGAACATCAGATGCCATCTTTGCCATTCGCCAGCTGTGCGAAAAATACAGAGGTGCGCATAAAAACTTGCACATGGTATTTGTTGACCTCGAAAAGGCATACGACAGAGTGCCTCGTGAAGTTTTGTGTTGGGCGCTGAAGGAGAAATGTGTGCCAGGGAAGTATGTGCAGTTGATCAGAGCAATGTACAGTCGATGCAGTACCCAAGTCCGGTCTACAGTGGGCACTACTGGCAGCTTCGATGTGGCTGTCGGCTTGCACCAGGGTTCAGCACTCAGCCCGTACCTCTTCGTGCTGATAATGGATGCTCTTACATCAGATATCCAAGAAGAGGCTCCCTGGTGTATGCTGTTCGCCGATGACATTGTGCTGGTTGGCGAGAACGGCTTAGAGGTCCAGAGCAGATTGGAGGTGTGGTGGGAAAGACTCGAGACCGTTGGCCTGAGAGTAAGCCGGACCAAAACCGAGTACCTGTTTTGCGATTTTGGCGGTCTCTCCAGTCCTGTGCCCATATCTCTCGCCGGAACGCCCTTACCGATCTGCTCCGACTTTCGGTACCTCGGGTCGCTTGTCCAAGGAGATGGCGAAGTAGACCGAGACGTAACGCACCGGATCAACTCAGGATGGATGAAATGGCGACAGGTCACAGGAACAACTTGCGACCCACGGATGCCCCTCAAGTTAAAGGGGAAAATTTATAAGTCTGTGATAAGGCCTGTCGTACTTTATGGGTCTGAATGTTGGGCCGTGAAGAAGACGGATGAAAAAAGATTGCATGCAGCGGAGATGAGAATGTTGAGATGGATGTGTGGAGTGACGAGAATGGATAAAGTAAGAAATGAGTATATAAGAGGAAGTTTGAAAGTGGCGCCAGTGACAGAAAAGTTGAAAGGAAATCGTTTGGCTTGGTATGGGCATGTGATGAGAAGGGATGAAACGCATGTGACTAAAAGAGTAATGAATATACATGTTGATGGATGGAGAGGGAGAGGAAGGCCGAAGAAAAGATGGATGGATTGTGTGGGGAATGATATGAAAGAGAAGGCAGTGAATGATAGCGTGACGGCTGACAGGGGAGAATGGAAGAAGAAAACGTGTTGCGCCGACCCCAAGTAACATGGGATAAGGGCAGGAAGATGGTATTATCATATCTATTTTAAGTTAACAGTGAATTAAGTAGAAAAAAACAATTGAATATCACAGAAATACTTACAAAATTGAGACGTGTAATTTAAAGTAGCTGCAACCGTTTTGCTGAAAACTCGTGCACAATTCTTCACCTATAAAGAAATAAACAATGATTATTTTTTTTGTAATATACAACACAAAACTTTTTCTGAGACTATCGGCCGAATACTTGAACGGTACTTAATTTTAAATCACCATTATATCTAACGTACCTTCATCTTTTTAATTTTGTCTGGTAGAACTAGTTCATCATTTAATTTGGGCATCAGTCTCATTTGCGCATGACTGCAGTCCGTTTGATAAACTTCGACAATGTCACTCCATTTTGAAATTTTTCCATTGTATTTAATATTTTTGGTCAAAAAATTGTTTCTTAACCCTTTAATTAAGTGTGGCGGATCAAATATGACACTTATTTTGTTCCCTTGAACTTCAATGACACCATCTAAAATAGAAATAATATTACCATCATCTTACGTATAACAACATTAATAACTATATAAAAAAAGGATCAATAAAAATTTGGTATATTGAATGACTTTAAAAGAGAACCATTCTTAATGAATAAAAGACTTGTTTTAATCAACCAATTAGGTAAAACAAAATAATGGCAGAAACCTCGTTAATACAATAGAGGCATTAAACAAAGTGTAGAATTCAGTATGTACCTGTATTTTCATCAGCCAGTATTTGATCTCTCCTTGTTTCTTCAAGAAGACTTTTTATGGCGGACTGAAAAGATGTGCCCTGGTCACTAACTAGTGCCAGAGGCGAAAGACCGGCATCAATGCATGCAGTAATCACTGTTTTTAAAATAGATTTCAGTTGGAGGGAAGACGTTGAGCCCTTGCAGAAATAAAACACAATAGGCTGCTGCCATTTGTAAATAGCTCCTCTTAGCATAAACGCTAGAGCATGGTCTGCAAAGTCATCGGTCTTCCCATTTAAATCTATGAAGCCATGGATTATGTCTCCATGTTTATCGTATGTTAGGCCCGGTTCTAGGGCCATCTCGTCAAACAATATTGAGCAATATTTTTTGTTCTCACACCAAGTGCTAACCTGAAAAAAAATAAAAATATTTTTGTTTATCTTCGAATAAAAACAAAAATTTATGAATATAAATGTACCTATCAATAAATATCATAAATTCCTAAATAAGGAATCAATCTTACCTCTTGCTTTATTGCTTCAAATATTTGAGGATTAATTCCAGTGCCAATATTCAAACCCGAAATCATTTTATTTAATGTTGTTTTAGAGGGAAGAATAAATATTTTCTGTAAAAATTTGTAACATTTCGGACTCTGTTTTAAAATTGAGAGACCAATTAACTTTTCTTCATCAGTAAATCGACGACCATTTGACCTCTTGGTGCACTGCTTCAATTGCATCCACATAATCTGCTTCGCCAAAGGATTCATATTTTGAGTCAGCTTTTCAAAAGATTTCTCTTTTGAATATTTGAGAGCCCTCTTGGCCCTTCGACTAAAACTAAGTTGTCTCTTTGACCGTACATACTCCTTGTAGAGTTTCCTACATTTAGGAGTAAGATTTTTAGACGATTTTAGAAGCCTTCTTTTCGTCAATTTTTTGGGAGTCACAAGGGAAGTCGTATGTCTTGGCTCAGCTATAGGACTTGAATCTGTGTAATAAAACAAATATTAAAGGAGAATGTCAATCAACATATGTATTTTAAAGCATTGATCCTATATTTAGTTTTTTTCATCAATAATATTACATAATGAAACTCAAAACATTTTTTGAGATACTACTTCCTAAAGCAAAATGTTAACACAGGTAAAAAAATGCTGGAACTTTTACTGTGTAGTTAAGTGTTTAAGACAAGTGCATAAGGAATATAAATATTTAAATTTGATACATACCAATATTATCCAATTCATTTTCTTCGTTTGCTGTACCAGAAACACATGATATAACGTCATCATTATAGTTTGACATCTTCGATGTTGAAGGCATTATTAATGATTGATCTGTAAATATTTTACATTAACATTTTAAAAACTATAGAATTATCCACAAATGTCTACAGAATTTAAAATCAAGTACCATAGTAAGTACATACCTGTTACATTTCCATTATTTTCTGTGTCAGAAATTGAGGACACTCCATCATTAACAGTTGATTTTTCTGAAAAAAATAACACTGCAAGTGAGGTATCTGAAATAAAGTACTTTTAATTTTTTAAATGTCCTTGCATGGAAAAAAAAAGACAACTTTTGTTTTATAATATCAGCAGGTTCACATGAATATTTTTAATATTGTTTATTAAAATATCAGTCTCACCAGGCAGACGGGCATATGTATGGTCATCATGTTTCCTTTTCCGAGAATAATTGTGGTCATTATTCTGATGAACATCTGAAAAAAGAAATGTATTCTATAAACTATGTGGAAAAGCTCGCTTTTAGCGATAAGACCGCCCATTGTGTCACCCTTTGTACAGTTTCTATGTTTACGTCTGTAATTTATATGGTGTACATAATGAAGAGTATTCTATTCTATGTAGCAAAGCTCATTTAACATGGGTGGTAGAGCGGTGATCAATACTGTATGTCGATGTGCATGTGCGCTTTTATAATTTCTTACGTGGCAATATTATCTGAACGTCCAATCCACATCACGGTATCACAATAATACAGGGAAGTATAATGTAAGGAAATATAGGAAGACACATTTAAATTTCCATCCACGGTAATGTTATAACTTGCATATAAATAAATATATATAAATAAATAAATAATATTTATATTCATAAATTTTATCTCATCCGCTAAAAGTAAAACTGATCGCGGATTACAAAGAACAAAGAATAAATTTTATGTACAATGGAAATTATAAAAGCGTACATTAGTTTTGCAGTGGGGTTTTGGGGGTGACAAAACTGATGCTGTCAGAAGCACATACGCTCCTCAAGTATTATCGCGATTTCCTATAAACCTGTGAAGTTGTGCCTCAAAACATTGTGAAAGTGTGGCCAAAGTGTTTCGGATCCCGTGTTAATGTTATCTAGTGTTATGAGCAACTAAAAATCACAAAAAAACTAAATCTAAAGTTCCAAGTTTCCCCCAGTGAAAAACATCTACCCACATAAATCACAATAGTTAAAAAAATAAAATACAAATTCTGTCTCTTTAAAATGTCACTGTCAAAGTGTCAATGTCAACTTCAAAGCAGTGTTGCCACTTAAAAAGTTAAATAACCCCAGTATCCATGGATAGCCACATAGAAAATTCTAAAAAGAATAATCCAAATGCGACTAAAACATTAAGCCAGCAAATATTCCACAAAAGCTTATTTATTAGTCGACCCAGATCAAACTCTTGTAGTGGTACGATACCTACTAGTGACGCCAGTGAGACGATAGACCTAGTAGACTCCGACAATGCCCCTGAAGAAAACTGGGTGGAAGTACCCGGACGCAAAAGACCTCGCAGCCCAGATGAACTACCAACTAGCCAAAAACAAACAAAATTAAATAACTACTGGCTGAGTGCTCCTGTTACTACCTCCAACCGATTCTCTAGCCTTGATGTCACTAATGATCCTCCTGAAATGGCTCAAAAGCCCATCAAACCACCTCCATTGTTCATAGACAAAGTAAGCAACATTCAGCCACTCTATGCCATGCTGAATGACACAGCCGCTGATCAGTATGAAATCAAGATCCTTCGTGGGGAACAAGTGAAAATCCAGCCAAAAACAACAGAAGCATATACCAAAATCTACAAGGAACTTCAAAAACGAGAAACCGAATTCTATACCTACAAACCCAAAGAAGATAGGAGTTTTCGAGTAGTCCTTAAAAATATCCACCCGTCTACTGACACCAACGAAATTAAAGGAGCTATTGAAGCATTAGACCACAAGGTTACAAATATCTGGAATATAAAGGATAGAAAAACCAAAATACCTCTTCCACTGCACTACATCGATCTCAAGCCAAATCAAAATAATAAAAACATTTATAATGTTAAACACCTTCTCCATTGCTGCGTTGTATTTGAACCACCAAGACCAAAAAGAGAGATCCCCCAATGCTCCAACTGCCAAAGATACGGACACACGCGTAGGTTCTGTCACCGTCAGCCCAGATGCGTTAAGTGCGCTGGAGATCACGCTACCCTTGACTGCGCGAGGAAAGAGCGATCAGATAATGTGCGGTGCATCCTTTGTGAAGGAAACCACCCCGCAAATTACAAAGGATGTTCTGTATATAAGGAATTGCAAAAGGTTAAATACCCCCCGCTGAGACCAAAAACCCAACACAGCAAAGACACACAAGAAAAAAATGGCGGTTCAGTCAAATATAGCCGATATGAAAGTGTTGGCAATAAATCATACGCTGACATAACATCCGGTATACCAACCAGAGAAACCCATCCAACAACACACCTGCCTCAACCAAAACCAAACCCCTTACCTGACATTAAAGAATTTATGCAGTCACTCATGAACCAGATGATGCTAATGACTAAGATGCTGGGAGATCTCATGTCCATGCTTCCAAATTTAATGCATTAACATTATGCATCTGGAACGCAAATGGCCTGTCACACCACTCCGAGGAGTTAAAACTTTTTTTATTCCAATACAATATTGACATAATGTTAATATCTGAAACACATTTCACTTCAAGAAGCCATATGGAATTCCCTGGATATAAGCTTTATCATACCACACACCCTGATGGGAAAGCACATGGTGGATCAGCTATCATCATTAGAAGCAAATTAAAACATTATGAATCAGTACCATACTGCAAAGCACCAATTCAAGCAACAACTGTCATAGTTGAAGATTGGGTAAGCTCCATTACTGTGTCAGCTCTATACTGTCCACCGAAACACATTATCAAACAGGAAGAGTTTAGTGAGTTCTTCAATTCCCTCGGCGACCGGTTCATAGCTGGCGGGGACTTCAATGCGAAGCATAGCTATTGGGGCTCAAGATTGACCCTCCCCAGGGGCCGAGAGTTACTGAAGACTGTTGAAAAACTAAAAATGGAAATTATTTCAACAGGTGAACCCACATATTGGCCCACTGACAGGAAAAAAGTACCTGACCTAATTGACTTCTGTGCTGTTAAAGGTATCTCGAAAAATTACTTTAAGTGCCAGAGCAGCTATGAGCTATCTTCGGACCATTCACCAGTCTTAGTTACCTTATTAAGTTGTTTCAAAGAAACTCCAGAAACCTGCGTCCTTCACACCAAAAAGACAGATTGGGAAACCTTCAGATCAATGGTCGATCAGGCTTTGACGCCTACAGTCAGTTTAAAAACAGAAGATGAAATAGTAGCAGCAATAGAATACTTTAATAATTCAGTCCAAACTTCTGCTTGGCAATCTACTCCTGCCAACAAATTGAATAATAACAAGAAATCTATTTCCCATATTATACAGGATAAAATATCTGGAAAACGAAGACTCAGAAAACAATGGCAACAATTTAGATGCCCCGATGATAAAAGAAAATTAAACTACGCCATTAAGAAACTCAAAAAATTTTTAGACGAGGACAGAAATAATAGTGTCCAGGCGTCCCTGAGCAACCTTGATGCTACAGCTGCTACCGACTACTCACTGTGGAAACTACAAAAAAAATAAAGCGCCCTAAAACGGTGTCTCCCCCACTTCGGCAAGCCAACGGGTGCTGGGCTCGAAGTGACGAAGAAAAATGTACAACATTCGCCGAACACCTAAAAGGCGTATTTCAGCCGCACTCCTACGAGGGGCCCCCAGAGCACAAAGAAGAAGTTCTTAGAGAGGTCCTGCTGGATTGTGATTCAACTACAGGCCCTGACATAACGTTTACGAAGCAAGAACTAACTAGAGCTATAAATAACGTTAAACCTAAAAAAGCCCCCGGCTACGATTTGATAACTGGCATGATTCTGCAACAACTTCCAGATTCTGGCCTAACCTTCCTGCTGTCTATTTACAATGCCATGTCAAGACTTTGCTTTTTTCCTCCTCAATGGAAAACAGCTAAAATCCTAATGATTCCTAAACCAGGAAAACTTCATGAAGACCCGAAGTCATACCGGCCTATAAGTTTGCTTCCAATAGCTTCAAAAGTTTATGAATCGCTCCTTTTATTTCGGTTGCTGCCTATAATCAAAGAAAAACATTTAATACCCGACCATCAATTTGGGTTCCGACAGAGACATGGCACAATAGATCAAGTCCACAGGCTAGTTAGTAAAATTCACAATACATTTGAAGATAAGGAGTATTGTGCTGCTGCATTCCTTGACATCTCTCAAGCTTTTGATAGAGTTTGGCATGAAGGTCTCCTCTATAAAATAAAATACAGCTTCCCAGGCAACATCTTCCTAATCTTGAAGTCGTACTTGAGGGATAGGTATTTCTTTGTGCAGAGTGGGGAAGCTATATCAAAACTGTGCCCTATTATTGCTGGAGTTCCTCAGGGCAGTGTCCTTGGACCTATTTTATATTTGATTCATACTGCTGACCTCCCAATATCAAACGTAGCGACTACAGGAACCTTTGCGGATGATACAGCTGTACTAGTGTCCCATACTGATCATAGAGTCGCATCAGCTATGCTGCAGACCTGTTTGGACGACATAGCCCTCTGGCTCAAAAAGTGGAGGATAAAAGCCAACGAGACCAAATCGGTAAATGTCACATTCACTAAGAGAAAGGATACCTGCCCTCCAGTAC
Source organism: Mesoligia furuncula (assembly GCA_916614155.1). Classification (NCBI taxonomy): domain Eukaryota; kingdom Metazoa; phylum Arthropoda; class Insecta; order Lepidoptera; family Noctuidae; genus Mesoligia; species Mesoligia furuncula. The sequence goes on from OU744803.1 coordinate 30,137,015, forward strand.
AGCTAAATAGGATACAAGTGCCTCAAGCTGAACATGTCAAATACCTTGGTTTATACCTCGACAGACGTCTTACTTGGAAAAAGCACATTTTCATGAAACGGAAGCAACTTGGTCTGACACTAAGAAAGTTCTACTGGATAATTGGTCGAAAGTCACAATTACACCTGGAAAACAAAACCCTTGTTTACAAAGCTATAATCAAGCCTATATGGACCTATGGCATTCAGCTATGGGGAACAGCATCACACTCTAACATAGAGATCATACAGCGATTTCAGAACAAGCTTCTAAGAACAATCACAAATGCCCCATGGTTTGTACCAAATGAAGCACTACACCATGATCTGAAAATACCGACAGTCAAAGAGGAAATAAAACGCTATATCATGTCATATAAGGAAAGAATAACTCGCCACCCAAATAACCTGGCAAACCACCTAATGAATAAGAAAGGCATACGCAGGCTAAAATACAAAATTCCTCAAGATTTCATTGGCCAAACTTAGCTTGATGCTTTATAAATACTAGGATGTGTCATAGGACGCATACCGAGCAAGACATCCAACACGTCATCAAAATTACTAAATGTCCTAATACACAGTGACAGATTAATAATAAGTTTTGCAGGTTGCACCTCATAAACTCATATTATTATCTAGTAAAGTTGGACAGCCTGTTAGAAGCTCGTTTTATAAAAAGCAATGCTGGCTACGAAAACTGGAGTGGGTTATAATGGAATGTACTCATTTTACAAGTTTAGCAGATATTTATTAATTACGTACGAACCTTCGTCAACTTTTGTTGGTATTCCAGAGGTAATTTCATCAGCCGAAAACAATGTTGGATAGGAACCAACTTTGAGCCGATACTTCTCACTGATGAACTTTTTTTCAAAGTGTTTCTGGCAAACACATAGTTTTTGAAGTTCTTGCGCGCTTAAGGTACGCAAGTATAGTTGCCGGCACGTAACTTGGCAAGAGTTTTTGTAGTGGGGGAAGTTTGCGCACGCACAATTTCATACATTTTTATATGCGCGAACTTCCCCCACTACGAAAATCTCTTGCCAAGTTACGTGCCGGTAATTGTAATCACTGTTAATGCTCAGAAGTCACTTTTTGAGTCTTATCTCACTACAAGGAAACGGATGCATTTTAACGTCCTTTCGTTTAGCACCACAATGTTCGATACAACACTTGTTGTACATCTTGCACTACCGATGCAAAATATTACAGTTTAAAATTACTGAGAGGATAAGTACGGAAATTAATCAACGCAGACTTCACTCGATCAACAACTCTCTGACTTAGTTTATAGTTATCTGTGTCAACAACAAAACTGTAATGGTCAAAGAGTAAAGTAACTATAGAGGCAAAGAGTAACAACTCTGTGGTAAAATTTGCTTCTATGGAAAGTGCTGCCACCTCGAGTTTGGAGGGTGAACTAAAACTATACACCTACCTATAGATACAAATATACACCTATCTATAGATATGCAATGCATAATATCTCGTATATTCTCTCGTATATTGACTCGCCACTCATAGTAATATGCATACTTACTTACTATGAGTAGCAACAAAACTTAACAAAACAAATAACAGTAACAAGTGACAACTAAAACAGAAATAACTGAGATAAACTCAGAATTACGGAAAGCGCATCAAAGTCGGGAAAGCCGGAATTGACAATGGCGGATGCCTGCAGTGTTGCCAACAGATAAACTGGCTCTCCACCAGATTCAACTTCGAAAACCACCAGAAAACCACTAATAAAAATCGGCCCTACTACACAATTCGCTAAAATTTCCACTAAATAAATTTTTGGTTTTTGTGAAAGGAAACAGTAATTAAAGTAGTTATATTAGTAAAAAAAAATATTTATTATCACGTAATGAAATATTTAAAATCAATAAATCACCATAAAATATTATTAGTAAATCAACAAGTCAAGGTGAGGAACAAACATTATTCAATAAGAACAACACCTAGGATAAAAAAATGATATGCTAAAATTCGTCTTCCGATGAATTTTTGTCTGCACCATCATCGGTTTCACATTTATATGATTCTTGGGTACCTACTGATTTGTTATAGAACTTTTATTAGAATTTACCTACACAGTAAAAGTATGTCGTGGATAGATGGCAACACAGTATAGTGAACAGCGCCATCTAACAATTTGTTTGGTAAACGAAGAATCATGTGATCGGAAACGCAAGCGAGCTCTACCGCTTGGACACGATCGTCGGTGGAGGGGATGCAGCGAGGACTGGTGGAGAGACCGAGTGTTGCGACAGTCTACAGTGGACAGTCGTCGAGCTCGGACAGTCTCGGCAAACGCTCAATACCAACGCACGTGTTTGTTTCCGACGCACGTGTGCGTTTCGGTTGTTAATAGCTAGTTTATTAAAGTTACTGTAAATTCAAATAATCTTTTCGTTCGAGTACCCACTGTAGTGCCCACACCTATCTAAACTATGTCGGATCGTGAAGAAGACCCGATGTATCGCATCTCGGCCACCCGTTGATGCGACATCAGAACTGGGATACACTCGAGCTGAAAAATTATGGAGAATTGAGCGTTGACGTCACGGTGCGATATTTCTTTGACTGGATTTCACCTGGATAAGGACATGGAGTGACTTTGAGAATCGAGCCAAGCAGCCTCGCAGCCGTCAGTGAAACCCTTCGTGTGCTGCAAGTGAGAAACACGAGCAGTGGCAGCCAAGCTGATCGTAGACAACGTGCTGGAAGTAGTGAAGGGCGAGTGGATGACGTTTATCTGCCCTCAGGCACGTTACAAAATAAAGGTGAGCTGTATTGTTTTGTTTACGATTCTGGTGCTGAATGCTCGTTAGTAAAAGCGAGTTGTGCAGCCAAATTGTTGTGTTGACGGGCATGGGTCAAACGCGTGTATTCAGCACAGAACAAATCATGTGTAGCGTTGCGATTAGCTAGCAACAACTTGAGGTTTTATTTTTCTACCCGACATTTACTTGCAAAGTAACATTATGATAGATCAAAGGCAGCTATAACAACATTGGCGATTTAGTGTTATTAGAAAATGAGTAGCAAAATCAGATACTAAGTTCAGATCATCAGAATTAGATCGGAAGTTCAGAGGTCCGCTTACAGTAGTTGATGTTTTGAACGGTGACCCCATACGTTAAAAGCTTTAAATTCTAACCGTACTTACAAGTATGCTCACGGTCGCAAACGAAAGATGCCTCTAAGTAGTGTTCCTAACGATTTAAACGTAGAAGACGGTGATGAGTGTTCTTCCACCGAGTAGTTAGAGCGCATACCATGGTTAGATCGCACTGTACGCACTTGTCTGTAGTCGAAACAGGAACTCGCTTGTGAGTTTTTCAGGGAGCGATGGGCAGCTGGTGGTGCAGCGGGGACCAGGGTCTCAATGGAGACTATTGTTGTGTTGGTCTTGTAGTGACCTGGGAGTTGTGGACTCTATGTAAAGTGAAGTATGTTGATCGTATCACTTGAGGTGATGACGATATGGGTGGCATGAGTGTCACTAGCTGCTGCGGCAGCAGGGCCATGAGCGTTGTATGTGATCTAAATTGATATAGTTCCTGACCTGTCCCTGTTATTACTAAGGCTTAGAGGAATCTTTTGCTGTCGATGATTGCTATCGTTTTTACAAAATTAAGTAATGCGTTTCGATAACAATGTGTAAACAGAATGGGTAAACAGAATTGGCCAAGTGGAACATGCACTGCTGTTGGTTTGTTTTTGTGGTTACAGGTTAACACACACGGACGTGTACAAGCAGAATGGTAGTGTCGGAGAGCGCTGCACTCTGTGGATCTCCTGTATGAATAATCGCTGATCAAGGACGGTGTTTTCCGTGCAAGAAGCTTCGCGATTTCTGCCAAGGAGGCAGTGACAGCGAGTGAATGTCTGTACCATTAAGCCAGCTACAGATCTATTGTCTACCGAATCTGGTGAGTCGTTTTCATTTTGTTATGACTCTGGTACTGAGTGCTTCCCTTGTAAACAACAGCAAAAACAGTTACATTGAGAAGTAAAGCCCAGTCTAGTTTAAAATGCAATTTTTAAAGACGCTCACTATAGATTACGAATGATGCCAGTAGGTCATGTACCAATCGGAGTAGATGGTGATCACAGTGGTGATGAGCAAGCCTAAGTAGTGGGAACCACACGAGTAGGGGTTCTCTATCGGCCGTAGTAAAAAGTGTGTAGTCACAGGGTGATGCACACGGATCCATGCGCTGGATGTGTGAGAGCAATGCGATTGCTAGTCGGCCGGAGAGCCGTGGCGTTAGAGTGGTTTACTCGTGTGTGGGTTTCCAGGTGTCTAAGGCTCTTAATGAAAAAGATTATTGTTGTAATGTGGATGACGATGGTACATGGCTCTGGTTGGTGATTTTTTTGGTCAGTAGGTTGACTGAGGTGCGTACTTACAAATACGCTCTATGACAGTGTTCGGAAGATGCCCGAGGGCCAAGTACCAATTGAGATTGTAGACGAAATGGATGATGAGCTGGCATCACTTTAGTTTGTGTACTCAGGTTCTCGGTTCATTGGGTCGGAGACCGTACCAGAGTATCGTGAATACGTGGTATACTCGGTAGCTCTGGGTAGTATGGTCGGGTCTAGCCTTGAAGCCAAGACCGTAGTCAAGGATGACTCGGCATTCCTGCGGGAAGTGCGCATGTGACAAATGTGTGGGACCGTGAATGGGATACCTGAGGTTGTGTTTTCATTGACTAACGTAGTGTGAAAACGTTGTACTTGGTCTCGGTAATCTCGAAACTAGATAGTTCAAATTCTTAGATTAGCCTAATTTTTGATTTCTAATTTGAATGCTTATTGCAAATTGCTAAAACAGATTTTAAAGAGTCGCGTCCCGTTTAATGATCTCATCAGTCTTCATATGGGAGTTTGCGAAAAATGCCAGAAAATCAGAGTATTACTAACGAATTTACGGAAAGCCAAGTAAAAGTCTTGTTGATGAAACAGAGTAGAGATGAAGTCGAGTGATAGTGGTGAATCTTAGGTCGGCTGGTCGGATCCGTACCAGTAGCCATTTCGTAGCCGTAGTCCGTTAGAAGTCTGTATCTGCTTTTAGTAGTCCGTGGATACGCGATACGCGGTGCGCTCTGGCGGAGGTCGGGTCTTGTAGAGACCAGAGTCCGTGGGACTCGGAATTCAGAGGAATTCATAGAAACAAACGTGAGGTTTGTTGGGCTTGATAAAAAGCCACAGGCCACGAATAAGATTCCTGCTTTGTATTTTGTGATGCTCTAAGGATGTTTTATTGGCTTAGTTGATTGTTTACTTTGTGATCTTGAGATTTGGGAATCAAATAATGAGTAATGCTCTGAACTCTGCAATTTTTTTTAATTTGTTCAAATTTTCATTGTGTTTTTTTGCCTGTACCATATTTGGTCAAAAGTGACCGAGCTATGTGATACTTTGCGGTATGTTTGTTGACAGATTAACACACGAGAACGAGTGCAAGCAGGATGGCAGTTTCAGACCGCATCTGTTTTCGATGCGGCAACACCAGACATTTTGCTTCGAGATGTCCACGAAGCAATGATGAAGGCGCCAGTATGGTGAGGTGCTCAGGCGGTTTCGGGCCAGCGCCTGCAGCAGCGGCTAGTAGCGAGTGATACGGTTCAAGTTTGCTATGTCAGCAATCCGAGCAGATGAATACTGGGTGAGTCACATCCATTTTATTACGACTCTGTCGCTCTATCATCAAAGATTGTGTTGCGTCAAAGTGTATTGGCTTAGCTTAGTGACAACTGATGATGAGTTGACTGATATTTACTTAGATGAGATAGTAGACCACGTGACACGGGGTCTTAAAAAAAATGCAATTACGATAACATTCGATTTGACTAAAGTAAAGTTAGTCTCTAAGTTTGCTTTAAATTATTGTTTTAAAGGCGCTTGACTGAGCGAACCTAAGAATGTCATGATTTTGTGAGGAGGGTACCCGATCACCAAGTTACATCAGTTAAGGACATAGTGGTAGTGAAACCACCTCTGATTAAGAATGGCTTGTACACTCAAACTCAAAACTTAAGACCGCACCTCATGAGTAACATGTGGCGATGGGTCTATAAGAAATCGTTGGTGCGATTTCTGTCTGTGTTGGTGCACAGGGCGCTTCATGTGTTGTAGCACATGTTGCGCTAGATGTCTAAAGAGTCGTTGGTGCGATTCTTTTCTGTGTTGGTGCACAGAGCCCCTCATGTGTTGTAGCACATGTGGCGGCAGATGTCTAAAGAGTCGTTGGTGCGATTCTTTTCTGTGTTGGTGCACAGAGCCCCTCATGTGTTGTAGCATATGTGGCGGCAGATATCTAAAGAGTCGTTGGTGCGATTCTTTTCTGTGTTGGTGCACAGAGCCCCTCATGTGTTGTAGCATATGTGGCGGTAGATATGTAAAGAGTCGTTGGTGCGATTCTGACCTGTGTTGGTGCACAGTTTACAATAAAAGTTTTATGAGTTGAGTATACATTGCCTATGAATTTTATTTCGGTAAATTTTAACTGATTTGTCAAAACAATTGTGATGGTTTAACTTGTTGATGTCGAGTCCTGTCTGTGTTGGTGCACAGAGCGCTTCGTGTGTTGTAGCACATATTGCGCTATTAGTATTCTTTTTCTGAGAATCAATGGGTCGATTCTAGTCTGTGTTGATGCACAGAGCACCTCATGTGTAGGAAGCACATGTCGTGACTAGTCTCAACCGCACCTTATGTGCAGTAGCAAATGTGACAACTGATCTGGTAAGAATCATTGGTGTGATTCTGGACTGTGTTTTTGCACAGATTTTTGTAAATAGTAACTGATTCGTTACAATTTTGATTTTCTTTGGTTCAACTTAATGATCGAACCTTTTCTAATGAATAATGTTGTATGGGGTATGAAACCTTGACAACAAGGCATTGTAAATAAGTAACAATGAGATACAGTTACCTTAGTAATTAGGTATTGGCAGGATAGGCCGAGTTACCTTAGTTATTAGGTATTGGCAGGATAGCCGAGCTTGTTTACTCTGTGAGTATATTTGGTCCGCAGGTACTACACCCGAGGACGGGTGCTAGTCAGGGATGGCCGTGTCGTGGATAGATGGCAACACAGTATAGTGAACAGCGCCATCTAACAATTTGTTTGGTAAACGAAGAATCATGTGATCGGAAACGCAAGCGAGCTCTACCGCTTGGACACGATCGTCGGTGGAGGGGATGCAGCGAGGACTGGTGGAGAGACCGAGTGTTGCGACAGTCTACAGTGGACAGTCGTCGAGCTCGGACAGTCTCGGCAAACGCTCAATACCAACGCACGTGTTTGTTTCCGACGCACGTGTGCGTTTCGGTTGTTAATAGCTAGTTTATTAAAGTTACTGTAAATTCAAATAATCTTTTCGTTCGAGTACCCACTGTAGTGCCCACACCTATCTAAACTATGTCGGATCGTGAAGAAGACCCGATGTATCGCATCTCGGCCACCCGTTGATGCGACAAGTAAATATTTCTGAAAATTAAATGATGTAAAAATAATATATTTCGTAATGTTTTAGTGGCTTAGTGGTTGAGTGATAGCATTTTCAGTAATTGAAACTGAATTCTATTAAACCACTAGAAAAACCACCAGCTACTAAAAGCAATATTTCGCCACTAAAAGGGGGGTCGAAACAATCAGTGTTAGTGGAAAATTCAATAAGTTGGTAACACTGGATGGCCGGCGACAATGACGTTTGTTTGACAAACAATATGATTTATACGTCAGTGCAAACAAGACAAGATGGCTGCCAAGTTTTTTTAAACCGCCAAACTCCAGATGTCGCTGTCGTCTGTGGAAATGATGACAGTGTTAAGTGTGCCCCCCCTGGTAATGGTGGCGGCCATGGCGGGTAATGGCGGTAGGGTAGTGGCGAAAAAGTCAAAAACTTAGCCGACAACCATTGAGATAGGAAAAACATGGAGAGGCCGCGTTATTCTATACATACATTTGCTTATACAAATATGAGTGAAATATGATTCAGAATACGAAATATCGTTTTGTCTCGTTCTTTCTAATAAGGTAATCGTATTTGATAAAAGAGACAACAATATTTTAAGTTGTTGCTTATTTTGGCAACATTTTGACGTGACGTAGTACAGTTGTAGGTAAGGTGCCGTAGCAGCCATCTTTTGCGGCAAGTTTCGTGGTAGTTTTGCTGTCAAATGGTTGTTTACTTTTTGTATTATTGAGTTTTGCGAGAAAATTACAAAGATTTTACCTTTTAAAACTGCATGCAAATGTTGGAAAACAACAATTCAACATGTCTGTGTGTTGTATTGTGCAGTGTGGTGCAAGAAAGAATGAAAATAAACCTCTAATGTCTTTGCACAGGTTAGTAGCCGGTTTTCTTGCAATAATACATTTAATAATACACATTCGATGATACAGTTGTAACGCGATCATGAATTTATGGCTAAAGTATTGATATTTGGGTTCATTTCCGTATAATAGACCTTTTTAGTATATTTTGTTAATTCATTTGTTTGTTTACAATAACATGTCAAATGGAATAGGGTTGTACCGTTGCCGTAATAGTTTTCTCCGCTGAAACGTCATCGGCATATTCTGCGATGTGAACATAAGTAATTCTGTGTCCTATTCGGTCCGAGTGATCTTGTCAGGTCCGGCCTCTGGTTCACAGCACCGAGATTAAAATATTTTATTTCACATAAACCTACATGGACACTTAGGAAACGTCAGAAGCTAGGTGCACGGTTCCAATTGGTTGTTTCCTATGGGGAAGAACTGGCAAGAAACTCCACAATTTTTACAATGTATTCAAAATGTACCTGGTACTGATTTTAATAAACAAATAACTCGTTTTTTATTAAATTTATGGACTATCTGTTTCTCTCTTCTCGCCACTGCAGATTTATTACCGAAAAAACTCAGTGAAAGCTGAAGTGACGGTAACAGAGAGTTGTTCCATTTGGTACTTACGTTATCAGATGCATTTATAAGTAGGTATCTTATTATATTGCCATTTGTCTTCACAACTTGTTTGTCTTAAGCATAACTATAATATTTTTCTCTGAAAATTCTAACTCTAATAAAAGATTTTCTTTTTTGACTTGTATGTACCTATCGATAAATAGTTCAGTAATTAACCATGAGTCTATCGTTTTACGCATCACAAAAGATTATAAATAAAGTATTTTCGCACACTTTATTTTTATGCAAAACTGTAAAGTAGGTAGGTATATTTACCGAAAATAAAGTAGGATACGTTATTATAAAGTATGGTTGGCAACCGTAATTACAACGGACTTTAATTTAGTAAGTTATTATCCAAACGTGATAACTAGTAAGACTCATATTTTTAGTATCGATACTCGATAATAGTAACACCTATGTTCCTTGATTGGTACAACCCTAGCAGTGGCAGCCATTTTATGCGACAAAACGAGTTGTAGGTATGCACCCTGTTTTTGTAGGTATTTCAAGTCCATACTTTTTATATGTCAATGCCGACAACCGTCTTAATTTGACAGTGACATTTGTAAATTGTCTATAGTTTTGGCACAGGGTGTCAGAGGGGTGAAGAATGATAGAAGGGGGCGAGGACACCTGTCATGTTCTATTCTTCCAACCATAGAGTATACGGTTGAAATTTTTTGTTCTAAGTTTGCGTGCCGAGTCGGGGCATATACCTGTATCACATATTTTCAGTCTTTCAATACCAGTATAGTTTCAGTGCAAGAAAAAGGCGTCCAAAAAAAAATCTCAGATCTCGTGCCTTTCACGACCTTCTGGTACATTAGAAATGCACTTAGATAGGGTAAACTATAATGAAAACAACTCTTTGCGCAAGAGATACACAAGGGTTAGTAGCAGGTACCGTCGAGTCGAGTACCATTATTTTTTTTAAACGGGTGGTTGACAGCCTCCCTCTATAGTTACTTTACTCTTTGTCTCTAAGTAGTCTGTGGTAGGTAGTACCTAACTATACAGGAAAGACCCCGTCAGGGTATATATGTTCTGTGGTATATATGTAATATGTTGTGTGGGAAAGACAGACAGACAGACTGACAGGAAGGTATGAATACTATGAACATTTTAAAATAATCATAATTTACTACGGCTACCAAAGAGTAATATAATAATACGGACGGCTACTAAAGTGAACGTAAGTTTTTCCAATAATTGTAGATAAATACTGTTAAGTACCTATTTTTTATGGTATAGGTCATTACCACAGTATTACAGAAATATTGTAATACTGTGTCATTACTATGAGTAAATTATGGCCTAACTGTGTTGTGTTAATCAAGCATCGATGACGATAAAGACTGATTTTAAAGGGAAATCAAGCTTTTTTGAACATTAACAATTAAAACTTTGTTTTCTATCTTCTTGCAATTGAGAATCTTTCAAGTCCTGATAACATAACGTAGGTAGCTAAAATCGTTTTTTTTTGTAAACATTCAGCTTTCCACAGGACTTTTCTCCTAATCAGATGAAATATTTATATATTGATTCTACTAGTTTGGTGTGTTCCTCTGTGGCCGGACCACAGTTTAGTACTCAGATGCTGTAGTTCGAAATAATACCTACCTAAAGTCTACTTTCATCGGAATATATATATATTTTTAGTACCTCAAAAGATATCTTTTTAAGTAACAATTTATGTGGTCCGGCCGCCAGGCAGTGCTCTCTGGCCGCGCCACCTCAAATTAAATAGGGTATAATGAACTATTAATAAATCAATATCCCGAAAAAAACTACCTAAAGAGTACCTTGCATACAACAAATATGGTCCAATAAACCCCTTTAGTTAAGGAGTTATTGGTCGTAGGGTGTGGTCCAGCTGGAAGGTATACTCTGCAGCAATTCAATTTTGCAATATTTAATATTAATTATCCATAAATCAATTTATATAATAGTACCTTTTCTCTACTCTTCGTTGATACTGTTTTCTCTTAAGAAACTATTCATTTTGATTAATTAATCTTTAAAGTATGTGGCGCGGCTAGGGAGGATTACTTTCAGCAAATATAACGAAATATGCTTTATTTCTTTATGCCAACGAAAACTGCTTAATAAGTACTTTATAAAAGACCTGGACTTCATCTATAAATTTTTATTTTTATTAAGTACCAATAATGATTTTGAAAAAAGGTGCACTTTTTTGTTTTTGTTTACCAATCTACCTAAGAATAGGTACCTAATTAATTTGACGAAGTAAGTGAGAATTTTGGTTTAAAATAAACAATATTTGTTATTTGTATAATTATACAAATAACAAATATATTTTCATAATCAAATATTAACAATTGCAGTTAATACAAGGTATTGTAAATGACGGAAAAGTGTTTTATTTAACTTGAATTTAAGCAGCTCTTTAAACAAGAAATAACAATGAAAAACTCAAACTCAAAGCTTTTATTTCAATTAAACCAATTACCGGCACTTTTGAATTGTCAAGGGGTCGGTCAGTCAGAAAGATGAAGCTAGTTGCCCATTCCAAAGCGTAGGTACCTATGGAGAAGAACGGGCAAGAAACTCCATGGACACACATTAAATCAAAATAATATGGTTACAAAGTCTAAAAAAGAGAGTGTACCAAAACCGCGTTTTAAAAATTTTAGTCAATCAGTATTTCAAATAAAGAAGTTTTGAAGTTATTTTCCAACTATAAAATGCAAGGCCTAAATTAAAAATAAACATTTTGATAAAAATAAGTTACAATTTACAATTTTGCGTATAAAATACTATGAACATTCATTTGCTGGGTTTTAGTCCTTGTAACTTTAGTACCTTATGTTTCCCAAGTATCATCCAGACGCTTGCAGTGAGCGACGTAGGTAATGGCGAATATTTGGTAAATAATCACTGACAACAGTGTAAATAATTTTCTTTGTAATGTCATAGTGTCTGGAATGTCATTTAAATCAACGCCTAAATCAATTTCAAATATTAATAAATCATTCAATGTGTAGTTAATAATTTGTTTACCGGTACACCATCGCACGGTGGGCTGAAAATCAGCTTTCATAGACTTAGGGATTTCAATCTGCAAGTGCCTGATTTTTTGCCGGATATAGCTTCTATTAGTTGTTACTATATTCAAAAATGACACCTGAGGTAATTCTGCACAAAAACGACAAACGTGAAAAAACGTGTGTTTGTTTTTTGTTTTTTGGAATTTATATTAAATAGTTATCAAAACTTAAATTCGTAGACTTACTAGCTATCTAGTAAATACACAAGTATTTATCACCTATCTAAATAGGTGATAAATACTTGTGTATTTTTTAAAAACTAGATAACTTAAGGATATTGAGAAATTTGCGCTGAAAAAACTGATTTTTCTGTTTTTAGTCCGCGGAATTGATAGGGACTCTTAAACACCGGTAAGATTTCTTTGAATTTGTATTGACAGAATGTCTTCACAAATTCCCGACTAAACTAGCATTGACTTATCTCAACAAAAAAACCTAATAAAATATTTGACACTCCGTTCTAAGCTTGACTGAAAGCTCGAATGTTGATTGTTTTTTGATTTTATTATTATTATCTTTTGGTTCAATTATAATTAAATTTGCTTCCAATTTTTGTTCATATTAGTCATGTCCAACAATATAATATTTCCACTATCACCAGTATCAGCAACCCTCCTACATGACCTACATCGGAATAGCGTATTATCGAAATTTTCGCGATAACGTACGTCGCAATGGTAAACTTTCGCAGTAACATACATTGCAGTAAAGAACTTTCGCGATAACGTATGTCGCAATGGTAAACTTTCGCAGTAACATACATCGCAGTAAAGAACTTTCGCAACAACGAACGTCGCGATAGTAAACTTTCGCGGTAACGTACATCGCGATAGTGAACTTCGCGATTATGATTTACACTCGAAAAATTTGTATGAAGCTAGTATGAAAAATTTAATTACCTCGCAAACAGCAAGGAAAACCGTAATATCCTTACAGGTGGTTATAGTACTAATTATTTATAATTTTTTGACATATGTCTTATAACGGTTATCACTGCTATTTTTTTTTTTATCTCAAAATATTTTTATTTATTTTTACACATGAAACTGTTCCTTTTGATGTTTAGGTTGAGGAACACAGACTTTTAACAACACGTAACATAAAATAGCATCACCCCTATGTTCCCGAAGGAGTAGTTAGAGGTTTATAGTACATCCACACTTAGACAACTATTTATCAATACAAAATGAGTTTTAAAACTTTACATAAGTAGTGTTTTTTGGAAGTCGGTTGTTTTTTTTTTTGTAAAAAAGTTTTTAAGAAATCTTGCACAAGGTGGCTCTTTCGGGAATCTGTACGCCACCCATTTATACTAGATGAAAATTTGATCATTTCTGTTCTTACTTGTCGAAGCTTATCCCGAAATATCATCAAGAGCAGTCACTGAAGAAGTAGGTGTCTCACATCGTTTCATACTAAAGATATGGAAGAAGTATGGTTATAAATGTTACCGACAGGGGCGACTAGTTCAAGCCTTACATTCAGGGGATGTCGCTCGAAGACTTACTTTTTGCAGGTGGTTAAGAGGAAAAATAAGCAGAGATTACCATTTTCTGAATTTGATATTATGGTCTGATGAAACAAATTTTTCTAATAATAGAATCTACAACCAGCAAAATCATTGGTGTAGAGAAATCCTCTCAGGTTTCGCGAAACACATAATCAAGTGCGATTTTCTTTTAATTGTTGGTGTGGTATAATGTGGAACCGAGTGGTAATGGTGGAATTTTATGTAGGCACCTTGAATTCCAACATTTATAACAACAATATTAGAGAATCTTGAAAACCTCGTCATAATCATAATAATCATAATCATTTATTTGCACTAGGTATTGGTACAGCGTTGGTCTTAAATTTTAAGTAAGTAAGTTTCCTAATACATAGTCAGACATTTGACATGCAAAATTTTACAATATTTATCAGTTTATGTCCAATGGCATGCCTTAAATACTAATTTCTAACAATTATTACTTTTTACAATACAGTCAATATTCATTAAGATTGAAAACACATTATTTATCATTATTAATTATAAATTCATTTAAGTATAGAATAAAATCGTTTTTCCAGTAGCCATAATTTTAACTTTACAAAAAATATATTATTTGGTAAATCTTTAAAGTTTTTCGGTATTTTATTGTAGACAAGTCCACTCATATGTATTGTAGCAGTTCTTTTTATACAGAGAAGTCTTTGGTGCCCTAGGCAGAACTATTCTATCTGGATCTCTTACTTTTCGAGGGCAACGGTCTTGAGCCTTTTTAAATAAGTCAAAATGCTGTCGAACAAATTTAGCACATTCTAAAATATAAATATACATGTGGTTTCCAAGAGAAGTAACCGTCCAATGCTACTCCCAGAAAAGTAGTTTCGTCTGCCTCTAATAGAGGTTCTCCATTATAATCAATATTAAGTTTATCTCGCTTACGACCATATGTTCTAAATTGAACAATTTTTATTTTATTTATATTTACATGCAAATTATTAGAGCTTAACCAAGAAATTGTTGATTCAATCGTATTATTAATGTCAGTTCTGTAATTATTTATGTCAGTATTAATTGGTGATGTCATAATGATCGAAATATCATCCGCAAATAATGTGCATGGATTTAGTGTATGTTCAGGTAGATCGTTAATATACAATAGAAATAAAGGGGGACCCAAAACGCTCCCTTGTGGTACGCCCGAGTTGTTACATTTTGATAGAGATCTAATTCCCTCCAGTTCTTTATTCTCAGTCATACTTAGAATCTCTACACATTGCTTTCTACCCACTAGATAGGTTTCAAGCCAACTAAGGGCTGGACCTCGAATACCATATCGTTCCAACTTCGAAAGCAATAATCGATGATTTACCACTGTCGGAATCAAGAAGAATGTTTTTTCAACAAGATGGCGCTCCACCTCACAACAGCCGCAGTACGCGTTCGACTTTGAACCGACAGTTTGGTGATCAATGGATAGGAACACATAGTCCTATTTCTTGGCCAGCGCGTAGTCCAGATCTGACACCTCTAGATTTCTTTTTGTGGGGCTACCTGAAAACAGGTTTACAAAAAAACCGGGCAAGAGCGAGTCGGACTCGCGCACCGAGGGTTCCGTAACATCCGGGTTTATGAATAAGGTTTATGTTTATGAAATTTAATGTTTTTTTTATTATTTTTATATTTGAGTTGATTGAATAAAATGTAAATTGCGGTTTACGATTTATGACGTATTAAAAAAAAACTACTTACTAGATCTCGTTCAAACAAATTTTCGGTGGAAGTTTACATGGTATTGTACATCACATATTTTTTTTAGTTTTATCATTCTCTTATTTTAGAAGTTACGGGGGGGGGGGGACACACATTTTACCACTTTGGAAGGGTCTCTCGCGCAAAGTATTCAGTTTAGAAAAAAATGATATTAGAAACCTCAATATCATTTTTGAAGACCTATCCATAGATACCCCACACGTATGGGTTTGACGAAAAAAAAATTTTTAGTTTCTGTTCCAGTAGTTTCAGTATTTTTGTGTGAAAATCTTAATGCGGTTCACAGAATACATCTACTTACCAAGTTTCAACAGTATAGTTCTTATAGTGTCGGAGAAAAGTGGCTGTGACATACGGACGGATAGACAGACGGACAGACAGACAGACAGACAGACATGACGAATCTATAAGGGTTCCGTTTTTTGCCATTTGGCAACGGAACCCTAAAAAGCAATACGATAGTGTTCAAGAACTTAGAACCACAATTTTGTATGGAATTCATACAAATAAATTGTCAGCAGTCGGTACAGAAACGAATCAATTTATGTATTCGCCAAAATGGCGGTCACTTCGAGCACTTGATATCCACCCTGTATATATTCCGATGAAAGTAGACTTTAGGTAGGTATTATTTCGAATTATAGCATCTGCATCTGAGTACTAAACTGTGGTCCGGCCACAGAGGAACACGCACTAGTTTGGTCTATTTAATGCCATGCGATTGGAGATGGCTGGTCAGTGGGTCGATGCCCATGTCATAATCAATTATTATATTGTAGGATAATGTAATGCTGTTCGTTTAGAGGTCCAAGTGTGGAGACTTGTTTATTTGAATGTGAATTGTGTTGAACTTGTTTACTCATAATATGGTATGATTAACACCATTGTTTATATTTAAAGTAGGTACCTCTACCTACATTGTTATAAAACTTTATCATCAGAAAACAGTGAATTTATACTTTCCATCCAGAAATCTATGAATCCATACATCGCACATCTGACCAAGTACCAATTGTTTAAATGTTTGAACAGGTAAGTAATTTTAATTGGATTGTTAATTTTAGTTTTTCTGTTTCTGTACTGTAATCAGAACAAACTCAAACATTTATTACAATTAAACCATTTACAGGCACTTTTGAATTATTGTCAAGAAGTCGGTCAGTCAGAAAATATGAAGCTAATTGCCAGTTCCAAAGCGTAGATACCTATGGAGAAGAACGGGCAAGAAACTCTATGGACACTCTTTTAAATTATATTTTTACAAAAATATTAGTTACATCATTCATGTCGAAATTATAATTATACATATGTGACAACGACGTAAAAAAAGACGTACGCTTTAAAAGCGTCCAGAGTAACAATCCAAAAATAAAATAATTAAAAATAAGCCGAGGCAAATAAGTGATGACCCAGAGCCATCACTTATTTGCCTCGGCTTATTTTTAGCCCCAACTGACGGCGCCCGTTCACGAACATGACGCATAGATCAGCACCATTCAGCTCAACCATTTTGAAGGGAGCTAAATGATCCAACATACACGCCACCGTCAGCGAGACTTGTGTGAGCATGTCATACTAACAGCCGCCAGGGCACTTTCAAGTCAATGAAAGACATGTTACCCGGTAAATGGTACATAGGGTATAGTATTTACATAGAACTCACATCTGTGCTATGCAAATAAACAATACAAATGAAATTGAGTTTATACAATGCTAAGATAGTCTTACAATCGTCAGCAGCTCCAACAGTATTTTCAAGTGTTAATCAATTAGTAAGTTGTGGTTGTGGAGCAGGACCAGCATTGAGCCAGGCATTTTTATCAGCGATGTAATCCCCTAACTTATAAAGACTGCATAGTGTGCGTTTTATACAAGACTTGAATTTTGTCTCATTCAGTTTAAGAATGTGAGGAGGTATTTTATTATAACATTTTAAACAGTACCCCATGAAAGATGAGTCTACTTTAGCCAGTCTGAAACCTGGTTGAACTAATAGGTCCCTATTTCTAGTACTATAATTATGTGTTTCACCTCTTTTACTAAAAAGATCTAAGTTTTCAAGGCACCTTGATGATGTTAATTTCCTTAAACAGTTCTCTTAGAGAATCGCGACTGCGGAGATTATATATGGCTCTGATGGCTCTTTTCTGCAGAATAAAAATAGAATCGATATCTGCAGCCCGTCCCCAAAGTAAAATACCGTAAGACATGATACTATGAAAATAACTAAAATAGACTAGTCTCGCGGTATCTACATCAGTAAATTGACGGATTTTTCTGACAGCATAAGCTGCTGAACTTAGCCGTCCTGCAAGAGATGTTAAATGAGGACTCCATTGTAGCCTTGAGTCGAGCGTGATCCCTAGGAAAACAGTTTTATCGACGAATTCTAGTTTCTCTTGATTCAATATTATCTCACAATCACTACCCTTGACATTTGGTAAAGAAAATCTTATGCACTTAGTTTTTTCAAATGCAAATTTTGAACCTGCAGTAGGGCGTTATTTACGTCGTCAAAATTTGTCGCACGTCTATTTACCTTAAAAATTAAGGAAGTGTCATCAGCAAATAACACCATTTGTGGTTGATTTTTTAATAAGTGGAGTAGATCATTAACATACACTAAAAAGAGGAAAGGACCTAATATCGAGCCTTGTGGCACACCCATTTTTACTATTAAACCATGTGAATTGACACCATTAATTTGAACTTGCTGTTGTCTATCATTTAAGTAAGAACTAACTAAACTTTGCGCAAGTTTTCCAAGTCCGTAATGCTCAAGTTTCAAAAGCAAGGTTTCGTGATCGACGCAATCAAATGCCTTAGAAAGGTCACAAAAGATTCATATGGCGTCTTGGGCCTCTTCCCACGCATTAAAAATGTGTTTTAATAAGGTTACACCGGCGTCGGTCGTACAACGTCCTTTGGTGAAACCATACTGTTGATCGTGAAGGATTCTATTCATGTTAAAATAATTGAGCATTTGATTAAGCATTATCTTTTCAAACACCTTACTGAAAACCGGCAACACGGATACGAGTCTATAATTATTGGTGTCTTTACTATCCCCGGATTTGTAAAGTGGTATTACTTTACTGTATTTCATTAAATCGGAGAAGACTCCTTGATCAACACACGAATTAAATATTAAGGCTGAGTGCGGTGCAATAGTCTCAATTATGGAGGTACAGACTTTAATGGACATTCCCCAAAGATCTTCGGTCAATTTGATCTTAATTTGCTTAAAAGCTTTTATTATTGTTACGGGGTTAATATGTGTAAATTGAAATTCAACCGGGCAGGCTGGAACGTTCGCTCTTAATAAATCAATTGATACGTCGGATGAGGAATTTAAGGCTTCCGACGTTTTTGTTGGTATATTAGTAAAGAAATTTACAAATTCCTGAGCTACTTCTAAGTTAGAGCTTATGGCACCACATGAAGTCTCCAATGTGTAATCAGTGTTTCGTTTTTTATTCCTACTAGTTTCGTTATTTATAATGTTCCAAACTGTTATTATTTTATTTTCTGCTGATTTAATTTTATTGCTAATGTACAGGGCGTTGGCTATTTTGCAAGTATTTTTAAAAATTTTGGAATATGTAGCAACATACTTGCTGAAAGTTTCAGTATTGATGTAAGGTTTAAGACCATACATCTCGAACAGTCTTTCCCTACTTATCCTAATACCTCTAGTTGCCCAGTCACTAAATATAAAATTAGGGCAAATGTTTTTTCTTTTCTTTTCAAAAGTTGTATCGAATTGAGTGTGCACTACTGAAAAGAAATCCCCGTACAATTTATTTGCATCATCCATATCATAGCCCAGATGATTTAACTTATTATGTAGGGTACTATTGAATCTATTTAATTTACCAGTCGTTATTGATCTAAATTGTATTTGCACTTTTTGCAAAGGTGTTTTAAACTTAAAAGATACCGTTTGTCCACTATGATCGAAATAGAAGAAACAGACAAAAAAATATCTTATAAAGATTTATTTTTATGCAACAAAATGCAGTTTTTTTTAAATGTGCAGTACTTTCAAATCTGTGATGACATAAATTCACATAGCATAATAATAAAATACTATATAATTTGAACCCTTGATCTCTATAATGTTCCGAAGTTTTCATTTTTTAGGGTTCCGTAGTTCCTACTAGGAACCCTTATAGTTTCGTCATGTCCGTCTGTCTGTCTGTCTTTCCGAGGTTTTGCTAAGAGACCGTTAGTGCTAGAAAGCTGTAATTTTGTAGGAGTGTGTATATCAATTACGCCGACAAAGTGGTAAAATAAAATTTTGGAAAATATTTTTTTTTAGTTAAGCTCTCCTACATGTGAAGCGGGGATGAATATTTTTTTCGTGATCTACCCCATCGTGTGGGGTATCATTGAATAGGTCTTCTAAAATGACTTGGGGGTTGCTAAAATTATTTTTCGATTTAATGCTCCATTTACGAAATATTAAACTTTAAAGTGCAAATTTTTGTTCCAGTAGTAGGGCGTCCCCCCGCCCCTCTAAAAGCTAAACTGCGGGCTTAAAAAATCTGGAAAAATTCACGACGATAGTGCAATTCATGAACTTTAAAGGAAAAGTATAGCGGTTAAGACAACTTTATTAGTTTAGCAGTAATAGTCGTTGAACTTGGGTGTTGGATAATTTTGTACCAAATACAAAATCCTTAGCATTAATCCTTTAAAGTGACTAAGATGAAGTTGTTGCTTGTATAAAACGGATAAAAACTTTCATTGATTTTTTTTTGTATTTAGGATAAAGGACAACAGAATCGTACTATATTGTGATAACGGGCTACTACGGAACCCTACACTGTGCGTGGCCCGACACGCACTTGACCGGTTTTTTTGTTTTTAAGATTTCAGTTTAAGTTGTATTTCTTTTATAGTATTTATAGTTTTAAAACAGTGTTTTATAATAGCTATTTATTCATTTTAATTAAGAATAATTAACCATACAGTTTGACCAGCATGCGTAGCATGAACACTTCTATCTCTACGAAGAGTAGACGCATTGCTTTATATACAAAGTGACATTTCTTTTCTTCATTTTTGACATACCGCCTAGAAATCTTTCTACAATCTGTCATTTTGTCTTCCGTTCCTAACAATCTTTGTCTAGGTCCTTTTATAAGTAGACTATTTCAGAAGAAAGTTTTCTATCCCAAATGTCAAAATCACACTGACAACTGTCAGTAAAGACAACTGTCGCTAAAGACAGTAGAAAACTTTCTACTCGACGACCACAAAGTATATACGGTTCTCTGCAAAGAGATTTAAGATAGGTACAATAGAGGGGCCATGCAAAGAAATGTCTTAGAAAAACTGTGATCCCATGTCTCAGTGCCGCCATCTGGTAAGATATTGCATAATTAGAGCGGCAATTTATTCAATTAGGTTCAGCTATCGCCCGGTAGATGGCCAGTGTGGCCAGTGTTGCCAGATACGATTTTCAATTCATCGATTAAAAATCGGATCGGTGGTGCCTGAAAAATCTAATATAAATCAAATCAGTTAGATAAATATCGAAAACTAAACAAATTAGGCAAAAATTGAACGAAACGGAAAACGGAACGCGCGCCCCTCGCGCCAGTGCCCAGTCCGCTGCCCAAACGCATACTGCGTAGACGCATATTTATCATCCTACCGCGCAAGTCGCCACGTGCCTCCCTCGTGCCGCCATTGTAACGCGAAAGAATAATTATTAAGGGTCTACGTTCCCAATGTTTTAAAAAAAATTAAAGTGTAAACTAATTTTGTGCCTATATCACAAATAAATACTCTATCTCTAAAAGGTAGTTTCCCTAAGATAACCTCCCTCACACATTTAAATAAATATTATCGATAACAAAATCGATATACAACATCACATCTCTGAAAGGCAGTCCGACTTTTAATTAGTTTTTAATTCTTCTAATAATTATTACCCTCTTTTATAAAATCAATTAAACATGGATCGATTTTAAACTGAATGTTACTTGAATGAATCGATTATTTTGTCACACCACTATATTAATTTTGTTAAAAAGTGGTAACACTGAAGCTGTCATTTTACCCAACTATAGTAAAGCTACTCAGCAATAGATGGCGTTTAATACAAAATAAAGAAATTTTCTAGATCTTTTTATGAAAATTATTTAATTCTAATTACTGAGTAAATATAGATAATACATACGAAAATAAACTGAATTTAGGTCCAGTTGTTTTACCATAACGAGACTTGCAGTAACGTAATGCGCAACTCGGCATATTTCCATACAAAATATTTTTCTTTTGTTGGACACGAATGCGTCAATGCGACTTGACGCGCAGGCGTACAATACTAGACTGAGAGACTTGTTACGCCTAGGTCACAAGTACCGGGACACTGTTTTGTTCGCAATGTCCCGTCTATTGTAAATACTTTAAATGTCTTTGGTTCTCTGCAAAATCCCACGAAAAAAAACAAAATTCCCAAAATTCCACTGTCAAAGATCCACGAATGACAGCCGGCACCAATGGTTTAACGTGCTTTCCGAGGCACGGAGGGGTCTCGGTATGTAAAGATGGTCACCCATCCACGGACCAACCGCGGCAAGCGTAGCTTAACCTGATCGATCAACTTGTACGGCTGTTATTATTTATCCACGGACCCCTCCTTACAATGTGACTTAATATCAGTAAAAATTAAGAATCAAAAAGAAAAAAAAATCCTATGACAAAACAAAGAATTCTGAGTCGAATTAAGCAAGAGTGAATTTCGTAAAAAGTGCAGTTGACTCTTTATATTTTGCTGCCGTCGTACTGTCTACACGGAACGTCATCTTTGCCTACTCTTCCGTCGACAAACCGGTGCTCATGCTACGCGTGCTGACCAATTGAGCTCTGTAAAGACTCAAACTTAAACTCAACTCAAAGCATTTATCTCAATTTAACCAATAACAGGCACTTTTAAATTGTCAGGAAGTCAGTCAGAAAATATGAAGCTAGTTGCCCGTTCCAAAGCGTAAGTACTGTGAAGGTCAACACTGGACCTCCACAGTTCCTTGTGTATAATTAAAAGACCGTGCACTTGGAATTATTGTATTGAAAAAGTACTTCACAGCTTTACAGAAATTATACGAATGACATCTTATAACAAAAACACAATATTAAAATATTTGACACGTTCGTTTGAATCTTTGAATGGAATATTATATCTAGCCAGACCTTTCTGCTAAAGGCCGGAACACACAAGACGCTACATGAGCTACGCCCACCCTTGAATAACAGTATTGGCATAGCTCAATCACCAAACAAGACTTTTATTCACATCATTCGAACATCAAGCTTTTCCTGCCTAACCCTATACAGTAAAATTACCTAACGTCAAAAATAGACAGGGTGAGACCATCTCCTGCAAGAGAAAGGTTAAAGTCAGGACGAACGAACCGCGTATCAGACTCTTCGACAAGTGTCAGGTAAATTTACAATTTATAAGTGTCAACGCGCACTAAGACAGACCAACGTCGTCATGCCTGAACCTCGTCCCACCAAATCCGACGGAAAAGATGCGACTAGGCCTCCTAGGAAAACAAATGATGTAAAAGTTCACATCGGCCTAGATGAGGCTTAAAAAAAATTAAATGATCTTAACTTCAAACTCTTTTACCCCATCGAACGGTATGAGCCAGAGAGAGGGAAAAGTTTAAGTGGCCAGGGTTCATTTAGAAAGTCTAACACATGCCCATACTCCAGAGGGAAAATTCAAAATTCACTCCGTCCTCATCAAATAATAACTCCATGAAACATCAACATCAACAAAACTGGGTGCTCAAACATAAGCTGAACCAATTGTGTCAACTCAACACACTTTGCGAAGGCTATGCCCCGTAAGCAAAGTTGGTTTCAACTTAAGCTGAGTGTCTGTCACCCCCCCTGTAGGAGTGACCACAGTTTTCAAAACCATTATCCTCCCATAACTCGCATTATAATTATCTGGAGTATGTTCATTCTATCCCGCCCTATTCGAATTTGGAAAACATTGACGACGATATGTTCACTCCCTCAGGCCTCTTGGAGTTGAGAGGCAAGGCACCTCACACTCCCGGCCGCTTAGAGCTGGAGGCATTGCACCTCGCAGGCCTCTGAGAGCTGTGAGGTATGGCACCTCACACTCCCGGCCGCGTCCGATATTCTCTTCCCAGCATATGAAACATACACACGAAAACATGTTAATAAAATGTAACATACTAATAACTAAAATAATGTCATAATAATGTTTACATCTCATCATTTCAGCCGAAAGACGTCCACTGCTGGACATAGGCCTCCCCCAAGCACCTCCACTTCGACCGGTCCTGTGCTTCCCGCATCCAACGGGTTCCTGCGGCCTTCACAAGGTCATCGGTCCACCTTGTGGGAGGCCTTCCAACGCTACGTCTTCCGGTACGCGGTCGCCACTCCAGAACCTTTCGGCCCCATCGGCCATCTGTTCTGCGAGCAATGTGCCCTGCCCACTGCCACTTAAGTTTGGCAATTCTTCGGGCTATGTCGGTTACCTTGGTTCTCCTGCGGATCTCCTCATTCCTGATTCGATCACGCAGGGAAACTCCAAGCATAGCCCTCTCCATTGCCCTTTGGGTGACTTTTAGCCTTCTTATAAGGCCCATTATGAGCGACCACGTTTCCGTTCCATAAGTCATCACTGGCAACACACACTGGTTTCTTTCGACTTGAGACACTGCGGTATGTGGGACGAGAAGATATTGCGTAGCTTCCCTAACGCTGCCCAGCCGAGTCGGATTCGTCGATTTACCTCTTTCTCGAAGTTATACCTACCTAACTGGACGGTTTGTCCTAGGTAAACGTACTCGTCCACGACTTCGAGTGTAACGTCTCCGATTTTTATGAGAGTGGGTGTTACATGGGCATTTGACATGACCTTCGTTTTGTCCATGTTCATTTTAAGACCCACTCTTTCGGAGGCTCTACTGAGGTCAGCGAGCATTGTACTGAGGTCCTCCATAGTCTCAGCCATGACTACGATGTCGTCGGCAAACCGAAGGTGAGTTATGTACTCGCCATTGATGTTGATGCCAGCCCCTTTCCAGTCCAGAACCTTGAAGACATCCTCCAGTGCAGCGGTGAACAGTTTCGGAGAGATAACGTCTCCCTGTCTCACACCTCGCTGCAGAAGGATAGGTTTCGTGGCCTGATCCTGGAGTCTGACTGACATAGTGGCGTTTTCGTACATGTCTTCAGCACTTCGATGTACCGACAGTCGATCTGGCACCGTTGAAGAGACTGCAGCACAGCCCATGTCTCGATCGAATCAAAGGCTTTCTCGTAGTCCACAAACGCTAAGCAGAGAGGCAGGTTATACTCTTCGGTCTTCTGTATAACCTGTCGCAGCGTATGTATGTGGTCTACGGTGCTAAAGCCTTTACGGAATCCGGCTTGTTCGGGAGGCTGGAAGTCGTCAAACCTGCGCGCGAGACGGTTCGTGATGACTCTCGAAAACAGCTTGTAGACATGGCTCAGGAGTGAGATGGGCCTATAATTCTTAAGGAGGGCATTAACGCCCTTCTTAAAGAAAAGTATCACCACACCCCTGTTCCATGCCTGTGGTGTTTTGCCCTCGAGTATGACGGAACCAAACAGCTTCTGAAGGGCCTTCAGAACGGGTTTTCCGCCGGCCTTCAGCAACTCGGCCGTAATTCCGTCATCACCCGGTGCCTTGTTGTTTTTGAGCTGCTTCAGAGCCATCCTAATCTCGTACAGGCTGACGTCCGGGATGTCTTCGGTACAGTGCCGGGTCAATCTAGCTCTTGGGTCGTTTGCCAGATTCATAGCGGGGTTATTTGTTGACGTGTATAACTGTCCATAGAACCTCTCGATCTCTCTCAACAGCTCAGGTTTGTCGGATACGATCCTGCCATCATCGGTCTTCAGTCTCGTAAGCTGGCTCTGCCCAATAGACAGATCTCTAGCAAAGACCTTGGAGCCTTTATTTCGCTCTATCGCGTCCTTAATACGATCTGTATTAAAACGGCGAAGATCGCTTCTCAAGGCCTTAGAGATCCGTCTATTGAGTTGCCGGTAATTTAGCGCATCATCCGTAGACTGCAGGATCATATCGCGCCTCTCCTTCATGAGCCGCAAAGTAGGATCAGAGAACTTCTTTTTTTAATTCGTACGGCGGGTCTTGAAGATCTTAGACCCGACCGTATGGACAGTTTCCACGAACCCATCGTTATAATCGTCCACGGAGCTCCCTAGGCATTCGAAACGATTCTGGAGGTCGAGCTGAAATCTCTCGGGGTTTTGGATCTGGATCGGTGCTGGACGGAGCGTAGACTTCATCAGTCGAGATCTTTCCAGCTTGATATTTAAGTTCAATGTGCCTCTTACCATACGGTGATCACTTCCGGTTTTCACCGCGTTGATCACAGAGACATCATTGAATACTTGCTTCTTCGTCGACATAATGAAGTCAATCTCATTTTTAGTTGCACCATCCGGGCTCTGCCAGGTCCACTTTCTATGCTCACGTTTTCTGAAGAAGGAATTCATCATAAAGAGGCCTTCCTTCTCCATAAAACTGGCCAGTAGGTGGCCCCGGTGGTTCCGGCATCCAACTCCAAATTGCCCCACTCGCGCATCATCGTTACGTTTACCCAGTTTCGCGTTAAAGTCCCCCATGACAACGGTAAAGTGAGTTTTAGAGCCATGCATGGCTCTGGAAATATCCTCATACATGGTCTCCACCTCATCGTCGGGGTGTGACGAGGTCGGGGCGTAAACCTGTACGACCTTCAGCGAATACCTTTCGGATATTCTGAGTATAAGGTACGCCACCCTGGTCGACACACTCTCGATCTTCACCACGTTGCTCACAAGGGACTTATGGACGATAAACCCGACACCACCTTGGGACTGCTGGCTGCCCTCCCGGAAATAGAGCAAGTTTCCGGATTTAAGGATTATCGAGTCCTCCCCCTCTCTTCGGACTTCAGATAACTCTACTATACTCCATCGTATCTTGCTCAATTCTTCCTCGAGTTCGGTGATCTTCTCGTCGGTCCGGAGTGTACGCGTGTTGTATGTTGCCAGGTCCAGTTTTCGGTGATTGTGGTAGCCGGATCTCTTCCGGGGATTCTTAGCACCCCTTGCCTCACCGTGGCCTTGGCCGCTACCGTAACCAAGGGTAGGCGGGCCGCCGGGTACTAGGGGCCTAGTGATTTTTGTGCTTGTCATTCTTGGGGGGGTTTTGCCATAATCGCCACGCTTGGCAGGCGGGTTGGCGATCGCAGTATAGTATGGTGGTGGAATGCATAGAGAACGCTGCTGCCCATTCTCCGGTACAACCCTTAGTCGCCTTTTACGACACCCACGGGAAGTATGGGGTGGTGCAATTCTTTAAGTCCGACACCACACGGACTCTTTAGGTCCGACACCACACGGACATGTTTACATCTAACTGACATATATTACAACCACCATATGTTTACATCTAACTGACATATATTGCATACCATTTGTGTTACAATTTGTAAAATAAGTATAAGCAAAGTACCACCCTATCGCTTTGGGATATCCTGTAATGATAGAAGTGTTGTGTTAAATAAATAAAAATAAATATTATATACAATGACACGACAAGTGTCAACCAAAAAAGTCAAAAGTTTAAGTCATAACAAGAAAAGTTTTTAATCAATTTTAAAATGTTTTTATCTTTATAATAATATATAAGTACAAAACTTTTTTGCAAAAAAATCAACCGACTTCCAAAAACACTATACCTACTTAAAGAGAAAAATAACTTTAATTTCGGAAGTCGGTGTCTTTGGATTTGTATTTTAGTTTTTTGCCACCGACTTCCGAAATTAAAGTTATTTTTCTCTTTAAGTATAGTGTTTTTGGAAGTCGGTTGTTTTTTTTGTAAAAAAGTTTTTATTTTTCACTTTTTAGCGGGTCAGTTTGTAATTTATCTAAGTTATTATAGCCTAATGTCAACTGCTTATCACCTTTTACAAAATATTGCCTTTCCCGATGCATGGACTTTAATTGTTGAGGAGTTCTCCTAGTAGGAACCAGGAGAACTGGAGCTGATTGAGAAGTCACCATCAGCTCCACTTTACCATACGCATTGTGATGAGCATAAATTGCTTAGCAGCCATATTAAAGTAATCGAATCGCAACCCGTGAAATATTTGTCATTGAGTAGTGTCATTTGTGGTCTTCATCATCAGCTCCACTTTACCAAATCATAATTTCCGAGAGCAAATGCTCAAGTTACTTTAATAATAGACTTAGGCAAGAAAAATTTTGCTAAGGGCCAAGTTTATGTTACGCTTAGTCGTGTAAAGACGCTGGATGACATTGTATTATGTGACGAAAAGGCATTGCGTGAAATGCAACGATTGAGGCTTTTATAAATCATCATCAGCCAATTGCAGTTCACTGCTGGACGTAGACCTCCCCAAGGTTGCGCCAACGTTCACGGTCCTCCGCTTCTCTCATCCAGCCACTACCGGCAACCTTTGTTAGGATAATTATACAGAAGAAAAACTCGCAAAAGTATTTCACTTTAAGAAGTATTTATTAGTTTTTAGACTAGATGCTGATAATCTTGGCTGCAGCATCAGGCCAGACTTATGTCAACATTGCATTGAACTTAAAATTTAGTCCTGTTTAAAATGAACCCAAACACGACTACGGTGCTGTAATTTCAAGGTTTGTACGTTTTCTGATGCTCGACTGGCTTCAGCATCAGGTCTCTATGTACTTCGGTGTTCCTCATTAACAGTACGTTTATCCACATATCGAGCCCTTTTCAATGAGCCTAAACACGATATATCTGCTGTTAGTTGTCGAGGAGTTAGGTACTCTGCAGTCTATCCTGACTGCAGCATCAGGTCATAACTTGATGATCATGAGACCAAATATGGCAAATGCCCTATCAAACATCAAAACAATTTACTAAAACAGTCCTTGCCTGTTCGAGTAACTTCTTACTGTTAAGGAGTTGTACCTTCCATCATCAGCCCAGCTACCTGAGATGGTGACAACCATACGCAAATACACAAAATACTTCATAAAAAATATGCGAAAAACAGTAAGTGAGCCCATAAAATTTGAGGGTTGCCCTTGATTTCTCTAAGATCCCATCATCAGATCCTAACTTAGTGACAGTGGGACCACCTCAGAACTATCTACTTTCTAACAAAAAAAGAATTTTGAAAATCCGTCGACATTTGGCGGAGTAATCGATGAACAAACATACAAAAAAAAAAAAAAAACATACAAACATCCGAAATTAGTACCTCCTCCTTTTTGTGAAGCCGGTAAAAATGAAAACTTCTTTAAAAAATTTTGATTAATTTCAGGAAATGTTTTTATAAATTTACAAATAGATGAAAAACATTTTGGAATTGATTTTTTAATTGTAGATTTTTTGATAAAAGGGATTCGTTTTTTGATGCGTGCTTTTCTTACAAATGGGATTCTTTTCTTAATTCGTGCTTTTCTTATATTGACTGTTGCACATTGTGAAATAATATAATTATTATTAGTAATGACAAAATCATTATTATTACAGACTGCAACTCCATCTGTAGAAAAATTAAATGAGTTTTTAATTTGCACAGAATTGTCTTTCACCTCTATGCCTTCATCTCTGACTGGACACAACTCCACATCATCTTCAACTAACCCCATATCACTATCCACCTTACACGTTTTGTGCATTGTCCTTTTTAGTCGAAAAATTGAAATGGTCATTCTCCTTTATTTCGGAATTATTAAACGAAAAATTATCCTTAGTAAATTGATCAATAGCGATGTTATTTGTATTGGTTTGTACATCGTGATCATAATGTTCTTCCTGCGGCTCTGAAACATAGCTAGATATATCAATAACTGGAATGGAGTGACCCGATTCATTATTTTCACCCTGGTGTTCATTCTCGAACACTTCCATCAGCTCTTCATTCTCTGCATGGCTGCACTCTTGGCTGCTGCGCTCGTCATTCTCTTCTCCATCAACTTCCACGCTGCTTTCTAGGTAGCTTTTCTCGTCATGTAGCGGGTCATCTTCTTTTCCACTAAATAACACAGAAGCATCATCATCTACTTTTTTAACATTATTTTGTCCGCATTCTTTAGGCGGATTTTTTAAAAATTCCTCTTTCTGTGCCTTATAAAACGCTCTGTGACATCTGCACGGAAGCTCCTCCGTAAGACATCGCACATATCATCAAAAGTTATACCTTCGCGGTATGTAAGATTAAATAACGCTATGGCAGCACCTTCAAGATATACCCTCATTATCAGTGCCCAATCACTCTCACGCCATTTATTGTAGGCGGCCACTACTTTGCACTGTTTAATAAATTCTTCTAGGCAACAGTTGTAGCCCGTGAAAAATTGAGCAATCTCTCACTCTCTTTACGAAAAAAAATATATTTAACCACTTATCTTTGATTTTCCGGCGACGATTCTGCGCCCGTTCTATACTCACTTACACTGCTTAGCTTTAACTTTCTGCTTGGCGTGCGAGAGGTTTCGCTTTTTATATATTATATGTGCGACTTTAGCGCTTTACTTTAAAGATTCGCTGAAAAAAAAACTCGTATGACGCGGGGTGCGTACTTCAAATAAGCGCTTATTCGCTTAGGAGTTCGGCGCCTCCACCACTATGTGAAGGTCAACACTGGACCTCCACAGTTCCTTGTGTATAATTAAAAGACCGTGGACTTGGAATTATTGTATTGAAAAAGTACTTCACAGCTTTACAGAAGTTATACGAATGACATCTTATAGGTAACAAAAACACAATATTAAAATATTTGACTCGTTCGTTTGAATCTTCGAATGGAATATTATATCTAGCCAGACCTTTCTGCTAAAGGCCGGAACACAAGACACTACATACAGTACCTATGGAGAAGAACGGGCAAGAACCTCCATGAACACTCTTTTTAATTAAATTATATTTTACAAAAATACAAATTATTTTTGAATTTAAAATTGAATTTAAAATTTAAAAATTATACATGATGTAAAAAATAAACAAGACGTACGCGTTAAAAGCGTCCAGAGTACAACAAATAGTATTTAATAAAATAATTAATAATAAGCCGAGGCCGCTAAGTGATGACCAGCCCCAACTGACGGCGCCCGTTTACGAACATGACGCATAGATCAGCACCATTCAGCTCAACCATTTTGAAGGGAGCTAAATGATCCAACACACGCAAACGTCAGCGAGACATTTGAGTGAGCATGACATACTATCAGCCGCCAGGGCACATTCAAGTCAATATAAAAACTTTTTTACAAAAAAAATCAACCGACTTCCAAAAAACACAATAAAGTGAAAAATAACTTTAATTTCGGAAGTCGGTGTCTTTGGATTTGTATTTTAGTTTTTTGCCACCGACTTCCGAAATTAAAGTTATTTTTCACTTTATAGTGTTTTTTGGAAGTCGGTTGGGTTTTTTTGTAAAAAAGTTTTTATTTTTCACTTTTTAGTGGGTCAGTTTGTAATTTATCTAAAAATAGCCTAATGTCAACTGCTCATCACCTTTTACAAAATATTGCTTTTCCCGATGCAGGGACGTTAATTGTTAAGGAGTTCTCCTAGTAAGAACCAGGAGAACTGGAGCTGATTGAGAAGTCACCATCAGCTCCACTTCAAAATACGCATTGTAACGAGCATAAATGCTTAGTAACCACATAAAAGTACCTAATCGAATCGCAACCCGTGAAATATTTGTCATTGAGTAGTTCCGATGGCCATCTGTGGTCTTTATCATCAGCTCCACTTTACCAAATGATGATTTCCGAGAGCAAGTGCTCAAGTTACTATAAAAAAAGAATTTTCCAAATCGGTTCGTAAATGACGGAGATATGCGCGAACAAAAAACGCAATGCAGAGTAAACGAAAAGATCGTTAATGTAGACAATGTAGATAAATTTTTAGATTTTTGTTGATTTTTCAAAAACCGCTTGTCCGATTTCAATATAATTTTTATGGGACCATTTGGAAAGTATACCCTTTCCAACAAAAAAATAATTTTTCAAATCGGTTGGCAAGCGACGGAGTTATGCGCGAACAAACACAAAAAAAAAAATACAAACATCCGAATTGAGAACCTCCTCCTTTTTTAGAAGTCGGATAAAAAGACATATTATTACCCGGTAAATGTTAGCTATAGGGTACATAGAACTCACATCTGTGCTATGCAATTATACAATACAAAGGAAATTGAGTTTATACAATGCAAAGATAGTCTTACAATATTCAGCAGCTCCGCCTCCAACAGTATTTTCAAGTGTTAATCAATTAGTTGTGGTTGTGGAGAAGGACCAGCATTGAGCCAAGCATTTTTATCAGCGATGTAATCTCCTAACTTATAATATGTCTGACTGCAGACCCCATGCAGTGTAGTCCTTCATGTGGACCATTGTGCATGCTAATGCACAATGGTCCACATGAAGGACTAAGTGCGGAAATCAAACCCCATAACATAGAACAGAGACCCCATGCAAGTTATGTGATTTCCTTTGTGCGAGTAACTAGGGGTTTTTTTAAGTTTGCCATAGTATGAGTAAACAAGTCCTTTCAAATAAGACACTTTGAACTCGACAACTTGAGTAGTCACAACACGGTGCATCCCTTGAGAAACCAATTGTTAATAAAAAATATTTTGGTTTGCAGAAAACTCATTGGACTTATCGATTTATGAAGAAGGGTACCGAATGTTCCAATAAATAAAGACGTTTTCAAGTGGTTTCATAATGGTGAAATATAAAGAGTCGGAGTCCGAATCGGAAGGCGCGTCGCACGCGCCCGAGCCGTGCTTCCGAGTGCGTGTGTGCATGGAACAGTTCTACAGCGCCGGCGACGTGCGCGCGCGTGCCTACGTGTGTGTGTCGCCTCGCCGTCGCGTGCGCTGGCTCGCGCGCCGCCTACGCCGGCTGTTCGCTCTGCCGCGCCTGCGCCTGCTCAGCCGCGGACACCTGCTGCCGCCGCAGGAGCCGCTCTCGCTGCTGCAGCCCGACGACCCCGTGGAGTGCGTGCCCATCGTGTGGCCCCCGCAGCGCTGCGGCACAGAAACCGAGGACACTGCGGACGCCCGAAACGTCGTGGATTCCGTAGACGCGGTGCAGGTGGCTACCGTAGAAGAGCACCAGCGCTCGCCGTCGCCCGTCTATCCGGATCATCTCACAGAAACCAAGCGACAGGCACTTATGATGCTGGAGCAGTTTTGCGCCGAGCCCGTGGCGGCGGAGCGTGCGGCGGACAGTGCTGCAGAGAGAACGACGCGGCCACGTCGCCGGCGCGTGCGTCGCCGGCGCCGCGTGCCGCCGGCCGGGGGGCGCACGCTCTCGCTGCAGTCCGGCAGCGCGGGCACGGACGCGGACGACGAGCCGACGCCGGCGGACGCGGGCCGCGAGCCGGAAGCTGTGGCGATGGTACTTCGCAACGACTTGCAACCGCGCGCTCCCCGCGTCGTGCGCCCGCTCACTGAGATCGTAATTTGCTAATGCAATAAAATGTTTAATATCTTTAATAAACGGTCTCCACAATGATTATTTCTATTTTTTACGATCGTATAAATCGTCGCTTTTCTGAAAAAAAGACATGCAGTCAGTTTAGAAATTGAATGATGGACGGCTTGAGGAAATCGGAAACTATACGAGACCAAGGCGCTTAGTTCGATTAAAAGTTTTGTCGAACATATTGAAAAACATCTAAGATCTTGGCTTCGATAAGAGGGAGTGTAAAACCTTAAAAAAAACCAAAATTAAAAAAATTATGTACAGTCAACAAAAGAGATAAGTATGCAGGATCGTCGGATATAGTTGAAGTTTAGTAATAAACCGATGGATGTTGTCGACTGAAATTTAATTTGATAAATGAGCTGTTTTCGAGTGTATGTATGTATGTGTGTCTGATGTATATTTCTTTGGCACGCTCACGCCTAAACGGCTTGATCGATTTCAGCAGCTTGAGAGGTGCCGTTAGATAGAGTGACACTGAATATATCGAAATTGAAAAAAAAAATTAAAATGGCCGATTTTTAGTGCAATATTGTCTTCAAAAAAATTTTTTTTTTCCAAAACGTATCGAGTGGGGTATCAAAATATAGGGTTTTAAAAGGTGATTACAAAAATATATACAACTTATATGGTTAAAAGTAATTCGAAGTGATAAATCGTAAATTAAATGTAATTGGAAAAGGAAAAAATACTTTTAAAACCCCCGACATATAGAATTTATGTAATGAGACTAAAACAGATAAATTCATATATGGCACTCGGGGGACCTCTCATAGAATAGAAGGTGTTACACAGAACGGTCCCCCGACTTCTATATGAATTTATCTGTTTTAGTCTCGTTACATAAATTCTATATGTCGGGGGTTTTAAAATTATTTTTTCCTTTTCCAATTACATTTAATTTTATTATTATTTTGTGGGGGGTTTTTAATTTAATTTTTTATTTCATGCTTTTTGTAGGGACTCTTTAATTTTTGTATTTCATTTCTTTTATTTTCTTGAGTTTTAAGATTCAGGTAATTTGGTGTTTAATCAGGTTTTTATACGTCAAAAAATAATTATTAATTTAAGTAGGTATAGTTGAAGAATATTTTTTAAGACTAAACAGATTTTTTTTGTTTTATTATAGGTATCCTTTTTCTAGTTCTTCCATAAGTTATTCAACTTTCATACAAGTATTTCTTAGCTAGATCTAGTTTATAAAATGGGATACCTTAGATTAAAAAATGTCCAGATTCCGTGTTCGAAACAAAACGCAACGTTTTAAGTGAAGCCACTTTTTTATAAATGTGTGAGTGAGCGCCACGGTCGGGAGTGTATTACGTATCGTAATTGCGTTTGTGTGCACTGTGCGTGTAATACCAGTGGCAGAGATTTACCCTTAAATGTGGGAGATTTTCAGTATTTTACGTTTAGCGTAAAATATATCATCAACAGTAATGACATGATTTTTTATTATTACGGTTGTTGAGTTTCAACGTTATTTTTACTTACTTTATCAGAAATTATCATGTTACGACTTTTTGTGATATTTGCTTGCAAGTTAGTTAAATGTTTGTTGTTTTGATGTACTTAAATAGGTTGTAAGCAGAAGTAGCACAAACGGTAACTATTAAATAGCACAAACTTACAAATAATGGGTAAAAAAAATTATGCCCCTGGCAACACTTAACAAATATGGCGTGACAGTAATGTCAAATTATACTTTTTGTTTACATAAATTTAGAATGCGGTAACAAAGAAATACAAAGTGAAATTGAATAAGTACTTACTTGTGAAATGATATATGAGGCTATCAGCGCAAAAGTGGTGTAAGCCACAATTTTTGTTGATTGCAGTTTTGGTGTAAGCTACATTACTTACATTATCAACTTTCTATACAATAGTGGAGTAAGCCACCTTTTGTTGTCAAAAATAGATGGCGCTAAAAACATCGTTTTTGCACAGACCATAATCTATCACAGAAATAGAGCAAAAGTGGTGTAAGACACCACCAAAACTGCAATCAACAAAAATTGTGGCTTACACCACTTTTGCGCTGATAGCCTCATATAGTGGCACATTCCTTTTTTTTAGTGTGATTTCTACACCATTTCACAACACAAACCTTCATTTTAAAATATCAAAACACGGACTCGTGACGTAATTTACGCGGGGAGCGTTACTAGGCGACTGACGTATGGATCGTACGACGCGGGACATTTGTCCCCCGTGTTTTTGGCTTCAATTCTCAGTGGCCTACTATCCATCTGGACATTTTTTAATCTAAGTGGGACACTATCTGATGTAAAAATACGTTTGTTAAGTAAGGTAATTCCATTCGTAAAAATGGTCAAACTCAGTGGTCGTAGGTACCAGTCATCACTCCACTTGCCTCATCAATCTAGGGCATTGATCAGACAAAAATCAATTTTCTAGTTTTTAGTTTTCATTTCGTTAGTACCTTTTGAACGCCAATGTCGGCTATAGCCGACATGAGCAAGCGTGCCCTGTGCGCCAACGACGGCTATACTCGACAAAAAACAGGTCGCAGAAAAATACAAAATAAACCTATTAAATCATTACTTTTATGTATTTTATTGATACACCTTGAAATTAAGATTTTCGGGCTTGGCGTACAGGGCATAGGAATACCGATATGGCGTGGCGGTGAAAAGGTTAATATTCCTCATTCCACCATCATTATGCATATGCATTACATCATCATACCATACTGCGATCGCCAACCCGCCTGCCAAGCGTGGCGATTATAAGAACACTCCCGACTAATTCACCTTTCAAACACAAAATACAAAATCAAAATCGGTTCATCCGTTCGGGAGCTACGATGCCACAGACAGACACACACACACACACACCCCCACACACACACACACACACACACACACACACACACCTGTTTGTACAGACACCCTTACGAGGACCTTGTTAATCCTAGAACGAACCGAGGACCCTCCAAAAAACTGGTTTAAACACCTCGTTGGCCTTTTAGAATAAGATAGAAAGAGACAGGTGAATAAATCTATAGTGAGCTTATTCGGATAATGCTATCTCAACATTTTTCTGTATGAATTTCGGCTATCATACTGAGGACCTGAAATACACAGCTAAATGTGACCAGCGATGCACATACGAGGACTTTGTGTAAGCCAACCGAGGACCTCTTACGTAAGCCGTGGGACGTCCTTCCGAGGACGTATTTTTACACAATATTTCTTATAGCTTGTACAAAGTGCGGACGTTGTGTTAGACTTTATATCACTAAACCGAGGACAGTTTTTCGCGTAGAACTTGTACAAACCGAGGACCTGGAAAATCTACCTACCTAAAACATTTTTTGTGTAAGATAATAATTATATCAATGTAAGTAGAATGCTCCGATTTATTTCTTACACACTTTTTCTAAAATGAAGTACCAAGCGAGGACGAGTCGATGTCTTTAACTTTGTCGGCGCTTCTCAAAGGATTATTATTTTAGTATCAGATGCTGCAGCCAGAGTCGTCTCTTCATGACGGTACTCCTCAGCACTTGACAGCATCGTCTTCAAATTTGGTAGAGGCGTTAGATTTAAGTAGTAAAACTAAAATAATTACCAGGCTGTCTTGATGCTGCAGCGAGGGTCGTTTTTTTATGAGGTAACTCCTCAACAGTTGATAGCATCGACTTAAAATTTGGCATGCGCGTTATGTTTATGTCGTCGTTTCAGCCGATAGACGTCCACTGCTGGACATAGGCCTCCCCCAATTTTGGGAGGATTTGCCTTAATCGCCACTCTTGGCAGGCGGGTTGGCGATCGCAGTATGGTATGATGGTGGAATACATAGAGAACGCTGCTGCCCATTCTCCGGTACGATCCTTAGTCGCCTTTTACGACACCCATGGGAAGTAAGGGGTGGTGGTATTCTTTAAGTCCGGCACCACACAGACAGTGTATGTTTATGTAGTAAAACTAAAATAATTACCAGTTTGTACTGATGCTGCAGCCAGGGTCATTTCTTTATGAGGGAACTCCTCAACAGTTGATAGCATCGACTTTAAATTTGGGATACGTGTTAGGTTTATCTAGCAAAATTAAATAATTACCAGTTTGTTCTGATGCTGCAGCTAGGGTCGTTTCTTCATGAGGGCACTTCTCAACAGACAGATAGATAAACCATTTATTTGGCGCACACAAAAAGACAGCACAACACACAAAAGTACAATATTAGATGATAACCAAACTACCCACATGATTATAATATAAAAAAACTGGCCAAGTGCGAGTCGGACTCGCACACGAAGGGTTCCGTACCACAAGGCAAAAACGCCGAAAAAAACATGTTTGTTGTATGGGAGCCCCCCTTAAATATTTATTTTATTTTAATTTTATTATTTATTATTAAAGTTAAAGTACACCTGAGTGTTTTGTGAATATTTCAAGTGCCTACCTGTTGCCATTTTTGATATCGAGCAAAAAAGGGCAAAAAAATTGCGTTTGTTGTATGGGAGCCCCCCTTAAATATTTATTTTATTCAGTTTTTAGTATTTGTTGTTATAGCGGCAACAGAAATACATCATCTGTGAAAATTTCAACTGTCTAGCTATCACGGTTCATGAGATACAGCCTGGTGACAGACAGACAGACAGACGGACAGACAGCGAAGTCTTAGTAATAGGGTCCCGTTTTTACCCTTTGGGTACGGAACCCTAAAAACAAGGTGCCGATATAAACACAAGATGAAAAAACACATCGAAATAAAAGTGACACTATAACGAATAATTAAAATAAAATTAATATTAATAACGAAACGTACACAGTGCGGTGTGCGTCTCAAGGTTGCACCAAATGGGAGTCCAGCTCAGCATGTGTCAGGCAAATGTACCTGACGCTGATATTCTGCTGGATCCCTGCAGTGACACATGGACGTTGAGAAGACGAGATGAATTATTATTGGTGTTGTGACTGGTGTTAAGTGCAGAGTGAAATTTTGTAAGTATACCCGACACTTTAATTATGTATTCTGCAGTAAGTTTTGCATTGGGAAACGTTCTTGTTCGTAGGCGTGTTAGTATTGTGTTTTGATTACTTACTTGATTCTTATATTATTTATAAAGTTATATGCAG
The DNA here is from genome assembly GCA_916614155.1 of Mesoligia furuncula. Lineage (NCBI taxonomy): Eukaryota > Metazoa > Arthropoda > Insecta > Lepidoptera > Noctuidae > Mesoligia > Mesoligia furuncula. The sequence goes on from OU744803.1 coordinate 30,174,985, forward strand.
TATAATGTGTAAATGAATAATATTAGGTATAATTATAGTGGGATAGGTGCTAATAAAATAAAACAATTGGGCTGGATTAAAATTAGAATTAAATACGTTTACAATAAATAAATATAGGTAAATAACATGTGTAAGTATTATCCAACAAGAGATCCACAAACCACTCAATTACCAAGTGTATCTTTGTTCATAGGTTGAAACCTCGTGATAACCACGTGATATGTGTAAAAATAATGTGTAACCACATTGATTCGAGAGGACACGACAGCCAGCTATATAATGGACGTGTTCGAAGCAGTCATCCCTAGATTCTTCTGCGAGGTGATAAGAAACTGCCGTAGTCGAATTCTGAAGGTACCAAGAAATTTAAGATTCCTTATCGGCGGGGGAATATTGTTCCAGCATGTACAGTTTAGTGAGCTGTACACTATACTTGTTTGTAGGTTAGTTCGTTATGAGTGTGACTAAGATGGAAAATCCTCGTACAGTAATACAAAAGGTTTATTGATCACTACACGATAAAATGTGGAGATTCTCACATACGTCTGTTTCGCGTTGTGGTTGACGTGCACACTGAGTACAGTTACAATAGTTATTACAGCCGATGGGAATCGACCAATTTGCTAGCTCAGCTACATTATATTAATACAATGTACGTAAACCGTACATATTTCTAACCCGAGCAAAGAGTTAGAAAAGTAGGACCATGTAAGAATCCCCAGTACAAAGCAAGAAATTAGTAAAGTAAAAATGTTAAAACAAAGTACAGTAAAAATATAAAACAGTGTAAACTCTTAATTAAAAATGAAATTCAATATCCGTAACTGCAGAATCCAGTGTTGGCTTCGAACCTGCGTGGTTGTTGTTGTTTTTCGCTCTGGTCTCATCTCGGGATCTCCTTTGATGAGGGCGCTCTAATAGTGAACGCGATCTAAACAACTTGTTCATTTTAGACATTGGTTTACTGGATTGCATTTCAATGTGTTCGGTACTTGTATCATATGGTTTCTTCGTACAACAACCTCGTTTTTTAGCTATCCATGCAATTATCGCGACTCCGATTGCTGTCAGTAACACATAAGAAATTGCATAATGATGAATATCGTGAGTCGTCAGTGCCGTTGGTAGATGCTCTCTTGTTTTCATGTACTGCAGCCGTTCTTCGACGACTGCAATGTCTTCGTTATGCTTTGTTTTTAGAAGAGGTGTTGAGTGTGTGTTCACTTTTCTATTTATTGTTTTGTCCAACGAAGGAATTTGAATATCATAGTCCAGTCTTGCATTGCTGTCGTAGTTGTTGTGAGAGTGTATTTTCAAATCCTCAGTCTGAAGTAGACATCCTTGCTTCAGCGATACTATAGACGACGTATTGATGACATGCGATCTGACGTCACCGTCGCATACAGTACGTATAGTGCATGAGTCACAGCACGTCACGAGCCATGTGTTTGTATTATGTAATTCAATCCAGGTAGTTTCACATACAGTGTTCTCTGTTATACATGGCAAAGTTGACTGATGGCCCAGCAGTTTGGCTTCACATGGTGCATTGGCGTTTTGTAGATTAAAAATAGGCACATTCACAATGCAGACGAAGTTATCCTTTCGGCGTTGAATACAGCGATTCAATTCCTTTTCGTTTAACCTGACGTAAGTATTCTTCTCCAGATTTACTGCGAGATACTTGTATGAGACAGGAACGGCTATTGTTTCGTTTTCCCTCTGCGGGTTCTTAATGGGCAGAGGAAGAATCTGGTATACAACAAAATCTTCGTCACTCGCCAGCGGAATATGAAGTTCGTACATGAAATAACTGTCAGTAACACGAGCCTTCACGTAAATTAATTTGTAGATGTCTTTTATTTCGAGTTGAATATCGTCTACCGGTAACGTCAATGTTTTCGGTAGTCTTCCCGAGATAACAGTCAGCTGTTGAATTAAGTTGACAGGAGTTAGCAAGTGAACATCCATTCGCCCTTTATAGATATCCACTAACGTGTTGAAAAGTGTTTCTTGAATGTTTTTCAAGTTTGCCAACAGTAAATGTGCTGCAAGCGATGCCGAGGTAAAAAAGCTTGTAGCCATAGCTATCTCGACACCCGATTCGATTCTTGCTAATCGCACGTCAGTTTCGTTCATGAAATTGTTGATAAGTGTAAACTGCTGTGCGATGTTTTCCTCGTTTTTCTTCAAGATGTTGTTTTCAATTTCGACAATAGAAGTCTGGTTTTGAACGAGTTGTAGGAGATAGTCTTCATTCTTCTGTACGTTTTGAATGTCCTTCTGATATTGATCAGCAAATCTCTGGTCCAAAATACCAAAGAGACTGTTCGCCGCGTATCCGATACCGTCGATCAAACCCCGTTTGTTCCGACCCGATAGATGTTTGTGTGGGGCCAGTAGTATGTTGTTGTAATATTGCAGAAGGTCCATTTCGTGCGCAAGTTGGCGGATTGTTGTTTCACAGTATTTTGGTTCCAAGCTTTTGCACATATTCATAATATCTTCTAAGTAGTTTTGGAACCTTTGAACTCCACTCCAGTACGTAGTTAAATTGTAATACATCAGCAGTCTCCATTCATCGTGAATCAGCTGTATCTTCCCGATTGTGTCGTAGTATATGGGGCGATCACTCCCTAGAGTTGTAATTTGAACACTAGACGTTTCTTGTGGAATGGCACTGCTGTATGTCCCAGGCGTCAAGGAGATAAGTAGTAGCAAAGTTCTTAACATGTTGATAAATTGAAGAATGTTCCCTTTTTTGTTTTCCGTGTAGTATGCTTCGTTGCCAGCAAGTTAGTAAGTTCGTAATTATCTTGTTATTTTAATTTATTTGTTTAGTTATTGCAAGGTTTCAGTAGGCAACAGCGACAATTTCGTAATAGGTCGTTTCAATATGCCAGCTTGCGTTTTTATAGTTGCAACTCGCACGTGTCCGTCGCTGCCAGGATGCACTTCGATGACGCGTGCGATTGCCCATTTTCCAGGTGGAAGATTGTTTTCTTTTACTATGACTACGTCGTCCGTTTTGAGGTTTGGAGTTGGTTTCAGCCATTTGCTGCGAGCCTGCAATGATGTTAAGTAGTCAGAAGACCAGTGCTTCCAAAACTGATGGAACATGTTTTCTGTTAATTGCCATCGTCTGCGTAAATCTAAGTTGCGATCATCTTCATAGCTTGATAATGGAAGCGTCATAGTTGGACTGCCGGTAAGGAAATGTCCTGCGGTCAAGTAATTATAAAACTCGTCAGGGTCCTCTGTAAGTGGGCAAAGTGGCCGTGAGTTCATACACGCTTCTATTTTGGCCAACAAAGTCGAAAATTCTTCATAGGTGAGTTTTTGATCCCCTAGAATACGACGTAAGTGGTGTTTCATAGAGCGGACTGCAGCCTCCCATAGTCCTCCAGCGGTTGGCCAAGCAGGGGCGTTAAAATGCCACTCCACTTTCATTTCAGTTATTTTGTTGAAGAAATCGGAGTGTAGTTCTGTTTTGAAAGTTTCGTATTCCTTGTTCAGCATTTTTGAGGCCCCAATAAAATTTGTGCCGCAGTCAGAATAAACGTGGCTTGGTGTGCCACGTCTGGAACACATCCTTTGAAAAGCACTCAAGAAAGTTTCAGTGCTTAAGTCTGAAACCAGTTCGATGTGAACTGCCTTCGTTGCCAAACAAACAAAGATAGCAATGTATCCTTTGGATGTTTTAACCCCTCTTCCTTTATTCAATTTAATGTCTACATGGCCTGTAAAGTCCACCCCCGTGTGATGAAAGGGGCGGGACGGTGTCACTCGTTGTGGAGGAAGATCGGCCATGAGCTGGTAGTTTTCGGTAGTTTTGAATCGATGGCACCGTACACATCGACGCAGCTGTGTTTTCACAGCTCTGTTACCCCCTACTATCCAGTATTGTTGACGGATGAAGGCAAGGGTTAGCCGTGCTCCACCGTGTAACGTCACGGCGTGGGCTTGGCTTATTAGTAGTTGAGTCAGTCTTCCGTTTCTTGGTAGAATTGCAGGATTTTTCATTCCTGGAGGTAGATTAGTTTTGTTTAAGCGTCCACCGACACGCATGATACCCTTTTTGTCCAGGTAAGGGCTCAATTTGCAAATAGTGCTTTTTCGAAGTACAGGTAGGTTTTTAAGTAATAAATTATATTCAGTGTTGAATTGTAATTGTTGAACATTTCTTGTTATTATGTTCATTGCCTTATCAAGTTCGCCTGTCGTCAAGTAGCTGTAAGGTGTTTGTCGGCCGGCATCATGTTTCTTTATTGTTGTTACGTTATTAAGTGCATTTGTCTTGAATCCAAGCAACTATACGCGTCACTCGATTTAATACGCTGTGTTTGTTTAATAATTTGGTTATTATATTTTCTGATTGGCTTTGGGTTGGCACTTCGCTTTTTTCTCCAATCGTAGTTGTAAACAGACAGTTGAGTTGCTCTTCGGATTTCTCTGTGAACGCTCTCAGCATTGAAGGGCCAGTCCACCACACGTGAGAGCTTACCAGTTGTTTTGGATATAACCCTCTAGTTGCGCAATCTGCAGGATTATCTTTTGATTTTATGTAGAACCAATGGGATGCTGGTACCACTTGCTTGATCTTGACGACGCGGTTTTCTACATACTTTTCCCATTTGGATGGTTCTCCTTGCAACCAAGCGAGCACCACCTTTGAGTCGCTCCAGGCCCATACAGTAATGTTGTACTCAGTTAGCGACTCAGTGACCTTGTTCACCAGCTGAGAGAGAAGTAATGCCCCGCTGAGTTCCAGTCGCGGCAGAGTTAGTTTTTGTGCAAGTGGGGCAACCTTAGTTTTCGCTGCAAGTAAGCTTAGTTCAGGCTGCCCTTGGTCGTTCGACACACGTGTATAGATGACGCACGAGTATGCTTTTTCGCTTGCATCGCAAAATGCAAGTAGTTCGATCTTGTTGTGACTGCTTCCAATCCAGCGATTTATTTTTATAGTTTTTAGTTCTTCATGTTGACCTTTCAGTTTCAGCCACTCTTCTTGTATGTCAGTAGGTAACGGTTCATCCCATGCTAGTTTCTCTATCCAGACGCGTTGAAATATTAGTTTAGCTCGTATAGTGACAGGCGAAAGTCTAAGATGATGTCTGCGTATACATCAGCTCCCAGTAAGAGGTCTATTGAGTTCGGCACATTGTAATTAGGATCGGCAAGCTTTAAGTTTCGTAGATGTGTCCATCCAGATCTTTGGAAGGTACGGCTTGGCAACTTGTTTGTTAAGTTTTGTAGAATTAGTGCTTGCACGTTGAATTTGTAGTCGGAATGTATCGATTGACAGTTGAGATGTAAGAGTCCCTTGCAGGTTCGTGATGTTGAACCGATTCCATTTACCGTTGCGTCGAGTTTCTTCCGAGGTAAGCGTAGTAATTGAGCAGCATTTTCTGTTATTAGATTTATTTGTGACCCTTGATCTAGTAGACCACGTAATGTTACGTAGGTACCGTTGGCATTTTTGACCTTGATTTGGACCGTAGTCAACAAAATTTCAGTATCATTGGTAGTTATGTGGTGAGCAGCGGGTTCAGACTGAGACGATGTTGAAGGACGTGAGTTTGAGTTCTGATCATCCTCCTTTTTTGTTGTTGGTTCCGAATTATTTGCATTTTTGGCATGCAGTAGTGTATGATGCTTCGAATTACATTCCCGACATGTTTTCTTAGATTTGCAGTTATCGTTGCCATGTGTATAAAGACAGTTTTTGCAAAGTTTCAGTTTTGCCACTGTTTTGTTTCGTTGCGAAATGTCCATGTTGAGGAACTTGTCACATTGCATCAACACGTGATCGTTATTGCATAGAGGGCATTTTCCGTATGACGCGTGGAATATTTTTGAATAGCCTGATTTGTTTGGTTCTTGTTGTGTTTTAGGGTTTTTTTTATACTTGTTCCAGCCCTTGTTGTATGGTCTCTGAGGAGTTTTGTCTTCAGACGAGTCCTTGAAACAGCTCTTTGCAGTTTCGTAGGCTAGAAATTTGAGTTCTAGGAAGTTTAGGAATTCCTTTAAGTCCGGCAATTCCCTATTGTTCTGCGTTTCCTTAGTGTATTCGTTAAGAGTTGTGGAATCCAATTTTTGAGACATATAGTAGACAATTATTGGTCCCCAACTACTCACTTCAACCCCCATGTTGGCGAGGCCATTTAGGCACTCTGTTATCACATCATGCATTTTTCTCAGATTGTTGGCGTTGGGTTGTTGAATAGTGGGTAAGTGTTGCATAGTGCTCATGAAAGAAGTGAACTGAAGTCGGCGATTGTCGTACCGGTGAGATAGAATTTCCCAGCAGGAATCATAGTTATCTGCGCTGATTGACAGGTGATGGATAAGACGTTCTGCGTCACCTTTAAGTTTTGTTTTTAGGTGCTGCATTTTTTGCGCCTTGGAGATACTCGGGTTGTGGTGTATGGTTTCTAGAAATATATCTTTGAAAGTAATCCAATGAACATATTTTCCAGTGAATTCTGGGATGTCAATTTTCGGCGCAGATTGTTGGAAATTAATATTGGACCAAATCTTGCTGTTTAGATTCCTTTTCAAGAGGTCGTATTTTTGTTCAATGGCTTCGTACTTTTCGTTGTACTCTTCTTTTAGACTAGACACCTTAAGCTCATCTTCTAGTTCCCAATGTATCTTGTCTATGCATTCCCATTTTGATTTTAAAGTTGCTAGATGTTCTTCTAGTTCCCACTTTTCTGTTATAAAGTCAATGTTCATCTTTGACACAGCCTTAGTTAAAGCCTTAAAGTTGCGTTCTTGTTGAGTTATGAGTTTCTTTATGTCATCCTCAGTTTCTTCAACCATTAACCCAGATAGGTCAAAGTCTACATTTTGTGGTCGTTGTCTCTTTTGGAAAGCTAGTAAATCCATAATGTTCTTCTTGGTTGACACGTACATGTTCTTCGTTTTCTCATAAATATCATTGTTAAAATATCCGATGTTTTTGTTTTCAGTAGTTTCTAAAAGTATTTGGTGCTGCCCATCAAAGGCTCCCCATAATTCTTCTAAGTTTTGCAGACGTTTTTCCAGATAATCTACGTTTTTTCTTGTTATGCTATCCTTTTTATAGTTGGTGCAAAGCGTTTTGATGTCTTCAAAGATACCGACTTGTTTGGTAAGTAGTGCCATGGTAAGTCAGTAGTTTTAAGTTAGAGTTTAGTTAAATTAGGTAAGTACCTGAAGTTTAGTGGTAGTAGTAGTAGTTCAGTTGAGTTGTGGTCTCCGGGATAGTTGGTTCCTGGATATGAAGACGACTGTATAGTCCCAGTAGTCTCCTTCTTCAAGGTTTTTTCGTTGCTCGCCTCAGTTTACGAGCTCCGTTGAATCTTGAAGGTGACACCTTGACACTCAATGTATGTGTAGTCACCCTGATGACACTCGACTCTCAATTTGGACTGGGGAGACCCGCTTCTGGGAGGCCAGCCAAACCGATTCGCTATCACAGTTGGGGAGACACAGAAATCACTAAGCGTCCGGCTCGAAGGACCATAAAATGTACAGTTTAGTGAGCTGTACACTATACTTGTTTGTAGGTTAGTTCGTTATGAGTGTGACTAAGATGGAAAATCCTCGTACAGTAATACAAAAGGTTTATTGATCACTACACGATAAAATGTGGAGATTCTCACATACGTCTGTTTCGCGTTGTGGTTGACGTGCACACTGAGTACAGTTACAATAGTTATTACAGCCGATGGGAATCGACCAATTTGCTAGCTCAGCTACATTATATTAATACAATGTACGTAAACCGTACACAGCATTTAGATGCAGCATACCTAAAACTTCCCCTGAAAGCAGCTGTCTTGTGTGATTGAGTGGAGAGTCGCTGCGAGCACTGTCTACTTGCGCATTCTCTTCTACTAGCGATCCAGTTCAGTTTATTGTACCTACAGGTAGGACGGCTGCTTGTACTTTATTACTCCAAAAAGTAGGCGTGCCAAATGCAACTTACGACGTGATTTCATCTTGAGGATTGAGTGGTTATTTAAAAATGGTGTTACATGACTTCTTGGCGGGATTGAGAAGCAGAATCGCGCGCAGGCGTTTTGCACCCTCTGGATCAGTCGATCAGTTCTTGCCAGTAGTCGAGGGCCAATAACTACGTCCGCATAGTTCAGGTTTGACAGCACAAGAGACTCAGCCAGCTGGATCCGCAGTTCCTCTGACAGATAAGGCCTTATTTTATAGAGGACCTTAAGCCGGTAAAAACAAATGCGCACTGACTCTGCCACGTGCGCTTCGTATCTCAACCCAGTGTCCAGGTTGAGACCCAGTTTACGTGCCTCACTGACTCGACTGACCGACTCACCCAGCAGGGTAACGTTAAGTGTTGCCGGTACAGCACTAATTTGGTTCTTAGTTCCAAACAACATGTATTTGGTTTTATTGGGGTTAAGTACCAAACCGTTGTTTTCAGCCCAACATGCTATCCTGTCAAGATCATCGTTTAGATCCTTAATCGCGACGTCATAGTCACTAGGCTTAAAGGAGATATAGACTTGTACGTCATCAGCATATATGGTACCTACATCGCTTTAGGGAAGTTATGATATCCGCACAATCACACTAATATTATAAAGGCGAAAGTTTGTGAGTGTGTGTGTGAGTGTGTGTGTGTGTTTATATGTTTGTTACTTCTTCACGCTCAAACGGCTGGACCAATTTGGATAAAATTTGGTATGGAGGTAGCTGACAACCTGGATTAACATATAGGCTACTTTTTATCCCGATATTCCCACGGGATCGACACTTACGCGGGTGAAACCGCGTGGCGCAGCTAGTACAATATAAAGATGATGGGGGCCCAGTGCGAAGAATAAAACAATTTCAGTACTTATTAATATTCGTGGGCGCAAGTTGATACAAAAGTATAGAATAAATAAGCGTTTAAAAATTAAACATGATTTTTGATTAATTTGTTTCTTTTCGAGCATCGTGTTCACGCGAAGCCGAAAATGAACAAGTCCTTTAGCATACGCATTAAGTTTAAGTTGTAAAATTATTTTTATTATCAGTTTCCATGATCCCGCAATGTGTTAATTAGCAAAAAAAAAGCAATAATTCGTCGTAATCGTCTTTAACTTGCTGTGGAGTATCTTATTAACTTAAAAACCACGATGTACAGAATATGTTATGGTAAATAATAATACTGTAATTATGGCCACTATTGAATTAGGAAATTCCTGTAATGATAGTGATGTTGAGTTAATAAATAAATAATTTGACAGGACTAAACTAATACCTATTTATCTTCTGTCCTTTTCTTAATGAAAAAGAAAGAAAAAGATGCACTATGTTCAGTGCATCGATTCACAAGGGAATCGGCGCCATTAAGTTATTAAGTTTTCATCTTCCCAAATTATTTTGATCTCACTTAATAATATTTCTTTGTTGTTTTCTAACTAAGCATTGTGTTATGTAATTTTATATCAAGTTTTTAGCCCAAATTATGTCGATCTCATTTAATTATGGTTTCTTTATGTCTTTTTGTTTGAGTCGTTTTCTAATAACTGTTATGGAAGTTTTCTAATCATGCTTCTCAAAGATGTTACTGCAACTTGATGATTATTTCTATAAGTAGATCATGTAAAGTTTATGTGGTTTTCTTTATTACGTTCATGTTCTGTATTTCTTTTTACTTTATATTTGCTTCAAATCTTGCTGCAGACATTTCACCTAGGAAGGCATTTCCTTTAGATTCTTTATGAAAAGCTTACGTTTTCAGCTCCTATGACAATACAATATTTTATGGTGCAAATCATAGTTATATAATACTAGCTGACCCGGAAAACGTTGTTTTGCCATATAAATTATTTCTAGCTGCCCTGCGCTACTTCGTTCGCGTGGTGTCCTACCCTACTCCTACACTACTCCTTCCCTAGGTACTCCTAGCCTACTCCTACACTACTCCTCTCCGCAACGGGGGGTCGTAGAGCGACGGGATTTACTTTGAGGGGTTCGGCTGGCCCTTGCCTTGCGCTACTCGCAAGGCAAGGGCCAGCCGACTGACTTTCAGGCGTTTTCAGGAGGAAAAATTTTTTCAGCCTGAAAGGCTTGTCATTGCATAGATCTTGTCGAGCTCGGTAAGATAAGCCCAAGCACGGGGAAATTCGGTTTGGCGGTTGCTAAGCTATCTGGTTTTGACCACATTCTGGCCGCCATCTTGGCTGGTAACCAGAATTTAAACTGCGAGTGCTCCGGAACCCTTAGGGCTAGGTACCTCGTGTTTGGTGTTGTTGAATCTGGCTCGGTGGGCTCTGTCCGCTGGTGACGTCGAAAAGAGCCTCTACATAGAGCCACTACCAAAAAAAAGTTAAAAATAGATTTTTGACAATTTTAAATTGACATTAAGGTCTCGGTAGAGCCCCCTATAACTGCCCGGGACCTTGAAACCCTGGTTAGTCATAGTAGAGACGGTTTCAACATTTTTTGTTGCAACTCTACCATAGTTTTAAGACTCTTGTGCGGTTTTGTTTTGAATTTTGCACTATTTATTTATTTTATTTTATCGTCCCCATTGACGCTTTTTATTTTAAGTTACGTTGACGCATACCTCCCGACATGTTCGGTTTTAAAACACCGTTAAAGGCGACCGGCGGCGAAAAGTCTCCATCTGGACCTGGGGCCGTTGCCCCTCCGAACGTAAGACTCAGCATAGAGGAGTGGGAAGCCACAAATATCAGCCCCACCCCCTCTATAACTGAAAAGACGTCGCAGGCTGGCCCTGCGAAAACAAAAGTTAAGTCTGCTTTGACACTGGAGAGCAAAGCTGCGACCGTGACCACAATGAGGAAGTCCGTCGAAACATGCTCATCGTCAAAGACCAAATATGCAGACCGAACTACGGAGGCTAGAGCCTGCCTAACAAAGGCTAAGTTTCACCTAAGCACCACTCGGAACACCAAGACAGAGATTAAAACCGGTATCTCCGAAGCCACAGAACGACTTTACCAATTGGTAAAGGAAGCTGAGATGGAGCTTAAAGTGGCAAAGCAACAAAGGACCAAGGAAGGGCCGGTAATGACGGACCCAAAACCACTAGCTGCAGAAACAACGTCTCCCGAAGCAATAAACACAAATAAAATCTTGCTTACGATGGAACAACACTCAAAACTCCTATTAGAAAATAATAAGAAAATAGAGGAGCTCAAGGAGAAAATAGATCACCAGAGCGAATTCTTGGTTAGGGGTACCTATGCGAGTGTGGCCGCAACCCAGTCCGTGAACTCACTGCCAAAAAGCAGCACATTACATTCGGTTGTGGTCACGTCCAAGAACGAAACCGAAACAGGCGACGAAGTTCTTAGCAGAATAAGGGAAGCGGTAAATGCCAAAGATGGGTGGATAAAGGTGGAAAAGGTGAGGAAAGCTAAGGACAGGAAAATAATAATAGGTCTGGAAACCGAAGAAGAAAGAAGTAAAATCAAGACCCGACTTCAAAAAGAGGGAGTTAACCTCACTGTCGAGGAAGTTAAAAACAAGGACCCGCTTCTGATTTTAAAGAACGTTCTAGTCATGAACACCGACGAAGACGTCATTAAAGCACAAAAAAATCAGAATAAGGGTGTTTTTGACGGCCTCGACAGTGGGGAAAACAGGGTCGAGATAAGGTATAGAAGAAGGACACGGAATCCACATATTGGCCACGTCATCATCAGCGTCTCGCCCACCCTCTGGCGACGGGTGATAGAAATCGGGACTTGTCACATCGACCTCCAGAGCATTAGGGTCGAGGATCAGACACCGTTGGTCCAGTGCACTCGCTGCCTAGGCTTCGGGCATGGCAAGCGGTTCTGTAAAGAGCCTGCGGACCTATGCAGCCACTGCGGAGGTCCCCAGAGACCAGAGTGCCCGGACTGGCTGTCAGGCTCACCACCCGCTTGCCGAAATTGCACGAAGTCGAAAATAGAGCACGTCACGCAACACAATGCGTTTAGCAATGATTGCCCTATTCGGAAAAAATGGGATGACGTGGCCAGATCAACTGTCGCGTACTGCTAAGGGCACCCCAGTGCAAAACATCCCTTATGGCGTATTACAGGCCAACCTCCAACGCAAGAAGCTAAGCACCAATGAGCTTTTGATAGAGGCTACAAAGCGCGGAATAGCGGTGGCGCTTCTTCAGGAACCGTACGTGGCAGGAGCGAAAGTAATGAGGAGTCACAGGGGCGTTAGGATCTTCCAGAACACAGGTACAGGAGATGGGACTGTCAAAGCAGCAATAGCTGTCTTTAACAGCGACCTTACAGTCAGGCATTACCCGCAACTCACCACAAACAACATAGCAGTGGTGGGAATCCAGACCAGTGCCTGGGAGATCACGCTTGTCTCCTTTTACTTTGAGCCAGACCAGCCTATCGAGCCCTATTTAGAACATCTCAAACAGATAGGGCTCGTAGTCGGTTCCAAGAGACTGATTTTTGGAGGGGACGCCAATGCAAAGAGCATATGGTGGGGCAGCCCGAGGGTCGACCTCAGGGGGGAAGAGATGGCAGGAACTCTCGGTGAGCTTAACCTGAAAATATTAAACCGGGGAAATATCCCGACCTTCGACACGGTCCGAGGAGGGAAACGGTACTGCAGTCACGTGGACATTACCGCTTTTTCTAATGACTTACTAGACTTGATAGACGACTGGGGGATTGACGAAGGTCTCACGAGCTCGGATCACAACGGCATTATGTTTAAAATCCTCTTACAGAAATCTAAAGGCATTAAAGTTGAAAGAACGACTAGGCGATTTAACACTAAAAAAGCCAATTGGACCGAATTTCATGAGAAGTTTGGCCAATTGAAAACAGATTATAAATTCACAGCAGCCGAAATAGACAAAATTAAAGACATTGAGCAAATCGACAATACAACAGATAACCTCACCAAAGCAATAGAAGAAACATGCCGACATACAATACCAACCAAAAAAGCTCAAGAGGAACTTACCTTGCCGTGGTGGTCCGAGAGACCCGCTGAGATGAAGAAGACCGTCGCTACCAAGAAGCGCAGGATCTGCTGTGCCGCCCAAATCCGGAGGTCGAAGGTCATAGAAGAGTACCTAAAACAGAAAGAAGAGTATGAGTTAAAAGAGGCCAAAGCTCAGACCGAGAGCTGGCAGGAATTCTGTGGGAAACAGGATAGGGAGGGGGTCTGGGAGGGAATATATAGGGTGATAAGTAGGACGCAGCGTAGGGAGGCGGACTTACCATTGGAATGGAACGGTGACGTGCTGGATGCGAGGGGCTCCGTAAAACTGCTAGCGGAAACGTTTTATCCGAAAGACCTCCTAGAATCCGACAATGCTCATCACCGATTCATTCGCTCGGAGGCTGAAAACGTGAACTCTGGCGAACAAGATGATCCTTGCGACCCACCGTTTACGATGGCAGAATTAAAAAATTCGATGGTGTCCTTCAATCCGAAGAAGGCACCGGGTTCCGATGGCTTTACAGCCGACATTTGCTGTCACGCCGTGAGTAATGACCCGATATTATTTTTAAAATTCCTAAATAAGTGCCTAGAACTCCACCATTTCCCCACGTCCTGGATGCAAGCAACAGTCGTGATAGTGAGGAAGCCTGGAAAAGAGAAATATTCCACACCCAAATCTTATAGGCCGATTGGACTGTTGCCTATATTAGGGAAAATATACGAAAAAATGCTGGTGGCCCGCCTTAAGTTCCACCTTTTACCTAGGATGAGCACCAGTCAGTAGGGATTCATGCCACAAAAAAGCACCGAGGACTCCCTCTCTCATGCAGCATGTTAACAAAAAACTAGCACAAAAAAGAATAGTTACGCTCGTATCGTTGGACATAGAGGGAGCCTTCGACAGTGCCTGGTGGCCAGCGATAAGAGTCCGTCTGGCAGAGGAGATGTGTCCAATCAACCTTAGGCGGGTCATAGACAGCTACCTCAGAGACCGAAGAGTTGAAATCAGGTACGGTGTGGAGGTATATAACAAGGACACAAACAAGGGTTGTGTCCAGGGCTCAAGTGGAGGCCCAATCTTGTGGAACTTGGTCCTAGACCCTCTCCTGAAAGCAGTGGAAAACAAGGGGAACTACATCCAGGCGTTTGCGGACGATGTCCTTTTGGTCTTTGACGGAGAGACCGCACTAGAGGTGGAGCAATGTGCCAATGCCGTTCTCAATCATGTTCTGGCGTGGAGTGTCGAGAATAAACTAAAATTTGCACCACACAAGACAACTGCTATGGTGATAATCAGAAAATTAAAATACGACACACCACGCCTGAGGATGGGGGGGATCGGCATCGGCATATCGGAAGAAATTAAGCTTTTGGGTGTAACCATCGACCAAAAACTGACCTTCAACACCCACGTCTCACACGTTTGCAGGAAGGCAATTGCTATCTACAAGCAACTGTGTAGAGCCGCAAAGGTCAGTTGGGGGCTTCACCCGGAAGTTACTCGGATGATATATGTGGCGACCGTAGAGCCCATAATACTTTACGCTGTTAGCGTCTGGGCACCAGCTGCAAAAAAGTTGGGCATTATAAAGCAGCTTGGGGCCGTCCAGCGTGGAATTGCTCAGAAAATGTGCAGGGCATATCGCACGGTCTCCCTGAACTCAGCACTAGTGCTGTCCGGAATGCTCCCCCTTGACCTTCGAGTTCGTGAGGCAGCATCACTGTACGAGGCCAGGAGGGGGGTACCTTCGGCGTCACTGGGAGACAGGGAGGTCGAGCGAATGACTGCTGCAATTGAGGATCCCCATCCCGCCGCACGTGACATGTTGCAGTTCAACAGTCTGGTGAACCAAGAGCAACTGGACAACAACTGCAATTTTGACGTCCGTATCTTTACGGACGGGAGCAAGATCGGAGGAGGGGTTGGTGCCTCACTGTCCATATGGAATGGTGAGGCTGAGACCAGAGCCCTCAAACTTGCTCTATCAAAGTACCTATTGCACAGTTTACCAGGCTGAACTCCTAGCAATAACAAGGGCAACTAGGGAGATAATTAGGCGCAAAGAATCTTCTTTTGGAGTTTTCAGCGACTCAATGGCGGCTCTCCAAACAATTACGAATCCCGGTTCGCACCACCCCCTCGCTGTAGAAGCTAGGGATAATATAAGATCAGCATCCCACCAAAACAAGGTGGTAAAATTGTTCTGGATTAAACCTCACGTAGGGCTACTGGGGAATGAAAGAGCCGACCAACTAGCGAAAGAAGCCGCTGAGAACTCCAAAAGAAAACCTGACTACGATCGGTGTCCGATCTCATTCATAAAGCGAAGCATACGTATGGCAACGCTTGACGAGTGGAATTGCAGGTACCAAACCAGTGACACCGCATCCGTAACAAAGTTATTCTTCCTGGATGTGCGGGTGGCATATGGTGTAATTCGCAAGATAGGAACAAGCGCCTTGAATACACAGATAATGACGGGGCACGGTGGATTCTCTGAGTACTTGAACCGCTTCAAGCGCAAGGAGAGTCCATCGTGCATCTGCGACCCGGATGCAAGCGAATCGGTCCCGCACATACTGTTCGACTGCCCACAATTTGCAAAGCGCCGCTTTAACGTCGAAAATAGATTAGGTGTGGAAATAACACCGAATACTGTGAAGGACATAATAAAGAGTAAAAATGCAGAAATATTCTTGGATTATTGTAGATATATAGCAAAACGTGTATTTGTTTGAAACAAAACCGCATAAGTAAATATGCTGTCATAATATAGTGTATTATATTAGAGGCTAGCACAGTATAAACATTTGTAAAATATTTGTGGATAAAATAGAAAATGAATACATGTGAAAATAAAATACACTCGAGAGCAATGAATCCGGGTCACTTAAAGAATGTTAAAAATCTCGGAAACTAAAAATGATAGGTTAATGCAATAAATTGTATTTAATAGACAATGTAATACTCCTTAAATGAAAGTAAAAAAAAATATGAGTCACCATACATTTTATTAACACAAAATTACATAAAGAAAAAAACTGCTGATCTCTCCTTAAAACAAAAATAGGAAACATGAAATTTTTGAACTTTATTACGATTTTCTTGAATTTTAATACTTCGTATTGCCTCCTCGTGCTTCCATTACTGCGTTTACGCGGTTTGGCATGCTGTACACCAAATTCCTTATACGATTTTGGGGAATATTCTCCCATTCCTCTGTGAGAGCAATTTTGAGCTCACGAAGCGTGATTGGGGGAGGGTTTCGTTGTTTTACGCATCTGCCTAGCTCGTCCCAAGCATGCTCGATCGGGTTGATATCCGGGCTGCGCGCTGGCCACTCCATACGAGTAATGTTCATCTCTTGAAGGTAGTCATTCACAATCCTACCTGTATGAGGTCGGGCATTGTCATGCATAAATATAGCATCGTCACCTAAATTGACCATAAATGGACCAACGTGATCATGGAGGATTTCTTCCACATATCTTACGCTAGTTAAAGAGCCGTTTTCTATGATCACCAGCTCTGTGCGACTTTCAGAAGAAATTCCGGCCCACACAAGTACGGACCCACCACCGTAGGCTACTTTTTCTTCGATGCATGCTTGCTTGAATCTTTCCCCTGGTCTTCGATACACTCTGTGTCTTCCATCGTGCTTGTAGAGCATAAATTTTGATTCGTCGGAGAACATAACTTTTGACCAATCTTCAATACTCCAATTTACGTGGCTCTGGGCATATCTTAGTCTTGAAATACGATGCCCACGCTCCAGTTTAGGGCCGTTTGCAGGTCTAAGGGGTTTTAAGTTAGATTCAGCAAGCCGACGTCTTACTGTCCATGCACTTGGGTTACTTTCTCCGAGGCGTCGAAACTGATTTGTGAGTTCAGTTCCTGTGAGAAAGCGATTTCGAAGCATGGTGTTCACCAAGTATCAGTCTTCTCGTGCTGTGGTACACCTGGTTCTGCCCGTTCCTGGTCTGCGTAGGTTAGTACCAGTTTCTTCGTAACGTCGGAGAACTCTTTGTACTGTTGACAGCGACACACCGACAGTCAGTTTTTTTTTAATTTTGTAAATGTAAGAACCATGTTTCCGTTTATTATGATTTTTTTTTTTCTGTTGTTGACTTGAAAGAGCATGGCAGTTGAGAACGTGTCATGCTCACTTAAATGTCTCACCGATGGTGGCGCGTGTGTTGGATTATTCGGTTCCCTACAAAATGGTTGAGCTGGATGGTGCTGATCCACGTTCGTGAACGGATGCCGTCGGTTGAGACTGGTCATCTCTTAACTGCCAAGGCTTATTTTTAATCTTATATTTTGAATTGTTTCTTCATTTGTCTTTTTCTTTTTACATTGTTCTCACATATAGAAGCAACAAGAATAATGTACCCAGGATTTTGTAATAACTTGATTTAAAAGAGTGTCCATGGAGTTTCTTGCCCGTTCTTCTCCATAGAGATCAACGTTTTGGAATGGGCAACTAGCTTCAACTTTCTGACTAACTGACAGACTATTTAATTTTGACAATTCAAAAGTGCCTGTACAAGGTTTAATTGAAATAAATGCTTTGAGTTTGAGTTTGAGTTTGAGTCCTGGCTGTATCGCGCTGACTCCGGCCGGTTTCCAGCATTGTAAGTATTCTGGTGCATTTTTCAGGCGTAAGCGACATAATTTCAGCTTGAATAATGAACATAGAGCACTATCAACATGGTTTATGTACCCACATAAATGACAGATTACAAACAAAAGCAAAACCAAATGCTGTAATTTCGTAGTTCCATCTTCGAAAGTGGCCCTTTTTCAAATTTGATTTTTTTATGATATAACTTTACAATAACTAAGAAGTTTTAATACCTTCATTTAAGGAGTATTACATTGTCTATTAAATACAATTTATTACATTAACCTAGCATTTTTAGTTTCCGAGATTTTTAGGATTCTTTAAGTGACCCGGATTCATTGCTCTCGAGTGTACATCAGATCACACGGCCCAATTAATAAAACTTCCAATAAAAAAGCTTTACAAATTTAAATACTGGTATAAAACGGAACGAGATTACTGTAAAGAAAACATTGATAAATTCAAAATGTGCCTGAATAACTTTTCTTTCTCAGAAATCTACACAACTAAGTAAATGATAAATGATAAATGATTTATTTTCTGTAAGTAGGTTTTTACAAACACTTTTACACGTCATCATATTTTTTAAACTAGAAGTGGTCGGCGTTTCCTATCTGACTACTCTGAGAAGAAAGGCCGAAACAAACTCAGAGGTCACAGTCTCTTTTAAAGTCCAGACAAAATCTTGGTCAGATCGTGTGAAAACCATGTAGATTGATGTCTGAAATGGTCTTTTGAGGAAAGAACCACACAGATTGAGCGGACCTGTCCAATCAGTGCACGCATTTGTCAAAAATCGTGCAGCTCGACTCAGAAATGAGGAGCTCAACGATTCGACGAACAATACCAAAGAAAGGACATTTGGGTAGGCCGCGTAAATTACTCAAACTGCCAGATCATGATTAAAACTAAGAAGGAAAACAGAAAAAAAAATGACCCACATAGTCCTCACATTCACAATAATTAAATGAAAAGAAAAATAAAATAAAAAATACTTTACAAAGTAAATATTCATGTAATTGTCTAAATAAAATTCATCAATGTCAATGTGTATATAAAAATCCGGACATAATCTTTGAGGACCATGTAGATTAGAGTCTGAAAAGATCTTTTGAGGAAAGAACCACACAGATTGAGTGGACCTGTCCAGTCAGTGCACGCATTTGTCAGTAACCGCGCAGCTCAACTCAGAACTTCAGGAGCTCAACGATTCGACGAACAATACCAAAGACAGGACATTTGGGTAGGCCGCATAAACTACTCAAACTGCCAGACCACGATTAAAATGTAAACAATGACCCACATAGTCCTCACATTCACAATAATTAAAATAATATAATACTTTATACAGTAAATGTACATGTCATTGTGTAAGTAAATAGATACTTAAAAAAAAAAAAGAAAATATTAAAGTGTAAAAATTGCAAAATAACTTTCACTGTCTAAACCTATTGGAGCAGCTCAATCCCAAGCCTTTTTGTCCTCAATATAGTCTTTTACAGTATAATAGGCTTTCTGGCATAGTTTTCGCTTTATAAAAGCTTTGAATTTATTTAGGCTTAGTTCTTGAATGTGGCTAGGAAGTTTATTATAAAAATGTATACATTGGCATCTAAACGAGCCACCTATTTTCTTGAGCCTTGTTGTAGGAACAACAAATTTGTGTTTGTTCCTAGTATTTATGTTATGGATATCACTGTATTTTTTAAACAGATTAATATTTTTATGTGCATACAAAAGATTATCATAAATGTACTGAGAAGGCACAGTCATTATATTAATCTCTTTAAATTTGTCTCTGAGGGAGTGTCTAGGACTTAATTTATAAATAGAACGAATTGCCCTTTTTTGTAAAATAAAAATTGTCTGAATATCGGCGGCATTTCCCCACAACAGAATACCGTACGACATCACACTATGGAAATAACTAAAGTAAACTAACCGGGCTATCTCTAAATCAGTCAAATCACGAATTTTCCTAACGGCGTATGCTGCAGAGCTAAGCTTTTTTGACAATTTATCTATATGGGGGCCCCATTGAAGCTTGGCATCCAACGTTATGCCTAAGAATACTGTGGTATCTTCGGGTTTTAACTCTTCATCCTTAATGAGAACACTAGTTTCTACTTGTCTAACGTGGGGTATCGTAAACTTAATACATTTCGTTTTTTTTTCGTTAAGAAGTAGGTTATTGACATTAAACCAGTTAACTACTTTTGCAAGGGCGTTATTTACATTGTCAGTAACCAGCTGCTGACGTTTGATTTTAAACAAAAGAGAAGTGTCATCTGCAAACAACACTATATCATGATTATCCTTTATGAGGTACGGCAAGTCATTGATATAAATAAGGAACAAGAAAGGACCAAGAATTGAGCCCTGGGGGACCCCCATTCTTACTACAGATCCGGGTGACCTTTTTCCGTTAACATCAACTCTCTGAATCCTATCACTCAAGTAAGAAGTAAGAAGATCCAGAGAGGCGTTCCGGATTCCGTAGTGGTGCAGTTTCCTGATTAATGTGTCATGAAGAACACAATCGAATGCCTTGGACAAATCGCAAAAGACGCCCAAGGCATCGCATTTGTCCTCCCATGCATTATAAATATGTCCTAAAAGTTCAACTCCTGCATCGGTAGTCGAACGACCCCTTGTAAAACCGAACTGTTTATTATGCAGTAATTTATTGTTATTAAAAAATCTTTGCAATTGAATCAAAATAAGTTTTTCAAAAATTTTACTAAAGGTAGGTAGTACTGAAATAGGTCGATAATTAGTAGGGTCTGATGTACTACCCGATTTAAACAACGGTATTATTTTACTGTTTTTCATAAGATCAGGAAACTCACCACGGTCAATACAATTATTAAATATAACAGCTAAAGTAGGTGCTACAATGTTTATAATCGACTTAGCAACATCCACAGAATTACCCCATAGATCTGCGGTCTTTTTAACATTTAACGTGTGAAAGGTTTTAATTATATCGTTACAGGTTACATATTCAAAGTGAAATTCAGAATCACAAACTGAAACGTTTTCTTTAAGTAAAGACTCTGCGGCAGCGGGTGATGAGTTAAGAGATTTAGTAATTCATACTGGAATCTCTGCAAAGAAATTTTCAAAGGCCGCGGCGACTTTAGAATCTGATTTAATTATATTGTCATCAATTGCAAGGCTGTAGTCACTACTTCGGGTGCATGACCTTCCCGTTTCGCTATTAATGACATTCCAAGTCGTTTTAATAATGTTGCTACTATTTTTAATTTTTGAACTCAAATAACGTGACTTGGCAATACTACAAACTTTTTTAAATATTTTAGAATAATTCTTAACATATAAATTAAATTCAGCAGTGTTTATAAAAATCCGTTCTTCATATAATTCATAAAGTCGTTTTCTACTTTTATGTATACCAATGGTGGCCCAGTCACTGAAGGAAGCGTTACTATTAACCGATAATCTTTTTGAAATAAAAGTGTTATCAAATTGTGTGCAATACATATTAAAAAAATCATTATATTGTTGATTAGGGTCATCATTAGTGAATAAAAGTGGTAATTTACCCAAGAGTTTAGTTTTAAATGTTTCCAAGCGATTAGTTGTTTTTGGGTTAACAGTGATATCTTTTTTAGTAACTTTTTTGTTGTAATTTGGAATACTGATCAATTGTCCGCAATGATCTGAGTCTATTAAGTTAATAATTTCTTTGTGGGTCGGTATAACATCTGTATAAATGTTATCTAGGCATGTGGCACTAGTAGGAGTTATTCTAGTGGGCTCTAAAAATTGGTTAGCAAGATTGTATGACTGAAACAAACTTATAATTTTAGTACTTAACCCAGAATTTTCTAACAAATTAACATTAAAATCACCACAAGTGATGATAGACTTCTTTGTATTACAGATTTTGTGCAACACTTCATCCATAACTTTTTCAAAACAATCATACAATCCTGAAGGTGGTCTGTATACACTTAATATAATGAACTGCTCCAATTCTATACAGGCTATTTCAATTGTTCGCTCAACAGAGAGGCTTACGATATCCTTTCGGTCCTTAAACTTAAGCTGGTTATTTATTAAAATTAATGAGCCACCATGTATAGCATTTACTCTGCTGAATGAACTACCAACCTGGTGATTACTAAAATTAAACATGAACTGGTGGCTTTTAAGCCAATGTTCTGTCAAACAAAGAATATCTATATTGGATATATAAGGACGTAGATAATGCTTATACATATTTCATTGATAATTTTAAATTATTCTACAATCTGTGCTTCCCGCAGAAACGCTTAATGATAAAAGTTAATTATAAATCAAAGTGGATATCACGCGGAATAAAAACATGTTGTAAAAGAAAAAGATTATTGCTCTGGCAACTCAGACAAAAAGCAACAAAGACAAATAAACAAAATTATATTAATTATTCCAAATTACTAAAAAAAATTATATCACTAACAAAGCGTGCGCAAAATAATTACAGAATTGAAATGTCAAATAATAAATCAAAGACAACGTGGCAAATGATTAATAAAGTACGGCCAAATTTACCAAGAGAACCCATAGAAAAAATTAAAATCCAAAATACAAGTATCACAAATCCTACAGAAATAGCTAGCACATTTAATAATTACTTCGTTGATAAAGTTAAACCAATCTTGGGTGCTGGTAAAAAAGTAACATCCCTAATTAATCACAGACCTAATTCAATGTTTTTAGCTCCAAGCACACCTCTTCATGTATTTAAGATAATAAAGGGCCTAAAAATTACTAAAAGTGTCGGATATGACGAAATTTGTACAAAAATTGTAAAAGAAGTAAATAATCAGATATGTCATCACTTAAGTCATATTATTAACCTGTCTATAACAAATGGCACATTTCCAAAGGATCTTAAACTGGCAATTGTAAAACCTTTATTGAAAAAAGATGATAAAGAATTAGTTGAAAATTATCGACCCATTGCTCTCCTTTCTATATTTTCTAAAATTTTTGAAACTTATTATAATATAGAATTAAATAATTACTTAGAAAATAACAATATCTTATGCAGCGAACAAAAAGGCTTTCGAAAACATAAAAATATAAATATGGCTATCTTTGAGTTTTAAAAAAATATAATGACTGCGGTTGATAAAACTACCCCTGTGTGCTCCATCTTCTGCGATATGACACAAGCCTTCGATTATGTGGATCACAACATATTGGCTAGTAAATTGGAGGCTTACGGTATAAGAGGAAACGTTTTAGAACTATTTAGATCTTACTTAACTGATCGAAAACAAATCACACAAATTACAAAATTTAACATAAAAACTAAAAAAGAAGAACAATACCAATCCAAAGTAAGATATGTTAGATATGGTGTTCCCCAGGGCAGCGTAGTGGGGCCTACGTTATTTATTATCTACATCAACGACCTCCCTAAGGCAACTGTGCATCCTATGACATTGTTTGCAGACGACAGCACAGTAAATATTACATGTATTGATAAAAATCTATTTGAAAATGACATAAATAAAGCACTAAAATCTATAATAACATGGCTAATCAATAATAATCTAAAAATAAATATAAATAAAACAAATGTAATGAATTACAGTCAAAGATCTCAAAATTCAATTAAATTTAAAGTACTATATGATAATAATACAATAAATCAAGTAGAAACAGCCAAATTCCTTGGTTTAAAAATTGACAGTAGAATCAATTGGAAATGTCACACGGAAGACCTTTGTACAAAACTAAGTAGTTTATCTTTTGCGATTTACAAACTGGCACCAACAGTGAGTAGAAACGCATTATTCATTGCGTATTATGGATTTATTGAATCAGTGCTTAGATACGGTCTAATATTTTGGGGTAATTCGACAAACACTGACATGGTGTTTAAAATGTAAAAGCGTTGTATTCGGGCTATGTTTAGGATCAAAAATACCGACAGCTGTCAACCAATGTTTGTAAAATACCATATACTGACACTTCCGTCACTATACATCTTGGAAATAGCTTTATTTGTTAGAAGCAATCCTCACTGGTTTCCTCTTTTGTCAGACAATGTCACGAGAAATAGACGTACTAAATATAAGAACTTCTTACAGCCTTACTCTGCGAAAACAGCACTCCTTCATAAAAGCGTGTTTTGTATGGCACCATTAATATATAATAAGATTCCAGAGGGCATTAAAAATATAAACCAGCCAAACTTATTTAAAAGAGAATTTAAGAAGTTTCTTATTCAAAAATGTTATTATAATGTTAAGGATTTTTTAAATGATAGTTTCTGAATTGTAATTTGACATTTTAATGGCATTTTGACATCCAAGTTTATTTTGACATCTTAATTTTATTTTGACTTAATTTTATTTTGACCATTATGTATTATTAATTGTATTGAACTGTTATTATTATTTATCTGAAAAGTGTGTTTAAGATATTCTTATTTTTATTAGTTAAAGCATCTTACCTATTCATTCATTTAAATTTTGCATGCCGAATCTTGGGCAGAATGTATGGCTCAACTTTAATTCTTCACGACCTTATTTGTATACTTACCTGCATTCTAGCAAATAAATCATTTGATTTGATTTGATTTGATTAATAGAAATAGGCTTAGAATAAATACAAATATGTAGGTGTAATTAAAAATAAGAACTGCTCCACTATCTCTGTAAGGTAAGTTAGTAAGATAAGTTAAGAAATAAGAAAATGAGAAATACTTAGTATAAGAACTATGAAAGATACAAACTTAAAACTGTAAATAGACATAAGCTAATATAAGTATCCCACAAAAACATTTCATGTTAAATGTTGCCAAGACGAGACCATGTAGCTCGCACTATCAAAAAGTAATCAGATCTCATGTAGAGCCAAGCTTCTAACTCTACACGCCCTAACTCTACAAGGCCTAACTTCGCAAACTCTATACCTTAGTCAAAATATATGGCTTGGCCGTTTCGTTACTACAAGAACCATTAACAGTATGAGAGTTTTTCACCTTACGCTCATGTGAATGTAGCGTGTGTGTGTTTGCGAAGTTAGGTCTTGTAGAGTTAGGGCGTGTAGAGTTAGAAGCTTGGCTCTACATGAGATCTGATTACTTTTTGATAGTGCGAGCTACATGGTCTCGTCTTGGCAACATTTAACATGAAATGTTTTTGTGGGATTTCATTTCTTTTTGTAAGTTGCCTATGATATTTATACGAGTATTTTTTCTGTTGTTCATTTTTTCTTTCTTTTTTTGGGGTTTATTTATAACAAGGACCCCCTATATAAATTTTAAGACCTCTAGCATCAAAATTTACGGAAGTCTCATACAAACTTTCACCCCCTAGTTTCAGGGGTTGGGGGGGTAAAAGTTTCAAGTTTTATGATTTTTTTGTTGTTTATGTACTATTACTAGCTTACATACCAAATTTCAGCTTTCTAGGACTTCAGGAAGAACCTTAAGAATATTGATGATCATCAGTCTGTGAGTCAGTGACGAAATCGGGGTATTTTAGATATCAATAAAATCTAAAGTATAAGAGCTATGCAATTGAAACTTTATAGGTTTAATAAGTCAACCACTGACATGATAACCCGAAATTTTTGTTTATCTGGTATAATCCAAACCGAAGTTAAGAAGGTTCAAAAATACGACTAAGTGCTTCGAGAAATGGTAGGTAGTGCCCTTGCGCTTCGCTTGGCTCGTCTTGGCGGGGCCACTCCCGTGCCCCCAGATAAATGTAAAAGAGATTCAATAAAAAATTGCCTACCCACTTTTTGTAACACCCTATTGTAAAAAGAATAAATAAAATCAAAGCAAGTTATACAGAGCGTAGACGATAGTTGGGAATAATAATAATAATAAGTTTATTTATTTCTCTCACAATGTTTTTGTAGCACTTTACAGTTTTGAGCTATATAAATTCACATTGTGAGAGCTGGTGCCTGAAGTAGGTTTTAGAAAAAACCTGTATTACAGGTCACCAGGCCCCACATAGTGGCATTACAATTAAACAGGCAGGCAACATGTGATTCAACTAAATAAACAATTAAAACAAAAATATTAATAATATTAAAAGAAAAGAAACAAATAAAATAACACAACAAAATCAGTCGAAGGGTGTGTGAAGAATGTGTAGGTGAATGGTGGTGAATGTGTAGGTGAATGGTGGTTAATGTGAAGGTGCGGCGGGTATGTGTGAATGGTGGTGAGTGTTTAACTTTGGAAATTATTTGAATACAAGTATTATTTGATCGAGTGGAGCAATTTCTCTGTGTCATCATAGGAAAGAGTTTTCAAGAAGTCAGTTACCTTTTGCTTACAACTGGGTTTGTGAAGTGAATAAATATTTTGGCACTTGTTAATAACATTATACAGATAATCCCCTAGGTAACAATAAAACTGGTGGGACCGACGTAAACGGAAAAATGTTGTACTGCAAACAGTACCCTTTCGTCGTTTATCTTTTATTAGATCCGGATCATAAACAAGCTGTGAGTGCTTTTTGAGGACTGTATGCAGAACGAAAGTTTGTCTAATAGACAATACATCCCACTTTTTGTATAAGTCGACTGTAGGAAATCGGAAGGGAAGACCCGCAGCAACCTTAAGTATGGCACGTTGAGCTCTTTCCGCCTCTATCAAGTGCGTTTTAGCAGCACCTCCCCAGGAGATGATGCAGTAGTCAATTAGCGACTGACACAAGGCATAGTAGACCATCTTAATGGTACGAAGGTCGGCTACATGCTTTAGACTCTTAAATATGTATGTAAATGAGTTTGCGTAATCTCGTTACCAGAAGGTCTATATGTGGTTTGAAGCTGAGAAACTGGTCTAATGTAACTCCAAGGTATTTAATGTTATCTGTCCTTTGAAGAGTAGGACATACGCAAGGCGGGTTGGTTGACAAGCACGTGTGAGCCGTTATTGACAATGAACTGGGGGGTAGGACGTACGATCGATGTGCAAATGCCACGTATTTGGTTTTTGTGACATTGAGGGTTAGCACATTATTCCGTAACCAACCAACAACTCCGTTGAGCCCCTCCTGAGCCACAGCAAAGACCCCCTCCCAGCTATCACCACTAAATAAGAGAGCAGTGTCATCGGCGAATGTAAAAATTTGACCATTACTAAGGTGAAGCTGGCACAGGTCGTTGATGTAGATCAAGAAGAGGGTCGGTCCGAGTATACTGCCCTGAGGCACTCCAAAGGTCACTGGCTCTTCGTTACTTATCATACCATCAATTTTAACCTGCTGTTTCCGGTTAGATAGGTAGTCCTGAAATAATTTTAGGGGAAGACCCCGTACTCCCATATATTTTGTGCAATAAGTGTGGAACAGAAACTGTGTCGAAGGCTTTTGCCAAGACCAGAAACACCGTCAGGCATTTTCTCTTCTTATCCAAGTTAGTTATGACCGAGCTAACCAATTCATGTACCGCGTCATTGGTAGATTTGCCGCGCCGGAACCCAAACTGAGAAGATGAAAGGAGGTTGTTAGCCTCGAGGAACTTAATTAGCCGGTCGTTCATTAGGCGCTCCAAAACCTTTGAGAGCGTTGGAAGAATAGAGATGGGTCTAAAGTTGTGGACACAGTTCCTGTCACCACCTTTGCGTATGGGTTTTATAATTGCGGATTTAAACGCCTGCGGAAATGTCCCTGCAGATATGTCCCTCCCACTGACGGAGACCCTCGAGCCAGCGTTGCTGGATGGGGTGGTCCGGTCCCTGTTTCCGCGCAGGACCGACGACTTCACCCCACCAACCATGGATCCCCCGCAAGGTGCGGCTTCGCCGGAGGAGGACGTCCCCCCGGTGACGGCGGCGGAGGTCCGCGCGGGGGTTCTCAGCCTCCGCGCGAAGAAGACGGCCCCCGGACCAGACGGCGTCCCCGCACGGGTGGTGGCGATCGCCGCCTCCGAAATGGAGGACAGGTTTCGGGACCTCTTCAGCGCGTGCTTTACGGCTGGGAGGTTCCCGCAACTTTGGAAGGAGGGGCAGCTGTGCCTCCTCCGAAAGGAGGGACGCCCGGCGGACTCCCCATCGGCATACCGGCCCATCGTCCTGCTCGATGAGGTCGGTAAATTGTTCGAGGGGATCGTCGCGTCCCGGCTTGATAGCCTGTTGCGGGGGGTAGGGCCGGACCTGTCGTACGCCCAATTCGGTTTCCGTCGAGGGCGTTCGACGATCGACGCGCTGGCCCTACTCAAGGGCCAGGTGAGGGAGGCGGTGGAGGCGGGGGACGGATTGCTGGCGGTGTCGTTCGACATTGCGAACGCCTTCAACTCCGTCCCCCACTCGACGATATTGGAGGCGCTCCGGTATCACGGAGTGCCCCAATACCTTCGGAACCTCCTTGCCAGCTACTTGGAGGGCCGAGAGGTCCTCCTCGTGGACAAGACGGCCACGGTGAGGCGGTACGGCGCAGAGGCCGGTGTTCCGCAGGGATCAGTGCAGTTAGGTTCGCTCAGGTTAGGTTTTTTTTTTTTTTTTTTTTTTTTTTTATGTTTTGGCAGGAGTGGGAAATCCTCATGGACACCCAGACTGTCTCACTAGTGAGGCAGTCTAGGTAGTGCCGGACTCTTACCGGCTAAAACCACACTCCTGCCCATGCTCAGTTACCCTCTGACATTATCAGAGCCATTGTGAACGTATTTTTCTTGAAACCTCGCTTTTTTTTTTTTTTTGTTTCCAACGCACTATCACGTACTCGACAGACAATATGAACTTATTTCTTAAATTCAATAATAGATCCTTGAACGTATAGATCCAACTATGTATATCCTTTTATATATTAGTTTCACTTTTTTTTTTTTTTTCTTTTTGGTTTTAGAATATTGTTTTTTTTTTTTTTCCAATATTACTATCTTATTGTATTAGGTACTTAAACTATATATATACTATTATATATGTAAGTATCCTATTTTCCTTATGCTATCTTATTTCTATTATTTACTATCAAAACTATTTTACCACAATACTCTAAAAATTTGTCTCTATTTCTACCGCTTATTAATCTAGGTAAATTATCTACATTTAGTTTCTGTTCGAGGTCTTGCTCGACCTCGTACCGCGCTTTTCCTGTTATGGGGCACTCCAACAGCACATGCAGGACCGTTTCTTCCTTGCCCGGCTCACAGGCGCACGATGCGTTCTCCTTACACTTGAAGCGTTTCAGGTATGCAGAGAACCCACCGTGCCCTGTGAGAATTTGTGTGGTGAGACTCGTGGGCTTTATTTTCCGCACCACTTTGTACGCCGCAACTGCGTCGGGGAAGAATATTTTTGTGCCGGAGGCTGTTTGCCCGGACTTATATCTCCTGTTCCACTCATCAAGCGTCCCCATACGGATCTGCCGCTTGACGAATGAAACAGGGCACAGGTCGTAGTCCGGCTTCGTCTTCAAGCCCAGGGCGGCTTCCTTTGCGAGTTGGTCGGCTCGCTCGTTTCCCTCCAACCCTGCGTGTGCCTTGATCCAGAACAAGGACACCCTCTTGTTCTGTAGCTCACAACGGCGGAGGGTGTCTCTTGTTTTCACTGCCAGGGGATGGGGGGAACTCGCACTGACCACCGACTGGAGGGCCGCCATGGAGTCGCTGAAGATGCCGAACGTGTCTTCCTTTTGCTTGAGCGCTTCGCCAGCCGCTCTTTGTAGGGCCAATAGCTCCGCCTGATAGACGGTGCAGAAAGACGGCAAGGCAAGTTTGAGGGCCTTTACTTCGGTGGCGCTGTTCCACAAAGACAGCGCCGCCCCGACTTTGCCCTCAATCTTGCTGCCGTCTGTGAAGATACGCACAGCGAAATCGCTGTGGTTCTGGTAGTGTTCCTCGTCTATCAGGCTGCCGAACTGCAGTGTGGTTTGCTCCGCGGGGTGCGGGGTTTGCGACGCTGGAGCCATCCGCTCAATCTCCCTGTCTCCTAGCACTGACTGGGACACTCCTCTCTTGGCCTCGTACAGCGCTGCCGCCTCGCGTATGCGCAGGTCGATTGCAAGTATCCCGGCCAGCACCAGTGCCGAGTTTAGGGAGACTGTGCGGTAGGCTCTACACAGCTTTTGTGCGAACCCTCTTTGAACCACGTTAAGCTGCTTTATGACTCCTAGTTTATTCGCGGCTGGCGCCACGCACTCGCGGCGTACAAAAGCGTCGGCTCAACCGCTGCGGTGTAAATTACCCGGATTACCTCCGGGCTTAAGCCCCAGCTCACCCGGGCAGCTCTAGCCAGCTGTTTATAGATACCTATCGCCTTTTTACAGGCGATAGTTATGTGCTTGTTAAAAGTCAACTTGCTGTCGATGGTAACGCCCAGGATTTTTATATCTTGGGACATACCGATGTCGATCCCCCCCATGGTCAAGCGCGGTGTGTCGTACTTCAGCCTCCGCGTCAGCACCATCGCACAGGTTTTGTGCGGCGCGAATTTAAGCTTGTTTCTGACACCCCACACTCGAACATGTTCGAGAGCGGCACCGGCCTGTCCCTCGATTTCCAGTGCCGATTCGCCGACGAACACCATAACGACGTCGTCGGCGAATGCCTGGCAGTAGTAGCCTCTATCCTCCAATTGCTTCAGCAGTGGGTCTAGCAGCAGATTCCAGAAGATAGGGCCACCTATGGAACCCTGGACGCACCCTTTGCTGGTTGACTTCCTGGTCTCTTCTCCCGCGTATCTCACGCTGACCTCCCTGTCGCTGAGATAGCTGTCGACTACTCGTCTCAAGTTCACAGGACACTTTTCCTCAGCCAATCGTACCTTGATGGCGGGCCACCACGCACTGTCGAATGCTCCCTCTATATCCAGCGACACGAGCGTCACGATCTTTTTACGTGACAGCTCTGTGCGGATGTACTGCACGAGAGTATAGAGGGAGTCTTCGGTGCTCTTTTGGGGCATAAAGCCGTATTGGCGAGTACTAAACCTGGGGAGCAGGTAAAACTTGAGACGAGCAACCAGCATCCTCTCGTACACTTTCCCTAGTACAGGCAAAAGCCCAATCGGCCTGTAGGACTTCGGGACGGTGTACGAGTCTTTGCCCGGCTTCCTGAGCACCACCACAGTTGCTTCCTTCCAGGCCTTCGGGAAGTATTGGTGTGCCAGGCATTTGTTCAACAGCGACAGGAAGAATTCAGGGTTGCAGGAAATGGCCTGAGAGCAGATGTCGGCGGTGAGGCCGTCGGCTCCCGGGGCGAGGTTCCGGGGCGGGTTTGGCGATGGTCCAAAGTGTCGTCCTCCTCACGGTCCTCAGGGTAGAATGTGTCGGCCAACAGCCTCACCGAACCCTTCGCATCCAGCACCTCCCCCCCCGACCACAGCGGCGGATCCTCTTCTCTTTTCGCAACCCTTCCCATGACTCTGTAGATCCCTTCCCAGACGCCTTCCTTGTCCTGCTTTCCGCAAAACTGTCTCCAACTCTCCTCGATTGCTTTCCTTACAGCCTCCTCATACCTTTCTTTTTCTTCCAGGTACAGCTTGACCACCATCTCTCTTCGGACCGGCGCTGCGTTCCTGACTCTGCGTTTCCTGGTGGCGACCAGCGCCTTCATCCTCGCGAGCTCATCGGACCACCACGGCAAGGTGAGTGTTTCGTGTTTCTTTTTTGTTTTTAAAGTGTGTGTGCATGTTTCAGTTACGGCTTGTGTGTATGTGTTTATGGTGTGTTCCAGTTGATCTGTAGTGTTTATGTTTGTGAGCTCCGTAACTGTTAGGTTTTTCGTCAGCATAATTTGAGACAGTTTCTCACGAAACTGTCTCCAATTTGCGTCCTTGGTGTTGAATTTTCTAGTTGTGCGCTCAATGCTTATTCCTTTAGATTTTTTGAGGTGTATGCCGAAAAGTATGCCGTTATGGTCAGAGCTCGTGAGTCCTTCCACGATTCGCCAGCCGTCCACCAGGTCCAGCATGTCCGCCGAACAGGCCGTTACGTCCACGTGGCTGCTGTACCTGATACCTCCTCGAATGGTATCAAAGGTTGGGATGTCACCCGTATTTAGGATTTGCAGACCCATTTCCCCTACGATTCCAAACATGTGCTCCCCCCTCGAGTCCTCGTTGCCGCTACCCCACCAAGTACTTTTCGCATTAGCGTCTCCTCCAATGACCAACCTGCTAGGGCCCACCACTTGCTCCACTCGTTTCAGCTGCTCCAGATATGGCTCTATGGGCTTGTCGGGTTCGAAGTAGAAGGACACCAGCGTGATCGTCCAGGCTCTGGTTCGGACTCCCACCACAACGATGTTGTTTGTGGTGAGTTGCGGGTACTGTATTATGTCCAGGCTTTGGTCAAAGACAGCTACTGCTGCCTTTACAGTCCCTTCTCCTCCCTCAGAGCTCTGGAAGACCCTTACGCCCCGGTAGCCCTTCATCCTTCTTACCCCACCCACATAGGGCTCCTGGAGCAGCGCTAGGGCAAGTTTGCGCTTTTCAGCCTCCAGAAACAGCTCGTTGGTGGCCAGCTGACTCCGTTGCAGGTTGGCCTGGACTATTTTGTACTGGTGGGTATCAGGGGCAACTTTAGCAGTACGCTATTGAGGCTCGAGCGAGGGCATCCCACTTTCGCCTTACAGGGCATTCTATGCTGAATGCATTGTGCTCAGCGTTTCCCAGTTTTTCCTTGGTGCAGTTTACGCACACCGCTGCTTCACCCATTTGCCTGTCCGGGCAGTCCGCTCTAAGGTGCGGGCCGCCGCAGTGGCTGCACAGATCGGCTGGGTGCTTGCAAAAACGCTTGCTGTGACCGTAGCCCAAGCAGCGGGTGCACTGCACCAGTGGCGTCTGGTCTTCGACGCGCACAATCTGGAGGTCTATTCTAAGTTTGCCGCCTTCGATGGCCCGCCTCCAGATTAACGGGGACACACTGAGCACAATGTGATTCAGATGGGGGTTGCGTGCCTTTCTTCGGAATTTTATTTCCACCCTTTTGTCCTCGTCTCCGGGGCCGTGGAAGAGATCCCGGTTCTGATTTTTGAGGGCCTTCATAACTTCTTCGTCGCTATGGACGAGGAGAACGTCCCTCAAAATCAGAAGCGGGTCCCTGTTCGTCACTTCCTCGACGACGAGGCCCTGCCCAGCTGCTTCTATCCTCTCCTTTACCTTCGCTCTCTCCTCCTTCGAGTGACACCCCATTATTATCTTCCTGTCCTTTGCCTTCCTAACTCTCTCCACCTTCACCCAGCCCTCCTTTGCGTCGACCGCCTTCCTCACCCTCTCTAGAACCTCTTCTCCAGTTTCTGTTTCCTTTGTTGAGGAGATGACAACGGAGTGCAGCGTTGCCCGCCCCAGGACGTGAGCCCCGGTCTGGCTGCTGTGCGCAGCAGCCACAGTCGCGTATGTCTTCTCCCCAACAAAGTCCCTTGTCGACAAGGCGTCTCGCAGCAACTCCATTTTTGCGAGGTTTTCTTTTAATAGACCACTGTTTACCTCCAGCTGTTTCATGAGGCCCTTGTCGTCTCTGGTTTCCTCGTTCGAGGAGGACAGGCTGGTCTCGTTGACAGTCGGAATGGAGACAGCGGTGGCTGGGGGCTTCGACTTCTCCGACTCTTTTACTAATTCGTAGAGCCGAGTGATGGCCCCCAAAACCTCCGTCTTGATCTCCGTTTTTAAATTGCGAGAGTTGCCCAGGTGCAGCTTTGCTCTACTCAGGCAAGCTCTCGCCTCCGCTGTCAAGCTTGGGTATCTCAGCTCGGGCTTATGGCTGGGTCTCGCGGCATCTGCGGAGGCCCGCCGCGACGCTACAGAGCCTGGGATTTTTTGTGCGGGTGGCGGAGTTGCACCAGGTTTTAGGTTGGCCGGGGACTTTGCCTTGGGCTCTATTTTCCCGGCCTCCCATTCACCGATGCTGCGTCTCACGCTCGACTGCGAGGTCCCAGCTTTCTTCCGCGGATTTCGGCGAGCCCCCGAAGATAAGCGAGCTCGCGGTTTTCTTGGCCGGCGTGTGGAACATGGCGGTAGCCTTTGTAAAGGTGAGGTTCATATGCTAAAACCGTCAGAGGTCACTGGCTTCTCTCCTGTGTCCCTGTAAAGGGGGGATCGGCAAGAGAGATGTAAAATACGAGCCTCTAAACTAGGACTCGGTCAGCTAATTAAAATAAATGTCAATAATTGCCTTCTGAGGCGCTAAAAGTCTCGGAAACCGTTTTCTTTCCCAGCGTCGTTATGTAAAAGGTAATATTGTAAGCGTAAGAGTAAAAAGCAAAAATTAATTTTTTCGTTCAAACTAAAAAGTTTACCTGGCCAATGACAAGTTTTTGAATTTCTATGTGAGCTAGGCGCACGTGCGAGGTGTCAAAAGACGCGTCTCGGCGCGGGCCAGCGATGTATGAGGTTTTCAGAATTTACGCTAAAGAAAAATTTTGAAAAATGCTGAAAAAACGTGTTTTTCGACCAAAATGTATGTAAAAACCCGGAATAACACCACCAAACGTGACTCGAGCTAGCGGAACGCGCGCCGGAGTGCAGGTAAGGCAGGTAAGTAACGATTAAAATTGTAAGAAACGTAGGTTAGGTTGTAAATTTTGAAATAAAAATTTTTAAAAGGAATTTTTGCTGAAAATTTTGCAAAGTCAATAACCGAGAAGTGTTTTTCGCGGTTTTGTCAATTTTCACTAGTGGGAAAGTTAGACGGAGCCTAAAAACGATTTATTGTGCTGAAAACAGCTTCAAATTGCGTCACCGGGATGCAAAGTTATTGTGGTTTGGTTAATTTGTACTATCCTATAGGTGGATTTCGTTAATTAGTGAAAATAGCTAGTACCAAAAGTTTTTGAATTTCTATGTGAGCTAGGCGCACGTGCGAGGTGTCAAAAGACGCGTCTCGGCGCGGGCCAGCGATGTATGAGGTTTTCAGAATTTACGCTGAAGAAAAATTTTGAAAAATGCTGAAAAAACGTGTTTTTCGACCAAAATGTATGTAAAAACCCGGAATAACACCACCAAACGTGACTCAAGCTAGCAGAACGCGCGCCGGAGGGCAGGTAAGGCAGGTAAGTAACGATTAAAATTGTAAGGAACGTAGGTTAGGTTGTAAATTTTGAAATAAAAATTTTTAAAGGGAATTTTTGCTGAAAATTTTGCAAAGTCAATAACCGAGAAGTGTTTTTCGCGGTTTTGTCAATTTTCACTAGTGGGAAAGTTAGACGGAGCCTAAAAACGATTTATTGTGCTGAAAACAGCTTCAAATTGCGTCACCGGGATGCAAAGTTATTGTGGTTTGGTTAATTTGTACTATCCTATAGGTGGATTTCGTTAATTAGTGAAAATAGCTACTACCAAAAGTTTTTGAATTTCTATGTGAGCTAGGCGCACGTGCGAGGTGTCAAAAGACGCGTCTCGGTGCGGGCCAGCGATGTATGAGGTTTTCAGAATTTACGCTGAAGAAAAATTTTGAAAAATGCTGAAAAAACGTTTTTCGACCAAAATGTATGTAAAAACCCGGAATAACACCACCAAACGTGACTCAAGCTAGCGGAACGCGCGCCAGAGTGCAGGTAAGGCAGGTAAGTAACGATTAAAATTGTAAGGAACGTAGGTTAGGTTGTAAATTTTGAAATAAAAATTTTTAAAGGGAATTTTTGCTGAAAATTTTGCAAAGTCAATAACCGAGAAGTGTTTTTCGCGTTTTGTCAATTTTCACTAGTGGGAAAGTTAGACGGAGCCTAAAAACGATTTATTGTGCTGAAAACAGCTTCAAATTGCGTCACCGGGATGCAAAGTTATTGTGGTCGCTCAGGTTAGGTTCGCTCAGGTTAGGTTCGCTTAGGTTAGGTTCGCTCAGGTTAGGTTCGCTCAGGTTAGGTTCGCTCAGGTTAGGTTCGCTCAGGTTAGGTTCGCTCAGGTTAGGTTCGCTCAGGTTAGGTTC
Organism: Mesoligia furuncula; assembly: GCA_916614155.1. Classification (NCBI taxonomy): domain Eukaryota; kingdom Metazoa; phylum Arthropoda; class Insecta; order Lepidoptera; family Noctuidae; genus Mesoligia; species Mesoligia furuncula. The sequence continues at coordinate 30,210,407 of OU744803.1, forward strand.
GCTCAGGTTAGGTTCGCTCAGGTTAGGTTCGCTCAGGTTAGGTTCGCTCAGGTTAGGTTCGCTCAGGTTAGGTTCGCTCAGGTTAGGTTCGCTCAGGTTAGGTTCGCTCAGGTTAGGTTCGCTCAGGTTAGGTTCGCTCAGGTTAGGTTCGCTCAGGTTAGGTTCGCTCAGGTTAGGTTCGCTCAGGTTAGGTTCGCTCAGGTTAGGTTCGCTCAGGTTAGGTTCGCTCAGGTTAGGTTCGCTCAGGTTAGGTTCGCTCAGGTTAGGTTCGCTCAGGTTAGGTTCGCTCAGGTTAGGTTCGCTCAGGTTAGGTTCGCTCAGGTTAGGTTCGCTCAGGTTAGGTTCGCTCAGGTTAGGTTCGCTCAGGTTAGGTTCGCTCAGGTTAGGTTCGCTCAGGTTAGGTTAGGTTAGGTTAGGTTAGGTTAGGTTAGGTTAGGTTAGGTTAGGTTAGGTTAGGTTAGGTTAGGTTAGGTTAGGTTAGGTTAGGTTAGGTTAGGTTAGGTTAGGTTAGGTTAGGTTAGGTTAGGTTAGGTTAGGTTAGGTTAGGTTAGGTTAGGTTAGGTTAGGTTAGGTTAGGTTAGGTTAGGTTAGGTTAGGTTAGGTTAGGTTAGGTTAGGTTAGGTTAGGTTAGGTTAGGTTAGGTTAGGTTAGGTTAGGTTAGGTTAGGTTAGGTTAGGTTAGGTTAGGTTAGGTTAGGTTAGGTTAGGTTAGGTTAGGTTAGGTTAGGTTAGGTTAGGTTAGGTTAGGTTAGGTTAGGTTAGGTTAGGTTAGGTTAGGTTAGGTTAGGTTTTTTTTTTTTTTTTTTTTTTTTTTTTTTTTTTTTTTTTTTTTTTTTTTTTTTTTTTTTTTTTTTTTTTTTATACTCCTACCTCCAACATGATCGGAGCCTATTCCTGTCTGCTTTACGTTCATACCAGTTCTCGCGTTTATGCCTCTCGTAATTTCATTCCTCATACATGTTCTTTCTGTCATTCATCCTCATTTATGTCTCATGGGTGGGATTCCCAACTATCGTCTACGTTCTGTATAACTTTTTCTGTATAACTTTCTTGTATTTTATTTATTATTTTTACTTAATCGGGTGTTACAAAAAGTGGGTAGGCAATTTTTTATTGAATTACTTTTACATTTATACTTATCTAAACTTATGTCTATTTACAGTTTGTGTTTGTTACATATATATTCTTACACTATTTCACATTTTCTTATATCTTATCTTGTCTTGTCTCACAGAGACGGGGGAGCAGTTCTTATTTCAACTTACACTTACATATTTGTACTTAATCTAAGCCTATTTCTATTTTTACATGTACTCATTTCCTATATTATCCAAAAATATTTTACAAATTTTTATATTATGCTAGCCTCTAATATAATATACTATATTATGACAGCATATTTACTTATGCGGTTTTGTTTCTATCGATTACTCTTTTTGCTATCTGTCTACAATAATCCAAAAATATTTCTGCATCTTTACTCTTTATTATGTCTTTCACTGTGTTCGGTGTTATTTCTATACCTAATCTAGTTTCAATGTCAAAACGGCGCTTTGCGAATTGTGGGCAGTCGAATAATATGTGCGGAACCGATTCGCTTGCATCCGGGTCGCAGATGCACGATGGACTCTCCTTGCGCTTGAAGCGGTTCAAGTACTCAGAGAATCCACCGTGCCCCGTCATAATCTGTGTATTCAGGCCACTTGTTCCCATCCTGCGAATTACACCGTATGCCTCACGCACATCCGGGAAGAATATCTTAGTTACAGATGCGGTGACGCTGGATTCGTACCTACGGTTCCACTCATCAAGCGTTGCCATACGTATGCTTCGCTTGATGAATGAGATCGGACACCGATCGTAGTCAGGTTTTCTTTTGGAGTTCTCAGCGGCTTCTTTCGCTAGTTGGTCGGCTCTTTCATTCCCCAGTAGCCCTACGTGAGCTTTTACCCAGAACAATTTTACCACCTTGTTCTGGTGGGATGCTGATCTTATATTATCCCTAGCTTCTACAGCGAGAGGGTGGTGCGAACCGGGATTCGTAATTGTTTGGAGAGCCGCCATTGAGTCGCTGAAAACTCCAAATGAAGATTCCTTGCGCCTAATTATCTCCCTAGTTGCCCTTGTTATTGCTAGGAGTTCAGCCTGGTAAACTGTGCAATACTTTGATAGAGCAAGTTTGAGGGCTCTGGTCTCAGCCTCACCATTCCATATGGACAGTGAAGCACCAACCCCTCCTCCGATCTTGCTCCCGTCCGTAAAGATACGGACGTCAAAGTTGCAGTTGTTGTCCAGTTGCTGTTGGTTCACCAGACTGTTGAACTGCAAGATGTCACGTGTCACGGGATGGGGATCCTCAATTGCAGCAGTCATTCGCTCGACCTCCCTGCCCGCCAGCGACGCCCGGGGCACCCCCTTCCTGGCCTCGTACAGCGATGCTGCCTCACGAACTCGGAGGTCAAGGGGGAGCATCCCGGACAGCACCAGCGCTGAGTTCAGGGAGACCGTGCGATATGCCCTGCACATTTTCTGAGCAATTCCACGCTGGACGGTCCCAAGTTGCTTTATAATCCCCAACTTTTTTGCAGCCGGTGCCCAGACGCTAGCAGCGTAAAGTATTATGGGCTCTACGGTTGCCACATATATCACCCGAATAACATCTGGATGAAGCCCCCAGCTGACCTTTGCGGCTCTACACAGCTGCTTGTAAATCGCGATTGCCTTTCTGCAGATGTGTGAGACGTGAGTATTGAAGGTCAGTTTTTGGTCGATAGTTACACCCAGGAGCTTCATTTCTTTCGATGTGCCTATGTCGATCCCCCCCATCCTCAGGCGTGGTGTGTCGTATTTTAGTTTTCTGGTTATCACCATAGCGGTGGTTTTGTGTGGTGCAAATTTTAGTTTATTTTCGACACCCCACGCCAGAACATGATTGAGAGCGGCATTGGCACATTCCTCTACCTCTAGTGCGGTCTCTCCGTCAAAGACTAAGACGACATCGTCCGCAAACGCCTGGATGTAGTTCCCCCTGTTCTCTGCTGCTTTCAGGAGAGGATCTAGGACTAAATTCCACAAAATTGGGCCTCCAATTGAGCCCTGGACACAGCCCTTGTTTGTGTCCTTGCTGTATTCTTCCCCACCGTACCTGATCGCAACTCTTCGGTTTCTGAGGTAGCTGTCCATGACCCGCCTAAGGTTGATTGGACACTTCTCCTCCGCCAGCCGGACTCTTATCGCTGGCCACCAGGCACTATCGAAAGCTCCCTCTATGTCCAACGATACGAGCGTAACTATTCTTTTTTGCGCTAGTTTTTTGTTGACATGCTGCATGAGGGCATAGAGGGAGTCCTCGGTGCTCTTTTGTGGCATGAATCCGTACTGACAGGTACTCATCCTTGGTAAAAGGTGGAACTTAAGGCGGGCCACCAGCATTTTCTCATATATTTTCCCCAATATAGGCAACAGTCCAATCGGCCTATAGGATTTGGGAGTGGAATAGTTCTCTTTTCCAGGCTTCCTCAGTATCACTACTGTTGCTTGCTTCCAGGACGTGGGGAAATGGTGGTGTTCTAGGCACTTATTTAAGAACTTTAAAAATATTTCCGGGTCATTAGTCACCGCGTGACAACAAATGTCGGCCGTAAAGCCATCGGAACCCGGTGCCTTTTTCGGATTGAAGGACTCCATCGAATTTTTTAATTCTGCCATCGTAAACGGTGGGTCGCAAGGATCATCTTGTTCGCCAGAGTTTACGTTTTCGGCCTTCGATCGAATGGAACGGTGGTGAGCATTATCGGATTCATGTAGGTCTTCCGGATAAAACGTTTCCGCTAGCAATTTTACGGAGCCCCTCGCATCCAGCACGTCACCGTTCCACTCTAATGGTAGGTCCTCCACCCTGCGCTGAGTTCTACCTATAACCCTATATATTCCCTCCCAAACCCCCTCCCTGTCCTGTTTCCCACAGAATTCCTTCCAGCTCTCGGTCTGAGCTTTAGCCTCTTCTAATTCATACTCTTCTTTCTGTTTTAGGTACTCTTCTATGACCTTCGACTTCCGGATTTGGGCGGCACAGCGGATCCTGCGCTTCTTGGTAGCGACGGTCTTCTTCATCTCGGCGAGTCTCTCGGACCACCACGGCAAGGTAAGTTCCTCTTTAGCTTTTTTGGTTGGTATAGTTTGTTTGCATGTTTCTTCTAATGCTTTAGTTAGGTTATCTGTTGTAGTGTCGATTTGCTCAATGTCTTTAATTTTGTCTATTTCGGCTGCTGTGAAATTATAATCTATTTTCAATTGGCCAAACTTCACATGAAATTCGGTCCAATTGACTTTTTTGGTATTAAATTGCCTAGTCGTTCTCTCAACCTTAATGCCTTTGGATTTCTGTAAGAGGATCTTAAACGTAATGCCGTTGTGATCCGAGCTCGTGAGACCTTCGTCAATCCCCCAGTCGTCTATCATGTCTAGTAAGTCATTAGAACAGGCGGTAATATCCACGTGACTGCAGTACCGTTTCCCTCCTCGGATAGTGTCGAAGGTCGGAATTTCCCCCCGGTTTAGTATATTCAGGTTAAGCTCACCGAGAGTACCTGCCATCTCTTCCCCCCTGTGGTCAACCTTCGGACTACGTGGTCAACCTTCGGACTACCCCACCATATGCTCTTTGCATTGGCGTCCCCTCCAACGATCAGTCTCTTGGAACCGACTACGAGCTCTATCTGTTTGAGATGTTCTAAATAGGGCTCGATAGGCTGGTCTGGCTCAAAGTAAAAGGAGACAAGCGTGATCTCCCAGGCACTGGTTTGGATTCCCACCACTGCTACGTTGTTTGTGGTGAGTTGCGGGTACTGCCTGACTGTAAGGTCGCTGTTAAAGACAGCTATTGCCGCTTTGACAGTCCCATCTCCTGCGCCAGTGTTCTGGAAGATCCTAACGCCCCTGTGACTCCTCATAACTTTCGCTCCTGCCACGTATGGTTCCTGAAGAAGCGCCACCGCTATTCCGCGCTTTGTAGCCTCTATCAAAAGCTCATTGGTGGCTAACTTCTTGCGTTGGAGGTTGGCCTGTAATACGCCATAAGGGGTGTTTTGTACTGGGGTGCCCTTAGCAGTACGCTACAGTTGATCTGGCCACGTCATCCCATTTCCTTCGTACTGGGCAATCAATGCTGAACGCATTATGCGGCGTGCCGTACTCTATTTTTGCCTTTGTGCAATTTCTACAGGCGGGTGGAGAGCTTGAGAGCCAATCCGGACACACTGCTCTCAGATGGGGACCGCCGCAGTGGCTGCACAGGTCCTCGGGCTCTTTGCAAAACCGCTTGCCGTGCCCGAAGCCCAGACAGCGAGTACATTGGACCAGCGGTGTCTGATCTTCGACCCTAATACGCTGGAGATCTATGTGTACGGTTCCGATATCTATTGCTCGTCGCCAGATGGTGGGCGAGACGCTTACGATAACGTGGCCAATATGAGGGTTTCGTGTCCTTTTTCTATATTTGACCTCCACTCTGTTTTCCCCGCTGTCGAGGCCGTTAAAAACACCCTGATTCTGATTTCTCAGCGCTTTAAGAACGTCTTCGTCAGTATTTACTACCAACACGTTCCTCAAGATCAGAAGCGGGTCCTTATTTTTAACTTCCTCGACTGTGAGGTCAACACCTTCTTTTTGGAGTCGGTCCTTGATCTTTGTCCTTTCCTGCTCAGTTTCCAGTCCTATAATGATTTTTCGGTCCTTGGCTTTCCTGACTTTTTCAACCTTTATCCATCCATCCTTAGCATTGACTGCTTTCCTCACCCGGTCTAGGACTTCGTCACCGGTCTCTGTCTCGTCCTTGGACGTGACCACAACCGAGTGCAGGGTACTACGCTTTGGCAGTGACCCTACGCCACTGGCTGCAGTTACGCTCGCATAAGTATTTGCCTTTCCCAGGAAATCCCTGTGGTGGTCGATAGTTTCCTTTAGCTCCTCTATTTTCTTATTACTTTCCTCTAGGAGCTTTGTGTGTTGTTCAATTGTATGTAAGATCTTACATGTGTCGGCGTTTTGAGAGAGGGCTACAGAAGTTTGATTTTCGACTACTGGTGGTATCTCTACTGGAGCGAGACCTTCTCTGGCCATTTTTTGTTTAAGCCCTTTCAGCTCCGTTTCGACTTCCTTGACCAATTGGTAAAGTCGTTCTGTGGCTTCGGAGATACCGGTTTTGATCTCTGTCTTGGTGTTCCTAGTAGTGCTTAGGTGAAACTTAGCCTTTGTTAGGCAGGCTCTAGCCTCCGTAGTTCGGTCTGCATATTTGGTCTTTGACGGTGAACCTGTTTCGACGGACTTCCTCATTGTGGTCACGGTCGCAGCTTTGCTCTCCAGTGTCAAAGCAGACTTAACTTTTGTTTTCGCAGGGCCAGCCTGCGACGTCTTTTCAGTTATAGAGGGGGTGGGGCTGGTATTTGTGGCTTCCCACTCCTCTATACTGAGTCTTACGTTCGGTGGTGCAACTGCCCCAGGTCCAGGTGGAGACTTTTCGCCGCCGGTCGCCTTTAACGGTGTTCTAAAACCGAACATGTCGGGAGGTATGCGTCAACGTAACTTAAAACTAAAAGCGTCAATAGGGACGATAAAATAAAATAAAATAAATAAATAGTGCAAAATTCAAAAACAAAACCGCACAAGAGTCTTAAAACTATGGTAGAGTTGCAACAAAAAATGTTGAAACCGTCTCTACTATGACTAAACAGGGTTTCAAGGTCCCGGGCAGTTATAGGGGGCTCTACCGAGACCTTAATGTCAATTTAAAATTGTCAAAAACCTATTTTTAACTTTTGTTGGTAGAGTGGCTCTATGTAGAGTCTTCTCGACGCCACCAGCGGACAGAGCCCACCGAGCCAGATTCAACAACACCAAACACGAGGTACCTAGCACTAAGGGTTCCGGAGCAAACGCAGTTTAAAGATTCTGGTTACCGTCCAAGATGGCGGCCAGAATGTGGTTAAAACCAGACAGCTCAGCAACCGCCGAACCGAATTTCCCCGTGCTTGGGCTTATCTTACCGAGCTCGACAAGATCTATCCAATGACAAGGCTTTCAGGCTGAAAAAATTTTTCCTCCTGAAAACGCCTGAAAGCCAGACTACTCGCAAGGCAAGGGCCAGCCGAACCCCGCAAAGCAAATCCCGTCACTCTACGACCCCCCGTTGCGGAGATATGGGTAGTTAAAATTTCACAAAGATGGCGTCGCTGCTGTCAAAGTCAATCTTTGACAGGTGATATCTCCGGTCCGGCCGGTCGTAGAACACCCGAGTTTGGGCTCTTTAGGCTTAGCCCGACCCGTTCTTTCATGCAAGGTGTCTTTCAGGATCCTGAAAATTTTCAGCCTGAAAGAGCCTGAAACCTACCCCGCCCGATAGGCCCCGTCCCCACAAACCACAGGGTTGAAACGGCGACCCTCTACGACCACCGAGTCCGGAGCTACGTTGGGTTGAAGTTTTCCAAGATGGCCGCCCTAATGTCAAAAGTGAACTTTAGGTGGCTGCAACTCCGTCCCCGTTTGCCGGAGAGAAACGCGGTTTTCGATGCTGTACTCGGCCTAACCTCCCCTATCCGGCAAAACAAGCTTCAGGGCAGAAAACTTTCAGGCCTGAAAAACGCCTGAAATTTTCAGAAAATGTTCCTGAGTGTGTCCCCCTGGGAACTGAGAAAGTCTGGAAGTTCTGCGCCCAATAGCTCCGGAGATAATCGTAATTGAAGTTGTCAACCACAGAAACCAATATGGCTGAAAAAGTCTATTTCCTCCGTTTTTGGAGCTATTGGGGGCAAGTTTGGGCTTAAACTAATTGGAATATATGTTCCAAACACTATTCTATCACTAAAATATTTTTAAAACTATTTATTTCTATTAAAAATGTAAAATTCACTAAAATTAAGATATCTTTACAGCCCTTACACATAAAAATATAAAAAATATATCAAAATTTGCGTAAAATAAGGTTCTATTATGTGCTCACATAAATAAATATATTTTGTTATTTTAAGGTCATAAATTATTTAAAAAACTGAAAAATTTACAAAAACTATGTTATTGGGCAAAATAAAAACATAAAAAATTTAAAATTAAGCTGGATCTCTTCTCCTAATGAGCGCGCAGCAGGATTTGCCAGAAAAAATAGGGGTCCTGCCTGAAAATTTCTCAGGACAGGGGTCCGAAGTCTGTATCTTCAAATAATAATTTCTCGATACCTGGTGTTCCAAAAAATCCAATCGACGTGTCGTTGGTCTCGTCCGTGTACCTCCTGCTCTCTCCCAAAAAATCAGCAACCAGCAACACCCCGTTCGGAAACCATGTGGTCCAATTTTGAGGTTATGTACGCAGTTTTCAGCCGTTTTTTCAGGAATCCGCAGTCACAATTTTTTCAGCTTGATGTCGCTGGATGCGTCGTCCCGTGCCTCACAATATGGTGCGATAAAAAATTGGGGTCAACGATCGTTCTTCGGAGATATAGGTCTCCGAAGATTTCCCAAGTCCAAACTTTTGCAGTTTTTCACTTATAACTTTTTTCCCGGAGTTTTCCGGCTCACGGGGTTTTCACAATCACTTGCACGGCACTGAGACGCTTCTTTTGGTATACTTCGTGACTTCCTAGCGTTAAAAAATACTAATTAAATGAATTTTTATGCGCGGAGCGGCTCTAAAAACGATGCGATCGCCACGAGAGCTGGGGGGGTACTGGGTTAGGTTAGGTTAGGTTAGGTTAGGTTAGGTTAGGTTAGGTTAGGTTAGGTTAGGTTAGGTTAGGTTAGGTTAGGTTAGGTTAGGTTAGGTTAGGTTAGGTTAGGTTAGGTTAGGTTAGGTTAGGTTAGGTTAGGTTAGGTTAGGTTAGGTTAGGTTAGGTTAGGTTAGGTTAGGTTAGGTTAGGTTAGGTTAGGTTAGGTTAGGTTAGGTTAGGTTAGGTTAGGTTAGGTTAGGTTAGGTTAGGTTAGGTTAGGTTAGGTTAGGTTAGGTTAGGTTAGGTTAGGTTAGGTTAGGTTAGGTTTTTTTTTTTTTTTTTTTTTTTTTTTTTTTTTTTTTTTTTTTTTTTTTTTTTTTGTATCTTCTACCTCCAACATTATCGGAGCCTATGCTTGCTGCTCCAGTATTTCCACGTTCATTCAAGTTCTCGCTTGTATGCTTCTCGTACTTTTATTCTTCATACTTGTTCTTTCTTTCATTCATCATCATTTTTACCTTCGTGGGTGGGATTCCCAACTATCTTAATATTCCTTTCTATTCTACTTTATTCTTTCCTTTCGGGTGCGTTGGGAAAATCAGGAAGATAGGATTTTTATTTTTCAAATTTTTCTATAACAATTTATCTATTATTACATTAAGTTGCTTATTTCTATACTTATTCTAGCCTTACAGAGATTGGGGAATGACGACACTTTTGAGGTTTTCCTTTTTTTAAACACATATTTAATAATCCTATTTTACATTAACATTGTAATTATTCTAATTCTTCTTAAACTAATTAACAAATTATATTTCTATGCTAATCTACAATATACTGTACTATATTAAGATAGCATATTTGCTTATGCGGTTTTGTTTCGATCAATAACTTTTCTTACAATATGCTTACAGTAGTCTATGAAAATTTCGGCATTTTTATTTTTTATTACTATTTTTGCGTTTTCTCTTGTAATTTCCATGCCCAATATGTTCTCAGCGTTAAACCGGTGACTTTCAAATTGCGGGCATTCAAATAATATATGTGGGACCGTTTCGCTTGCGTCCGGGTCACAGATGCACGATGGGCTCTCCTTGCGCTTGAATCGGTGCAAGTACTCGGAGAACCCACCGTGCCCCGTCATTATCTGCGTAAGTAAGGCATCGGTACCTATCTTGCGAACAACACCGTAAGCCGTCCGCACGTCCGGTAAGAATAATTTTGTAACGGATGCGGTATTACTGGCACTGTACCGACGGTCCCACTCATCAAGCGTCGCTATGCGTATAGTTCGCCTGATGAATGAGACCGGGCACCGATCGTAGTCAGGTTTCTTCTTTGAGCCCTCAGCGGCCTCTTTTGCTAACTGGTCGGCTCTTTCATTTCCCAGTAGACCCACATGAGCTTTAATCCAAAACAAGTTAACTAACTTGCTTTGGTGGGATGCAGATCTTAAATGATCCCTAGCTTCTACCGCCAAAGGGTGGAGCGAACCGGGATTTGTGATCGTTTGAAGAGCCGCCATTGAGTCGCTGAAAACCCCAAAGGAAGACGCCTTCAGCTTGGTTATTTCGCGGGTCGCCCTTGCTAATGCCAGAAGTTCAGCCTGGTAAACCGTGCAGTAGTTTGGCAGTGCAAGTTTGAGGGCTCTGGTCTCAGCGTCGTTTTTCCATATGGACAGTGCAGCGCCGACCCCTCCTCCAATTTTGCTTCCATCCGTAAAAATGCAGACGTCGAAGTTGCTGTTGTTGTTTAACTGTTCTTGGTTTACCAGGCTGTCAAATGACAAGCTATCGCATGCCGCAGGGTGAGGAGACTCCAGCGCAGCGGCCATTCGCTCGATCTCCCTGTCCCCCAGTGAGGTCTGGGGCACTCCCCTCTTGGCTTCGTACAACGATGCCGCCTCACCAACCCGGAGGTCCAGGGGGAGTATCCCAGACAGCACCAGTGCTGAGTTCAGGGAGACCGTGCGATATGCCCTGCACATCTTCTGGGCGATTCCTCGCTGTACGGTCCCGAGTTGCTTGATGATGCCCAACTTTTTCGCGGCCGGTGCCCAGACGCTAGCAGCGTAGAGGATTATGGGCTCCACGGTCGCCACATATATAACCCGTATAACTTCTGGGTGCAACCCCCAACTGACCTTTGCAGCTCTACACAGCTGTTTGTAGATCGCGACTGCTTTTCTACAGACGAGGGAGACGTGGGTGTTGAAGGTAAGTTTTTCGTCGATGGTTACACCCAGAAGCTTTATTTCCTTGGACATGCCAATGCCGATCCCCCCCATGCTCAGGCGTGGTGTGTCGTATTTGAGTTTCCTCGTTATGACCATAGCTGTTGTTTTGTGTGGCGCGAATTTAAGTTTACTCTCGACACCCCACGTCAGAACACGACTGAGGGCGGCATTGGCACATCCTTCCACCTCTTGCGCGGTATCTCCGTCGAAAACTAGGAGAATATCGTCCGCGAACGCCTGGACATAAATCCCTTTCTTTTCTAGTGCTTTTAGGAGGGGATCCAGTATCACGTTCCATAGGATTGGGCCACCAATTGAGCCCTGGACACAACCCTTGTTCGTGCCTTTGCTGAATACCTCCCCGCCGTACCTGACTGATACTTTTCGGTCACTAAGGTAGCTGTCTATGACCCGCCTAAGGTTGATTGGACACTTTTCCTCCGCCAGACGGACCCTTATTGCTGGCCACCAGGCACTATCAAAGGCTCCCTCTATGTCCAATGATACAAGTGTAACTATTCTTTTTTGTTCCAGTTTCTTTTGAACGTGCTTCATAAGATCATAGAGGGAGTCTTCCGTGCTCCTCTGTGGCATGAATCCGTACTGGCGGGTACTCATCCGTGGTAACAGGTGGAACTTCAGGCGGGCCACCAGCATCTTCTCGAAGATCTTTCCCAGTATGGGCAGCAGTCTTGGGAGTCGAGTATTTTTCTTTTCCAGGCTTCCTTAGGATTACAACAGTTGCCTCTTTCCAGGCCACGGGGAAGTGATGAAGTTCCAAGCATTTATTCAGCAACTTTAAGAAAAGGTCTGAGTCATTCTCCACGGCGTGACAGCAAATGTCGGCGGTAAAGCCGTCAGAACCAGGCGCCTTCTTCGGGTTGAACGAATCCATCGAGTTTTTCAATTCCGCCATCGTGAACGGTGGGTCGCAAGAGTCATCTTGTTCGCCAGAGTTTACGCTATTGGCCATAAGTCGGATGGATCGATGGTGAGCGTTGTCGCATTCCGAGCGGTCCTCCGGATAAAAAGTTTCCGCTAGCAACTTCACGGAGTCCCTCGCATCCAACACATCCCCGTCCCTTTCCAGTGGCAGGTCCTCTTCTCTACGTTGCGTCCTACCTATCACCCTGTATATCCCCTCCCATACCCCCTCCCTATCCTGCTTCCCACAGAATTCCTTCCAACTTTCGATCTGAGCTTTGGCCTCTTCCAACTCATACTCTCGTTTCTTTTTCAGGTACTCTTCCGTGACCTTCGACTTCCGGACCTCGGCGGCACTGCGGATTCTACGCTTCAGGGTAGCGACAGTCTTCTTCATCTCGACGATTTTCTCGGACCACCACGGCAAGGTAAGTTCGTCTTTAACCTTTTTAGCTGGTATTGATTCCGTGCATGCTTGATCTATAGCTTTAGTAAAGTTGTCTGTTGCCGTTTCGATTTCTTTTATGCTACTGATTTTATCGACCTCGGCTGCTGTGAATTTAACATCTATTTTCAACTGGCTAAATTTCGTATGAAATTTGGACCAGTTTGCTTTTTTGGTGTTAAATTTCCTCGTGGTTCGCTCAACTTTGATGCCCTTGGATTTTTGCAAGAGGATTTTAAATGTGATGCCGTTGTGATCCGAGCTCGTTAGTTCTTCGTCTACCCTCCAGTCGTCTATCATGTCCAAGATGTCGTTGGAGCAAGCAGTAATGTCCACGTGACTACTGTACCGCTTTCCACCTCGGATTGTGTCGAAGGTCGGAATTTCCCCTCTGTTTAGTATGTTTAGGTTTAACTCGCCAAGAGTTCCTGCGACCTCTTCCCCCCTAAGGTCTGCCGTCGGGCTGCCCCACCATATGCTTTTGGCATTGGCGTCCCCTCCAACGATGAGTTTTTTGGGAGCGACTACTCTCTCTATTTGTTTGAGGTGTTCCAAGTAGCGATCAATGGGCTGGTCTGGCTCAAAGTAAAAAGAGGCAAGCGTGATCTCCCAGGCACTGGTCTGGATTCCCACCACTACAATGTTATTGGTGGTGAGTTTTGGGTACTGTTTTACTATAAGGTCACTGTTGAAGACAGCTATTGCTGCCTTGACAGTCCCATCTCCTATTTCAGTGTTCTGGAAGATTCTTACGCCCCTGTAACTCTTCATTACTTTTGTTGCACCCACGTACGGTTCCTGCAGAAGTGCCACCGCTGTTCCACGCTCCGTGGCTTCTATTAGAAGCTCGTTGGTTGCTAGTTTCTTACGCTGGAGGTTTGCCTGTATGACTCCGTAGGGAGTGTTTTCCATTCTGGTGCCCTTAGCAATACGCCACGGTTGATCTTGCTATATCATCCCATTTAGCTCGAACTGGGCAGTCATGGCTAAAAGCATTGTGTGACGTGCCGTGTTCAATTTTGGCTTTTATGCAGTTTCGGCAAGCAGGTGGTGAGCCCGAATGCCAGTCTGGGCACTCAGATCGCATGTGGGGACCACCACAGTGGCCACACAGGTCAGCAGGCTCTTTACAGTACCGTTTTCCGTGCCCAAAGCCTAAGCAGCGGGTGCATTGGACCAACGGGGTCTGATCTTCGACCCTGATGCGCTGGAGATCAATGTGAACGGTCCCGATCTCCACCGCTCGTCGCCAGATGGTAGGCGAGACGCTGACAATAATGTGGCCAATGTGAGGGTTCCTTGTCCTTCTCCGGTACTTTATTTCTACCCTGTTTTCCTCAGTGTCGAGGCCATCAAAAACACCCTGGTTTTGATTGCGTAACGCCTTTAGGACATCCTCGTCAGTATTAACTACTAAGACGTTCCTAAGGATCAAGAGCGGGTCCTTGTTTTTGACTTCCTCGACAGTGAGGTCAACTCCTTCTTTTTGAAGTCGGTCCTTAATTTTGCCTCTTTCTTCTTCAGTCTGTAGGCCTATTATTATTTTCCTATCCTTGGCTTTCCTTACTTTTTCCACTTTTATCCACCCGTCCTTTGCATTCACAGCCTTCCTTACTTTATTGAGCACTTCGTCACCTGTTTCAGTCTCGTCTTTGGATGTGACCACAACCGAGTGCAAAGTACTGCGCTTTGACAGTGACGTTTCACCCCGGTTTGCGGCCACAGACGCATAGGTTTTACCCTGGGCAAGGAGCTCCCCTTGACTGTTTATTGCTTCCTTCAGTTCTTCAATTTTCCTATTGTGCTCTACAAGAAGGTTGGTCTGTAGTTCCATTTTTTGCAGGATCTTACTGGTGTCAATATTTTCTGGAGAGGTTAAGATGGCTGACTCTGTTTCCTTCAATACAGTCCCTTCCCTGGCCGTACTTTGTTTGTTGAGTTTTAGCTCCGACTCAATTTCCTTTACTATTTTATACAGCCTATCTATGGCTTCAGTGATACCTGTCTTGATCTCGGTTTTGAGATTCCTGGAGCTGTTCAGGTGCTGCTTTGCTTTATTGAGGCAGGCTAGTGCCTCTGCAGAACGGGTCACATATTTAGTTTTCATCGGGGAAATCGTTTCGACAGGCTTTCTGTCTTTTGTCACAGTTTTGCTCCCCTGTGTGAAGACGGTCTTATTTTTAGTTTCTGCAGGGCCAGCCTGCGACGTCTTATCGGTTGGGGAGGGGGTGGGGCTGCTATTTGCGGCTTCCCACTCTCCCACGCTACGTCTAACGTTTGGAGGGGCGACTACTCCAGGTTTTGTCGGCGATTTTTCGCCGTCAGCCACCTTTAACGGTGTTCTAAAACCGAACATATTTGGAGGTATGCGTCAAATAAAGACCGTCAATAGGGACGGAATGTAAATAATAAAACAAAAGATCAAAATGTAAAAACAAAACCGCATAAACAATCTTAAAAACTAAGGTACAGTTACAACAAAAGTTGTAATCCTGTCTCTACAAATGCTCTACTCAGACTCACAGGTGGTTTGGGCAGTTGTCGAGAGCTCTATAGAAGCTTTAGGTTAATTTAAAACTTAAAAGAATATTTTTTACTTTTTCGCAAAAGTGGCTCTATGTAGAGTCAATCCGATGAAAGCACTGAATAGAGCTCGCCGAGCCCGTTCCAACGACCCCAAACTCGAAGCACCTAGCCCAAAGGGTGTTGGAGCAATCGGAGTTTAAAATTTCTGGTTTTTAACCAAGATGGCGTCCGGAAAATGGTTAAAGCTGGTTAACTCCGCAACCGCCCAACCGAATTTCGCCGTGTTTGGGTTCGCTTTACTGAGCTCGATGAGATCTAGACAATGATGTAATTTTCAGGCTGAAATAATTTTTTATCCTGAAAATCCCTGAAAGCCAGCCTATTCAAGGGAGTGTTACCAGCCAATCCTAACAAAGCAAACCCCGTCGCTCTACGACCCCCCTCTGTGGAGATATGGGTGTTTAAAGTTTAACAAAGATGGCGTCACAGCTGTCAAAGTCAGACTTTGACAGGTGATATCTCCACTTTGGACAGTCGCAGAACCCCCGAGCTTGGGCTCTTCTGGCTTGCCTTGATCCCACCTTTCATGCAAGATGACTTTCAGGCGACTGAAAATTTTCAGCCCGAAACCGCCTGAAATCTACTTAACCCGACAGAGTTTATCCCCCTGACCAACAATCCGAAAACCGCAACGCTCTACGACCACCGATTCCGGAGCTGTGTTGGGTCAAAGTTTCCCAAAATGGCCGCCCAGCTGTCAAACACCAACTCAAAGTGGTTATAACTCCGCAACCGCCTATCGGAGAGAGACGCGGTTCTGGATTTTAAGGATGCCCCGATCTCTCCTATACGCTGTAAGTAGTTTCAGCGCTGAAAACTTTCAGGCCTGAAAAACGACTGAAAACCGGATGAAAGTAATTCTGCAAGTCTCCCACTGAGAAATGTGCAAATCCGGGTCTTCTACGTCCAGTAATTTCGGAGATATTAATACTTTAATGTTGTAACCAACAAAACCAATATGGCTGAAAAAAGCTATTTTCGTCAATTATGAAGTTACTGGGCGCAACTTTGGGCTTAATCTAGTCACCAAACACATTAAAAAGTCATTCCTGTGGTCAAAAATCAATTATTTCTATTTAATCTAATTTTATTTTGAAAAATGCTTAAAAAATCAATAACTTTGTTACCGTTTAGCAGAAAATTTTGGAAAAAATTTCTAAATTATTTACTAGTTATATACTATCTGTTTCTAAATTAAAAATTCACAATTTACTAGATTTACTATTACAAATTTTTATTTTAGTGGTTTTTATGGTTTTTTAAATACTACGTTAAAACTAATTAAGCTAAAAATCTAAATTTTTCTGTGTATCTCCTTCCAACAAGCGCGCAAAAGATAGCAGTTGCAGATTTGACAAATTTCAGTTTCTTCAGGAGTTATAGTAGGTTAAAGTCTGAGTTTTCAAATGGTTATAATAACAAAAGTAGTTGACTTAAAATTCTAGTACTTGCAGATTTCGTCCCTTCCCATAAGCTTCTTCCGTGTTGCAAACTTTCAGGCCGCTACAATGTCTCGTTCGGCTTTTTCAGGCCACGTGGTTTTTGGTTTTTCCTGAATAATCCCGAAAGTCGTGACTTCAGGCGAATCAGGAGTGGTCCGAAGCATAGGTAGCGTTTCTTCGCTGTGTTTTTCAATAGAAAAACATAGGGTTGTCGATCTTGTTTCACCGCAATACGTCAAAAAGTCCCAGTTTAAATAACTTAACCTCTAAAACAGAGTGTTTTTCAGGGATTTCACTTCACAGCACTGCAATCCGATTTGTTTGTTAACTTGGTAGTGTGGGGGCAAATTTTCTGCACACCCTGACGGTTGATTTGTCAAGATCCGAGCACTTTTGACCACTTTTTCGAATTTTTAACTGCGGAGCGGCTCTAAAAACGATCCGATCGCCACGAGAGCTGGGGGGGTACTCGGGTTAGGTTAGGTTAGGTTAGGTTAGGTTAGGTTAGGTTAGGTTAGGTTAGGTTAGGTTAGGTTAGGTTAGGTTAGGTTAGGTTAGGTTAGGTTAGGTTAGGTTAGGTTAGGTTAGGTTAGGTTAGGTTAGGTTAGGTTAGGTTAGGTTAGGTTAGGTTAGGTTAGGTTAGGTTAGGTTAGGTTAGGTTAGGTTAGGTTAGGTTAGGTTAGGTTAGGTTAGGTTAGGTTAGGTTAGGTTAGGTTAGGTTAGGTTAGGTTAGGTTAGGTTAGGTTAGGTTAGGTTAGGTTAGGTTAGGTTAGGTTAGGTTAGGTTAGGTTAGGTTAGGTTAGGTTAGGTTAGGTTAGGTTAGGTTAGGTTAGGTTAGGTTAGGTTAGGTTAGGTTAGGTTAGGTTTTTTTTTTTTTTTTTTTTTTTTTTTTTTTTTTTTTTTTTTTTTTTTTTTTTTTTTTTTTTTTTTTTTTTTTATTCTCTGCTACCTCCAACATTATCGGAGCCTGTGGTTAGCTAATTTCCATTCATTCCAGTTCTCGCTTTTATTCCTCTCGCACTTCCGTTCCTCATACTGTATCTTTCTATCTTTCGTCATCTTTCTTTCTTATGGGTGGGACTCCCATATCTATGATTCCTATTCTATTCTATTTTTGCTATTTATAATATTCCTTTTCTTTATTTCTGATTTTTACAGGGGAAATAATTTTTTCAAGGGTTAATTTATTATCAATTACTTACTTCTAGTTGGGTTTTCTTACAATTGTATCTTACGTTCTATGTTCTTATTTTTACGCATTACTTGTACATTCAGTTTTGATTACTACTGATTTTTAACAATAATTTCTTAAACTAGTTACAATCTCTTATAATACTATCTTATTTCTATGTTTCTTTTGTGCTTATGAATTATTTCAGTTTGGGTGTTTACAACTAACATTTTTATTCCATGATTTTATGCTTAACTAATATATGCTCAAATATATTGTTAATACATTTTTCTTAACCTATTTTATTCCTATCTATTGCCCTCTGTGCAATCTTTGTGCAGTAGTCCAAGAATTTATCTCTGTCCCTTCCTCGCATCATTTCCCCTATTGTTTCTCTATCCAGTTTAATTTGCAATGCCTGTTCTAGTCCATATCTTTCCCCTGCGTGTAAAGGACATTCCAGTAACAGGTGTGGCACGGTTTCGGCAATATTCGGATCGCAGATGCACGATGGACTCTCCTTGCACTTGAAGCGATTCAGGTACTCGGAGAATCCACCGTGCCCCGTCATGATCTGTGCCCTGATGCTGGTCATCTCCATCTTCCTTATTGTCCTATACGCCGCCACCGCATCCGGGAAAAACATTTTTGTGATGTTGGCTGTTTGGCCGGACTTGTATCTTCGATTCCATTCGTCAAGTGTCCTCATGCGTATGTGGCGCTTGACGAATGAGATCGGACACATATCATAGTCCGGTCTTTTCTTCAGCTTTATGGCAGCCTCTTTTGCCAGCTGATCCGCTCTCTCGTTGCCTTCCAGCCCTGCGTGGGCTTTTATCCAGAACAAATATACCATCTTGTTCTGGACAGATGCGGCTGCTATATTCTGTCTGGCTTCCACTGCCAGGGGGTGAAGGCAACTGGGGTTTTTCACTGTCAAAAGAGCCGCCATGGAATCACTGAAGACTCCGAAAGTAGGCGCTGTAGTTTTCCTAATTTCCCGCGTTGCCCGGCATATCGCGAGAAGCTCAGCCTGGTAAACCGTACAGTATCCCGGTAGCGCCAACTTGAGGGCTCGCGTCTCAGCCTCTCCGTTCCATATGGACAGAGCTGCCCCAACGCGCCCCCCAATCTTACTACCGTCGGTGAAAATTTTTACCTGCTGGTCCGAATTGGCGTCAACTTCCTCCTGGTTTACCAGGCTGGAGATCTTCAGGTCGCTTCGCGCCGCGGGATGCGGGGATTCAAGTGCAGAGGCCATTCGCTCTACTTCCCTGTCCCCCAGTATGGCTTGCGGCTCCCCTTTCTTGGCTCTGTATAGTGATGCTACCTCCTGGATTCTAAGATCCAGGGGGAGTATTCCAGCTAGTAGGAGCACCGAGTTTAGTGAGACAGTTCGGTATGCCTTGCACATTTTCTGTGCTATTCCCCGCTGCACGACGCCGAGTTGTTTAATAGTTCCCAGCTTGTTTGCGGCCTCTGCCCATGCGCTGGCGGCGTATAGGATTATCGGCTCTATCGCAGCTACGTATATGGTTTTGACGACTTCCGGGTTTAGGCCCCAGCTTACTTTCGCGGCTCTACTTAGCTGGTTATGGATCCCGATTGCCTTGCGGCAGACCTCTGTAACGTGCGCATTAAAAGTGAGCTTGTCGTCGATGGTGACACCCAGAACTTTAATTTTGCTTGACATAACAATGTCGACCCCGCCCATGCTCAGGCGTGGGGCGTCATATTTTAACTTATTTGTAATGACCATTGCGTTGGTCTTGTGTGGTGCGAAGTTTAACTTGTTTTCTGCGCCCCACGCTCGAACACGTTCGAGGGCGGCATTTGCCTGTCCCTCAATTTCCAATGCTGTGTCACCATCGAAGACAAGGATCACATCGTCAGCAAAGGCTTGCGCGTAGTCCCCACTTCTCTCGAGGTCCTTTAGGAGGGGGTCCAGTATGAGGTTCCACAGAATGGGGCCTCCAATTGAGCCTTGCACGCAGCCTTTCTCCGTGCTTCTCTGGTGCTCGACGCCGGCGTACCTTACTCGGACCCTCCTGTCGCGCAGGTAACTGTCGATGACCCTTCTCAGGTTGACCGGACACCTTTCCTCAGCCAGTCGGACTCGTATAGCTGGCCACCAGGCGTTGTCGAAGGCTCCCTCTATGTCCAGCGATATCAACGTTATTATTTTCTTTTGTTTCAGCTTATTGCGTATTCTTTGCATGAGAGTATAGAGGGAGTCTTCGGTACTCCTTTGTGGCATGAACCCGTACTGGCGAGTACTCATCCTCGGTGCTATGTAGAACCTGAGTCGGGCCACCAACATTTTCTCGAAGATCTTTCCGAGCACTGGCAGAAGGCCTATAGGTCGGTACGCCTTGGGTGTTGTGTAGTCCGATTTCCCTGGCTTCCGTAGTATCACCACTGTTGCTTCTTTCCACGCTCTGGGGAAGTGGTTGTAGGCAAGGCATTTATTTATTATGGCCAGGAAAATTTCGGGATCTTTACCGATGGCACGATTACAGATGTCGGCTGTGAGGCCGTCCATTCCCGGGGCCTTCTTTGGGTTGAAGGACTCACTTGACGTCCTCAGCTCGGCTATGGTGAATGGAGGGTCATATGTTTCACCATTTTCGCCTTCATTCACCGATTCAGCCTCTAGCCTAACGCGACTGTGGTGGGGGTTATCCACGGCTGGGTGATCCTCTGGATACAGGGTCTCCGCTATGTATCTAGCTGACGCTTCAGCGTCCAGCACTTCCCCGTTTTTCACCAGCGGCGGGTCCTCCACCCTACTCGTTGTTCTTCCTATTACCCTGTAAATCCCCTCCCATACCCCCTCCCTATCCTGTTTGCAGCAGAACTCTTTCCAACTCTCGGTTTGGGCTCTGGCTGCCTCTAACTCATATTCCTCTTTTTGTTTCAGGTACGCTTCGACAACATAGGGTCTACGGACTGGAGCAGCGCACCGTATTCTCCTCTTCTTGGTAGCGACGGCTTTTTTCAGCAGCTCGAGTTTTTCCGACCACCACGGCAAGGTAAGTTTTTCTAATTGTTTTTTGATTGGCATAGATGCCTTACATGCTTTGATAATCACATCTGTGTAGTTTTTTACTATTAGATCTATTTGCTCTACTTTACAAGTTTTCTCTATTTCTTCTTTTGTGATTTTATGTTCTTGGCTCAACTGGGTGAGTTTCGCATGAAACTCAGTCCAGTTGGCCTTTTTGGTGTTAAATATCCTAGTTGTACGTTCTACTTTTAATCCTTTTGATCTGTTCTGAAAAATTTTGAAGACGATGCCGTTGTGGTCAGAGCTGCATAGGCCCTCGACGACTTCCCAGTCTGCTACCTTGTCGAGGATATTTGTCGAACAAGCTGTTATATCGACATAGCTGCTATAGCGTTGTCCCCCTCTGACCGTGTCGAATGTCGGAGTTTCCCCTACGTTGAGTATATGCAGCCCGAGCTCACCGAGAGTTCCACATACCTCCTCTCCCCTACAGTCGACCGTCGGGCTGCCCCACCACGTGCTTTTTGCATTCGCGTCGCCACCAACGATTATGGGCTTAGGGCCATTTTTATCCGCTATTTCCCTAAGGTGGTCTAAGTAGGGCTCCACTGGTTTGTCCGGCTCAAAGTATATGGACACCAGGGTGATCTCCCAGGCACTGGTCTGGATCCCCACCACGACGATGTTATTTGTGGTGAGTTTTGGGTACTGTTTAACGTTGAGATTGCCGTCAAAGACGGCAATTGCAGCCTTAACAGTCCCTTCGCCATCTTCGGTGCTCTGGAAGACCCGTACTCCCCTGTGGCTCTTCATTGTCCTGCCCCCCCCTACGTATGGTTCTTGCAGCAAGGCTACGGCTACCCCCTGTTTTTGTGCCTCGAGCAGTAGCTCGAGTGTTGCTAGCCTTTTTCGTTGGAGGTTCGCTTGCATACAGCTGTATGTGGTGGTGACAACGTTGGCGTTAACAGTACGCGACAGTCGACCGGGCCAATTCGTCCCACCGACGGCGTACCGGGCACTCGGAGCTGAAGGCATTATGCTCTGTTTGCGTCAGCTTCGCCTTTTTGCAGTTTCTGCAGGCGGGTGGCTCCCCAGCTAGAAAGTCCCCACACACCGTTCTCAGATGAGGGCCGCCACAGTGGCTGCATGCATCTGCAGCCTCTTGGCAGTATTTTCTGCCGTGGCCGTACCCTAGGCAGCGCGTGCACTGGACTAACGGAGTCTGGTCATCGGCTCTGACCCGCTGAAGGTCTATGTAGACATAGCCCCTCTCCGTCACCCGCCTCCAGATACTGGGCGACACGCTTATAATGACGTGGGTGGTGTGAGGGTTCCTGGCTCTCCTCCTGTACTTGACCGCTATCCTGTCCTCCCCTTCACCGAGGCCATGGAAAACAGCCCCGTTTTGGTTCCGAGGAGCCTTGAGGATGTCCTCGTCAGTATTTACTGACAGGACATCCCCAAGCCTGATCAGCGGGTCTTTGTTTTCCACGTCCTCGATGGTGAGACTTCCTCCTTCTTCTTTCCCTATCCTGTCCTTAACCTTGTCCCGCTCCTCTTTGGACCCGAATCCCATTATGACTTTCCTGTTTTTAGCCTTCCTGACCCTCTCCACCTTTACCCATCCCTCCTTGGCATCTATGGCCTTCCTAACTCTTTCGAGCACCTCCTCTCCGGTTTCTGACTCTACGGTCGAGGTGACCGCGACCGAGTGTAGCGTACGCTTTGGCAGCGCCCCGTTATTCCGGGCCGCGGCCACCCCGGCGTAGGTGGGTGCTTCTGCTCTGTCGATTTTTTCGGCATGCCTATCAATCGACGCCTTCAGCTCCTCCATTTGTCTGCTGCTTTCCCTGATTAATTTGGTGTGCTCCTCCAAACATTCCCTAAGCAGGCTTTCGCCGGAGGTAGTGAGGGGAGGGGGGGCGGAGTCAGGAGGTGGAGCAGCACATGCTCCCACTCCCCCCTCCACCCGCTCTCCCCCCTTTGTATTTCCCTTGGTTTTGAGCTCCGCCTCGGCCTCTTTGACTAGTTCATGGAGCCGTGTGAGCGCCTTTTCCACCCCCTCCTTTATCTCCGTCTTTAAATTCCTGGAGTTCCGTAAGTGCGCCTTTGCCTTAATTAGGCAGGCTGCTGCCTCTGCCGCTCTACTGGCGTAGGTTTTTGTGGGAGACTCATCGTTTCCCATAGACACCCTGCGTGCGGTAGCGAGGTTTCCCTGTATGGGAGCGGTTGTCGTTGTAGTAGGCGCTGTTTTCGCGGCCGTCCTTATTGGTGCTGCAGGGCCTGCCTGCATTGTCGCGCTGGGCCTTATTGCTACTACTGCACCTGTCTTTGTAATAGGCTCCTCGCTTGGGTTTGCGGCTTCCCACCTATCGATGCTTTTTCTGACGGCTTCCTTAGGGGGTGACTTATTGCCCTCGGGTTTTTTAACTGGCGTGCGGTGCCCAAACATTCTGGGAAATGATGCGGAAAGGGCAGGTAACTCTGTATAAGTTGTAAAATTGCCCTTTTTGTTCCCGCTAAGATTGTACAATAAAACAGTTGTCAATAATAGTATATATAGAGTCTCTGACTCTAGTCAACACATAAACACAATATTTCAATAAGAATAGGATAAAAAAAAAAGAACAATGAAAATAAAATAAAACACAAAAATACGACTACTTTTGTTCAGTCTTAGGTAGAGTCGGCTCTACTATAGTCACTACGTGCCGTGTAGTGTTTTTGTAGCTTATATCTAATTACAGGAGTTCCAGAGTTAATTTTAGCTTGGTAAAATAGGAAAATAATTTTCCGGCTCTATGTAGAGTCGGTCCGATAACTCGATCGGATAGAGCCCGCCGAGCCCGTTTCAACGACCCCAAACTCGGGGTACGTAGCCCCAGGCGTTCCGGAGCAATCACGGTCCAAAAATACTGGTTTCGACCCAAGATGGCCGCCCAAGTATGGTTACACCGCGATTACTCCACAACCGCTGGACCGAATCCCACCGTGCTTGGGTTCGCCTACACGTGCTCGACGTGATCTAGCCGGCTAAGATGATTTCAGGCCGAAAAACCCTCAGGCGCTGAAAATGCTCGAAAACCACTGAGGCGGGTAGAGCTCAACCCGAAGACGACCCCAAAGAAAACCCGAGCCTTCTACGACCTCTAGTTTGGGAGTTACACGGTCCTGAAAAATGATCTGACAGTTCGAGAACTGTCAAAGTCAAATTTCAAACCGGTATAACTTTCCTCACAGTTGAGATAGAATACTCGAGTTTGGGTTCTCTCGCCTTGGCTTGCTCCGTTCCGTCGCGCAAAATGGCTTTCAGGCTCCTGAAATTTTTTGGCGCCGATCCGCCTGAAAACAGGTTTGCCAGACAGAGGAAGCCCCGCCAATCACCGCTGCGAAACTCGCAACTCTCCACGACCACCGGTCCCGGAGATATGTCGGCTCAAAGTTTAACAAGATGGCCGCCGAGCTGTCAAAGTCCAACTTTAGTTGGCTGTATCTCCGCAACCGTTTGTCCTAGAAAGACGCGGTCTCGAGTGCTGTGACCAGCCTGACCTCCGCCGTCCGCCAAATATGGTTTCAGCGCGAAAAAACCTCAGGCTCTGAAAACGCCTGAAAACCTATTCAGCCCAAAAACCAGACCAGGCCCTACAGTTCCGAAAAAGTCCGGGGTTTCTAGGACCACTGGTTCTCCTGCTGTCTTAATTACTAACTTATAACCTAAATAACCTAAAATGCGGATTTGAGCCAAAATCTGCAATTTTTAACGTTTCTGTGCCAACTTTGGGCTTAAATGAGTTCTAATAAGTTGTTTGGACCCAATTCCGCGATAATAATCTAATATTTATTATTTATTTTCAATTTAAACGGAAAAAACCTAAAAAATTCAATATCTTTTTGACCCGTGGTCTGAAAAATTTGAAATTTTTACACAATGTGTAGTAATTTGTGGTCTACCAAATGTCGTTAGAAAAAAGTTTTTAGATAAAAATTTTTATTGAAAATTTTTAATTTTCCGGAATTTCCCGTTTTTTAATTGTCGTTAGAAATCTACTTATGCTAAAATTCCACCAACCGGGTGATGTCTTCTCCCTGCAAGCGCGCCAAAGATAGCAGTAGCAGAATCTTGAAATTGTTCTTGGGTTGCCAGCAATTCGCCCTCCAAGTTGAGATCTTGCAACTGCCGTCAAAAATCAGCCGGTGGCCGGAAAAATCGGCGGATTGCCGATTTATGTCAAGGATGCAATGTCCTTCCTGCCTCCGAAGTTTTGTTACGCTCGCCCCTCTGGTTTGGCTTTTCAGCACCACGTGGTTTCTTGTTTTTTCGAGTTTTCCTGAAAACCGGGACGGTTTCAGGGTCGGTGGTGCCGGTAATGGTTGCTGGATCGTATTCCCCTCCCGATCCAATTTGAACGGTGGTTGCCGCGTGTCTCTTGCTCCTCTGGTGTACCGCGAAAGGTTTTGCCTTCAGGACTTAACCTTAAAAAATGGTGTTTTAGCCCTTTACCTCTGTAAACACTGCAGTCCAGGGTGCACTCTTACTGTCACTATATGAGGGACACTTTTCCACGCACGGCGATACCAAATTTATCGAAATCGGTCAACTTTTTACCACTTTTGCGAATTTTAAAGTGCGGAGCAACGTGTTTTCGTGTCCGATCGCCACGAGAGTCGGGGGGGAACGGTTGGTTAGGTTAGGTTAGGTTAGGTTAGGTTAGGTTAGGTTAGGTTAGGTTAGGTTAGGTTAGGTTAGGTTAGGTTAGGTTAGGTTAGGTTAGGTTAGGTTAGGTTAGGTTAGGTTAGGTTAGGTTAGGTTAGGTTAGGTTAGGTTAGGTTAGGTTAGGTTAGGTTAGGTTAGGTTAGGTTAGGTTAGGTTAGGTTAGGTTAGGTTAGGTTAGGTTAGGTTAGGTTAGGTTAGGTTAGGTTAGGTTAGGTTAGGTTAGGTTAGGTTAGGTTAGGTTAGGTTAGGTTAGGTTAGGTTAGGTTAGGTTAGGTTAGGTTAGGTTAGGTTAGGTTAGGTTAGGTTAGGTTAGGTTAGGTTAGGTTAGGTTAGGTTAGGTTAGGTTAGGTTAGGTTAGGTTAGGTTAGGTTAGGTTAGGTTAGGTTAGGTTAGGTTAGGTTAGGTTAGGTTAGGTTTACGAAGGCCACAAAGAGCGATGGCCGTCAGGGTAATAAGGGGATACCGTACGATCTCCTTCGAGGCGGCGAGCCTCCTAGCTGGATCCCCGCCGTGGGACCTAGAGGCAGAACTCCTCGCGTCACTCTATACATGGCGCGAGGAAGCGGTGGGGCGGGGCGAGCGCCTGGTGCCTCGACAAGTTGAGGTGCGCAGGGCAGAGCTCCGCCAGGTCCTAGTGGCGGAATGGGAGCAGCGACTTGCGCGACCCACGGCAGGGCACGCCGCGATAGCGGCGGTAAGACCCGTGATGAAGGAGTGGCTGGAGAGACGCCACGGCGCCCTCAGCTTTCGGCTGACGCAGGTGCTTACCGGACATGGGTGTTTCGGGAAGTACTTGTGTCGGATAGGCCGGGAGCCGACGCCCGAATGTCACCACTGTGACAGCTGCCGCGAGGACACGGCGCTGCACACGTTGGAGGAGTGCCCAGCTTGGGCAGTGCAGCGCCGTGACTTAGTCGCGGCAGTCGATGCTGCGGGCGACCTCTCGCTTCCGGCCGTCATTTCATGCATGGTCGGGAGCGAGAGCGGCTGGACGGCCGTCGCCTCCTTCTGTGAGGACGTAATGTCGGCAAAGGAGGCGGCGGAAAGGGAGAGAGAAGCTGTTACCTCTCTCCCGGCCCGCAGCAGACGCACCGGGCGTCGCAGGGTGGCGGACGATCTCCGGCCACCATAGGGCGCGGCCTGCGGGCGGCAGACTAGGGGCGTCTGTCGCCCGATCAGAAACAGGCCTCGAGGCGGCGGTGCCGTGTTCCGTGCGCGCCTCTTAGTTGGAGTTCCTGCGGCCACCGGGTGATGGCCGCAGAGGGTGACGGGGCCCGCCTTCAAACATCTGGCGGGCCAATACCTGCCGGGGGCGCGGATGAATGCGCAAGCGATACCCGTACCCCCGGCAATAGGTACAGGAAGGGAACACCGGGGTGGTTTTTAGCCGGTAAGAGTCCGGCATGCCCCTCCGCCTTCCCCAGGGCGGAGGATGTCCATGAGGATTTTCCCCCCGAGACAAAAAAAAAAAAAAAGGTTAGGTTAGGTTAGGTTAGGTTAGGTTAGGTTAGGTTAGGTTAGGTTAGGTTAGGTTAGGTTAGGTTAGGTTAGGTTAGGTTAGGTTAGGTTAGGTTAGGTTAGGTTAGGTTAGGTTAGGTTAGGTTAGGTTAGGTTAGGTTAGGTTAGGTTAGGTTAGGTTAGGTTAGGTTAGGTTAGGTTAGGTTAGGTTAGGTTAGGTTAGGTTAGGTTAGGTTAGGTTAGGTTAGGTTAGGTTAGGTTAGGTTAGGTTAGGTTAGGTTAGGTTAGGTTAGGTTAGGTTAGGTTAGGTTAGGTTAGGTTAGGTTAGGTTAGGTTAGGTTAGGTTAGGTTAGGTTAGGTTAGGTTAGGTTAGGTTAGGTTAGGTTAGGTTAGGTTAGGTTAGGTTAGGTTAGGTTAGGTTAGGTTAGGTTAGGTTAGGTTAGGTTAGGTTAGGTTAGGTTAGGTTTTTTTTTTTTTTTTTTTTTTTTTTTTTTTTTTTTTTTTTTTTAAATCTCCTACCTCCAACATTATCGGAGCCTATGCTTGCTACTCTAGATTTTCCACGTTCATTCAAGTTCTCGCTTGTATGCTTCTCGTACTTTTATTCTTCATACTTGTTCTTTCTTTCATTCATCATCATTTTTACTTTCGTGGGTGGGATTCCCAACTATCTTAATATTACTTTCTATTTTACTTTATTCTTTCCTTTCGGGTGCTTTGAGAAAATCAGGAAGATAGGATTTTTATTTTTCAAATTTTTCTATAACAATTTATCTATTATTACATTAAGTTGCTTATTTCTATACTTATTCTAGCCTTACAGAGATTGAGGAATGACGACACTTTTGAGGTTTTCCTTTTTTAAACACATTTAATAATCCTATTTTACATTAACATTGTAATTATTCTAATTCTTCTTAAACTAATTAACAAATTATATTTCTATGCTAATCTACAATATACTGTACTATATTAAGATAGCATATTTGCTTATGCGGTTTTGTTTCGATCAATGACTTTTCTTACAATATGCTTACAGTAGTCTATGAAAATTTTGGCATTTTTATTTTTTATTACTATTTTTGCGTTTTCTTTTGTAATTTCCATGCCCAAAATGTTCCCAGCGTTAAACCGGTGTCTTTCAAATTGCGGGCAGTCAAATAGTATATGTGGGACTGTTTCGCTTGCGTCTGGATCGCAGATGCACGATGGGCTCTCCTTGCGCTTGAATCGGTGCAAGTACTCGGAGAACCCACCGTGCCCCGTCATTATCTGCGTAAGTAAGGCATCGGTACCCATCTTGCGAACAACACCGTAAGCCGTCCGCACATCCGGTAAGAATAGTTTTGTAACGGATGCGGTATTACTGGCACTGTACCTACGGTCCCACTCATCAAGCGTCGCTATGCGTATAGTTCGCCTGATGAATGAGACCGGGCACCGATCGTAGTCGGGTTTCCTCTTTGAGCTCTCAGCGGCCTCTTTTGCTAACTGGTCGGCTCTTTCATTTCCCAGTAGCCCCACATGAGCTTTAATCCAAAACAAGTTAACTAACTTGTTTTGGTGGGATGCAGATCTTAAATGATCCCTAGCTTCTACCGCCAAAGGGTGGAGCGAACCGGGATTTGTGATCGTTTGAAGAGCCGCCATTGAGTCGCTGAAAATCCCAAAGGAAGACGCCTTCAGCTTGGTTATTTCGCGGGTCGCTCTTGCTAATGCCAGAAGTTCAGCCTGGTAAACCGTACAGTAGTTCGGCAGTGCAAGTTTGAGGGCTCTGGTCTCGGCGTCGTTTTTCCAAATGGACAGTGCAGCGCCGACCCCTCCTCCAATTTTGCTTCCATCCGTAAAAATGCAGACGTCGAGTTTACTGTTGTTGTTTAACTGTTCTTGGTTTACCAGGCTGCCAAAGGACAAGGCATCGCATGCCGCAGGGTGAGGAGACTCCACCGCAGCGGCCATTCGCTCGATCTCCCTGTCCCCCAGTGAGGTCTGGGGCACCCCCCTCTTGGCTTCGTACAACGATGCCGCCTCACCAACCCGGAGGTCCAGGGGGAGTATCCCAGACAGCACCAGTGCTGAGTTCAGGGAGACCGTGCGATATGCCCTGCACATCTTCTGGGCGATTCCTCGCTGTACGGTCCCGAGTTGCTTGATGATGCCCAACTTTTTCGCGGCTGGTACCCAGACGCTAGCAGCGTAGAGGATTATGGGCTCCACGGTCGCTACATATATAACCCGTATAACTTCTGGATGCAACCCCCAACTGACCTTTGCAGCTCTACACAGCTGTTTGTAGATCGCGATTGCTTTTCTACAGACGAGGGAGACGTGGGTGTTGAAGGTAAGTTTTTCGTCGATGGTTACACCCAGAAGCTTTATTTCCTTGGACATGCCAATGCCGATCCCCCCCATGCTCAGGCGGGGTGTGTCGTATTTGAGTTTCCTCGTTATGACCATAGCTGTTGTTTTGTGTGGCGCGAATTTAAGTTTACTCTCGACACCCCACGCCAGAACATGACTGAGGGCGGCATTGGCACATCCTTCCACCTCTTGCGCGGTATCTCCGTCGAAAACTAGGAGAATATCGTCCGCGAACGCCTGCACATAAATCCCTTTCTTCTCTAGTGATTTTAGGAGGGGATCCAGTATCACGTTCCATAGGATTGGGCCACCAATTGAGCCCTGGACACAGCCCTTGTTCGTGCCTTTGCTGAATACCTCCCCGCCGTACCTGACTGATACTTTTCGGTCACTAAGGTAGCTGTCTATGACCCGCCTAAGGTTGATTGGACACTTTTCCTCCGCCAGACGGACCCTTATTGCTGGCCACCAGGCACTATCAAAGGCTCCCTCTATGTCCAATGATACAAGTGTAACTATTCTTTTTTGTTCTAGTTTCTTTTGAACGTGCTTCATAAGATCATAGAGGGAGTCTTCCGTGCTCCTCTGTGGCATGAATCCGTACTGGCGGGTACTCATCCGTGGTAACAGGTGGAACTTCAGGCGGGCCACCAGCATCTTCTCGAAGATCTTTCCCAGTATGGGCAGCAGTCCAATCGGCCTATACGATTTGGGAGTCGAGTATTTTTCTTTTCCAGGCTTCCTTAGGATTACAACAGTTGCCTCTTTCCAGGCCACGGGGAAGTGATGAAGTTCCAAGCATTTATTCAGCAACTTTAAGAAAAGGTCTGAGTCATTCTCCACGGCGTGACAGCAAATGTCGGCGGTAAAGCCGTCAGAACCCGGTGCCTTCTTCGGGTTGAACGAATCCATCGAGTTTTTCAATTCCGCCATCGTGAACGGTGGGTCGCAAGAGTCATCTTGTTCGCCAGAGTTTACGCTATTGGCCTTAAGTCGGATGGATCGATGGTGAGCGTTGTCGCATTCCGAGCGGTCCTCCGGATAAAAAGTTTCTGCTAGCAACTTCACGGAGTCCCTCGCATCCAACACATCCCCGTCCCTTTCCAGTGGCAGGTCCTCTTCTCTACGTTGCGTCCTACCTATCACCCTGTATATCCCCTCCCATACCCCCTCCCTATCCTGCTTCCCACAAAATTCCTTCCAACTCTCGATCTGAGCTTTGGCCTCCTCTAACTCATACTCTCGTTTCTTTTTCAGGTACTCTTCCGTGACCTTCGACTTCCGGACCTCGGCGGCACTGCGGATTCTACGCTTCAGGGTAGCGACAGTCTTCTTCATCTCGACGATTTTCTCGGACCACCACGGCAAGGTAAGTTCGTCTTTAACCTTTTTTGCTGGTATTGATTCCGTGCATGCTTGATCTATAGCTTTAGTAAAGTTGTCTGTTGCCGTTTCGATTTCTTTTATGCTACTGATTTTATCGACCTCAGCTGCTGTGAATTTAACATCTATTTTCAACTGGCTAAATTTCGTATGAAATTTGGACCAGTTTGCTTTTTTAGTGTTAAATTTCCTCGTGGTTCGCTCAACTTTGATGCCCTTGGATTTTTGCAAGAGGATTTTAAATGTGATGCCGTTGTGATCCGAGCTCGTTAGTTCTTCGTCTACCCTCCAGTCGTCTATCATGTCCAAGATGTCATTGGAGCAAGCAGTAATGTCCACGTGACTACTGTACCGCTTTCCACCTCGGATTGTGTCGAAGGTCGGAATTTCCCCTCTGTTTAGTATGTTTAGGTTTAATTCGCCAAGAGTTCCTGCGACCTCTTCCCCCCTAAGGTCTGCCGTCGGGCTGCCCCACCATATGCTTTTGGCATTGGCGTCCCCTCCAACGATGAGTTTTTTGGGAGCGACTACTCTCTCTATTTGTTTCAGGTGTTCCAAGTAGTGATCAATGGGCTGGTCTGGCTCAAAGTAAAAAGAGGCAAGCGTGATCTCCCAGGCACTGGTCTGGATTCCCACCACTACAATGTTATTGGTGGTGAGTTTTGGGTACTGTTTTACTATAAGGTCACTGTTGAAGACAGCTATTGCTGCCTTGACAGTCCCATCTCCTATTTCAGTGTTCTGGAAGATTCTTACGCCCCTGTAACTCTTCATTACTTTTGCTGCACCCACGTACGGTTCCTGCAGAAGTGCCACCGCTGTTCCACGCTCCGTGGCTTCTATTAGAAGCTCGTTGGTTGCTAATTTCTTACGCTGGAGGTTTGCCTGTATGACTCCGTAGGGAGTGTTTTCCATTATGGTGCCCTTAGCAATACGCCACGGTTGATCTTGCTATATCATCCCATTTAGCTCGAACTGGGCAGTCATGGCTAAAAGCATTGTGTGACGTGCCGTGATCAATTTTGGCTTTTATACAGTTTCGGCAAGCAGGTGGTGAGCCCGAATGCCAGTCTGGGCACTCAGATCGCATGTGGGGACCACCACAGTGGCCACACAGGTCAGCAGGCTCTTTACAGTACCGTTTTCCGTGCCCAAAGCCTAGGCAGCGGGTGCATTGGACCAACGGGGTCTGATCTTCGACCCTGATGCGCTGAAGATCAATGTGAACGGTCCCGATCTCCACCGCTCGTCGCCAGATGGTAGGCGAGACGCTGACAATAATGTGGCCAATGTGAGGGTTCCTTGTCCTTCTCCGGTACTTTATCTCTACCCTGTTTTCCTCAGTGTCGAGGCCATCAAAAACACCCTGGTTTTGATTGCGTAACGCCTTTAGGACATCCTCGTCAGTATTAACTACTAAGACGTTCCTAAGGATCAAGAGCGGGTCCTTGTTTTTGACTTCCTCGACAGTGAGGTCAACTCCTTCTTTTTGAAGTCGGTCCTTAATTTTGCCTCTTTCTTCTTCAGTCTGTAGGCCTATTATTATTTTCCTATCCTTGGCTTTCCTTACCTTTTCCACTTTTATCCACCCGTCCTTTGCATTCACAGCCTTCCTTACTTTGTTGAGTACTTCGTCACCTGTTTCAGTTTCGTCCTTGGATGTGACCACAACCGAGTGCAAAGTACTGCGCTTTGGCAGTGACGTTTCACCCCGGTTTGCGGCCACAGTCGCATAGGTTTTACCCTGGGCAAGAAGCTCCCCTTGACTGTTTATTGCTTCCTTCAGTTCTTCAATTTTCCTGTTGTTCTCTACAAGAAGGTTGGTCTGTAGTTCCATTTTTTGCAGGATCTTACTGGTATCAATATTTTCTGGAATAGTTAAGGTGGCTGACTCTGTTTCCTTCAATACAGTCCCTTCCCTGGCCGTAATTTGTTTGTTCAATTTCAGCTCCGACTCAATTTCCTTAACTATTCTATACAGCCTATCTATGGCTTCAGTGATACCTGTCTTGATTTCGGTTTTGGTATTCCTGGAGCTGTTCAGGTGCTGCTTCGCTTTATTGAGGCAGGCTAGTGCCTCTGCAGAGCGGGTCACATATTTAGTTTTCATCGGGGAAATCGTTTCGACAGGCTTTCTGTCTTTTGTCACAGTTTTGCTCCCCTGTGTGAAGACGGTCTTATTTTTAGTTTCTGCAGGGCCAGCCTGCGACGTCTTATCAGTTGGGGAGGGGGTGGGGCTGCTATTTGCGGCTTCCCACTCTCCCACGCTACGTCTAACGTTTGGAGGGGCGACTACTCCAGGTTTTGTCGGCGATTTTTCGCCGTCAGCCACCTTTAACGGTGTTCTAAAACCGAACATATTTGGAGGTATGCGTCAAATAAAGACCGTCAATAGGGACGGAATGTAAATAATAAAACAAAAAGATCAAAATGTAAAAACAAAACCGCATAAACAATCTTAAAAACTAAGGTACAGTTACAACAAAAGTTGTAATCCTGTCTCTACAAATGCTCTACTCAGACTCACAGGTGGTTTGGGCAGTTGTCAAGAGCTCTATAGAAGCTTTAGGTTAATTTAAAACTTAAAAGAATATTTTTTTACTTTTTCGCAAAAGTGGCTCTATGTAGAGTCAATCTGATAAAAGCACTGGATAGAGCTCGCCGAGCCCGTTCCAACGACCCCAAACTCGAAGCACCTAGTCCAAAGGGTGCTGGAGCAATCGGAGTTTAAAATTTCTGGTTTTTAACCAAGATGGCGTCCGGAAAATGGTTAAAGCTGGTTAACTCCGCAACCGCCCAACCGAATCTCGCCGTGTTTGGGTTCGCTTTACTGAGCTCGACGAGATCTAGACAATGATGTAGTTTTCAGGCTGAAATAATTTTTTATCCTGAAAACCCCTGAAAGCCAGCCCATTCAAGGGAGAGTTACCAGCCAATCCTAACGAAGCAAACCCCGTCGCTCTACGACCCCCCTCTGTGGAGATATGGGTGTTTAAAGTTTATCAAAGATGGCGTCACAGCTGTCAAAGTCAGACTTTGACAGGTGATATCTCCACTTTGGACAGTCGCAGAACCCCCGAGCTTGGATTCTTCTGGCTTGCCTTGATCCCACCTTTCATGCAAGATGACTTTCAGGTGACTGAAAATTTTCAGCCCGAAACCGCCTGAAATCTACTTAACCCGACAGAGTTTATCCCCCTGACCAACAATCCAAAAACCGCAACGCTCTGCGACCACCGATTCCGGAGCTGTGTTGGGTCAAAGTTTTCCAAAATGGCCGCCCAGCTGTCAAACACCAACTTAAAATGGTTATAACTCCGCAACCGCCTATCGGAGAGAGACGCGGTTTTGGATGTTAAGGATGCCCCGATCTCTCCTATACGCTGTAAGTGGTTTCAGCGCTGAAAACTTTCAGGCCTGAAAAACGACTGAAAACCGGATGAAAGTAATTCTGCAAGTCTCCCACTGAGAAATGTGCAAATCCGGGTCTTCTACGTCCAGTAATTTCGGAGATATTAATACTTTAATGTTGTAACCAGCAAAACCAATATGGCTGAAAAAAGCTATTTTCGTCAATTATGAAGTTACTGGGCGCAACTTTGGGCTTAATCTAGTCACAAAACACATTAAAAAGTCATTCCTGTGGTCAAAAATCAATTATTTCTATTTAATTTAATTTAATTTTGAAAAATGTTTAAAAAATCAATAACTTTGTTACCGTTTAGCAGAAAAATTTGGAAAAAATGTCTAAATTATGTACTAGTTATATACTATCTGTTTCTAAATTTAAAATTTACAATTTACTAGATTTACTGTTACAAATTTTTATTTTAGTGGTTTTTATGGTTTTTTAAATACTACGTTAAAACTAATTAAGCTAAAAATCTAGATTTTTCTGTGTGTCTTCTTCCAATAAGCGCGCAAAAAATAGCAGTTGCAGATTTGATAAATTTCAGTTTCTTCAGGAGTTATAGTAGGTCAAAGTTTGAGTTTTCAAATGGTTATAATAACAAAAGTAGTTGACTTAAAATTCTAGTACTTGCAGATTTCATCCCTTCCCATAAGCTTCTTCCGTGTTGCAAACTTTCAGGCCGCTGCAATGTCTCGGTCGGGTTTTTCAGGCCACGTGGTTTTTGGTTTTTCCTGAATAATTCCGAAAGTCGTGACTTCAGGCGAATCAGGAGTGGTCCGAAGCATAGGTAGCGTTTCTTCGCTGTGTTTTTCAATGGAAAAACATAGGGTTGTCGATCTTGTTTCACCGCAATACGTCAAGAAGTCCCAGTTTAAATAACTTAACCTCCAAAACAGAGTGTTTTTCAGGGATTTCACTTCACAGCACTGCAATCCGATTTGTTTTTGAACTTGGTAGTGTGGGGGCAAATTTTCTGCACACCCTGACGGTTGATTTGTCAAGATCCGAGCACTTTTGACCACTTTTTCGAATTTTTAACTGCGGAGCGGCTCTAAAAACGATCCGATCGCCACGAGAGCTGGGGGGGTACTGGGTTAGGTTAGGTTAGGTTAGGTTAGGTTAGGTTAGGTTAGGTTAGGTTAGGTTAGGTTAGGTTAGGTTAGGTTAGGTTAGGTTAGGTTAGGTTAGGTTAGGTTAGGTTAGGTTAGGTTAGGTTAGGTTAGGTTAGGTTAGGTTAGGTTAGGTTAGGTTAGGTTAGGTTAGGTTAGGTTAGGTTAGGTTAGGTTAGGTTAGGTTAGGTTAGGTTAGGTTAGGTTAGGTTAGGTTAGGTTAGGTTAGGTTAGGTTAGGTTAGGTTAGGTTAGGTTAGGTTAGGTTAGGTTAGGTTAGGTTAGGTTAGGTTAGGTTAGGTTAGGTTAGGTTAGGTTAGGTTAGGTTAGGTTAGGTTAGGTTAGGTTAGGTTAGGTTAGGTTAGGTTAGGTTAGGTTAGGTTAGGTTAGGTTAGGTTAGGTTAGGTTAGGTTAGGTTAGGTTAGGTTAGGTTAGGTTAGGTTAGGTTAGGTTAGGTTAGGTTAGGTTAGGTTAGGTTAGGTTAGGTTAGGTTAGGTTAGGTTAGGTTAGGTTAGGTTAGGTTAGGTTAGGTTAGGTTAGGTTAGGTTAGGTTAGGTTAGGTTAGGTTAGGTTAGGTTAGGTTAGGTTAGGTTAGGTTAGGTTAGGTTAGGTTAGGTTAGGTTAGGTTAGGTTAGGTTAGGTTAGGTTAGGTTAGGTTAGGTTAGGTTAGGTTAGGTTAGGTTAGGTTAGGTTAGGTTAGGTTAGGTTAGGTTAGGTTAGGTTAGGTTAGGTTAGGTTAGGTTAGGTTAGGTTAGGTTAGGTTAGGTTAGGTTAGGTTAGGTTAGGTTAGGTTAGGTTAGGTTAGGTTAGGTTAGGTTAGGTTAGGTTAGGTTAGGTTAGGTTAGGTTAGGTTAGGTTAGGTTAGGTTAGGTTAGGTTAGGTTAGGTTAGGTTAGGTTAGGTTAGGTTAGGTTAGGTTAGGTTAGGTTAGGTTAGGTTAGGTTAGGTTAGGTTAGGTTAGGTTAGGTTAGGTTAGGTTAGGTTAGGTTAGGTTAGGTTAGGTTAGGTTAGGTTAGGTTAGGTTAGGTTAGGTTAGGTTAGGTTAGGTTAGGTTAGGTTAGGTTAGGTTAGGTTAGGTTAGGTTAGGTTAGGTTAGGTTAGGTTAGGTTAGGTTAGGTTAGGTTAGGTTAGGTTAGGTTAGGTTAGGTTAGGTTAGGTTAGGTTAGGTTAGGTTAGGTTAGGTTAGGTTAGGTTAGGTTAGGTTAGGTTAGGTTAGGTTAGGTTAGGTTAGGTTAGGTTAGGTTAGGTTAGGTTAGGTTAGGTTAGGTTAGGTTAGGTTAGGTTAGGTTAGGTTAGGTTAGGTTAGGTTAGGTTAGGTTAGGTTAGGTTAGGTTAGGTTAGGTTAGGTTAGGTTAGGTTAGGTTAGGTTAGGTTAGGTTAGGTTAGGTTAGGTTAGGTTAGGTTAGGTTAGGTTAGGTTAGGTTTTTTTTTTTTTTTTTTTTTTTTTTTTTTTTTTTTTTTTTTTTTTTTTATACTTCTACCTCCAACGTAATTGGAGCCTATGTTAGGCTTATCATTCATACTAGTTCTCGCAATTATTCCTCTCGTACTTTTATTCTTCATACTTTATCTTTCTTTCATTCTATCTTCTTTCTATCTCTAAGGGTAGGACGCCCTTCTACTTCATCCCTATTCTGTACTTTATTCCATTTTTCATTTCTATTTCGGGCAAGGATACTGTTTTTATTCTTTTACAATGATTCTTATTCTAGTTCCTACTCTTATGACATGTCTTTTGTATCTTCCAACAATCTTTAAAACTATTCTTATTTTCTAATACATTTACTTAGGTCTACTTTTATTTTCACTATTACAATTGCTTATTTGCCTTATTACACCCATCTTATAATCTAATAAACTATTCTTACTTCTATCTACCTTATTCTTAGGACTACGTCTATTTCTATTCCTTAAATACTAGTACAGTTTTTGGACTTAAATCATAAACTTCTTATTTCTAATACAGTTCTTATCTTACGGCTATTAGCTATATGTGAAGCATATTAATAATTAAACATTTATCCATTATCCGGTGTTTCTTTGTTAGTTTATTACGACTATTTCCAATGCTTGACCCTAATATTCTGTATGATATTATGTAAGCATTTTTACTTCGGCTGTTTGTTTCTTTTTATCACTTTATTACAGATTTTCACACAGTATTCTAAAAACACCTCTCTCTTTTTTCCTTTCATTATGAGCCACACATTTTCCCCATCCAGTTTGGTGTCGAGTACGTGCTCAGCCTCAAGTCTTTCCCTGTCGAATACAGGACAGCAGAATAATATATGTGGCACCGTCTCGGCAATGTCGGGATCGCATATGCACGATGGGCTCTCTTTGCGCTTGAAGCGATTCAAGTATTCCGAGAACCCACCGTGCCCCGTCATGATCTGGGTAGTTATATTGTTTATTTTTATCTTTCTTACTATCCCGTACGCCGCCACCGCATCCGGGAAAAACAACTTTGTCCCTGAAGCCGTTTCTGCAGCGCAGTATCTCCGGTTCCACACGTCAAGAGTTGCCGTTCGGATGCATCGCTTGACGTATGAAACCGGGCACAGGTCGTAGTCAGGCTTTCGTTTGGAACCCTCAGCGGCTCTCTTGGCTAGTTCGTCTGCCCTCTCGTTTCCTTCCAACCCCGCGTGGGCTTTGATCCAGAACAAGGTAACAGTCTTGTTCTGGATCGACAGGGACCTGAGGTTGGCCCTTGCCTCTACTGCCAGGGGGTGGTGCCGATTGTGGTTTTGTAGCGTTTGGAGGGCCGCCATAGAGTCACTGAAGATTCCGAACGACTGCGCACTGTGCTTTAGGATCTCCCTAGTTGCGACGCATATCGCCAGGAGCTCAGCCTGGTAAACAGTGGAGTAGTGAGGGAGAGCAAGCTTGAGAGTTTTGGTTTCGGCGCCACCGCTCCATATGGACAGCGCCGCTCCAACCTTGCCCCCAATCTTGCTCCCGTCCGTAAAGATGCGAACTTCAAGTTCGCTCTGGGCATCTAGTTGCTCTTGGTTTACCAGGCTTATGAGCTCTAGCTCAGCGCGCTCTGCTGGGTGTGGAGCCTCCATTGCCGAGGCGGCCTGCTCGACGCTCCTGTCGCCAAGTGCCGGCTGAGGCACCCCCCTCCTGGCCTCGTATAGCGATGCCGCTTCGCGGACTCGCAGATCAAGAGGTAGTATCCCAGCCAGCACCAGTGCGGAGTTTAAGGAGACCGTCCGGTATCCCTTGCACAGCTTTTGTGCGATACCACGCTGAACCGCTCCCAACTGCTTCTGAACGCCTAGCTTATCGACGGCCGAAGCCCACACGCTTGCGGCGTAGATGATTACGGGTTCGACGGTGGCCACATATATTATTCTAATGACTTCGCGGTTTAACCCCCAGCTGGTCTTCGCTGCCTTTGTTAGTTGCTTGTGGATGCCTATTGCCTTCCTGCACACATTTGCGACGTGTGCG
Source organism: Mesoligia furuncula (assembly GCA_916614155.1). Classification (NCBI taxonomy): domain Eukaryota; kingdom Metazoa; phylum Arthropoda; class Insecta; order Lepidoptera; family Noctuidae; genus Mesoligia; species Mesoligia furuncula. The sequence goes on from OU744803.1 coordinate 30,248,803, forward strand.
TTGAATGTCAGCTGCTTGTCGATGGTGACACCCAGGATTTTGATCTCGTTGGACATAGCAATGCCGATCCCGCCCATGCTCAAACGCGGGGTGTCGTACTTCAATTTGCGCGTTATGACCATTGCATTGGTTTTTTGAGGGCCAAATTTAAGCTTGTTTTGAGCACCCCACGCCTGGACATGTTCAAGAGCGGCATTGGCACGTCCCTCGATCTCCAACGCTGTGTCACCATCGAAAACCAGCACAACGTCGTCTGCAAATGCTTGGCAATAGTCATCCCTAGCTTCCAAGCTCTTAAGAAGCGGATCCAGCAGCAAATTCCAGAAAAGTGGTCCCGCGATGGAGCCCTGGACACAGCCCTTGCTTGTTGCCTTGCAGCACTCTTCACCTGCGTATCTGACCCTGACCCTCCGGTCTTTGAGGTAGCTGTCGATGACCCTCCTCAGGCCTACTGGACACTGTTCCTCGGCCAGGCGGACTCTTATGGCTGGCCACCATGCGCTGTCGAAGGCTCCCTCTATGTCCAATGATACCAGTACTACGATTTTCTTTTGTGCCAGCTTACCGCGTATGTGCTGCATTAGTGCATAGAGGGAGTCTTCGGTGCTTCTCTGGGGCATGAATCCGTACTGCCGGGTACTCATCCTGGGGATCAGATGAAACCTGAGGCGGGCCACCAACATCTTCTCATATATTTTACCGAAGATCGGTAATAGGCCGATTGGTCTGTACGCCTTTGGGTTGCCGTAATCTGTTTTGCCAGGCTTCTTTAAAATGATTACCGTCGCTTCTTTCCAAATTTCCGGGAAGAGATGGCTTCTCAGGCAGCCATTGAGGAGAGCCAAAGCCACGTCAGGGGCTCTTCTAACGGCCTGGCAGCAAATGTCGGCCGTAAGGCCGTCTGCTCCTGGCGCTTTCTTAACATTGAATGACTCGCACGCTGTCGTCAACTCGGCCATCGTGAATGGTGGTTCACAAGGCTCATCTTGTCCCACAGTATTCACGACGTCGGCCTTTTCTCTAATAAGGCGGTGGCAGGTGCTGTCGGTTTCCGAGTTGTCCTCTGGGTAAAATGTTTTTGCCAGTAGTTCAACCGAGCCTTTTGCGTTCAGGACCGCCCCGTCCTTCACCAATGGCTGATCCTCACCTCTTCCCTTGGTCCTTCCTATCACCCGGTAGATTCCTTCCCAAACCCCTTCTCTGTCCTGTCTTGAGCAGAAGTTCTTCCAACTCTCGACTTCGTCCTTGGCTGCTTCCGTCTCATACTCAACTTTCAGTTTCAGGTACTCTTCGACGACCTTCGATCTTCGGACTGGTGCAGCATTCCTAACTCTGTTTTTCAGGGTGGCGACCTTTTTCTTCATCCCCTCGAGTTTCTCGGACCACCACGGCAAAGTAAACACCTCGTTCGTTTTCTTCGTCGGCATTGACGAAGTGCATGCGTCTTTTATTAAATTAGTGTATAATTTTGTAATTGAATTTAATTGTTCGGCTGTGTCTATTTTATCAATTTCTAATTTATTTATTTTGTTTATCTGCATTAATTGGCTGAGTTTCTCACGAAACTCAGGCCAATTTGCTTTTTTTGTGTTAAAAATCCGGGTTGATCTACTAATTTGTATGCCTTTAGATCTCTTGACTTTAATGTTGAATACAATGCCGTTGTGATCCGAGCTCGTGAGGCCCTCGTCTACCCTCCAATCGTCTACAAGGTCTAGGAGATCCGTCGAGCATGCGGTTATGTCGACGAAGCTGCAATATCTTATGCCTCCTCTGATAGTGTCGAAGGTCGGAATTTCCCCTCTGTTGAGTATGTTCAGGTCCAGCTCATCGAGAACTCCGGACATTTCTTCTCCTCTGCGGTCGATGGTCTGGCTTCCCCACCAGGTGCTTTTTGCGTTTGCGTCTCCTCCAAGAATCCACATTCTGGAACCCACCTCCGCCTCAACGCGTTTGAGATGATCGAGGTATGGTTCAATTGGCTGGTCTGGCTCGAAGTAAAAGGAGACTAGTGTGATCTTCCAAGCAGAGGTTCGGATCCCCACCACGGTGATGTTGTTCGTGGTGAGTTTCGGGTACTGTTCTACGATAAGGTCATGATCGAAGACCGCTATTGCGGCCTTTACAGTCCCCTCTCCGGCGTCTATGCTCTGGAAGATCCGGACGCCTCTATGACTCCTCATTACTCTGGCCCCGCCTACGTATGGTTCCTGGAGGAGAGCAATGGCGACCCCGCGCTTTTTCGCTTCGGTAAGAAGCTCGTTGGTCGCCAGTCTTTTCCGCTGGAGGTTGGCCTGTACCAGTCTGTAGGGGTTTGGGTTTCCGTGGGTGCCCTTAGCAATATGCCACTGTAGCTCTTGCTATTTCATCCCACCTGTGGCGTATCTGACATTCCGAGCTAAAGGCGTTATGGCCAGCGTCCCCGAGCTTGGCTCTTGTGCAGTTCCGACACTTTGGCAGGGCACCCGTTATAAAGTCGGGACATTCCGACCTCAGGTGTGGCCCGCCACAGTGGCTGCATAGGTCAACTGATTCTTTACAGAATCGTTTGCCATGCCCGTAGCCTAGGCAGCGTGTGCACTGCACCAGTGGGGTCTGGTCTTCGACCCTCACACGCTGGAGGTCCACGTGCAGGCACCCGAGTTCTGTTGCCCGTCTCCAGATGATCGGCGAGACGCTGACCACAACGTGGCAGGTGTGTGGGTTCCTCGTCCTCCTCCGGAACTTCACCACCACCCTATCCTCCTCCTTGTCGAGGTTGTGAAAAACTTCCCGGTTCTGGTTTCTCAGAGCTTTATGGATGTCCTCGTCTGTATTGACCGAGAGGACGCTCCTGAGTATCAGCATGGGATCCTTGTTCTTCACCTCCTCGACATGGAGGTCCTTACTATCCCTTGCCAGTCTTTCTTTGATTTTGTCCCTTTCTGCGGTAGTTTGGAAGCCCATAATAATCTTTCTGTCTTTTGCTTTTCTTACTTTTTCGACCTTCACCCAGCCTTCCTTTGCGTCAGCCGCCTTCCGCACCTTCTCCAGGACTTCGTCCCCAGACTCTGCCTCGTCCGTGGAGGTAACCACTATAGAGTGGAGCGTACTTCGCGTCGTGTTTGCTTTTCCGCTTTGAGTTACGCTTGCATAGGTGTTGCTGGCTGCGCCGTTTTCTACACTATGTCTGTGCTGCTCAATTGCTGCTTTCAGCTCCTCCATCTCTTTAGAGTGGCTCTCCAGCAGCAAGGAGTGACTCCTTATTTGAGCCTGCAGTTCAATACTGCTAGGGTCGGCTAGGCTGGTGAAAGTGAGGTCGGCTGCGACGCCTTCGGACTGTGTATTGTCGGGCCCCACTCTTTTTGTCTTGGCCGATTTTTCGGCCTCCTTTACTAACTGGAACAACCGGTCCAGCGCCTCGGTAATACCGGTTTTTATTTCAGTTTTTGTGTTCCTCGAAGTGCCGAGCAGGATTTTTGCTCTGGTCAGGCATGCCCTTGCCTCTGCCGACCGATCCGCGTAATGTGTTTTTGGCGGCGAGTGCACCTGTACGAGCTTCTGTTGGAGTGGCTTCTGTAGTTTTGCAGGGCCAGCCTGCACCGTCTTAGTAACCAAGGTAGGGGGGAACGTTGGGTTCGCGCTGGAGGGACCCGCGGCTTCCCACTCTCCGACGCTGCGTCTCACATTGGGAGGCGATATCGGCTTTGGTGATTCGCCCTCATCCGGCTTCGCTTTGATTGGGGTCCTCATTGCGTTCATCATCGTTGGAGGTTCGCGTCAATTTGTATAAACAAAGTGTAAATATGTATAATAAAAACAAAATATAACAACAACCAATAACGTTCTAAGATTAAAAAATCTTAATCTTGTCTTTAATATTATGCTCTAGATAGAGTTGTCGAGGTCTGCTCTTTAGTCAAGGAACTGGTCAAGCACTGAAAACGTCGCGAGAGCCTTCAGAAGTCAAAAATGTGTAAAAATAGAGTGACTTCTAGGGAGACTCTATGTAGAGTCGATTTGTTACATCCAGTTGAAAGCTCTCACCGAGCCCCCTCAGATGAACCCAAACTCGGTATGGTTACATTAAGGGGTTTCGGAGATATCCCAACTTGAAAATCTTGGTTTTTTCCTAAAGTAAAGAACCAAGAGTGGTTACAAGAGGATATCTCAGGAACCGCCGGTCCAAAAACCCCGGTGTTTGGGCTTTCCGAACTCGCCTCGGTGAGACCGATCCACTAGAGCCGCTTTCAGGCTGAAGAATTTTAACGTCCTGAAAACGCCTGAAAACCGTCTTGACTTATAATCTATACCCTAACGATATACTCAGCGAAAACCCCGGCCCTCTACGACTCTCCGTTGAGAAGCTATGGCCGTCTAAAGTTTTTCCAATATGGCCGCGGTGCTGTCAAAGTCGTACTTTGACCTTGAATAACTTCCCTCGGGAAAGCCGCAGACCCCCCGAGTTTGGGCTCTCCCAACTCAGCCTGAGCTCCGCTAGCCGCTGAAACCACTTTCAGGGTCCTGAAAATTTTCAGCCCCAAACCGCCTGAAAACGTGGGGTAGGTGGGACAGTAGGACCCCGAGCATAAATCCAAAAACCGCAATCTCCCACGACGTCTGGTTCAGGAGTTATTGCGGCTTGAAGTAAAACAAGATGGCCGCCGAGCTGTCAAAAGCTGAATAAAAACGACCGTATCTCCGGAACCCGACACCACAGAAGGACGGGGTTTTGGACCTACGACTCAGCGTCACTTCAGGTATGACCTGAAAGTGGTTTCAGCGATAAAAATTTTTCAGGCCTGAAATGGCCTGAAAATGGTCCTATACTAAAAACGGCGATACGCCACTGTCTAGGTTGAAAATCCGATGTAAATCGAACAACCGGTTCCCGAGTTATTGCAGGCTAAAAATTAAAACCAAAAAACCAATATGGCGTGTTTTTATCAAAACAGCCAATTGCGGCGTTTAAGGGCCCGTGTTTGGGCTTATATAAGTCCGGACAATGTATTTAAACACAATGAAAACATAAAAAAGTGGATTTTTCCTATTAATATTGAATTATTAGCAAAAAACACATAAAAATCAATATCTTCAAAACTACTGGCCTAAAATTTTTTAAAAAATATGCTAAAAATAGGTTAAATACAGAGCTATAAGATACAAAAAGTAAAAATTTAGAAAACCAAAAACTAGTATGAAAATTTTTTGAAAATGTGTTTTTTCCTGAAATTTATTAATATCGTAAAAACAATTGAAGCTAAAAATCTAAAATTTGAAATCTCTAATGGTGTGATGAGCGCGCAACCGGCTGCAGTTGAAGAATTTTAAAATCTTGACCAGGGAAGAAAATATAGAGGTCCAAAGTTTTGAACTTCTAACTCCTCTTAAAAATCGGACGTCGTTGAAATTTTAAAATTTTTTCCAAATACCGTCTATGATACAGCTGTAGATGCTGGCTGCAAATTTCCAGGCGTCTGGCTCCACTCCTTCCAAATTTTTCAGCCACGTGGTTTTTAGTATTTTCAGCCTAGTAGCTGAATTTTTAGGATTATGGTGTTTCCAGGTCTTCAGGAGGGTGTGCGGGAGTGATGCCCACCCCTTCCTCAAATAAAAAAGGGGGGTCGTCGATCTGGTTCAGGCAGCGTTTACAGTTGAAAATTTTTCCTGTGTGATTAACCTCAAAAACTTAAGGTTTCTCGGGTTTTGCTGACGCTGCACTAAATTCCGGTTTGAAAGTTTCACTTGGGCTTGTGTGTTCCACTTAGCCCTACACAACAACACCAAACTTGTAAGAATCGGAGCACTTTTTACCACTTTTTTCGATTTTAAACACGGGAGCGCTGCGAAAAACGATCCGACCGCCACGAGGGTTGGAGGGGAACTGGGTTAGGTTAGGTTAGGTTAGGTTAGGTTAGGTTAGGTTAGGTTAGGTTAGGTTAGGTTAGGTTAGGTTAGGTTAGGTTAGGTTAGGTTAGGTTAGGTTAGGTTAGGTTAGGTTAGGTTAGGTTAGGTTAGGTTAGGTTAGGTTAGGTTAGGTTAGGTTAGGTTAGGTTAGGTTAGGTTAGGTTAGGTTAGGTTAGGTTAGGTTAGGTTAGGTTAGGTTAGGTTAGGTTAGGTTAGGTTAGGTTAGGTTAGGTTAGGTTAGGTTAGGTTAGGTTAGGTTAGGTTAGGTTAGGTTAGGTTAGGTTAGGTTAGGTTAGGTTAGGTTAGGTTAGGTTAGGTTAGGTTAGGTTAGGTTAGGTTAGGTTAGGTTAGGTTAGGTTAGGTTAGGTTAGGTTAGGTTAGGTTAGGTTAGGTTAGGTTAGGTTAGGTTAGGTTAGGTTAGGTTAGGTTAGGTTAGGTTAGGTTAGGTTAGGTTAGGTTAGGTTAGGTTAGGTTAGGTTAGGTTAGGTTAGGTTAGGTTAGGTTAGGTTAGGTTAGGTTAGGTTAGGTTAGGTTAGGTTAGGTTAGGTTAGGTTAGGTTAGGTTAGGTTAGGTTAGGTTAGGTTAGGTTAGGTTAGGTTAGGTTAGGTTAGGTTAGGTTAGGTTAGGTTAGGTTAGGTTAGGTTAGGTTAGGTTAGGTTAGGTTAGGTTAGGTTAGGTTAGGTTAGGTTAGGTTAGGTTAGGTTAGGTTAGGTTAGGTTAGGTTAGGTTAGGTTAGGTTAGGTTAGGTTAGGTTAGGTTAGGTTAGGTTAGGTTAGGTTAGGTTAGGTTAGGTTAGGTTAGGTTAGGTTAGGTTAGGTTAGGTTAGGTTAGGTTAGGTTAGGTTAGGTTAGGTTAGGTTAGGTTAGGTTAGGTTAGGTTAGGTTAGGTTAGGTTAGGTTAGGTTAGGTTAGGTTAGGTTAGGTTAGGTTAGGTTAGGTTAGGTTAGGTTAGGTTAGGTTAGGTTAGGTTAGGTTAGGTTAGGTTAGGTTAGGTTAGGTTAGGTTAGGTTAGGTTAGGTTAGGTTAGGTTAGGTTAGGTTAGGTTAGGTTAGGTTAGGTTAGGTTAGGTTAGGTTAGGTTAGGTTAGGTTAGGTTAGGTTAGGTTAGGTTAGGTTAGGTTAGGTTAGGTTAGGTTAGGTTAGGTTAGGTTAGGTTAGGTTAGGTTAGGTTAGGTTAGGTTAGGTTAGGTTAGGTTAGGTTAGGTTAGGTTAGGTTAGGTTAGGTTAGGTTAGGTTAGGTTAGGTTAGGTTAGGTTAGGTTAGGTTAGGTTAGGTTAGGTTAGGTTAGGTTAGGTTAGGTTAGGTTAGGTTAGGTTAGGTTAGGTTAGGTTAGGTTAGGTTAGGTTAGGTTAGGTTAGGTTAGGTTAGGTTAGGTTAGGTTAGGTTAGGTTAGGTTAGGTTAGGTTAGGTTAGGTTAGGTTAGGTTAGGTTAGGTTAGGTTAGGTTAGGTTAGGTTAGGTTAGGTTAGGTTAGGTTAGGTTAGGTTAGGTTAGGTTAGGTTAGGTTAGGTTAGGTTAGGTTAGGTTAGGTTAGGTTAGGTTAGGTTAGGTTAGGTTAGGTTAGGTTAGGTTAGGTTAGGTTAGGTTAGGTTAGGTTAGGTTAGGTTAGGTTAGGTTAGGTTAGGTTAGGTTAGGTTAGGTTAGGTTAGGTTAGGTTAGGTTAGGTTAGGTTAGGTTAGGTTAGGTTAGGTTAGGTTAGGTTAGGTTAGGTTAGGTTAGGTTAGGTTAGGTTAGGTTAGGTTAGGTTAGGTTAGGTTAGGTTAGGTTAGGTTAGGTTAGGTTAGGTTAGGTTAGGTTAGGTTAGGTTAGGTTAGGTTAGGTTAGGTTAGGTTAGGTTAGGTTAGGTTAGGTTAGGTTAGGTTAGGTTAGGTTAGGTTAGGTTAGGTTAGGTTAGGTTAGGTTAGGTTAGGTTAGGTTAGGTTAGGTTAGGTTAGGTTAGGTTAGGTTAGGTTAGGTTAGGTTAGGTTAGGTTAGGTTAGGTTAGGTTAGGTTAGGTTAGGTTAGGTTAGGTTAGGTTAGGTTAGGTTAGGTTAGGTTAGGTTAGGTTAGGTTAGGTTAGGTTAGGTTAGGTTAGGTTAGGTTAGGTTAGGTTAGGTTAGGTTAGGTTAGGTTAGGTTAGGTTAGGTTAGGTTAGGTTAGGTTAGGTTAGGTTAGGTTAGGTTAGGTTAGGTTAGGTTAGGTTAGGTTAGGTTAGGTTAGGTTAGGTTAGGTTAGGTTAGGTTAGGTTAGGTTAGGTTAGGTTAGGTTAGGTTAGGTTAGGTTAGGTTAGGTTAGGTTAGGTTAGGTTAGGTTAGGTTAGGTTAGGTTAGGTTAGGTTAGGTTAGGTTAGGTTAGGTTAGGTTAGGTTAGGTTAGGTTAGGTTAGGTTAGGTTAGGTTAGGTTAGGTTAGGTTAGGTTAGGTTAGGTTAGGTTAGGTTAGGTTAGGTTAGGTTAGGTTAGGTTAGGTTAGGTTAGGTTAGGTTAGGTTAGGTTAGGTTAGGTTAGGTTAGGTTAGGTTAGGTTAGGTTAGGTTAGGTTAGGTTAGGTTAGGTTAGGTTAGGTTAGGTTAGGTTAGGTTAGGTTAGGTTAGGTTAGGTTAGGTTAGGTTAGGTTAGGTTAGGTTAGGTTAGGTTAGGTTAGGTTAGGTTAGGTTAGGTTAGGTTAGGTTAGGTTAGGTTAGGTTAGGTTAGGTTAGGTTAGGTTAGGTTAGGTTAGGTTAGGTTAGGTTAGGTTAGGTTAGGTTAGGTTAGGTTAGGTTAGGTTAGGTTAGGTTAGGTTAGGTTAGGTTAGGTTAGGTTAGGTTAGGTTAGGTTAGGTTAGGTTAGGTTAGGTTAGGTTAGGTTAGGTTAGGTTAGGTTAGGTTAGGTTAGGTTAGGTTAGGTTAGGTTAGGTTAGGTTAGGTTAGGTTAGGTTAGGTTAGGTTAGGTTAGGTTAGGTTAGGTTAGGTTAGGTTAGGTTAGGTTAGGTTAGGTTAGGTTAGGTTAGGTTAGGTTAGGTTAGGTTAGGTTAGGTTAGGTTAGGTTAGGTTAGGTTAGGTTAGGTTAGGTTAGGTTAGGTTAGGTTAGGTTAGGTTAGGTTAGGTTAGGTTAGGTTAGGTTAGGTTAGGTTAGGTTAGGTTAGGTTAGGTTAGGTTAGGTTAGGTTAGGTTAGGTTAGGTTAGGTTAGGTTAGGTTAGGTTAGGTTAGGTTAGGTTAGGTTAGGTTAGGTTAGGTTAGGTTAGGTTAGGTTAGGTTAGGTTAGGTTAGGTTAGGTTAGGTTAGGTTAGGTTAGGTTAGGTTAGGTTAGGTTAGGTTAGGTTAGGTTAGGTTAGGTTAGGTTAGGTTAGGTTAGGTTAGGTTAGGTTAGGTTAGGTTAGGTTAGGTTAGGTTAGGTTAGGTTAGGTTAGGTTAGGTTA